>CM048746.1:149996729-152396729 GCA_026315105.1 Locusta migratoria | reverse complement strand
GATATATTTGCATTGTCCTGCTAATTTCCATATATGTCAAAAATTTTGTAAATGTAGTAGACACGCTGGGTTAGCAAGGGCTTTGCTATTGTATAGAATCATCTTTGAGTAGGGAGTTTTTTATCGCTGGTAGCGCAGAGGCGCACAGCGAGAGGGAGTCGTTGTTGAGAAGTAGCGGTGGACAGACGCATTGTGTGCTCAGTGGTGTACGGAAAATGTACGTGGATTGGCACTAGTGGAGGAGACGGCGAAGAGGCAATAGTATTTATTCATACGGCCACAGCTTAAATAATTAATAAATGCATCAAGAGGAATGCTGTGGGCCCTAAATTGTAATTAACATTCGTCGCCAAGAAGAGCCTGTATTTGCCAATTGTTAAGTGCCAACAGTCTTCAATCAGCAGCACCACGTCGCGCATCAAATTCAGTAAGATCTGTCCAGTTTGTCTTAGCATGTACAGCTAACCAGCGTATTAGTGATGATTGTTCAATAGCGAACACTGTTATTTGTGAACCTGTGTTTAAAAATCATTACCCATAGTCATTGTCCAGACAGGTTCCTTCCTCATCCATTGTTTTTCCGAGGATATTCACAAAGTTATAGGAAACTAAAAATCAGAGTCATTAAAGACAATGTGACAGTCGTTAATAAAAAATGTGTTCAGAAAAGTATTACTAAACGTAGCTTATGCCAGTGTTGCTGATCAAGAGGTTTGCTAAGTTGAACGAAACTGCTAGATTAACTGTCAATTTCAAAAGATATTTCATTAACAGTGTAAAAGATTAATTGTTTTCCACTGTAAATTATTTTGAGGTAAAGTTTGTTTTAACTTGCAAGTACTGACTAGTGAGAATAGTAATTGTTTACAAGTGTTTGAATGCTAATAATTCCTGGTTAAAGATAGAGCAAAAGTTAATCAGAAGGTTAAATGGTTCTTTTCTAAATATTCAGTGTTAGCACGACAAGTCATTAATTAATTTTTGAGCTTGTCATTAGTATAGTGAATAGTTCAGTTACAACTTGATTATTGCTAAAGCGCATGGCATACTCACTGTAGAATAAGTTCTGGTACTTATATAAACAATTAATTATTTGAAGCTGTAAATAGTAAGTATTAAGGTGAGAGTTTTGCATGATTTGCTACATGTTGCATTTGCGCGGCTATGGCTTGCATTTCGCTGTCTTACAATGAACCCTGTGTTAGTAAACTATTTCTCAGTAATTAGTATATTGTCAGTGTCTTTTGTACCGAATTTGACTCGCACCCTCTGATTTTCTGCCCACCCAAATTTTACGTAATATTGCACGTTGTTAATTAACTTTTCTATTATTAACATCCCACCAAATTATTTGCTCGTACATCGAGCTGGCGACCGTAAATCAATAAGTTATTCACTTTTTCCAAATTAATCCCTGTGTTCCGTTTGTTCCGCAATTTTTTTCATTTAAACATTAATAATTTTATTCCAAATTTTACCTTCCACTTTCTTTATTCCTATCGATCGTTGTTGTTTACCAAAGAGGTGCAGCAACGTTCCGGTTGTAGCCTCCACTACATCATCGGCTTCATTACCGATAGCTTTTCCACCAAATTAAGATAATTAGGCACACGGGTCATTTTTCTAATTATCATATTCTAACCGGTGGTGTAGGACGGGTAGGGTTATAAATTGATAGCACTAAGTAATCATAACTTTATGAAACACTGTATATTTCGCGATCACTCAATATGAAATTGTCAACAGTTCAAAATAGTTTCAATAATTTTGTGATCCAGGTCCTGATATCTATTGCCAAATAGGCGGTTTGTGTAGGAGCTTTGGGTATAAGTTTCTTGCAGCAGTTTTATGTGTGAGAATTGGTAGCAATAGTTAGATGTGGGGAGGTGGACGCGGACTTCAAGAAAGAAAATGCTCCGAAGAGACGTGCTGAACTACAGTTTTCACTGGCTACAACAACGGCAGTCTTCGCACGTCACTGACACCGCTTCAAATTCTGCAACGTCGGTATCGGCGGCTACTATAGTTTCAAGCATTACAGAAGTAGCATTCAGCATAACTGATAAGTACAAACGCCGATAGTGTTAGCGTGTGTGAATTTGCAGATTTGCAGATCCTCCGCAGTGTTGGAGAACACAACGATTTAATAGTCTGCCAGTTTATGTGGTTCAGAAAATCAGAAGACTCACTTAACGGTCGTCCGAAATCAATACGTAACAGCGTCAATAGGGGAGGTATTAAAGAATAAAGGCAGAGACTAAAATCAGAGAATGAAACAGTTCTAGGTGATTTTAAGGCACAAACAGTGCTGTATTTACAACAGAGGCAGTCAAATATAAAGTCAGATATAAATAGTGTAAAATCAAACTTTAATTCGAAAATTTTATGTGTAAATTGTAATTTTCAAGCAAAAATTTTAAAAATAACCTTAGAACTAGATAGTTTGAATCAAATGTGAACAGTACTAAAACTGAGATGGGAAAAGTTAGAGGCGAAATAGGATAATTGAATCAAAATTAGAAGTTGTTAGGACATATATTAACAGTTTCTGAAGAGGTTGGTCTAGTTAACAATAGAGTCACCACAGCCCAAAAGGATTTAGGCAATAAGTTGGATAAAATGCAGGAAAAACTAGATGTCAGTGTAGAGGAATTAGGTGCACAGGCAAAATAGCTTTTGAGGAAGTAACCACTAAGTCGGGTAATAATTTGTCGAATAGAGTGGTAGGTTGTGAAAAAGACGTAAGTAAAAACAGAGACGTAATTTGTAGTAAGCAATGAAATGGAACAGTTAGAACTGTAGAGTCAAGATGTATGTACGTAATTAAATCCAGTAGCAGCAAGTCAGGCTAACATAGTGATAAATGTTCCATATATGTATACGGGAACAACAAAGTGTTTCGCTAATGGTGGAACATACCATCCAGTGAATTTTATTGCTGCCTGTAAAGATGGATCAGTACAAGAAAAGTTCGCGATAAGACATTTGGAAGGTGAGACACACACGTGGGGAAATTTAAAGAGGGACCTCCAATGAAGTATTTGAAAAGTATTTTCTGAATAAATTTCGGAGTGAAGCGAAGCAAACGCGACTCCAGAATGAGTTAATAAACGGGCCATTATAAAAACGGAAATGGGTTGTTGCGTGAACTTGTGTGCGTACAATTTACCTGTAATTTGCGTAAATATTGTGTGGCATAAGTGGTCAAGTTCATGAAAGCTGGTTTGTATATTTAATTATATATTTCATATTTTATGTACTACTAATTAACAGTATTTTTATATATTTAAAATGAAATCACGCGCTCCAAAAGGGATTACCAGAATTTTTACAGAGGGACCTTGTTTAAAGTCCGACAAACTCCAAAGATAAATTTTTGCATGATATTTTCAAGTTGGAACAGGCGTTGAAATTCAAGCCATATGGCGGCTTTGCCGACGATGATAATTATCGACAGGAAGATGGGAATCAGAACGTTATAATAAACACCACAGGAATTACCACAATCAAAACTATAAATAATTTAAGCGTATTGGTAACAATTTTAGTAAGAGAAGTGGTAATAATAATTATCAAAGTTGAAATCAAAACAAAGAAAATGAAGCTTAGCGACAAGGAAATCACGATGTGCTTAATCAGGATAGGAAATTGGGAAATTAAAAATTGCCGCATCTCGAGTCCGGGGCACGCAGAATAAAACGGCTACGAAAAGGACGCAGGATTCTAAAAATTCAGTGGATGTCGAAAATTCGGGAAAGACGCCACAAATTTAGATAAGCAGAATAGATTTTGTGTCCTCTGTTTTGTATCAAACGATATTGGCAAAAAATCTACTAATCGCTGACTTTATCTTGGTTCTTTTTGTCCGAATAAGACGGATGACTATGTGTAAATGGCCGATTTAGCGACGTTTCCTCAACTTTCTTGGTTTTTCTGTGAGACATTTATTTAGGTATTATTTCATGTTATGTGGTTGCTCTGCGAAAAGGAGGTGGAGTTTTTTTTTTTTTTTTTTTTTTTTTTTTTTTTTTGCAGCCAGTGCGGTACAAACGAAACGTAAGAGCAAATAAATGTGTGGAAAGAGGGTATTTGTTTCAATATCACTTGATAATTCCAGCTTAATGTTGAGAAGAGCACAGAACGCACTGCTCACTCCATAGATATTTATACTCTATGTATAATTTAGTGGTTATGCTCGTCGAAAGATGCACTTATTTTTTTCCGTAACACTGCAAACCATATGAGATGCAACTAAGAGGATTTTTTTCTTTTTTTATCCTACCTGTGGTAAATTATACTTGCAGTGGCAGTGGTTTAGTTTGCCAGCGTTAGCAACGAACTTTTCGCTTTAGGAGAACGATTAATTTACTGACCAGAAAAGCATTCAACAGCCGTTGCCAACATCAGCACACAATGTCGCCGCTGAAGCAAAATTGTACCACTTTTTCTAGTGTATTACACCATTGTTATGAGAATGGAAAAAAAAACCGCAGCAACGCCATAATTAGTTATTAGGTGTTCTATGTAACTAACGTCACCTCACTTTGTTCTTTCCTGTACTACGACGTTTTCTAGCCATTCCTGGACACAAGACGTAATAAGTACGCACCGAAATCAGAAAGGAAACTACATATAATCGTGTTTTCTTGAAAAGAATTCTCAGTAAATAACAACGTCGATAGACGCAAAGGAATGTCGTTATGTTTTGAAATTCAAATTATACCCGCGGAAAAAGGCACTTTTTTCCCCATGACATTGCAAGGCATGAGAGATACAGCTAATAAAAAAAACAATTTTTGGTTACATACCTGGATTATATTTTACTTACAGTGACAGCGGTTTGGTATGTTAACGTTGGCAGCGAAATAAACGCTTTTGTGTGATCTTTAATTTTCTGATCGGAAAAACATGAATTATTTATATCATTATCAACACTAAGAATTATTCCCCTCATTGTACGTGACTGATTTTTCAAAAATGATTCAAGGTCCTTTACCAACATCAATACACTACACCGCTGCCGTGAGGAAGATCATAGCCCTTGTTTCAGTGTATTACACCTAAGTTATGAGAATAAACAATGTATCATCGCCATCTATTAGTTATGTGATGTACTATGTCAGTAACAGCGCCTCTATCGGGTCTTTGCTATTCTACGCTGCATTTCAAGCATAGCATATACCAGAAACTACAAATTACGATATCTTTTCGTCCCCTGATCCGATTTTGATGAAATGAAGCTTATATGTTTCCTCAACGTCCTCTGAGTTGACCAATGAAACCCCATGACAATTCGTTTAGTACTCTTGGAGATTTGCTGTACTACACCATAATTATAATCATTGTATACACATAAAACTTCAAATTACGATATGTTTCCTTCCTCTGATGCGATTTTGATGAAATAGAGCCTATGTTACTCCCCAAATTATTCTCAATTTACCTGTGGAAACCCAATAAAGTTCTTGTAGTACTTTTGGAGATTACCCTCAACAAATAGACATCACTATGGCTTCTAAGCAAATGTTTAAATTATGATATCTTTAGTTTCTCTGATCCAATTTTAATTATTGAATCCTTTATGTAAGCACACGGTATTCTAAATTTATACGTGAAAACCTCATGAAAATTTGTCAAGTAGTTTTGTACATAAACGTGTTCAAAGAGACAGACATCAAGGTCGTAGATAAAAAATTTCAAAATACGATATTAATTTTTCCGTTATCCGATTTGTATGAAACGAAGTCTATACGTTGTGCGTGCAGAGTTACGCTCAAGTTACCTGTGAAAACCGCACACAAATAAGTGAAGTTGTTTTGGAGATAAGAGGTTTTCAATAGTTGAACAAACAGACACGTCGGTTACTGAAAACACTGTAAATTACCAAATATATTTATTTCGTGATGAGATTTTGATAAAACGATGCCTATATGTTGACCCAAACTTTTCCTGCGTTTCCTGTGAAAGCCGCATGAAGATTCGTCCAGTAGTTTTGAAGTGAACAGCGACAGACCTACATTCACAGATTTATTATTAGTATAGAAGACGCAGAGGACAGGGAAACAACACATTGAGATTTTTATGTGAATGATAACATGGATAGAAGACGGGGAAAATCATTTGTTTGTTTATTTAGCCTGACCCGATTAGGGCCATCAGGCCCTCTCTTACGTCGCACTTATACATACAATACTTTGTACATCTGATTTACCTATAAAATAATAATTATTTTAATAGATAAACGATTGATAAGAAATTAATGGTGTAATTTATAAATATTTAATACATGCAAATTTGATGTAATTAAATATTATTGACTTATCGTTAATAAGATTAATATTAGCAGTACTAATGAGACAGCTTGAGATGTTATTGATGTAATAATAGAAATAACAACATTGATGTTAGCAGATGCGAAATGTACTTTTAAATATGCAGAAACTGATTAAGGCTTGGTGAATTCTGATAGAAGCAAGTTAGGAAAGCTATACCTAGCGAGAACAATACCAATCATATAATATCTGGGAGTAGTTATGGCTGTGAAATTATAATAGGATCTTACGGGAACAGTGACTGGCGTAATTATTGGTTTAGTAGATAATCCATCAACTATCGTTTGAAGCTAGCAGTGTTATTCTGTTCTCTGATATAGTGAGAGAGATTGTTTCAGAGTCTCAAATGTTCAAAGGTTTGTAGAGTCTATGACAACTACGGGGTCATCAGTCCCTAAACTTACAAACTACTTATGAACTACCTAAGACTAAGGACGGCACAAATATCCATGCCCGAGGGGGGATTAGAACCCCCGACCGTAGTGGCCGTGCAGACCGTGACTGAAGCGCCTCAGTCCCCTCGGCCACCGCGGCCGGCTTTCAGAGTCTGTTTCCTGTCACTTTTCAAACTGCAGTATGCACTTATTTTTCTTTACTTGTACGCCTGTTTCAGAAAAACAACTGAAGAATGTACATCAGGTTTCGCTTTATATAACCTCTTTGCTATTATAGTGTCAAACGTCATCGCTGGTCTTTAGTACGAATTTTATATAAGCTGACGACTTTCAATCACTACATCTTCCTCCCTCTTATAAGCTATCGTCACAGAACTGCTGAGGTGTCCAATGGGAGTCTTTGTACTACGATAACACAGAGAGATAGTTCGTCTCCATTGTTTGGTTTCTGCTAAAGAGCAAAATATTGACACCCACACGTAGAATTTTATATAAGTCGGTAACTTTCAACTCACCCCTTTATCGTCATCATTCCTCTGCCACCATAGTGCACAATGAGAGACTGATACCTACTACCACATAGAAACACTATTGGTTTGCGATGTGTAGTTTTGGCTGCAAACGATCTTCACTGGAAGAAAGTCGCATTAAAAATCTCCTTCCACTGGCACCTCGACTACAAAATGAACACTCCTCATCGTCCGATTGTGAGTACCAATGGCGCGCCGACTTAGAGACTCTCAAAACATCTGGCAATATAGAACAACGCTGTGTTGAACATGAAAGATGTTTCCGCTTACGTTATCCCGAGAAACCAGCAATTGCGGAGCCCGCTCTAGAAAACAAACATCGCATTGCATTTGATGATACATCAGTCATTACCAGAACAAATGCTTATTGCGTATTTAAGGACGGCGGCGGCGGCAATGATAAGACAGTCACCACTTGACAGCGGTCGAGGAGATTTCAGCCGAAAGCTCGTGGATAGCAAACCACTTGACGCGGTTGGAAGTCCGAGAGAATTTTATCAATTTACATACATATTGTTTGGCATAACGGTGAAGCTCAAGAAAGCTTGTCGTATATTCATTTCGGACTTTATATAATACTAAATAACAGCCTTTTTGTATTTAAATAATGTTATGTTAATAAGATACTTGTTTCATATGGTCAGATTTTACTTAAAGAAATATCTCGTGTTGAGATGAATACGATTTTGGAAGGGATGGCAATGGAGACAGAATTGGTGGAGAGCATAGGTTTGAGAGCGAAGTCACAAGTAGAGGAAAACGAAGAAAGGAAAAAGAAAACTCCATTGCTAGTCTTGGCAGAAGAAGGATCCTCCTGGATGATAGGAGTGATTCGATCAGCAGGTTGTTAAGATTTGCACGGCGAACGGCCGCCTCTCGTGATTCGAAATTTGACGTGAACATGTGTACGCCAGTGCAGCGGGTATGTTCATTACAAGTTATTTTGCTACACAAATAGCAAAAATAAACTACTTTTATTGCCTCATTGCCTAATTTAATTCCATCAACAACGCCTGATTTTCTGATGCTACATTCCATTACCATTGTTTTACTTTTGTTAACGTTCACCTTATACCTTCCTTTCAAGACAATGTCCATTCGTTTAATTACTCTTCCAGGTCAACTTCTGACAGAATTACGATGACATCAGCAAACCCTAAAGCTGTTATGTCATCTCCCTGAACTTGAGTTCCTTCTCAAAATTTCTCGTTGCATCCCTTCACAGCTTGCTAAATGTACATTCCGTCCATTTCATACCGTTCGACTCTTATAACTACGGTCTGGTTTTTGTACAAGTTTTTTTGTAACTTCGTTTCCTGTATTTTACGCTTACTAGGCCTACTTTCAGAATTTGAAAGAGTGTATTCTAGTCAACATTTTTATAAGCTTTATCCAAATCTACAATAGGTAAAACGTAGCATTGCCTTTCCCTAACCTCTTTTGTAAAATGAGTTGTAATGTATTGCTGAATGCAAACTGATATTCTGGAGGTCGGATTCTACCTGTTTTTCCATACGTATGTAAATAATTCGTGTTAAAATTTTGCAACCATGACTTATTCTGTAATTTTCACACTTATTTCTTAAGGTGTGTTACGTTTTCCTCATTTCTTTGTATCGTGATCACATTCTCATTCATACGAACACCTGCATCGGGCAAGCTGGTTTATCGCATTCACTCACTAGGTGTGCAAGTTAGGTGCGCCTGTAAGAGATTCCTGTCATATGATGAACACAGCGATATCATGTATCACACACCAGACATGTTGTCCTGCTGGGGTAGGAGAGTGTGGGGGGGATTCGGTAGACCTATCGGCTGTCATCAACCTTTTGCGGGTCCCATTCGAGAGACATTTCCTTTTGACTGTTACCAAAGCAGTTAAGCGACACGGACCTTACGCCAGAAAACAGACAAAAAGCTGAATACGGCAAACAGAGACGTAAGTAACTGGACACAATTCGTAATTTTGTGAAACAAAAGAAAAAGATGCAGAAATATAGAACACGAGAGGAACTGAACCCCGCTCACGATTTCATGTGTTCTTATTTTGATAATGATATTTTCTGATGGGCCAGCAACATACATTAACTCAACAAATGAAATTTTAAATTTTTATTTAATTGAGTGCTAGCCTGTTATTTTATTTATAGGTGTTCTTTAATGATACAATTGTTCAAATGTTCAAATGTTTGATAAGTCTATGGGACTTAACTACGGGGTCATCAGTCCCTAAACTTACAAACTACCTATGAACTCCTTACGAACTAGGACGGCACAAATATCCATGCCCGAGGGGGGATTCGAACCCCCGACCGTAGTGACCGTGAAGACCGTGACTGAAGTGCCTTAGTCCCCTCGGCCACCGCGGCCGGCGATACAATTGTATCAGCTTTTTGCCATTCTCAAGTCAACTGCACTGTATCCATACATACACAAACAAATATTTCTTTATGTCTAATTTATAACATTTGGTTACGATTTATTCATACAGTTTAATGGTCCTGGAATGATTTTTTGCAGTTTTTCCGCTCATATACGAGGCGCGTCTAGAAAGTAAGTTCCGTTTGGTAATGAAATGAAATTGTACACAGATACAGAAGGAATTTTTATTGCACAAAATTCTACAACTCTTAAACTACTTTTCCACATAACTGCCGAAATTTTGCAGGCATTTGTCATAGCGTGGCACCACGTTTTGTATACCTTCTTCATAGAAGTCTGCCGCCTGTGTCTTCAACCAGCTGGAAACAGTTTCTTTCAGCTCTTCGTCATTGGTGAAGTGATGAAAGCCAAGGAAAGATTTGAGATGTAAGAACAGATGAAAGTCGCTATGAGCGAGGTCAGGGCTGTACGGAGGATGGTCAAACACGTCCCAGCCAAATCCCTGTAGGAGGTTTTTCGTCACATTTGCAGTGACATCTCCTCACGATGGAATCACTCATCGCATTTGGTCCGTAAACATCGCAAATTTGCCTATAAATTTCACTTGGTTTCACTTTACTCGCATCCAGAAACCGAATCACCGACCTGATTTCACAGGCGGCGGGATTGTGAATCAACCCCGACATTTCAAACAAGCACAACTAAGCGTACGTAACTGACAGCGATCTCCAAATGGCCCACGTTCTTCTCCTTGATACACATAGTCTACAGTGCATGTGCGGAACTGCAATCGCAGCGCTGCAGTGGAGATAAATTGAAACGGAGCTTACTTTCTGGACGTGCCTCGTATGTAATACGAGGGTTTGAGTACTTATACACAACCGATAGAAAAGCGTTACATGTTTGCACATGTTACTGTCGTTCAAGGAAGTCACCAGCGTTGTGTAGAACCAGTTGCCTGCGATGTGGAAGGCACAGCATACTGTTAGCAGAGCCTGTTCTGTTCATGACGCAAATGGAGCAGTCCACTGCCTGTCAAATCTTTGTAACAGTTGAGGCGAATGTCACGAAGTGCTTCCTTCATCTTCAGAATCAAATCAAAGTCACAAGGACTTAAGTCTGGGTAGAATGATGGATTGTACTGTACTTTCCAGTCTCATCGACCGAACAGAGCAGCCACAGCTTGAGCTCTATGCGTCCGCCATTGTCGTGAAAAATGATGGATGGGTGGCGGAGAAAGTGTTGCGCTTCTTTCGCAAAGCTGATCGCAGGCGATGCTCCCAAAACGAACAATAATACATCGCACTGACGTTAGGATAACACCACCACAGTCGTACATAGCGACGCCATTACGTTAGACCGCTCGCTCACAAAGTGACTGTGTTTCCCTCGACTGTGCATACGCTCGTGACTTGGGACGGGCGAGTCCATTTGCTCGGAGGTAAGGTTGGTATGTCAGCAAAGTGTGCTATCAGCGACAGTAGTAGATTCCATTGCGTAGTGTATCCTCATCAGTGTTGCCACTATTTAACTTCCAACCCTCGTACGATGTATTTCACAAGTGATTATGTATTATATTTTGTATAGTTTACTCCATTGCCATTATCTGTTTACAAAGATTACACATTTATTTAGATTTATAGAATTTCAGCTATGTAAGCTACAAAGATAATATTTTAGGCTTGAAATTTATATATATTTATGTCTGTGGTTGTATAAAAGATCGTAATATTGGATGCTTATTTTCAAGGATATAGTTTATCTCAACATCTTTGCTGTTTATAGCTTCAAGTGTCGGAAATTATCCTTTTCCTTTTATGAAATCAATACTTGTTTAGTAAATTTGTTTACTTGATAATGATTTTCTCTGGAAATGGATACATGTGGATATATATTTCAAGTTCTTCCAGAATACACATTACATTGCCCTTGGGTACACAATTTAGAATTTTCATTGCTTTTTCTTTTAGTTCTGCTTTATGCTTATGGTCACGTAAGCGCATGAAAATTTTGACATTACTTTCGCAATTTCGTCTGTGTTCCTTTAATCTAATTGTGAAGTTTCGACCTGTTTGTCGAATGTAAAATTGATTACAGTCGTCCCATGTGATTTTATAAATACAAAATTTTGAGAAATTTGGGATTTTCGTTGTACTTCATTCCATTTTTGTTTTTATAGTGTTGTTGGTGCGGGAGGGCATTTATACTTTAATGTCAAATTTGTTGTTTAAATTATCTGTAATTTGGCCCAGATGGCGCTATGGCAGTACTCTCACTACGTTCTCTGTTGTAGGACGACGTTGAAATCACTATTGCTCCATCAACTATCCACCAGGTGGCATCCACCAACATCGGAATCAAATTAAACGTCGTCTTTCCAGGTGTACGATTCTTTTTCGGCACTGAGTAATACGAAGGTTTTAATACACCAAGCACTGTTTTGAACGGTATGAAGAAGAACGAACTATGGTATACAACTTGACAGAAGCCATACCAGACTGCATTTCACGATTATCGGTGTCACTTAAGCAGATTCAGAATCATTTCATATGCAATTAGTGCATGTAAGTTATAAACTAATTGCAGGTCAGATAACAGTAACGATAATTTACTGAAACTGGCAAAGTAAATTTCTTAAGTTCTTAATACAGATACAAGTAAATCATAATGAAATAAAATACACTCACTGACGGAACCTTCCTAAAGTTCTATTAATTTTCTTTGTGAGCTAAAATCAACTACAATCGCTATTGGAAATTTTTAATTACGATATTTTTATTGCTCCGATTTCAATAAAATAATGTCTAAATGCCATCTCAAGATACGCTGGAGTTACCAATGAAAACTTACTCTGGTGGTTTTGTAGATTAAGATGTTCATACCCGATTGTTTTAGATAAAAATAATATTTTTATGGAAGAGCGTATGTGGAATTTGATCTTCGTACCTAACCTGTCACTAAAGTGTGATTGTCGAAAACGAGCACAGAATTTAAAAATTGATATTTTTGATATTACACGACATTATTTACGTTTGACTGACAAAACGGCGTAAGCCATCTATTATGCCGGACGAGTGAAATATTTTCAGGTGTGTGGCAGAGTTCGCAGGTTACAGAGAATATAGCTTTTACCAAGAGCATTTATTGCTCTATATTCCATAGCTCTTCGCTCTTCAGATTCACCCGCTGCCACGCACCAAGCTTCCAGAATGAGGACATAACTCCTTCATATATACAGACTAGCCTTATAACCTGGTTGTTCATTTATTCGAATACTCCGTTAGTCCTCCTCCCTCCTCTCTTTGTGCATAACCCCCCCCCCCCCAGCCTCCTTCTGACTCCCTCTACCCCCCTCTCACTACAGAGTCGCCTTCTCCTCCTCCTCATCCTCCTCCTGCACCCTAATCATCTATCCATCTCCTGTCGCTGTCATTTTATCTTTCCCCGCTATCCGTCAGCAGCAATATAGCCGGTAACGGCAGTGGCGTGGGGTGATCTCTGCAAATAAAACTTAATGCGCTTCCTTCCAGATCTGTGTCCTCTTTTACCAAACAAAATTGGGTCCTTTCAAACTTTCTCCGGTGCTTTCGTCATTGGTTGCCGCTTCAAAGAACTTTGCATGACATTGCTGTCTCCATTTCTCTTTTCAAGGCAAGGACTTTTGTAACGGACGCACCATTTACGAACTCGTGAGAAAAAATTGAAGAAATGTATTTGAGAGAAAATAATTGAAATATATGTACAGAAGATAGGAAAATATGGTTTTAATTATCCGTCACATATCTACAGTGCGCGCGAGTAAAAGATATAAACACAAGCAGAATGCTCCTTTGGCAGTTAGCGCGAGTTTTTTTCCTCTGATGTAGAGCAAGTGGGACGTATGGTAATATGCTTGACAGGATTACCGACCTCAGATGGAGCCGAATGGGTACACGCTTATCACCCAGACAATTATCTCAAAGTGTATTTACTGTGCGGTGACAGTGAACGAATAATGAGTCAACAGGAGTGATCTGTAAAATTAGAGGCCTATATCACTGAAGTCGGTTTGCAGCAGGATTTCAGGACATATACATTCCTCAATTATTATGAACTACCTCGAAGAGAACGATCTATTGACACATAGACAGCACGCATTCAGAAAGAATCGTTCTTGAGAAACCCAGCTTGCTTTTTACTCACATGATGTGATGAGTGCTATCGACAAGGGAAGGCAAACAGAATCCGTTTCTCCAGTTTATCGGAAGGCTTTCTTCACTGTACCACACAAACGTCATTTAATCAAATTGCGTGCTTATAAAATATCGCCACAGTTGTGTGATTGGATTTGTGATTTCCTGTCAGAAAGGACACACTACGTTGTAATTGACGGAAAGGCATGGAGTAGAACAGCAGTGATATCTGGCGTTCCCCAGGGAAGTATTGTAGGCCTCCCAACTGTTCCTTATTTTTATGAACGATTTAGGAGACAATCTGAGTTGCTCTCTTAGACTGTTCGCGGATGATTCTGTCACTTACCTGTTAGTAAAGTCACCAGAAGATCAAAACCAACTGAAAAATAATTTAGATTTCTGCATGGTGCAAAAATTGGCAATTGATACTCAATAATGATAAGTGTGAAGTCATCCACATGACCACTAAAAC
Organism: Locusta migratoria; assembly: GCA_026315105.1. Taxonomy (NCBI): domain Eukaryota; kingdom Metazoa; phylum Arthropoda; class Insecta; order Orthoptera; family Acrididae; genus Locusta; species Locusta migratoria. The sequence continues at coordinate 152,382,446 of CM048746.1, read as the reverse complement.
AAATGCGTTAAACTATATTTACACGATAATTCAGTCAAAGCTACAAGCCGTAAATTCAACTAAATTCCTAGGAGTAACAATAACGAACTTCTGGGAAGAACACATAGAAAATATAGTAGGGAAGGCGAACCAAAGACTGCGTTTCATTGGCAGAACAGTAGAAGATGCAACAGTTCTACTAAAGAAACTACTTACACGACACTTGCGCGTCCTACTTTGGAGTACTGATACGCATTGTGGGATCCCCACCTAGTGGTCCTCACCGACGGAGAAACTTCAAAGATGGGCCGCACATTTTATATTATCGCGATATGGGGGAGAGAGTGTCAAAGAAATCATGCACGAGGTAGGATGGAAATCATTTAAAGAAAGGCGTTATTCGTTGCGACGAGATCTATTTCCGAAATTTCTTTCACCAACTTTCTCTTCAGAATGTTAACAAATATTGTTAGCATCCTCCTACATAGGGAGACCTGATAATCAAACTAAAATAAGAGAAATCTGATCGAAAACTGAAAGACATAGGTGTTCCTTCTTCCAGCGAGCTATTAGAGAATGAAGCTGTAGAGAAATATCATAAGGCGCGTGAATCGGGACAGGTTCCGTCTGATTGGACGAAAGCGGCAATCACGCCAATGTTCAAACATGGAAACAGAAAAGATTCTAACAACTATGGAGGTATGTCTTTAATTAGCGTAGTATGCAAATATTCTCAGGTACTGTTGAAAGGAGAATGCGAGTATTAATTGAGGACAAGTTAGATCAAAATCAGTGTGGGTTTAGGACTCTTAGAGGCTGTCAGGACAAGATCTTTAGCTTACGGCAGGTAATGGAAAAGTGCTATGTGTGGAACAGGGAATTGTATCTATGTTTCATGGATCTAGAAAAGGCTTATGACCGTGTTCCTAGGAGGAAGCTGTTGTCAGTTCTAAAAGATTATGGTATAGGAGGCAACCTTCTGCAGGCAATTGAAGGGCTTTACGTAGACTGTCAGGCTGCAGTTAGAGTAGATGGCAAATTAAGCTCATGGTTCAGGGTAGTTTCAGGGGTACGATAAGGCTGTAATCTGTCACCACAATTCATGGATCGTATGTTGAAAACAGTAAACTGGCAGGGTAGGATTAATACTGCTTCAAACCCTCACAATAATGCACACCCCTCTTAAATCACTGGACTGATTTAAACCAACTTTGGTGCACTTATTCCAAACCATGTGGTAACAATTTCTGCAAGGGTTATAACCGGCTACGAAACACTGTTCAGAAGATATGACGCGTAAGGTACGTGGCGGAGGGTACTTTACTTACGGACCTCGACAAAATCAGCAGTTTTAATCTGCTCTTGATGAAATTTTACATACTGACTCTTTGTAACATGGTCATTGTCCACATAAAATTTCGTGTGGTGCATGGGGAAGGTTTTTTTATGTAGCGACCGCAATGGAATCCACAATTTTGTCTCTATTTTGATAAAATTTGGGACGCTTGAGCTTATAAGTAAAAGGGAGGTCACTGTGGACATAAAATTTTGGACGGTACATGATGGAGGGTACTTTACTTATGAATTAAGGCAACGTACACATATTTCACCGATCTTGATGAACTTTTGTACACTTGACTTCAAATCAAGAGGAAAGTCAATTCATGTGGCGAAGGGTATATTACTTACTAACTTTGCCAAAATCTTCAGTTTTATCCCGATCTTAATGAAACTTAACCTTCAGAAAGCTACCGCATGGAGCATAGCAGAGTGTACATTTTAATAAATTTTTCACTGACTACTATTTACGAAAGTTGATACATGTGATTTTTCATAGGAAGGCGGAAAAAGAGATGACACAGCATCCGGCCACAACTTAATATTAACCATGCCTGTTCCATAGTCGTCCTTACCGACCCAGCGAAAGCGGGAAAAAGGCGCGAGAAAAGGAAGAGGATGAGATGAACTGAGCAGACGAAGTTGGAAAGAGACAGGGACAAAGGCAGAGGAAAAAATGTTCAAATATTTGTGGAAGTTAAGAGACTTAACTGCGGGTCATCAGTCCCTAAACTTACAATCTACTTATGAACTAGCTTATACTAAACACAAACTCCATGCACGAGGGGGATTCGAACCACCGACGGGGAACACCCTCGCCAATCGGAGCATAGCGACTCAATGCGCTTGGGCACTATGTGACGGCAAAGGCAGAGGAGATCGAAGAGTGAGGAATAAATAATTTATTTGAGGCGGCCCAATAGCTCATAGTTGTGGTCCTTTTTCTGATTGTTAATGCAAATGCGGAAATGAACTGGGTGGCAACTTTTCTCCGCTCAGCAGAGACAGGCCCGAGAACAGAATGCTTTAATCCATTTACGTGCCCTCTTCGCATTTACACTGCTACTTCCTTCCGCATATGTCTGCAAAAAACTGGAAGAATTGCAGAAACGACGAAGTTCATGAACATACGTTACATTCCACTGTTTGCACAGTCGACATCTCTTGCAAAGAGTTTACTACACTGCATTTCACACAAATGCGACATTTCATTTGCTTTTCAGAGAACTCACTTTGATTAGCGCAAATGATTGTTATGTGTTGTTACTTCGGATGCTTTGTAATGTGCATAGCTTTGTATGTTTTTATTCTTTGTGTTTAAATAAGAAATAAGCTTTTTAATAATGAATAAACTTATATAATTCAACACTCTTTGTGATACCCCTTGATGAAACACTGAAGTACGTTCTTCTGTTCTCGTGTTTTCAAATTGCAGAAAGAAATTCTACGTTTCCATAGGGAGGTAAATTTTAATGGAAGAAATTTTAATGCAAGTGTTATCACCGATGGTTTAAGCAAAATTTTCATTGAACTGCGAGTTTCAAGAAAGTAAATTGTCTGAAATGAAAGCTAGAATTCATAAACTCAGTTTGAGCAGAAAATAAGAATTTAATTTTACTTTATTCTGTTGAGACATACCGGAATTTATTATGAATGTTTTGAAAGAGATTTTATATTTCTTTTGAACAGAAGATAGCGTAAGGAAATTGAAGAATTTGTTACTGCTTTTCATGAATGTCAGTTAAAATGGCTACTAGGATTTAGCTGTGAAAAAGTAAATACTGTAACAAACGAATTGTAAAAAGCATATATTTTTCTCATTTTACTTGACGAAATATAACCTTATGAGGCTTGTAAATACGCTAACTACAAGTCTAAAAAAAAAAAAAAAAAAAAAAAAAAAAAAAAAAAAAAAAAAAAAAAAAAAAAAAAAAAAAAAAAGAAGAAGAAGAAAAAAACTGTGAAGCGTGACAATTTGATATCTGACTAGCTGTACAGCAATGCATCGCAATATAAGTTAAAGACGGGACTCCAGACACTGTCACTTATGAAATATCATTTTGATATAGGCAGAATCCTCATATGATCACTTTTTCGAAGCAAATTAAATGTAAATAAAATCTAGAGAATTAAAAGTTATTTCGCTATGTCAAATATAAATGAAATTTATCGAACAATATATTAAAATAATAATAATAATAATAATAATAATAATAATAGAAAAGGTACCTTTTGATACACAATGCGATATCGGTAAAACTGGGTCTGTTAGTCAACTAAATTCATTGTTAGTTTACGTTCATGAAATAAAGATAGTGCTGCTTAAAATTCTGTAAGTGACATAAGCTTCAAATCATACTAATCTGATTGTAAGCTAAAAATGTAAATGCACCAGCTCCTTGTTCTTTCTTCATAGGAAATTAACAGCGCCATTTTTTTTCTTTGGTGGACTATGCCATAGCACTAAGCAGAGCTCACAACTCAACTTTTATATTTCCTCCAATTCAAAAATAATGAAATAAAGCCTAAGATTTGAATTTATCTGTTATCAAACATATAAAGAGACAGATATTATCTGTATGTTGCCCCAGGAATCTCTCATATTAACTGTAAAAATCCTATGAAGATTCCATCAGTAGTGTTGTAGATGTTTTGAAAGAGAATATCGAAAGATACGGCGCTTTTACATTTTTGTTATTTTGTTATGATATAGGTGATGATACTCAAAAAATTCGCCGGCCGCGGTGGCCGCGGGGACTGAGGCGCTCCAGTCACGGTCTGCATGACCACTACGGTCGGGGGTTCGAATCCCCCCTCGGGCATGGATATTTGTGCCGTCCTTAGTATAAGGTAGTTCGTAAGTAGTTTGTAAGTTTAGGGACTTATGACCCCGTAGTTAAGTCCCATAAGCTTAACAAACATTTGAACATTTGAATCAAAAAATTCTTTGTTATGTGATGTTAGAGGAAAGCAGAACAGGCTTGGCACTTTATTTCTCTTCCACTATCCTTTCACCACATTTTTCACTTCTGTCAAATGCTCTGCAGTTCGTAAGCGTGATTGTGAGGCAATGGTCTTCGCCTTTTAGGAGTTGAGACCTCATAGCCGTCGTCAGTTACAGATGCTGTTTCGAATGTGTATATATTTTCTGTTGAGAACTTATCCTCATCTTCAATTACCTATATTGTTTCTACTACGTATATATTTTGATGCTGTAAGCGTCAAAAATATGCAATGGGAAAGAGATCCTAACGTGTCATGCTTGCACAGCTGCTACGAGCTGCAATGAGATCGCAGTGATCTTTTCTCCTCCTCCCCCTTCTGTTTCTAAAAAATTCTATGTATCGTTAACGGGTACTTTTAATACATGACAGTATCCCACTTATTTCTCGATGTGTCGAGTGTGTTACCTAATATTGTTAGTTACAACTCGAACATTTGAATAAATATACCTATTGCCTTCATTCTCATTTTTTAAAGTTGAGTATTGTAAGAAATGTTGTCGTTAAGCACTGAACCAGGCTTCAGCTTCGACTTCTACGACAATTGTCAGTCACTCTGCCAAATGTGAGTAGGAACAGTATGCGTTATGAGAGCCATTATGCCATCCTAGCAATGAGTGCACCAAGTATTACCATTTTGTCAATACCTCATGAGATAGTGCTAGTACGTAGTCCCTGAGCAACACATATTTTGCATATACTGGTTGTTTATTTTCCCTATTTCCATGTTTAATAATTTATAACACAAAACGAATTACCTTACGAATACCAAACGGATTAGCATTAATGTCAAGAGTATGGGGTTGCTTGATTTCGATGGCCATCAGTTGCCGTGATCAGACATTTTTATTCATAGTCTCACACACCTGACCAGACACTTTGCACCTGATCATTTGTTAACGTGAGCTTGGACTAACGAAGTGGAGCATTACTGGCGAACTGTTACCAAAATACGTTATCCTACAAGAATATCGACGGCTGAACGGATTACGGAGGGGTCCTCTTTCTCGACTTGCAGGAAGTTTCAATCAACTGGACGTCGCTCTGGGAAGGGGCCGACGATCGGTTGCACCACGGGTGTTTTTGAAATCTCTGTTGCTACAGAAGACAACGTTGTGCTCAATTCCCGATCGTCAAGTGCGCGAGTTATAACTATTGAACATCCCATGGTCCACAGCATGAAAGGTACTTGGAAGTATTCTTGAATGGCATTCGTGCAAGATCCATATAGTACAGCACCTTGTACGACAGGGCGCACATCGAGGTGTTGACTTCCCTCTGCACTTCCTCGCAAGGTTGAAGTTGGTGAAGGCTGGCGGTGGACAGACTAATTATTCTCACACCGGTTATGTGAACACACAGAATTAACGAGTGTGGGGTTCTTCACATCCAGTCACTGTGCACGACGTTGCTCTGCATGGTGAAAGTGTCACCGTACGGTGTGGTATCATGGCTACGATCATCATTGGAAGATTCTTTTCTGAACAAGTTGGCGCCCAAAGATCAAAGACGTGCAGTGGGACTAGCCGGAGTTACTGCGATGTGTTTCGCCAACATATCATTCTCGCCCTACAGGTGACGCAATGTACTCTGCTTATAGGATGGGGCTCCACCATGCATCGCTCGTGAAGTTCAACTGCTTCTACTAAAGACATTTGGTTGTTTCTAAATGCTTGGTTGTCAAGAACAACTGTTTTTATTCCCTGTGATTTCTGATTTTGGGATACCTGAAGGCATTCCTGCACTTTCAAACTCTTCTGGACACTGATGGGCGCCATATTGAGCACCTTCTGTAGCGATAATGGTACCGGTATGCAATGGTATGGTGTACTGTGGTAGCACCTTAAATGTGGTTCGTTATTTCTCTTCCCTATTTCCTTGAAATTAATTCTACTAAAGATGTTACTAGAACACTAATTCATTTCCGTGTTATAACGTATTAAATATTGATAGTTTAATTATAACACTCAGCAAGAATTCTTTATTGTATTATATATGACGAGATGTTTATTTTTAAGTAAAAACCTAACAATTGCTCAGAATTATAAGAAAACCGTTTCATTCCCGCAGCATACACTTATTTTAAGAAGTTCAATTGGCGATTATGTGGAGCAAACTTCAAACATCAAAGCGGACTAATGGCACACTTTTTATTTTGAACTATAATTTAACCTAAACTTACAATTTTATACTAATTTCCAGAAATATAAAATGACAATGTAGCTTTTAATAGACACTACCTGAACACTGACATTGCTTGGGTATTTATTTAGGAAAGTAAAATGTATTGTGGCGTAAAGTCAGCGCCACACGCCAGACGCACGAGAACGATCATGAAGAAGGCAGCGGATGACCGGAAGCCAATCACACGCCGGCGCCGCGCCTCCTGGAGGGAGCAACCGAGAAGCGCGCCCTCTACAAGAGGCTATATTTAGGCCAACATGCGTCTGGAAGGGCACATCTGAATTCGGCTCCGAACTAGGCAGTGACTATATTACTGCACAGCCAGCATCGTACAAGAAGACGCAGCTGCGAGAAGAGACAGATAGATTAAGTTTTGTATTGTGAAAATTTCAGTAAATAAAACTTGTATTTCTAATCTGTATAGCTGTTTTAGCTGTCCACGCATCCTGAGCTTATCCTTTCCTGAAAGATAGGCTGGAAAGGACAAAACAAAAAGGTGGGCGCTAAAAGCTTTTAAATATTTGTAAAATGTCATGTTGACCACAGCTGCTTGATTTATTAACTCAAAGCAACTGGTTTCGGTTAATACACCATTATCAAGCGCCAGTCCGACATAGAAAAGGTTATCAAGTGCATTACTTACCAAATATATACAACATTGATGGAATATTGTGGCAAAATACAGGTAGAAATACTTTCAGAGCTTAACCAGTTGATTAACGTGACATGTTAGAATCTTGAAAAAATTGAAAATAAATATTTGGCATTATTCTTCGCTTCCTGGATATGTATTTCCAGTGACTGCTCATTACAAACTGAAGTCCACTTTGGTAAGCATGCAGAATTTAAAAAGTTCACATTCGATGTTTAGAGCAAAGATTATAGTTCGTACAGCTGTGATATTTCTATGACAATCTTTGGTCTTCTCTGGGACGCATGGAGAGTATTATTAAATAAACAATGTGGTGGCAAGGTTTATCAACATTGCCATGCAACATATTATATGACATATATGAGGCAGTGGGCGCAGACGAATACATAGTTGTCATAATAGCAAACTAAAGGATCGTTTCTTACTTACAACATTAATTGTTGACAATGCTTTCTCGTGTATATATTAAAATAATTATTTTCTTTTCTAAGCGATCATGTCTGACGTTGGTTCTACAATAAAGATTACATTAGGGCAAAAGCAATCAGTGGAAATTAAAATAGATAGTAGATCGGTAGCTAACTTGTGTTTTCGGTAGATCTACGGAAAAATCGGTAGGATTGGCATATTTGTGCGGTAAATATTTCGGAATGTCCCCCTGACAGCGTAACAAAGGGGTCCTGGACAGAAGAATCCATATGGCATAGTGCATCGTCATGCAGGTTGATGCTGTTCCATGAAATCTCGCCACTTGCTATTGGGCAGTGGACGAAGGTGATATTGATGAAAACTGGACTGCAGTTTAAGGCAGTCTGAAGTACTAATGAATGATGGGTCAAATTTGAATTCCGCTAAAGGTGTAGTGACAGCTTCTCCGTTGAAATAAAAGAAAATAGAAACATAAATCGCGAACCTGGCTTAAAAATATAATTAAAATTATAAATAATAATCGCAGGCTACAACATATGTAATGGTTATATTTCCATTTCTGACTGCCATTTTGAGATAAACCTATTATAATAGGACTAATACCAATACCTATTAATATAATAGTATTTCAAATTACTGAAGTATTTGATGTGTCTCAAATTTAGATAGATTTAAACTATTAAAAATTACTCATCTTTATAAGGTGTAATCTGCTGACAGGGTACCTTCACCTGGGATGTTCCAACAGAGAAGAATCTCCAAAGCCGGCCGCGGTGGCCGAGGTTACTGAGGCGCTCCAGTCACGGTCAGCACGGCCACTACGGTCGGGGGTTCGAATCCCCCCTCGGGCATGGATATTTGTGCCGTCCTAGTTCGTAAGTAGTTCATAAGTAGTTTGTAAGTTTAGGGACTGATGACCCCGTAGTTAAGTCCCTTAAGCTTAACAAACATTTGAACATTTTTGAATCTCCAAATAAATAATCCAGTAGTAACTTTTCCGAACTTTAATTCCCCCCAGATAGCATTTTCACATGTATCATAACTCGTAACTTTTCAAACACAATCCAAAGAACCTCAATAACAACAGAAATGAACTGACTGACTGAACACTCTAGTGCTCCACGGCACCTGTATATGACAATTGTCGTAGCAGAGTCATTGTTTACAATAATCTTAGAAATTAAAATACAATTATAAGTGACAAACTCAAATAATCATACATCAACTGTTACTATATATATTGCTTGAGATATTGTATACAAGAGAATCAATAATATCTTTCGTTCATGATTGACAAACATGTAATGACATGAACTGACAATAAGAATAACATTCCTTTAACTAATTAATTACTGTTGCTAACATTTGTGTGAAGTCTATTTACAAGGATCAACGAGAACAAAATGTCCATATGAAATAATCTACATGAAATTAGGTAATTACATAAAGTCTGTAGTTATTTGTATTTGGATAATCACTGATTAATTCACTTATATAGATTTAATGAGTGAATGAATAACCTAACAAGTTTCTTTGTAAATATCTCTCTTCATATCCTACCGATATTTTCTATACCGATATTTGCTTTAATCACTTTCCTATTTACAATTATTTAAAATGAAAACATGTCGAAAGTTCTAGAAAGATATTCTTTATTTTGCTAATTATGATATAAGTTCTTTTCTAATCATTCAGACTGGCGTAATATTTACATCAGACACGGTTTCACTGTTTGATAACTCCAGCACTGGTTTAGCGTTTATTGAACGAAATATGTCCACTTATTCACGAACTCATAATGAGGCAGTAATTATCCCAAATAATTAATATGCAGTCTATTACACAGTTTGGCGTTATACACGTCGTCCTTTAGTCATATGTCCTGCTCTATATCACAAAGCGATACCATATCTTTGTGGACCGAAGATTCCCTAATATGCATGACAGCACACACTGTTCTGTGGAATCGGGTGGAGGTATCGTGTTCTCACATTGACGGAGGTCTCCTGTACTTCATTGTGATGAGGGGCTGGTATTGCCACACTATTTACTTTCAATTTAACTAACGTCTATGGTATTCTTCGTAGCAGTGTCTACATTGTGATAAAATGCATATTATTTAAGACTGCAAAAAATTGCCGTTTTTCATATTCGTAAAGTAGTTGATACTAAGGACTCCTGCCCCAACTGTACCAGCCTGTGAATTCCCCTGCTCCTTACCACTCACGTTTGGCTGTTGTTTCGATTATCTACTGTCACTGTGCAGCCATAACAAACTTGCTGCGATACTACCATGAGGTAGCCTCGAAAATCCCGCACGCAATGATTTAAAAATTGAAAACTTCCAAACTATGAACTCTATGTACTATGCAGAAATACATATCACTCCATTCCATGATGGTGGTGGTGGCGGCTGGTGCAGCAACAGTGTTGAATATTAAAAAATGCTCAGTCAATTTTATTTTCCAATTACGCGTTTCGCGCTGTTAGCGCATCGTCAGATTGGGCGGAGATGGAGCAACAGAACTATTTATTGCTGTCTAGGAGGTATGCAGAAAGTATTTCCGCTGTGCTTATTCAGTTTCAAGTGCATTGCTTACATAACTACACAACTGATAAAAAATGAGTACTCCAGGAAAGATGGCGTCGATTTTGATCCGATGGCGATTAATGCTACCACGGGAAAAGTTGACGAACTGATAGTGGTTTCAATGCTGTCCGCCAACAGATAGCTGTCAGGGCATCATTTCGTGGAGTGGCTACCACTCGAGGTACAGTGCTCTTTGCGGCAACCTGTGTAAACTCGGCAGCTATATTATTGGTGGTCAGTATACTTGAGAGGAGTCTGTCTATCATATGTTGTTGTTGAGCTTGAAGTATTGTATTTATATTGTACTTAGATTATACTGTCTGTAAAATTTTGCTGCTCATATATGTCCAGCATTTCAATGCACAAATCCAGGTGATAAAATGACAAGTACTTCGTCAAGAAAGCCAAACGTTTTGCCTTGTTTGAACCCAGTCTGTCTACACTCAGAGTTCATAATGGCATTCAACTGCCCCAAGAGTGAAGCTTCAGAAGACCTATTCAGCAATTCCCTTGAAGTACACACCAAAAGTGATGCTGTTTTTTACCTAGTGCTTATGCGTTTTTGAGATGTTTATTCTTCTGTTGCTGCTGTGGTTGATGAAATTACACTTTTGAGTGTCTACATCTTCTTTAAAAAATATTTTCATTTGTTGTTGACAATACTTGATCGATCATGGTTGATATGTAACCAGTGCAAAGTGTGGAAGCAGTATTGGCAGCCAGAATTTTTTCACTTGCATATGTCTGTGTTCTCTACAACAAATATGTACTTATTTACGCGTGGAAATAACGAAGTTATCAATTATACATTATTTCGGTGTGGAATGCTTTTATCAGCTGACCCATGCGCATTTTAATTGCAGTATTCTGTTGTCACTTTCGTCTTTGTACTAAAATTTCACGTACAAAACGTTACTTGATTCAGTGTGGCAACAAGAAAAGTTGTTAAAGACACTTTATTTCAAAGTTGAATGCTTTTATGGCAGATGACCGAGGCGCATTTTTAACTGCCTAATTTTGTTGTCACTTTCGTCTTTGTAGTCAAATTTGTTCACAAACAAACCCTTTGACAGCAATTTTACAAGTTTGTAGACTTAATACGTTTAGTAAACACAAGACTTTATTAAAGCAGTTTTTACAACACATTGACAACAGATGAAAATCCATGGTCATGATTGTTCGTCGTAACAATTACTATTCACTGTAAGTTTCACATCTAGTTTAGGCCACGTATTCGCATTAAATCGACACAAATGTATCCACAACGGCACTTTTGTTACAAACCACAGGTAACTGTTATTCTTCGAACTGGAATTGTCTTACTGAGAGGTTCGTGATATTTCATTACCGCATTTTTAGGAAATATACTACCAGTCTCGTCAATTCGCAACTTCGATAACGTCTGAAGGAACTTGGTGCACATTCATATTAAGCAGCCAATGTCTATTTAAAACGTGGAACTGTAAATAGGTAAAATTCTCTAGTGGGTGTGGCATGCCAGCTGTTAGCCGATACCCCAAATAACATGGTGGACGGCAGTTCAATTTGCCTCAAACATGGCGCACTTATCGCCACTCTATAAAATTTAACCTCGCTGGAACCACCTATTTGTACACTATAACAGGAACTCTTTACAGTTATAATGCTCTGCGTGATGGCAACGTGTGAAGCAAACCGGCTACATGCTTCAGAGACCCAACTGTGCTTCGTTCAGCCAAATGATAAATTTGAAAGAGGTCGAATTGTGGACCCTCATAGTACCCGAATGTTCTTTTCGGAGAATTTCCACACGAGTTGGACGTGAAGCGTCAATTGAGCTATCGTGCAGTGATCACGTGAATATTCATAATCCTTGTAGACTATGGACGTCCATGCTGCACAGCCGGCTGCCAAGATCGCCGTACTGTAAGGGCAGCAGGCGATGGAACGGTCGGGATAATTGAATATTTCGATTTCGTAAAATCTACGGTTTCAATTCGATCGTCATGAAATTTGGTGCACTTGACATTATTAATAGGAGTAACATCGCTGTCTACATAACATGTCATATCACGGCTGGACTGACTTCAACAAGTTCCTGAGGTTTTATTCCTATCCTAAAGAAATCTGCCCACTTGACCATCAAACCAACAGGTTGCCTTACAATAAACTTTGACACAAATTAACTATTTACCAAACAGTTAGCTCATATGACTGATTTAATAGAGCGTTTTTTTTTTTTTTTTTTTTTTTTTTTTTTATAAACTGCAAGACAACGTATGGTGTATGGCAAAAGTTACCTTGTAATCAACTTTGACAGTTGAGAGAAGTATGTTATCATGACTAATAGAGGAGATGAAGAGAAGGAATGATCAGAGAGAGGTGCTGTGGGAAGAGATGGGACGAGACAGGGAAAGAGGACATGGAAGAGACATGAGGGAGTATGAAATGGACAGAGGGAGAAAGAAGAGAGGGATGAGAGGATTGGATGGTACATAGCTGCAACAGCATGGAATAAATAAATACCCAGGCTAAGAGTACATTTCTCCGAGTCACACTGGCTCTACTCCAGGCCTTATGGTGATAAACCACAATTCACCTGTGCTGGTTGTGGAGAGAACGCTGACTAACGCTCGGGACCAGCAATATGTTGTAAGAACCGTTCACAGGAAGCTGGTGTGTTGTTCCCACGAGATTAAGCTAGTGTACACACTGCGCTGGAAACTGAAGGTCCTCTGCAAGAAGTGCAATAACTTTCCTACCCAGTGCGATCTGCAGGCCGCGGTGGAGGGGCCGAGCGCTCTAAGGGGCCTTGCTCAGAGCGCGCGGTTGCTCGCCGATGGAGGATCGAGTCCTCCCTCGGGAATGGGTGAGCGTGTTTGCCTAAATTTACCTTAGTTTAAGTAGTCGGTAACACTAGGGGCTGCTTACCAGAGTAGTTAAGTACCACAGTTTTACAAACATTTGAACATTTTAACAATCTCTGGAATTTTCTCCACTTGAGCACCTGTAAGATGTGATTGGACATCAACTGATATGTGCGACTCCTCAAGCCACAACCCTAACAGAATGACGTGAACGCGTCGAGCCGCCGTTCAATAATATAGCCGAAGACAGTCTGCTCCATATAAATGGTCGAATGGTTTCTGTTGTGGCGTAAAGTCAGCAACTTCGTTCGGAGCACTCACAGGATGCACCTTCTGTTCCTCGCCTCCTACCGCTCGTAACCACGGGAAGGGTCATCGATGGCCGAACTTCTGCACGGTCGCCACCACCGCACTGCACCGCACCGCGCCTTTCGGAGCAACAGCCAACGACACGCAAGTATCGCTTCGCTCCGCGTAACCCAGTCTAATAGAGATTTCAGCGGTTATAGACGATGGGTGCAGGGTGAGATCGTCAAATGTTTCGGTGCCTCCATGTTTGAAATTTCAGGACGCGATCGAGTCGTACGCAGGCACCGCAACCAAATATGGCCCTTGTTGTGCACCCTGTAATACTTCTGCGTTTCTCTCAGCAGATTCGCGAAATACGTAGATCGTGCGGCCTCATCCGACCGCGCGACCTCGGCAGCCGCCCCGCAGCAGATCTCCACGGCACCAAGGCCCGACTTCATGGAGACAGAGCCCTAGCCGCCTCCGCCTACACTGGACATCCCTATGGATTTGGACCAGCATGCCACGCAGTATCCGACGACGACGTCGCCACCGATGTCACCGTGTATTTCATCATCCGAGCTTCAGGTCGTGGACGTGGGCACTACGGAGGTTTCCCCGGAGGACGTTCCCTCACGACCTCAGGCCGGTTGGCGGGGACCGGCCGGTTGTCTGCCGTCCTCTGCAGCTACGTCCACGAGCCTGCCTCCTTTCCCAATGTCGATATCCCTATACGATAACGGTTCGTCGCTTTGCGGGGAGAGGGATGTTGTGGCGTAAAGTCAGATGAACGAGAACGACCGTGGAGAAGGCAGCGAATGACTAGCAGCCAATTACAATCCGGCGCCGCGCCTCATGGAGGGAGCAACCAAGAAGCGCGCCCTCTACAAGCAGCTATATCTAGGCCGAGATGCGTCTGGAAGGGCACATCTGAATTCGACTGTTTTAGCTGTCCACGCATACCACTCCTTCTGATAGAACCTATCCTGCAAGACAGGCCGGGAGAGAACGACTAAACAGTTTCCAAAATCAGCACCTGCATTACTGACCGTGCAGTGCTTATACTGATATGGGTATTTCAGCATGGATCGACACCTGGTGCCTCAGTACCTCAGAAGGATTAGAAGTTATGATCTGTAAATGCATTCATTTCATATAGGTACACAACATGCACTATTGCAAACAAGTAATCGAGAATCTATGGAAAATGTTTTAAAGGCTACGTGCACACTATGTTTATTTTTTGTGCATCTGAATGTACGTTACATTTTATTAATGATAAAAATGCACAACGAAAGTGATTTAGAAATTATACTCTTACCACACAATGGTAAATGCAATCAGAAATGCGTATGCAAATATGTTTTATTTATTTATTTTATTTAATTACTTAGTTTTGTGTTGTCACATTTCCTACCTGTCATCCCTCCTTTTCTGGTGGATATGGAATGAATATTTTTGTATGAAAATGTAACTACCACACGACTAACCAGAGATCAAAGTCAGTAGGTGGTTTGCAAAGATAGAGTAGGTAGTGAGACTAAGCAAAGACGCTAAGAGATGGCACGTGGGTATCGATAGTTTGCGGGAGAGCAATCAGCCAATAGAGAAGCAGGAGGCTCTTCCGGGCGGGCTTTCTTGTGAAAGCCGCGAACGATTGGAAAATGCTTCACTTCACCGCCAGTGCAGTCGTTTCCACCGCAGTGTATGTGTTGGTAAGATGCTGCAGCCGCAAAATATTACATCTACATCTACATACATACTCCGAAATCCACCAAAAGGTGCGTGGCGGAGGGTACACTGTACCACTACTAGGCATTTCCTTTCCTATTCCACTCCCAAATTGAACGAGGAGAAAAAAGAATGCCTATATGCGTCCGTACGAGCCCTAATATTTCTTGTATTTGTGATCACCACGTCCGGTACACCTGCAGGTGCTTCGGTAGCAGGGACAGGGAGCGAAGCATGAGACACCTGAGGTGTCCCACTCGACGCAACAGACTCCCCACATCACTGCATTCCGAGACAGCAGCGTGAAGAAGGCTGACCGAAGCCAACAGCACGCTCAGCTGTTCTCGGACTACGGCCAACTCCTCCTGCGTCCGCACACAGAAGGCACACATCCTATCCATCCTATTGATACAATTAACTGCAGAAAGTAGAAAACTAAGTAATCATCTTTTAAGTAGCCTAGTAGTATAATAAAGGCGGCTGGCAGCTGACTGAAATGTGGTCAGTGGTAACTACACTGTCAAAAAAACAAAACTGAGTCCGGCAGTTTTCAAAATAAACAAGAACATCTATGGAATACACCGTTATCAAACGCGCGGGATATAAGCTTTCTCAAAGCAGAACACGACATAAGGAAGTGACAATATGACACGTAGCTTGCAGCAGACGAAAACTATACACACGGTATTTATCAAAATACGCGAGAATAAACTCTTAAAGCAGTAGCACAAACGAATTCTTTCAAGTAGGTGAGAAGAAACCTCTTAAAAACAGAAACACTAACGAAAATTAAAAAATTAACTGGCAACGAAATTTCACGCAATTCAGTTATGATACTTAGCGCTCTGGGTGATGAGGCAGCGACACTGAACTGAACTGACTGCTAACTGACTAAATGCTAATCTGCCAAGTACGCGGGAATAAACCTCTTAAAACAGAAGTAATAAAGAAAATGAACTAGACTGGCAAATTAAATTTCACACAATCGTGTGAACGCGTCTGATGGAACCATAATTAAGACGAGAATATTACTTGGTGACGCAATTTTAGTTATTTTGGTTACTAATTAGTGGGAAAAAGTTTAGTGTAATGAAGACCCTCAGCCTCACACGTGTATGCGGCAGTCTAACGGTTAAACCTGGGTTTATCTTGAAAATTCAGCTGTATACAAGAGAATGGACCAAGCTAAAATGTACGGAACATTCACTCAGATGGTAATTAATTAATTAATTAATACATTAGGAAGGTCTGTTTGTGATCACATTTGAATCAACTGTCCACGCCACATGGCCGTTCTGACCATGCTAGATCGTTTTCTGGGAATAAATCAAATCTAATAACAGTTACCGGTTGTTTTTTGTACTGTTTAGTTTTATGGAATACCGATCTGTAAGAATTTAGCTGAAATTATCTGTCCGTTGGCCACTTGTAATTTTGGCGCCAAAGAACAATTCACCCGTTTTGTATAGGTTACTTTATGAAGGGCTATAACCGAGTCAAGAAGTATTGAAAGAAATTTAATGTACGCAATATAAAAGTGGGTTTAATGTTAAAGATAGACTTTTGTGCCACATGGTTGCTGCTGTGCTCGATTTCCGACGCTCATGCGGAAGGAATTACTCTAAAACACGGCAGCTTTATTTTATTTATTTTAAAATGGTGTAATTTATTACTCCGTGTAGCCGCGGCGGAGTGGCCGAGCACATTGAGGCACTATACTGCGATGCTCGAGGACGTTCCCCATCGGGGGTTCGAATCACCCCTCGGGCATGGATGTTTGTGCTGTCTTTAGTATAAGATATTTTATAAGTAGTTTGTAAGTTTAGTCACATAAGCGTAACAAACATCTGAACATCCGAAGAGTTAAGTACCATAAGCTTCACAAATATTTGAAGATTTTATTCCGTGTATTTGTGATAGTGCAAGGAGACGTAGACTGATTTTAAACTGATAATGCAGTAATGCGTCCGAATTGTTCATGGTTAAAGCTATCTAAATCAATAAACGGAAATAAGTTTTTCAAATCAAATCTTGTTGTTAGTTAAAATGAGAAAACCATCTATCATATAAAAGTAATAAAACAAAGAAACAGAACGGGCATTGCCAAAAGTTCTTCCCTCCATTCGGTTTCTGACCGTAAAATTGCGGTACCGTACTAGGGAGCGTTATCCGTTGCGCACCCATTAAATAACTTGACGACTTTTTTTTAATTTATTTATTTTTTGTTTTTATTTTATTTTGTTATTTTTTGTCGTAAATTTTGGGGCATAAAATGTTAGATCTTATAATACGACCCTACTACGGAACGACTACTACCAGAATTGAGGTATTGAGATTCCTAATAGACTACAATGAGAACACTGATTTGGAAAGAATGTTCTCTTCTTCCTATATCTGTCGCGGGTAAAATCCACCGACATCGGAGCCACCGCGATGGCAGGCTTTTACATGTGCTTCTGACACACGAACCCACACGCAGCATCAGCAAACACTCTTTACGCGTCCACATTTAACTCTCGCATCGAAGTGGCTACGTGGAAAGCATTCCCAAGACTTCCCGGAAGCAGATTTTAAACAGGCGAGAAAAAATTCTGATGCAAGTTCAATACGTAGGCCTAATCCATGAAACCTTTGGTGAAATTTCAAATTCTCCTCTGACAGATATAATCAGTAACATCTGTGCCGTTTCCAAGAACGTATACTATGTAATCATGTTCAACACAAAACTGTCCTCTGACAGAAATAAAAGTATCATTTGTGCCGTTTCCAGTAAAAACGAACGTAAACTTTGTAAAAAAAACATATTCAACACAAAGATTGTGCGTTTCATTCGAACTTCGCAAACACTTCCAAAATGGAAGCAAATTAAAACTTGTAGCCATCCCCCTCACCAATATATAAGAATCCTGATTTGCCCTATGTTTTCGGATGTTGTTTATTAGCCAACGACGAAATTATGGACGAAGCAAGCACAACACATATATTTATATATTTGGAGTAAGCATTATACACTGAACTACACAGCGACCAAACTACTAGTTATTGCTGTTGTGTATGTTCTTCTCTGACATTTCCGAAAAGAGCAGACACCATATCAATAATTAAACATAAGAAGAGGCATTGCATTAAAATTTATGCTGTGGCCGGGATTCGAACGCAGGATCTCACACTTACCAGGTAGGTACTTTAGACCACTCAGCTAACACAGCTTTGTGGCCAAAGCAACTACACGGATTGTTTTAAAGCAAGCACCCTCCACTCCACATACTTTAATTCTGCCTCATGTTCCCTGTGATATGCGTATCAAATTGCCAGGGCTGTCCTACTTTGGAATAGCACACCAGCAAAGAACGGGAATAGCAACTTTCCCGCCTTGTTCCTCAGTCCGAGGTGATATAAAATATCAACAAATAATACAATTCCTTGAGACAACATTGTCTCGTTATACCAAAGGTATTAAACATAAGAGGAAGCATTGAATTAAAATTTATGCGGTGGCCGGGATTCGAACCCAGGACTCCTACTTACTTGCTGGGGTGCCAGGCAATTTGATACGCATTTCACAGGAAACATGAGGCAGAATTAAAGTATGTTGTGTGGAGGGTGCCATGCTTTAAAAAGTCCGTGTAGTTGCTTTGGCTACAATGCTGTGTTAGCTGAGTGGTCTAAAGCACCTACCAAGTAAGTAGTAGGTTTTGGGTCAGAATCCCGGCCACAGCATAAATTTTAATTCAATGCCTCTCCTTATGTTTCATACCTTTGGTATAACGAGACAATGTTGTCTCAGGGAATTGTATTATTTATTGATATCAATAATTGTAAATATGACCTCAATACAGGCAATGACAATTTTAATGCGGACGCATTCAAACGCTCAATACCTCGCGGGAATCCAGTATAGGCTACGAGCAAGAAGTGTTGATGGGCAAGGGCCAATAGTGTGCAACAAGAGTTGACAGTTTGGGTTGGAAGGGAAGCGTGCCTGGATAGCCAAATTCGTTAACGCAACCGCTGGCCAGAAGCGGGAAACCCGGGATCGAATTCCGGACCAGCACAGATTATTTACTTTGTCGTTGAATTTATTTTGCCCCCCAAAACGGTCGAAATGTTTCAGTATTTCGATTCCGTATACTAGGTTTGTTCAAAAAATTCCCGGATATCCAGGTGCAGATATAGATTATTATGAACGGTAGATTAAAATCTAAGAAACTGCAAGGAAATGTAATCTGGATAAACTGAAGAAATCAGCTGTTGTCGAGAGTTACAAAAGGAACGGTAGGCAAGAATTGACGGGTAAAACTAGATCTACATAAATAATCTTCAAGTCACATTGAAGTGCATAGCAGAGGATGAAGTATTGAAGGCCGCAGAGGATTATATGGAAAAAAGCTTAATAGATGTCCTTGGATAATAAAGGATGCAAAGAACTAAATCGATGATATGAGAGTCTGTAGGATAAATGAGTTTGAGAGGAAGTCTAGATTGTCTAAAAAGGAATGGCTAGAGGATAAATGCAGGTCTGTAGAAAAAGGTATTACTAGGAGAATGATGTATAGCGCCCATAGGAAAAATAAAAGAGACAAGAAAATCAGTTCATGAATGTCAAGAGCTGAGATGAAAAACAAATTCTAAGAAAAAGAAGGGAAATCTGAAAGGTGGTTGGAATGTAGAGATCCTATACATCAAAAATGAACTGAAAGACAATAATGTAGATGTGGAAGAGGTAATAGATGAAAATAAAATAGAGATATGATACTGCAACAGGAATTTGAGAGGGAAATGAAAATTTGAGTCGAAAAACAGCATTTTGAGTAGGCGACAATCTCTCTAAAACTTTTCCACGTAGTGTGCAAGAGGTACAGTAAGAGGAAATTCCCTCAGACTACAAGAAGGATTTAATAATTCCATGTCCAAAAATATCAAGTGGAGATAAGTGTGAAAATTGCAATACTGTCGCTTTAATAAGTCGTTGTTGCAAGATACTAACACGAATTATTTACAGCCGAATGAAAAAACTGGTAGGCTACACCATCGGAGAAGATGAGTTTGCATTTAGGACAAATGTGGGAACACTCATGTTTTTTCCTGTCTTAAGACAGGTTAAACAAAGGCAAACTTACGTTTTTAGCTTTTGTAGATTTGGAAAAATCATTTGACAAAATGTAACTCTAAATATTGCAGGGGTAAAGTTTCAAGGCGAAAATGTGTATTCGACTTGTATAAAAACCAAACAGCAGTTGTAAGAGTCGAAAAGCATGAAAGGCGCCCAATTGTTGGAAAGGGACTAAAACGGGTTTGCAGTTTCTAGCCAAAATTACTCAATCTGTACACTGAAGAAGCTGAGGACGAAAGCAAGGAGAAAATTGCAGAAGTAATTAAAGTTCATGCACAACAAATAAAACCTATGTTGACAATGACTTGTAATTTTGTCGGAGACAGCAAAGGAGCTGAAAAAGCAATTTAATTGAATAGGCAATGTCTCGAAAGGAGGGTTTGAGATGAACATTGACAAGAAGAAAACAAGGGTAATGGAATATACTGTAAGAAAATCAGGCGTTACTGAAGGAATAACGTAAGGTAACGAGACAATAAAATTAATAGCTGGATTTTGTTATTCAGTAGCAAAATAATTTGATGGCCGAAGTAAAAGAGATACAAATTGTAGGATGGCTCTGGCAAGAAAAGAATTTCTGAAAGAATTTTTCTGTAGTGTAGCATTGTACGAGATTGTTACGTGGAAGATAAGTTTAGACAGAAAGGTGATAAAACATTTTGAAATGTGATGCTACAGACGAATGGTACTGATCCGATGGTTGGATCGCTTAACTAATCAAGATAAAAAGAATTGGGGAAAAAATAAATTTCTGATGGACAAGAGGTTAGCCAATCGAGAAGACGCTTTCCAGCAAGCCTATCAAGGTCTCTATCAGCGCATTGGAGCTCCAACCGATCACCTAGCCGACACAATATGGAAAACGAGAGGGTGCGATCTACCTCGAAGGTATGGCCGCCGAAAGAGCATACTCCTCCGGTGTCAATCACTATCAAAATGATGGAAAACTAAATCGATCAGCACTAGTTCTTGTGGACTCCGGAGCATCATATTCCGTTATTTCTGAGAAGTACCGTCGCTTGTTGTTGCTTTTGCGAACAAACACTCTTCTAAACGTGGCTAACTGGAGGTATTAAAAGGTGGCAACACTATACTTTGCCATTGTCACTCTCTGGTCAGAGAGGTAGGGTGCTGTGAACTGTGACTCGGCGTAGCGTGCGGTAGGCGCAAAGACCTTGTAAAAAATAACTAAACCCTCTAACGGCGCTGCTGTCGCGGGATAATTAGAACCCTCGGCCGGCCGCCATGATAGTGGCATGCGTCAGACAGACATGAGTATTGTTAAGAGATAAATCGTGTATTATACAGCAACTGCGGTGTAAATACCCAGTTCATAATAACGTCTGCACTGTTTGACTATTGTAGTGTACATGAAGCACTATAGTGTAGAGCTTCTTAACTGCAGAAATAGGTTTAAGAAAGGAACAAAAAGAACGAATACTGTCTTTCCATTTATATTTCTTAGGAACAAAAGTAACCCTACTACTTATGTTGAGAAATAATTACATTTGCTTAACAGGCTGTCAGTCAAGGCAATCCAGGATTCAATGAAATAAATAACAGACTTTTACAATACTAGTAGCTCTTAGAAACGACCTACTTTAGGCGCTACTTGTGGACAGGAAGTTCAAAAAGTTTCATTTTATGACGTATAAAATTACTATTGGGGGCACGAGATCAGATACCTGACTGCATTTCGAATTTTTGTTTATGAAAGTAATATTAGCAACTTGTAACACAGAATTTATAGGTCATCTGCTTTACATATAGGTATAACAACTGAAAGGGGTTTGCAGAACTGAGTGTAGTTCCATATATGAATGACGCTTCGCCACAGTGGATGCACATTGTGAAGTTGAACCCTATATTGTTATGTGCACTTACTTAAGAAAAGTTATGGCATACTTCGAGTTATTGAAAGAATTTGGTTGTGACTAGTTGCTGTATTCACAAGGTAAGACGCTATTTTAGAGTTATATATCTGATGGGATATTTCATTTTCACAGTCGATTTTTAACATTAGCTGTTTCAGACAGTCCTGTTTCATTTTTTATATTATAAAATATCTAAATATTGGAGAATACAGCAGGCACTCGAACAAAGACGTAAAGTGTTTTGATACCCTTCTGAAACTAACGTTTGTACAAAAATTTCACCATCGTAGAATATACTGAGAAAGGCCAAAAACCATGTCTGACGAAAAATTCCGTTCATATGCTGCCCTTAAAACGCTAAATAACTAAATGTTATAATTCGGTGTAGTTAGGAAGAAGAGTGCGCCTCGGTTGCACAGTGGTAGAGTGCCACATTACAAATCTGAAGGTCGCGGGTTCGATCCCCGCCAGGTCCTACGATTTTTACCCTGTCCACATTCCACTTCTTTCACCTCTGGCAGTATTGCTCATGTGAAAAATACCGAGTAGCACCGTGGTTCGCAACCCACGTTAAACTGTAGGTCCCCCTATAACTGGCTGGGTAAGTCAGTTCGAAGGTCGGAGGAAGGCAACGGCATACCACCTCCAAACAGGACTATGCCTAGTAAAACACTGTGGTGTCCAAACAAATCTTCGGATTGATGACTGCTTTACCTTAGGAAGAACAATTGCTGTTGGGCAATTTCTACACCGTAAGTCAAATAAATTTACACATAACCGATCGTTGGTGTATATTCAAAGAGTCTGAAGCTGTTTTGGAGTTATATATTTAAATGAGACATAGTTTTAGCGACTTAACTCGAACGAATACACACGCTAATCAGAAGAGTCTTACGCACATTTAAAGTTCGCGCAGAGGCGCTCTTAAATTTGTCCACTGTTCGCAGTCGACCGCTTACGGAATCGTGGGGGCTTGAGTAGGCAGTTTGAGAGTGGATGTGGACAGACAGAGTTGATGGAGAGCAACAAAAATGTTCAAATGTTTGTAGAATTTATGGGACTTAACTACGGGGTCATCAGTCCCTAAACTTACAAACTACTTATTAACTAGCTAAGACTAAGGACGTCACAAATATCCATGCCCGAGGGGGGATTCGAACCCCCGACCGCAGTGGCCGTGCAGACCGTGACTGGAGCGCCTCAATCCTCTCGGCCACCGCGGCCGGCGGAGAGCAACAGATTGAGGAAGTTGTTGTAAGCAGCTGAGATTGTTGATAACTTTGATTTTGCTATGCATTTTTATTGTATTTGTCATGTTTAAAAAGTAATTATAATAACAATCATAAATCACTTCAAGTTAGACGATGGCTTCATTCCCCTTTTTTAAACTCAGCATTATTAGCAAGTTGTCTTAGGTAAAAAGAATTTAAAACTAACGGTAGGATAGATACCATTCAAATTCATTTATATTTGATCATTAATGTAATTAATGAAGTCCTAGTGACCAAGCTGCTGTCTACGGATAAGGTGTGAGTGAATTTAAATTTTATGTATGATTCGGATTTCGAGTAGGGAGGCAAATTGTTGGGTCTCTGTTAAACATTTCGCTCACACTTAGTACTTAGATTTGTTATACTATTACATTTTTTGATACAAGAATTGTAACCAACTACTTGATCACGTAGCTATTAGCATTTCATGTCTATCGTGTGAAGCGCCTTTTCATATATTAATTACACCACTTGCTGACAATACAATAATTAGTTTGTTAATAAAATTATATCAGAAGGTACACACATTAATCATTGCTAAGACTGAAACCGAATCCATACTTAGTCAGTTTTGGCATTTACTGAAATACAATTGTTTAGCTAATATATACGACCGTTCTCTCAGCGAGAAAGGCAATAGTAGTTACCTACGAAGGACAATATCATCGACGTCGATTTGCAACATGATTTTGGAACATATACTATTTAGGAACATTGGGAATTACCTCGATGAGAACATTCTTTTTACTCATAGCAACAACGGATTCAAAAGATATTGTTCGTATACAACAGTTCCATTAAATTGACTCGATGTGAGTGTTGACTTCTAATCATATTGCTTGCAGATGGAATATCGACTTAGTTGTGCGAGTCGATTCATGATTTCCTACAAGAAGGACACATTCATAACAATTGACAAAAAAATCACCGAGTAAACCAGAAGTGAAATCCGGAGTTTCCCAGGGAAGCTAAATATGTCTCTTTGTAAAGTTATAAAAATGAAATTATGACGGATTATTATTCGAAATAAGTTAAGATATATTTCAATTGCGTGGTATCGATTCATTTAATATTAAAGTTATGCGCCGTGACTGACTTAATGTATAACGGAACTTGAAAACGGCACTGCAACATCAACCATCGCACCACAAATTATTTTCTCTTGAAAAGAGAAAGGATTCCCGGATTTTATACCGTCCCCAGAAGACGTCAAATTTTGGAGACCTGTAACCGATTTATGACCAAGTTGACCACGGCTAGCGCAAAAAAGGTAAATTTTGATAAATCGGCTACTGGTAAATGGACTACAAATTACTCAGATTAAAAGTCGTAAAATGAAGCTAACTCAAAATGCTCGTCCAACAATGTCATTCTGCTCATTCCATTATGGTATATGTCGCAAATCATCGTTGCGTGCTGAAAAATAAAGAGTTAATAATTAAATTTTCTGTTGTTCGAAAAACGACCATAGTAGTTTTGATAGCCGTTTGAAGTGAAATATTACGTTATTATTCAAAAGAAACAAAACATTTCAGTTAAACTTATATCTTTTTTACAAGTTCTGCCAACCACGGAAAATATACAAAGCAAATTCAGAACGTGTTGTCTATTCAAAGGCTAACGAGAGAGCCAGCCTGCCGTGTGAGCTGAAGGCTCAGAATTGAAAAATGATGACGATTAAATCTTCTTTTACTTACCAGATACTTACGCACTGATCACTGACATATTTTAATTAAATTGTCTTTGCATCTATGAAAAGAAATTTTTAGAACCACTCATTTATTACCTAACACATTTTACATCAAGAAAGCTGCTATCCTTTTTTCTCTTGCAAAGTGCTATTCCAGGTAATATTAGAAGGTGTTATAGTACCCCTTTTGTTACACTTCATAAAAGATTTAGCAGGTAATCTGAGCAGTTTTCTTAGGCTCTTTGCGGATAATGCTGTTGTTTGTCACCTAGTAAAGTCACAAAATGATCAAATATAACTGGAAAACGATTTAGATAAGATGTAGGTACGGTCCAAAATATTGAAGAGTGTGAGGTCGTCCATATGAGCACTAAAAGATATCCGTCTATTTATCGCATCTCGAGAAAGAACTAACTGGGACGGACGATGGATATAGGAAAGGTTCAGGAATGGCAGCTCGTTTTGTATTATCGCTATACAAGGGAGATATATCACGAAAATGAAGCACGAGTTGAGGCTGGAATCATTAAAAGAAAGGCGGTATTAGTTGCGACCAAAACAATTTATGAAATTTGTTTCGCCAAATTTCTCATCTGAATGTGAACATATTTTTTAGGCACCCAGCTATATAAAGAGACATGATCAGAATAAAATAAGAGAAATCAGTTATGAAACGGAAAGATTTAGGTGCTTCAGTTTTCCACGTGATATTACAGAATGGAACTGTAGAAAAACTTAATAAAAGCACTTTGATGAACTCTCTGCCATCCACTTCAGTGTGATTCGCAGAGAAATTTTGTAGATGCAAACAGTGCAAAAATCAGTGGAGCTAGTACGAATCCTTGGGGGAGTCCGTTTTTTATTCTTTTTTACTTGCTACTTTGTGACCAAGAATTTACTTTGAAATATCGGACTTTCAGCATTTTTCCAACAGGTTTGTTCATTTCAAGCATGGAATAATGTTAACAGATTACAGGATGAGACCATCTATCCATACCGTATCATAAGCTGCACTGAGATCAACTTCTTAATGGGTATATCAGTGACATGACAGACACTATGTCATGCAAGTTTTGTTACGTTGATGACATGGCTACAGCAACTCAAAGCAAATGGCTAGAAGAGGGTGAACGAACTCTAACTGCTGACCTAGAAGTACTCAACCAGTACTACAAAAAATGGAGGCTGTTCCCGAACCCAATAAAACACAGACCTGGGATTTCCATTTAAATAACATTCTAGCAGTCAGAGAACTAAATATTAATTTCTGCGGAAGGAGAATTAAACACAAACATTTCCCAAATACTTGAGTATAACTCTTGACAGATCAGTTACCTTTAAGAAACACCTGGAACTAACTAGCAATAAATTGAAAATCCGAAATAATATCATCCAGAGATTAGCAGGTACCACATGGGAAGCAGACGCAAACACATTAAGTGCTGCAACAATATCACACGTCTACTACGTGGCGGAGTACTGTGTGCCTGTGTGGAGTAGGAGTAACCATGTGAAGAAAATTGACGTCCAGTTCAATGAAACAATGAGGACGACAACAGGGACGTTGAAGTCGACACCTCTGAAATGGCTTGTCCTTTCAAATATCACCAGAAATCTGAAGACTGCAGGCAACGATTCAGGAATGGCAAAAATTAAATCATCCAGACGAGGTAAGAGTACTAGATAACTGCTGTTGATATCGCCTTAAGTCAAGAGCACCAATATGGGAAGACAGAACACATGCCCAATAAACTGCCTTCAAATACTGGAAAACTAAGTGGAGTAATAGCTACATTAACCAATACATAGAGGGCTCCCGCCAACAATTCCCAGGAATGTAACTTCCTCCTAAAATATGGTGCCAGTTAAACGGTGTGAGAACTGAACATGCAAATACCAAGTCAATGCTGTACAAGTGGGGTGCCAATGGCAACCCAACGTGTGACAGAAACTGACGAACAAACATTACAACATGTAGTGCAAGTTTGCCCGCTATGAAAATTCTGTGGTAAGTGGAGAGACTATCGAGGCCTACCCTGCTGCTATTGAGTGGTTGTCTCGTTTGGACCTAACTTTTTAGTGTCTGGAGTTTGTTTTGTGTATTTCTATTTATATCTTACGACATAAAATTTATGATGTCAATACCGCACTTGCACTTTTTAAGGACATACGATAGATAAATAATAAATGTGTAAATGGAGATCAGAAGCGTCTAGTAGTTGACTGCTGATTGATTGGTCGGGAAACATCAGCCACTGCTACATATACCACACCCTCTTGACCATATGTTGAAGCAGCCTGGTCAGCCATACCCTGACAACACATCTAGTCTCTTCTGTTTAGTGCCTACGGCTGTAGAAGCAGATATAGCAGGAATGATGCAACACTCCGTGGATTCGGTGAACCACCTGCGAACCCATTCAGATGCAGAAGCTTTTACTGCTGACTGACAGAGAATGTTGGATCGAGTATGTTGTGGCGTCGCTATTCCCCACAACTCCGGCGGTCTGCACAAATTGCTGCGCCACTATAAGAAGATGCTATAAGTCGCTCCACAGTACTTCGGCCGCCGAGGGCACCTATAGTCTCGTTACCTCTAACCCTGCTCCGCAGGCTGGCGCATCACAGCTACGATGGTCAGTATAGTAGTCAGTACAGGATTACAGCAGATTACGAAGCAGATCTAGGAGCGCTACAGTTCCAGGAGATCCGTCTACAGCGAGCTACCAGTCTACGTTATCACAAGCTGGAACACTATTATTCACTGATGTAGATCATAACGGATCTCTTTTGTGACTAAGAAGAATGGTGCCACAAGCGCAACACCAAACTTGAGTATTCTTTTCATCTTAAAGAAAAGTATATGTCAACTAATCAGTTGTTAGTTACAGACTTTGTGCATATCCTTGCTAGCCACGGCCCACCTCATTATTACTGCCGTATCCCGGAGATGTAAAAGACTGCGAAAAGCCGGGCCTATATGATGAATTAATTGGAAACCAATGACGATAAGGCGATATGGCGATATGGCTGAAGTGGCAGGAAACTAGATGGCAAAAATAGTAACAATATTAATAATAATAAAATAAATCCACAGTGGCCTCCTTCAACAGGATACAACTGCGAAAGTAGTATCTACTTAACATTCGTAGATCCGAGGTGCGATCTAATGATTTGTTAATCCTTCGCCGCGAAGGAGTGGCTGAGCGCTCTAAGACGTAAACTCTTTCAATTGTACGTTTTTTTCGTGTTTGGCAACAACAGTTATCCACTAGCTGTGTTGTAGTTCCTGTGTTTCCTGAGGTAGTTTACATCACGACCTAGTACTATTGATGCTATTCTTAGTTTTCAGTGCATATAACTGTTACTTACTGTATACTTTAGCAACACATTTAGCATACCTCTTAATGGGAGTTTTTACCGTCCTATCTCGATAATGTTAAATCTGCTTTATAAATGCCCCATTTTCTCATATAAATTTGGTGTTTTTATCACATGTTCTGGCATGTTTTGTGACTATATTCCTCTACAATCACTTTAAAATAACAGCTGGAAAGACAGTTAAGTTTTTCACTAAACCCCATAATATTTTTGTATAAATTTTCACAATTTTAATTTTTCATTTTAACTGTTACAGTAAATACTATTAAAGTAGAGCTACAATATCTTTACACAATGTTATGTGTGTGAATAATTCATTTATGTAGATTCAGAAATTTTTTGAGAAAAAGACATTTATACTGAAAAAAGTCATTTTGAGAAAATTTCCTTTAAAGAAAAAAATTAATGTACAGCCAACTGATACATAAAAATGTTAGATTCCTCATGGATGGTAGTACTCATCGTCTTCCTCATCCAGCTCTGCCCTCCTTCTCTAGACTCTGGCTTCTTTCGACATATTGTTTGTTGCAATCTGTGCCTTCATGATTCGCAGTTGCTCTAAGTCCATCATCATTTCAGTGGTGTTGTAACCTTTATGAATTTCACGATTGCGTTATTTTGTGATTGACAATAAAATACCTACATTTTATTTTTCGCGAGAGGATAGGCTCCCAGCAGTTAATCGTTATTGTTGTCTCAATCCATCCCGAACGCGACCACACTTTGTCAGCAAGTTCAAGAATACTATTTTAGGCAAAGCGGAGGATTCGGCTGATTTTTGGCCAAAACTGAAACTGCGGCCGAAAGCAATATTTTGGCCGAAACTGGACGTAACCGAAATCGAATATTCAGTCGGTCCTTGTAGATAATAGAACATTTCAATAAAACCAACACCAAATTAGGCATTACATCCATATTTTCATAATTTGCATAAAAGTAAAAATGTGAAATTTTGACATTTTAGGCGTTATGACTCTCCTTAATGTTTAATTGTCATATAGTAATGGAAGAAGCTACAGCCACATGAAGGAGGGTGCCCATGTCAGAGAGAGAGAGAGAGAGAGAGAGAGAGAGATGGAGGACCTCCAGTTGATACCTGTATGAAGACGGGTGACTGCAAGAAGAAGATCTACGAACTTAAACGACGAGTCGTCCTAGACCAGTTACGAGGGTCACTCCAAAAGAAATTCACACTATTTTAAAAAAAAATACTGTTTTCATTCTGCATGTTTGAAAGTTTTACAGTGTGTTCCCGCTTATTTTCAAACTTAGTTAACCTATTCCCGTGAGTGGCGCCGTCACAGCATGTCATCAAGATGGCTGCTACACTTGACGTTCGTCAGAAGCAACGTGCTGTCATTCAATTCCTGTGCTGTGAAAACGAGACAGTGGGTAACATCCACAAGAGGTTGAAAGCGGTGTATGGAGATGTTTCTGTCGATCGCAATACAGTTAGTCGGTGGGCAAGCAGGTTACGTGATGAAAGCGGGCACAGCAGTATTGAGGATTGTCCTCGCAGCGGCAGGCCTCGTACTGCACACACTCCAGACAATGTGCAGAGAGTTAACGAATTGGTGACTGCTGACAGAAGCATCACAGTGAACGAATTGTCATGCTACGTTAGGATAGGGGAAGGGTTTGCAGAACACTGGAAGTGTTGGCGTTAAAAAACCATGGAAGCGATCTCAAAACTCCGATGGACAACACTGAAACACAGGCGTTACAGTCCTGATCTAACTCCATGTGACTATCATCTCATTGGGAAACTGAAAGACCCTCTTCCTGGAAAAAGGTTTGAAGATGATGACTCCCTTGTACACGCTGCCAAACAGAGGCTCCAACGTGTTGGACCAGAATTTAAAAGTGCGGGTATGGAGGCGCTGGTTACAAGATGGCGTAAGGCAGTTGAGAGAGATGGGGATTATCTACATCTACATAGATACTCTCCAAATCAAATTTAAGTGCCTGGCAGAGGGTTCATTAACTACTTTCATAACCTTTCTCTACTGTTCCATTCTCTAATAGCGCGCGGGAAGAAAGAACATCTAAATCGTTCCGTTTTCGATCTGATTTCTCTTATTTTATTGGAATGGTCATGCCTCCCTAAGTACGTGGGTGCTAGCAAAATATTTTCACATTCAGAAGTAAAAGTCGGTGATTGAAACTTCGCAAACAGATCACGCTGAAATGAAAAACATCTTTCTTTTAATGATTTCCACCCCAATTCGTGCAACATTTCCTGGCGCTCCTCCCCCCCCCCCCAACGGTAACGTGATAAAACAAAACGAGCTGCCCTTCTCTGAACCTTCTCAATATCTTCCGTCAGTCCCACGAAGCGAGAGTCCCACAAGGGGCAACAGTACTGATTTATCGCGTAATTGAAGTTCAGCGGTTTCTTTTAGTGGTCACACTTTTCTTTATTTAGTGTCAATTGCCAATTTTCGCACCATGTAAAAATTTTGTCTAAAACGCTTTGCAGTTGCTTTTGATCCTCTGTTGACTTCACTAACCGATAAAAGACAGCATCATCCGCGAAGAGTCTCCTGGAGCTATTCAGATTGTCTCCTAAATCGTTTATAAACACAAGGAAGTGTAGGGGACCTATTACGGTTCCCTGTGGAACGCCAGGTATCACTTCTGTTTTACTCGATGACTTACCGTCAATTACAACGAACTATGTCCTTTCTGATAGGAAATCGTGAATGCAATCTCACAATTTGGGAGATATTCCATAAGCACGCAATTTCATTAGAAGCCGCTTGTGGAGAACTGAAAATAGTGATCCTAAAGGATGTATCTATACATTGTAAAACTTTCAAACATGTATAATAAAAACTGTATAAAAATAGTGTGCATTTCTTTTGGAGTGATCGTCGTATAACCATGTATCAAAGGAATGTTATAGCCATGGCGGAGCGGTCGAGCACATTGCTCCGATACGTGAGGCCGTTCCCGTCGGGGGTTCGAACCTCCCTCAGGGATGGATGTTTGTGTTGTCTTAAGTATAAGGTAGTTCATAAGTTGTTTGTAAGTTTAGGGACTGATGACCCCGCTGTTAAGTTTCATAAACTTAACAAATATTTGAAGATTGTTTTGTACAAATAGTTCACCTTCCGGGCGTCACACGGTTGATTTTCTTTGTTTGAAGACTCCCCCTACTACGCAACAGGTGTTGAGCCCACTTGACAACCAGCTTTGGTCCTTTTATTCTTGATAGTCCTGGCGGCCCATACCGCACTAGATGCTGGTACTTGGGTCTCACGTGACTGTACTAAGCCAGGTTCATTCATCGTTTCTCACGTTCGCAGTTAACACATGGAATTAGACAGTCATTAGTAATTTAAACAGATAGAAAGTAAAGAGTTTTGCTGGAAGTATAAGACAGAAATGCCATTAGTTCAAATTTGTAGTAGGAATATTTATGTGTACATTTCTTTGCTGTTTTGAAGGTTATAGTTGGAAATGTTTATATGAGTATAGTATAGGATAAAGCAAACAAGAAGAAACCGATGTGGCATGAATGTATCCGTAATACAAGTAAATCACAAAGCCATTTATCAATGTCGTGGCTCACGCCCACATCACTATACAATACTGGAGCTAAGTTTTTTTATTGTTATGTATTTTTATTTAAAAAAAATTTCGTATTTCCGCGCACGCGAGGTTCCACACGTGTAGTCCATTCTGCACTTTCGGTATTCGTATTTCATGGTGTCTACACCGGTGTTACACTGTGTACATGTACTTTTCGGTCACCTTGAATATAACACCTGGTGAAAAGAGTTTGAAGAATTTGTAAGTACAATACTTGTTTCATTCGTGTAGCTAGCCACTCGCTGTCCTTCACAGCATTCAGTTGTGAATTATGTATGGTATACAAACGGCAGCACACAGTGGGCGGAACAGGCGTTGTGGACCCAAGTGCAGGTATATGGAAGGAGTCGTTGCGAACGTCTGTGCGCTGCCTTCTCCGCTCTGCGCTGCCAGAGCGCCTCCCCACAGTGAGTGGCAGTGCATTAATTGGTGGTGTCGAGGCAGTTAGCGGCCCACGGCCAAGTCGCCCACCCCCTCTGGCAATTAGCGCGCCTAATGACAGCCGGGCAAAGTGCTCCGCTGGATCGGGCCCCAAGTAGGCCTGAGTGAATACTAGCTGCCGGGCACGGCGGCAAAGATTTCCGATGCACGAGTTCTCACTTGGGCCAACGAACGAAGTCTAGCGCTGGGTTCATTGCCGTGCTGTTATCTACATCTTCTATATCTATAAATGTGAATATCTGTTCGGTGTACGTTTATCACCTCTGAACCACAAGACATAAAGGGCTAACAATCTGTACAGTTACTAATGTCTACCCGGGGAAGGCTTTAGGCACGGTTTTATGGCGATCGGATAGCTAAAAAATGTTCAAATGTTTGTAGATCTATCGGACCAAACTGCGTGGTCATCAGTCCGTAGCTTACAAACTACTTAAACCTAGGTAAACTAACCTAAGGACAAACACACACACTCCCATGCCCCAGGGAGGACTCGAACCTCCACGGCGAGCAACCGCGTGCTCCGCAGCGAGACGCTTTAGACCGCTCGGCTACTCCACCGCGGCGATCGAATAGCTATTTATCTATATATATTAATGTGAATGTATGGTCGGTGTACGCTTTTGACGAGGGACTAAATTGGAAGAAACATATTGAAGATGTCCTGAAACTTCTGAGTTCAGCTACTTATGCTATCAGAGTCATTGCAAAATTTGGTGATATACATCTCAGTAAATTAGCTTACTACGCCCACTTTCATTCACTGATTTCATGTGGGATCATATTCTGGGGCAATTCAACATTGAGTAAAAACGAAAAACGTATTCATTGCACAAAAGCGTGAAATTAGAATAATTGCCGGAGCCCACCCAAGAGCATCCTGCAGACATTTATTTAGGGATCTTCACTGTAGCTTCACAAGCGTGAAATTAGAATAATTGCCGGAGCCCACCCAAGAGCATCCTGCAGACATTTATTTAGGGATCTTCACTGTAGCTTCACAATATATATATATATATATATATATATATATATATATATATATATATACACTCATGAAATTTGTTATTAACAATCCGACCCAATTCAAAATAATAGCAGTGTGCATAGCCCTAGGATATTCACTATTCAAGGTTAAATCTAAATCTAACTTTGGCTCAGAAAGGGATGAATTATGCTGCCACAAAAGTCTTTGGTCACTTACCAAGTAGCATCAAAAGTCTGACAGATAGCCACCTAGTATTTAAAAAGAAATTAAAGGAATTTCTCAATGGCAACTCCTTCTACAATGTAGATGAATTTTTAGATAAAACTTAAAAAAAAATAAAAAATAAAAATCCTTAAAATATTGATTGTCAAGTATAGACAACATTTACTAAAACTGACACGTTCCACATCATTACGAAATATCGTACGTATGATGTATGGAACAAGTATTAATCTAATCTAATCTAATCTTATCACGTCCGAACGACAAGACGCAGCGACTAATTTATACATGAGGAAGGTTTTATAGCGATCTGATAGATATTTAGTAATTTGAAGAATATAACGCGAAATGCGGAACAGACTCTCTGAAAATTATATTTACTCTTTCAAAATGCTTTTATTGGTTGCATTGTTGCTTGAGGGCTGATAATGATAAAAGGGTGGAGTATCTTAGGATGGAAAGTTATCAGTGTATACAAAATTCTACGTGTGTTTGTGTGTGTTAATATTGCGCTCTGCGGCGAAAACTGCAGAACCCAAACGAATTGTCTGTGTGTAATTGTTGTCCGAAGTCTCCCGTTGTACACCATAGCAGTTCCACGCCGACAGCTATAAGGGCGTGGACGATACAGTGGTTGAAAGTCGTCATATTATAAAAGCAATCGGACTGAATGCCAGCGATGACGTTTGCGACTCTATATCAAGGAGGTTACATACAGCGAAAAGTGATGCCACAGACCATATCTTTTGTCTGTGCCTGCTACCAAGGAGGTTAGAATAATGGGATATAGCATTATCTATGCCGAGCACATGCGTCAGTTGAAGCCTGCCCGCCATCTTGGTCAGTTTTGGAATGCTATTTATCCGATAAAACAATGCGTTAAGTCGACCATCTTACTGTAAATGTATTGAACTGACAGTCACTGCAAAGTATGTACTTTCAAACAATATACTTTCTTGAATAAACAGTAATAACTACTCATCAAAATATATTTGAAAACTTAATTTTAATGGCTCATTGTACCCTATTAACAAACTGTGCATCACGACAAAACCCTCAGATATTTTATTCCTTTTTAAGTGACACAAAACATTAGCACTACAATACGAACTCTTCTCCAAAACTTAGCACTATGGCGGAGACAGGCTTCACATTTTCAGCATGAGGGCGCCTCTCTGTATTCTAATCTCCTTGCGTGCTACATTGTCTTCAGCTCTTTCTCTGTAAGGATAAGCATACAAATAACGAAATATAAGAATAAATAAATAAAGCAGTAAAAAAGAAATTTCTTTCAATAGTCTCTTTAAAAAAATCGATTTGACTTTTCGCTCATTACTATCATCAATGAACACGCGAGCGGAGCCGCGGGTTTAAGCTAGTAACATATATAACAATTGAGGTGTTAGTGCATATGTTTCACTCTGCAGTTAAAACCACACATCGCAAACGAATAGTGTTTGTATGTGATAGTAGGTACCATTCTCCCATTGTGCACTATGGTGGTAGAGGGTTGATAACGACAAGGTAGTGGAAGATATGGCAGTTGAAAGTTCGATGGGGAAACAGTAACGGTGTACACCACAAATAGAACTAATTTTATTGGTAGTCAGTAGTCGACATTCATCATCAGCAGAGTATAATATAACACTATTAAAAACAGGTCTGCGTTAGAAATTATTTGCTGACATATAAACTCAGTCAAGATGAGTTGGAACATCTCTTCTGTGGAAGTTCATCTTCACCAATTGAAAACTAGTATAAGTTTCGTAGCGAAAAACAAAAACTGAAGATGTGAAATTCTGTTGCTTGGAAAAATAACTGTCAATATGTTTCATCTAGGCACATATAAAAAGACAGTAAGTGTATTAATATTAGTAATTATTCCAAAATCATTTCACTGAAACATGTCCAATTGAGATACTTGCAGCCCCTCTACTGTTTAAGTCAGAGCCTTAAAGAAACCTAAAAACGGTAGTCACAGTATGACACGTTATTAAATGTACTTCCAAAGTGGAAGCGGCATTTCATTGCCGAAATTGTCAAGAACTGTACGAGTCAGCATGAACAGTATTGAGTGCTAGTTACACTGAGTGCAGTGAATTTTCATACCAATTCACAAACAGTTCAAGTGACAAGAACTATTGAAGCAAAAGAATAAGTACGTGAGTGGATCAAATAAATACAGCCAAACAGACAATTCGCATTCATCATTCACAACTGAATGTTGTGAAGGATAGCGAGTGGCTAGCAACCCGAATAAAACAAGTATGGTACTTACAAATTCTTGAAACTCTATTTCACTAGGTGTTATTATTCCAGGTGACCGAATAGTACATGTGCACAGTGTAACACCGTTGTAGACACTATAAAACCCGAGTACCGAAAAGTGCAGAACGGACTACATGTGTGGAACCTCGCGTGCGCGGAAATACGAAATCTTTTTTTAATAAAAAAATAATAATAAAAACTTAGCTCAAGTATTGTATAGTGATGTGGGCGTGAGCCACGACATTGATAAATGGCTTTGGGATTTACTGGTATTACGGGTACATTCATGTCACATCGGCTTCTTCTTGTTTGCTTTATCCTATACTATACTCACGTAAACATTTCCAACTGTAACCTTCAAAACAGCAAAGAAATGTACACAGAAATATTCCTACTACAAATGTGAACTAATGACATTTTTGTCTTATACTTCCAGCAAAACTCTTTACTTTCTATCTGTTTAAATTACTAATGACTGTCTAATTTTATCTTCTCCATGTGTTAACTGCGAACGCGAGTACCGATAAATGAACCTGGCTTAGTACAATCACGTGAGACCCAAGTACCAGCATCTAGTGCGGTACGGGCCGCCGGGACGATCAAGAATAAAAGGGCCAAAGCTGGTTGTCAAGTGGGCTCAACACGTGTTGCGTCCTAGGGGGAGTCTTCAAACAAAGAAAATCAACCGTGTGACGCCCGGAAGGTGAACTATTTGTACAGCGATGAGGTTTCATAGCGTTTTTCTCTAGTATCTAATTATCAGTGGACAACATTCATGTGATAAGAAATAGAAAAACAATTTACAATGTAAGCATTAATGATTTAAAAATGTGTGTCGTATGATTGTTCGCCTGCCTGGGTTATTTCCCTTCAAGTGGATTCTACCAAAATGCCACTGTTTTGTTTACTTCAGGCAGTGGGAGTTGTTTCGTTGGTGTGTGTCGCTTCTTGTTACGTGAACGTTTTAGTTCCTTTGTTCGTGAACAACAACAAAATAACACTGAAACGAACATAGGGCTCACTAGAGAATTGGCAATGAAAGATATAAGAAAAAAAATAAAACAAATACAAAAAGAAAAATAAGAGCAACCAGTCAGTTATAGGTACCATCAAATCATTTAAACAAATTTTAACAACATTATGGCAACTAAGGCAGACAAAGGAAATCTAACAGACTGATGGAGAAAGAACAATATATCGCAGAAACCAAAGAATATAGCCAAAAAATTCTCTAAACACTACCAAATAGAAACTGACAAGACAGTGAAAACCACATTTGACCTAACAGGACACATACAGAATATACAGATACCACACATAGCATCAGTGGTCTCATTTGACATAGAAAACATGTGCATATCCATCCCCATAACAGAAATAATAGAAATCATACAACAAAGTCTGACAGTGCACTGCAACCTCACTACAGAGGAAATGTAAAAAATAACAACTTTGCTCAAACTAATTACGGAACAAAATTATTTCCAGTTCAAGAACGAATAGCACCTACAGAATGAGAGACTCCCTACGGGCTCCCAAATATCAAGAACATTAACTAACATTTTCATCAGTTACTTAGAAAACCAGATATTTGAAAAGGTAGAGTCAGATGGAAGAATTCCATATATATGAAGATGGCAATATTTGTCTGAC
Source organism: Locusta migratoria (assembly GCA_026315105.1). NCBI lineage: Eukaryota > Metazoa > Arthropoda > Insecta > Orthoptera > Acrididae > Locusta > Locusta migratoria. Next base: position 152,344,915 of record CM048746.1, on the reverse strand, counting down.
GAAACAAATGAAGTAACAGATGAACTTTGAAATAAACAAAGCCCATAAAAACATAAAGTTCTCAATTGAGAAATAAAATGACAGGAAAATAAATTTCCTTCGTGTAACAATAGAAAAAAAGAAAAGGGCAAACATTCGTTAAACATTTACCTAAAACCAACAGTGGCAGATATGATTATACATTCTTCCTCAAACCATCACCAAAAGCAGAAACATTCAGCATGTCGACACATGTTATATAGGTTAAAAAGGATCCCTCTCAACAAGAAAAACTATAAATTAAATATGAACACAATTATACAAATAGCAAGGAGCAATGGATATGACACAAGTAGTATAGAAACTCAATCGGAAAATTAAAAGACAAATACGAAACAAACACAACTAAGAAGTAGCAAATTTCACAACACACAAATACAAACACACACAATAAAAACACCACAAAATGGTACACTAAGTCACACACACAAATTAACACAAATAGTGACAAACATACCAAAGAAACAGGGACTCCACATTGCATATAAAAGTCCCCAAACTCTACAAACAAATCTACAACCAAAAATCAAGAAAGATTTCAAGGTTCGGGAATGTACAGACTTGAGTGCCAGCGCTGTGATATAGAATACATAAGAATGACAAACAGTGATTACAAAACACGATACAAAGAAACCATCAGACGCTGGAAATATGAAAGAAACCACTGTACATTTGCCAAAACTACATAACCATTACCCATCCGATATCGACGAAGACATGAAAATTACCAGGACCAACAAACACCTCATACAAACAGAAGAGAAATACCATATACAGAAAGCTATAGCCGAGAACAAACAAATTCGCAGACAAATATCAATGAAACTCATTGCTGAACCTAATCAATGAAACGAGACAGTAAATAGAAACGTTCACAACACACCATTTCTTAGAAAAAAAAAAAAAAAAAAAAAAACAGACCAGAGGTAAATATACAAACCCACATCTCTATTCAAGGCCTGCCCCCTCTCTCTCCTCTTTTCCCACCGTCTCTCTCTCTCTCTCTCTCTCTCTCTCTCTCTCTCTGCGCTACACGAGTAGGCGTTATTAAACTAAAATAAAGTAAGTAATGTTAATAAATTGTGCAGTTTTCCTCACTTACCTTAGGAAAACACACAAATACATAAAGCAAAGATAGGACAAACACATATTCAACAGTTATCACACCACCCAAAACAAAAACACAACGCAAAAAATGTGGCATTTTCCTAGTGATGAAGTGCTAAAATGAAAAAGTCAATGGAATTAAAGAAGACAGAAACAGAACAACCTAAGTTACCAAACAGAAACACGAAATTGTAAGTAACTACATGTAAAGTATCATTAGTTATACGTAGATAAAGCGCCAGAACTGTTTATAACCTTCAACACTAAAAATGTTCAAATGTTCAAATGTTTGTAAAGCTTATGGGACTTAACTACGGGGTCATCAGTCCCTAAACTTACAAACTACTTATGAACTACTTACGAACTAGGACGGCACAAATATCCATGCCCGAGGGGGGATTCGAACCCCCGACCGTAGTGGCCAGGCAGACCGTGACTGGAGCGCCTCAGTCACCTCGGCCACCGCGGCCGGCACTAAAAATGTTAAAAACGAAATATTGTAAACCGTAATTATACATACATTCAACGCCATAGAAGATGGCTTGCAAATAAAATTTGCGTATGCAAAAACAACCTTGTCTAATTTAGTTGTATAGATGTCTTATATGAATAAATATTTGTATTATAATTTCAAAAGAAACTGTGGGAAAAAGTACAGAGAAACAATGTTAGTGCAGCCATGTCAAGCATTTCCTGTCCACGAGTACTACAGGTTCAAAAAATACGCCTAAGACTCCACATAACGATACAGCACATAAAATTCATCCTAACTTGCAGGATTAACAACTAAAATCCAGTTTACATTAATGTAAAGGTTACAAATAGTTCTGAAGAACGATACAGCACATAAAATTCATCCTAACTTACAGAATTAACAGCTAAAATCCAGGTTACATTAATGTAAAGGTAGAAACAGTTCTGAAGTGTTATAAAAGCGAAAATTATATGCACAAAGACGTTGGCTTCTATATAAAACCAAAACGTTTTACTCTAAACAGCAATACCTGAACATTATCCTTTATGAAACCTTCTTAGAGCTAACACATTATATACTAATTGCCACAGTTCTCATAAAACTAATATAAAAATTGAGCACAAAACGTGTACACCAATGAAAAACCCACAAAATAAATAGGAACAGATTATAAAACGATTAAAAACCCAGAAGATACAAGCACACATTTACATTTGGAAAGGGAATTCTACTAACATATATTTCACCCACGTCTAGTAAATATCACTGACACAGAATTACACCTCAGAGAAAGATAGCGATAGCATTTCACACAATAACCACATAGAAAATCACATAATAGAAATTGATTATAACCTCAAACGTAAAGAACAAGAAAATAAATTAGAAACAAACATAGGGCTTACTAGAGAATTGATAAACAAATAAATAAATAACATAATTAAACAACTACATGACGAACAAAACAAGAATAACCAGTCAGATATAGGTACCATGAAATCACTGAAACAAAAGTTAACACTAAAACAGTAGAAAAAGGATTCCTGGCAAATAAAGGTGAACCGCGTATAGAAAAATAAACTTTTCTGATTCAGTTGCATAAACGACTTACATAAATAAATATCTGCATTATAGTATAAAAAGCAACTGTGGGGAAAAGGACAGAAAAGAACTAAAAATATTAATAGAAGGGTTTTTATGGAGTGTTGCATTATACGGCAGTGAAACATGGACGACACATAGAGAGGAAGAGTATAGAGGCTTTTAAAATGTGGCGCTACAGAAGAATGGTAAACATCAGGTAAGTAGATCTCGTAACTAATGAGGTGGCACTGAACATAATTAGGAGAAAAGAAATTTCTTGTATACCTTGACAAAAAGAAGGGCTACATTAGTAGGACACATTGTTAGACATCAAGAAATAGTGAATTTGAACTGAAGGGAAGTGTGTGCCGTAAAAACTAGAGTAGGTTCAAACAGATATGGGATGACTCTCTCGTTAGGCTCGCTCAGGATGTAGTAGAGTGGACAGCTGCATCAAACCAGTCTCCTGAGTGAAGACCGCAACAAGAACACGACAGCAAAATCACCTTGCTTTTGACGTGTTTCCCGTCCTGATTTCCCTAAGTACGGAAAACATAAATGCAATTGCTCATTGAATGTAAGTGTGCCCGTACCTTCAACTTCAGCATTATCGACGACAGCGCGGCCGGCTTCTCAACAACGGGGACCTACTGCAAGACCACTCCAATATTTTCTATCACATATTAAGTCTTGGCAGTTTGTGCGGCGATTACCCAGAACTCTTATGTCTAATGATTGAAATAATAAAGATTTTTTTAAGTTAATTAGACGTTCATTATCCCAAATCATTATTACGTGGGTAGGGTCCTATCCTGTACAGTGAAGTGAAAACTGAGTGTCGTTGCTAAGACAAAATAATTATTTGAAGTGCCAAGCCAGGAAAACTTCATTTTTTAAAGTTAGTTTTCTTTGTGTGATCTCATTAATGAGGTGATGCAATAATACACTAAAATTTAATGAAAGATGAACAATATAGCTTTCTTGTCACTGGAGGCTGGCACTAATCAAAACTTAAAGATCAAATTACAAAATTACTGTCATCAATTTTGTACTGTTTTGGATTGTGTGTTCTCCTGATGGTTGGTTCGTATTTCGACATAGTTCATGTGCAGAGACTCTATTGCACTGGCTTTGACAAATTGTTTGGCACTTTAGTATAATTTAAGTGCAAGTTAATCAAAGTGATTTCAAATGTTTTTTCTGCTAACGAGGTAAAATGGTACAGGTAAGTGTTAATCTGAGGTGACGTCAGTTTTTGGGTGCATTAGTTACTTCCAATCACTGAAAAAGATTTTTTATTAATTAGGTCTATTTTAGAAATTTAATTTTACTTAAATTTTATTTAAAGTCAACAAATCACACTTCATTATTTCGTAGAAAGAGTACTGTGGAACTTGTATGTCACACAACCTTCTGTTGTGTCACACCCAACAAAAATGTTAGTAGCTCCTTAATTTCATGTTCCAAAGAAAGTGCCTACTGGGCTGGCGACCGCATTGAACCGTTTGTAAATTAATTGCATTATCAATATTAGTGTAATTACTGTGTGCTCCATTTTCCTACGTATTTCAGTACATGAGTGTTTGACGCTAATTGTTCCAACTTTCAACTGGTTCATTTCAATAGAGAGCAGAGTAGGAGGAACGGATTATTTGTTATCATAATTCCTTGTGGCAACTCTCCCTTACTATGGTTATTTTCGTTTTCTGTTTTTGGAACAATAGGGGTAGGGTTGAGTTTTTTGGTTGGGATAAGGGGACTAAACCACTGAGGTTGTCTTTTTCATTCCCCCGGTGGAAAGGGGAAGGAGTGAAGGCAGGAAAGGAGGGAAACGAAATGCAGTCCGGCAAGTGAAGAAGGAAGGAAGACTGCATTAGCTCAGGGCCCCATGTTCGCCACGCACGTACTCACGAAAGAACCGTGAGCCCTCTGAGGGTTTAGCACAATAATTCGGAAAAGATATCCTCGTCTAAATCCTTTGTAGGCATCAATAATCACGGTTCTTTAACAGATAGGGGGTGTTACAATCGCCAGCCATTTCTCTGGGAAGCAGTGTCTGGTGAGCAGGCAATGCCTCACGCGTGCTGTGTTGGTCCAGCTTGAATCCGGGTACTCCTGATCGCCACTCTTACTCCCTGCAATTTGCCAACGTCCGTGCTGCAGGCCTGCCCGTGGCTGGCCATCGACCGCACTCCTCTCGGCCGCTTTATCTGACTGGCTGCAGCGGGTCCTGTGGGGTCGCGGGAACCACTGAGTATTCTCCACGCAAGTCTCCCTGTCTCTCCACTTCCCTCTCCCTGCTGTCCCACCACCCCTTCCTTTTCCGCTCATAAATATCTCTTATCTTCTTCCTTTGTGCCCTCCCCCCCCCACACACACTCTCTCTCGCTCGGTTCTTTTCTATTTTCCTTCTGATTCAGAATAATGTCGAAGTCAACAAATGATTTAATTGAATCGGTTATTTCTGAAACTACGTATGTGACAATTTTCTTATTCTGAGAAAAGAAAACGGTTTCAATGCTAGACATTGTTTTTAAGAGACCTTTAAATATATTTATTCATTCAAGCCTTCAGTTGGTACTTCTTCCATCCATTCTCTCTCTGTCTCTCTCTCTCTCTCTCTCTCTCTCTCTCTCTCTATCTATCTATCTCTATCTTTGTCCATTTCCCTTTTTTCTAAAAAAAAATAGTATATTTATGGGAGAGTATTTAAGAAATTTCGTTGTCTTGCATAATGTACAAATAATAAGAGCAGTATCCAAACAAAGAAAGGTACTCATCAAGATACAAATGATACGTAACTTTCATAAATTAATTCAATCAGAACTTGATTATAGAAAATACATGTGGTTACTTGTCCAGATTAGTATGGATTCTTTGAGCCCACCTTTGAGCAAGCGACATAGCGTTGTCAGTGTGAGAAATATACAGGTCTGAAATGCAATCCGCAATATTTATTGGATTAACATGTGATATGTTAATGGTAATGGAAAACGATATTTCACTGGAAACTGCAGTGGCTTGAGGTTAAAAGGTAGAACTGTTATAAATAATCAATTTTCGTTGCATGTACACTGGTTCATTCTGTTCCTTTCCCTGTACCTCTGTAGCAGTCTGTTGCTTTCGCCTACAGCCGTGAGCGCTTCACAGTTCTAAGTCGGCAACAGCACCGTCAGCTTTCAACAACTTCAGCAGTCGGTTGCTTCATTTGTATAAGTGCTGTATGTCTGTAATATATGTTGCCAATACAGTTAATAGTAAATAAGTAATAGACTGAATGCCAACATACAGTTTAGCTGGATAACGAAATAATAAAAGAAATATTTCAACTCAATTTTATATACACTCCTGGCCATTAAAATTGCTACGCCACGACGATAACGTGCTACAGACGCGAAATTTAACCGCAGGAAGAAGTAGCTGTGATATGGAAATGATTAGCTTTTCAGAGCATTCACACAAGGTTGGCGCCGGTAGCGACACGTACAATGTGCTGATATGAGAATAGTTTCCAACCGATTTCTCGTACACAAACAGCAGTTGACCGGCGTTGCCTTGTGAAACGTTGTTGTGACGGCTCGTGTAAGGAGGAAAAATGCGTACCATCACGTTTCCGACTTTGATAAAGGTCGGATTGTAGCCTATCGCCAATGCGTTTTATCGTATCGCGACACGGCTGCTCACGTTGGTCGCGATCCAATGACCGTTAACAGAATAATGGAATCTGTGGGTTCAGGAGGTCAATACGGAACGCCGTGCTGGATCCCAGCGGCCTCGTATCACTAGCAGTCGAGATGACAGGCATCTTATCCGCATGGCTGTAACGGATCGCGCAGCTACGTCTTGATCCCTGAGTCAACAGATGGGGACGTTTGCAAGACAATAATCATATACACGAAGAGTTCGACGACGTTTGCAGCAACATGGGCTATCAGCTCGGATACCATGGCTGCAGTTACCCTTGACGCTGCATCACAGACAGGAGCCCCTGCGATGGTGTACGCAACGACGAACCGGGGTGCACGAATGGCAAAACGTCGCGTTTTCCGATTAATCCAGGTTCTGTTTATAGCATCATGATGGTCGCATCCGATTTTGTCGACATCCTGGTGAACGGACATTGGAAACGTGCATTCGTCATCGCTATACTGGCGTATCACCCGGCGTGATGGTATGGTATGTACGCATCGACGGCACTTTGAACAGTGGCCGTTACATTTCAGACGTGTTACGTACCTCGGCTCTAACCTTCATTCGATCCCTGCGAAACCCTACATTTCAGCAGGATAATGCACGACTGCAAGTTGCGGGCCTTTCTGGATACGGAAAACATTTGATTGCTACCCTGGCCAGCACATTCTGCAGATATATCACCAATTGAAAACGTCTGATCAATGGTGGTCTAGCAACTGGCTCGTCACAATACGCCAGTCACTATTCTTGATGAATTGTGGTATGGTTTTGAAGCTGCATGGGCTCTTCTGTACCTGTACTCAATGTCCAGGGGTATCAAGGCCATTATTACGGTGAGATATTATTTTTCGGGGTACTGACTTCTCAGAATCTATGCACCCAAACTGCGTGACGATGTGATCACATGTCAGTTCTAGTGTAATATATTTGTCCAATAAATACCAGTTTATCATCTGCATTTCTTGTTGATGTAGCAGTTTTAATGGTCAGTAGTGTATTAGATCATGGTTTGATAGCCAAAAGACGTGCCGCTCATTATATTTGGATAACATATCAAAAGTAGAAAGGAATGATTCTGTATGTTAAAAGTGCATTTTTTAAGACAGAATGATTACATTTTTCTGCAATATATACACATACAATTCTTCAACTCACTTTTACTGGAAGTGAATTTTTCGTTCTTACTCCCATAGTTTATTGAAGTTCGCACATCACATTAAGATGGCAGATAACTTTGTGAGACCATAATTAAATCTTGATTTATATTTTATTATGCTTCCATTTATTGTTGGAAAAAAACTGTATAAGATGTTAATGTATGCCTTTTATATTCAAGAATGTTAGAAAATGCGTATTGTTAAATATGTAAGTAATATTGTTAATGCAACATGTTTGTATTAATATTTGTGTATGCTGAAAAACTTGTAGAGGTTCTGACTCAGGGCTTTTGTAAATTGTACTGGAGTAGAAAAGACGGGGGGCATCCCCGCCATAACGGATACTGACTGTGTGGGAGCGAAAAGGTGGGAAAACGCGGGAAGTTGTTGGCTGGCGCAGTTGGCTAGTGTGTGGCAAGGAATTAGGGTTTGAGACGTGATAGCGTGCAGTTGCAGTGGTGGTAGGCACAGTGGAATGTACTGAGGTGCCTTTGTTTCTTGGTGACTATGTTCTGGAGGCCTTTACCTACAAGAAGTTCGTAATATGGCCTCGGATGAAATATTGTTGTTGTTGTAAGTACTGGCATAAATTGCTGGTTTAATATTCCGACGCAAAGAAGATTGGTTTTTGGCCACATACTTCAAGAGCCAGTAAAGCAACATATTGCACCACATGGAGCCACACTGCAGCGCCAAACTTCCACAGTCAAGTAGGAAAGTTTTTTATTATGTATAACAGTCCGAACCTCATTTTTGTTCAGAAGTTTGAATAATTACTTCTTTTAACGAGAATTGACTGTGATCCCATTATTGTCCTATGTCGTTTATCCAAGTAGGGTCCTATCCTTTGGTACAGTGATTATTCCGAGAGACCCACTAAAATAACTATAAACGATTCTAACAACATTCGCTTTGCTTAAATCTATAGTGGAGTTTGCAATGAAAGTGAACAGTAGAGTAAATCGTATCTCCACTGAGCAAATGCAGTTTCAGTTAGTTCAATGATTAAGTTTTCTGAAGTGATAAATTTAAATCTGATTATTTTAAATATATGTTGAGCAGTGATATAAACTTTGGTGTTACGTAAATTCAGTGCACAGTAATTTGTGCGTAAACAAGAGTAGCATATTAGCTTCAGGGCCCACACTCTTGAAAACTGTGTTGCTTTGCCAAATTGTTAAACTGAAGACATTTAATTACTTAGAGGACAGTAATTTATTACGCAACAATCTTACATTCAGTAGTTAATGAAAATATAAGCTTGCTAGTGTTATAAATAATTATTGGACAGTGTTTTACTAAGAGATTGCTATATTGAAGTGATTACACTATGGTAACACAGAATAACATTTTTTTTTTTCAAAGTGATTCGTGAATATTGTGAAGTGAGCCTGAACTAAAAGTTGGCTAAGTTAGTGTCTGAAGTTTAATAATAACCTATAGAATAGCAGATTTTTACATTCAGCACATTGTTGGTTCTAGCAAGGACTTTAATTGAATTTTTACATTTGCATATAATGCTTACTTACAAGTATAGATTATGGTGAGGCTGTCTGCTACCTTAGAAAGCGACCACACCACATAAGTGTTGCATTTAAATTAAGTTTGATAATGTTCTCTAATTTTTTAGGAAATATTTTACTTATTCAGTAATTATCGAGTCATTGAGGTACTTGGTAATTGTTGTCTCTGAAGGACTGGCGACCGTAAATTGATTCTTTTTTTTGGTGGTAATTTTGTTGGATAATATTGATCTTTCTGACTCCTGGTAACTTTATCAATGCTTTGTTTTGCAATGCGACCGATGTTCACCGCACTGAATGTTATCACTGATGCCCTTGTTCATTCGGATAATACAAGGTTAAAGAAAAATCCTCTCGGAGGTGCACCTTGTTGTAGGCGTAAGCTGGTAGCAACTAATGAGTTTTGTTATCGATATCTCAATATATGTAGCAACTCTGCCACGTTATATCCGATATCAATACCTGAACTATAGGTAGCTGCAAAGCTTATCAACCCACAAAGAGTGTTGCAACCAGATAAACAGGGAAGCAAGATACCATTTCGTTACAGTGTGGAATCTGGCTCTGGAACTGCTACGTAAGCAACGGAAAAAAGTTCTCTTCTTCACACAACAGGGGAGAGAACTCCAGACGACGGCCAACCCTACATTTATACCAGCTGCGTTCGCGGACGTAACCCGCCACCCGCACATCAGCCTGATGAGGCAGGAAGTGAACCCCGCAGGCGCGCACCGAAGTTCGGAGGCGAACGGTCTGCAGCGGTCGCCAACAGCACAAGAAGCATCCCGACAATTGGCGTGAACTGATGACTGAACACTGTAAAGCCCGTTTTACACGATCGACTTTCTGGTGAAAATTGACTACTCGAAGTGCGTGCGCCCTTACTGCTTGCGTGTAAATCATCAGCCAACCCCATCGCGAGTGCAGAAACAACTGACAATAGTGGTGTCTTCTAACATCGGAATTTAAACTATTCTGGTCCAGATTCCGCTTAGCTCAACCTGCACTATCTTCTTAACGCAATGTCTTGCCTAACGTTAGAGCAGGTCTTCTGCTACAATTTTATCGGTAACGGAAGAACCAACTTTCGAATACTCGGGTTAGCGGTGCGGTAAGAGTCGCGAAGTCCTTTAAGTAAACGGTATCGGGTGCTATTTCGCAGCCTGAGCCGGCCGCGGTGGCCGAGGGGACTGAGGCGCTCCAGTCACGGTCTGCAAGGCCACTACGGTCGGGGGTTCGAATCCCCCCTCGGGCATGGATATTTGTGCCGTCCTAGTTCGTAAGTAGTTCATAAATAGTTTGTAAGTTTAGGGACTGATGAACCCGTAGTTAAGTCCCATAGACTATACAAACATTTGAACATTTCGCAGCCTGATAAACTTACATTTTTTTCTTTTGTAATTGTTTTCTTTTTACTATAACAGTTGGAAAAGATTCTGGGATTCTACGAATATGGCTTGTACTGGAACGTAGCTTTTCCGTACCGCCCATTTTCATTTGTTGTAACAAATGAAGGAAATACGTACATAAATTGAAGACCTGAAATTAAAAAAAAAAAAAAAAAAAATGCACTGACGTGTTTTACGACCTACTTTAGATTTGCTTGTAGTTTTATGATTTTTTGCAAACATTTCCGACAATAATAATAAAAATATAAACAAAAAATTATGTACGATTACAACCCTAATAATGTGATAATACCTATGCACCCAACATGTAATATTCTTTTCGACCGAATTTTAACAAACAGCAAAAATTATTTGATATTTGAGTTTAGCTTTGACAAATATACCATTTTTGTGCTTGTACATGTTTAAACTATTATTTTCATGTCTCTCCCACAGCGTTTTCTCTGAAAAGTGCATTTGTTCTATTTTGTGTACATTCCATGAAGTAAATACCAACGAACTGCAAACACAGACTTCTTTATCATATCTACTACTGTTACAAAGACTGTTGTAAATGATGTACTGATAGTAGTAACTTTGTATATATTCAAAATATCCACGGGTGTACTGCCTGTCTATAGTGTCCAACGGGCACAATATTTCGGCGATCATACATGTCGCCATCATCAGGTGAACTGACGGACTGAGCTCCTGGAAACGCGCCGGCACGGAGATCCGCACGCTACGGCTGCTCGAAGGGAACTGGGTTCTAGCCCGGTAGCGGGCCATTTAAATACCCTCGGCCCGCGGAGCGACCCCTCCGCGGTCCGCGCCCCGCGTCGCGACCGCGCAGTGGAACCGATTGCGCCGGCGTCTGAGAAGACGTCGGTGTGAGATCTCTGTCCGCCGTGGTCGTCACTTCGTTACGTTTGCTAGATTTACTCTTAATTAACCCAATCGCTGGTTCCCAAGCTTTGCTAAGATTATAGCCAGAGTCACGGTTTATGAGGTCGTCACTTGTGCGAATTTCAATGGCCTCTCTAACGACGCAGTCCCAGTATCTCGACGTCTGTACCAGAATCCTAGTGTGTTCATACTCCATGGCGTGATTCTGGGACTGCGGACTGGGACTGGGACTGGGACTGCGTCGTTAGAGAGGCCATTGAAATTCGCACAAGTGACGACCTCATAAACCGTGACTCTGGCTATAATCTTAGCAAAGCTTTGTTGTTACGTATTTCGCGGCATGTTCACGAAATGGAACAAACGCTAATTTGAGAGGGACCACTCTTACATTCGAACAACTCCAAATAGTTTCGGAGCACATGTAAACGTGGTGAGTGTGTAGATGTGCAACAACGTTATAAGAGGGGAATTATAGTTCTGTTTGATGATGAAATCTGATAAAAAGTATTAACTGATCAGATGGTGCAGACATTTTCATCAAACAAAACAGTATGATATTTGCCTACTTTCCAGTGGCCAATGATGTGAAGACTATATCTTTGTTAGCCGCTCCGCGTACTACTGTACTTTTTGTCCATCTCTCATCACAGCCCTCAGGGGCCTCACGGTTCTTTCGTGAGTACGTGCGTGGCGAGCTCGGGGCCCCGGACAAATGCAATCTTTCTCCTTTCTTTCCTTCCTACAGTACATTTCCTTTCCTTGTCTGTCCTTTCCTATACTCATCCTTCCCTTCCCCACCTTAGCAGTTTCGTCCCCATGTGCGAAGCAAACAACCAAACAATCGTATCAGATATGCAACAGCTGGGGTTAATGTACTGTCACATTTGATTATTGGGCATTACTGATTGTATTTGTGGGTATGAGGTCCGCCTGATATGCAAAACACTGTTTTTATTTGGCATCCAAACTAGTTTCAGCACCTCTGTGCCATCATCAGTGGGCTTCAATTTATTTCATGCTGTGAAAACAAATTAAATTTATTTTACTACTGTACTATTTGTAAATTTAGGCCTAAAAAGTCGTCAGTCTTATTTTGGTTTTTACCTTATTTTACATTCTGTGGTCATGTGGGACCCTTTTTACATACTTATGTAGTGGTAGCGTTGTCATCTGCAACCAAAAACTTGTGAAGTTTTTAAAACGCTACTTATGGTGTGAAAACGTAATTTTGGTGTGTGGGGATATTTCTATCGTCTGCTTACTATCTATTACGTACATTTTCTTTTGGCATACACTTCTTCTTCCACGCTTTTGTACAGAGCACACATGTAATACATACATTTTGCGGATTTTTTCTATTACAATCACTTCCCACTTTAAAAAATTCGTCTGTGTCTACTTTGTTAAAATGCGTACGTGTGAGTAACAAACTTACTCCACAAAATTCTCAAAATATGTGTATTACATGTCTGCTCTGTACAAAAGCGTGGAACAAGAAGTGTATGCCAAAAGAAACTGCAAGTAATAGATAGTAAGCAGACGATAGAAATAGCCCCACATACCAAAATTACGTTTTCACACCATAAGTAGGGTTCTGAAAACCTCACAAGTTTTAAAAGAGGTAATTTGGTTGCAGATGACGCTACCACTACATAAGTATGTAAAAAGGGTCCCACATGACCACAGAATTTAAAATAAGGTAAAAACCAAAATCAGACTGATGACTTTTTAAGCCTAAATTTACAAGTAGTACAGTAGTAAAATAAATGTAATTTGTTTTCACAGCATTAAATACATTGAAGCCCACTAATGATGGCACAGAGGTGCTGAAACTAGTTTGGGTGCATAATAAAACAGTGTTTTGCATATTAGGCGGACCTCATACCCAGACATTTTCACTGCAAACACGGCAAGAATAAGAGCTGCAAATCAAGAAAATCATGAACTGATTGTATTATTGAGTTTGTTGTGAGACAGACTGAAATTATAATGACATGAATCGAATTTATCAATTGCAAAATATTTAGAGAATTGGTTGTCGTTTGCAGACCAGTGTCACAAATGCAGAGTCCATTGCATACAAATAGGCTGGTAATAAATGTTCACTCCAGCAATATACGTTTTTAACAGTTAAACAGACATTGCCGATGACAGTGTATCAGTTATGTTTTACTTCACAATCCCAATTTTTTTCCTTTCTCAGTTTAAACGAGTCTCACATTCCTAATTCTGTCAAGTGTTGTTTACTCAGCTTACGCAGCAAAAGTTAATGAAGCGATCTGGTAATGAGGTGCGCACACAATCTCGTATTATAGACTGAGTTCTACAAGTACACACAGATACCACACAGGACAGCTCAATAACGCATTCAACGACCCAACATTATTCCTAATGTATTGAGAGACCTCTCTGTTGAGTTACGTGTTTGACAGCGAAGTCCCTAATGAATGGCCGCTGCGACGCCACAGTGAGAGTACCGTGCAGCCAATATTCGGTGCAGCCACCTCTCTAGAGTACAGAAGCGCAAATGGAATGCCAGTGCCGTGAAAGGGGCTGAATAGCGCAGCGCAGACCACAAAGCAGATGCGTTCCAGCACGTAGCGCGAGCACAGCCATGCCCTCACACCGTTAATTGCTCAAACTACGCCCCTATCCGTGAACAGACACGACCGGTAAAATCAAACCTTTTCAGGGTGCGAAATTTGATCCTGTTGCAAACGAAGCGTCCGGCGTAATAACCAAATAATTAGTTTCAATGTTATTTGATTGCAGCGTACTTCAGATGATGGGAGAGATTTCTACTATTGGCTTATACCACTGAAGGCTGTTCCAAAATCAGACTATTAGTAAGCAGAGGAGATTTTTCGAACGGCGGGAGGCTCTACTAACAGGACTATAGTCCGCTTAAAATTACTTGCCATTTGGCGTGTGGCGCTGCATTGTTCCCACATAGGCAGCCGGTACTGGTGAGATATAGGCTACGCACAAACAAGGAGGTCATTTAACAAATCCTGTTAATTGCTCAAAACAATTAGGGGATCGGGTGAGATATTATACACAATACGCATATAACAACGTATTTTTATCAGATACTAGCTGTCAACCCGGCGTTTCCCGGGTGTTTATTTATCCTACACTCTCGTAGTCCACATCCCCCCTCTCTATGCATCCACCGCTTTCTGTCGCATCTCTCTGTTCGTTTCCACCTTTCCCTCTATCGGCAAAGATTTCTGGAAGGTACCCTCTGTAATGTACCATACAAACATTTATGTACCCAGTGATCTTCCTCTTGGTTTAAACGTCATGTGAGCAAACATTCATGAAGATTGGAGCAAAACTATGCATTTCGTAAAATTGTGTAATGTGCCCAAAATTTCATCAATATCGGAACAAAACTAAAGATTTCTATGCAATAGAAACGTAGGGACACACTGAATAACGCACTTTGTTGTTCTCAAATATTCCAGTTTTATTTCATATAACCCTTGTTCTGAGAATAACGAAAAGAGTCTATCTTAAGTTATGGCGCGTCCAAGGTATTTAGGGATCCATTTTTATGTTGCAAAGTACCCTCCCCCATGCACCGTATGAAACTTAAGGTAGACGGTGCCTGACCTTCCTCTTGTTTTGAAGCTCAATCGTTCGAAATTTCGTGAAGATCGGAATGAAACAGTAGCTTTCGTAAGTCCCCTGGAGAAGTATGCTCCGCCATGCACCTAGCACAAAATACTTCCTTAGCTGACGTTTTCTACCTATAAACTACATTGCTGCCAAATTTCAGCTTCATAGGTGAAGTAGTTTTCGAGATTTCGTTTTTAGTCTTTTATAAAGATAGCGATTAATAAAACAGATTGCTTAATTTTGGATGCAAGATAATTAAGGGAGACTTGCAGACAAAAAATAAATAGTAACATGCAAATCTGTAATGATAACTTTATTTGATACAAGGTCATGCGTGATGCGACAATTTTACGGCATCTACAACGAAACTGTGTGAGCGGTAGACTTCTTTTCGTTTCATCATTTTGTGTGTGTGTGTGTGTGACCCCCCGGCGGTCAGTTACAAAGCGCTTCATAAATGTCCGAAATTACATGCAAACTTTTTAAAGTGATTTGCCCAGTATAAATTAAATGTTCTACCTGTAAGTGCATATTATTACTTCACTTGAATTAAATGAAAGTTCTGTTACTCTATATACGAAATTCTTTGTATTCGATAGGAGCAAAAGTAAAAAAAAAACATTTGTCTACGGTATCTGAAGTTAAATGTTAGTACAGTTCATTTTTTTTTCTTTAGAAAAGTATACAGACAGAATGAAGGTATTAGATGTTAAAGATCCAAACTGGTCAGGTCGTATTCTGTATAAATCATGTTGCAGTCAGGACAATTTTGCAGTACCGTACAAGCACACATTTTGCTACTTCAAAATGAATGTTTCAAATGTTTGAAAATCTATCGGACCAAACTGCGTGGTCATCAGTTCGTAGCTTACAAACTACTTGCTGAAATCTCCCTCTGAAATCCGTGAGAACTTCAAGCTCCTTCAATTTATCCATGTTCCACCTCCCTACATTTCCTACCTTACTGAAGTTTCTTCAGTATCAGTCTGCTGTTCATAACCAATAGGATACGGTTAGAGTCTATATCTGCCCCTAAATATGTCTTACCGTTAAAAACCTGGTTCCGAAATTTATGTCTTACTATTATAACATCCATCTGGTACTTTCTGGTGTCTCCTGGTCTCTTCCACATATACAACCTTCTTTCATGATTCTTGAACCAAGTGTTTGTTATGATCAAATTATGTTTCGCACAAAATGTTACCAGGCGGTTCCCTCTTTATTTTCCTCTTTCCCAATCCATATTCACCTACAATTTTTGCTTCCCTTCCTTTTCCTCCTACCGAATTCCACTCCCCCATCACACTATTCTAAGAACCCACACACCCATGCCCCAGGGAAGACTTGAACCTCCGACGGCGATCAGCAGAGGTGCAGATGCCTTAGACCGCTCGGCTACTCCACATCAGCATTTTTTCCTATTTCATTAACAATCTGCACTCTCATATATATATATATATATATATATATATATATATATATATATATATATATATATAATGGAAAGTCCAGGTTGGAATAAATAATATAGTGAGGACAGTTTACTACTCACCGCAAAGACGTGGCGACGAGCTGCGACAGGCACATACAAAAGACACACACATACAACACATTCAGCTATCGGCCATGGCCTTCTTCGGAAATAGAGCACTCACGCAATCACACAGGCACACAACACAGTCATACAACCATCACCTCCGACTGCCACACTTCGAATCACGCTCTGCAGCGAATCGGGGACGGGAGGGGAGGGGAGGGGGAGGGGATAGAAAGGTTACGTCACGGTGGTGGGGATGGGTTAGATGGGAATAACGAGATGCAGCTTAGGAATGGAGTGGGGAGGCGGGTGAGGGGAGAAAATAAAATAAAATAAAGTAAAATAATTCATGTACACTGCAAGTGCACAAGACCACATACACACACACACACACACACACATACATATACACACACACGATCACACATTCACACACCACTCAAATCAGGCGAGGTTTGGGATGCAGAGGTAGGAACTGTAAGGTATGGAATATATATATATATATATATATATATATATATGGGGAAGTTATCGTAGGTTGAGGCCTGGTTGATTTCGGGATCGGAGAATGTATTGAAGGGATAACTCCCATCTGTGCAGTTCAGAAAAGCTGGTGGTGGATGGGAGGATCCAGATGGCCCGGGTTGTGAAGCAGCCATTGAAATCAAGCATGTGCTCCGCTGCATGCTGTGCCACAGGGTGGTCCACCTTGTTTTTGGCCACAGTTTGGCGGTGGCCATTCATCCTAATGGACAGCTGGTTGGTGGTCATGCCAATATAGAAAGCTGTACAGTGCTTGCAGCACAGTTGGTAAATTACGTGGCTGCTTTCACAAGTGGCCCGGCCTCTGATAGGGTAGGATAAGCCTGTGACAGGACTGGAATAGGAAGTGCTGGGTGGGTGGATTGGACAGGTCTTGCAGCGGGGTCTTCCACAAGGATATGATCCCTGTGGCAGTGAGCTGGGTTTCGGGGTGGCATAAGGATGAACTAGGATGTTGTGAAGGTTGGGAGGGCGACGGAACACCACTTTAGGAGGGGTGGGAAGGATCTTGGGCAGGATGTCTCTCATTTCAGGGCATGAGGATAGAAAATCAAAACCTTGGCGAAGGATGGAATTTAGTTGTTCGAGACCAGGGTAGTACTGGGTGACAAGGGGAGCGCTCTTTTGTGGATGGTTACTAGTGTTAGGAAGAGGATTTGGGGTGTGTGAGGATATGGCACGGGAGATTTGTTTGCGGACTAGGTCTGTGGGGTAGTTTCTGTTTGTGAAGGCCTTTGTGAGACCTTCAGCATATTCAGAAAGGGAATTCTTGTCACTGCAGATATGCCGTCCACGGGTGGCCAGGCTGTAAGGGAGGGATTTTTTGACGTGGAAGGGATGGCAACTGTCAAAATGTAGTTACTGTTGGTGGTTGGTAGGTTTAATATGGACGGAAGTGTGGATGGAGCCATCAGTGAGGTGGAGGTTGACATCCAGGAATGTGGCATGGTTGGTTGAGGAAGACCAGGTGAAGTGGATGGGAGAGAAGGAATTGAGGTTCTGAAGAAAGGAGGATAGGGTGTCCTGGCCGTGAGTCCAGTTCATGAAAATATCATCAATGAACCGGAACCAGGCCAGAGGCTTGAGGTTTTGGGATGCTAGGAAGGATTCCTCCAGACGGCCCATGAACAGGTTGGCATAGGAGGGTGCCATGCGGGTGCCCATGGCTGTGCCTTGGATTTGATGGTAAACTTTCCCCTCAAAGGAAAAGTAGTTGTTAAGTACCTTACAGTTCCTACCTCTGCATCCCAAACCTCGCCTGATTTGAGTGGTGTGTGAATGTGTGATCGTGTGTGTGTATATGTATGTATGTGTGTGTGTGTGTGTGTGTGTGTGTGTGTGTGTGTGTGTGTGTATGTGGTCTTGTGCACTTTCAGTGTACATGAATTATTTTACTTTATTTTATTTTATTTTATTTTATTTTCTCCCCTCACCCGCCTCCCCACTCCATTCCTAAGCTGCATCTCGTTATTCCCATCTAACCCATCCCCACCACCGTGACGTAACCTTTCTATCCCCTCCCCCTCCCCTCCCCTCCCGTCCCCGATTCGCTGCAGAGCGTGATTCGAAGTGTGGCAGTCGGAGGTGATGGTTGTATGACTGTGTTGTGTGCCTGTGTGATTGCGTGAGTGCTCTATTTCCGAAGAAGGCCATGGCCGATAGCTGAATGTGTTGTATGTGTGTGTCTTTTGTATGTGCCTGTCGCAGCTCGTCGCCACGTCTTTGCGGTGAGTAGTAAACTGTCCTCACTATATTATTTATTCCAACCTGGACTTTCCATTATTATATTTTGCCTAACGGTCTTCCTTCCATCCCATAACCTTTTCCTTTGTTACTACTTTCTATAACATCCCTCTATCAATATTTCCTTCACTCTCGTATTTTCCTATTTTCCTTCTTCTCAATCCTTTGTAACTGTCACATTCCGACTTCCCAGCCAACAATCCCGCCAGCTTTCAACAGAGAGCTTTACAACCACGCCGATTGTTGATGCAGCTTATTCTTCCCCCTTCCAGTTATTCTAATACACTTTTCCTTACTTTCCCTCGCGTATTTTCTCGTAGTTTTGGTCAACTGTATATACATTTATTTTATATTTTTTATCGCCTTAGTTATTTATTACGACCCAACTATGCCAGAACCACTTTTGTTTGAACTAACGGGACCGCCCACAGATATGTACATGTAATCTTTTATCCCCAGCCACTTATATTAGAATTACGTAAATTTACGTTCCTGTGTCTTGAGTTTTCTGTTCTAGAAGCTCCATTACAGTCTTTCTTCCACGAATTTCCGTACTTACGCGTTGTTTGGATTTTTGTACGCATTTTTGCGGTGGGCTGCTTGCTCCTGTGTGAGATCTCCCGTTTTAGTGCGTGATATTGCGTTCTGGTGCATGATTTTATTCGCGATTTTGCATTTTTTGCCGTCATTTAGTGCGCTTGGGCGTGAATCTGCGTGCTTGGGTGTGTATCTGTGTAGTTGTGTGCGCGAATTTACGAACTTTTGCGTGTCTGGTGCGTATTTTGCGTGTTGAGGAACCTCTTCCTAGGTTCATCATAATCCACTGTCTCTCCCATCATTCCTCACTTTCCACTTTCCCGGCACCATCCCTGTCCCAATGGACCCCTGCTCCTTCTATCTGTACCAGTTCAGGAAAGTATCCCTTTCCCTGGCCAAAACCCAATCCCACATCCTATTCCTAAAATGCTGTCTAAGTCATGGTATCCCTCCCAACGGTCTAACATTAAAAATTCCATTGTCTGGATCCCACCCCTCCTTCCACAATGACCTGCACCTTTTCAGATTCCACCAGTCCTTATCCCTCACGAACCTAGTCCTACAAAATCACCTCTCCATGGCTCATAAATCCCTTAGCTACCTTCTCTCCCTCCGTAAGATATTACTATTGTGTAACCAAAACTACCTACATCCCATCTCCCAGATCGAATCCTTTGCTCTCCAGCAACTGGAGGAGCATTCCAAACACCACCTCCACAAACTATCCAGCCTGCTGACATCATATTACCGCCTTGGAGCACCCATATCCAATCCCTATCCGAACCACAGTGTTCCTCCTCGTGAGCCCCTCATAGGTCCCAGACCATGCTTAGCTGACCTCTTGAACCTACCTCATCCATCCAAACTCCCTACCACCACTCCACAACATCCAATACCAAAACAACCCCAGAACACTGTGGTCAACCTATCCACAAAAAACCTAAACCCCACTGAAGTTTCCGTTCTATCCAAAGGTCTTACCTTTAGTCCTACACCCCAGTTTAATCATGTTGCTCTTGTCAAAGACCTACTCTCCTTTTCCCGATCCCTACGATGGAAGCACTACTTTGCCACCAATCCCTCTGACCGCAATCTACCTAATCCCAATATTGAACCCTGCCTGTCCCAATTCATACCACCATCCAACAAAGATCCCCCTGCACTCCCACCTAACCACCCTCTGGTTACCCTCCAAGAGTTTCTCACCTCCAACTTGTCCTCACCATCCTTTCCCAAGTCCCTTCCCAAGAACTCAAACCTTTCAGCAGAAGAAACCACCAAAACCTTAAAACTAATCCTGACATAATCATCCTCCCTGCTGATAAAGGTTCCACCACTGTAGTTATCGATCACAGTGACTACCTGGCAGAAGGGCTCCGCCAACTATCTGACTCCTCCACCTACAAGTTGTGCCAGATTGACCCCATCCCCAAAGTCCAACAAGATCTCCAATCCCTACTAAAATCCTATGGCCCCTCCCAGACACTCTCCCCTGAATCGATCTCCCTCCTCACCCCAGCAGCACCCCGCACACCCACCTTTTACATGCTCCCCAAAATCCACAAACCTAATAATCCTGGACGTCCTATTGTGGCTGGTTACTGTGCGCCTACCGAACGAATTTCAGCCCTAGTTGACCAACACCTCCAACCAATTGTCCAAAATCAACCTTCCCACATCAAGGATACCAACCACTTCCTTCACCGACTCTCCACCATTCCCACCCCTTTGCCTCCTGGATCTTTACTTGTCACAGTGGATGCCACCTCCCTATACACCAACATCCCACATGCCCATGGCCTTGCCGCTCTGGAACACTACCTCTCCCAACGTCCCTCTCAACGCAAGCCTGATACCTCATTCCTCATAACCCTTACCAATTTCATCCTACTTAACAACTACTTTTCCTTTGAGGGGAAAGTTTACCATCAAATCCAAGGCACAGCCATGGGCACCCGCATGGCACCCTCCTATGCCAACCTGTTCATGGGCCGTCTGGAGGAATCCTTCCTAGCATCCCAAAACCTCAAGCCTCTGGCCTGGTTCCGGTTCATTGATGATATTTTCATGAACTGGACTCACGGCCAGGACACCCTATCCTCCTTTCTTCAGAACCTCAATTCCTTCTCTCCCATCCACTTCACCTGGTCTTCCTCAACCAACCATGCCACATTCCTGGATGTCAACCTCCACCTCACTGATGGCTCCATCCACACTTCCGTCCATATTAAACCTACCAACCACCAACAGTAACTACATTTTGACAGTTGCCATCCCTTCCACGTCAAAAAATCCCTCCCTTACAGCCTGGCCACCCGTGGACGGCATATCTGCAGTGACAAGAATTCCCTTTCTGAATATGCTGAAGGTCTCACAAAGGCCTTCACAAACAGAAACTACCCCACAGACCTAGTCCGCAAACAAATCTCCCGTGCCATATCCTCACACACCCCAAATCCTCTTCCTAACACTAGTAACCATCCACAAAAGAGCGCTCCCCTTGTCACCCAGTACTACCCTGGTCTCGAACAACTAAATTCCATCCTTCGCCAAGGTTTTGATTTTCTATCCTCATGCCCTGAAATGAGAGACATCCTGCCCAAGATCCTTCCCACCCCTCCTAAAGTGGTGTTCCGTCGCCCTCCCAACCTTCACAACATCCTAGTTCATCCTTATGCCACCCCGAAACCCAGCTCACTGCCACAGGGATCATATCCTTGTGGAAGACCCCGCTGCAAGACCTGTCCAATCCACCCACCCAGCACTTCCTATTCCAGTCCTGTCACAGGCTTATCCTACCCTATCAGAGGCCGGGCCACTTGTGAAAGCAGCCACGTAATTTACCAACTGTGCTGCAAGCACTGTACAGCTTTCTATATTGGCATGACCACCAACCAGCTGTCCATTAGGATGAATGGCCACCGCCAAACTGTGGCCAAAAACAAGGTGGACCACCCTGTGGCACAGCATGCAGCGGAGCACATGCTTGATTTCAATGGCTGCTTCACAACCCGGGCCATCTGGATCCTCCCATCCACCACCAGCTTTTCTGAACTGCACAGATGGGAGTTATCCCTACAATACATTCTCCGATCCCGAAATCAACCAGGCCTCAACCTACGATAACTTCCCCATATATATATATATATATATATTCCATACCTTACAGTTCCTACCTCTGCATCCCAAACCTCGCCTGATTTGAGTGGTGTGTGAATGTGTGATCGTGTGTGTGTATATGTATGTGTGTGTGTGTGTGTGTGTGTGTGTGTGTGTGTATGTGGTCTTGTGCACTTGCAGTGTACATGAATTATTTTACTTTATTTTATTTTATTTTCTCCCCTCACCCGCCTCCCCACTCCATTCCTAAGCTGCATCTCGTTATTCCCATCTAACCCATCCCCACCACCGTGACGTAACCTTTCTATCCCCTCCCCCTCCCCTCCCCTCCCCTCCCGTCCCCGATTCGCTGCAGAGCGTGATTCGAAGTGTGGCAGTCGGAGGTGATGGTTGTATGACTGTGTTGTGTGCCTGTGTGATTGCGTGAGTGCTCTATTTCCGAAGAAGGCCATGGCCGATAGCTGAATGTGTTGTATGTGTGTGTCTTTTGTATGTGCCTGTCGCAGCTCGTCGCCACGTCTTTGCGGTGAGTAGTAAACTGTCCTCACTATATATACACTAGCTGTAATCCCGACGTTGCCTGGGTGTTTATTTATCCTACACTCTCGTAGTCCACATCCCCTTCCCTCCCACATCTCTCTGCATCTACCTCCTTCTCTCCCATCTCTGTTCGTTTGCACCTTTCCCTCTCTACAAGGTATCCTCTGTCATGTACCATACAAACATTTTACTACAGTGATCTTCAGTGATCTTCCTCTTGGTTTAAAGGTCATGTGTGCAAAAAATCATGAAGATTGGAGCAAAACTACGCATTTTGTAAAATTCCGTAACTTCAGTACCCTCCACCACGCACCGAACGAAATTTTATAGAGACAGTGACATTCCTCTTGGTTTTAAGGTAGAGTGTGCAAATGGCATCTATATCAGAACAAAACTATAGATTTCTATTCAAAAGAAACGCAGGGTCACATTGAAAAACACACTTTGTTGTTCTCAAACATTCCAGTTTTATTTCATACCACCCTTGTTCTGAGAATAACGAAAAACAAAAGAAAGAACGATCTGTGAAATCGGTTGAGCCTTTCTCAAGTTACGGCGCGACCAAGGTATTTAGGGATTTTTATGTTGCTAAGAACTCTTCCCCCTGCACCGTATGAAACTTAAGGTAGACGGTGTAGTTCTTGTTTTGAAGGTCAAGAATGCGAAATATCGTGAAATCCGGAATGAAACTGTAGATTTCGTAAGTATGCTCCGCCATGCACCTATCACAAAATACTTTCTAAGCTGATGTTTTCTACCTATAAATTATATTCCTGTCAAATTTCAGCTTCATAGGTGAAGTAATTTCGAGATTTCGTGTTTAGTCAGCGAGTGGGTGAGTGTCCTTTGTCTCTTATATAGATAGAGATTAGGAAAAGAGATTGCTTAATTTTGGATGCAAGTGTTAAGGGAGACTTGCAGACAAAAGTAAATAGTAACATGCAAATCATTGATGCTAACTTTATTTGATACAAGTTCATAAACGTCCGAAACTTTGTTGCAGGTCCCTAACTACTCCCATTTTCCAATAATTGATGCATAAATCGATATTCTCATGAGGTGGCCTCTCATTATTTATGACGTCATATCTCCTGAGACTCTGGCCTAAGCTCTTAGGCTGCAGTTTCTAGTATGTTACAGGAGGGTGCGCCGATAAATTTAACATCAGCGTAGCGCTATACTCAGATACTGTGTTTTATGTACTTCTAAGGTTTTATACTGTAGTAGGCCACCTCACATCGCTGATTTGCAATGTGTGTTTGTGCGTTTGTTTTGTTGACAATGCAGTACATCTTCTGTTGCCTGTTCTTATTTATTGACTGTTGATTCATTTCACACTCGTCGTCTAATTATTTTGTCAGGGCGCTAAAAACCTATCTGTTTGGCGCCCTAAACATCCTAGCCATCCATATGTCCTGAGCTATGTGTTGTGCTCTTTTGTTTCTGGGTCAGGAACCAACGTGGGCGTAAGGTGAACAGTTGAACAAAGTTTCATACATATATATATATATATATATATATAGGGTGTTTCACTAAGTGTGTTTGCCTCTGTAACTTATAAAATAATAGGTGACGTAAAACTTTAATGCGGTAGGTCAACACAAAAAATGTTGCACTTTCTGCGGAGCTATGAACATAGTTTATTGTATTATTTTACAAAGAGTTACAGCACAAAAATAATTTTTTAAATGGAACAATAGTTTTTTTTGACGTGCATTGGATTCGTTGAAACCAGCTGCGTCCAAATCAATTTAAACTACAGTCCTATCAGTATGGGAGCTACAACCCTTCAAATTTCCGGGGACGGAGGCTGCGATAGCGTAGCTAACTGGCCGAGTGGCTATCCCCTGGGGCACGGCCCAGCCAGTCAGCTACGCTGTCGTAGCCTCCGCCCACTAAACTTTGAAGGGTTGTAGCTCCCAAACTAACAGTGATAGGAATGTAGTTTAAATTGATTTGGACGCAGCTGGTTTCAGCGAATCCAATGCATGATAGAAAAAACTATTGTTCTACTACCAAACAGCCGGGTAAAAACGACTGCTTACATTCCCTTCAGGTGCCCTAATTTAAAAATAACCCAACTGCTGGGTTATTAGTCTGTGGCTTACAAACTACTTAAACTAAGTTAAAATAACCTAAGGACAACACAAATGCCCATACCTGAGGGGGACTCGAATACCTGACGGTGAAAGGCCGCGCGCCCCGTACCACGGCGCACCAGTGCGCACGATTAATCCGAGGCGGCTGCCCTAATTTCAATTAAATTTGCGGTCATTTCACGGTTCGTTAGTTGGCGGCAGGAGAATTGCACTGCGGTCACACTGAAATGCTGCTTTTGTAATGCTTGAAGAGCATAATTGGTTTAATACTTAAGTTCTTAAGGTGGTGCAATAAAGGTCCACACCAGTGGCGTAACGTGAAAGACAGTTAGGGACTTCCTCAGAAGAGGACCAGGGTCGCTCAACATAGTTGCACCCCAGGCTTATGGCAGGATAACAAATACGGGCGCCAAAAGAAGCCAGCCTTCTCATGGGCCGAAGGGTTTAAAACATAATGACACACCGTACCGCAATTCGGCAGTTCAAAGCGATCGAAAGCCGGTTGTTAAGCAGTTGGCTTATAAGATGATAGAAAAGTTGAGAATACAGAGTACTGCACAGGCGATAAGTGTTATTGTATGATGGCATAAGACTGTTAGAGTACAAGTAACGATAAGTGTAATAAACAACGGCATCCCTAAACATCAAAGTGTGTCCTACCGCACGGCGAATAATCACGGATTACTATATTATCACAGTTGCAGCGTCATCAGCCGATTATGAACGAGTCAGTGGCTAGCGCATCATTTTAAGCTACTACGAAACATTTCTGAAGACACAAGGCTAGTGGCTTTTTGAAGCCATCGGGAGATTATGACCATAGCCATCAAGTATGTAGTTGGTCTGTCGCAGCCACAGATTGAGCTACGTCTTGCTAGTGTAAGGAGAGTGTTGTAGGACCTCTAAATTTCCTCAGTAGTTTTTAGGGAAAAACGTCCTGATCTCATCGGGGATCCCATTCGCGTTCCATCTCAGTAATACTTGGAGATGATGGAGCCTACCAGTAACAAATCTAGCAACGTTACATCTTTTTTCTCTAGGCCTTCTTTAAACCGATGCCGGGGTGGAGCGACCGACTGCATTGAGGCGCTATGCTACGATAAGCGAGGCCGTTCCCCGTCTGGGGTTCGAATCCCCCCATGGGCATGGATGTTTGTGTCCTCTTTAGTATAAGATAGTTCATAACTAGTTTGTAAGTTTAGGGACTAATGACGCCGCAGTTAAGTCCCTTAAGTTTAACAAACATTTGAACATTTTTTTTAAACCGATCTGCTGAGGATCCCAAACACTTGAGCAGAACTGCCGGCCGCGGTGGCCGAGGGGACTGAGGCGCTCCAGTCACGGTCTGCACGTCCACTACGGTCGGGGGTTCGAATCCCCCCTTGGGCATGGATATTTGTGCCGTCCTAGTTCGTAAGTAGTTCATAAGTAGTTTGTAAGTTTAAGGACTGATGACCCCGTAGTTAAGTCCCATAAGCTTAACAAACATTTGAACATTTTGAGCAGAACTCGTGAACGGGCTGCAATACCGTTCTACACGGTCTCCTTTACAGAGGGGTGACGCGCGGATTAGCCACTTGGTCTAAGGCGCCATGCTACGGACGGGGGGCCGTTCCTCTTAGAGGTTCGAGTCCTTCCTCTGTGCCTGGCAGAGGATTCATTCACCACTTTCATAACCTTTATTTACGGTTTCATTCTCTAATAGCTTGCGGGAAGAATGAACACCTAAATCTTTTAGTTTTCGATCTGATTTATCTTAGTTTATTGTGATGGTCATGTCTTCCTATGTAGGTGGATACTAGCAAAATATTTTTACATTCAGAAGTAAAAGTCGGTGATTGAAATTTCGCAAATAGATCTCACCGCATCGAATAACGTCGTTATTTTAATGATTTCCACCACAAATTGTGCAAAATTTCCGTGAAGCTTTCCCCCCTGTGACGTGATAAAACAAAACGAGTTGCCCTTCTCTGAACCTTGTCAATGTCTTCCGTCCGTCCCACCTGGTGAAGGTCTACATGACCTTACATTTTTCTACATTTCGAGATAGCTGCCTTTCATCATACCTACTACGTATTTTGTCTGTCTTCTTGTATTCTATCACGTCAGCCGACGGTGACACCTTCTTGTACACAAAACACCATCAGTAAGCAGCCTCAAATTACTACGCTCCCTGTCCGTCAGATAGTTTATGTAGTCAGTTAAAAAACAGCTTCTGTTTTACTTTCCTGTAGCACTCCTGACTATTCAGTTGTCTATGATGAATAAGCAAGCAACGTGTCGCAGCGGTAGCACAATAGACTTGCATTCGGGAGGATATTGGTTCAGATCCGCGTCCGTGATTTCCCTAAAACACTCCAGGCCCAAAGACCACGCCGTCCTCCTTCCTTTGCCATCGAGGATAACGTATTTGGTTCCGTTACTTAAGAACCCTTCCAACCACCCACTTATCTGGGAGTCAGTGGTCGTAACTTCGTTAGCAGACTGCAGAGCGGCACGGTGTCAATCGCCTTTCGAAGAAATATCTTGGCTTTCATCTATGGCTCGCTATCATGTCAGAAAAGGATCTGCAAGTTTTGCAGGAGCCGTACTGATACACAGAAGCTTCACCATCTCATGGAAATGAATTCTATTCGAACTGGGAATATGTTCAAGAAATCGGCAGCAAATGATGTTCATGGTATCGGTTTGTTATTTCACTTCTCCTCTAAACACGAGTCATCTGCTCTTTTTTTTGTCGGTTGGCACTGATAGAAGGATATGTAGGGCTTATACTTTTTGCCCCCCGCCCACTTTATGTTAATGATACGTAATAAAAAGCAAGAACAGAGTGTCGCAGGGATAAGACGGTGGGCTGGCATTCATCCCGAAAGAGTTAAGTTTCCTCTGTCTTCCATAAATCGTTTGATATTTGCTGGATGATACGTTTGAAAGAGCATGGAGAATTTCTTGCCTTATCGTACGAAATGAAGCTTCTGCTCTGTATTTAACGACGTAGTTGTTGCCAACGTTAAATCTCAATTCTACTTCCTTAATTTTTCTGAAAATTTCATTGGTTTTTCTTGGAAACAAATGTTGAGCAACTTCAAATTGCAGCCTCCCTCTATTAAGGGAAGACAAAATTATTTTGGTTCAACTCACTACTGCTCGCGCCGAAACTGAGTTTATTTTGCGGTATCGATCCTTGTATATCTAGTGAAGCCAACCAATGCCATTAAACAGTGCTAGGAGTATCTTTATCAGTTTTTTGCTAGACACAATCTCTACGGGTCTGGTTGTCCCGAATGTTCTGTGCCTCTTGCTCTCAAACGCAATGCATTCGAAGATGAGGTGTGATGCGGTTTCATTGCCAGCATCACAGATCCTACATTAAAGGTCCTCTTCTATTATTCCCATTGTATGTAGGTATTTTTTAAGTTCCTTTGGCCTGTTATCAATCGAACCATGAGTTTATTCTCCTTTCTGTTCAAGCCCAGGATTACAGAGCTTGTTTAAAAAAAAAGTTCAAATGTTTGTAGAGCTTATGGGACTACGGAGTAATCAGTCCCTAAACTTACAAACTACTTATGACTAGCCAATACTAAGGACGGCACAAATATCCATGCTCGAACGGGTATTCGAATTCCCGACTATAGTGGCCGTGCAGAACGTGACTGGTGCGCCTTACAACGCTCAGCCACTGCGGCCGGCGGCTTCTTTTAAAACATGGCTTTGGCAACATTACCTTACCATGGTTTTGTTTGTAGATCTTGGTCCATATTCTACGTGCTGTCTTCTGAGCCAGTAACGTAGCTCCAGTTTGTATGTTGCCTTGGTGATTGTCAGGACAGGTTCCCACCCATTAAACGGAGTCTCTGTCCAATCCTGTCTAATCTGTCTGTTTGTTCATAGCCTCTGATACCAAATGGCCAAGGACCCACAATAGGTTTACCCTATATTTCTCCTAGCTCCACCAGAACCCTGTGACATTCTTCAGCAATCTTAGACCTGTCTGTCTGAATAAATGTAGATGTAACGGTCTTTGTAGAACCTACGCAAATTCTCCTCTACACATGCCACGATGGCAGTGATTTCGGCTTGGATTACTGAGACCAGTCTACCTAGAGAGAATATGCCCTCCAGTTTTAGCTGAAACCCATATACCCCGGCCCCAACACCTTGGTTTGATTTCGACCCGTCAGCGAACCAAACAATGTCCCCCGTACGCTGTCGCAATGTTTTCTCCCACTTCTCCGTGCTTCCAATAGTTATATTGAAATTGTTGAAGCAGCATGCGGTTATAATACGGTCGACCGCTATTTCCCCAACATTTCCTATATTCTCTATTTTAGAGTGTGATTCTGGATATCCCAATGAGAAGCAGTTTTTGCCAGATTTGAGCCTGAATACACCAGCTGCTGCCTCCATTTTGACCCAAAGGTGTAATGGGAGCATATCCAGCATCTTTTGCAGCCCAGCAATTGGTGTGCTGCTAATTGCGCCTTTTATGGCTAAGCAGGCCAATCTCTGCACCTTACCAAGCTCCTTAGCAGCAACCTGCTATTCTACGTTCTTCCACCACATGACCGCCCCATAAGTAATCCTGAGTCTAATCGCCGTGGCGTATATCCAGTATGTACCCTTGGGGCTCCGGCCCCAGTTTTTGCAACAAACTCTTCTGGCACTCACCAGAGTATCTTTCTCCTTGGAA
This sequence comes from Locusta migratoria, assembly GCA_026315105.1. Lineage (NCBI taxonomy): Eukaryota > Metazoa > Arthropoda > Insecta > Orthoptera > Acrididae > Locusta > Locusta migratoria. The sequence continues at coordinate 152,315,114 of CM048746.1, read as the reverse complement.
CAAATAGTCCCAATATCAGGGGTCCATGTCAGTTTCTCATCTGAGATAACCCTTAGATAATTCACTGCCCCTTCACAGGTAGAGTTTCATCGAAATATTTTAGATTCTTCTTAGGACTAACCCCTAGATCCTGTTTTCTGCACCAGTCTTGCACAATGTCCAACGCAGCTTGTATCTTTTTGCTGACTGTATCAATAAATTTGTCAAGTATTACTATGACAAAGTCATCTGCTTATCCTTGGCAAAAGTACTGTCTAGAGTTTAGTTCTCCATTGAGTTTGTTCACCACTAGATTCCACAATAAAGGGGACAGAACTCCTTCTTGCGGGCAACCCCTAGTGGTGTTGATTACTGTTTTATCATTCAACAAGGTAGCTTCCACCTTTCTTCCACTGAACACGGCCCTAGTCCACCTATATAAAGAGTTTACTAGGTCATGTTTCTCTGCTGCCCTAACCATGGAATCGAAGGTCGTATTACTAAAAGCTCCCCTCGATATCCAAGAAGATGCAGAGAGCTATTTCCTGGAAGTGTAGTGCTTTCTCCATCTTCCCAACGAGTTGGTGGAGTGCTATCTCGCATGATTTACCTGGCTGGTATTCATGTTGGTTTGAGTAAAGAGGAACCCTAGTTAACCTCATCTCACCAACGTGTATATTAACCAGCTTTTCCAATGTTTTAAGATTGAAGGAGGTCAGACGTATGGTCTCACATCCTTGGCCTTGAAAATGATCAATCTTCCCTGGGTGTGGAATGAAGACTACCTTCACTGTCCTCCAGACACTGGGAATGATTCCTGGTGCTAGGCTAACCCTGAATAACCTACACAGTGATATTATAAGGTTTTCTTCTGCTTGTTGCAAGAGAGCTGGAAAGCTTCTATCAGGGTCAGGTGACTTGAACGGTTGAAATGTTTCCACCGCCAGTTGGACCTTATTGAAATCGAGAAACTCCTTGGCCAGATCCCTGTTGTCTTCATGAATGCCTGTGAACGGTCGTCTCCCAGGATCACATTCTGGTCTGTGTTATCTGCCGGAATGTATTGAGTAAAGGGAGTGTTGAGGAGCAGTTCTCTCGCGTCTCGTGAACTGTCTCCCCATCATTCTTCCTCAATGTTCTCGTGGATTAGTTGGTATTCTAGTGAGGATTTTATGAATTCTGGCTTGAGCAGCGGTGACCTCCATTTCATCAGAAACTACTTTCCAGGATGCCCCCTTTGCTCGTTTGATAGCAAGGTTACCATTGACAAGGGCCTCGCTATATTTTTCCCATAGTCCTTGGCGTCTCTGAAGGTTAAAAAGCCTTCGTACCTGATTTCTTTGCGTTTCTAAATTCTTTTCCAACAAGGCACACTCCTATTTGTGCCCAGGCTTCTGTCAGTCTCCTGACTTCCAGAGAAGGAGGAGAAATGCCTTCGTAAGGAAGTTATGCTGAGACCAGAACAATTTCTTTCGTGATGCCTTCCTCACGTTGCTGTATCTTGATGGTCACCCGGTCCCTGGAACAAAAATCGATCATTGTCACGAAGGAGATACCATTTCTAACGTAAATGCATGCTCTGGAGTTTCTTAGGTTTCTAGCGTAAATCAGCTTACCTTCAGTACCACCGACGCGTGATTCACCGCTTTTCAAAATTGGTATTACCCTTAATTTTGGCAGATACAGTATGTTACAAATCGCAGTGTATTATCTATAAAATTCTTATTATTTCTATTCATTACACATCCTCAGATACAAACGAAAAAGTAAAATACGCATCAACACGTTTTATTCTGTGAATTCTGAAAGAAAAAATTTTATCTGCTTTGCGAAAGTTATTTCTCCATTGCCAAAATGTTGCGGCCACGTAGCTTGTATTACTGTGATGTCACCGGGACGAATTCTGCGTATGAGACCGTTCTCGGAGATGGGTTGCCTGGGGTTTCGGGGAAATCCAATTACTGGGTCTCATAAGCATGCAAGAGGCTACGCGGTCGTTAGGAGTCTGCTATATGTCGGCGCTTAACCGATTCGTCGAGGTTGGTATGGAAACCACCCTGAAGGTCATATCTGGGACGACAGAGAGTCTTGTAGTCGTGTTTGTTTAGTAACGGATATCAAGATGAACATAAACTTTAACTCACACATGTTTAAGTTATCTACGAGACTTAAAAAGAAAAATTGTATAGTATTTTTAACTTATTACCTGCTGGAGGGTCTCCGAACTTGTTCCTTACCAAAACCACAAGATATCATTTATTCCAATTTTTTTTATATATATCAGTTTTTCTGACATATTTCTTAAATTACTTACCAGTAAAATCCTGTTAAGCTACTCTCTGTAGGAACTTATATCTTTTATCTTTTGGAAAGGAATGTTTCTAAATAATGAACACTTACAAGCACTGATCTCATGAATATTGTATAAATTCCTGATTTTGATTCCTTGAACTGATCTTTTGGTTTGAACCACAGACGTAGGTTCAAATGTTCAAATGTTTGTAATTCTTATTGGACCAAACTACATTTATCATCAGTCCCTAGACTTACAAGCTCGTGAAACTAAGTTAAACTAATCTAAGGACAACACACACATCCATGTCCGAGGGAGGATTCGAACCTCCGACGCGGGAGGCCGTGCGATCCGTAACGTGACGCTCCTAACGCTGGGCTACTCCCGCGCGGCCACAGACATAGTCTATATAAGTAAAAAAGATAGTATATTTTTTCCAGGGATGTTGCTTATAACCACCAGGGCAGGTAGCTGCGTCTCCTTGAAGTCCTCTCGTATACTTGTTTTCAAAACAATGAAAATGTACTAGGCCTAATTATTTAAGCTTCTTATGGACTGGCCTGCATGAGCTTTATGTTTCTCCAACCGTAGCCACTATACTTTGTACCTTATACACTGCCAAATTAAACACTTCCAATACAGACGTCCGCTCTAAGGCACCTTGCTGCGAAGCGTGCGTTTGCCTCTCGTCGGAAGTTCAGCTCCTCTCTCGGGCATAGATGTGTGTGTGTGTGTGTGCTTTGTCCTTAGGTTAGTATAAGTTAGTTTAAATAGTTTGTAAGCTTATGAAATGTTTACCCCAGTAGTGAAATCATATAGATTTACAAATATTTAAACATTTATAGACGTCTGACTCATCCATGTTATTGATCATAAATTCTTTTAATTCGTCGTTTCGTTTCACTCAAACTGTTTTGCAGACTTCTACCGCCTATCAGACGGAAATCTGGCAAATTATCTTACTGCTTTCTCTTCCTTTTGGCAATGTTCCGTACATGCAGGATCGGCATTGTTAATTCTGACTGGGCGTTTTTATACGTACTGGATAGCCGGATGCCCTTCCTGTCGCCACCCTATGCCCCCCGGGAGAAAGTGTGTACGCCAAATGTTTGCGTATAGAGTTATATGTGGGAAAGTAGTAAGTGTTCAGAAATATTTGCAAATCATGTAACTGAGGTGGGACTTGGGTACCAGCCCGGTATTCACCTAGGGGGATATGGAAAGAAAAGGAAAGGATATGGAAAGGAAAAGGTTTCAATGACTTATAACGGGTTTAATGTTTTAGATGGAGTTTTACAGTAATGCCTTCATACACGGTTACAGGTAATATCTCACCATTATTGTCTACTGCCTACGATCTGGATCAATACGACTCCACCAGGACGACAACGGACAGTTTGAAAAACGAGTAAACGGGAATAGCATAGAATTAAAAGCACGCATTCACTGGTATTTAGTGAAAATTTTCCGCGAAATGCCTCTGGCTAGCAGATTTCTATCGCCCATACAGGAAATTTTGCTTCATAACGACGTCCGGTTTAAAAAAAGCCGATGAAGAGCTCTCGATAGCACTTGGAACGTCGGCATGGTCTGGTGGAAGCCTGGCGCACACAAGGGCGACGACCCCAACATCGGGTCATCCCGCCCGTGGCGTACGATGCTGGAACTGCGTCGGGGAGGATGGACCGCATTAAAATCCTTTATCGCCACAAAATAGCCGCGCTGAGTGGTCTCGCGCAGCTCGAAATCGCACGCATGGGGGGTGTACGCTGTGTGTGGAAACAGACTGTGTCAGTGAACGGAAGCGCTCTGCGAAACTAAAAGCGGCGAAATGAGATGCGTCGTCACATTGGACTAGTACTTCCCAAGTCGGAAGTATGTATTTCAGTTCTAATTTTTGTCCGGTCTCTAACCGGATGAAACTCCATACAATATTTCTGCGATCTCTCTGGCAGCCATCATCAGGTCAGAAAAGACATGCCGCTTTTACCGTGACTGATAGAAAATATAAACGACAGTACCGACAACCGATGCAATTTTAAAAATTCAACCCAATATATATTTCATCCCGGAGCGTTTGTCTCTGTCTCGTATATCTTTGAACCCTAATCAGTATGCCCTTGTTTTTATTTTGGACACGAGAGAAAGAACAGCGTTCCACTTCATCTGTCTGCTCTTATCTTCCGAACTGTTTAGACGTATCTTTGTCGGCTCCTGTTATCCATGTTTAATCTATGTGAGTGTAGTGTAATTATTTGTAAAATGAACTGTAAGAAATGTTGCCAAAATCTAATATGACGAGCATTTTTCATTTCAGTTTACCGATATCTGGCGAAGGAATTCGGCACGGTTAAGTTGTGCAGTGGGTTTGGACTCTATTACGGCTGACGAACATTCGTCAAACAAAACCATTCCCCGTCCTAAATTTTAGAACCCGCAATCGCGTTTTCTCTTTGTCATTTTAAATATCCGAAGTCCGATAATTCTTAATTTGAGATTTTGACCGTAGCTTACGACTGGACACTGAACTAAAATTTAAAGCACCTAAGCTGCACGGAACAGATAGCGTAACCAGTACAAAAACCATTTCACGACGGTGATTTATCTCCAAAAATATGCGTTTTATTACAGCTACAACGCTTGAATGAGCTGATCTGATAAATGAGTGATAGTAAGGTAAACTCCGTCTCATTTTATAGTATAACTGCAGCCTACATCTACTCAAAACAGCTTTCAAAAAATTTTTAAATATCCATACTAACTCCAACATTTATTTCGTAAGTCCTATCAGTGAAGTATTTTTTTACAAAATTTTAAATATCTTTAATCCCAATTCAGATTTAGGAAACTTTTAAGAAATTAAATCAAAATAAAGAGATGAACTTTGCACTAATTCCAATACTTACGGCAGTTCAATTACAACCTTTATATGCGGTGAATTTCAAAAAATGTTCAGATGTGTGTGAGGTCTTATGCGACCAAACTTCGTGGTCATCAGTCGCTAGACTTGCACACTAATTACTTGACTAACTTAAACTAACTTATTCTAAGGACAACATAAACACCCATGTAAGAGGGAGGATTCGAACCCCCGACCGTAGCGGCCATGCAGACTGTGACTGGCGCGCCGCAGAGCGCTCGGCCACTGCGACCGGTCGTGGCGAATTTGCCAAAGCGTGTAACATTCCTGTCACCTGCTGGTCAGGTTTCTATTAACTTAATTTAACCGTGTTCAAGAGTTGTTGCCTAAAATGATTTGGATAAAACTAACGTTTTCTAAGTATTGTGCGCAGAAGACCAACAAATAACCCTTTCCGCCTACTATACTCTCTGTTGATTTAATTATTTGAAATTTGAAACAATTATAGCCGTCTTCAAGTCTTTAAGTATGCAGGAAAATGGAGCATACAAAAACTACACATATTGGGCACTATCTGTGGAACATGCCATTAACAATAATAATTTATTCACTTTAGTAGCTTTTGCGCAATAGAAGGTAGTGACACAGTTTTTTCAAAGTACAACACTTTCTACGAAATCAGTGGACTGAATTTACTGACTTTAATAAAAAAAATCAAATTGAAAATAATTTGAAAAATAAACTTGATCAGTAAAAGAATTTTGATTGATCGGAGGTAAGTGGTACAACAACCGACGTCACCTCAGATTAACAGTACGGTATAACTACGTTTGCAGAAAACCATGACTCATTAACTTGCAGCTTAATTGATACTTAATTACCCAATAATTCGTCATAACAGATACAGTGGAATTTCAACATATTACCAACGAAATGCGAACCAATCAAAACGATAATTCACAAACAACATAGAGTACAAAATACATTAAGAAATGTAATAGCAATTTTTTAAATTTAGATTTTCATTAGTGCCAGCTATCACTAACAGGAAACTGTTTTGAAGTCTGACTACTTGATGTTCAGTTACGTATCCCAGTTATTAAATTTTGGTTTCCAAATTTAATAATTTAACTAGATTGTCACTAATTGTTCTATTTGTAATGACACTCGATTTTTACCACACTGGACAGCATAGGACCCTCCACAGGCAATAAACAGATAAGATTGAAATGAATAATGATTATTTCAAACACTACCCACAAGAATTCTGGGTAAACGGCTCACAAACTGCCTAAACGATTGTGTCTTGACAAATATTAGAGCGGACTTACAGTTCTACATCTGCATCAGTACTCTGCAAGTCACAATGAAATGCATGGCAGAGGGTTCATCTTACTGCTTATAAGATGAAAATTCCTGGCAGATTAAAATTGTGTGCCGGAACCGGGAATCGAACCTGGGACCTTTGCCTTTCGCGGGCAAGCGCACTACCGACTGTGCTATCCCCACACGACTCGCCCCCCCCCCCCCAACTTTACTTCCGCCAGTACCTCGCCTGCTACTTTCCAAACTTCACAGAAGTTCTGCGAAACTTGCAAGACTAGCACTCCTAGAAGAAGGGATATGGTGGAGATATCGCTTAGCCACAGCCTAAGGGATGTTCATACCAGCGCACACTCCGCTGCAGAGTGAAACTTTCATTCTGGAAACATCCCTTAGGCTGTGGCTAAGTCATGTCTCCACCATATCCTTTCTCCCAGGAGTGCTAGTCTTGCAAGTTTCGCAGGAGAACTTCTGTGAAGTTTGGAAAGTAGGAGGCAAGGTACTGGCGGAAGTAAAGTTGTGGGGCGGCATCGTGAGTCGTGTCGGGATAGCACAGTCGGTAGTGCGCTTGCCCGCGAAAGGCAAAGGTCCCAGGTTCGAGTCCCGGTTCCGGCACACAATTTTAATCAGCCAGTAAGTTTCATATCAGCGCACACTCCGCTGCAGAGTGAAAGTTTCATTCTGCTTTTAAGACGTTTTCTAGGTTTCCATTTTATAATAACTCGCGGAAAAAAGGAACACCTAAATCTTTCCGTTTTCGATCTGATTTCTCTTATTTTATTTTGATGATCATTTCTTCCTATGAAGGTGGATACTAACAAAATCTGTTGGCATTCGGAAGGGAAAGTTGGTGAAAGATATTTCGCAAATAGATCTCATCGAAACGAGTACTGCCTTTGTTTTAATGATTTCCACCCCAACTTGTGCATCATTTTCGTGACACGCTCTCTCCTTTATTGCGATAGTAAAAAACGAGCTGCCCTTCTCTGTACTTTCTCTAAATCGTCTGTCGATCCCACAATGCGCAACGATACTCCAAAGTAAGACGCACTATGTGGTGTAGGCAGTTTCTTTAGTAGTTTGCATCTTTTAAGTGTTCTGCCAACGAAACTTAGTCCTTGATTCGCTATCCCTACAATATTTTCTGCGTGTTCTTTCCTACGTACGTTGTTTGTAGTAGTAACTACTAGTTTTTTAGATCAATTTACGGCCTGTGGATTTGACTGATTTATCGTGTAAATGAAGTTTAACGGGTTCGTTTTAGTGGTCATATGGATGACTTGCCAATTTTTGCACTATGTAGATATCAAAATAATTTTTGCAGTTGCATTAGATCTTTGTGTGAGTTTACTAATCGATAAGTGACAGCATATTCATTTCGTATGTTTTACCGGCGTAATAATTGTTGACGTTCTTCACGGGTATGCGGCCGGATAACGTTCTGCTGACGGACCATCTTGCCGCCATTTTCAGGTGTGACTGGTGCACAATCACACCGGAATTGAGGCCACATTGGATTTTTTTTCCTTTATTGTATTTTAATGCCCCGCATGGCAGGCTGGCAGCAACCTCGTTCGCTGCTCTTCAGCCCAGGGTACATATGTATTTGACAACGGAGATGGTAGGTTAAGATATAAATGTTGATTTTAACGATAAAAAGGAGATAAAATGTTGAATTTAATAATAAAAATAGGAAAAAATAGGCGAAATAAATACAATGAAATTAAGGCTTTAAAACATACATAGTTAGTATTAAAAACTGCCAGGGTGGCTAATAAACACAGATTTTGCACAGTGAATGGCAACGATAACAGAGACAATTAAAAAAAAAAAAACATGGCAACACAGTATCTTGCCTTAGCAGCGGCTGCTGACGTTTTAATAACTTACGTACACTCGGAGCACGAAGTCACTGTACACGTAACATCACTGAAACACAATTAAAACACTGAGTAGGCCCCGCAGTGGGGAGGGAGGATGAAGGAAAGTACGGTGGGTAGAAAAGGAGGGGAGGGGGGCAGGACGAACCAGATATGGTGGCTCGTTTATACCGCGGGAATAGTCCAGTGCGCGAGTGCGAGAAGCGGAAGGAACGCCCTCTGAGAAGCGAAGAGTTTTGCAGCGTCACAAGCGGTAGAAGTTAGCTAAGGCGATCAATCAGAATTAAGAAACGGTCGAAAACCAGACCGGAGTTGTTTAATATCTGATAAAACAGGAATCCACGTTTTGCTTTATGGAAATCCTTTTTCCCTTTTTATAAGATGATCTGACAATCGTATTTAGATTGATACTTTAAGTACACAATCCCAATAACGGGAGTCTGGAGAAATAATTTGCGTGTCTTTGAATGACATATTATGCGCCCGTCCTCTGCAGTTTCCATCCCGCCTGGATCTCCGCTCTTCCTTCCTATTAGAAAACCCTCCAAATCCTAGAATGCCACGACCTCCGCCTTTCGTACAGAATCCGGCTCCCCTCCCCCATGCGAATACTATATTACTTGATCCCCTTTCCCCATATCCTGCAATGCCTCGAACACGTCCGAATCCTATACACCAACCGCAAGATAGACTGCCACAACCCCCTGGATTACCCCATCCTCACACCTCCCGGGCCTCTGCCACGCCTTTACCGCTGCATCCTCCCCCTCCCCTCCACCCTTCACTCCTACACTATCCATAACCTTGCCCAGGGTAACTTCTGCCATCTCTCCCGGATGACACCCTCCGTTCTGACATATATCCGTCCTGTCAACCCTCGTCTCTCCCTCTTCCCTCACTCCGCATTGGTTTTGCTGACTACATGTATTTTATCATCCATAAGATCTGTAATGTCGTCATAACTATCGCCTTGTCCATGTTTTATTTCTCCATTGTTTTAACTCCATGTATATGGTTTTCGTTCTTCATGTTCATTTGTAACATTATCTCTCGGCTGAAGAGCAGCACTTAATGCTGCTGCCAGCCTACTGGCATGTAATTTTTCGGTGTGAAATTACAATAAAGGAAAAAAGACATATTACGCCCTTCACGAAGGCAATCTTCAGCCGGAGCAGACTTTTCCGGTTCAAACAGACGTGTGTGCCTTGATGTTCTTCACATCGGTCATGTACTGCACGAATTGTCTCTCCAATTTATGCTTTTCCACCATGTGAAACACGTCCAGTGACTGTGTAGTCGAGTTCCATTTTGATTTATTCATTAACCTAAAGTGTGTTGTTTTATTCTCTTTATTAATGATCAGTGCCCTATCTTTATATATGCTTGCCCCACATTTATATATGTTTTCACCCATGTGATTGAACTTGTGTGTTCATGTGAATGTGACTGTGTGTCCTTAATATTAACTGACTGCCGCCCAATGGCTTACAATCGCCGCCTCCCGCTTTAGACCTCGTTTGCTGTAGGTAAGAACGCATGGATTCGTTTGTCATCTGCGCTGGCGTCTGCTGGCTGGCCAGAGACAAGCTTACTTGGCAAGGTGGCGAGGTGGCCATGATATTAGTGACGTACCAACCTAATCTTGGACGAAAGAGGTGACAGGAGACCTCTCTGAGAGCGGTTGTAGAGGGAATTGTCTTGGCCAGGTAGCAAGGGTAAACAGTAGTCTCTGAACGCACTCTGCGTCGCTATTAGCGCGCTCTACATCCGGTGTATGGCGGGGAAGGAGGGGGGTGGAGGAAGTTTTTCCGAGGACTTAGAGCTTTACTCTTCATTCTAGCTTCGATGACTGTGGAAGTAAGTACTCCGCCGAATCATTTTGAGAGGAAGGCATGTGTTAGGACTTTGATTTCTGTATGATCAGGCAGTCTTGGTTTTTCACTTATAGTTCTCTTGAGTAATTCTATGCGAGACGAAGTGTTTCTTAATTTACAGAACTGGAGTAAATTCAGTGTAAATTTATTATTTGCATTTTCATTCCAGTGATGATTGTGTCTGCGGTTTTGCTCAAGTTAGAATACACGTGTGTGGCCCTCAGCCTTTGTGTAAATTTAGTGTGTTTGAATTTCGTTGCTCTTTTTAACTAACGTTTTCACATCGTGTCTATATCCGTGAGTATGCTAAATATTTCTTAGATTTTCTTGTTCGATTCCATCCTTTCCTCTCTTATATGACCGACTGCACCACATGATTTCGTAACGGTCGTTACTTTGGCCTTCAGCCATGCTTTTATTAATACTAGCTTTCTTCTATAAGAAATCTCCCGTGTGCTTTACTTGCTTATTCTAAATTAATTTCTGTTTGTAAATGCTATGAAATTCAGCATGGTTGCACTCCATGTGGTACTTGAGAATAGTGAGCCACTGCCTCCCTGAATATGGGTTCATTTAGTGCACAGTGCACTTAAAATTAGTGATCAATACACCTGCAATCTCGTCAAGACGCCGCTGACGCCTCATTTAACTGCCGATTTCAAGTGTTCCCGGTATGTCTGTGAATGAATGACTCTGTTTTCAGCTACCCATTGTGTGTTTGCAAATTTCCTCCCATGTTACCTCCATATTCACAAAGTAGGAGGCGAGGTACTGGTGGAAGTAAAGTTGTGAGGCGGCATCGTGAGTCGTGTCGGGGTAGCTCAGTGGTAGAGCGCTTGCCCGCGAAAGGCAAAGGTCCCAGGTTCGAGTCCCGGTTCCGGCACACAATTTTAATCTGCCAGGAAGTTTCATATCAGCGCACACTCCGCTGCAGAGTGAAAGTTTCATTATGTTATTTCTGATTCCCCACGACGTTTACCCAGTGCTTACAACTTTCCTTTACAGTAAAATTACATGTGATTAAACGAAAAATTATTACAAAACACACACATAATTATTCACACTATATATAGACATCTCGATTATAGTGTTACGAGGTATTTCTCAAGCAATTTGCGTCTATCTCTGCTCGTTGCTGTTGGCCCCTGGCGCCAAAAAAGTTGCAGCGCATTCAGTGGTGATTTCTCTCGAAAAACGATGTCTCACTGATGATTCAGATGCCGACGTTTCTTTATACCTAATAACACACGATTCGGCGTTTTACTCAGCGGGTGTCCACTATCTCGGATAATGATATCTGTTAGACTTCTTTTAACAGATTCTTTTAAAATACACTCCCAGTAACGCGAAGCATTTACAACCACTTGTTTCTCATCGTGCAACATCCTGTGTCCCTCTGAAAGACAGTTTTCAGCCACCGAGGATTTGTCACGTTGCAGCCATAGCTTTTGGCGATATTGTTCAACATATCTCCATTGACGGTAACGAATAGTTCGGCCAATGTATGTATTACCGCACTCACATGGTATTTTGCAAGCTACAGGCTTCCTCAGAAAATAATGTCTGTAGTATAGCCCAGAAGTGCTCTAATCGTGGCTGGCGGACGAAAATCGCCTCTATCCCGCACTCAGAAATTAGTCGAATATGTTCGTTACATGTTATGATTGATTACAACCTTAAGGTCTTGCAGCTCCTGTGGTAATTACTCAGCATCCGACATAGCACACGCTCTTTAAACCTATACGTTGGTTGACAGCTAGCAGCAGGTAAATGCCTATCAGTATCATTGTTAATTCCCTTTTGCCCTGTCTTCCCACAGATGATTTTTTTATATTCTAATGTAGATACTTATGTAATTCGTCTATGCAACTGAATAATAAAACTTTTATATTGCCATATGCATTACGCCTTTATTTGTAAGGAATCATCAGTGGCCATTTTTGGTGAATGCTGGTCTAATTTTAGTGCTGATTGGCGACTTTGGATTGTTTTGTTTTCAGTTTTATTTCCTTAGCGTTTTTGTCTCTAGCACTTCTCCATCCTATTATAAAACAGAAATCGAAGATGCCGGGGGTAGACTGATTTATAGTTTACAGGAAACCGACAGATGCTAATAGGTTATATTCTAACGTAGATATTTATGTACTACGTCTATCTAATGGAATAATAGAAGTTTTTTTATTGACATGAGCATTTCGCTTTAATTTGCAAGGCATCCTCACTGGCAAATTTTGGTGGATGCTAGTCCACATGTAGTGCTGATTGGTGACTTTGAGTTATTTCTATCACTTCACCACTAGCACCACTAGGCACATGCCATGTTGTTTTTGTTGACACAAACGTAATCTAAAAAATGTTCAAATGTTTGTAAAGCTTATAGGATTTAACTACGGGGTCATCAGTCCCTGCCGGCCGCGGTGGCCGAGAGGTCTGTGGCATGCCAGTCACGGTCTGCACGGTCGCTGCGGTCGGGGTTCGAACCCCCCTCGGGAATGGATATTTGTGCCGTATTAGCTGGTTCATAAGTAGTTTGTAAGTTTAGCGACTGATGTTCAAAACGTTCAAATGTTTGTAGAGCATATGGGACTTAACTACGGGGTCATCAGTCCATAAACCTACGAACTACTTATGAACTACCTTATACTAAGGACGACACAAACATCCATGCCCGAGGGGAGATTCTAATCCCCGACCGCAGCGGCCGTGCAGACAGTGACTGGCACGCCGCAGACCGCTCGGCCACCACGGCCGGCAGGCAATGATGACCCCGTAGCTTTACAAACGTTTGAAGATTTTTTAGATTACGTTTGTGTCGACACAAAGAAAAGGGCATGTGCCTAATGGTGTTAGTGGTGAAGTGCTAAAAACAACCTAAAGTCACCAATCAGCACTACATGTGGACCAGCATCCACCAAAATATGCCAGTGATGATGCCTTGCAAATAAAAGCGAAATGCATATGGCAATAAATATCGTATATTATTCCATTAGATAGACGTATTATATACATATCACGTTAGAATATAACTTATCAGCATCTGTCGGTTTCCTGTAAACTATAACTCCGCCCCCCCCCCTCCCCCATCGTCTTCGATTTCTGTTTTATAATAGGATGGAGAAACTTAATATTAACCAATAACCGGTGGAAACGATGTAGTCCATGTTGCCAAACAACTTAAATGGATATGCTGCCGGGTGATGTTGTCGACAACCGCCGATATTTCGACAGGACAACCTGCCATTCGTAAGGGACAGCTGCACTCAAGAAAACAATGTGCAAGCAAATTTAATCCCTCGTTTGCAGAAGGTAAAACAAAGAAGGTAATATGGTACAAGTCACTACAGAGTAAACAGGACCAAAGATGAATAAACATCAGTAGTATCGATAGTGACTATTAATCAACAGTTGAGGCAGGACTAATTCTGTCCTTCATTTTTGACGAGAGACAGTGCCGGATTCCTAGCAGAAATTTAAACAAAAACTACTATATCTCTTTATAAGGTCATTTGCTAGTTTAATTTCAACAGCTTCCTTAATAACACTATCCCAATAGGTGGAAGTGCATGCCAGAATCTCCGTGTTGTTGTATTCCATAGAATACAGAGAATACAGAGAAACAAGAGAGTGTTCTGCAACAGCGGATTTGTTTCGCTGTTGTAAGCGTGTGTAACGTTTGTGCTCAATACACCTACCTTCCGCAGTCCTGGTTGTGTGACCAATATATGACATGCCACAAATGCACGGAATTCGACAGACACCAGCCACTAGCCTTACGGAAATCAAGATCATCCTTTTACGGACACGAACAGGGCCTTTTTCTTAATAGGTGGTCGAAAAATACATTTCACACCTTGTTTTCATAAAATATCTTGGAAATTCTTTGCAAACCGAGGTATTAAAAAAGCTTGCACATTGTTTACCTGAGTCCAGTTGTGCCTTCAGAGTGGCAGACTGTGCTCCTGTCGAAATATCGGCGGTTGTCGACGACGTCATCTGACATCTTATCCGTTAGTTGTTTGAAAATTGATTACGCCGGGAAAAGGTAAGGTTTCACATGAAACATATCGTCTACATACCGACTTCAAGAAGATGTTTTCAGGGCCATTTCCTAACAGGCGTCCATAAAAAGATTAGCGATATAGCGATATAGCGATATAGGGCGTTATGGGGATATAGAACTCCCCATAACCACTCCGCCAGTCTGTTCAAAATAGCATTAAATAAAAATAAATGGACGTCAGAGCTTCGTTATTTCCGTATATAGTTTTTCATTGATTGAAATCAATAGCTGGTCAAGAGGGATCAGAAGGAAAAGAAATAGCTCATCGAAGCTCACAAGTAAAACAGAGGAACAAAAACGTAGTGGCTTTAAGTGCTAAATAAAATCTAAGGAATTAGAAATACCTCACATTTCGGTACATTTTTATTTTTTTTATTTTTTTTCCATGTAAGTTAATTTCTCGTATGCCTAAACGTTAGGCGGCTAGGGAGAAATGCAGAGGCTTCAGAGATAGCGACTTGATCGCGGATAGCGACATATAGTGAGCCTAGTGGAAACCGGCTCGGGTGCGAGCCGTGCGGAGTACGTAGACAGCTCGGTGTTTCCCCGTTTATATGTGGCGGGAACTACGATACTATAAACGTTTATTTTTATTATTTATAGACACATTTCTATAACTCCAACATTGCTATCGATTGCAGTCAGGGTGACAAAAATTATTCATAATATCAGAGCCAGTTAAAATGCAGTATTAATTAGTATTGTCCACCAAATAGAAACAGCCTTGTCATTGGCCGAGAACACTGGACTATGGTGTGAGTATAGCAAACGGAGGCGCCGAGGAAGCGCGTTGCTAAAGTACCAGTTGCCGGTCAGGTCTCGAGGTAGACGCCGCGGTGCTCGGTCGCGGAATTTAGAAAAGTGAGATTTATATGAAAGTTATAGTTGTTGGTTTGTTCTCGGAGGGAGACGCCACAGCATTCGGCGCGAGTGGATAAGAAAGAGTTAATAAGTGATATCAGCATATTCTGTATTGATGGTACGAGAGATGATATCACTGCAAGTAGACGCAGATAAAAAAAAAAAAAAAAAAAAAAAAAAAAAAAAAAAAAAAAAAAAAAAAAACTTATTCTTTTCATTCTCCACTCCGAGCAATGGAGCGGGCTGTTTGAGATCCGGCCCATAAAGAGTCGCGGTTCTATTCAGCCAATTATCAGACAAGCTGATAGTGGGGCAAAGGGGAATCCCAATTGGGAATAAGTGGGAGGGGCTTACCAGCTCCGGCATACGCCTTACAACCAAGGAAAACCTCCCGAAAACCTTGGTCGGAGCCGGGGGATTGGGACCAATTTAATTTGTCTCCGGGACTCGCACCGGACTAAAAATGGATTATCGAGAGAGCACGAGTGCACTCACGACAATCAAGGATTGGACGCCCGAGTTGCTCTCGTAATCTCGTAGTGATCAGCTCGGACAACAGTGGACAAGCATCCCCCTACAGGATCCGCACCCGTGGGCACGGTATCCTGACGCAGATACTGTGAAACATCGTTATGTAAAACAGCCACTGAAATTCGACTGCGAAAGACTATCAATTTTAATAGTACAAGGTGCTCAGCTAATTAAACATTTAGATACCGCCGAATACATAAGTCAGTGTACTCTGGTTCCATAATTTGTTTGCCATCGTCGAGTCAAAATAAATTCAAGTATCAGCATAAAAGACATTTATTTGGAGTAGGTAGAAATCCTGTTATATGAGACATTTTTTAGCAACACACTCCGTGAACTACGACCTCCTGTGGACTGCGAACGGCGGTAAAGAACTTCCAGTGGGACATCTCATAACGACAACAGGTGAGCTAAACTTGTTTTGGCACACGCGTTGAGTGTCGGAGAGGCCACACATCGTGGCGAGTGGAAGGAAGTGAGATGAACTGTAGTTTGATAGGCGTGTGTCCGCATGTGGCCCAACGTGTGTCCGCATGTGGCAAGCATTAAGGTCCTATACCCTTTACGTATAGGTGGCATCCCTATTTATAGTTGACATTGTAATTTGCCAGAATTTACGGTGGAGCTGTAAATTAATGACAGAGATTGTGGGTTCCAGCCTGTCTCGGAGTCGCGTAGCGTCATAATACGGTATACGCAATTAGCCGTGCCGGCTCGTTTCGAGAGGTGAACATAATCTTTAACTTGTAGGTACAAAATTATATGTTTTTAATTGATTTTTCCGTCGGTACTTGACAGAACATGTAAATAATATCAAAAAGGAACAACTTCCTGATGTTCTGCAAAACTTTTTTATTGGTCACAAATCGGCTTTCGGCTTCTTAGGCCATCATCAGGTGACAACTGAATGTAGTACACATGTTTTCAAAGATGTTAAGATTTACAAAGATGTTATCAGAGACAATCGATACTTCACAGGAAAGTTCATAGCAAATACTTATTTATGAGAGTTATTAACATTTATATATAAAAAATAATAAATATATGTAAAGAATCAAAACTAATATGATTATTATTGAAAAGGAAGGTTCAAAATAAAACTTATTTCAGTAGAGGTGTAGAGGGAAACTGGATCTGATCATTTAATGCTAAAGTAGCATCCTGAGCCAATTGTTTATTGATTTCCAATATTTCCAGTAGTGTCATCGTTCTGCTTTTCTTCAGGGGATGTAGAATCTCACAGTTTACATCACAATCATGGCCTTCACTGCTCACTGCCAAATGTTTATTGATTTCCAATATTTCCAGTAGTGTCATCTTTCTGCTTTTCTTCAGGGGATGTAGAATCTCACAGTTTACATCATAATCATGGCCTTCACTGAGCAGTGAATCTTTTCTTCAGGGGATGTAGAATCTCACAGTTTACATCATAATCATGGCCTTCACTGAGCAGTGAAGGCCATGATTATGATGTAAACTGTGAGATTCTACATCCCCTGAAGAAAAGCAGAAAGATGACACTACTGGAAATATTGGAAATCAATAAACATTTGGCAGTGAGCAGTGAAGGCCATGATTGTGATGTAAACTGTGAGATTCTACATCCCCTGAAGAAAAGCAGAACGATGACACTACTGGAAATATTGGAAATCAATAAACAATTGGCTCAGGATGCTACTTTAGCATTAAATGATCAGATCCAGTTTCCTCTACACCTCTACTGAAATAAGTTTTATTTTCAACCTTCCTTTTCAATAATAATCATATTAATTTTGATTATTTACATATATTTATTATTTTTATATAAATGTTAATAACTCTCATAAATAAGTATTTGCGATGAACTTTCCTGTGAAGTATCGATTGTCTCTGATAACATCTTTGTAAATCTTAACATCTTTGAAAACATGTGTACTACATTCAGTTGTCACCTGATGATGGCCTAAGAAGCCGAAAGCCGGTTTGCGACCAATAAAAAAGTTTTGCAGAACATCAGGAAGTTGTTCCTTTTTGATATTATATGTTTTTCACCATCTTTGTAGTGGTACTGAGCTGTGTCTGTGTTTTATTAAATTAAAAAAAAAGTTGAGACGTATTGGCTCCGTGGTATCTTTCTTTGTTAGTAATTTAGTTGGCACCCAGATATTTTCTTGCAATTTCGATATTATTTCCCGCCTGCGCTGTATCGATGGCATCGAAGTCTTTGACGAGGCCACTGTGCGAGAGTGCCAGTTCGGACGTACTGTGCTACAGCCCGGTAGGGGTGTTGGCTGGAGTGTAGCCTGCGACCGTTGGCTGGTGTTATCCAAGTGGGAGGCTACTCCAGCGGTTTTTTAACTTCTGGTGGAGGCTTACGTGAGCGGCGAGCTGTGGCAGTATTGTTCTTTCGCAGTTACTTCTGTTATTTCTCGGTGAGTGCTTTCATTGGGTGGCTAATAACTTCCGTGTAATTCCATTTGCTCGCTTGCTGTTCTTAGCGGCGTTCCTGTGTGACGTCACGAACTGCTGGGACCGCATGTACACACGCTGTGCAAGGAAGAAGAACCTTTCAATCGACAGCCCTCTCCCTCAGTAATCATCATGTTCAAAACGTTCAAATGTTTGTAAACCTTATGGCACTAAACTGCGGGGTCATCAGTCTCTAAACATACAAACTACTTATGAACTACATTATACTAAAGAGAACATAAACATCCATGACCGAGGGACGTTCGAACCTCCGACGCGAGAAGCCGCGCGATCCGCAACGTGGCGCTCCAGACCACTAACGACTAACGAGCGGCTAATAGCCATGCATCTGTACAACAGATGTGTTCTATTGTATTGTTATTGATTATTTTTAGCCTCTGGACCCTTTGCTCTGGGTGTGCTGTTAAAGGCGTAAAGTGTTTTAACATTGGCATTTCACATTTGCTAAGTACCTCATGGTTACAATCAGTGTCATTGTAAAGTAACCTGTAATATTTTAAATGTGACGGACTGAGAATACTCATAATTTGTCATTCTGTGATTTTTATGAAACTTGCCAGTGCTAGTGGACTTTCACGTTGGTCATTCTATTTGTTCCTTGCTTGCTATAAGTTGTATACCTACATGACAGGCTTGGTGGGAAGTGGTTTTTGTGTGTTCAGACACCTTGTATACAGGAGAAGCTCACTGTAATATGATAGCTTGCCGACTACTCATTGGAAAGAGTATGTGATTCTTGTAGAACATTTAAGTAATCATTCATCTCTAGGCAAAAGTATATTTTTCTGCTAAATCTATCTCCAGCCTTAAAATAACTGAGTGAAGGTTGTTACTAAGTGTACACGTTTTGTTTTTTAAAATACTTTCATGCCCCAATGGTTCATTGCGGCCTGAGTCTTTCACTATTGTTACTCTGGTTTAATGAAGGAAATAAAAAAATTGAATATGTACTTTGTTATCCAAGTGATTGTAATCTAATGAGTGTAACAAATTTAGTCCAATTAACGAAGAACCCGAAAAATTTGATTGTCTGCTTGTTAATAAGGTTATTGTAATTCTTGTATGACTCTCAAAATGACAAAGATTTTTGACGTTTATTTCAAGCTCTTTGACTCCCATATTAATTGTTATGTATCTTTAGCGTGTCTTGTGGCTCTCATACATTTACCTACATAAGGGCTTAGGAGCGACGCTACAGATTTGACAAATTGTAAGTCGGCGCACCGAAGTTACTAACAATCGGACGTAACGCGATCCCATATTTGTGGACCATTTGGCAATCCATATAATCTAGGTAGAACGGCCTCAGCAGGTCAAAGTTTTCTTGATAGTGGCTCCAGGTAAATGAATCCTCTGCATGCGTTTAAATCTTATTTCCAGGGTATTTACATACATGTAAATGTTATGTTGATGTAGAAGTTAAGTCATTGTCGGTTTTATGCGATCCGTATGATCTTTATGTATTACACAATAAGTTGGATCCTTAAGTAAATAATTCATCTTATTCACATAATCGCCCTTGGAGGTTAAGTCTATAGCGTTACCTTTCTTTGCTAGTAAAATAATACAGGGTGTTCTCTCATAGACTAAATTACCGCCCGTTCAAGCGAGGAATTATGTGTGGGCCGAATAGTTTTCTCAGTGTATGTTTTACCGCACTCACATGGTATTTTGTAACCGACAGCTTCCCTCAGACCTAAATCGTCTGTAATAAAGGCAAGAAGTGCTGTAATATTAGCTGGAGGACGAAAAACGTATCTGATATTTTTCTTCGAGATCCTACTTATCTTGGTAGACAGCTACCCAGTATATGGTAGAAAGACCACAGAACTCAAAGTGTCTTCCGTGGTTTAGGTAGTGGTTCAAACTCAAAAGCAAATGGAATGTATTTTTCCGTATACCCGTTATAATTGAACATAAAGATTTTGCAGCTCCTGTGCTTAGTTTTCGGCATCCGAGATGGCATACTCTTTTTTAAAGGAACAGGCCACGTGGACCCTAGAAATATTGTGTAAAGATTACAGTTATATCTGGCTGGAGACCAGACGTGAATTTGAACAGTTAATACGTCGGGCTTTTTGTTTTCTATTACTTTTTAACTTCAGAACAAACGTTCAATTGTTTGCAACTCTGTGGGACGTAAGTACTGTGGTTATCAGTCCCTAGGCTTACAAAGTACTTAAACTAAAAACAAACCTAAGGATTATACACGTACACATGCCCGAAGATGACTTGAACCTCCGACGGGGATCAACCACGCGCTCCGCAGCAAGGCTCCACTGCGGCTTAACTTGAGAATAAATTCAATCCCTTCATCATAATTTACAATGGGAGTTTACACTCAGTCGCACTTCATTGATGTTGAATATTCATTTAAAATTTAACATTGATTTCGGAATACACATTCCCTCATAAGACCAATCTAAGAAGACCACATAAGTATCGGTCTTTGTAATGTGTAAGTTTTACACACTGGAGATCCAAATAAAGTGGTTCACCTGCCTAATATCCTTTAGGGTCCGTCGAGCAATCGAAAGTGCCGCAACATGACGTGGCGTGGACCAGCTAATCTCTGGAGTAGTGCTGAAGGTAACTGATACCATTCATCCTATAGATCCTTCCATAAATTCGTAAGAATACGAGGGCCTGAAGATCTATTCTGAAAAGCACGTTGCAAGACATTCCTGAAATTCTGAATAATGTTCTTATCCGGGGAGTTTGGAGTCCTGCGGAGGTGTTTAAACTGACAAGACTCTTCCTGGAGCTACCCTAGAGCTATTCTGAGGATTTGGGGTGTTGCATTGTCCTGCTGGTATTACCCTAGTCTATCAGAATGCACAATGCACATTAAAGAATGTATGTGACTAACCAGGATTCATACGTACGTGACACCTGTCAGACACGTATCTAGCCGTATCACTCCACCTGCACACATACATTACAGAGCCTCCTCCAGTTTGAACAGTCGTCTGGTGACATGCAGTTTCGATGGATTCATGAGGTTCATACTCGTACACGTGCAGTCGCTCGATAGGTCGGAAATGAGACTCGACAGACCATGCAACATGTTTCCTGTCACCAACAGTCCAATGCGGCCCAGGCGAGGCGTAGAGCTTGGCAGCGTGAAGGGTACACGAGTGGAATTTCGGCTCCGAAAGTCAATATCCACGATGTTTCCTTGAAAGGTTCGGACACTGACATTTGTTAATGGCTCAGCGTTGAAATCCGCAGCAATTTGCTGAAGGGATGCACTTCTGCTACGTTGTATATACTTGTCGTTGGTCCAGTTATTAAAGTATCTTTTTCCGGCCTCAGCAACGCCAGATATTTGATGTTTTACGGAATTCTATATATTCACGGTTCCCGACCTGATCACTACCTGGAAGATACTGTCTCCCAGGGCGGGCCAGAATTTCAGCAGATTGCGAATCACAGGTTTTCATCACGTCTTTGTAGCCAAGTGTCAGGGGCTATGACATTTCGTTACACTTATTTATCCATATAATGACGCTAATAAACAACGTCTACAGATAAACAAATGCAATACCAATTACTTTTAAATTAAGCATATTGTTTTTACTAATTATAATGGCTCATAGGGTTCGTAAACAATATGTGAAGCTACTGCGAGGTTAAAATGTTCAAATGTATGTACGCCTACTAAATAGTTACCTCACAACTTAGTTTTTGTTGTGTACAAAAAGCCAAATGCATTTATTGCAAAACTCGGTCTTGTGTTCAAAAGACCAAACGTCTGCCCACTGTTTTCTTCTTTGATGTCCTCTGTAGAAAAAGATGAAGTGATGCTGGATGAAGCACACAATGATGATTCTGTCTCAACTGTTTACATTCGCGGCGTCGGCAGTTTTTCGGCTTCTTCGTCCAGTTACTGCTTTTTAGGTATTTTGTGGAAATAACTAGTTATTTTATCCATTGCATACAGCGATGGAAAACTTGTAAGACAACTAAGCAAACACAAGAGAACAGTGAAAGGTACAGCCTGCACTAGACACACCAGAAGTCGACTGCTGATACTGCGTCAGCTGCTACACCGTGGGAACGGCAGAAACCTAATTAGCGCCTTCCATGTGTACCGGTACGACAGAGTTGTCTCCCGCCACTGCTGACTCTGACTGCCAGGGTGTGGAAACTGTAGCTGGATGCGCCAGCTGGTGCATATCAGCTGGATATACTGAAGCAGCGGCCCGTCTGTGTTTTTTCTACATGTCTCCTTGTGCCATAATCTTAAAAATTATGAAAATATCGGGCATTTCCTGGAGTAAGCAATAGTTTGATTCACCATAAAAATATTTCTGAAGGCACTGGAGTTCGGATCAAGTTATCAGCAAACCCATTAAGACGAATGGGCTCATATGCAATCAAACTTCGCCTTTCCGGTTTTACCATTTGAAATTGTTCCTGCACATTACATATTATATTATTCGATAATTTTTTGGAAAGTGTGATTAGCTTATGGGGAATATCAATTAGCCTATGTTTCTGTTATATGTTGTTGAAAGTGGCTAGTCACCTTTCCAAACAAGACGTTCTCAAAATCCTACTGCAAGATTTCACCGGGCACAAATATTCACTTGTCGCAATTATTTCATTTCCATAGTGCAGCCGGGATAATTCCTATCCTTCCAGCTCTTCTTTTCCTGACACTGAAGCTAGAAGTTTATAAGTATTTGAAATGTGGATGTTACCTGTATTAAAGTCAGTATTTTCTTATCTTAAATGAAATGCCTCAGAATTTCCGCTTTGAAATTCGACCAAATATATTTGTAAAAACGTGGAATGGCTTTTAGCTTTTACCAGGGCCGGCGCAAGGCACGTGCGAAACGTGCGGCCGCACGGGCGGCACTTTCTGAGGGGCGGCAAATCTGCTCCCCCCCCCCCTTCTTTTTTTAAGGATAAACTCAACATTCTTCCCCAAGAGGGGATTCGGAACCAAACCTCGGAGGGAACGGCCTTGGGAACCGTGGCACGCCGCCTGACTACCTGCCGGCCGCCCATGTTGAACAAGAGGAGGGAGGAGGACATTTGTTCGTCTCCACTGTGGCAGCACCGCCGTGTTCTTCGTCGGAGGAAAGAGAGGAGGAAGCAGCTGGCGTACACGCCAGTATTTTTATAAGTGCAGCGCTGCCGGCCTGTAACGCGCCGTGCGTTTTCTCACAACTAATTTTGCAGCATACGAAATCTAATTTATCTAATTTGGAAATTCTAATGCAATGTTTGATACTGCGGTTACATGTTAAGCCTGAAGTAATTTTGCTAAGCCCTTCAATGGAAGTTTCCGAGTGTTTCATTCTTCCCGCATTATGGAAAAAAATAATAATTGGAAAAAAAATGATTGAACATTACTACAGTCAAACAATTCCGACACCTAAAATGGCTAGAAGCATGCCGCGGCGGATTAGCCGCGCGTACTGAAGCACCGTGTTGTGGTACACGCGTCCGTCCGCCGTCGGGGTTTCGAATCTCCCCTCGGGCATGGATATTTGTGTCGTCTTTAGTATAAGGTAGTTCATAAGTAGTTTGTAAGTTTAGGGACTGTTGACTCCGTAGTTGTCCCTTAAGCGTTACAAACATTTGAACATTTGATGTGCTAGAAGTATTCAGAATGGGTAAATACGCTATGAGTCGTTACAAGGGATAAAGACATTTGTATTAAGCCTGGCATAAGTTGGGGTTCGAGGTATTTTTGGAAATTTTTGCTATCCGGTTCTGAGTGATAGTCAGACGTTTTGGTTTTTGAACCAATGAAACACCTTTCTCCGCCTGCATGAATGACAAACTCTGACCGGCACTTTTGTTTGACAATACTATTCGCACACCATCACTTTGCCAACATTCATCCATATCCACATTTCATGGTCGCTATGATTCTGATGAAAATCTGAGAAAGTATGGTCTTTTAGCAACAATGCCCTCTCGCGCTCACAAACTCTAAAACAAATATCCATACATAGAACATTGCTTTTAAGGGTTTTCTTGCTCATTTCTGTTTGAAAAAAGTGGTGCACTTTTCGTAAAGTTCGTATTTCCTTCTATTGTTCGTAATGCCATAGAAATTGCTGCCTGATAATACATTTATGCATATCGTCAGTCACATAATTACTGTGAGCTTCTTGCTTCTTTCGCTAGTTTAACCTTAGCCTCGCTGTAGGCCTACCTCGTCACATCTAGTTCCTGGCACTGCCGCGTCACCACTTCGCCTTTCCAGGTAATAGGTATTGTTGCGTTCTCTACAACGAAAACTGCAGAATTCGTTTCGGTAGTTGGCCGAGGGAGTCAAGGTTGGTCAGAAGCACTTTCATTGCGTTTCGTAAGAACAGATGAATTGGTGCGTCCGAATTTCTTGCAATTTAGGAAGTAATAGGTTAGTGCTTTTCATATAACGTACAATTAGTATTGCGCATGCATGTTACTCATGAGTTAGAATTTTTCTCCTTCAAGTTGGCAGAATAGGTAAATTTATTTTTCTTATGATCTGTTACTTCAAAAATTGGCAAGTCTGCAAATAAGCACGCGTCCTCCCAATAGCTAGAAAGAAGATAAAGCGAAGAAAAGTGAAGTGATACGGCAATGACTAATTTGTTGCCCCTTTTTCCATAATCAGACACGAAAGAACTGACACATGGAAATTACGACAGATGTCGAGTGTCAGTTCTTTGAAATGAACAACCGCAGTGCAGTGAGTTAATATATTTGGACTAGCAGTAGTACCCATCGATGCCCGGCTGTGTGTTTATTGAATTATTATGTTACTCCATCTTCTCATTCTTCCTCTCTCCATTGTCTTCCGCCACACTCTTTGACCGTTTCGCCTGCGTGTGTAGCGAAATACGGCCTGAAATTCTATTTCATGCGGCTCAAGTCTTATGACTTCATCTCCGGAACAGTGTATCCTACAATAATATTTCACACATAATTGAACATTTTTGTAAATTCACAAGGAAATTAGCTAGATTTCTTCAATCAGGTTTGACTCCATTTTTGAGCTGGTGCCTAGCGACTGTTTTGTACAAATCTGTAGAGAATGTCACCAAACAGTCGCAATTTTTATTTTTATTTTCCACACTACATGGATTACGGGCACAGTGTCGCTATTCTCAATGCTTTATGTTTACATCTATACCGTTATGCTGAACGTAACTGTCAACAAGATGGAAGCACGTATTAAAAGCTTTGAGACTGGCCATTCAGTGGCCGAAACCCAGAGGTAGATCTAAATAGTAAAAACAAAAAAAGACGGTTCGGTGGGGGGGGGGGGGGGGGCAATTTAGCAGCTCGCACGGGGCGGCACTTGGGCTTGCGCCGGCCCTGGCTTTTACTGAAGTTAATTATCAAAATTATTTTGTCTCGTTTCTCATATTCATACCACTATCATGTATTAAAACTGGGAAAAGTTTCAGGAATGTGACAATCACGTCCGCGCTCGCGCTTGTCATGTTAGTATTCTGTAGTGGGTGCAACGGCAACACAACGTCAAAAAGAATTTTGTGTGTTGCAGTTAGCTAAACAGGAGTCTGTGGTTGTAGTTCAGCGTGCTTCACGCCGTCGGTTTAACAAACAACCGTCTCAGCTTTAACAGCAAATAATTGCAACGCGCAAAAGAAAAAAGCACAACGATTGAAAACTTCGTGTTCACTCGTCTAGGGTACGCAGGGTGCCCAAAAAAATCCACGATACGAGAAGACAAAGCCGTACAAACTACAGTTTTTGCAAACTTTTTTTTCTCACTGTAGACCTCGCAGCACGAAATTTGTAGTAATAAGACATTTTAATAAATAAGAATTAGTTACCCAAATTGCTGCAAATATTTTATTGTTTCATGACGACCGTTTCAGCTTATGCAATTCTCAAGAGATGCCTGCAAAGTACCTATGTTAGTTATTTCGTTTTGTATACACGTTTTCTTTTCTTTTATCTACGGAAACGTTTATTTCATTTAATATTTTCGTTTTCGTATTTTATCTCAGATAGTATAAATGCTATATGTTTACAAAAATGTTATAATGGAAATTAAATACAATCGTTTGTTATATGATAATGTGTCTCTGGTCATTCTTATGTTATTTGTGAATATTTTATGATTTTTGTTATCTATGGATCTAAAACAGAACACCTTTGCTTTGGATCATCCGTATTCTAATCATAAAATTTCGATAAAATTTTACAAATACGTTGTGTGCTTAAATTCTGTGTGGTCATTGAGTATTTCGTCAGGCGTTGTGTTGACATGGATCAATATTTCCAATTCTTCCATATAAGTCATTAATATCCATTTAGGGATGTGTAAAATTTGTAGTGCCTTGTCAATATTTGTGGTGATGTACTTTTCCTTTCTGAGATGTTGGGATAAAGTAGATGGATTGTTTTCAGATGTTCTTGTGTATTATCTGAATCGTAGTGTGATATTTGTTACTGTTTGAGCAATTTAGAATTTTCTACAAGTTTCGCTTGTGATTTTATAAATTCCTGAGCAATTATTGGCAATAGTTTTGTGCAATTTTCTAATAAGGGTGTTTGCTCCGAGAGCGAGTTTAATTTATGTGTCTTTGAAAAATGTGTTGATTTTGTTTGAGATGCTGGTTGCAGGGATATATTTCATTTTCGTTTTCCGTTATGATTATGTAGTGTTACGTGGCATAGCGTTTGATAATCTCTATGCTTATCAACGCGAAACCATGACAACTGCTTGTATGCTGGAGTGATGTAGTCGAAATAGCGTATGTCGCAAATGAATCGTACGCTTCTACAATTCTAGTCTACGTGAGCTTTTGTAGGAAATTCCTTAAATAATAACATCGCCATAGTCGAGTATGAGGAGTGTCAGTGTCTCCACGATATTCTTCCTTCTTCTTTTTTTTTTCCTTAGTATTTTGTATAGATATTGTCAACAATTTCCGGGTTCAAATACTTTTTGTGTGCTATATATTTCAATGCTGGGATTTCTTTTTTAATAGTTTTAAATTTGACGACCACATCAAAACATACGAATTTTTCATTAGCGCGCTAGGTCATATGGAAGAAGTTGTTTTCTGAACGATTATTTTTCGATAGTGAATCCACTGTTCATTTTCGCGCTGAAGTTAATTCTCATAACGTTAGAGTTTGGGCAAGTGAACAACCTATGTCAGTTACTAACACGAAAGAGATTAGACGAAGATTAACGTCTGTAACAAACGCTCTATGAAGGAAATGAACTTAGCGGCAATATTGTAGAAGGGAGAGAAGAAATAGATGAGAATGAAAAAGGAGATACTATACTGAGAGATGAATTTGACAGAGCACTGAAAGACCTAAGTCGAAACAAGGCCTTTGGAGTAGATGATATTCCCTCAGAGCTACTGAAGTCTCTGGGAGAACCAGCCAAGACAAAATTGTTTCATCTAGTGTGTAAGATGTATGAGACAGGTGAAGTACCCTCAGACTTTAAGAAAAATGTTATAATCCCTATTCCAAAGAAAGAAGGTGCAGACAGGTGTGAAAACTACAGAACCATCAGTTTAATAAGTCATGGTTGCAAAATATTAACACGAATTATATACAGAAGGATGGAAAAGCTGGTAGAAGCCGACCTCGGGGAAGATCAGTTTGTGTTCAGGAGAAATGTAGGAACACGGGAGGAAATACTCACTTTACGGCTTATCCTAGAAGATAGATTAAGAAAAGGTAAACCTACATTTCTAGCTTTTGTAGATTTGGAGAAGGCTTTTGACAATGTTGATTGGAATAAACTTTTTCAAGTTCTGAAGCAAGCAGGAGTAAAGTATAGGGAGCGTAAGGTTATTTACAACTTGTACAAAAACCAGACAGCGGTTGTCAGAGTTGAAGGGCATGGAAGGGATGCAGTGGTTGGAAAGGGAGTAAGACAGGGTTGTAGTCTTTCTCCATTGTTGTTCAATTTGTACATTGAGCAAGCTATAAAGGAAGGCAAGGAGAACGTTGGAGAAGGAATTAAAGTTCAGGAGGAAGAATTAAAAACATTGCGTTTTGCCGACGACATAGTAATTCTGTCAGGTACAGCAAAGGACCTGGAAGAGCAATTGAACGGAATGGATAGTGTGTTGAAAGGAGCATATATGATGAACATTAACAAGAGCAAAACTAGGGTAATGGAGTGCAGTCTAGGAAAATCAGGTGATGCTGAAGGAATTAGATTGAGCAACGAAGCAATAAAGGAGGTAGATGAGTTTTGTTACTTGGGCAGTAAAATAACAAATGATGCTCGCAGTACAGAGGATATTAAATGCAGAATGGCAATGGGTAGAAAAGCGTTCTTGAAAAAGATAAATTTGTTAACATCGAATATTGATTTAAGCCTCAGGAAGTCCTTTCTGAAGGCATTTGTATGGAGTGTTGCCTTGTATGGGAGTGAGACATGAACGATAAACAGTGCGGACAGGAAGAGGATTGAGGCTTTTGAAATGTGGTGCTACAGAAGAATGCTGAAGATTAGGTGGATGGATCGCGTAACTAATGAGGAGGTACTGAACAGAATTGGGAAGAAAAGAAATTTCTGGCATATCTTGAGTAAAAGAAGGGATAGATTGGTAGGACACATTCTTAGACATCAAGAAATTGTGAATTTAGCGTCGGGGGGAAGTGTGTGGGGTAAAAACCGCAGAGGAAGACCAAGAGATGGATACAGTAAGCAGATTCAGACAGATATAGGTTGCTGTTCTTATATGGAGATGAAGAGGCTTGCTCAGGATAGAGTAGAGTGGAGAGCTGCATCAAACCAGTCTCTGGACCGAAGACCACAACAACAACAAAAACAAAGTTTATGTTGCGAATTTAAGCTGTCTCCTGCACTGCATTTATCACAGCTTAAAGGAAGTGTTAGTATACGATATATGAACCTACGTATTGGGCTATGTATTTAATAAGTTTCGCTCGATGTTATCTTAGGGTAGAACCGTAAATGTCTGCTTTGATGCCTCAGCAACTACCTTAGTGGCGGATACTATCTTTTATCTTTGATTTTGTATACGCTTTATGGGGGTTAAGACTATGTGTACCCAAATTGACACTATTCAAACGGGATCTCGCTACAGTCTAAATTACAATTGTCAGTACCAATAGTGTGTAGTGTTTGGAACAAATAGTTCACAGTGGAGGGATGTATTATCAGGGGTCCTAAAAGGATCATTGCTGGGGCCACTACTGTTCCTGTTATATGTTTATGGTAAGTCAACAGTTCTCTCACACTACAAATATACCTTTACGTATATGACCTCCAATTATAGCTAATTTGCAGCCCAAGATATCTGTACACAGCAATCCAGCATATAAATGCTGACCTGCTTACCTTCTCAAATTAGGCACAAAATATCGACTTAAAATTAAATCCATCTAAAACGCAAGCGATTTTAATTGCTCACAAAAGACTCATTACACAGCAGTACGGGGAATCTCTTCCACCAGAAAGCGACCCTTCTCTTTCTCGGCAAAGAGCTTAGGAATAATTACGGACCAACACCAAGACTGGACTGAACACACAACGGCAGTATGTAACAAGGTGCCAGCGCCACTCCACTCTATACAGAGGTACAGAAACGTGTTTCCTCTTCAGCTAAAAAAGAAGATCGTGGAGACACTGACACTCCTCATACTCGACTATGGCGATGTTATTATTTCAGGAATTTCCTACAAAAGCTCACGTAGACTAGAATTGTAGAAGCGTATGATTCATTTGCGACATACGCTATTTCGACCACATCACTGCAGCCTACAAGCAGTTGTCATGGTTTCGCGTTGATAAGCATAGAGATTATCAGAAGCTATGCCTGGTCTATCGCTTTCTTAATCTTTACGCTCCCTCTTATTGATCGTCAACTCTAAGCCTGTTATCTGAGGATCACAACACAACTATGCGTTCCCAACAAAGTAAAATTCCTTCTTTACCGTCAAACAATACTGCCATTTTTTCTAAATCGTTTTCTATATCAGGAACCAGACTTGGCAACAATCTTCCTCAAAATATCAGAAAAAGCAGATCCCTCCCATACTTCAAAAGAGAACTAATGGCCCACCTACTGTCTCATTAGTCATCTCTCTGCAGCTTACTCTGACCAGCTCCCGCTACTCTTCAAACGTTCCTTTCCCCTCTGTCGACAATGTCTCTCTATTTGCCAATCTTCTCTAAGAGCCTCTGACGCTGTCTTTTCTTTCTCCTTCTCTACATTTGTCCCTCTAAATTTACTTCAGTGTTTTAACGTATCTTATTTTCAATGTCCCGTAACATTTTATAACTACCACTAGTTTTATTATTATTGCTTAACGCCCGCTGTTTCGCAAGCGTACGCTGGTTGGTCTACACCAATTGTTTCTCCCTCTTCATAGAAATTTTCTTTGATACAGCTTAAGTACTATCATAATTAAATGTTGTGATACTAATTGTAGCCGCGGCAGAATGGCCGTGCGTATTGAGGCCCCTTGCTGCGGTGCGCGCTGCTGTTCGCCATCGGCGGTTAGATTCACCCCTCGGGCATGGGCGTGTGTGTTGTCCTCAGCATAAGTTAGTTAAATTAGTTTGTAAGCCTTAGGGACATGATCCCGGAGTCATATCTCTCAAGATTTACAAACATACGAACATTTGATTTTACTTCTTGTAACCCCCTATGGCACCCCTTAATAGTAGAATTTCGAAAAATACCCCAACGTGTGTCTTTTAAATTCCATACAAGGTTGCAAATATCATTTTTTTGTAATTCTGGGTTCAAAATATGCTTATTAGCAACGTATTTTCAAAACTTGTTTAATCCCCTAAATGATTAATTTTCTGAAAATACCGAAACACGTGTCTTTTTAATTCTGACCAAGAAAACATGCCAGCTTAAGTGGTTGTAGCTTCAAAATTACCTTAATAGCAAAAGATTTTCTAAAAAACATCCCCTCTGCAATTTAATCTCTTTGATGGTTGAATTTCCAAAAATTGCGAAGCACGTATTTTTTAAATTCTAATCGACAATACAAATACTAATTTTGGCAGCTCTAGCCTCATAATTGTCTTCACAAGAATGTGTTTTCGGAAAGAATTTTTGATCACCTATTTTATCCCCTTAGTTGTTAAATTTCCAAAAATACGTAAACTCGTGTCATTTTAATTCTGAGCTAGATTCCACATCCTAAGTTTCATAGTTATAGCTTGAAATCTGAGTGAACAGCGACATATTTTTGAAAATCAATTTCTTCATCTCGTATTTCACCCCCTTATTGGTCGAATTTCCAAAAATACCGAAACACGTGTCATTTAAATTCGAACCCCGAATCCAAATCGGAAAATTTTTAGTTCTAACTTCAAAATTACCTAAATAGGAACAGATTTTCGAAAAACATCCCCTCTCCAATTTAACCCTCTTTACTGTTCAATTTCCAAAAATACCGAAAGACTATTCTTTTATATTCTAACGAACAATACAAATATCAATTTTAGCAGCGCTAGCTTCAAAATTGTCTGAATAGGAGTGTGTTTTCAAAAGGAATTTTTCATCCCGTATTTTACCCTCTCATTTGGTGAATTTTCAAAAATACTGATACTCGTGTTGTTTTCTAAATCCTGACCAAGATTCCATATCCGAAGTTCCGTAGTTGTAGCTTAAAATTTGAGTGAACAATAACGTATATTTGAAATTTTTTTGCGTCCCCTATTTTACCACCTTATTGGTTGAATCCACTCCCATGAACCACAGACATTGGCGAGGTGGGGTGGCTTGCGTGCCTCAATGATACAGTTAGCCGTACCGTAGGTGCAACCACAGCGGAGGGGTATCTGTGGAGAGGCCAGACAAACGTGTGGTTCCTGAAGAGGGGCAGCAGCCTTTTCAGTAGTTGCAGGGGCAACAGTCTGGATGATTGACTGAGCTGGCCTTGTAACATCAGCTAATGTGGCTCTGCCACACAGCTACTGCGAACGGCTGAAAGCAAGGGGAAACTACAGCCGTTACCTTTCCCGCGGACATACAGCTCTACTGTATGAACATATGATGATGGCATCCTCTCGGGTAAAATATTCCGGAGGTAAAATAGTCCCCCATTCGGATCTCCGGGCGGGGACTACTCAGGAGGATGTTGTCATCAGGAAAGACAATACTGGCATTCTACGGATCGGAGCGTGGAATGTTAGATCCCTTAATCGAGTAGGAAAATTAGAAAATTTAAAAAGGGAAATGGATAGGTTGAAGTTAGATATAGTAGGGATTAGTGAAGTTCGGTGGCAGGATGAACAGGATTTCTAGTCAGGTGAGTACAGGATTATAAATATAAAATCAATTGGGGGTATCACAGGAGTAGGATTGATAATGAATAAGAAGGTAGGAATGCGGGTAAACTACTATGACCAGCACAGTGATCGCATTATCATTGTCAAGATAGATACGAAGCCAACACCGACAACAGTAGTACAGGTTTATATGCCAACTAGCTCTGCCGATGTTGAGGAAATCGAAGAAATATATGAGGAGCTAAAGGAAATTATTCAGACAATTAAGGGAGAGAAAAACTTAATTGTGATGGGAGACTGGAATTCGGTAGTAGGACAAGGAAGGGAAGGGAAGATAGTAGGTGAATATGGTCTGGGCAAAAGGAATGAAAGAGGAAGCCGCCTGGTAGAATTGTGCACGGAACATAATTTAATCGTAACAAACACGTGGTTTAAGAATCACAAAAGAAGGTTGTATACGTGGAAGAGACCAGGAGACACCGGGAGATACCAGATAGATTTTATAATGGCAAGACATAGATTTCGGAACCAAGTTTTACAGTGTAAGACATACCCAGGGGTAGATATAGATTCTGACCATAACTTGTTGGTTATGAACTGTAGGCTAAAACTGAAGAAACTACAAAAAGGTAGGAAAATAAGGAGATGGCACCTGGATAAATTGAAAGAACCTGAGGTTCTTAAGAATTTCAGAGGGAGCTTTAGGCAACAATTGAAAGAAACAATGGAAAATAAAACAGTAGAGGAGGAATGGGTAAAATTGAGAGATGAAATAGTGAAAGTAGCAGAGGACAAAATAGGTAGGAAGGCAAGACCTACAAAAAATCTTTGGATATCACAGTAGATACTAAATTTAATCGATGAAAGGAGAAAATATAAAAATGCAGTAAATGAAACAGTCAAAATGGAATACAGACGACTAAGGAATGAGATTGAAAGGAAGTGCAAAATGGGTAAGCAGGAGTGGCTAGAAGGCAAATGCAAGGATGTAGAAGAATGTATAAATAGGGGAAAAATAGATACAGCCTACAGGAAAATAAAAGAAATATTTGGAGATAAGAAAAACAGCTCTATGAATATCAAGGACACGGATGGAAAACCAGCAAAGAAGGGAAAGCTGAAAGGTGGAAAGAGTATATAAAGGGGCTCTACAAAGAAAATGAACTTCGAGGCAATATTGTAGGAAGGGGAGAGGATATAGATGAATATGAAATAGGAGATACTGTACTGAGAGAAGAATTTGACAGAGCCCTTAAAGACCTAAGTCGAAACAAGGCCCCTGGAGTAGATGATATTCCCTCAGAGCTACTGAAGTCCTTGGGAGAACCAGCAATGACAAACCTGTTACACCTGGTGTGTAAGATGTATGAGACAGGCGAAGTACCCTCAGACTTTAAGAAAAATGTTATAATCCCCATTCCAAAGAAAGAAGGTGCAGACAGGTGTGAAAACTACAGAACCATCAGTTTAATAAGTCATGGTTGCAAAATATTTACACGAATTATATACAGAAGGATTGAAAAACTGGTAGAAGCCGACCTCGGGGAAGATCAGTTTGGGTTCAGGAGAAATGTAGGAACTCAAGATGCAATACTCACTTTACGGCTTATCCTAGAAGATACATTAAGAAAAGGTAAACCTACATTTCTAGCTTTTGTAGATTTGGAGAAGGCTTTTGACAATGTTGATTGGAATAAACTCTTCCAAGTTCTGAAGCAAGCAGGAGTAAATATAGGGAGCGTAAGGTTATTTACAACTTGTACAAAAACCAGACAGCGGTTGTCAGAGTTGAAGGGCATGAAAGGGATGCAGTGGTTGGGAAGGGAGTCAGACAGGGTTGTAGCATTTCTCCAATGTTATTCAATTTGTACATTGAACAAGCTATAAAGGAAAGCAAGGAGAAATTTGGTGAAGGAATAAAAGTTCAGGGGGAAGAATTAAAAACATTGCGTTTTGCCGACGACATAGTAATTCGGTCAGAAACAGCAAAGGACCTGGAAGAGCAATTGAACGGAATGGACAGTGTGCTGAAAGGTGCATATAAGATGAACATTGACAAGAGAAAAACTAGGGTAATGGAGTGCAGTGTAAGAAAATCAGGTGATGCTGAAGGAATTAGATTGGGAAACGAAGCAATAAAGGAGGTAGATCAGTTTTGTTACTTGGGCAGTAAAATAACAAATGATGGTCGCAGTACAGAGGATATAAAATACAGAATGGCAATGGGTAGAAAAGCGTTTTTGAAAAAGAGAAATTTGTTAACACCGAATATTGATTTAAGCCTAAGGAAGTCCTTTCTGAGGGCATTTGTATGGAGTGTTGCCTTGTATGGGAGCGAGACATGGACGATAAACATTGCGGACAGGAAGAGGATTGAGGCTTTTGAAATATGGTGCTACAGAAGAATGCTAAAGATTAGGTGGGTGGATCGCGTAACTAATGTGGAGGTACTGAACAGAATTGGGGAGAAAAGGAATTTCTGGCATACCTTGACTAAAAGAAGGGATAGATTGGTGGAACACATTCTTAGACATCAAGGAATTGTGAATTTAGCATTAGAGGGAAGTGTGTGTGGTAAAAATCGCAGAGGAAGACCAAGAGATGGATACAGTAAGCAGATTGAGACAGATGTAGGTTGCCGTTCTTTTGTGGAGATGAAGAGGCTTGCTCAGGTTAGGGTATTGTGGAGAGCTGCATCAAACCAATCTCCGGACTGAAGACCACAACAACAACAATTGGTTGAATTTCAAAACATGCCGAAATAAGTCTCTTTTAAATTCTAACTTTGAATTAGAATCCGAAATTTTGTCATGACGGGACATTGCCTTTTATATAGATTATTGTCGGCTATTATTATATTATTCTTAGTTCGCTTTCTCAAATCA
The DNA here is from genome assembly GCA_026315105.1 of Locusta migratoria. Taxonomy (NCBI): domain Eukaryota; kingdom Metazoa; phylum Arthropoda; class Insecta; order Orthoptera; family Acrididae; genus Locusta; species Locusta migratoria. The sequence goes on along the minus strand of CM048746.1, from coordinate 152,279,866 downwards.
AATGTTTGTAGAGCTTATGAGACTTGACTACGGGGTCATCAGTCCCTAAACTAACGAACTACTTACGAACTAGCTAACAGTAAATATCCATGTCCGAGGGGGGATTCGAACCCCCGACCGTAGTGGTCGTGCAGACCGTGACTGGAGCGCCTCAGTCCCCTTGGCCACCGCCGTCGGCATGTGTGCTTTCTTTGTAATATCTTTTGTATGTGTTGATCCACCCCCATGAACCACAGAAATTGCCGAGGTGGGGTGGCTTGCGTGCCTCAACGACGCAGATAGACATACCGTAGGTGCAACCACAGCGGAGGGGTATCTGTGGAGAGGCCAGACAAACGTGTGGTTCCTGAAGAGGGGCAGCAGCCTTTTCAGTAGTTACAGGGGGAACAGTCTGGATGATTGACTGAGCTGGCCTTGTAACATCAGCTAATGTGGCTTTGTCACACAGCTACTGCGAACGGCTGAAAGCAAGGGGAAACTACAGCTGTTACTTTTCCCGAGGACATGCAGCTCTACTGTATGGAAATATGATGATGGCATCCTCTCGGGTAAAATATTCCGGAGGTAAAATAGTCCCCCATTCGGATCTCCGGGCGGGGACTACTGAGGAGGATGTTGTCATCAGGAAAGACAATACTGGCATTCTACGGATCGGAGCGTGGAATGTTAGATCCCTTAATCGGGTAGGAAAATTAGAAAATTTGAAAAGGGAAATGGATAGGTTGAAGTTAGATATAGTGGGGATTAGTGAAGTTCGGTGGCAGGATGAACAAGATTTCTTGTCAGGTGAGTACAGGATTATAAATACAAAATCAGTTGGGGGTATCACAGGAGTAGGATTGATAATGAATAAGAAGGTAGGAATGCGGGTAAACTACTATGAGCAGTACACTGATCGCATTATCATTGTGAAGATAGATACGAAGCCAGCACCGACAACAGTAGTACAGGTTTATATGCCAACTAGATCTGCTGATGATGAGGAGATCGAAGAAATATATGAGGAGCTAAAGGAAATTATTCAGACTGTTAAGGGAGAGGAAAACTTAATTGTGATGGGAGACTGGAATTCAGTAGTAGGAAAAGGAAGAGAAGGAAAAATAGTAGGTGAATATGGTCTGGGCAAAAGGAATGAAAGAGGAAGCCGCCTGGTAGAATTGTGCACGGAACATAATTTAATCGTAACAAACACGTGGTTTAAGAATCACAAAAGAAGGTTGTATACATGGAAGAGACCAGGATACACCGGAAGGTATCAGAGAGATTTTATAATGGTAAGACATAGGTACCGGAACCAGGTTATAAACTGCAGGACGTACCCAGGGGCAGATATAGACTCTGACCATAACTTGTTAGTCATGAACTGTAGGCTGAAGCTGAAAAAACTGAAGAAAGGTAGAAAAATAAGAAGATGGGACTTAGATAAATTGAAGGAAAGTGAAGTTCTGGAGAATTTCAGAGGGAGATTTAGGCAACAATTGACAGAAACAGGGGGAAATAAAACAGTAGAAGTGGAATGGGTAGCATTGAGAGATGAAATAGTGAAGGCAGCGGAGGACAAAATAGGTAGAAAGGCAAGATATACAAAAAATCCATGGATATCACAGGAAATACTACAGTTAATTGATGAAAGGAGAATATATAAAAATTCAGTAAATGAAACAGGCAAAATGTAGTACAGACGACTAAAAAATGAGATTGACAGGAAGTGCAAAATGGCTAAGCAGGAGTGGCTAGAAGCCAAATGCAAATCTGTAGAAGAATGTATAGCAAGGGGAAAAGTAGATACCGCCTACAGAAAAATAAAAGAGACATTTGGGGACAAGAAAAGCAACTCTACGAATATCAAGAACTCAGATGGGAAACCAGTTCTCAGCAAAGAGGGGAAAGCTGAAAGGTGGAAAGAGTACATAGAGCAGCTTTACAAAGGAAATGAACTTAGAGACGATGTTGTAGGAAGGGAAGAGGAAGTAGTCCAAGATGATATAGGAGATACTATACTGAGAGATGAATTTGACAGAGCCTTGAAAGACCTAGGTCGGAACAAGGCCCCAGGAATAGATGACATACCCTCAGAGCTACTAAACTCTCTGGCAGAGCCAGCCATGACAAGATTATTTGAACTGGTGTGTAGGATGTATGAGGCAGGCGAAATTCCGTCAGACTTTAAGAAAAATCTAATAATCCCCATTCCAAAGAAACCAGGCGCAGATAGGTGTGAAAATTACAGAACCATCAGTTTGATAAGTCATGGTTGCAAAATTTTAACACGAATTACCTACAGGAGAATGGAAAAGCTGGTAGAAGCTGACCTCGGGGAAGATCAGTTTGGATTCAGGAGGAACATAGGAACCCGGGAGGCAATACTCACTTTACGTCTTATCTTAGAAGATAGATTAAGGAAAGGCAAACATACATTTTTAGCTTTTGTAGATTTGGAGAAAGCATTTGACAATGTTGACTGGAATACACTCTTTCAATTTCTGAAGTCAGCAGGGGTAAAATACAGGGAAAGGAGAGTTATTTACAACTTGTACAAAAACCAGACCGCAGTTATTAGACTCGAAGGGCATGAAAGGGAAGCATCAGTTGGGAAGGAAATAAGACAAGGTTGTAGCCTTTCTCCGATGTTATTCAATTTGTACATCGAGCAGGCGGTGAAGGAAAGCAAGGAAAAATTTGTAATAGGGATTAAAGTTCAGGGGGAGGAAATAAAAATATTGCGTTTTGCTGATGACATTGTAATTCTGTCAGAGACAGCGAACGACATGGAAGAGCAGTTGAATGGAATGGACAGTGTGTTGAAGAGAGCGTACAAAATGAACATTAACAAGAGCAAAACAAAAATAATGGAATGCGGTCTTAGAAAATCAGGCGATGCTGAAGGAATCAGATTAGGTAACGAAACAATGAAGGTGGTAGATGAGTTTTGTTTTGGGTAGTAAAATAACATGCGATGGTCGCAGTACAGAGGATATAAAATGCAGATTGGCTATGGGAAGAAAAGCATTTTTGAGAAAGAGAAATTTGCTAACATCGAATATTAATTTAAGGGTAAGGAAGTCTTTTCTGAAGCCATTTGTGTGGAGTGTTGCCTTGTACGGGAGTGAAACATGGACGATAAGCAGTGCGGACAGGAAGAGAATAGAGGCCTTTGAAATGTGGTGCTACAGGAGAATGCTGAAGATTAGTTGGGTAGATCGCGTAACTAATGAAGAGGTACTGAACAGAATTGGTGAGAAAAGGAATTTTTGGCATACCCTGACTAAACGAAGGGATCGCTTGGTAGGACACATTCTTAGACATCGGGGAATCGTAAATTTAGCATTGGAGGGAAGTGTGTGGGGTAAAAATCGCAGAGGGAGACCAAGAGATGCGTATAGTGAGCAGATTCAAGTGGATTTGGGTTGCCGTTCTTATGAGGAGATGAAAAGGCTTGCTCAGGATAGAGTAGAGTGGAGAGCTGCATCAAACCAGTCTCCGGACTGAAGACCATAACAACAACATGTGTTGTTTCCTGGTCAGAGGTAAGAGAGGGCCTCAAGGCCCTAATCTGGAAAGTCTTAATAAGCAATAAATAAAAATAAATAAATAAAATTCCCCGAACGAATTATGTATCCAATAATTTGGCTCCTTGCAATAACGGGCCTGCCGCGGTGGCCGATGGGACTGAGGCGCTCCAGTCACGGTCTGCACGACCACTACGGTCGGGGGTTCGAATCCCCCCTCGGGCATGGATTTTTGTGCCGTCCTTAGTTTAAGTTAGTTCATAAGTAGTTTGTAAGTTTAGGGACTGATGACCCGTAGTTAAGTCCCTTAAGCTATACAAACATTTTTTTTTTTTTTTTTTTTTTTTTTTTTTTTTTTTTTTTTTGCGAAAACGGCAAATAGATTCACTCTGGTTATGATAATATTTACTCCAGGCAACTGCATTTGAATGTATGATACGGATCATTTTTCATTGATGTACTTTGGTTCGACAGTCAAAAGCTTTCACAAGGTCTGTAGACATGAAAACACGCCCGGTTGCCTCTCTGGAAGTGACGCGGACTTCGCTCTCGCTTCATTTGGTATGCATTTTCCTGTCGGAATCTCGTGTTTATTTGGATGCAAAAGCGGGAGTACGCGCAGCCTTTCAACGATGCGTAACTTGCGGAGAGAACGCGCGCGCTTTAGGCAAAGCAATTTAGTGCCACCTGCGCTCATTCAGCTGTACAGTTATAGAGACGCGGGCCGCAAGTTATGAAAGACTGGCTGCGGAGTTATTGCTCACCGCAGATGAAACCCTCCCAACTTCCTCCTCCGCCCACGGCGCTGCGTTTCAGAGTTTTAGGTACACGTAGTCCGCTTGCACCTGACTGACAACTTGCACGCTGAGACACACGGCGTGGCGACGACATTCGAGACTTGAAGCTTCCTTAGTTGCAGTGGATGGCGTGGCTCGAAATTCCCGCTGAAAGCGACTAGGATACAAACAAAGGAACAAGAAGATAATATTTTCCGTACTCCAAAAATATGAAAATATTATAATAAATAACAACCTCCTTTAACTCTTTCAGTCACACTTTTACAATAGGAACGTAATTACCAATGTCTGTTCACACTTGTACAATAGGAACATAATTATCAATGTCTGTTCATTGAAGCAACTGTTGCAAATGAAATATCACAGATTATAGAGGAAACATAATATAGGTATTCAGGCTTTCAAGGACTGAGGTTGTCACTAACGCTAACCACCATGACTATTGCTATAAAGAATACTAGGATGATTGTGAACGTTATTTATTAGACGAATCGTCATTAAAAACGTACAAAACTAACAAAAGCAAACTATGTTTTATGAAAATCTGCAAAACATGTTTTACCATTGCGTAAGCAAAGAGGCACTTTACATGTACTACACTGTCATACAGTACGCACGGGGGATATTTCAGTGCTACAATTGCAGCATCTTCTTGATGTGCTTCTTTCAGGTTGATGGCGACTGGATTCTAGACGAATTTCCTGCGGGACTGTAGGTTTGTGGCGTTTTATAAATGCAGGTCCTGGAGATGAGGCCACGGCATTACGGCTGCTGTTCACTAAATCCAGCCTGTGTTTGACATATGCTGGTGCCAGTAGGCCCCGATATACTTCTCTCCGGAAGTTTTCCAGAATAGGCTTGTCGAGGTCTGGGCGTGAAGATAACTGCAGTTCCCAGTTTGCTTACATTCCCTTTGTAACTACTCAGTGAAAACACAAAAGTAACAGTACCTGCATGCCAACACACATAAAATAGATCTATGAGAATACGTTCAATAAAATATATTACAGAAAACAGTTTACGTAACCCTTGAATTGATGTTTTTTATCAGACACTCGAGACAAGGCATGTTAGCGCTATATTCAATGCAACTTGTATGCACTGACATTCATGCAATGTACCTGGAATCTGTCATTTGTTTTGAAGCACAGTCCAAACGGACATACTAATTCAACCGTTTATCGCTAGATGGCGTGGAATGGAAGTACCGTCATCGAAAAGAGGTGGTTAGTAACACTAACCACCAAGACTGAAAGAGTTAAAAGCAATTTATAAACTGTGATTTAGTACATCATTCAATTCCACTAATTAATCAGCAAATAAACAAGAAGGAAACAATTTTCATAAACACTGTGTAACATGAAAGCTGATGGTGTGTGGGCATATGGAAATATGTGGAAGAAAAGAGGATGAGGGCTAACTTCGCATTTAATGACTTAAAACGTGCGTTTTCGAGAAGGCAGTGTGAATAAGAAGGCGGAATAGCAGTCCCTGCGGAGCATGGCCACAAGTGAGGAGAAACTACCTGGAACTAATAGGAGATTCTGTGAGGGCGGACGCTTGAGATCGGAGAAGAAGCGTGGGGGAACCGTAGGGCAGTAAGGCGTTTTGCCTAGTGGCCACGTGATAACATGGAGCTCAGTGATTGGTGGGCCGATAGTGCAGACTGTTAGAGGGTAGCGTAGCCTGGTCAGCATTACCGATAACCACCACGCAGGGCTGAAGCTGCAGGCACGAGGACGGACGCGTGACGGGAAAAGTCCAACGCACACCCGGTCACTGTCGGCGCGGCAGTAAATAAGAAAAAATTCCCACTCTCGTATGGAGTTGAAAATTTATTAAAATTTTGGAGGTCATTCTGTGGTCAGGGGAGATATGTTATATGCAGTTAATCTTGCTCGCTAACGCTGTTATTTACTATTAAATAACTGTATACACTATATATTTGTTCACAATAATATTTATTTAGTTGTTAACTAGCTGTCGGCTTCTTAAAAAAATGTTTGTTAAGCTGAAGGGACTTAACTGCGGGGTCAGGAGTCCCTACTCTCACAAACTACTTATGAACTACCTTATCCTAAAGACGACACAAACATCCATGCCCGAGGGGGATTCGAACCCCCGACCGTGGCGGTCCTGCTTTCGGCTTCTTAGGGCATCTTCAGACAATACTGCAGATTATCCACACAAGCTGCTGTGTTTCGAGTACAAAGATTTTACAAAGATAATTGTCACTCTTCGACTTTGTAGCCTTTAAGTATTTTCTAAGTATAGACGTCCAACCAATTAAAACAAAACTGTACAAAATGTTCTAATGTTTGTAGAGCTTATGAGACTTAACTACGGGGTCATCAGTCCCTAAACTTACAAACTGCTTATGAACTAGCTAATACTAAGGACGGCACAAATATCCATGCCCGAGGGGGGCGGGGAGATTCGAACCCCCGACCGTAGTGGCAGTGCAGAACGTGACTGGCGCGCCGCAGACCACTCGGCCACCGCGGCCGGCACAAATCTGTAACTAAGAAATAACTATACATTAATTTTTGTCAATTAGTCTGAAACAAACAATGTCTCAGTGAGTGTCCCAGAAAGTTCAGTTGTATATAAATTAACTTTTTATACAAACAAAAGTAGGAGTAAGTGATTATATATATATATATATATATATATATATATATATATATATATATATATATATATATACCTGTGGCCTCTGTTCCGAAAGAAAAGACGTACTTCTGATCCTTGAGTTGTTATTGTTTCATATTCACAGAATATGACATCAATTGCGGATGGAAAGCTAAATATTTGTACCCGGGTTCGAATCCCGGCTGGGTGTTAATTTTCAGCTTTGCCCATTCGCAGTTGATGTCATATATTCTATGAATATGAAAAAATTAAATGGTGGTGGGGAGCAAATATGTATGGAGTATGTGAATATCGAATTGAAGTATATAGCCTATATTAAAATTCGCTGGTTTTCACGAGAATGGTGTAAAACAAGGAAGGCGAATTATTTGAATGTGGGTGAGGGACATTACACAATTTCAACTAGCATGGTGGCAGAATTATATATAATAGGTGTTACTTTAATAATTTTGAATACTGAAATTGGGTCTGATCATTAAGGATTAGGTTCGGTTTCTCAGCTTTTTGTTTGTTGATAGAATTTCAAGCAACGTTAGCTTTCTACCTTTATTTGCTCTGTGGAGAGCATCAAATTTAATGTCAAATGCATGACATTCATTTAAGGCATGTTTTTCAAAGGTGGTGGAATCTCTCCTTTTTAGTCTCCAACTGCTCTCACGTTCAGCCTGTCTAGCAGTTATTTCCCAACCTGATTAACCTACATATACTTAGCCACAAAGATTGCTAGGATACTATATATGCCACTCCTTTCCAAATGTGGAATCTTGTCTTTGCTATTGGAGAGCAAGTTGGCAATAAAAAGGTGGAGTGTATTTTTTGGACTTAAGTTTGCTGGCAAGTCTTTCTGAAGTTTTACTAACATATAACATTGGCGCCCATTTTTTTCCTGTGTAATTGGGTACCTTCTGAGGAGGGTACAAAAGTGGTATTATACTCTTTTTCTTGCAAAATATGTTGTCAATCAGGGTAGGGCTACAACCATTGTTGAATGCAATTCCTTCTATTATTTCCAGTTCATTATCGAAATCTGGGTGGGTCTGATGTATAGATAATAGACTATGCAACATGCTGGGGAAGGCTGTATTTTTATGTGTTGCTAGATGCTGGGAATTGGTGGGTATTGCTGTTACTGTGAATGTTGATTTTCTGTGTGTTTTAAATAAATTCTTTTTGCTGACATGTCTATGGTCAGGTCCATGTAGTTAATCCAGTCTCCTCCACCTTTCTTTGTGAATTTAATTTTAGTGTGTTGTGAATTTAAGTTTTGGAAGAACTTGTCTAATTGTCTGTTTGTCAGTACATCATCCACATACCTAGTCCAATAGTGTATTTTATAGCTTAGGGGCTCCTTGTCTAAAAATGTTTGTTCGAAATTATCCATAAACATTTCCGATAGCAAAGGACTCAGAGAAGACCCCATTGCTAACCCATCTGACTGCTTGTAAAGTTTTTGTTGGAACTGCAAATAATTTTGTTCCAAGCAAGTTTCTGTTACAAATCTTATATCATCAATCTCAACTTGGTTTATTCTACTTTCGTACAACCATTCTGTTCAAAGATCCATAGCTCCTCCAACAGGAATGTTGGAAAACAGGCTGCTCACATCGAAAGAAACCAGCTTGGCACTAGGTGGAATCTCTACATCTTTTGATTTTTCTACTAATGCAAGAGCATTACGTGTGCCAAATTTTGGTTTAAATTTGGATGTTTCTATGATGACTGAATCTAACTCTTTCGATAATTTATGACAAGGGGCTGCAATTGCAGATACTACAGGTATTATTGGAATGTCATCTTTGTGAAGTTTGGGCTATCCATACAGTCTAGGTGATATTGGATTCATATTTGTTAAATATTGTACATCAGTTTCTGTGAATAGGTACTGGGAAGTTTTAATCAAATTCTTTACTTCCACAGCGAATTTCGTAGTGGAATCATTTGGTAACTGGGGGAATTCTACAGGGTTGAGAAATGTAAACACTTTTTAAGTGTAGTCCGACTTATTGAGTACCACTAAACTATTTCTCCCGTTATTTACATTTAAATTGTTTTCGTATATTTTAAACGATGGTCAGCATTCTGTACTACTACACGTAAGTTTAGATTGGGTGATCAATAACTTCGGTGCATGCCTTGAACATACGAATGCTTTAGTGGTACAGTCGGACTGACGTACCATCTGTCTCTGCGATCTGTCCACAGCAGTCACAACTCGCGCCAGCCGATTTTGTTTTCCCTTTTCTATTGTAGAAGAAAAACGCAGGTTACGATTTTGTTTGACTTACATACCCTTTGTTCAGATCTGTACACTATGTAAGGGAGTTTCCATCAGAAGAATAAATTTTTTACCGATAAACGAATCACAAGTAGTATATTAGAAGAAATTACATGAAATAATATTTTTTCATAACAAACGAATAACGATGACAACGGTCAAATTCCTTGCTCAAATAAGACGTTCAAAATTGGAAAATATTATGCTCATGTCGTATGAAAGATATTAAGTTTATTTTATGAACGAATTTAATGTCATTTTATGCGACATGAACACTAAGTTTTAATATTTCTAGTGACGTTGTCATAATTACTTTGTCAATTTATATAGAATTCATATGTGTGGTGTTTGTTCCTTCGGATATGCCCGAAGGGATGGGCGTCACTTTTGATCCTATTCATATTCACGGAATGTATGACATTAGTTGCGAATTGGCAAAGTTGAAAATGTGTACCCAGCAAGTTCAAATGTTTGTATAGTTTATGGGACTTAACTATGGGGTCATCAGTCCCTAAACCTACAAACTACTTATGAACTACTTACGAACTAGTACGGCACAAATATCCATGCCCGAGGGGGGATTCGAACCCCCGACCGTAGTGGCCGTGCAGACCGTGACTGGAGCGCCTCAGTCTCCTCGGCCACCGCGGCCGGCACCCAGCAAGTATTCGAATCCGGGTCTGTTTATGCAGTTACGGCACGCATTTATATTACTTTTCACTGACAACTCCACACTCCCGCTAATAAAGTGAACGTCATCATAACAGTGTTATGCATGGTGTGAGGTAACGCTTGATATTTGGTTTGTCAGCACACACTTGGCGCGCTGTAGAACTCGGTATATTGAATTCCCCAAACATTTTGGAAATAGTATGTCCCAAGCGCCTAGCTTAAACCAACATTCCGCGTTCATAGTTAGTACGTTTCCATAAAGCGGCCGTAGTCACGTCGGAAACCTTTTCACACGAATCGCCTGAGTGGAAATGACAGCTCTTCTAGTGCGCCGCGCTTTATGCGACAGTACCACCATCTGTGCCTGTGCGTATCGGTGCTAAACGACGTTTTTCACTTCAGTGAACTTCTGTGATCTGAACTGGAAACTTAGTTAAGGACGTTTGATGAACAGCAGCGCTTGTTCCGTGCTGTCGTGCGAAAGACAATAGTATTTTATAGCGGCGGAATGTTTTAACACTAAATCTGAAATTTCTCTAGTGCAGACACGTGAAGAAAAACATGTTCTATCACGAAGAACGCAGCAGGTTGCAAGAGCGATTCTCTGGTTGAAACTAAGAATAATTTGCAATCATTTCCATATTTGGACCGCTCCTACGCTTGTAATAGTATTTGGAAACTATTTGGAGATACATGATTCTTTTATTTCCCTGAATCTGATAATTTGCATGTGAATATATGTTTCTAATCGGTCTGCAGCCCCTGTGCAATTCAGATGAACACGAAGTAGAAGCAGTCTTGCTGCGGGTGCTGGAAATCGGGAAAAATACAGAACGGCACAATATGCGAAACGACGAGGAAATACGTCAGATTTTTTCCCTTTATTTAACCAATGCACCCACGCTTTTGTACAACAGCTGGTGGCCACTGTAGCAGATATTCACAATTTAATTTGTAGATCCCAATTAGAGACGTCGTATCAAAGCATCCTACAGCAGCTCTCCTGACAAATGGGTGTTATTTAATCATTACAGAAATTACTACACCAGGTGGTGTCCGCTTACCAAAAGTACATGTGTATCGCATTATTTTTCCTTGTTGGAATTCCTGCATACAGTGTTCGGCGTTTAAATGGGATGTCTACTCACAATGGAAACTGAATTTTTCTGGGTGTTTATTTGCAAAGAGCTGCACGATTGTTGTGCGCTTGGTTTAACTTATGTGTGTGTGTGTGTAACCACAGGTTTTTATGCGAGGTAGAATTTGAATGTAAGTGAAAGCGAAAGAGAAAAAGTGAGAGAGTTTGTCGAATTCTAAGCGCACGTACAATAAATAAAGAAATTTACTGAAAGGGAGAACTTTGACAACGAAGTAAAAGCATTTTATTGATGGAAACAGGTTCTTTGAAGCTTTTATTCCGTTCATCGAATGTGCGAAATCGCGTTGATACTTCTAAGACCTCGCTTGTATATGTTGTTAGCAGCCTTCCACTGTATGAGCTATCCGTCTTCTGTAGACAACAGGGATCATGAAGTGAATAGTTCTTCATATCCAGACCGAGTGTTCTTACTACTTTCATTCTAAATTGTACAAACATTACAACAGCGTCTCCTGAAAATTGACGTTGAATGTGTATCCTGCATGAAGAAAACAGTGCCTCTGATTGTCCTTAAGCGCTCCGTAGACCATAAATCTGCTTGGAAAAAACGCTATCGACGGAGCGCATGCTTGACAAGCACATGCGTAGACGTTCAAGCAAACTTTCAAGCGTTTTCCGTCAACACGTTGCCGCCCTTGTGTGCCGACTATTTCTTTAACTGCAATCGTAATCACAATTTACTGAGTAAGGTGAAAATGCTTACTGATGCAGATAAAGGTTGCATTGCATTGGCTATAGCCCTGTGTAAGAAAAGAAAAAGAAGAAGACGTCAACGGTCCAAGAATGGTTGAAATTACGAGAGAAGTACACCCACGAAAATCTGCTGTCCGAAATATTACCTACAGTACCAGGCGATTATAGGAATTTCCTACGAATGGACAGTAACACATTTAATGACTTGCTGGAATTAATTCGGCCTCGTATTGAGAAGAAGGATACAGGTATGTGCATTTGATCTTCCAAAAACTTCATTTCTTTATAGTACCACAGAGTTGACCCATAAACACTGTCTATCGAAGAACCTGCTCTTCCTCACTTTATAATTATCCCGTCTGAAACAAGTACGCAAAATATTTATTTTCCTCTTCACGTCGTCCTCTGTAACGCTTTGGTTGCACAGGCGAAGTCATTTTCTGTATGGCAGACGACCTTTTATCTTAATCCGTGTATTGGCTGCTGCGTACCTTCCACAGCTCCGTAAATTGTCTGTACAGAGAGAAATAAATTGTAATGTTTATTGTCTTTCGGTCACCAAGGCCATTTCTGAAAAATCTCTACTTATTTACACAAAAGAAACACGCGCGCATACAAAACAAACTCATGCTGTGGTGGCTGATTGGTTAGTAGCGAGGGACAAATCACAGCTATCAAGCAAGCCAGTCAATCCACTGGTCTGCGAAGCACAACAAGCACCCGGTGAGAGTGAAATCTCGTGAATCACAGTCATATTTCTCGTCATTGACGTTGTGAGGATACAGGGTTTTAGCTTAGTAACCTCTTTGGTACGTTTTGGTCGAACAGTAGTTATCGTTGGAGTGCAGCAATAGCTGCTGGGCGACAATGCTTAGATTTGAACGTTTCTTGTTTGTTGGCCGGTGTGCGGCAGTCTCCCGCCGACCGCAGAGCGAGGCAGTAGCATGTTGAGAGTGCGTCCGTAACCCGCGTTTAGCAGTGGCTAAAGTTTTGCAAGTGTTTGTATAGCTTATGGGACTCAGTACGGGGTCATATGTCCCTAAACTTACAAACTACTTGTCAACTAGTTTATCCTAAGGACGGCACAAATATCCGTGCCCGAGGGGGGATTCGAAGCCCCGACCGTAGTGGCCGTGCAGACCGTGACTGGAGCGCCTCAGTCCCCTCGGCCACCACGGCCGGCGCTAAAGTTTTGCCCATCAGTCGTCTCGCATATGAGTTTTAGTTGCTGTTGCGTACTGAAATGTTTCAGTGTGGACTTGTAGACATTATCGTAGTGGCACGCGGTTATTTAATCAGTGTGTTTAAACAAAGAGTTATTAACATTTGTCGTTCCGTAATAAAGGAAGTTAACAAAGTTTATTGTTATGGATCAACACAGTAATTGTCCGCATCCCAGGCCGTCATACCATTGGAAGAATGATTAAGGATTAATTAAACAGCAAATAGAATATAACGGCACCTTCGCCCATCGAGGACTAGGTGGACGCAGCTGTGACGTTATAACTTGACGTTCGCCAAGCGTGTTTGGGCGTTTACGGGCCACTTTAAATGTCAATCAACACGCACCTAGACGTAAACAGCCACGCATGAGCAGCGCCAATGCAAGGGAGTGGGTAAGACGCCCGGATAGAGCCATAACACTAAGATGTACACAGTAGTTCTGCTATGCCCAGTCGGTCAATTCCGAAGTTTGATTGTATCCGCATTGTTGCTACTTGGAGGAACTCTCATTGAGGGAAGTTTCCAGGTGTCTCGGAGTGAACCTAAGCAGCTGATGCTCAATACTTACGGATTTCAGCTCTGAGGAAGACCACCATGTTGAATAATGATTTTTGTGGATGCTCTGAGCGTCGTTGAAATCAAACTGCAACTAAAGCGCCTTTTACACGATCGACTTTGTTGTCTCAGCTGACTATTCGAGACGAGTGAGTCTATTGTAGCGCCCCTGGCGTGTTATGCCGTTACTGCGTCACGTTTGTGAGGAGCATAGACTTACTAAATAAAAACTAGACCGCTTATGTCGCGTCACCACACTGAAAGTGATAGAAGCCGCCATTTTCAGGGAAACAGTGAGTAAACATGGTTCGTTCGTGCGCTTCTTTTAATTGTAACACTAAGAATGGAAGCAAAGACTAAGACGGAAACAATGTTGCATTTCACTGATCAGTCATTACTTGTTCACCGTATAGTATTTTCACGGAGAAATAATAAATCATGAACGATTGTTTTTTGTTTAGGTTTTCTTTCCTCTTATAAATGAGTCTCTAAAACTGAGAAAAGTACTTTTGTTGCATGTTAAGTACTTATATTTAATTTGCAAATGAGTTAGTAAATATACTAACACGATTAATGTACTAATGACAAATTAGGTATATAAGAGGTATTTAGACTTTTAATCACATATATATATATATATATATATATATATATATATATATATATATATATATATATATGATGCAGCGTCGAATAACTGCTTTCAGAAACTTAACAGGTGGTGATGGTACTTCATAAGTGGTCGAATATTTCATTGAATGTTGCATAGTCGGCCACTTTGAGAGGTACTGTGTTTGTTATTAAGTAGTATGCGAATGAAATGCCTATTTAAAGTTTTATGGGTTATTACAATTATTAATACCCAAATTTGACAAGTCGAAAGAAAAATTCTGTTTAATATGGAAAGGAATGTAGATAAAATTGTGCTATACAAAAATAAACGTGCAAAACGTAAAGAGAAGTCGGCAAAAAGTAAACAGGACCTGATAGAAGATTACATGGATTAAATAATAATCGCACTCTCTGCTACTTTACAATTTTCATGAAATTATGCAAATATCTCGTTGCAAAATCGCTCCACCTTGTCAGAGAAGAGCCTTACATTCTTAAATTTCGTGTCTATGTACAGACGTACCGGTTACCGCTTTTTACTCTACGACCACTCAAATAAAAGTCTCACAAACACATGCTCCTGGGGGGAGGGGGGGCAACGACCCTTCGCCCTCACCTTTGATCCGTCTATGAAATTAGGAAACATCATTTAAGAATACTTTTTAAACAGACTCCAATATTCAGTAATTTTTTAAACAAACATGCTTATTTTGTGCTTCGTTTTGCTCTTGTTGCATTTCGTATATTTAAAATAACAACCCCAGTACAAGGATTCATCTCTGAAAATAGCGGCGATCAACTGTTACAATTCGGGGACAGTTGCCTCGCTTCTCCGCTACGGCGTGGTAGGGGTTGGTAAGGAGTGCTCGTTTTTGTTTGTTCAGCTGTCTGCTGTGTAGTTTCGTATCTGAATGATGAATTTAGATGGGAGATGGACAATTAAAGACGAAAGGGTAATACGTAGTAGATATTCTCGTCACATGTAATGTGATAAATCTAAACAATAGTGCTATCAGCGACAATAGTAGATTCCATTGCATAGTATCTCCACTACAGTGTTGCCACTATTGAAGTTCTAATCCTCGTAAATTATTTGTAAGCATTCTTTCTTTTGTAACACTTTGTTAAATGTTATGTAAATTAATAATATTATAGATTTACGACTTAGGTCTTTTGTAAATTACATTCATGAAATAAAGATTGGGGGGAGGGGGAGAGCATCCTTGCCTCAAGGAAAGGTGATGACACGGAGGGTAAAGATGGTAAAAGCGCGCCAAGTAGCTAGCTTGTGTGGTTAAAAACACTTGCTTTGTCGGATACCGAACAAGGAACAGTGCCAGTGGCATGTGGCTGTTTTGTTTCAGGTAACACACATCAAGAACAATAAAAATTGGCCTCGGATGAATAATAGTTTTTAGTACGCTACTGGCTTAATACTGCTAAAATATAGTTTAAAATTATTTCGACGCCCAGAAGACTGCATTTTACATCAAGAGCTAATAACGGTAAACATTACGACACACTGAGGCAAACTCCAGAGCCAATCTACAATCACGGGCAATGCAGAAAATCTTTTAGTACTGTAATGATGACCTACAGCTCACATTCGTGTTTTTATTTGATTTTAAACAGTCCCATTAAAGCAAAATATTCCGAGTATCTTTGCTAAGTAATTTGAAAATCTTAATAAGATTTTATCTTTCATGAGTACTGAAAATCATAGAACTATTCGTTGCATAATTATACTGTGGAGATTAACGATAAGAGTAGGCTGTGTTTAGTTTTTATCTCCACAGGATGCAAAACGTCAAGTCAATGTCTTAATATTAGGGTGGTTGCTTATCACTATCTAAGGAAGCTTTCCATGATAGGACTTTTGCTATTTATTGCATACATTAAAGTTTGTTTTTGTTTAGGTCAGTTTAAAGACTAAATAGAATAGATTCAGGTATCACATTTTGTAAAGTGTGACTGATTTCAAAACAACTAAATACTGAAATAATCCATACAAGTATGTTTGCACAACGTAGGTTATTACAATAGTTAAAGTTGTTAAATCCGAGCTGTCTGGAGCGCCACGTTACGGATCGCTGTGGCCTCCCGCGTCGGGGGTTCGAATCCCCTCTCGGGCAGGGATGTATGTCTTGCCCTCAGGTTAGTTTATGTAGTTTGTAAGTCTAGAGACTTATGACCAAAAGTAGTTTGGTCCCAAAAGAATTAGAAACATTTGAATAATTTTGAACATATTTAAAGTACCAGAACTTGACATATGTCTGAATATTTTCATAATAGTTTTCTTACAAACTAAATATTTTGTTAATTTTACATAATATTACAGAACAATGATCTGTTCTATTACTAAACTACAGCGTTTTGAAGAAATCTCAGTGTAAAGTTTTTTTTTTTTTTGTTGTTTTTTTTTGGAGAGCTAACATTATTACACATAACTTTAAAAGTTTGCTGTAGTCCACAATTTAGCTAAAATCAGATTGATAATGCTTAATATTTACGTAAGTAAATACATTAATGTGATTGCTGTCTGAAATTTGCAAAAGGGACTCAGATTCATGTAGTGATATATTTAGCGTTTGTCCTTACCATAAAGTTTAATAGATTTTAAAATAAACATTTCTCTTGCATCATGATTTTCTTCAAGTTATAAACAACTAGTTAATTGTTGTCCATAGGGACTGACGCCCGTATTCGTAATAAATTGTGGTATTTTGCTCTTCAACTGGAACTTTCTCTGATTCCTTGGTGTTTCACTACTATCGTCCCTCTTGTGCTATACATATTTTTGAAGCGTATGCTACCACTGATTCCTTGATCCATTAGGAACACAGACGGTCAAAAATTAAATCCTCCCAGAGGGGCACAATTCTGAAGGCTTGGCCCTGTAGTGGCCATTCTGCAGTAAACGTAATTAATCTGTGACGAGTTATTGCAGCTTCAAAACTAAATCAACCGCCAGGAGTGTTGCAGACGGAGCTTCACAATTTCAAATATCTATTACATAGCATAGCAAAAAGTATCTCTCTATATAAAAATGTTCTGTTGACCTGTGTATCCTTCAAAAGCTCAAAACGTTCTGCACCGATTGAGCTCAAAGTTGGACAAAAGGTTGCATTTTTATACACGAAGGTTTTTAAAACCATTTATTTGATCTATTATACATATACAAAATATATACTGAAATTTTGCAACATGTGGTAAAAACATTTCTCTACATGAAATTTATGTAAATTTATATATAACACATATTAAAAGTTAGGTACATGAAATCTTGCGCGTATTCCAGTCCAATGTCGTGTCAAAATATCATAGCATTTGGTTAAGAACTTTCGCTATTAGTTATAATGTATTCGTGCTTTCTCGTCGTCAGTCAGTTCCTATTATCGTTCTAGCGTGGATTGCTTACTGGCAATTTGAGGAAGGTGCAAGTGGCTGGCAAGGGCGCTGGCTGAGACACGATGTACTCAAAACAGAACACATATTTATTTCACACAGAAATTCTTCCATAGTGGAAACAAAACAACATAACAGTACTTATCTTTTCACAGTTACTGCTGTATCATGAAAACAGTAACAAAAATCAAACTTGGTACAATGTCCTGTTCATGTCTAAGTGAACATTCAATAGTAGACAAGATCTCTGTGACTTGAGTATATACAATAAAACTTAAAACAGACAACCTTTCCTGTACTCCACTCTTCCAGGGCACGTCTACCACACAACTAACTTTTCACTTCACATAGCTTACTTAGCTAACGTCGGTTGGAGGTGGCGCTGCGAACTTCAGGAGGGCGTGGTGGCCACCTTGCGATCTCATTGGGGGCCGCTGGCAGCGACCGTCTCTTACTTCTTCTTCCGTTGTGTGGTACCAACCTTGCCTTGGTGGTTAGGACACCACAAGTTACGCCTACATTTACAAAATATGTAAATTATCGTTTGTTCAAAATCTGAAATCTCCGAAAATTCTTCGCACATTTCTATAAAGCATAATGCAGAAAAAGAAACAGCGATCTTAATACAATGATCAAAAATAAAATTAAAAACAATCCAGATCACAAAGTTCTTGGTTTTACTGTGTGATCGGTTTCAGTCGACGTAGACCATCTTCAGATAAATACCACCACCTTGGCAGGCGGTATTCCTCTCATGATGGCCTATGAAGACTGAATCCGATAATGAAATAAAATCAACAAAATTGCGATCTGGACTGATTTTAATTTTTATTGCTTCACAGATTGCGTTGTTTCTTAAGGTATTAATTTGCCTTGAATGGTATTTCGTAGAATATGGCATCCAACATAACCGATTTGGAATACATGGTATAGTGGAGGATACAAAGAGTAAATATTATTTCACAAAGAAATTATTGTTACGTTTTTCACGTTACCTGAGCTCTAAACGTGACACAGTAACAACCCTATTAAAATGGTTTTTATCCTTTCCGTGCCAGAAACACACCTGCAACCACGGGAAAAAAATTAAATTCTTGAAGCTGGAAAATTTGATTGGCATCGACGATAAACTGATGTAGTTGACAGATCTGTATCAAATGTTCAAATGTTTGTAAATCTATCGAACTCAACTGCTACGTTATTAGTCCGTAGTTTATAAACTACTTAAACTAAGTTAAACTAACCTAAGGACAACATAGGCACCCATACCCGAGGGGAGACTCGAACCCCCAACAGCGAAAGGCTGCCCACACCATAGCACGGCGCCCCAATGCGCACGGCTTATCCGCCGCGACCGACCTGCATCAATAACGTTTAACCGATTACAATGAAATTCAGCAAATTTAACTTTCAGAGCAAGAGGAATATCACTGTCTACATAATAATCCTCATGGTGAAAAATCTAAGATTTGTATGAGCTGATAAGAGAACCAAACAGCGTACAAAAACTGACCCCCCAGAGGGCTCACGGTTCTTTTGGGAGTACGTGTGTGGCGAGTACGGGGTCCCGAGCTAATGCAGTCTTCTTTCCTTCGTTACTTCCCGGACTGCATTTCCTATCTCCCTCTCCTCCTTTCCTATCCTCACTCATTCCCTTCCCCACCGGGGACTGATAACCTTAGCAGCTTAGTCCCCCTATCCCAACCAAACAACCCAACCCACCCTAACGAAAACTGCAACCATGGAGGATAAGTCTGGCAGGCTTTATTGTTAGGATACCAGACACTTTATGGGGAAAAGCTGTTATTATGAAATGGTATCCGTCCAACTTGAAAACCCAGAGAGTGATGGGAGGATGAGCTGCGGAAGGAATTTTGTCAGCTAGGAATCCATGACAACTGTCTCAAACATCTCTGCATCTGGCTTGGAGACAGAATTCACTAACTTTTTACAACGTGTTACATCTATTTACTTTACCCGGTCGTCCTTACATCGACCAGGTCATTCATACATGATAGACACAAGGTTTGAATGAAAGCTTTCGTTCGGTAGCACTTGAAATTTGCTTAGCACTGTTATTAATCTTTTGAGGATCAACGCCGTTGCTTTTCTGTTCACGTGAACGGCCTGATTATGCTCTCCATCGGAACGTACATTTTAGTTAACTGCATTATTCTGTTGCTTTCCATTTTTTGATTTTGAATGAACTGTTCGACATAGTTTAGAGAATGCATCGGCATCTTCAGTGCTTTTAGTTATGTTCATGGCCCAGCAATATTTCCCACAATTCTTCTTAAATTTGTTTATTAAAATCTTCAACGTAGGGATAACAACTTTGGAATGCAATTGCCCATAATTACGCCGGCCGTTTTGTGTTTCTCCGACACTCGTGTCCACAACATTTCTAGGTAGTCGAATACGTGATTTGAGGTTTCCCGCCTCTGAAATATAGACTGTACGTTTGACAAGAACTCGTTTCAAGGGGAGTATCACTTCACATCCTAGTAGAACAGCATAGTGACGTCATGAGCCTACTCCTCTACGGCTATTATTGTATCAGACAATGTAATACGTCATATCGTAAAATAAAAAAAAAAATAAAATAAAATAAAAAAAGGAGAGATCTACTGTGCATTAACTTTTACTTTAGCGGATTCACCAGTGATCATATTATGAACGACATTTATTAATTCAATTCCGCCATTAGTCTAATTTTGAATTGACGGCAGACATGATCAAAGGCTTCAGAGACACGATGAGAAAGAGGGTGCAGTTAGTAAAACTGGGTCTCTATTTCAGAAACAGCTGTTATAGAACCTCTGCCAGGGACGAAACTATGGTATTTTTCTTTTCCTTTTTTATAAGCTGTGAGGTCATCGTACTGTTAATAGTTTTGGTGGCGTTTTCTCTAGTTGGAAATAAGCTGTGGAATTTAGGAAGATTTTTCAGTTTTTTTTCATTTTATATAAAAAATTGTCCTTTTCTAGCTATAATCAAACATACCACTTAAAATTGCTGTGAAAATAGTTTCAATATTGTCCCAGAATAATGTATGGAGGCAATCTGTATATATGTTATGGAACTTTACCTAGATTTTATTTTCAGGTAATATATTTTCTAATAACTGTAATGAGTTTCGCTTTAAATCTCCTCATTTGTTGCATGTGAGTTTTACCTAGATTTTTTTAGGGATTATGAAGTAAAATTCTGTTATTTCGTTTACTTAACTGGTTTTACGTCTTCTATGGCGTTCTCAAACGTCTTTTACAGCACGTGGCTCAGAAGTCCGTTTTTACGTGACACAGTTGAGTAAACGTAGGAAGTTGATCCATGGTTTTCTGACAGTTTCAAATAAGATTTTACATCCCGAATATAGTAAGCAGATTAAAAAGGATGTAGGTTGCCGAACGTATTCTCAGATGATGAGACTTGCACACGACAGGGCAGCGTGGAGAGCTGCATCTGACCAGTCTGCGGACTGAAGACCACAATAACAATAACAACATCCCTTTTAACACACATTACGGACTATTTGCCTAGGTTCAGCATCACAGACGAATTTCTCTTTTATGCTTATTATATCAGTTCGGCCGCCCTAAGTCGACGCCATGAAAGCAAAAATCGGAAAATGCTCCGCTCTTTCGGTAAATGTTTCAAGAGATTTTATTTCATTTTTTCTGTGGAGATGTATTTCACTTCTAATGAAGGTAGCTCGTTACATCCATTTACTGCTGCCTCATGGAGAATAAATATTTAGTAATTCCTCTCCAGGTTTTTAATTTCTGAATAACTCACTATTATCTACGAGAGACATGTTACCGGAAGCTTAGGGTATATTTCTGTTTACTTGTGTAAACCATGGATGAAGAAAACGTTTCCCCCAGACTGATATACAAAATCGGTGTTTGACGGGTTTTATATTGATTAGTATCAACGTAAGAAGGTTGTGTACTTGCGACATTACTTCATAATCTAGCTTTGCAATAAGTGTTATTATTTCCAGTGCCAGATTCGTGACTTTCTCTGTCTTTGGGTGTTTTATTCATTCATTAATCCATTCATTCATTTAATGTCTGGCTGTTTTAGACCACGATATATGAACTGTCTTAATTTTTGGACTTCGTTTACCCTGTCTTCCCGCATTCGTTATCGGTATAGTTCGTTTCTCTCCTGAGTCCAAGATTTTGCATATTTGGACAATCAGCCACGCCTGTTGCTCCTTGCAATGGGGCCCGCTCCAGGATGACATTACGTGCCATCCACACTATTTCGAGACCACTCACCGCCTCCGTGAACGAATCCCATATTTTTTTCTTTCTTTTTCTCCTGGAAGTAGGTAACAGTGCCGTTGGTGAGTCTTCCCATGCCATACAGATCACCTGTCCATAAAACAAAATCCTTATTTTTCCCATGGTATCATTTATCTTATCCGCGTGGAAGTAAAACTCATGATTACGTTGTCATTCATATTCCCCATTTTTGTTAATGGGACACATGATTTTTTTGAAAATTTGCCTTCTTGTGACCACACGTTTTTCAGTTAATAATACTGCAGTAAACGAATACTGAAACTAGTCACAAGATTTTAGTAAATCAATTTATTTCACCGTTACTAGTTTCATTCCTGAGCCCACCATCAGACGGTCGTGTTGATATCAAAGGTTGAAGTCCGCCCTCGGGCATGGGTGTGTATGTGAGTTGTCCTTAGGTTATTTTTACTTAGATTAAGTAGTTTTGTAAGTCTAGGGACTAATGACCTAACAGTTAAGTCTCATAGATTTACAAACATTTGAACTTGAGAGAAAAGTCTTGTTTATACATTATAGGGGAGACATGTATGGCTTTGTACGGCTCCATGTTGACATGTAAAGTACACTCAATGCAAGATGGCGGCGTTTACTTACATCAGCTGATTTGATGCACCAAGGAACGTGACATATTTACTGATGTAGCATACAGCCATGCAACTGCGACGATATTTACGATCAATTTTAAATTAATACATTTAATTTTACGTTTGAAATCAGGTTTTAATGACCAATGAAGAAAATTTTCTATCACTTAAATGTCATCTTTGCTGCCTGAAATTATAAAAGCTGAATGAAAGTTTAGCGGTACAATTGGATTCTTAAATCTAGCTGAACATTCAGGATACAACCAGGTTTATTGTGAATGTGACTAAATATTTCAATTTCTTCAAGGAAAATCTTCTGTGCTCCTTGTTTCGATGCTTATCTTTATGGTTTTTTGTTGGGCGAAGCGAGTAGCAAAGGATTTATTTATGTTGTTGAGCCTGAGAGAGTCTATGTGTTCTTGGTATCGGGTATCAGCATTCCTTCCAGTTTGGCCAATATAAAATTTGGGACATATGGAACAATTTAGTTTATAAATGGGAGACATATGGTGTACTTGTTCCTTTAAATTTATGTTTTGAATTATTTTGTCATTTACTTTATTGTCAGTGGACAAACTAATTTTGATATTTTTGGTACGGACAAGGTTTGAAATCTGATATGACCCTTTACCGATGAAGAGTATACAGACATATTTTACTGAGTTTTGAGGAAATATTTGTGCTGATGTTGTGTATTTTGATCTGCCTTTGAGTTTCAGTCACAACTAGTACTGGTACTACTCCAACGAAAATAAAACAGACGAATGTTGCAATTTACACGGCGGAAGAATACACTAGCCAGATACTGAACGCGAACCTGAATCTAAAACACACACTGAAGCAGAGACCTTACAGAACAAAGATACGTTGTTTCTAGTATGGAGCCGGTTACACTTACAAGTTGAGATGTTGTCTTAAGTGTGCCGTGCTCTCGACAACGGCCACCCAGCGACTGACTTCTACTTTTGGAGGGGATGGCCATATACCAATGTGAAGAAGCCTGGGCAGAGAACTGATGCGATCAAGTGAAATTCTTAAACGGTTCCTGGGGAGATCTCGTGGCGGCTATGAGAACACTTTGTCTCGTCTTGGATCAAGAATCTGCCCGACTATCTGAAGTGATCCGTGTGTGACAGTGTTAGAACGTGCGCGGCGAAATCCCGCTTTGTCAGGACTTTAGTTTTGGTAAGGACTACGTAGTGTCAGTTTGAGTTTTATTTTTTCCGATACAATTTAGAAATTAAAACTCAGCCATATTTTTGATTCTACATGAGATATTACGAGTGTTGATACATTATTCGTCGGACTAACATTTGACATATTTTGAGCTGACTGTTATTTTGTGTTACATCAACGAGCAATATGACTTAGTCTTTGAGCGTCGTCAATGATTAAAGATTTTGCTACCATTTTCATGACACTTAACACATCTGTTCATGTAATTTTATAAAGTTTATTTCTGTTTATTACTATTGCTTGTGAAGGTATTTTATTATACATCAAACCATGTATTTCAATAAACATTATTCAATGAGTTACCCGGCGTTTCGTACATCATTTGCAAATGTTAGATAACTTCTCTTTTATTAATGAATCATTTACCTTTATTTTATATTTCATTAATGTTTAGCAAATGATAGCGTATGTACACAGTATTTGACTGTAGAATCGCAGACACACGGTACTATTTCCAGCGAATGTAGTTGCTCGGCATCAAAACAGACCTATACAGTTCGAGCTATATTTCAAAATCACAGCCGTACATAGCTCAATACGTGTAATTTTGTTTAGGCAATACAGCATAGTTTTATCACAATACGTGTAATTTATTTTTGGGCAATGCAGCATAGTTTGTTCAACGTGTTGTGCAATCACGTAAAGTCGTAACCAATTTAGTAGATAAATGTATTCAAATGGAATATTGTTAGACACAGCCATTATTTAGTTTTATTACAACGGCAAATAAAAAGTTTTCTATGAACTGTTTGTTGTTGATTTGTGACAGTATCATTGGAAATTACATTTTCTGTTTCTAATTCTGACTCAAAAAAATAGGTGCATTTTTGACAGACGGTTTGTTAAAATATCTCTAAATACGCCAGATGATGTACGAAATATGCTATAACATACCTATGACTAATAAACTTTTACACATGACTTCATATTCATAATAAAACACATTTTACACTACCTGTATTCAAGCACTAATTGTAAAATTCATCCTTAGATCAGAAAAGTATAACTTATTGTTAAAGCCAAATGAAACGAAATTTTTGTAATTTAGTAGCTATTATGTGGTGGAAATATCCACAGAATTTGAAAAATACAGGTCTGGTTTTCCAGCTGCAGCACATTCCATGTGCATGATGTCTTTATTATGAAAGATCGCGGAAACGAGCAAAGTCATGGATGATACTTGACAATTACTTACAGTCAGAGGTTCAGTGAAGATGTCGCAGTTTGCTGCAGTAACTAAGGGCAACCTCCTTTAGTTATCATGTTCTACCTAGCAACCCTAGAGACGATGGAAACTTCGCTTCCAACTGTTTTGCGGTTTACGCAGCAAGATCACAAGAGACTCCACCCGGCCGACTGCTTTGGAGGTCTGTTCCCCGACAATAGGTCTGTCTTCTGCGGCTTCTGTAATCCCCAGTGTAGTTGCAGAGACGCTCCTCTGACATAACATCTTGCTTCGGAAATCTCTTCCTAATGTTGGAAAGCAAGGCGATGCGCTGTTTAATAAGTTGCGTTCCTGTCGCAATAGCGTACTGCACAAAAGAACTAATATCTCTACAATTATTTCTTTCCCTTACATTCTGAAAGGTAGTTGCTTCGCTTAGTCTTATTTTCATTATTATTATTATTATTATTATTATTATTATTATTATGGAAAAGTATGTGCAGTTATTTTAAGTTGTATTGCATCCATTTTCTTCAAATACTTATAATCGTTAAAGTGCGGTACCTTAGCAACAGATACGTCTGAATCTGCGATTTGTGTGTCTTGGTACTCGGCACATATTGAGCGCGATATTTGCTTCAGTCCTGACCGGCACAAATTTTTATGGTCATTACAGACCGTAACACTGATTTCGATTTGCATCAGCAGTTTGGAACACACACATTGACTGAACATTATTAATTACGTAACAGAATTTTACATCGATAACGCTGTTTTATATTATTTTATTATTTACGATAAGCCGTTTCGCGTTACAGCCATTGTTCCACCTCCAAGAACCACAGACATTGCAGAGGTAGGGTTACTTGCCTGCCTCGGCGATACAGTTGACCGCACGGTAGGTTTAACCACACCGTGGGAGTATCTGTGGATAGGTCACACAATCGTGTGGTTTCTAAATATTGGCGGCAGCCTTGTCCAAAGTTAAAGGAGGCAACAGTCTGATGGAGCTGATCTTCGGAAATAGTAAAGATACGTAAATCTACTGTATGAATAAATGACTATCACGTATTCTCGGGTAAAATATTCCGGAGTAAAATAATCCCCCATTCGGATCTCTGGAGGATTAAATACTTCAACGTCACTACTTCGATCGCTTTTGTTTATGAAAATAATGGTTTCTGGTCAGCTGCTCACCTTCAGGTCATTTTTTACAGTTAAATATTAATTTTTTCCTCTCTCAACAAGACGTCAGTGAACATCTTCTTCAGAAAGGGACACTTTAACTGTAAAAACTACTCTGAAGATGGGCAGCGGACCTGAAAGAAGTCATCTAAAGACTTACATTGAAGCATGAGAACGATTTCTGGTCGGATGAATACAGGGTTATAAAAACGAAATTAGTTGCAGGAAAACTGGAGTAGATATAATAATGAATAAGAAAAGAGGAATCGGATAACTTACTACGAACAGCACAGTGATCGCGTTATCGTAGCCATGTTAGGCACGAAGCTAACACCGACTATACTACACAGAACTGCACTATGCACTACTACCATCTATCTTTGCTGATGATGAGGAATGATAAAATGTATTCTGCGAAAAAATACGTTATTAAGACAAGGGACAGGAAACCATCATTGGGCTTGAGCTCGGCTGTAGAAAAAAGAAGAGAAGGAAAAATGGTAGGTGAATATGAACTGGGGAAGAGGAGTGAAACAGAAGGCCGCCTGGTAGAATTTTCTACAGACCACTATTTAATCATCACTACTGTGGCCGTTATATCAGGAACAAAGAGTGGGCTTGGAGCTTAAATGAGAAAAGGAAGCAGTTGTGGAGAAAATCAAATAGCTGTTATTGGAAAACAGTTACGTGATGCTAAATGGGAAACTGGGAGAGGTCGAGGTCTGCCGCTAAAAGTACATTTTGGTACCTTCAGAGCTCAAGACTGCAGGTTCAGACAGGTTGGAGGCCGGAGCTCAAGAGATCATCTGTACCTCGTACTGATGTTCAGGTTTCGGCACACCTTGCCTCACGGGAACACCAGTGTGGCTCGTGTGTAGTGCCTCGGTTGTACCCAGACAGGCGTTGCATGGTCAGCAGAACCAAACCACCAAGGAAGTGCCGACCCAACAAGAACGTGTGGGGAACATCCGTGAAGCCGGTCGCGGTGGCAGAGGGGACTGAGGCGCTCCAGTCACGGTCTGCACGGCCACTACGGTCGGGGGTTCGAATCCCCCCTCGGGCATGGATATTTGTGCCGTCCTTAGGATAAGCTAGTTGATAAGTAGTTTGTATGTTTAGGGACTGATGACCCCGTAGTTAAGTCCCATAAGCTATACAAACATTTAAATTTGAACATGCGTGAGGAAAGTCCCGGCCGCAGCACGGCCAATGTGCGACCGAGCAAGTCAGGCTGAAAAAATACTTATGAAGAATTTGAAACTTTCTGTTACTCATTGCCATGCATCCGAGGGGTATGCATCGCCCTTGTACACTGCACTTGGTTTAAAATTTTAAAAAACAGGCGCATACATACACCGGAAGGTACCAAATTGACTTTATAATGGTACTAGCTGAAAACCTGGCGTAGCCCTGGTAGTTATTTATTGCAGCCTTCAGTAAGTACTTCTCCTATTCCTTCTCTCTCTGTCCATCTCCTCTTCTAAAATAAACGTGTTGTGTTTATGAGACAATGTATAAGAAATAAAGCTGAACAATATTTCTTGTTACTTGTCCAGTATCTAATATGAATAAATTCTTGCGTGAGCTCACACCTGATCAAGCAAAGTTGTCCGTTTCAAAAACATGGATATGTATAGTAAAAGACAGTTCAAGTCTCACTGGAAACTACAGTCTGTTGAAGTTAAAAGATAGATATGTCGGAAATAATGGGCATTCATTGGATGTTCACTGATTCATTCTCTTCCTTTCCTTGTAACTCTATTGATATCTACTGTTTTCGCCTGCAGCCGTGTGCTCATCACAGCTCAAAGTCATCAACAGTGTTGTCAGATTTCGAGGAATTTGCTTAAGCTGGCTGGAATACTGAGTGTTTTTGTACGAAATACGTAGATGTATTAAAACGTGGTGCATGATGTTTTAATCGATCTATCTATTTACTTCAATATGTTTTTTGTAACTATATATTCACTTGTATAAGTGCTACATATGTGTAAAATAGAGGGAGTACTACAAAATGTGATAGTTTAAAATCTGATGTATGATGGGGCAGTTTTCCATGAACTTTTTTTTTTGTTAATGTCTTTATATGTCATGAACTATGAGTCGTAGTGTGATACAATTTCAAAGATATATTCAGCTGCATGTATGTATACTGTCCTGTGTAACAATTCTATTGCTGCCACTGTATGTCTTGTATAGGGAAGATGACAACGAGAGAGATTTTTGCACATGTACATCGACAATTATTTTTATGGTCGAGTTTGTAAGCAGAATGGAACAATAACTGCTCGTACTGTATTTACCTCAAAAGTCCCTGCGTCCCCTGTAGGGGAGATAACACAAAATATCTCTGGTGACAGTATTAGAATGTTTGTTACAGTGTTAGGCATTTCAACACACAAACAGAAGGTGGCAGCACAATGAAAAAGTCTGACTAGCTTGCCACTTGTTCACTGTGTAGCAGTGCTAAAATGGCTACTAAGAGGAATGGTGGTTTGTTGGCTATGTGAGCACTCAAATTTCCAAGGAACTCTTTAGGTAAAGTAAAATCATTCTATACTATTATTAACACAAGCAAATTAAAATAAACTGCATAGTTAAATATCACGCGCTATACGACTTTTGTGGCAACTAGTGTCCTGATTTCTCCTATAGGGGACACGGGTTTTTATAGAATATGAAGAGGTAGGCATATTTCAAATATTTTTGAGGACTTTTGGAATATTATCAATCATAATATAAAATAAAATTCCCCGGATTGAGGAGCATAAAGTATCAATGGTAACAATGTTCAGAAGCGTGCAGGATATGTTTGAGAGGCATTTTAAGACGGTAGGTTCCTAGACCAGAAACAAACCAGTACAATTCTCGTGCTCTATTCGTAACCTGCACTCGACGTTATGCGGGTCACCAGCTGGTGAGGACGTCCGGCCTGGACCTACGGGAAGGGCGTCTTTGTGGCCGGAGGTAAGAGCCTGCAATTAGAAACAGGCGGTGGCTGGCTCGTTAGCGCCTGAAGCGCGGGCAACCCACCCAACAGGGCAGTGCACCGGGCTGCCTCACCGCAGGCGCGCCGTGCGACAAGCCGCTCGCCGATATCGGAGATGCCCTTGTATGGAGCGGCCATTATTTCGCAGGCGGCAATTACTCGCTCTGAATGCGGAGACGATGGCCGGGGCCCCGCCAAGTTGCTCGCATTTTCAGGGAAGGAAGAGCGGCTGTGAAGAACTAGTCTAATGGGGATCCCGGCCTCCTCCGGATACCTGCTGTGCAGAAAGAGGCAGCCATTTGAGAGCGCCGTGAACGTTCAAACGGATAACTTTAGTTTATCTGAATGCCTGTCTTAAATGTTGGCAGTAACTGACCTAGTGAAAAATCGAAACGAGGCTAGAACAGATACCAGTGTTCAATAAATTTTCATTGACGGATTTCACTTTTATTGACCAAAGTGCTACCGAACCACAACGCAGAAACTCTTATACTTGAATAGTAAGGGTGGTAAAAACAGCAAACTCTTTATCTCCTAGTTCTAAATGTCTTATCAAAAATTACGATGACAATATACCCGAGAATTTACGGGATCTTTTACAGAGTGATACAAAAAGGTACGGCCAAACTTTCAGGAAACATTCCTCACACACAAAGAAAGAAAATATGTTATGTGCACATGTGGCCGGAAACGCTTATTTTCCATGTTAGACCTCATTTTATTTTCTTCAAATCACATTAATTATGGAATGGAAACACACACCAACAGAACGTACCAGCGTGACTTAAAACACTTTGCTACAGGAAATGTTCAAAATGTCCTCCGTTAGCGAGGATATATGCATCCACCCTCCGTCTCATGGAATTCCTGATGCGCTGATGCAGCCCTGGAGAATGGCGTAATGTACCACATCCGTCCACAATACGAGCACGAAGAGTCTCTACATTTGGTACCGGCGTTGCGTAGACAAGAGCTTTCAAATGCCCCCACAAATAAAAGTCAAGAGGGTTGAGGTCAGGAGAGCGTGGAGGCCATGGAATTGGTCCGCCTCTACCAATCCATCGGTCACCGAATCTGTTGTTGAGAAGCGTACGAACACGTCGACTGAAATATGCTGGAGCTCCATCGTGCATGAACCACATTTGTGTCGTACTTGTAAAGGCAGATGTTCTAGCAGCACAGGTAGAGTATCCCGTATGAAATCATGATAACGTGCTCCAGTGAGCGTAGGTGGAAGAACATCAAGCCCAATCAAGACATCACCAACAATTCCTGCCCAAAGGTTCACAGAAAATCTGTGTTGATGACGTGATTGCACAATTGCGTGCGGATTCTCGTCAGCCCACACATATTGATTGTGATAATTCACAATTTGATCACGTTGGAATGAAGCGTCATTTACATTTAAAAAGAAATACTAATATGAGCTGTAACATGGAAATTAAGCGTTTCCGGACACATATCCACATAACATATTTTCTTTCTTTGTATGTCAGGAAAGTTTCGTGAAAGTTTGGCCGTACCTTTTTGTAACACCCTGTATGTACAGCGTGTTTGAAAAAATACACTGCTCAAAACAGTTAGGGCAGCGTTTCTCAAGCTTTTTGATTTCGTGACCTCCTTCCAAGAAACAATTTTCCGGGGACCCTCTCCCCCAATCCGTCCTTATCGTACTGTGTGAGTGAACTCAAAAACGGCGATTTTTATATTTCCTTTTGATGGTGAAACATTATTGTAAAAAAAGGGTACAGTATTCTACATTACTGGGTGAAATTGTTTGTCTACTTTCCGGAATGTAACACATTATCGTAGTTTTACATTAATTTCGAAAGAAAAATATTTGTTGCTTAACGAATGTCTCGCGTTGCAGGTAACATTCGGATGGGAATTATGCTTGTTAAGACCCACTGTATAGGCAATATCTAAATTTCTTCTAATTACTTATTGCCTCTTGTTAATGTAGTTATTGATTGGTTCCCGAAAACAGTTTTCAGGCTTTTCGTTTATTCATTGTCAACACGGCGTGTTTATTCAAATCAGAACTGATCATAAGAAGGAATTACGTAATTTTCATATAAAATAAATTTCACATTTCTTAGGCAATTTTGGTATTGCTGAACCCCTATACACAGACGTGCACTCGTCTTGTTGTTTTATGGTGCAAGTACTTCTGCCTTTGACCTGCGACCCCACGAGCTAGACTTTGCAACCCCCTGGGAGTCGGGACCAGCAGGTTGAAAAACACTGAGTTATGGGGATCAGGTGAGATATTGTAGACAATATAATGTGGTAACGTATTTTATCAACATATTGCTTACATTTGCTGTCACAACTCTTTAGGTTTAACGTTCCTGGACCTCAAAATTACTAACAATAATAATTCTCATGTGTTTGAAATATTTGGAAAGAAAAAACAACTGACACTTTTGCTACATCATTCCACCCAAGAGCACACAAACATGCATACTTTCATGCCAATATTAACAGAGTACAAAATTTACCATTAAACCAAGCTGCCATAGAAAAGGAAATTGATACACTACGATACATAGCATGACAAAATGGTTTCAACCCAGACATTGTACTACAAATATGCAATAGGAAAACTTCAGCTACAAAACCAAAAATCCACAAGGATATAAAATTATGTAGACAAGTATCAGAAAAAACTAAACCCACATACATACAAATTGCGTATTTAGGCAAATTATCAAACAAATTAGGCTCATTAATGAAAAACACAAGTATCCAATTTGCATACAGAACTAACAACAATATCTGTCATAGACTTTACTCAGGTAAAACGAAATTACCAATATACAAAAACCCAGGCATATACAAAATCGAATGTAAAGACTGTAAAAATTTTATATAGCACAAACAGTACGATATTTCAGTATTAGATACCACGAGCACACGAGATTAAGTGATAATAACCCATCTACATTTTTCATCCACCTGAAAAACGATAATCACAGTGCAGAACGAATGGAGGTTGCAATGAAAATTTTATACATCATCCCTAAAGGTCTAATAATGAACATCCTAGAAGATATATATATATATATATATATATATATATATATATATATATATATATATATATATATATACAACACTCTAATGATATTTTAAATGAACAATCTGAATTTAAATACAAAAATTTTATCGATAATTATATTGATTTCTTGACCAAAGACAACGGATAAATACGACCACTGACAAGCCATGGACTATCTGAAACACATATCGATCACAAAGATTATTACATTATCATTCATAACGCAACCTTCCACAGCAATCATATTAATAAACATCTTTGAAAGTCTGCTAAAATTTTTAACATAGATATCGAATAATTATAACCCACAGATCACTGATATTTAAACCACAGTATAAATTTTACCGTAGCAACTGCCAATTGTAACCATGTAACATCTTTGGCCAACTGTCAGAACATCACGATAAAAAAATATTAAAATTTTACTTAACGATATTTGTATAACACTACATAAGTGTGACACAAAAGTTCACATTATAGTTAAATAAACAGCAAGACATTGCCAAGGATGTCCCATGATCGTAAGTAAAAAACACTTTATATCGAAAAACAGGACTAACTTGAAAGTATACATAACAAAACGATGATTATTATATAAAAATTTTGTGGATTTCGCAGATTGTCTGACGATGGCTAATTGTGCCGAAATGGATCCATAACAACATTATAATAAAAAAAAACTTTAAAACAGCATATTGGTATAATTACATGATGTCTCTTTAGGTTTACATCGAGTTTACGTTGAGCGAAGCACCATGGCGTTTCAGTGATAGTAAAGAAGTCATTCTCTTTACCCTCTAATATGGCGTGTAATCACTTCGACGGCCAGTATAGTTTCACACTTGCGGGGCATGGACAATATGTAGTTAGCAATAAGCTCTAGAGAAATATTTGGCCATTCTTTCATGAGTGCAATATCCAATTCTAAAACCGTCGTTGGAGGGGCTGGGCTGGTTGCAATGCAAGTGAATCCCAGACAGGCTCAATCGGATTTACGTCCGTTGAAATCGTTCAATTCACTCAGCTTCAAGCCTGTATTCCACCAGTTCACCTCTGTAAGGCCGAGTGTTATAGTCAACCAGAAGGAACCCATCTCCTTTGGCATCAGCGTTGGGCAAAACAGAAGGCCGAAGGATCTAGTCTCTATACCACTGAGCAATTAAAGCGTCGTTCTGAACGACGTGAGGTACTTCCACCAATACTGACCCCTGCCCTCACCATCCGTCCTCCACCATGATATGGTGATTTTTCCTGCACATAAGCAGGATTTTTCAGAGTTCCACGTTCTGCCTAGATAAGGCAACGATGACTATCTAGCTGAACACAAACTCTTGACATTTGTGAATTCGGTGCCATTCATTACACCTCCAGTCCCGATGTTACTCCACCCAGTTTGAGCTGGTTAAACGGTGTCGTGACTTTCACAGGAGACACTCCATACGCCTCTGTGCGTACAGACCACATTCCCGAAGGCGATTTCGATGTTGATATATTGCGCGTCCTGTTGCTATCTGGAGGGTGAGTTTCAGCTGCGTTGCATTCTTCCTCCTGTCTCAACGGGATGCTAAACGGAGATGCTGATATTACCCGTGGACGACGTCGGCCTTGCCTTCTTTTAACGGTTCATGTTGTTTGAAATCGCGTCCACGTCGTGAAAATTACACTCTGGGTCACTGTAGTAGCTGCAGCTACCTCCCTCTGTGTCCGTCCCGCTTGCAGCCTCCCCATTCCATAACTTCGGGTAAGTTACGTTGTTGAAATAAATCGCAATTTGCGATGTTATGGCTTCACTGTATTAGGTTTAGATGGAATACCAAACTGTGGAGAATGAAAATTTGTGCCTGGCCGGGATTCGAACCCGGGATCTCCTGCTTACTAGGCAGACGCGTTGACCACACCGCCACCGAGGACACAGTGACCAGCCCCACTGCAGATGACTTCCCCGCACGTCTCCCACCACACCCCAATCTCCATTCGCCACGCTATCTCTTTCCTATACCACAGCCTATTTATTCTATAATGCTCGCAGCCACAATACTGTATTTCCCTGCACGTCTCCCGCCACACACAAATCTCCATTCGCCACGCTGTCCCTTCCCTATACCACAGCCTATTTATTCTATAATGCTCGCAGCAACAATACTGTATTGGTATAGGAAAGAGACAGCGTGGCGAATGGAGATTTGTGTGTGGCGGGAGACGTGCAGGGAAGAGTCCTCTGCAGTCGGGCTGGTCACTGTGTCCTCGGTGGCGGAGTGGACAACGCGTCTGCCTAGTAAGCAGGAGATCCCGGGTTCGAATTCCGGCCGGGCACAAATTTTCATTCGCCAGAGTTTGGTATTCCATCTAAACCTAATACAGTGAAGCCATAACATCGCAAATTGCGATTTATTTCATTCATTTGAACGCTGTAATTCGTTAATATATATATATATATATATATATATATATATATATATATATATATATATATAAAATTTACGTCGTTGTTGCATTGCACTACCTGCTCACAACACTATCTACACCAACCTGCTTGTGTAATTATTTAGGTAAAATCAAGACCAAATTCGTCTGCAGCAACCTTCTGCTATTAGCACCATCTCGATTGCCGTAATGTTTTTGTCTCCACTCCGTAGAACCGACCGAAAGGCGGATGCGTTTAGGAAGTGGTGACTGGCTCAGCGGTTCCGGGCTGAGCCAATTATTCAACGAAAAACCAAGAACTGACGGAACCAACGAGTGCAAAGCATAGATCTTATTAATTTATATAAGCAAAATAAAGAAAGGTCATTGGATGAAATTCGGGACTACAAACATTTAAAAAATGACTGTAGTTAACGCATACTTTGGTACGTCGAGTTTGTAAATCGATACATCCATTCCTTTGGAATGGATCAATTACATACACCGGGGTGATATTCATAGAAGAAACAGGGGAAGCAATAATTCTGACCACCTTTTGCGCACGTTTTTCTTAAATAATGACGTCCTATGTTGATGTTGTGGACGTATAAATACAAGATAACATATATGATGTTGCGGTTAATTGTGAAGTCAGTAGTGTACGCATTGCCAAGGAGAAAAAAAAATATATTTGCCGCCGGGCGGAATCGAACCCGCGAACCACTCAATATAAATCCGATCCTTTACCGCTACGGCGTGGGCTGCTTACGAAACTCCAATCGCCAACAATCTCCTCCGAATGCAAAAATATATTGTTTACTCCCACTTACTAAGGTAGAAATGACCATCAGAATAAAATACGAGAAATCAGAGCTCAAACGGAGAGATTCAGGTGTTCTTTCTTCCCGCGCGCTATCCGAGAATGGAATGGGAGATAAATAGTATAATGGTGGTTCGATTAACCATCTGCCAGGCATTTAAATGTGATTTGCAGTGTATCCCATGTAGATGTAGATGAACCAAACAGCGCTTCCTAAACACGCCCTCACAGGGACAGTTTATAAGGTGCATATTGTGATAGATCCGTATCGAAATTCCTTTTACTTAATAAGCGCTTGGCCATCTGGAGCTCCCACTAGGTGCAATTTCATATCTCACTACGCGCTACATGTACCATAAATTTGGACGACTTCGGCGATGACGAGTAGGCGTCCTCTCCTTGTAAGGGCGAATTAAGTAGGATAATATCTTTGTATAACTCATCGTATTTTTTCTCTTTGGTGTAAATAAAAGATTGTTGTTATGAAGTGAAACCAAGAGCAGCGCGTGCGCTCATTTGCTTGGAGATAGCCCACCATCTTTTTTTTTTTTTTTTTTTTTTTTTTTTTTCTCCTGCGCGCTACACTTTTGCCTTTGCTAATAAGGAGGAGCAGCTAAGCTGTCATATTAAGGTTCGATAAGCAACATTACGCTGCAGCACCCACGCTCGCTGAAATAGACTTTCACGCTTTGTAAGTAGTTCGCCTTGATCTGCCTTTCATGAAAAGCTGCAGCTTCTTGAATTACTGCTGTTAACACTGTTGTGGAATATTGACTGTTCATTTTCAATTATCGAAGACCGGGAGTAGCTCGCAACTGTTATTATCTTTGGTTGTTTGAGCGCCGCTTTTGTCACTAACAACTGTCTACTTTCTTCACTCACTGCTGCCATAATATTTAGTGTTTTGTCAGAAGATTAAGTTCTGACAGTACTCCTAATATGTTAACAAAAAATGTACAGATTTTGAAAAGAAAGCGGTGAACACATTAGAGATCGAATATTACTCGATTCATCACAGCAATCAGAGAATTCTAAGCTGAGGCACCGCTCTCAGAATTTAAACACTGTAAGGCTCGTTTGGAGGAAACATCAAACGTTATGCAGTTGGACGACGAAATACACGACCTTCTGTCACAGCAGGATTACAATAATGATGTAATTGGATGTGAAGACTATGCTGACAAAGCGAAGCGTGTCCTTTTAATCGCGCTCGACGGTACTGAAACAACTCACTCTCAATCAATGTCAACTTTAAGCGCTAGTTACGCGACCCTTCCGGCCAATGCAGTTACTACGACAGTCACATTACCGTCCATTAAAATCCCTTCTCAGGACACGTGGAAAGTTGGCCTTTACTTTGGGAACAATTTGAAAGTTCAGTGGATAGCTCCCCCTCCTTGTCCACTGTTAATAAGCACGTGTTCCTGCGAAGCTATCTCGAAGGTGAACCGAAAATGCTCGTCGACGGTATCGCCGTAACCGCTTCCACTTACTAGAATACAAAGAAAATTTTGCGGGAACGATACGGAGATCGTAACACAATCGTTCAGGCGCAACTAGATTAATTAGATGCGATTATGCCTATTCAGTTCGCTTCTCCAGAAAATCTCAACTTAGCATTCGTAGAATGTAAACGAAGAATACAAGCATTAAAATCATTGTGAGAAGACGTCAATGCTTATGGAAGAGTGTTAGTTCCGAAGATATTGCGCGCCTTCCCAGAAGAAATCTGTCGCCGCTGGATAATACGCGCAAAAAGACCTCTCTTCTGTGAAGGAGACATTTTATAGTTAATGGAGTTTTCAGCGGAAGAAATGGACGGAGCGCTTATTTCTCGGAAAATCCGCGGTGAAGTATAACCAATTTCAAACGTGCTACCATCAGCTTCGACTCGTAACATAGAGTCTAAGCAAACTCGCTCTAAACGCAACACTGAGCAGAAGCCAGAGCCGTATTGCGTGTTCTGCGCTCAGCGAGGTCATTGGGCTCAGGACTGTCAAACCGTATTAGAGGTACAGGAGCGACTAAAGGTACTGAAGACATGTAACCGCTGTTTCCTTTGCCTCAAGCAAGGACACAGTCAAAAATTGCGCGAGGAAAGGCAACCATCATAGATCTATTTGTGACCGCAAAGAATCTACATCTTGAGTAACGCAAACGAATGCTAGTTCAGTGAGTAATGTAAACAAAGGACGCACCAGTTTCACGCACCTACCGACAGCATGAGTTTATATTACACGACTCACAGGCGAGGAAAAAGTTATAGGTTGTATTCTGGACGCTGGCAGTCCACCTTTGTTAACAGATCCTTGATTGCCAATCTGAATTTACAAGTGATTGACACTCGTGTCTTAAAGGTCGAAACTTTTGAGTCCACAGCTACCACATCTGAAACACGCCGTTGCGACACTCTGAATCTAAGAACTATGTGGAATAACAATCACGTTAGTATCAAAGCCTTCTTTATCAGCCATACTTCTGCACCACAAGATGCCCCTATTATGCAACTCGCATGTAATCAATCACTGGCGGATCCCATGGACGAAAACACGGACGTTCCTATTGATCTTCTAATAGGAGCTGACCAATAATGGCAAATTGTTCACGACATATCGCCTATATGAATATCTCCGTCTCTAGTCTTAATATTTTCAAAGTTTGGCTGGATACTTAGCGGAAGTCGACCATGTGTTTCAGCAGTCCATACCACAGCTAACGTCATTAGCCACGTTATCAGAGCCATCAGACAATAACATCAGGAGCTTCTGAGATTCGTAATCGATAGGTATTACTTCGGAACAAGAATCTTCAATGAGCGCGTGGGAGTCCGCGGTTTTGTAACAGTTTTTGCATCTTACCTAATTCAAGATGGACA
Organism: Locusta migratoria; assembly: GCA_026315105.1. Taxonomy (NCBI): domain Eukaryota; kingdom Metazoa; phylum Arthropoda; class Insecta; order Orthoptera; family Acrididae; genus Locusta; species Locusta migratoria. The sequence continues at coordinate 152,241,685 of CM048746.1, read as the reverse complement.
GCGGGTAGTTAGTCTCCCACGTAAGCTCACATTTGCTCTTCCTGATTGCTTACGAAATGCTGAAAATCGTTTTGCTGCTTTGCAAAGGCGTCTACTAAAAAACAACGAGCTGAGACATGCCTATGTCACGCAGACATTACAGTAAGTCATAGAAGTCCATGTTGAAGCACATACCGCCACATCACACAGTGAAAAGGGAAAAATAAGGAACCATAAAATAGCGAATTGTTTTTGACGGGTCCGCTCATGAAGAAGGAGCACCATCTCTTAACGACGTTTTAGAAATTAGTCCTTACCTACTACCATAGGTAATGGCTGTACTTCTACGATTCCGCTTACAACACTTCGCCATTATATCCGATATCAATCACGCTTTCCTTCAGATTCTCTTCACTCATATGACCGAGATCTCACGAGATTCCTGTGGTACAAGGTCCCTGTTAGTGAAAACCTACAACCGATTCAAACAAGGGAGACGACTGTTTACCGCTTCAAACGCCTTCCTTTCGGTCTTGCATGCAGTCCCTTCCTCTTATCAGCCACTCTGGTAACTATTTACAAGTCACAATTCCCTACGGCCGCAGCCGTCATACACAAGAATTTGTACATGGATGATATTGCAGCGGGAACCGAAAAACAAGACGGATTACTGCATCTCTATTACGATCTGACCTCGCTGATGCAACAAATACACTTGCCATTGTCGAAATGGGCAGCAAATTTACCACACTTGACCGTAATATAGAAGTCCCAAGGACAAGACAGAAATATGAACGCTACAGTACTGGGAGTATTATGGAACACCGCTAACGATGTGCATGTTTTACTCAAACGTCTGTCATTGAAAAAAAAAAAAAAAAAAAAAAAAAAACACTAAACATGATAGCAACTAAACTGAATTTGTTAAGAGTTACTGCAAGCTCCTATGATCCTCTGGGTTTAATATCTCCAGTATACATCACCGGAAAAATTTTATTCCAATACACGTGGCTACTAGGATTGGGTTGGGACGACATCCTGCCACACGAGGTTGCTTCAAATTGGCGGACATGATTATCGTCGCTTCCGTATCTATCCAATATATTTGTACCGAGGTGTATCTCATTCTCCGGGAACAGAGGCTCGCGAATTCACGTTTTTTGCGATGCTTCTGAGCAGGGGTATGGTGCCGTACGTTGCGTGTGAGGACAACGGAAATACACATCCCTAGCTTGCAGCAAAAATCGTTTAGCGCCAGTAAAGAGAGTAACCATCCCCCGTCTTGAATTGCTAACTGTATTGTTGGGAACGAGACTGCTGTGTTATTACTACAATGCGACTAAATGTGACATTGGCAATGCAATGCTCGGGAATGACTCCTCGATAGTTCTAACCTGGATACGATCCAATCCAAATCCTGGAAGACGTTCGTTTGTAATAGAGTGACCGAAATTCAGACACACACATCACCGTCTCAGAGGGGACACTGCCCCCGAAAGGACAATCCGGCTGATTATCTTTCCAGAGGAGTCTCTCCAAAAACACTACAAGGATTATCTGTCTGGTGGAGGGGACCGACGTGGTTACGTGGTTATCTCAGCAACCATCTCAATAGCCAGAAGACCTTTATGAGATTATCACCTCTCCTTTCTCTTTAGAATATAAGAGGTCATACATACCTTCCCAAATTTCACTTGTCCAGATTATAAAACCAGTAATAGATCCCACTTTATTCAGTTCTTACTGCAAGCTCTTATGCGTAACTGCATATGTTCTTCGCTTCCAAACAAAACTTTCAAACAGAGAAAGGATCCACGGGAAATTCACTGCAGATGAGATGACATCAGCTCGCGCGTTTTAGATTACATCGGTAGAGACAGAATGCTTCCTACCAGATGTCAGAGCTTTAATGGAGAATATACCGCTGCCGAACAATTCAAAAATCAAGAATCTAATTTAGTACCTGCACGAAGGACTACTGCGTCTAGGAGGTCGTCTACAGCACTCAGTATTGACTCAAGAAGAGCAACATTCGTTGATACTGGAAGGGAATAATCATTTCACAAAGCTATTGATAATGCATACTCATATTCGATTGCATAACCTCGTGATTTGGATTGTACACCTGGAAATCAGATCATTATTTTGGATTGTACATGCACGTTGTGTCATAAAAAGTGTCCTCCGCAACTGTTTACCATGGAAAATAGCTCATCAAGCTGCAGGCCAAGCAATAGAGGCCCCACTACCTACAGATAGAGTGATGCCACACAAACTTTTCGAGGCCTCTGGAATTGACTTTGCAGGACCTTTATTCGCTAAAACTGGAAGAACAAGTACCAAGTGTTACATTGTTCTGTTTATCTGTGCAGTAACTAGAGCCATCCACCTTGAACTTATTACTGCCACCACGACCGATAAATACATATAAGCCATGCGAAGATTTGTTAGCAGATGGGGTGTTCCACATACAATTTATAGTGACAACGCTAAGACATTTCATACAGCTAACCAAGAAATATCGGAACTGTGGAAAACCCTCACGTCTTATCAAACCCACCAGTATATCGCCAAAAAGAATATCACTTGGAAGTTCGTCGTTCCACGTGCGGCTTGTGGGGAGGCTTTTTGGAAAGGATGATTGGTTCCGTAAAGTACTCGGGTGAAGCTGTCTGGACGAAAAGAGAATCTGCACTCAATTCGATATCTATCTCACAGGCCGATGACGAAGTGCTCACTCCAGCACAGTTCTTGTTGGGGAGAAGACTTCCTACTTTACCGAGAGGTCCCGAACCCTCAAAGTCAACGGACTTAGTAAAAGAATTCAAGCTCCAGCAGAAATTAAACAGAAGACTTCTGGAATCGTTGGAAGATTTTTCACCAAGTTAAGAACGTCAGTAAAAATGGAATAGTCAGTGATATCGCCCTTCTGCAGGAAGACACCTTGCCCCGACATATGTGGAAAAGGGCGAGGGTAAAGGACTTACAGACAGGTCGGGATGGAGTTCATCGGACTGTTGTTCTCACTACGCCAGGTCGACGAGAGATTACCAGGCCAATCCAACTGGTTATACCATTGGAGATTGTCCAGCGCATTAATTAACTAGGAAGATATCTTTGTATGACTCATTATATTTTTTTCTCTTTGGTTTAAATAATTGTTGTTGTTGAAGTGAAATCAAGAGCGTCGCGTTTACTCATTTACTTGGAGCTAGCCCGAACAAAGAGGACAAACATGTATGAGAAAAGTAGGCATGGGGATAAGGTAAGTGATGGGTAGAGCAATTAAGGGAAGGATTCGTTTGTATCCCAGCCTCGTCGCCACTTTTGTGTCCCAGCCTCGTCGCCACTTTTGTGTCTCGTTTCCGCAGGTTGTTGTAGGTGTCGGTGGCCGAGTAGAAAGAGACCGACACAGAAATAACGGATGCACGCGTGTGCAGGTACGGAGATGACCAGCCAGTGGGACAGAAGAAACTAGAAACACTAGAGTAAATTAGAACGAGATACATATATTTCATAGAGACTTGGTAATACTTAACTTTTACATAGTTCTTGACTGCAGAATGCTGATACATAGATTAGATAGAGGCCTGCCTACTGATGATTCCTAGTTCCTATCCTATAGCCAAGTCTTCACTGGTGCCTATATGATTCCCAAGTGACCGATGCAGTTCAGTGGTGACCACGAGCGGAGTTGCAGCAGAGGGCGCTCGTGGCTGACGTCGTAAGAACGCCGCGCCGTGCGTGCATGGCAAGCGCTGCGTTAAGTACGTGGCGCGCACTTCATACTTGTGCGACACCACAGTTTCTAGCATTTGTATCCAAATACCGTGCATATTTATCAATTGCAAGGCATTGCCGTGTTCTCTAGGTGTGACATTTGAGGTCACGTTCTGGTGCAGCGTTTTGGACGGAAAGAAGTATAAGACATCGGGATTGTACCACTAACAACCGCTATATGCCAGTATCCCGAATTTGTTTTCCCTCTGTACGTTACTCACCATATAGGCTCTTAGTGTTCGGTAATGACGCAGTCATCCCACACAATACGATTGATTGCCAAGATAAGTGTTTCACACCTTTGCCGCAGTGGTTGTAAAATAGGTATCGATCGTGGTGAGCTACAGTGGTCCTCTGCCATTTTTTTTATCTAGTGGCAGTTGGTTGCCTGCAGTGAAAGTCTTTGGCTAGCGTCCAGTTGGCCAATAAGTTGCGTCCGTGCAGAATGCCTACTTGGAGGGTTTCCAGGCAAATAAATTGTTTGGCAGGCCATGGCGCTAACTGAATTCATCGTTCTCCACGGCGATACTGCGGTTGATTAAATGAAACTCCCTCATGCGATGGCCAGCAGCGACTGTGTCTCGCACAGCAGTGCTCCGTCGTTGTGACTGAACATCAAACGTCGCACATCTGCCGTTGTTATGAATTATGTGTTCCTCTAAATTTAAGTCTTAAAGTCCTGCACTGGCAAAGGACTTATCTTTCATCGCAGTCTTGTTAGTTTATTCCAATCTATGTGCAGTGTTTAAATAGATCAAGTTTCGTGGCCAGTAGGAAAGGATCCGATTCAATTCTTACATGATATTTTAATTTTCTGAGAAATATATATGCCAAAATCGCTTGTTTAATGTTTCATTTTAGATAACCGGTTTCGACAAACTTAATTGTCCTATTCAGATCTGCAACCGTTAATTAATAATTTACATTATGACCTTTATACAATTATCACATTGCAATTCAAAAATATATATTTCATAAAGCTTATTTTAGATTGAAAGCCTTGGTAGAGGTATGCAACCTTCATGATTAAATTTTTTCATGATTCTAAATTAGCTGGAGATTGCTTGAAATATCACTAGATGTTAAGTAGTAGATTGTTTATTGTCAATTCACAACATGTTTCGAGCTTAGCCCATCATCTGGTGATCTGTCAGTAAGATACATATCCAGCCAGTAAGTAGATACACAAAATTAGTTGCAATTTATAATTAAAATATGAAATATTTCTTATAATTTTACATAATTTGTAATTACTTACCGATGTTATATACATTTAGATTTGATGCATTCAAATTTGTCATTTAAAATACTGTTGTTATGTATTGCCAAATAAGAATAAACATCAGTTGTGATTAAGGTAACTTTTATATAAAGTAAAAATAAGAAAATATTTTAGAAAATAAAGGTTCTATGGTAAATTATCATGTGAGTAACATGAAAGTTAGAGTAGAGGCTGAACAGTTGCCTTATTTATTCAAGATATAAGGTCAAAATAAAGTGCATCATTTTAAACAAAAATAAAAAATAAAATAAATACCCCATGTTCCAAAAAGGTGAATTCCTCAAAATTAAATACTGAAAAATGTTGCTTCGAAAATTTGGAAAAAACCAGTCCCTTCTGCTGCTAACTTGTTTGTTAAGCATTTTATCCTTCAAGGTGTATCTATGCACAAAAATTTCTAAATCTTCCAAAATGTCTAAAATGTACTTTTATTCTCGTAATGACGAATTTACAAATTGTTTTCGATATTAAGTTGATGACGATTTTGACGCAAATGGGCACTTAGTGCGCTGACACGACTAGGATGACTATGTTCTCTGTATCGTATTTTAAATTCCCTTCCTGTTTGCCCAATATAGAAATTGTCACATGTCCCACACATCATGTTTTTCAGTTTCTATTGTGCTGTTTGCATCACATTGTGAAAGTATCTTTTTACCCATTTTCTTAATATCACAATTTTGAAACCATTGGCTGTTGTTGTTATGGTCTTCAGTCCGGAGACTGGTTTGATGCAGCTCTCCACCCTACTCTATCCTGAGCAAGCCTTTTCATCTCCTCATAAGAACGGCAACCCACATCTATTTGAATCTGCTTACTATACGCGTATCTTGGTCTCCCTCTGCGATTTTTACCCCACACACTTCCCTCCAATGCCAAGTTTACGATTCCCCGATGTCTAAGAATGTGTCCTACCAAGCGATCCCTTCTTTTAGTCAGGGTATGCCAAAAATTCCTTTTCTCACCAATTCGGTTCAGTACCTCTTCATTAGTTATGCGATCTACCCACCTAATCTTCAGCATTCTTCTGTAGCACCACATTTCAAAAGCCTCTATCCTCTTCCTGTCCGCAATGCTTATCGTCCATGTTTCACTCCCATACAAGGCAACACTCCACACAAATGCCTTCAGAAAAGACTTCCTTACACTTAAATTAATATTCGATGTTAGCAAATTTCTCTTTTTCAAAAATGCTTTTCTTCCCATTGCCATTCTGCATTTTGTATCCTCTGTACTACGACCATCGCATGTTATTTTACTACCCAAGTAACAAAACTCATCTACCACCTTCATTGTTTCGTTACCTAATCTAATTCCTTCAGCATCGCCTGATTTTCTAAGACCGCATTCCATTATTTTTGTTTTGCTCTTGTTAATGTTCATTTTATACGCTCTCTTCAACACACTGTCCATTCCATTCAACTGCTCTTCCAGGTCCTTTGCTGTCTCTGATAGAATTACAATGTCATCAGCAAAACGCAATGTTTTTATTTCTTCCCCCTGAACTTTAATCCCTATTCCAAATTTTTCCTTGCTTTCCTTCACCGCTTGCTCGATGTACAAATTGAATAACATCGGAGAAAGGCTACAACCCTGTCTTACTCCCTTCCCAACTGATGCTTCCCTTTCATGCCCTTAGAGTCTAATAACTGCGATCTGGCTTTTGTACAAGTTGTAAATAACTCTCCTTTCCCTGTATTTTACCCCTGCTGACTTCAGAATTTGAAAGAGTGTATTCCAGTCAACATTGTCAAAAGCTTTCTCCAAATCTACAAAAGCTAAAAATGTAGGTTTGCCTTTCCTTAATCTATCTTCTAAGATAAGACGTAAAGTGAGTATTGCCTCCCGGGTTCCTACGTTCCTCCTGAATCCAAACTGATCTTCCCCGAGGTCAGCTTCTACCAGCTTTTCCATTCTCCTGTAGATAATTCGTGTTAAAATTTTGCAACCATGACTTATCAAACTGATGGTTCTATAATTTTCACACCTGTCTGCGCCTGATTTTTTTGGAATGGGGATTATTACATTTTTCTTAAAGTCTGATGGTATTTCGCCTGTCTCATACATCCTACACACCAGTTCAAATAGTTTTGTCATGGCTGGCTTTCCCAGAGACTTTAATAGCTCTGCGGGTATGTCATCTACTCCTGGGGCCTTGTTCCGACCTAGGTCTTTCAAGGCTCTGTCAAATTCATCTCTCAGTATAGTATTTCCTATTTCATCTTCATCTACTTCCTCTTCCCTTCCTAGAACATCGTCTCTAAGTTCATTTCCTTTGTAGAGCTGCTCTATGTACTCTTTCCACCTTTCAGCTTTCCCTTCTTTGCTGAGAACTGGTTTCCCATCCGAGTTCTTGATATTCGTAGAGCTGCCCTTCCTGTCCCCAAACGTCTCCTTTATTTTCCTGTAGGCGGTATCTACTTTTCCCCTTCTTATACATTCTTCTACGGATTTGCATTTGGCTTCTAGCCACTCCTGCTTAGCCATTTTGCACTTCCTGTCAATCTCATTTTTTAGTCGTCTGTACTCTATTTTGCCTGTTTCATTTACTGCATTTTTATATTTTCTCCTTTCATCTATTAAATTTAGTATTTCCTGTGATATCCAAGGATTTTTTGTTGGTCTTGCCTTCCTACCTATTTTGTCCTCTGCTGCCCTCACTATTTCGTCTCTCAATGCTACCCATTCCTCTTCTACTGTTTTATTTCCCCCTGTTTCTGTCAATTGTTGCCTAAATCTCCCTCTGAAATTCTCCAGAACTTCACTTTCCTTCAATTTATCTAAGTCCCATCTCCTTATTTTCCTACCTTTCTGCAGTTTTTTCAGTTTCAGCCTACAGTTCATGACTAACAAGTTATGGTCAGAGTCTATATCTGCCCCTGGGTATGTCTTGCAGTTTAGGACCTGGTTCCGGAATCTATGTCTTACCATTATAAAATCTATCTGATACCTTCCTGTGTCTCCTGGTCTCTTCCACGTATACAACCTTCTTTTGTGATTCTTAAACCATGTGTTTGTTACGATTAAATCATGTTCCGTGCAAAATTCTACCAGTCGACTTCCTCTTTCATTCCTCCTGCCCAGTCCATATCCACCTACTATTTTTCCTTCTCTTCCTTTTCCTACTACCGAATTCCAGTCTCCCATAACAATTAAGTTTTCCTCTCCCTTAACTGTCTGAATAATTTCCTCTAGCTCCTCATATATTTCTTCGATCTCCTCATCATCGGCAGAGCTAGTTGGCATATAAACCTGTACTACTGTTGTCGGTGTTGGCTTCGTATCTATCTTGACAATGATAACGCGATCACTGTGCTGCTCATAGTAGTTTACCCGCATTCCTATTTTCTTATTCATTATCAGTCCTACTCCTGTGATACCCCCAACTGATTTTGTATTTATAATCCTGTACTCACCTGACCAGAAATCCTGTTCTTCCTGCCACCGAACTTCACTAATCCCCACTATATCTAACTTCAACCTATCCATTTCCCTTTTTAAATTTTCTAATTTTCCTACCCGATTAAGGGATCTAACATTCCACGCTCCGATCCGTAGAATGCCAGTATTGTCTTTCCTGATGACAACATCCTCCTGAGTAGTCCCCGCCCGGAGATCCGAATGGGGGACTATTTTACCTCCGGAATATTTTACCCGAGAGGATGCCATCATCATATGTTCATACAGTAGAGCTGCATGTCCTCGAGAAAAGTAACGGCTGTAGTTTCCCCTTGCTTTCAGCCGTTCGCAGTAGCTGTGTGGCAAAGCCACATTAGCTGATGTTACAAGGCCAGCTCAGTCAATTATCCAGACTGTTGCCCCTGTAACTACTGAAAAGGCTGCTGCCCCTCTTCAGGAACCACACGTTTGTCTGGCCTCTCCACAGATACCCCTCCGCTGTGGTTGCACCTACGGTACGGCTATCTGCATCGTTGAGGCACGCAAGCCACCCCACCTCGGCAATGTCTGTGGTTCATGGGGGTAGAACCATTGGCTATTCATGAATGAACCATTGGCTATTCATGTCTATTTCAGTACGGATTTCGCTATCAGTAGCGTCCTGACGAAGAGCAAATTTTTTATCCTGCGAATCAGAGCCAAAAAAGGCATTCTTTTGGGATGGGGGATGATTATAATTTGCAGCAATAATATCTGTTGCAGTTGGATATATACAGGGTGTTTCACTAAGTGCGTTTGCCTCTGTAGCTTATAAAATAATAGGTGACGGGAAATTTTAATGCGGTAGGTCAACACAAGAAATGTTACACTTTCTGCGGATCTATGAACATAGTTTATTGTATCATTTTCCGAAGAGTTACACCACAAAGATATAATTTTTTAAATGGAACAATAGTTTTTTCTATCGTGTATTGGATTCGTTTAAACCAGCTGCGTCCAAATCATATTAAATTACATTCCTATGAATGTTAGTTTGGGAGCTACAACCCTTCAAAGTTTAGGGGGCGGAGGTTGCGATAGCGTATCTGACTGGCCGAGTGGCTATCCCCTGGGGCACGCCCCACTGCCTCATGACCACCAGCCAGTCAGCTACGCTGTCGTAGCCTCCGCCCCCGGAACTTTGAAGGGTTGTAGCTCCCATACTAACAGTGATAGGAATGTAGTTTAAATTGAGTGGTGGAGTATGGTGGATTTACTGACTTACATTTGCCGGAGGTCAAACTTAATATTTAATATTCACAGAATATATGACATCAACTGCGATTGGGCAAAGTTGAAAATGTGTACCGATCCGGGATTCGAATCCGCGTCTCCTGCTTTCTAGGCAGTTGCGCTGAGCCCTACACCACTGGGGACACAGTGATCACCGCACCTGCAAGGACTACCTAAGCACGCCTCCCGTCGGATACAAATTCCCAGCTTCGCCCTGCCCACAGTACTCGTAGTTATGAAACTAATTCCCGTAAGAGTTAGTGGGGAGGGGTGGGCAACTTTGAAGCCCTTACTCTTACGGGAATTAGTTTCATAACTACGAGTTTGAGTACTGTGGGCAGGGCGAAGCTGGGAATGTGTATCAGACGGGAGGCGTGCTTAGGTAGTCCTTGCAGGTGCGGTGATCACTGTGTCCCCAGTGGTGTAGGGGACAGCGCAACTGCCTAGAAAGCAGGAACCCGGGTTCGAATCCCGGCTAGGTACACATTTTCAGCTTTGCCCAATCGCAGTTGATGTCATATATTCTGTGAATATTGAATAACATTAACTGCAGGATCAGAAGTTACGTATGTTCTTTCGGAACAGACGCCAAATGTATATAAATGTAAGATTGGCTTTTTTCATTCCTGGAAGAGTATTGCAGTTATTAACTGGAAAATTGGATAGATTTAAGAGAACACGGTGGATGGATATTTGGCGGAAAATAAGTGCTGCAGAATCTGACGCATGTAAGCGCTTGGAACGTTTTAATATACGAACTACCGTAGTCCTGTGTGAAGTTGCTGGGGCGTTTACGAGTTGTGTATTAACAAGGCTGGGGCGCTTAGTACCGTTGCTCAGCTTGCCCTTTGAGAGACTTGTTATGTTATGAGCAACTATTGCTTGAGCTTGTAAAGGGCGAAAAGCACAGTTGTTGGCAGGGTTAAGGATTGTATCATCATCTTCGTCATCATCATCGTTAGAGACTGATTATGCTTTTCAGCGTTCAGTCTGGAGCATAGTACCTCTAATAAAATTCCTCCATGATCCCCTATTCAATGTTAACATTGATGCCTCGTCTCATGGAAAAATTAATTGTGAACTCATTTTCCAATTGAAAGTATGGAAGTTTTATTCAATTCTTTGGGCGTTAATACACACTTTACGTTATCTTAACTAAAGATTATATAATTTTTCATTGGTAATTTTTATCGAATAATTAAACAATGCGAAAAAACACAGTTGTCGACAGATAAGCTACAGTAGATGACACTGCAGTGTACAGTTCTTGGCAGGTTAGAAATTGAATTACTTATTCACTCTCTTCGCGCATGAAACTATCTGAATTTCAGCCATTTACTTTGAAACACAGATGATAAATGAAGTGCACTTTATCCTCGTCAACTTCGTGTATATTTACCTGATGACTTTTTGGGACACACTTTTCGTGAAAAAGTTTGTTACAAATGGAACACTTCAGTGAGTCTTATTTATGTGGTTTGATATTTCTAACACGCGTATAACAGAGGCTTTGCTTACAGGATTTCATGCGTTCAGCACCAATTTCTGGGTTGTTATTAGTAGGCTTCGTTGCCTGTGAAGATTCGCCTCTTTCTTTCTTGGCATTCTGTTCTTTCAGGTCCATCTTTTCATCTCTTTTTCTTTTCCTCTCAAGTTTATTTTCCTCCTCTTCTTTCTATTTTGTCGTTGAATTTGTAGCTTTCTTTTTCTCATTGGTGATTCAGGCCACGCGAGAATGTCATGTAATTTGGGGGAGTATGTTTGTTTATCAGGAATAGCAAACAACTTGCGCCTCACTGGTAGAGTTCTTTGATTTGACGTACTGCCATCTCCTGTTGCGTCAGAATTTACAGGACCTGGCAAAATAGCTTCTTCTCTTTCAGCTGAGCTGTTTATCGTTAAAGTATATCTTCCACTCTCGCTGTAAAAGACATAGATGTGCTCTCGATCCCTTCCCTTGTATTTTGAACTGTATCAGTAGTGCCGAGAACGAAGGCGGTTTCATTAGCAGTGCTGGTAGATGGTTGTTCCTGTTTCTCAGTCACTAGTTCATAATCTTGAATTGTAGCTAATACAGTTTGTGACATGCTTCATTCCACGTACGAAACAGAATGTAAAATTCATTGCTATGTTCCTCTGTACATGTTGGTAAACTTCTGCAATAACTCATTTTCAACCATATTACTGCAAGTTTCGAAATCTAACTGGCGTATTTCGTCCGTTTCGTTTGCTTCTATTGTCACACGTCCAACATTTGAACTGCGCAGACATTTTTTGAAATTCACTGCGTCTGAATTCGAAGGGAATAGACCACAGGCCGGGAAACGATTTCTTAGTGTCTCTGGTTTGACATGCTTGCTGTCACATCTGTAGGTTGTAGCATGCCGGTGGCATTAGTATAAAGAGCTACAAGCACAATACCTAGGTGGGTGCACAATTCACTCACCTGACACGTTAGGTGACTTTTGTGGCCATCAACGAAAAGTATAACTGACATGACTGGTTTTGATAAATGGGGCAAATATATTACCAATATATTCATAGAGGACTTCGGCCCTCATCCAGCCAGTCTTACTTCGACCAATTCCCCATAAATCTGGGGCAGAACGAAGGATATTCGTAGGAATTCTTTGATATGGATAAATTATCATTGGTGGAACCATCAGTCCTGATGCAGAGAAGGAAAACATAACTGTAATTGAAGTCTTAGATTTTCCTCTTTCTGTTTTATACACATTTTTTGCCCCCTTTGGTCCTAGAACTTTGCTGCTTGTTGGGTTTATTAAAAAAACGTGTCTCATCACCATTAAATACCCTTGTTGGATCCTTTAATATATCAAAATGATTTTCATCTTTAAGTCACTGACTAATTTGTGTAAACCAATTACGAATATCTTTCTCGCTCACACATCCACTAGCTGCCGTCACAGCTTCACTAGTTCTAAATAATATCTCTGGGTGTCTTCGTAGAAACGCTCGATGCCATCCAACCCCAGGTGTATTGTTTTTGAAAGGATTTTTCCTCTCATTCATATCCAGAAATTCCTTTACACAGAAGATTATATCTTGCGCACGTCTGGGAAAACCCTTATTACAGCTGTCGATTATCAATTTCACTAAAGTACCCTCTTTCTTTTCAGTAAGAACTGGCTGTGGTCCTCGCTTTGTTTTGATAACATACCGTTTCATGTGAAACTGGAGTGTCGCTTTTGGGATACTGTATTTCTTGGCTGCAGAGTTTTTATAGACCATTATTTATTTCTTCAGTGGCAGCTGTTAGATCTTCAGGCAGGTATCTCTGTGTTTTAGATGACATATTAGGAGAATGCCTATAACGAAAATATTTCCTTTAATTCGGCAGCAAATAAATTACAAACTTCAGTAATGCCAAGAAATGTACGACCTACCAACTACTGTCACAGGTATCGCACAGTTTATTGGCACCCATGCCAACTACTGTAATGGTAGAAGGAAATTTAGTTCCAATTATATAAAAATGTTGCTTGACTTAAGGGCAAGCATATAAATAAAATTTAATACCAAACATACATTTATAGTAGTTGGCTTGGGTTGCCCATAACATGAAAGAAACAAAATGTTATTACAAGTGTTGGCACCCAGCCGTCTGAGATTATTTGAGGTTAAAAACTTGAAACGGTTACACAAAATTAATTACTGCCTACATAAAAGAATTTCATTAAATTTCCGTTGGGTACGTACCCAGTGATGCGATAGACGATCATTATGAAAAGCTTTGGAAATCACTGACTATAAGCACCAACAATATTGTAAATTTCACAGACACCAAAAATGGAATGTTGACGGGAATGAAATATAAAACAGTGTAGGCAACATTGTAAAAGTAAACATCGCAAACCAATAGTGTTTGTATCTGGTAGCAGGTGTTAGTCTGCCATTGTACACTATGGTGGTAGAGGGTTGATCGCGATAAGAGGGGGGGGGAGGGTGGAATATATGGGAGTTGAAAGTTACCGACTTATCTAAAGTTGTACGTGTGGCTGCCAATATTTTGCTCTTCAACAAAAACTACAAAATGGAGACGAGCAATTTCTCTGTCTTGTTATAGTACCAAGTCTCCCGTTGTACACCATAGCAGTTCCGTATCGATAGTTATAGGAAAATGAAAGATATAATGGTTGAAAGTCGTCAGCGTACATAAATTTCGAACTAAAGACAAGCGGTGACTTTTGACACAATAATAGCAAAGAGTTTATATACACCGTAAAGAAAAATCCCATCAAAAACGTACAATGTAAAAAAATTCAAGTCTTCCGACGACTTCTTTCCTCCATAAAAAGTCATGAGATCATGTGGGAAACCAAGTCAGTTATTTTAGTTAGTGTTCATTGAACCACCTATTCAACTACTTGTCATAATATTTTATCTAATTAGTTATCTACCAACATTTGTATTGACTATATAAAAATTATACATCTTTATTTCTATAATAAATAATCGCATGACAACGTAAACTCTTATTTAAAATACTTTACGCAGATGTGAGGTATTTTATTCCTACGTAATTACGTTTGGATACATAGTGGAATACAAATTATTTTTATATGTCGATGTGTGATTGCCCAATCATTATACGTATTCTGATGTCAATATATGTATTATGGTGAGATTGCGAAGTTCTTATATGTATTATAGAAATAAATGTGTATGATACTAGTATAGTCGCTATAAATGTTGGTAGATAACCAATAAGTCATAGATAACAAATATGACGTTCTATGAGCACAAACTATAATAACCGACTTGGTATCCCATGGGAACATACACTAACACTTAAAAAAAACTTTAAGCGCATGTGAAAGTACTTCATTCTTATGTGATTAAGGTCGGTTACATAATAGAATGTAAATTAATATTATGTAATTATGACGATGTGCAATTGCCAGATCATTATATTTATTCTCATGTTATTAAATTATGGTGTGATTGCCAAGTCATTATATTTATTATAGAAATAAAGATTATTTTGATATAGTCACTACAGATGTTTGTAGATAACTAATTAGATAAAAAATTATGGCAAGGTGTTGAATAAGTGCTTTAATGAACACTAACTAGAATAACCGTCTTGTTTTCACATAACATCTAATGACTTTTTATGGTGGAAGGAATTCGTCGCGAGACTTTCATTTTTGTTTTTGTTTTTATGTTTTTGATGGGATACCATTTCTTTTTGTAGGTAGTACTTTTCTGTAAATTCTTTTGTACATTAGCCACGGATTTTCTTAAAATCCATTCCCTATCTCGTTTGTTTGGTTTGGTTTCGTTTGGTTGGATGTAACAGTATTTGGAAAGTCCGAAAAGTCGATTACATTGTTATTGTTCAATCCTTTCTTCATGTACAGTAATGCCACCTTTGGTGGATCAGTATACAAATATCAACGAGTTAGTGTTGTATTCGCATCAGTTTGTGAACTTCATAATACACGGAAGTTGCGTATTATTGAATTAGTATTACACAAATATCATCAAGTTTGTCTAGTACACGATTATTTTACTTACGGCAGTGGTGGTGTAGAGTGCTGAGTTGGTAGTACTGACGAATGACACACTTCAGATACCAGTCACATAGAATTAGGGACATAATATTTCGTGTTGACCATAAAGTAAATAATTAATTCTGTTTCCGCTCTGTAGTTGACAGATTCTTGTACGTATTCCTCACAAAGCTAACATTTCGTTGCCAACATCTACACACTACGCCAACGCTGTAAGCAAAATTTAGCATTTGCGCCAAAACACTATATGTGACAAAATTTTATCAGTTTGTCCCTATTTCTTACGACTGTTATATTCGTTCACAAATAATTGTTGATACATTGATTAAAGTGACAGGAAGACCAACAATACTGTTTTCGGCAGTGCCAGTCTAGTAAAGTGTCTGTCATTCCACCGATGAGTGTTTGTTTCGGCACACAAAACATTGATATTCCCTGACGTTTTCTTTTCGATGCTCATCGTACATCGATTTTTTTAATTGAACATTGGTGTTACCATCGATGTTTTTCTAATATCGATCATCCATAGGGAAGTTGTTGGTGCACTTCAATTTTTGACGTTCACGTTTTATTAGAGTTGGAGAATTTAAATCGTGATTCGAGTTATAGCTTTGAAAACATCTACTCCGTTTTATCTCGCTCATCGACCGTGTACACTATTGTATTGTGCACATCTACAGCAAACAATTTTTCGAATTATGTTAGTTTCATCGGCCTCCTGATAAAATTATCGTAGCAAATCGCCACTTCAATTTTCAAGTTCGCATATATATAACAGACTGCGCGTCTCACATATCAATAGCGTCTCCCTATCATTGCCGTGTTGTGGTGTGCAACCAGTGATCTCTGTATGTGCAACCATAGACCAAAGATGACAAACTCCGCGTGTCCCTATCACTGCTGAGTTGTTGTTTTGGAATCAACATCTAAAATTGCCCTAATTCACGTGACTGAGTTATTCTCATTGTGAGCAACAGTTTTCCTCATTTACAGGTGAAATCAAGCGTTGATTTTAACAATAAAACGACTTCTCGTATTCTTATTACATATCTAGTAGTAATGGTAACGTAATTTCATCTTATTATTAATATTAATGCAGTGATTGTCGTGTTTACATGTGCTCAGGTGGAAAGTACTGTATTGTCAGTTATTTTTAGGAGCATCAGAAGTACATATCTTTGGTGTTTGTGTTACGCTATGAATCTTTTACTACTTGCAATTTATGAATGTGATTATCGATGGGGAGATACTTCAAGCTTCTCGTGAGCAATTTTATATGTCAGCAAGTAAGACATTTCTGGTGAAAATCTGCTTTCGATAACGTTATACAAAGCTAAACATTCATACAGACTATTCACTAGACCTATACAGTCACTTCATGCCGAGTGCATCGATGTTTCCTCGCTGCCCTATTGTTTAATGTAAACAGGCCAACACTTTGGTTGTTTTACGTTTTGGCACGCCGGCTGTAGCAAAAGTCCTAAAGTATAAACGGTTGTATTTTGTTAAAATCGGACATTATAGACGCAAACAGATTTCATTTCTTATAAAAGCACAACGAAACATTTCATAAGTATGGTGATGAATCGTAAGGAAGCTGCTGCTCCTTTCAAACTGTTATTTGATCTTCTAGTTCTGTGTAAAATGCAAAATGAAAGACTTACAGTACAACGATAACAATCTTTCGCTTAAAATCAGTAGTTCTGTTGCTTGTAAAAACACTGTCGATAACTTTCATCTAGGCATAAGTAAAAACTATCGCATTAATTCTTGTAGTCGCGAAGAACTAACGTCAATTTTTCTACTAAAGATGTAATAAGAATACGCTAATATGTTTTATTGTTCAAATATACGCTTAATGTACACTACAAAGGTTTAGAACTTCAACTCTCAGCTATATTTCGCATTACTCGTATTGATGAAAACGGTTTCCTGCCCCGAGTCACGTGACTCAGATATTGGTTTCAGTGTAATGTCGTCACGCGCAGTCTATATTATGGTCTATGTTTGAAACTAAAATCTAGCGTTTTTGCTCACGGTCTGAAGCAAAGACCATAGATAATATAGACTGTACGTGACGTCATTTTACTGAAACCAACATCTAAGACTCGGTGTAGGAAAACGTCTTTTTCATCACGAGTAATATGAAATATAACTGATAGTTGGAGTTCTTATCCTTTGTAGTGGAAATTACGCGTATATTTGAACAATAAAATGTCTTAGCGTATTCTTATTACATCTTTAGTACCGTAGTACAATTGTCATTAGATCTCCGTAATTACAAGCTATTGTTTTTACATGTGCCTAGATGAAACGTATTGACAGTCTTTTTACAAGCAACAGAACTACGGAATTTAAGCTAAAGATTGTTTCCGTTGTACTATGAGACTTAGTTTGTATTTTACACAGGAGTAGATGATCGAATATCAGTTTGAAAGGAGCATCAGCTTCCTAACGATTACTCAACAATATATGTGAAATGTTTCGTTGCGCTTTTATATAAAATGAAATCTGTTTGCATACATATTGTCCGATTTTAACAAAATACAAACGTTTATATTTTAAGACTTTTCCCACTAATCGTGATGCCAAAACGTACAACAACGAAAGTATTGGCTATTTACATTAAATAACAGCGTAGTGAGGAAACATCATCGATGCAGTCGACATGAAGTGACTTTATAGGTATAATGAGTAGTCTGAATGTTTAGCTTTGTATAACAATATTGAAATCAGATTTTCACCAGAAAAGACTTACTTGCTGACATATAAACTTGCTCAAGAGCCACTTGAAGTTATCTTTCCATCGATAAAACAAGGTAAAAGATTAATAGCGTTACACAAATACAGAGGATATTTAATTCTGTTGCTTCTAAAACTGTCAATACGGTACTTTTCAAATGAGCTCATGTAAACACGACAATCACTGCATTAATATTTATATTGTAAGATGAAATAACTATACTTCTTCTACTAGATGCGTAATAGGAATACGAGAAGTCGTTTTATTGTTGAAATCAACGCTTCATTTTACCTGTAAATGAGAATTGCTGTTTTTCATAATGACGAAAACTCAGTCAAGTAACTGGGGGCAATGTTAGATGTTGGTTTCAAACCACAACACTGCAGAGATAGGGACACGCGCAGTCTATGTTATCTTTGGTCTGTGGTATGAAGTTTTTGTCCCGCGTCATGTGACGGAATTTTCGATATTAAGAGCAACAGTTTTCTCATAACTGAAGTCAAGGCTAGAATGTAGACTTCATTGGTACTGTTTCCATTTACAGCAATTTAAGCTATATCTTATCAGTAACTCTTCATTCTCTAATCAGGTACCTGATATCATTTCTGACGACCCTTCTTAGTTGAAAGGTGACGGCTACACAAAAATTAAAAAAAAATAATAATAATAAAAAATTAAAAAAATATGTCCGCGGTGGCCGAGGGGACTGAGGCACTCCAGTCACGGTCTGCACGGCCACTACGGTCGGGGGCTTGAATCCCCCCTCGGGCATGGATATTTGTGCCGTCATTAGTCTTAGCTACTTCATAAGTAGTTTGTAAGCTTAGGGACTGATGACCCCGTAGTGAAGTCCCATAAGTTCTACATACATTTGAATTTTTTGAAATAAAAATGTTAGACGCGATCTCCCGCACGTGAATCTAACGCGCTACCACATGACCACCACCAACCCATTGCTAGAAACAGCACGTTTGCAGATACTATTCTGTCAAGCGAAAATGTTTTCTAGAACGGAATTAATTTTTACAGATGTTTGAATTTTTCTTTCCATTACTGGCTAAACACTAACTAAATACAAAATTTGTCATTTGTGTGTCTGCTTGTGTGTCTGAGAAGTACATTAGAATTTTGATGATCGGTGAGTCAGTGAGTGACTGAATTAGCGATTTTCGACTGCTAATATTTCGTAAACTATAAGATGTAGAATCGTATAATTTGAAAATACAGCTAGTTATAGGAGATACTCTTGGTAATCGAAAATTCAGGCTTCCAATTTTTTCCACAATTGAGATACAGGGAGGTCAAAAGTGCCGTCTACTGCTTCGAGAAGGGGATGGTAAGGCTGTGCGCTCGACTTGGCGGGGACACTGCTGTGCCCTCAGATAGTGCATATTGCAGTTTGAAAAGTAAAACTACCAAGAAAGATGCCAAAGCGTAAGAAAGAAATTTCGTGTTCTCGATCCGTTACCAAAATTCAGAAAACGGCGTTGTAAAGTGGATCTACAGACGATAGAAACTTGCAATTTGTTGACGTTTTTTATCTTACACTGTAGGCATCAGCGATTTTTCTATATTCTCATCCCTAAGGGAATGAACGGTTTCTTGAAGCTAGAAATACAAAACATCGGATCAAGATTTTTATTGGAATTTTAAAAACACGTGTTTTGGAAATTCATCCATTCAGCGGGTGAAATAAGTGGAAATCTTTTAAGGGTGCAATTAAGACTATTTTGATGCTAAAAAATTTGGATTTGGGTCCGTGTTTAGAATTTTAAAAAATGTATTTCGGGATGTTTTGAATTCTGCCATCAATGGTGCAGTAGGGGATGACAAGTTGTATCAAAATACTTGATTAGGAAGGCATTTTTAAAGCTAAACCTATGAAAATTTACATTTAAAAGTAGAAACAAACCAATGCAGACCATCCAGTCTACGATTTCGAAGTTTTCTATTCAATATAATCCTGGCATGTCAAACTTACAGGTGTATTTTATGTAAGATATACGTTGTCAGCTTCAGATTCGTATCCAAATTGCCGTAGGATTGCGACGTTTAGTTCGGATATTATCTTGTTCACATTTACTGTCAATAGTTTATAAGCTGGACTCAGGCAATTTTTAGAATTATTTTAAACTAACCGGTTCGACTGCCTCAACGTTACAGTCCACTTTTGCCGCAGTGTGAACTTCGAGTCCCTGATCTACATCGTCTCCCGGCGTATTTTTGTTCTTCGTCTTATTACGTACTAGATTTGCATATGATGGGAGTTTCTTTTTGGGCTTCACACTAGTTCCCACATTTTCTACGGGGAGGGGGAGGGGGCGTTGTCTGGATCCCTGGAGGCACATCCAGTTTCTGTTTCTCGATAACGTCGTGGTTGCGCGCTCCCTCGGGTTTGTCTTCCCGCGAGGCGCTCTGTTTACTCTCGCGACTGGGCAGTTTGAATAAACTGTTAGTTGCAAGTTGCTTACCGACACTGAGTTGTGTGGATAGACCGTCAGGTTCAAGTTGTTGTTCTTCACGGGTTTGCGGCCGGATTATGTCGATCTGCTGATACGATATTTCGGCGGTCCACCTGGCCGCCATCTTCAGGTATGACTGGTGCACAATCACGCCGGAACTGAGGACACATCAGTTACGGCGGCTCCTTTATACCGCGGGAACAGGCCAGTGCGCATGTGCAAGAAGTGGAAGAACGCCCTCTGGGACGTGAAGAGTATTGCAGCGCCACCAGCGATAGAAGTTAGCCAAAATCAAAAATTAAGAAGAAGATGGTCGAAAATTAGACCGTTGTTTTTTAATATCAGATAAAATGGGATTCCACGTTTCACTCAATGGAAATCCTTTTTCCCTATTAATAAGATTATCTGATAATCTTATTTCGATCGCTTCCTTAAGGACACAATCCCAATAACGTGAGGCTGGAGCAATAATTTGCGTGTCTTTAAATGACATATTATGCCCTTCATTAAGACAATGTTCAGCCACTGCAGACTTTTCTGGTTGGAACAGAAATGTATGCCTTTGATGTTCCACACAACGGTCGTGAATTGTACGAATAGTCTGCCCAATATATACCTTTCCACAGTGGCAGGGGATTTTATATATTCCAGGCTTTCTTAATCCAAAATCATCTTTTACCGATCCTGGAAGAGCTCCGGTGTTAGACAAAGGCAATAAGATACTTTTGATGTCGTATTTTTGAAGGATTCTTGATATTTTTAAAGAAATACTTCCCGCATAAGGTAAAAATGCAATTTATTTTGAAGTGTCCGTGGGTGGTTCACGTGGTGGTCCGAATTGGAAAGCTCGACTGATTTGATGATTAGTATAGCCATTCTGCCTAAAAACAACCTTAAGATGATCCAATTCTTACATCAAATATTCAGAATCAGAAATGGCATAAGCTCTTTTGACGAGTGTCCGTAGAACACCCAACCGTTGATGGGGTGGATGACAGCTAGTAGCGTGGAGATAACGGCCCTTATGTGTGGGTTTACGGTACACGCTGTGCCCCAAAGTCCCATTTTCGTTTTTATGAACTAAAACATTCAAGAAAGGCAATTTACCATCCTTTTCAATTTCCATCGAAAATTTTATGCGTGGATGAACACAAAATAATTTAGAAAGCGATGGAGGGCTTCCATTGTGCACCAGGCATACCTGAAGATGGCGGCCAGGTGGACCACCGAAATATCGTATCAGCAGATCGACATAATCCGGCCGCAAAGCCGTGAAGAACAACAACCATTATTACGCCGGGAAAATCTACGGAATTACATCAGGTTCAAGTTGTTTACCGACACTCGGCAAGACAGATTGTGTGTTCGTGCAGCTTCGTCGTTGCTCTGTTTAGGGTCAATTTGATGCAACACCACCTAGAAGACAAGTCCTCACAGCTGGTCGTGCCTACGTCACACTGAGAGGCCGCGGGAGCTAGCTGACCGCCTCATCACGGTCGACCGGTCAGCTAGCGTGAGGCCTTGTCTTGTAGGTGGTGTTGGTTGATGTCGCTCCGATACCGGTAGTTGACACTCACTCACGTCAATGGAAACAGTGTTTACAAGTGATAACGAGTGTTGTGTTGTTTCTGCGGGGTACCTGTACCTCCAATTTTAACAGTGCACCGTTAGTGTTTTGCCAGTGTCTGTGTTTAGTGTTGCAAGTTGTAACACCACATCGCGACCATAGCATTGCAATCACGGTATTCCGCCATTTTTCATCGTTACGTAATTTTAATAATTTGTCAAGAGGCAGAATTTTCTCATTTTTCAAAAATTTTAGTAAATCCAAATTGTATCAGCGTAATTCAGAGTAATAGTATCCAGGGAATACTTAGGTCAAAACATCTCGTATATCAGAGATCATTTGTCATATTGCAATTATAAATAGTACCCGCAGGTGAGTTACTCTCTCTCTATGTGCTGAGCTTTCTCTATGTGCTCAGCTCTCCATGTGCTCAGCTTCCTATGTGATTGGTTCTCTATGTAACGAGCTCTCAGTGGTTAACTAAAATATTATACGCGGTTAAATTCCAAGATAGGAAGAAAACCCGAAAAAGTATTTAAAATTTATTATGAACTTCCACATCGTGATCATACGCGAAAGCGAACATTATCTTTGAACTTTGATCGGGATAGGCTAGAATGGAAGAATTAGAAACTTCTGCCTCCCGTAAAAAACTGATAAATATTCGTGAGATGAAATTTGAACTTACTGGCTACTTTAATGCAATAACTTTTTAAAGACGTATCTTGAAGAATCCAGAGACATTAATACAAACAATCTTTGACGAAAATAATCACGAATTCTCGACTTATAAAGTGTGTACTGTCAAAGTGTTGTGAATGTA
Source organism: Locusta migratoria (assembly GCA_026315105.1). Taxonomy (NCBI): domain Eukaryota; kingdom Metazoa; phylum Arthropoda; class Insecta; order Orthoptera; family Acrididae; genus Locusta; species Locusta migratoria. The sequence goes on along the minus strand of CM048746.1, from coordinate 152,218,841 downwards.
ACTATTGATTTCAAAACAGAGAATCTATGAACCTTAAAAATGTCTTAAACAGTTATTCGAGTATTTAGTTCCCTAATATTGTCCCAGCATATTCTAAAAGTGAAAAATATATCTGTGACGTTACTAAGAAATTAATTAACGTGTGAAGGATCTAACAGTTTTGGTCAAGAGAAACTTATGGTGAAATTTTTTAAAGAATAATTCTATAAAGGAAAAGGATCAGGCAAAAACAGTATCTTTGTGACGGGCGTCAAATTATCTGAACTACCGGGACTCAATTATTCAAATTTTTATTTTTTGGTTTATTAAATATCAGCCCCTGAGAAACGGATTTTCATGCTCAAACATTACAAAAAGTCTTTAAGTTTAAATAAAATCCAGAACCAATATTTGTTGTTGTTGTGGTCTTCAGTCCGGAGACTGGTTTGATGCAGCTCTCCACAATACCCTATCCTGAGCAAGCCTCTTCATCTCCACATAAGATCGACAACCTACATCTGTCTGAATCTGCTTACTGTATCCATCTCTTGGACTTCCCCTGCGATTGTTTCCCCATACACTTCCCTCCAACGCTAAATTCACAATTCCTTGATGTCTAAGAATGTATCCTACCAATCTATCCCTTCTTTTAGTCAAGGTATGTCAGAAATTCCTTTTCTCCCCAATTCTGTTCAGTACCTCCTCATTAGTCACGCGATCCACCCACCTAATCTTCAGCATTCTTCTGTAGCACCATATTTCAAAAGCCTCAATCCTCTTCCTGACCGCACTCTTTATCGTCCATGTCTCACTCCCATACAAGGCAACACTCCATACAAATGCCTTCAGAAAGGACTTCCTTAGGTTTAAATCAATATTCGATGTTAACAAATTTCTCTTTTTCAAGAACGCTTTTCTACCCATTGCCATTCTGCATTTTATATCCTCTGTACTGCGACCATCATTTGTTATTTTACTGCCCAAGTAACAAAACACTTCTACCTCCTTTATTGCTTCGTTTCCCAATCTAATTCCTTCAGCATCACCTGATTTTCTTACACTGCACTCCATTACCCTAGTTTTGCTCTTGTTAATGTTCATCTTATATGCACCTTTCAGCACACTGTCCATTCCGTTCAATTGCTCTTCCAGGTCCTTTGCTGTATCTGACAGAATTACTATGTCGTCGGCAAAACGCAATGTTTTTAATTCTTCCCCCTGAACTTTAATTCCTTCTCCAAATTTCTCCTTGCTTTCCTTTATAGCTTGCTCAATGTACATATTGAGCAACAATGGAGAAAGACTACAACCCTGTCTTACTCCCTTTCCAACCACTGCATCCCTTTCATGCCCTTCAACTCTGACAACCGCTGTCTGGTTTTTGTACAAGTTGTAAATAACCTTACGTTCCCTATATTTTACTCCTGCTTGCTTCAGAACTTGAAAGAGCTTATTCCAATCAACATTGTCAAAAGCCTTCTCCAAATCTACAAAAGCTAGAAATGTAGGTTTGCCTGTTCTTAATCTATCTTCTAGGATAAGCCGTAAAGTGAGTATTGCCTCCTGAGTTTTCACACCTGTCTGCACCTGCTTTCTTAGGGATGGGGATTATAACATTTTTTCTTAAAGTATGAGGGTATTTCACCTATCTCATACATCTTACATACCAGGTGAAACAATTTTGTCATGGCTGGTTCTCCCAGAGACTTCAGTAGCTCTGAGGGAATATCATCTACTCCAGGGGCCTTGTTTTGACTTAGGTCTTTCAGGGCTCTGTCAAATTCTTCTCTCAGTACAGTATTTCCTATTTCATCTTCATCTACATCCTCTTCCCTTCCTACAATATTGTCTCGAAGTTCATTTCCTTTGTAGAGCCCCTCCATATACTCTTTCCACCTTTCAGCTTTCTCTTCTTTGCTGAGAACTGGTTTTCCATCAGTGTCCTTGATATTCATAGAGCGGTTTTTCTTATCTCCAAATGTTTCCTTTAATTTCCTGTAGGTTGTATCTATTTTTCCCCTATTTATACATTCTTCTACGTCCTTGCATTTGCCTTCTAGCCACTCCTGCTTAGCCATTTTGCACTTCCTGTCAATCTCATTTCTTAGTCGTCTGTACTGAATTTTGCCTGTTTCAATTACTGCATTTTTATATTTTCTCCTTTCATCGATTAAATTTAGTATCTCCTGTGATATCCAAGGAATTTTTGTTGGTCTTTCCTTCCTACCTATTTTGTCCTCTGCTACCTTCACTATTTCCTCTCTCAATTTTATCCATTCCTCCTCTACTGTTTTATTTTCCCCTGTTTCTGTCAATTGTTGCCTAAAGCTCCCTCTGAAATTCGTAAGAACCTCAGGTCCCTTCAATTTACCCAGGTCCCATCTCCTTACTTTCCTACCTTTTTGTAGTTTCTTTAGTTTCAGCCTACAGTTCATAACCAACAAGTTATGGTCAGAGTCTATATCTGCCCCTGGGTATGTCTTACACTGTAGAACCTGGTTCCGAAATCTATGTCTTACCATTATAAAATCTATCTGGTATCTTCCGGTGTCTACTGGTCTCTTCCACGTATACAACCTTCTTTTGTAATTCTTGAACCAGGTGTTTGTTATAACTAAAGTATGTTCTGTGCAAAATTCTACCAGGCGGTTTCCTCTTTCATTCCTTTTGCCCAGACTATATTCACCTACTATCTTCCCTTCCCTTCCTTGTCCTACCAATATTTACAGTAAAAAAATCAACAAAGATATAAATTTTATTAACTGCGAGGAAGTACCAGGTCTTAATATTCATACTGAGGTGACCAATACAATTTTGAACCTATACATCCAATACAACTGTGAAAATCAAAACGTAATCTACAGCTTAAAAGTCGCAAGCTAAAGCAAAATATAAAACGAAGTCAACATAACTGTCGCCCCAGTAACCAAACCAGACCATGTCGCCGCCCAGTCACCAAGTGTCTTAAAACGTAAGCGACCGCCGCATAGGCACAATATTCGTCTTGCCGTGTGTTTTTAAGTCGTGCATTCGTCGTCATCCTGTGTGTTCCGCCATTGTGTTTTTACCGCCCTGGATTTTAAACTTCTAGATATTAGTGATTTTAATTACCATGGCTATTTTAATTCTGAATATGCGTTTTATAGTTCTTCGTTATATGTATCAGTCTCTGTATTCTAATCTCCTATCAAACTGTTTCATTCTGCATTTTATCACCATTCAATGTTCTGAATCATCTTGTCGAACTTTGTAAAGTCGATCGGCTGAAGAGCAGCACTGAAGCTGCTGCCAGCCTACCACCACAGGTGGCTTTATAATATCAACAAAGAAAAAAAAATGTGTTGTTTCCTGTGGAATCTCACACTCAACGCTGATGGCTTAGGACAGGTTACGTGAGATTCTACAATCGTCTGTCCGGGTTGTGAACTTCGTGTCACAGCATTTTCAATGTGTTGCTAGAACATTATTTCATCGACATTATAACCGACGGTGATGGTTCATCATCGGATTAATTCCATTCATGCGTTTTCCGTCTGTTTGTAGGTGCTAGCAAAATAGTTCTAAGAGGGAGCTGATCATCGCCGTGGTGGCGTGGCCGAGCGTTCCAAGGTGTCGCTGTCCGTCGTCGTAGGATCAAATGTTTTAAATGTTTGTACAACTTATGGCACTTAACTACGGGGTCATCAGTCCCTAAGCTTACAAACTACTTATGAACTAGCTAAGATTAAAGACGGCACAAATATCCATGCCCGCGAGGGGATTCGAACCCCCGACCGTAGTGGCCGTGCTGGCCGTGACTGAAGCGCCTCAGTCACCTCGGCCACCGCGGCCGGCGTCGGAGGATCGAGTCCTCCCTCGGGCATAAGTTACATTAAGTAGTTTGTAAGCGTAAGGACTGATGATGAGTAGTTAAGTCCCATTGATTTATAAACATTTGAAAATTTGAATTTGTTTCTGATCATCGTCCGTTTTGTGGGGCAGTGGAGGATATTCCGAAACCACGCCCAGTTCCTTCACATTCTCTTCAACGGTAAGAGCAGGCAGTTTGTCAGGTAACGTTTCTCAGGTACCAAATCGGCAAAGGTTAATATTCAAACGTTACTCTAAGGTAGTTTTCAGCACTGTTACACGTTTAGGACATTTCTGTCGCACATGATCACAATCAATAGAATAATGACAAGTAGAAACCTGGCCAGAATAAACAACTTCAGCCTTGTAAACACGCACGATAACAAGTGCGGGAATATTCAGTTCGACATGCATTTCAACGTTTCTTACTCCATTATAGCATTGCGGTTTGTGCTGAATTGACTGCATTTCATGTCGAATAGCCCTGTCGTCACCATATTGAAATAAACATTAAATTCCGCTGATCACAATTTTTTCAGAATTTTGTACTATGTTTTATAAAGAAATATCCTACGTCCAGACACCTACATTTGTTACAGTACCAGTAATTATCGCCACACTAATGGCACAGTCTTTTCACTTAGATCTTAAGCTATCCACGTTTCTGTACATAGTGGAACAACTGTCAATTTTGTGAAGTAAAGTAAGCATATACATCTACTGCTGCTGTATTATGTTATTGTATGTACATTTGTATAGATGTATATGTAAAAGTATGTAGATTTATGAAAATGGTATTTAATGTCATTATTTACGAAATCGCTCACCTAGACATAAATGACATTTAAAGTTGCTCACTCAGACTGAGCATCACTGATATATAATAGATGTTGACAATATATTAAGTAAAGAAACAACAAACAATAACTTTATTATTCAATGTACCTGAAAACCTTACATAGGTAGCATTAGAAAAACATTGTAAATTCAGTGGGATAGATTAAGCGCCTAGACCTTCAGCTGACCACATTACGGTGTACATAGTAGTATTCTTATTTGTTGGATAATTTTAATAAGTAGACTAGGGAGGTGGTTATTGTATGCTAATATGGGGAAGAGGAAAAAAGGAGAAAATTACACACAGTTCTAAACACAAACTGTTAGTCTCTTAGCGTAGACATGAAGATACTGCTTGTGCTGTGTGTGTAGCGTTACGTTTGTTAATTGGTTAATCTGATGTGAGCCAGTTTATATATTTCTGTTAGATTACATTATGGTACGATCATTTGGATGGTTTCACATATAATGTAACATAGATGGTGACCACTGTAATTATTCATAGCCGGCCGCGGTGGCCGAGGGGACTGAGGCGCTCCAGTCACGGTCTGCACGGCCACTACGGTCGGGGGTTCGAATCCCCCCTCGGGCACGGATATTTCTGCCGTCCTAGTTCGTAAGTTGTTCATACGTAGTTTGTAAGTTTAGGGACTGATGACAACATAGTTAAGTCCCATAAGCTATAAAAACATTTGAACATTTGAATTATTCATAAAATTGTTCTCCTGTACCTTCGCGTGATCATATTATGGTAAATGTACGTTAACAGTAATTTTATTTTTCCACTTAATCGTATTGTGAAAACTTTATATATCTGGCTTTATTAAGTTTGTTTGGGCTAATTACTTAGACCCTGAGTCACCCATGCTACTGTGTTCATGGTCGCACTAATGTTCAAGTACTTTAAATACTGCTGTGGTTGTTCTTTTACACTAATGAACTTTCTACTAATAGATTTTAACTTCTTACATAATAGATAATTGATTAAATTATTTTATTTAAAATTATACCTGTTATTCGATTATCAAAAATCGATCGATATCAATATAATACAAGTTCACTTATAGTAGTGCACTCTAGCGGCATTCATAGAAACATTTGTTAGTATTTACGGCGCAGCTACCAGCGTCGTGGAGGTGCTCAACCAGACATGTACTCTTTGGTATATTTTACGTATATTTTACCGTTTTAAATTTGACCAGCTATCCATTTCATTTCTGACTATCCAAAAGCACATGATTATATATATATAATCAGCCAGTATACCTACCAGATTTTATGTCGAGCAATATTATAAACAGTTTAATGTCAATGAGGTAACTAACCAGATTTCTTAGAAATTTTGAGATTACGTTTTATTTGCTTTTCTACTTCACAAATTGTACTTTACTTGTAATAATTACATGTAAGCACTATTTTTGTACATGTTTCCTACAGATCTGATGATGACACTACAGAGTGTCGAAACTGGTCGTCTTGAAGAAATAAAAATTGCGATCTTGACATCTATCCTTCATTTTAAATAAACATTTTTTCACGAAACAGTCTTTCAGCTCAGACGGGACATTGAATATGCGGACACTCTTGTACACTAACTTAGCATAAGAAATTCACCACTAGGGGTCACAGTGATCAACACACCTGCACGGATTACTCAAGTACGCCCCCCGCCAGACACAATTTCTCAACCTTACCCTGCGCACTAATACTCACACTCGTAGTTTTTGTAAACTGATTCCCTTAAGAGCAAGGGGCCAGGAGTGCCTCCGCACAGAAGAAACGATTATTGCCCGTCATAGGCATATTATGTAAGTTTTATATATGTGGTCTCTCTTCTTCCGGACATATCCGAAAAACAGACGCCACATAATTTACACTTTAAATATATTTTTTTCCGGTTCTGAAAATGTGTAATCATATTTTATGAATAACTTTATGTTATCCGACATGTGATTCGTAGTTTTAAACGATCGCTCTCATTTTAAATGTACTTGACTTGCAAAACGAAGGCAATGTATTACGATCTTCTCTATAATTTCTAGCCATATCGGCTGATTTCCTCTCTTCAACTCAGGTTTTGTTGAAACTTCGTATTTCACGTGATAATTTTTCTTTCTTTTATGGACAGCTAATCTATAAGTAATATTAATAATTAAAAATTAGGTTCATCTTGTTAGGTTAGGTTAGGTTTACAATTACGATGTGGAAATTGTAATAAGTGACGTTTGCAACCTAGACGTTAATATACGAAAGGAAGGTGTAAGGGTAGTCAAGTAAAAGACTTGTTCAAATGCCAATTTGAGTTTATTGATTGCTTGGTAAGTAAGACAAATAATTTAAAGAGTATCACATTGTTCTTAAAGATGGTGTCCAACTTCCTGTATTACCGTGATGAGTGAGTTGATCCTTGCCTGTGAGTGCGTGCGTCGTTAAATATGGTCCTCGTAGTGGTGAGTGCCACTTATCGTTAGCGTCATGTTGACGGGGCCCAGGTCACTCTTTGAGGTAGTGCTCGTAGTTCTTGTAGTAGGTGCCGTCCGGGTCGTACTTGGCCCTCAGCTTCTCCCATATGTCCTTCTTCTCGGTCACCAGGAACCTGATCACCTTCTCGACGCCCTGCTTCTGTTTCTCGTTGCATTTGGCGCACTCGTTCTGAAGGGCGTCCGGGATTAGCACTGTGAGAAACACATTTCATTAATATCACTAGACAATCGCTCTATTAGAAGAAAAACGAGAGAGAGAGAGAGAGAGAGAGAGAGAGAGAGAGAGAGAGAGAGAGAGAGAAATAAATGGAAGCTGAAATTTCTAGGCCCAATCAGTATTAATGTTAAAATTATATTACAATCTGTATTTTATTTTTGGACGAACTGTGATGGATAAACACAGTCAGCCAGAAAAATATTGTTAGAAAACAAAGCCAGATGGCGTATACTGCGTTCTATCTCACAATAGTATTCTATGAAAATTATTGACCTTTTATGCTCATGTTAACTCAATTTTAAAAGGAAAGCATGTTGTTCCTGATATACTGCAAATCTTAAATTTTAATGGTTAACGCAGGCAAATTTTAATGTTTTAATAGAAACTGGTCTGAGGGCGCTGTAAGCTGTTGATTTCACTTATCTTTTTGGGAAATACGGCTGAATCTATGATATTTTTCTTTTTTAAACTGTACTTCACCTTCTGTACTGTCATTTAAGCTTTCTTATACATTTAATTTTATCCGTCTTTTAACAAATGCCTTTCATATAAAGTGGGCGCCGGTCACCAACTGCGTGAAGTTTAAGGTGCGCAAGTGTGTGCAAACGGCTGCCTCAATTATTATGTTTACCTGAAAGACTTTTTAATTGTTTTATGGATATCGCATGTTATTTCTTAATGCAGAGTACATGAATTATCATGACTTCCAATTCTGGTATATGATCTGTTATACAATTCTAATATTCTTGGCTTGTATATATTTTTATTGTTTTAATGAATGACAAACTTGAATTTATAGCACTGATGATGTTCTATCATAGAACGACATCGATATGTGAATTTTGCAAAATATATATTTCCTTTCGCCCACCAAGCGGAAACCGCTTGTTTTATTGTAACCTTGATTCAGAATTACCACACTTCTACATAGAATCACCCGTTGGAAACCTCGTTTTCTTGAAGGAAGTAAAAGGAATAAAGCATCTCATGGATTTCCCTATGAACTCCCGAAGGCCTTTCTGAAAATACACCGACTGAAATAATAATTAAAAAATAGTAAAACCTTTCAGAACTTCCGAATTCTATTAATATTCACGATTGAAAGAGTTCATATGGAGTACATGAAATTATTGCATTTACAGGTCAATAATTAAGGTGGTTCCGATGTTCCAAGTGTCGATCCATTTTGAAACTCCTGTTATATAGCTGATTATCTGTCAAGAAGCTCTCAAGCGCCAGTAAGAAAATCTTAAAACTTATTGAGAACAAATATTTCTCTCATAAAACTTATGAACAACGAAATAGATTAACAGCACGAAAATCAGCGATATATACAGTTATATACTTACGAACAACGAAATAGATTAACAGCACGAAAATCAGCGATATATATATATATATATATATATATATATATATATATATATATATATTTCGTAAGTTTTATGAAAGCAGTATTTGTTCTCAATCAGTTTTAAGCTTTTCTTACTGGCGCTCACAGCTTCTTGGTAGTAACCAGCGATGTAATGGGAGTTTCAATTACTGACCTGTAAATGAAATCATTTCATGTACTCCATATGAACTATTTCAGTCGTGAATATTAATAGGACTGAAAAATACTGAAAGGTATTACTATTTTTTTTATTTTTATTATTTCCGTCGGTGTATCATCAGTAAGGCCTTCGCAAGTACATATGGATTTCCATGAGACGCTTTATTTCTTTCACTTCCTTTAAAGATAACGAAGTTTCCAGCAAGTGATCCTGTGCATAAGTGAGGTTATATAAAGAACAGTTACAACTAAAGCGCTATTTGTAAGTTTTATTAAATAATATCCCATAGAAGTACGTGGTACAGCTCCCGCGGGTAGCAATGGCGGAGCTGATTCCTGGATTCATTCGATCCTACAAATGGGGAACACAGTCTTGGGGTAGCATTATAGCACGCTTACTCGACCTGTTTGAAAGAGTTGTGGGTTGGTGAATCGAACATGACAGTTGTGGCCATGATAGCGCTTAGAGTATCACGCACAGTGTGGAGATGAGCACTATCCTGTTCCAAGAGTTAAAGCATGCCTTGCGCCAGTGGGTTGTCAAGTCCTCCCTCGCGCATAAATGTGTGTTCAAAATGTTCAAATGTTTGTAATCCTGTGGGAACAAACTACGTTGGTCATCAGTCCCTTGTCTTACAAACAACTTAAACTAAGTTAAACTAATCTAAGGAGAAACACACACATCTATGCCCGAGGGAGGATACGAACCTCCGATGCGAGAGGCCGCGCGATCCGTACCGTGGCGCTTTAGACCGCTCAGCCACTCTCGCGCGGCTGGATGTGTGTATTGTCCTTTGTATGTTTCTACATTTACGTACATCCCCCACAATCCACACAGATATGCGTGCCGAAGGGTACTCAGTACCACAAGTAGTTACTTGCTTCGCTGTTCCAATCCCATATAGAGCGAGGGAATAATGAATGTTTGTATGCATTCGTACGAGGGATAATCTCTTTGATCTGATCTTTGTTGTCTTGGTTGGCAGTAGACTCATTCTGCATTCCGGCCCTCTAAATTTCTTCAACAGTGTTTCTCGAAAAGAACGTCACTTCCCTTCTGTGAATCCCATATGAATTCCCGAAGCATTTCAGTAACACTCGCGCATTTATTACATTTACCAGTTACCAAACCTAGCCGCCCGCCTTCGAATTGCCTCTATTTCTCCTTTAAACTGGTCTTCCGGGAATCTCAAACACTTGAGCAATACTCAAGATGAGGCCGTAGAAGTATACAGACGAATCTCCCAATACACCGAAGTCGACTATATTCCTTCCTTGCGACTGTCATTATATGCTCGTTCCATTTCATATCGCTGTGCAGCGTTAGGCCTAGGTATTTAATTGACGCGACTCTAACAAGCATCACACTACTAATGCTGTGTTCGAATATTACGGGATTTTTTTCCACTACTCATCTGAATCACCTTATATTTTTCTACATTTAGCGCTAGTTGCCATTCCTCACATACCACCTAGACAATTGGTCCAAGTCATCCTGGATCCTACTACAGTCATTCAATGACGACACCCTCTTGTCACCACAGCATCATCAGCAAACAGGTGCAGATTGCAACTCACTCTGTCCGTCAGATCATCTATATAGAAAAAATAATAGCGGTCCTATCACACTTCGCTGGGGTACCCCTGACGATACCCTAGTCTCTAGTGAACACTCACCATCGAGGACAACGTACAGGGTTCCATTACTTAAGTAATCTTCGAGCCACTCACATATTTGAGTACCTATGCAGTAAGCTCGTACCTTCATTAGCCTTTCGAATGTCAGAAATATGCAGACAGCCTGTTCCCCATCATCGATAGCACACAAGACGTCATGAGAGAAAAGGGCAAGCTGTGTTTCGCTCGACCAATGCTTCCTAAAGTCGTGCCGATACATGGACAGAAGCTTTTGCGTCAGAACGAAATTTACTATATTAGAACTGAGAAAATGTTCAAGTAGTTTGTAAGAGTAGAGACCGATAACAGGAGTTTGTTCCCTTAGGAACATAAACATTTGAAGATTTCAGTGACACTGCATCAACAAAGCTCTGGTCAGTGTTGCGTCCGCTAACACCAGAGATGAACAAGACTTGTAGCTCATAGCTCCCTAAACCACAAAGCCTGGTATGTGGCCAGTGTGTCTTGTACGAATGAGCTCTACGAGACACCGCTCGCAACTTCTAAGTTCTGCGCGCAAACTAGCTTCTTTACGGGCAGACTCTGCTTTCATCGTCGCTCCTGCGGGATGGATGGAACACGGCCGAGAGGTATCAGTCCTAATACTAGGGTTCACAACCGTGTTAACCCTTCTAGGCTCACACGCCACTTATTCTGCTGTAACTGTACCATCTACCGATGCTTCCATGTTTGTAAAGCTATGGAACTAAACTGCAATGATCATCAGTCCCTAGACTGACAATCTACTTAAACTAACTTATGTTAAGGACAATACACACACACACACACACACACACACACACACACACACACACACACACACACACACACACACACACAAACCATTAAAGGACGCATGTCACTATATTTTCTTCAAAATTAATGTAGGATTGACAGCTAGGGTGGCAGTAGTGGAGGTGGAGCCCACATGGGAGGCACGAATCCACCAAACCCATGGTTACTGCAGCCTCGGTGACCACCCAAAGTTGTCAAGTCTCCGCCCAATTTGATTTTGCTGTCATTTTTAAAGGTATTAATCATCGTCAGATTCATGATTCGAATGTCATGAGCGGAAAAGACCTATTCGTCGTGTTACCTACGGGATTGCCTTACGACGTCAGTCGCTGAAATGGTTTGTATGTTTCGAGTGTACCTGGCCCATTGCTCTAGATATTCAATATAAATGCTACAGTTCTGAAAATAGAACAGGAACACAATTGCGAATATTCTAGAAATATAAATTCGAAAGTTGAAACTCTTGGGCAGAATTCGCATGGATAAGTGAGACTGCGATTCGTCGTTTGGTTTATGATTACTGTGATAGAAAGGAAAATTCAAGCATAGTTTATTCAACCCATTAAACAATGAAGTCGTTTTCAAGGCAGTCACACACACGACCGAGGTTTTCCATTTGGAAGGTGGAGATGATTATTTCATTAAGTAACAAATTACATGAAAGTACCACCATGTAAATTAACTACATACGGATTCAGCTGCATGCTGACGTGACACAATAATATTTTTGAATCTTTTGATATTTTAATCAGGACTTAAGACTTAAATGAATATAATTCAAATGGTACCAATCTTATGCACTTCAGCCGTCACCAATGAAGTTGTCAAGTTATCGTGAACACAAAGTACTATTGACTGGCCTCGTAACAAGGAATTAATAATTTCAAATGATTAAAAGTTTGAAATTTTAATATATATAGCGAACATTATCTTTGCTCTTGCTAAAAACTTATAGCCAGCAGAACACAGCTTGGGAACAACTTAGTATTTTAGTATGTTACTACTAACGAGGACAATGTTTTATATTAGATCAATATGCAAGAATATTACAATCGGCTAGTTTGTGGACCTATGTATACAAACCTTTTTGACTACCAATTAACCTGTCAGATTCCACCCGAGTACGTTTGCCCTATAGTATGATTTCCGACATACACGATAAACACAATTGCAATTCACTATCATGCGTATGTCTTGGACGAACAATTAGAAAAACCTAAAAAGATATACACAGAAATTCCTAAAGTTCTGGTAAACAAGTTACTGAAAATAAAAAAATTCCACCCGTCTCAAGCTGATCAGTTTTTAATGCTTCAGGATCCCTTTATTCCAGCTTCTCTAGATTTATTAAATGAAAGAAATAAAAAAAATGGCTTATATTACTATGCCCATACACAGTGAATGAATAGATCATTTTGTTGCAATATGGTTAAAATACATATACATATAATGAGATTATCAACGTGTGGCTATGAATAGCTTGACAAATACAATATTGACATTAACAGTATGTTGGCTACTAACAGCCAAATTCATTATTCGTCAAAGCTACATTATCGTCCAGTATAAATGGAGCATGTATGACAGAAACCGTTATGAAAATCGGCAGAACTGCAACAAGTCCTCTGCGTTTTATCTCTGCTTGCTTTGATGTAGAAATGCCCATGAACTGGAAAGAAATTACAAAATATCATTTATTTCATCCCTCTGACGGAGTCGTAATGTGGAAATCTCTGACAAACAGAGCACTGAAGCGTTGCCCTGTTGAGATACACGATTCGCTTCAACAGCAATATTGCAATACGCCTGGCAGTTTCATATATGGATAAATTAGTTGTTTACGGATTGGTTATCAATAACTGCGACCTCTCTGTACCGTTATAAAAGTACGTGTATTCAGTCTATTAAGCAAACTTTATATGTTGGTAGTAAAAGTTGCAAGAGACAGTTTAAAAATACAGAGGAAAAACGTTATATCACCGTTCCATCCTCTTACCAGTGTAAGTATGAACGACAGTATTCTTAGGAAAGGTTACAAAAGAGATTTTAATAGTGGAATAAATTATACAAGTGTTCAGTGTTCAGCCGGCCGTGGTGGCCGAGGAGACTGAGGCGCTCCAGTCACGGTCTGCACGGCCACTACGGTCGGGGGTTCGAATCCTCCCTCGGGCATGGATATTTGTGCCGTCCTAGTTCGTAAGTAGTATGTAAGTTTAGGGACTGATGACCCCGTAGTTAAGTCCCATAGACTATACAAACATTTGAACATTTTGTTCAGTGTTCGTACCATACCAAACATGAATTATAGAATGGTTACTTGTAATTGAGGAAAAGAGCTAAATGTTTCAGTCCAGAGAGCGCAACGGGGCTCATGGCGACAGACGTAACATACCGCAACACGATCTTAATTTCTAGGATTGGTTGTTTTCAGACGTATTGTTGTTGTCTTCAGTCAGGAGACTTTGATGCAGCTCTCCACTCTACCCTGAGCAAGCCTCTTCATCTCCTTATAAGAAAGGTACCCTACATCCATTTGAATCTGCTTACTGTATTCATTTCTTGGTCTCCCTCTGGGATTTTTACTCCACACACTTCCCTCCAATGCTAAATTCACGTTTCCTTGATGTCTAAGAATGTCCCCTACCAATCGATCCCTTCTTTTAGTCAATGTATCCCAGAAATTCCTTTTCTCCCCAATTCTGTTCAGTACCTCCTCATTAGTTAAGCGAGCCACCCACCTAATCTTCAGCATTCTTCTGTAACATCACATTTCAATAGCCTCTACCTTTCCGCAGTGTTTATCGAGCATGTTTCACTCCAATACAAGGCCCTCGACATATTCCTTCTACCACTTTCCCCTCTTCGCTTAATACTGGTTTTCCGTCTTAGTTCTTGATATTCATACAGCTGCTTTCTTTGTCTCTAAATATCTCTTTTATTTTCATATAGGCGGTATCTATCTTTTCCCTAGTTATACATACTTCTACGGTTATGTATGCATTTGTCCTCTAGCCACTCCTGCTTAACCAGTCTGCACTTCCCGTCAATAACATTTTTAGATATACAGCCTTCTTTCATGATGTTCAGACTAAATGTAGGTGATCATTAACTTGTGCTCCACGCAAAATTCTACCCAGCGATCTCCTCTTTCATCCTTTTTCCCAGTCCTACTACATTTCATTGTCTTCCCTTTCCTACTACCAAGTTCCAGTCCCCCATCACAATCAAGTTTTCGTCTCCTTTCTGAATGATTTCTTTTATCTCCTCATACATTAATTCGATATCCTCATCATCGGCCGTATTAATTGGCATATAAACTTGCACTACTGTGGTTGGTGTTGGTTTTGTGTCTATTTTTCCTACGATAATGCGTTCACTATGCTGTTCATAATAACTTACCCGCATTCATATTTTCTTATTCATTACCAGACCTACTCCTGCGTTACCACCGACTGATTTTGTATTTATAATCCTGTACTCACCTGACCAGAAATCCTATACATCCTGCTACTGGACTTCACTAATCCCTATCATATCTAACTTTAACCTATCCATTTCTCTTTTGAAATGTTCCAACTTACCTACGCGATTAAGGGTTAGAACATTCCACACTTCGACCCGTAAAATGCCTGTTTTGCTTTTCTTGATGACGACATCCTCCTGAGTAGTCCCCGCCCGGAGATCCGAATGGGGGACTATTTTACCTCCGGAATATTTCACCCAAGATGACGCCATTATCATATTATCATACAGTAGAGCTACATGTACTCGGAAAAAGTAACGACTGTTGTTTACCCCTTGATTTCAGCCGTTCGCAGTAACTGCATAACAAAGACACGTTAGCTGGTGCTACAAGGCCAGCTAAGTCAATCATCCAGATTGTTGCCCCTGGAACTACTGAAAAGCTACTGTCCCTCTTCAGTCCGTTTAAACAAAGGAAATAAACTTGAAGGCAGTAGAAATGGAAAACCATGTGATATGAAACTGCGAGAAGACTTTGACAGACCGCTGAAGGGTTTGGGTCGAAACAAGGCCCCTGGAGTAGATGATATTCCATCTGAACTGCTGATATCGCTAGGAAATCCAGTTATGAAAAAATTGTTCCACTTGGTACGCGAGATGTATGAGACAGGGGAAAAACCCTCCGACTTAAGAAGATTATCGGTATTTCAATTCCAAAGAAAGCAAATGCAGACAAATGTGAAAATTACAGAACTATCAGTTTAATAAGTAATGGTTGCAAAATACTAATACGAATTATTTACAAACAAATGAAAAAACTTGTGGAATCCAAGCTCGGGGAAGACCAGTTAGAATTTAGGATTTAAGAGAAATGTAGGGAGACAATACATTACTACTTCTCTTAGAAGATAGGCTACGGGAAGGCAAACCTACGTTTTTAGCGTTTGTAGATTTGGAGAAAGGCCAGGGAGAAGAAATAAAAATTTTGCGGTTTGCCGATGACATAGTAATTTTGGCAGAGACTGCAAAGGATTTGTAAGAGCAATTGAAAGGAATGGATAATGTCTTGAAAGGAAGATATAAGATGAACTTTAAAAAGATTAAAAGAAGGGTAATCGAATGGAATGTCAGAAAATCAGGCGATGCAGAAGGAGTTAGATTAGGTAATGAGACAATAAAAGTAGTAGATGAATTTTGTTATTTTAGTAGCAAGGTAACTTCCGATGGCCGAAGTAAAGAAGATATAAAATGCAGAACGGTTATGGGAAGAACAGCGTTACTAAAGAAGCGAAACTTGTTAACATCCAATATTAATTTAAATGTTAGGAAGTCATTTCTGAAAATATTTGTCTTGAGTGTAGTATTGTATGGGAGTGGAACATGGACGATAAGGAGTTCAGACAAAAAGATGATAGAAGCTTTTGAAATATGGTGCTACAGACGAATAATAAAAATTTGATGGGTAGATCACATAACTAATGAGGAGGTACTTCACCGAATTGGGGAGGAAAGGATTTTCTAGATTATTCTTACAGAAGGGATAGATTGGTGGAACACATTCTGAGACCAAGGTATCGTCAGTTTTCGGGAGGGAATTCTATGGGATAAAAATCGCTTAGGGAAACCGAGAGACGGGTACAGTAAGAAGATTCAAAAGGATTTAGGTTGCGTTCATATTCAGAGATGAAGAGGCTAGTGCAGAATGGTAGCGACGCTTGGAAAGTTGCATCAAACCAGTTTTTGGACTGAAAGCAACAACAAACAACAAGTATGTTTTTCGAAATTTCAAAATGTTACAGGCAACAAATTCACGAGCAACACTCGGTTACCCGATATTGCACTGTTTTACTCAAAATTGTTTCAGAGGATATTGTGTATGCAGACGAGGCTTTAAGCGTCTTCGAAACAGCATGGATATAATATGAAATATATAATATTTTATCCACGTCATCAGCTGTTATACATTAATTTGGATAACATCAAAGGCGGAGCAACGATCTTCCTTAGCGACATTTATCTTGTAAAAAAACAGTCTAGATTGCAGAAGGATGTTTTATTTAACCGGTTTAGATCTTATCTAAGCTCATCTTCAAAAACATTTATATAGCCCGTGTGGCTGATGCTGACGACTTCAGGGCTGTCAGCGTATCAGCGACAGAGTGCAGCTCTGGAGTCGTCAGCTGTATAAATGTAGGCCGTATAAATGTTTCTGCAGATGACGTACAATAGTTCGAAACCGATTAAATGAAATAACATTCTACGATCAAGACTTTATTACAACATAAATAACTGTTATATAATGCAGTTAAAATGGTTTTATTAGAAGCTGTTTATGGTGATTAGTGCCCTTCTTCAGCTACTTGCTGGCACCTTTACATGACGATTGTCCTTCGACATGTTAAGACAGAACGTATAACAATGCCAATATATATTTGAATGAGTGATTAAAGTGCCCGAAACAGGTGATAATGAAACTAATTTAACTGCAAACGATTGCTGCTACCTTAAAAACCAAACGCACGAATTAGTGAGTAATAAGGGCCGACTGCTGCATTTTATGACTTATTGTAGTCAGAGACCAGTTTCGGTGCTCAAATAGCACCATCGTCAGGCTCCAGATACGAACGAAAGTTCTGGATGGACGACTAATACAAGTAATACTACATACGTACGGACGATTTCGACGTTTGTGGGCGGTTATCACATTGTTCTCAATCTAGCCTAGCTGCGAAGTTCACCACTGTTCGCCTTCGGATGCTGCAGTCCTCCTTCGGGCATGGGCATTTTTGTTGTCGTTACAATAAATTAGTTTAAGCAGTTTGTAAGTCTAAGGACTGATGAGCAGAGTAGGATATTCCAGAGATTTACAAGCATTTGAACACTGCATTTTTTTTGTCTCCCTTTTATCACCATTGTTCATCTGGAACTATCAGTTCGTCTGTGAATCCTGAAGATGATGCTAAACTGCTAGTTTAATGCAATAATCTTAAAACACAAACATTATTCTTTTAAATAAAGACATTTAAACAATGTATTTATGTGCCACAGTCACTATATTGCTTCTAATAATTCTTTATTTTGTACAACTAGTTTCAGTGAAATTATGTCACCATTTTCAAGTACTTCTGTATCACCAGGAACATTTTTTAATCCTCTACAAAAAATCTCTTCCCAAAGTTAAAGTACTGACTCTTTGTTAATACAAATGATTATAAATATAGAAAATAAAAAGAATAAAAATGAAAGATCCTGCAAAAATAATGGATTCCTACATCAGGTTGTTACATGATTCCTGTAATAAAAGAGCAGGTCTGGGATTAATTATTATAAGCTTTTTGCCTCTGACCTCATGTTTGTTTTCTTGAGAACAAACAGATTAACAGCCAAGAGAGGTCATAGGAACAAAGCTTATAATAATTAAGCCCAGACCTGTTCTCTTATTGCAAGAATGCTCTAATAACCTGATATAGGAATCTGTTATTTTGGACAGGATGTTTCATTTTTATTTTTATTTTTTATTTTCGTTATCATTTCTATTAGTATGTTGTTGCTGTTGTTGTGGTCTTCAGTCCGTAGACTGGTTTGATGCAACTTTCCACGCTACCCTGTCCTGTGCAAGTCTCTTCATCTGAGAATACGTGCGGCTGCAACCTACATCCTTTCGAATCTGCTTACTATATTCGTCCCTCGGTCTCCCCCTTCGATTTTTACCCCAAGCGCTTCCTTCCAATGCTAACTTGACAATTCCTTGATGTCTCAGAATGTGTCCAACCAATGTATCCCTTCTCATAGTCAGGATATGCCAGAAACTCCTTTTCTCCCCGATTCGGTTAAGCACCTCCTCATTAGTTACGTGATCTACCCATCTAATTTTCATCATTCGTCTGTAGCACCACATTTCAGAAGCTTCTATCACCTTTTTCTGAACTCCTTATCGTCCACTTTTCACTCCCATACAATGCTACACTCAAGACAAATGCTTTCAGAAAGGACTTCGTAACACGTAAATTAATATTGGACTTAACAAGTTTCGCTTTTTTGGAAACGCATTTCTTCCCATAGCCATTCTGCATTTTATATCTTTTTTGTTTCGGCCATCAAAAGTTATCTTGCTACCCTTTTATTGTCTCATTACCTAATCCAATTCTTTCAGCATCGCCTGATTTTCTGACATTGCATTCCATTACCTTCGTTTTACTCTTGTTAATGTTCACCTTATATCTTCCTGTCAAGACACTGTCCATCCCGTTCAATTGCTCTTCCAGATCTTTTGCTGTCTCGGACAGAGCTACTATACCATCAGCAAACCGCAATGTTTTTATTTCTTCTGCCTGCACTTTAATGCCCTCTCCAAATTTCTCCTTCCATTCTTTCACTGCCTGCTCAATGTACAGATTGAACAACATCTATTAGTATAATGTCAGTAATTAAATTTGGGAAGAGGATTTTTTTGTAGAGGATTAAAAAACGCCTCTGGTGATACCGAAGTACTTGAAAATGGTGACATAGCTTCACTGATACTAGTTGTACAGAATAAAGAAATATTATAAGTAATACAGCGACTGTGTCATGTAAGTACATTGTTTAAATGTCTTTACTTAAAAAAATTTCCAGTCGAGGTGCTCATACACAATGTCTGATGTTAAAACAAACATTACTCACCAGTCTGACCAGCTGAGTTCCCAGTCGATGAAACTAAAAAATGAAAATACCTTGTACATTTGTATTTTATGGTGTTTACTGGACTAATTACCGGGCCAACAAGTTTCCTTACCAATGCAGAAGCGCCGTACAATTAGAATGTATGGGAAGCACTGTATATGAGGCCTCACCTTTGAGCTCCTTGCCGTCGGCGGTGCAGCGGTCGTTGCCCTCGTCCAGCAGGCAGTCGGCGTACTTGCTGAAGAGGCGCTCGTTGCGCAGGATCTCGTCCAGGTCGATGTTGTCGTACTTGGTGGTGTACTTGTCGCCGTCGGGCATCGCGGCGGCCACGGCCACCAGCAGGAGAAGAGCGACTGCGGTGTTCCTCATGGTGAGATGTCGGCTGCTGCTGAGAGACGACTGCTGGCTGGCGGCGGAGTGCGCGCTTATAAGGCCCCGCGGTGCGCGCTTGGGCAAGCGGCCGCGTTTCCAGGCGTTTCGGTAACGCGCGTCCATCATCAGCCGCGGAAACCCGGCCTCGCGCTGCAGCCTTCCCACTTAACGAACGGATGCCGTTGCTTCAAATCTCCGACGGCTTTCCTTGTCTTCTTGTGGATAATTGGCACCTTCTCGTGAGCTTCTGCCATCCTGTTCTTTCAAAGCATCACTTTTGTTTAGATTAGATTAGATTTGATTAATAATTGATCTACAGATCATATATACGACATTTCGTAATGATGTGGATCGTGTCAGTTTAGTAAATGTTGTAAATGCGATATAAAGTCACTGAAGAGGTAGGCGACCTTGATGAAATGATTAGGTAGTACTGCTGTGAAGCTGGTTAGGTCGCAAATTCTTTGTTATTGGTCACACTTCATGTACAGCGTGCTCTCAAAAATGACGCGTTTCGGAATTACCATCATCAGATTAGCATCTCTTCCGTGCCATGTGCACACATGAACAGATGGAAGATGTTCTTCAATATACATACCTTGTAGTCTGCTTTTGTATGTATATTGAAGAACATCTTCCATCTGTTCACGTGTGCACATGGCAATAACAAAGAATTTGCGACCTAACCAGCTTCACAGCAGTACTACCTAATCATTAGTAAATGTTGTCTATATTTGACAATCAATACTTTAAGGATTTCTTTAAAAAAATTTAAATTATTTTTTAAGTCTTATCTAAAAATTCCTCTACATTGTAGAATGCGTTGCCATTCAGAAATTCCTTTAATTTCTTTTTAAATACTAGGTGCCTATCTGTCCGACTTTTGATGCTACTTGGTAAGTGACCAAAGACTTTTGTGGCAGCATAATTCACCCCTTTCTGAGCCAAAGTTAGATTTAACCTTGAATAGTGAATATCATCCTTTCTCCTAGTGTTGTAGCTATTCACACTGCTGTTACTTTTGAACTGGGTCGGATTGTTAATAACACATTTCATAAGTGAATATATATATATATATTGTGAAGCTACAGTGAGTATCCCTAGATCCCTAAATAAATGTCTGCAGGATGCTCTTGGGTGGGCTCCAGCAATTATTCTGATTACACGCTTTTGTGCAATGAATACTTTTTTACTCAATGTTGAATTGCCCCAGAATATGATCCCATATGAAAGCAGTGAATGAAAATAGGCGTAGTAAGCTAATTTACTGAGATATGTATCACCAAATTTTGCAATGACTGATAGTATAAGTAGCTGAACTCAGACGTTTCAGGAGATCTTCAATATGTTTCTTCCAATTCAGTCTCTCATCATTGCAAACACCTAAAACATTTGAATATTCTACCTTAGCTACAGATTTATGTTCAAAGTCTAAATTTATTAATGGTGTCATGCCATTTACTGTATGAAACTGTACATACTGGATTTTATCAAAGTTTAATGAGAGTCCATTTGTAGAGAACCACTTAATAACTTTCTGGAAGATATCATTTACAATTTCATCAGTTAATTACTGTTCGTCAAGTGTGATAGCTATACTTGTATCATCAGCAAAAAGTACTATCTTAGCACTTTCGTGAATGTAGAATGGCAAGTCATTAATATATATCAAGAACAGCAAAGGTCCCAAGACACCTTGTGGGAACCCATTTTTGATAACTCCCCAGTTAGAAGAATTAATTGTTTCATCTATATCATGTGAACTGCTTATTTCAACTTTCTGCACTCTTCCAGTTAAGTATGATTTAAACCATTTGTGCACTGTCCCACTCATACCACATCATTTAAGCTTATCTAGAAGAATCCCATGATTTACACAATCAAAAGCTTTTGAGAGATCACAAAAAATCCCAACTGGTTATATCCGGTTATTCAAAGCATTTAATATTTCATCAGTGAAGGTATATATAGCATTTTCAGTTGTAAAGCTTTTTTTGAAAACCAAACTGACTTTTTGTGAGACTGCTAGCTAGCTGCAGTAACTGCTGTTGTCCGTGTGGTGGGTTGTTTTTTTATGCACTTTAACACAGTGGCTCACAACATTTTTTAGGCCAGAGACCCATTTGATTTCTCTGCTGTGAGCAGGGACTACAAGGTTAAATAAGTCAGCCTGGTTAGGGGTATACGAGGCGCGTCCAGAAAGTAAGTTCAGTTTCAATTTATTTCCGCTGCAGCGCGGCGATTGCAGTTCTGCACATGCGCTGCAGACGATGTGTATCAAGGAGAAGAACGTGCGCCATTTGGAGATCGCTGTCAGTTACGTACGCTTTGTGGTGCTTGTTTGTAATGTCGGCATTGTTTGAAAATCCCGCCGCCTGTGAAATCAGGTCGGTGATTCGGATTCTGAATGAGAGGAAAGTGAAACCAAGGGATATTTATCGGCAAATTTGCGATGTTAACGGACCAAATGCGATGAGTGATTCAATGGTGAGAAGGTGGGTCCGACAGTTCAATGGCGGGCGTAGTGATGTGCACGATGAAGAACGAAGTTGGCGTCCACCTTTGGTTACAGAAGAACAGGTTCACGCGATTGATGACAAGATCCAGGCAGTCGGGGGTTCGAATCCCCCCTCTGGCATGGATATTTGTTCCGTCCTTAGTGTTAGCTAGTTCATAAGTAGTTTGTAAGTTTAATGACTGATGACCCCGTAGTTAAGTCCAATAAGCTCTACAAACATTTGAACAATTGAACAAGATCCAGGAAAACCGTAGGTTTACAATTAGTACTCTCGCTATGGACTTCCTCCAAATTTCACGATCAATGATGCATGAAGACACAGGCGGCAGATTTCTGTCAAGAAGGTATACAAAACCTGGTGCCATGCTATGACAAATGCCTGAAAAATTTCGGCAGTGATGTGGAAAAGTAGTTTAAGAGTTGTAGAATTTTGTGCAATAAAAATTTCTTCTGTGTCTGTGTACAATTTCATTTTGTTACCAAATGGAACTTACTTTCTGGACGCGCCTCGTATTATAATAACAATAATACGCCGTCTTCAGTGCACAACGTGGCACAAACTCAGTACTACGCTAAATGAGGCTAGGTAACATCGAATGTGGCACTGCACTTTCCCGTCTTTCCAATCACTCATCTCACTTCAAGCGACAGTACACGACTCACTCTGTCGTAACACATTCCCTCACTCACTCGCTCTCCGGAGACAGCATATCACACAATGCACATCTCTGACAAAGATATTAAGTCTGATTTTTCCTAACGACGTTTACCCAGTGCAATTACATTCTTTGTTACAGTAAAATTACACATGAATATATGACAAATTATTATAAAATACCAGCTGGTATCCATCGCGCTGCTGCCGCAGAAGAAGTAATTATAACGTTTGAAATTTGAAAGTGTTAGATTTTTTAATTACGAATGATAGATGTAAATATTCATTTCATAGTCTATAACAAATGCATTTATTGAAATTCAACGAAACGTAAAGGAGAGGTGTAAATGACATGCATTTCAATTGCTTCATTATTGAGTTGCTTGAAGATAGACAACATTTTTATTGTTGTTTCTCCATCTTCAGCAAAAACAGACATACTTGTTGGTTGTCCTAGTCGACAGCACGCAACAAACAATTGGTCATGTGAAAAAAAATTGATTTTCTAGGCAAGAAGTAACGTGACGAAGTTTTATCGCAATCAGATGAACATTATGGTAGTGCATAAAATACGAGCAAACAAAGAAATATATATGTGAGGTTTGCAATCTTCCATTAGTTCATCTCCTCCTGTTCACTTGCTCCTTCCCCGTCTTCTGCAGTTCCTTTCTCTGTCCATTTCCTCCTCCCCTTCCTCTGTTCATCTCCTTTCTCTTGTCTGCCACCGTTTCCCTTCTCTTATTGTCCTCCTCTCACCTCGTTTATTTCTGTTAATGTCCCGTATTGACCACCATATGGCGTGAATAATATCATCATTGATGTTTTTCCGGATCCCCTGCAGTTTTTTTTTTTTTTTTTTTTTCCAAAGTGATCGCAAACTTAGGTTCTGTTGCAGGTCAAAACTGCTGCTGCTGTCCAGTACTTTTCGCTTCACTGGCAGGTGGAGGTAGTGGAACATCCACAGTATTTACTCGACTTGAACCCTGTGATTACGATCTGTTTCGCAAAACTGTCATCAATAAAATATACATCGTTATTTGCGAACGTGAAGTGTATGAGTGGCTGCAAATGCCACTGCGACGGATCCGGCACAACGCCAGAGGTAAGAATATCTATGCCAAAAATAATTCTCATTGTTTTTGATACAGCCCTTGTGTTAGAAGTAGTAATTTTACCAGATTACTTACTGATGTAGGGCTTCCTTTTCTGTTTTGTTTTAAGAAACAATTTCAGTATTTTAAATTAGTTAACTGGCCGATTGCAGGAAAGTGATACCTGGCTGGCTGACTTGAAAACTGAACTGGGTTTACTAGAATTTGAGTCGGGACATTAGCCACAATTCCACGCCGCGCTCACACTCTCAGAAGGTAATGCTGCATTAGTATTCATTGAGCTTCCTTCATTACCTGCTCTTAATGGATTTTGTATTTGCGCAAGTTTTTAGAACTGATACAGAAGGTCTGTTATTTCTACATATAGAATAATGGTGTTAACTAAGCCGATGCGTAATAAAGGCCAAGGCAGAATAAAGTATCAGTATTGCCTGCGATTTTCACAGGTAAAAAGAGAGGTCCCAAAAAGTGTTCAAATGTTTGTAAATCTATCGGACCAAACTGTGTGGTCAACAGTCCGTAGCTTACAAACTACTTAAACTAAACTAACCTAAGGACAACACACACACCCATGCCCCAGGGAGGACTCGAACCTCCACGGCGAGCAACCGCGCGCTCCGCAACGAGACGCTTTAGACCGCTCGGCCACTCCACCGCGGCAGAGGTTCTCTCAGTCGCAATAATTTGAAACTAGTTTTGTTCCGTGTATGCCGACTTCACCTTTACAAGACTTTGCACACCTCACAGTAGTCCTACGCTTTGTGCTTTATTGCAGATAGGAGTTACTCTTGTCTCCGTAAGCCACGGGCTGAAGATACCAACTACGCAAATCATCTGTCATGTTTAGTTGTAGATCGTTGAAACATATCAATAACAGGATCGGGACCAGAGCAGAAAAGTGTGCAATCCTCATATAGAAATCTGAGTTAGATTTAAAATTCTGTTCCGTGTTTCGTGTCTATGGAAGCGACATCAGAGACACTAGCCATTACTGTTAGGTACAATGCAGTGACAAAAGTCGTGAGATTTTCTATCTCGAGTCGGTTCTAGTTATTGTCGGTGAACCACACCAAATCGACAAATCATATTCTTTTCCGAATACGAATACATTTTATTAGCACCCACCTACATTGGGTGGCATGGTCATCGAAATAAAAGAAGAGAAATTAGATGTATCATAGAAAGCTTTAGGTGTTCCTTTCTACCGCGAGCTTTTAGAGAATTGAACTGTAGAGAAAATTCTTGAAAGAGGTTTGATGAACTGTCTGCCATTCACTTGAAAGTGACTTGGAGTATTTATGTGGATGAAGACTTCAAAATCTTTTGGAAGTCTCTTACCATACTGCCTCTGTTGCCGTATATAACTGCGTAAGTGCAGTCAGTGCAGGAGTTTGTGTACTTGGCTTCATAAATGCTCTATGGGATTCATGTCGAGCCATCTTGTTTGCAAAATCATTCGATGAAATTGTCCAGAATGTTCGTCTAACAAAAATGGAAGCTATTGTGGCATGGTGACTTGACTTTTTTCAACAAAGAAAAAACCATTTCTTTGGTTTTTTTTCCTCTTTGGAAGTCTATGAATGGTTGTGTGTGTGTGTGTGAGAGAGAGAGAGGGTGTGTTGTTGTTAGGGTAAGTTAATTTAAGTAGTTCGTCAGTTTAGAAACCGATGACTACTATAGGTATGTCGCATAACTTTACAAACATTTGCACTGCATAGTTATGGGAGGTAACTGTTTCCGAGGACAGTAAGCTAATTGTAGTTCATATTTTATCTACTCTAATGCTACAGAACAATTCACCGAATTTTGTCAGAGGTTGTATGTGTCATATACAGACTTACGTAATTTTGTTTCCCAAATTACGACATGTAGACGCTATAAAATCAATAAATCCTCTGGTACCTCAGATAATATAGTTATATATTCACACTGTATAGAAACAATGGAGACAGGAAAAATACGTTTTATTTTGTGGCCAGTGCCCGTATTATTTTTGGCATATTCAACTCTATTACTTGCCAAAGTCATTATTTTGCAACTTCAACATTCTCTTTCAGATTCGTTTACGCAATAATTTTTACAGATATGGCTTTCTTTTTTTTTAATTTCAGTGCTCTGTTTTACCGGCTTGTTACTTTTTGCGAAATTCTCTATTTGTACTGTTTCATTGTTACTGTCCAGTTTGATACTGTTTGCCACTTTCTTCACTTCTTTGTGAAGACTTGTAAATATTATTCTTTCCCTAAAGGTTTGTCAGTTTTTGGTGTTATTCCTTGTGTTACATTTTCCTTTTCGGTTTTATCATCAATTTATTAATTTTAATTTCCTTATTGGAAACCAAATATGGCATTATCTTTTCACGTTTGTGTTTTATTTATAATTTTTTTGGTTTGGATTTTCGTGTATCTTTTACCACTTTTTATGTTTCTTTCGGCGAATTATGTGTAATATTCTTGTTAAATTTGATGTTGTTGTCATAGTTGCTTCTTCCGCAGATTTCTGTGTGTTGACTACCAGATTCGTTCCCTTTTGTCAAAGTCCGCGCTATTTTAGACGACTTATCGTAGCTAGGTTGCATAATAATCCAACTATCATTTTAACATTGTACGTGAATGCCGCGGTGGAGTGGCCCAGCGGTCTAAGGTGCCTTGCTGCCGAGCGCACGCTTTCTCGCTGTCGGTGGTTCGAGTCCCTCATCCTGCATGTGTGTGTGTGTTTTCCATAGGCTCATTTAATTTAGTTTAAGTACTCTGTAAGTATAGGGACTGATAAAAGCAGTAGTTAAGTCCAATAGATTTACAAATATTTGAATTCGTACCTAAACCTTTTAACACTACCTGTTCTTTACAGCATTGTCAGTTTTAATCATTAAATAGTAGTTACAAAGCCAAGAAAATTAAATTCTCAATTTTCAGATTTATGTTTAAATCTTCCATAATTGAGGTACGTCAACTGCATAGGCTCGGGGGGTGTATTCAGCAATTTTTTTTTTCATCCTTCACACATTTATTCATATATTATATTTATACAACGACAATGAACATGCAACTTGCCTTGCTCACCGATAAACTGCTAAGTAACAAGTAACTCATTAGAGCTTCTTGGCAGTATTTATGCATTTACAAACATTCAGATGTTACATCAGTAATTACAGTTTTAAATCTTACCATTAAAACATATTACTTTCAGAAAATTATAGTTTATGCAACCGTATACAACCGAGCCACAACCTTTCACATAGATGCTGATTACACGGATCCGTTTACCTAATTACAATATCTTTATAAACTGATAATGAAGAAAATACATTACGTGAATAACTGATTATTTTATATGGCATGGATAAAACTTCTGCAACATGTTTAATTTCGAGAGAATGCTTTCAAAAACTTTTTTATTATTATAATGTTACTACCATAGTTGTTAAAGTTTAGGTGAAAGATTAACCTTTAGTTCAAATGCTCAAATGTTTGGAGAGCTTATGGGACTTAACTACGGGGTCATCAGTCCCTAAACTTACAAACTACTTATGAAGTAGCTAATCCTAAGGACGGCACAAACATCCATGCCCTAGGGGGGATTCGAACCCCTGACCGTAGTGGCCGTGCAGACCGTGACTGGAGCGCCTCAGGCTCCTCGGCCACCGCGGCCCGCTAACCTTTAGTACTTAATTTCGTAAGTAGTATATCGAACAGAAATGGGATTTAAGTGGTCAAAATTTCGTGAATAATACTTCCAGGGGTTGGAATTCATAAATAAACTGTAGAATTAAATGTTTAAACTACTTTTAGAATATTATACGGTAGATGTTGGTGGCAGTTACATCATAAAAAGGGACGGTTCCTTTCTTTTTAAACATACCTTGGCCTATTCTGTTGCTTGCTGCATATTCATTGAGGTAAGATACCGTCGTGATGCGGGGTTGGACGAGTTACGTCGTCTGTTCGTGCAGCAGATCATGCATTTAATTTTACTTCTGTGTCCAAACGAAATTGCGGGAAAAATATTACGCGCGAAATAATCGGACCTCGAAATTTAACATTAGCAAAAGAAAAACGATATCATGATTTAAAAGCCGATTAAATTTGAAGTGGAATGAGAAGAATTGAAAAAATTAATAAAACTTACAACAATCGCTGCATTACATTTCGTCTGCCGTAATGGCTTCCAAACTCACCACATAACTTCAACGGGCAAAATTATTTACGCCAAGACAAATACAGGATGTTAAATAAATGGAAGCCCGTCATATTAAATGTTAAAGAATGTTGTGATATATTCAATAAACTTACATTGTGTATAAATTACTCAAAGAGGCCGCTAACAGATACGTCTGATCTAATCACAGACTGGGCACAGACAGATGAGTCGGAACGTTGTTCTTTATCTCGTCACAAAAAAAAAAAAAAAAAAATAAAAATAAAAAAAAAAAAAAAAAAAAATGGGCATGTGGCTTAACGTTCAGAGAAAGAAAAACGCTCCGGTCAGTTAATTTTAGTTGTATCGTTTCATCATGATGACCTAATTCTTAACATTGTTCGTATTATCGCTATTACAGAAGGTCTTCGAATGTAAAGAGCAATAAGGTATTGTATTTGGGTATGAAACTAATTATTTTTTAACATAACTTATTCTTTTGTTAAATAAAATAACCACATAAACTGTTCGAATCCGTTAACAATAATGAGAGAAAATCATCTAATTGGGAAATAAATTTGTTTTAGGCAAGTCCATAAGAACTCTGCATGTTATGGACTGATCCTTAATAAAACAAGGTATCGTGTACTGCGGTAAAGAATGGTATTGAGTAGTATAGTAGACTATCTCTTTGGCCGTTACGTTACAATTTCAAACTTTGGGAAGAAATAAGGCCGAAAGCATTTTCAACGTGCAATACATAGGAAACAGGAATAGGTGCAAACTTTTGCCTAGCTTTATAACATTTTTCAATAAGAGAAAATTAATTATTTCACGGTACCTCGTAAAAATAACCGATATCGTGTTTTTTTTTTTATAAAACCACGGGTATCGCACTATATTATGTTGTTGAATGCGTATTGCCTTCACTGTTCAAAAATATGACGTTATTTCAAGGCTACGGCGAATTTCGGAATTATCACGAACAAGTCACATTATTACTGAAATGTCTGTTAGTTGTAGTGGTGATAGCTTCCTCAGGTCATCTAGTATAAACGAGAGTAACACCCAAAACTGTCTATATTCGCCATGGCCTCTTGGCTAGAGTACAGACTTTGGAAAGAATTAACTACACTTGATGGGCTTGTTCTTACGTAAGGTAGTGATCTAGATTTTGCCACCGTGTACAGAACTAGTTAGGTGGTCACGATTTCTAATCGGAAATGTCGTTGCAGCCAAGTGCTTCACTGGCACGGGACATTATGATAAATATACTAAAAACACTTCAACGTAAATTGGGATAAATACTGTATAACTGTCATAATAATTCGGAAAATGGAGGGTGTTGCAGTAGAAATAGTAAATATTTTAGGAGTTGGTAGTATAGTGGATTACATTAAGAATCTGCATAACAGTTTTTACTGGATACAGCTGAATCTACGGGTTGCTACAGGTTTGCTTTGGGTATTTATCGAATGTCAATAGTAGAGTGGTGGTGTTAAATTTGTGAAGTTGACCATTAGTCAAAATCGAAGTTTTCATAATAATTTGTTGAACAACTGTATAGTACTGTAGTATGTACAAACGCTGCACGTATTTACATATGCTGAGTATGTTGTTGTTGTTATGGCCTTCAGTCCGAAGACTGGTTTGATGCAGCTCTCCACCCTACTCTATCCTGAGTAGGCCTTTTCATCTCCTCATAATAACGGCAACCCACATCCACTTGAGTATGCTTACTATACGCGTCTCTTGGTCTCCCTCTGCGATTTTTACCCCACACACTCCCCTCCAATGCTAAATTTACGATTCCTAGATGTCTAAGAATGTGTCCTACCAAGCGATCCCTTCTTTTAGTCAGGGTGAGCCAAAAAATCCTTTTCTCACCAATTGTGTTAAGTACCTCTTCATTAGTTATGCGATCTACCCATCTAATCTTCAGCATTCTTCTGTAGCACCACATTTCAAAAGCCTCTATCCTCTTCCTGTCCGCACTGCTTATCGTCCATGTTTTACTCCACACAAATGCCTTCAGAAAAGACTTCCTTACACTTAAATTAATATTCGATGTTAGCAAATTTCTCTTTTTCAAAAATGCTTTTCTTCCCATTGCCATTCTGCATTTTAGATCCTCTGTACTGCGACCATCGCATGTTATTTTACTACCCAAGTAACAAAACTCATCTACCACCTTCATTGTTTCGTTGCCTAATCTAATTCCTTCAGCATCACCTGATTTTCTAAGACCGCATTCCATTATTTTTGTTTTGCTCTTGTTAATGTTCATTTTATACGCTCTCTTCAACACACTGTCCATTCCATTCAACTGCTCTTCCAGTTCCTTTGTTGTCTCTGACAGAATTACAATGTCATCAGCAAAACGCAATGTTTTTATTTCTTCCCCCTGAACTTTAATCCCTATTCCAAATTTTTCCTTGCTTTCCTTCAACGCTTGCTCGATGTACAAATTAAATAGCATCGGAGAAAGGCTACAGCCCTGTCTTACTCCCTTCCCAACTGCCCAACTGATGCTTCCCTTTCATGCCCTTCCAGTCTAATAACTGCGGTCTGGCTTTTGTACAAGTTGTAAATAACTCTCCTTTCCCTGTATTTTACCCCTGCTGATTTCAGAATTTGAAAGAGTGTATTCCAGTCAACATTGCCAAAAGCTTTCTCTAAATCTACAAAAGCTAGATATGTAGGTTTGCCTTTCCATAAGCTACCTTCTAAGATAAGTCGTAAAGTGAGTATTGCCTCCCGCGTTCCTAACGTTCCTCCTGAATCCAAACTGATCTTCTCCGAGGTCAGCTTCTACCATCTTTTCCATTCTCCTGTAGATAATTCGTGTTAAAATTTTGCAACCATGACTTATCAAACTGATGGTTCTGTAATTTTCACACCTATCTGCACCTGATTTCTTTGGAATGGGGATTATTACATTTTTCTTAAAGTCTGAGGGTATTTCGCCTGTCTCATACATCCTACACACCAGTTCAAATAGTTTTGTCATGGCTGGCTCTCCCAGAGTGTATACCTGCATGGTATTTCGGTAAGGGTTTGATAAAGAAAACGCTGCTGCTGCTTGTGGAGAGAATGGAATGCGATTTCCGAACCGCCGTCTATTTAGAGTGTTGTATCACTGTTTTGTCTCGTGCCGGTAACATTGGATAAATAGTTCTCAGGTTTCCGCCCGCGTGGTTAAAACTCCATGATCTTTCGGTCAAGAACTCCTTGGCCATTGTCAAGTGTTATGACTTTATCTTCCCATAAGAACGGCACCCTACATCCATTTAAATCTGCTTACGGTATTCATCTCTTGATCTCCCTCTGCGATTTTTACCCTACACACTTCCCTCCACTGCCTAAATTCACGATTCCTTGACGTCTAAGAATGTGCCCTACCAATCGAGCCCTTCTTTTCGTCAACGTACGCCATAAACTCCTTTTCTCCCCAATTCTTTTACCTTCTCATTACGCGATGTACCAAAGTTATCTTCAGCATTTTTCTGAAGGACTACACTTCAAAAGCCTCCATGCTCTTCCTGTCTCAACTATTTATCGACCATGTTTCACTCCCGTACAAGACAACACTCCACACAAATGCCTTCAGAAAATATTAATAAAAGTACACCTTCTTTAGATTTTATGCTACTATCGCTGATAAAACATGTTTATTTTCCTTGACTGGTTTCAATCATTTAAATCATCATCTTCGGAATGGTTTACAGGGTATTAACGTAGGAGCACATGTATAATAAAAAGTTTCACGTTGAGATATAAAATGAAAAAAAAAAGAGCATGGTCAACATGTTAACAAATATATCACAAAAATGGATCGTCATACTAGATTAAAAGGTAAAATGTGACTATTTCTGACATCAGTTATGACTTTGTAAACCATTCTGTAGATGATGATTTAAATAATTGAAACCTGTCAAGGAAAATAAATATATTTTATCAGCGATCTAAAGTAAGTTTGTGCAGGGTCTGTCCGTCCATATTGGACAGGTATCCAAGACTTCGCTCATACCTGCGCATATCTAACTCGTGGGGCAACAGATGACGCCATTGTTCTGCAAACGGACAGTAGTTAACTACGTACTAGAAAACCACAAAGTACATTCAGGAGTACCTCGTCGGCTCTGTTATTGGTTTTGAGCTAATAATGTCTTACTAGTAACAACATTTTAAGGCAAATGGTACCGTCTCCATAATGACATTCTCACAGAACCAATACTTTACTGTTTTATTTGGGTAACAAAGATACCTGTAAGTGCAGGCTTCCGCTGCCGACATCATCATCAATAAAATACTTCAGCACGTTAGACCAAATTTTCAGTTTCCTGACGTTTCGCGTACTATTCCTTCTTCAACCGTTTTTTAACCAATGCAAACATCGATTGAAGAATATTGAGACAAAATAACGCAATCACCACTGACAAGGAAAGTAAACACCAATCGTAGACATCCAGCACTGGAATGAAATACTGAAAAGACCATAAGGGACATCCGACATTCCTCCTCTCATTCCTCAAACCACAGTGTCGTTCTGTTATTTTCGTACTAGCCTTTTTAATTCAGCAGTCAGAAATATTCTGAGGAAGGTTGATTGCGATAGTGGTCGAAACGTCGTACAATTTTATAATTTGGCAATACCGTCTAGCACTGTGAGTTCTTTTATTTACAATATACTATTGTTCTAGTCGCTATTCACTAATTGTCCTAAGGAGTTGCAACCATACATTTCACAAATTAATTCATCGTGATTTCGAGAATTATTATTTTGTTTATCATGTTTTTTTGTTTTTGTTTTTCGTTCCTAATTTTATTATATTTTTCAGCTTTCACTGCACCTGCAAATGCGACGAGGTACCTACCCGGTCAGCGGACAAATCTGAAAAGACAAACGTTGCATCTCACTCCAGGTCTCCATCTATAAAGAAAATCCCGTAATTTTAGAATCTGATAGCTAATAAGCAAAATATTAATATTCCTTGTTAATCCTATTCGGAAAAAGAAAAAAGCCATTGGTATAAAATCATGTCGATACTAAACTCTCAGAATTGTGGTGAGTGGATTGCGGCTTTTATACATCATTGGTAATGTTGGTCCGTATGTTCAAATGTTTGTAAAGTTTATGGGACTTGACTGTGGTGTCATTAGTACCTAAGCTTACAAACTACTTACGAACTACGTTATACTAAGGACAGCACAAACATCCATGCCCGAGGGAAGAATAACACCACAGTCTAACAGATACAGTGACGACACTGACACTGATTTTTGTTATACGCCACAACAGCAGCGCTCCAAGCAGCTGGCGAGGTACATTTGTCAATACTGTATCGGATGAGTGTGAGTAGTGTCGTTTAAAATGATTTTAACATACTTTTTACAACGGAAAAGGTATATAGTGCCATAAAAATAGGAAAAACCAGATAATAACTCCACCTTTGTCTTCATGAGGTCTCCTAACAACAATGGGAGAGTATGAAACAGTACTTTCCAGGATAGTTCATTTAAGCTTATCTTGAAACATACGACTTTATAATCAAGAATTTCAGTTTCTATCAAGAGCAAAAATTGCTAATAACAGATGACCCTACCAGCTACAGAAAGACGTCGGTTTTCTACTAAGAAACGTCAGGATTTTTTCACTAAAATTCCACCAAAATCAGTAAGTTTTAAACACAAGAAATTATATGAAATATATTACCTACAGAATTAACTGTACCAGATCTTCCACTAGTGCTGTAGCTGAAGGGAAATACCCAAAACGTGACAATAAAACATCGAAAGCAGAAATACAGTTGTTATTATATCTGAACCACAAACGGCAAGAATCTTCAAGCCATTTGTTTTATAATCAAAAGTAATTACACTCTATAGTATATGGGTTTATAACAAAGATGAACGAAGTGTACAAATTGTCGGTCATTATACTCCACATCGAATTGTTACACGTCAAAGAAAGAACGTGTGGTATAGGAACAGACCACAACTCGAATTATTGTTTCTCGTTTGTTGATACTCTCTCACTTTCAGCGGAATAGGCTACAGAATATACAAATATTCGTAAGTATTTAGTGAGGAATAAGTTGTAGTTTATATCATTGAATCAGGGAAATTCGTCTGGTTTAAATTTATTTCACAATATTTTATGTCTCCCAATGTTTACTAATGTTTGGAACACAAAAATTACAGAAACTTTGGTTGATTACTCAGAAACGTATTTACAAACAAACATTTCTCTAACAGCACCTTACCTACCACTAGGTGTGCTAGTGTCGTTGAAACTGTCTATAGTTGGTAACAACTTTCACAGCCATGACTGTCGCGAATGTGCATGTTAGACTGTGATAATACTGTCATCAGTAGTCAAATTTTTATTCTATTCGGCGTCTGCTCCTACTTTATATTGTTACGTTGAAAAGTGCAGGTGGTCCGGAATTCGAAAGGCTGGTCATAATAGAGGACAACAATTTACACATAGAACACATTTATTTCATATACAAACGTACACTCAGTACAGACTGTCTCCTGCTTGGAGTGTTCCACTATTTATACATAGAAAGAATTTTCTGGAACTTACATCAAACAAAAGAAACATGTAGAACATTCTAGAAATATTAAATACAAAGAATAATTGTTTTCTGCCCGTCGCGGGATTTGAACTGTGGACCACAAGCACAGCGATCTGCGATGCTAATCACTGCACGTCGCTTTCCGTCGGAAAACTCGCGGCATTGCTCCCCTTCCTGAAAGAACAGGAATCCGCTGTTAGGTTCCCTTTGGAGCCAGGTGCAGTATGTATGTATGGCAGTTCCAGGTAATCCTTCCATTCTGCCTGCACGCCTTCCTTACGGTGACGAAGGCTGGCGCAAGAGTCTGCTGTCGTGGCTTCATCATTATCATAACGGTCTTCAGAGTCCTTCAACAAGAGGCCGTTTCAGTCTATCTTTTCGTGGTAAGGCTTCATACGGAGGACGTGTGCAATGTCTCTCCGTTTTTATTGTTTTGAGGACGGCTCATAATTCTCGACTTCGTATGTGACGTCTCACAAGCGACGTATGTCACGATACGGACCAAGTATTGCTTCAGAAACTTTTTCGATAGCCAAACTTACCGTAGAAGGGTAAGAATCCTGGGTTGTACACAGCAGGTCGGTGCTTGTCGTTATACCACTGGCGGTCCTTCTCCCGAACGCCCAGAGTCCGTATGCGAGCCAAGTGTCTTGCTTCGACTCTGGTGATATGCTGTTTCACATAGTCATCCTCAGTGTCTTCGGGTTAGAACGGGAACAGCGTATCCACTGTCATCTCAGCCTCAAGACACGGAGCAGAAAAAACGGCGTGAAGCCTGTGGGCCGCGGCGGATTAGCCGCGCCGTGTTGCGGTGCGCGCGGCCGTCCGTTGTCGGGGGTTCGAATCCCCCTTCGAGCATGAATGTTTGTGTCGTCTTTAGTATAAGGTAGTTCATAAGTAATTTGTAAGTTTAGGGACTGATGACCCCGCAGTTAAGTCACTTAAGCTTTACAAACATTTCAATATTTTGAAGCCTTTGGGGTCTTGCCTTGGGTAAGCAAATGTCACAACTGGCAGTATTCTATCCCAATCCTTCTGCTCAACATCGATGTACATCGACAGCATATCTGCTAACGTTAAAACGTTCTGTAAGATCATTTGTCTGAGCATGGTAGGCAGTAGTTATTCTGTGGACAATGTTGCACAGTGACATTACCTCTGATACTAGTTTTGACATGAATACTTTTCGTCGATTATATGTCATCATACATGGTGCACAATGCTTCAAAATAATATATTTTACTAGAAATTTTGCGATCTTCGGAGCTTCTGCAGTTGGCACATGTTTGGTGACAGCGTAGCGGCAGAGGCAGTGCAGACTATTATCCATCGTTACCGGTTGTCACCTTCGGGAACCTGCCTAAAAGGTCCATTCCAGTCCGGTGGAATCTAGGTGCTGCATGTGGAGTTGGTACCAGATGACCTGTAGGTAACTGCGGCACAAGCTTCCCTCTGTCACTTCTTACAGTGACTCACATAGTGCTTGACAGATCGGTAGAGATCTTTCCAGTAGTACCTGCGTCTGATTCTGTCTAGGGCCTTTACGAATCCCGGATGACTGGGTATTGCAGAATCGTAGAAATCGTAGAAATATTTGATAATAGCTGTCCGGAGATGAGCTGGAACAACCTGTAGCCATTTGAGACCCAGTAGATAGTAGTTGCTCTTACATAAAGTCCCATTTATAAGTTGAAACTCTCCTTTGGTCGGTTCTCCTTTCTCCAAGGGCTCTATCGTTCATAATAATGCAGTATCTTTCCTCTGTTCAGCCGCAATGTCACCTAACTCAGTGAAGTCTGAAATTTCATCCATGTTCATCATGTTTATCTCGGAATTTGAGAGAACTTTTGATGCATAGGCTATCACCTGAATTTGTACAAGCACTGCACCAATCACATAACCACTAACGACTGTGTGTTCGCTTTTGACGCGGAAGTTAGAGCCTCCTTAAGTGCCCAGAAAGCTTTTTCTTTCGTCTAATCCCAGTAACACATGGCGTCTCGCTGCAGAAGTTCTTGCAATGTACGTGCCTTGTTATCAAAACCTTTTGTTAAACGATGGTAGTATGACCACACCTGCGGAGTTTGAAATTATATGATTGCCCTTACGTTATCTGGATGAGGACGGATACCATCTGCCGCGGCGGAGCGGCCGAGCGCATTGAGGCACAATGCTACGATGTGCGAGGCCGTTCGCGTTGGGGTTCCAGTCTCCCCTTGGGCGTGAATGTTTGTGCTTTCTTTAGTGTCAGGTAGTTCATAAGTAGTTTGTAAGTTTAGGGACTGTTGGCCCCGCAGGTAAGTCCCATAAACTTTACAAACATTTGAAAATTTGAATTTGTAGACCATCTCCGTTCATTAGGTGGCCCAGGATTTTTCTCTCTTTGGCGACGAAGAGGCTCTTCTTCAGATTAAGGCGGAGTCCTGCTGTCTGCGCTTCAACACAGTTGACAGACGGCTTAAATGTTCTGGAAATGACCTTAAGAAAACGACAATGTCTTCCGGATAACACATACATACCTTCCATTTAACGTGTCTAAGCAATTTGTCTATCATTCGAAAGTGGCTGGGGCATAGTCATGACCTTGAATTCATAGAGGCCGTCCGATGTAATAAAAGCAGTCTTCTCTCTGTCAGCTTCGTCATTCTCGATTTGCCAGTCACCTGCCTCCATGTCTAAGGCTGAAAAACCTGTAGCTCCTTTCAAACAGTCTAAAGTGTCGCGAATGCGTGGTAGTGCATAGACATCTTTCTTTGTGATTTTGTTCTACCGCCGATAGTCGACTCAAAAACGCCCCGTGCCATGGTTCCTCTTTACGAGGACCACCGGAGACGACCAGGGACTCTCTCAATGTTGACTTATATCAAAGTGCAACTTCCCGAATTATCCGTCTGGCTAATTGGTGAATGACCCCCAGTATTGTTACGGTGTCTAATCGTGGACCATTTCATCTGTCTCTTCACCTGCCTGGCCCAGAATACACCAGTAAACTGGTGTAGTATGGTTAACACCTGTTCCTGGGTCAGATAGGCCCTATATTCAATTCCATAGACGTTTCCTCTAGTGCGCTGTCGGCAGTAACAGCAGATCATGGGACTTCGTCGATGACATTGAGCTCACCATCCTGGACTGGTTCATCTGTTTCAATACACATTCCTTTAAGAATGAGTTACAATAGCTCGTTATACTGGTTAGCTTTTTTCGATCGACAAACACTTCACAGGTCAGCTCGTCATCGCGGCTGCTGAGAATAACTCATTGTTAACGGCGGAATCTCAACATTCTCGACAGTAAACAACCTCCCAGGGACTTTGTGTTACGTGTGCTCGAGGAACGGCTTCCTCAATTTATAGCTCAGATCATCCACTGTCAAAGACAGCCAAGGATGCCTGAAGCAAGTCCTATCCGAGGATGAAGTTATGGCTACAGTCTATTAAAATGACAAATTCAAACGGCTGCGTCCCGTTGTTGATATTTATTCTTGCGACACTTGTTCGTGCCGGCCGGACGTATTTTACAGTTGCTCTTATATCACAGAACATTATCTTTTTTAGTATGCGGCGGTAGCCATTCGACAATATAGAGAAGGCAGCTCCTGAATCGACTAGTGCCCGGACAGGTTGGCCGTCGATAATGACGTCAATGAGATTTCTCGACATCTTAGCGACTGTCGTCGGTGGAGGATTTTCATCTGCGGCGACCACATGCCCGTAGGAGTTGCCTCGCCTAGTTTTCCTGAACACGGCGGGTAGGCGAGTGGCTGGTATCTCTGTAAGGCGACGGCGAATGGCGGCGGCGTGTTGGAGGGCGACCACGTCCAGGATATGGCAACGGACTTCGCCCCATCGGCTGACAGTAATCGTCTATCGTCTGCAGTTGACTGCCGTTGAAAGAACTGCTCCGATCGTTGGCGTTTATGAATAAGGTAATTTGTATCCACCAAGCTTTCACTGCCATACAATCAAGTTCGTCAAAAGATTGAACGGTAATATTGATGTCGGTTATTTAAATAACTATGGGGGGGGGGCTGTGGTTCTTTATATCCGTGTTGCGAAATGGTATAATTGAATCGCTGAATACAAAAACCTCTTAAGTCCACTATTGGTGAAAACTGACAAACATACATATTCTGCATGCATGCCGCGGTGGAGTAGCCGAGCGGTCTAAAGCGTCTCGCTGCGAAGCGCGCGGTTGCTTGCCGTGGAGGTTCGAGTCCTCCCTGGGGCATGGGTGTGTGTGTTGTCATTAAGTTAGTTTACATAGGTTTAAGTCGTTTGTAAGCTACGGACTGATGACCACGCAGTTTGGTCCGATAGATTTACAAACATTTGAACATTTTGAATTAATGGATATTATAGTAACTAAAAACTTAATTTCATCGCGCATTTGGTGGATGTAGATGAAATAGTAGCCGTCAAGAAGTGGTGACCGTCAATTCATAAGAAATCTTGCTTTTCTATTGAAGCATCGACAGGATATTTTCCAAGGGCTGACAAGGTAGAACTAAATATAAAAGTTCCATAATTTCCGTTATAAATCATCAATGCCATACGTTGTGGAAGCAATGGAATACATTAATGGGATTCAGACGAATAATGTCTCCTTGAAATTTGACCAAAGGAAGAAGTCGACAGACGAAAAGTGATACGAGGACACGAAAGTACCTATTGGGATGAAGAAAATGGAAGACATTAGTCACAGCAGAATAGCCATTGGTACTAAGTCGTATTACTATGGTGCGCGCAGCTGTTCGCCGTCGGAGGTTCAAGTCCTCCCTGTAGTGAGTGTGTGTGTGTGTGCGTGTGGTGTGTATGTGTGTGTGTTTTGTTCTCAGGATAAATTAGTTTAGGTAGTTTGTAAGTTTAGAGAACGTTGACCACTGCAGTTAGGTCCTATAACTTTACAAACATTTTGAAGATATTAAACAATGTGTACGATTTGTTTATGACAATGAAAGTGTGTCAGTCTTTTGGAATGAAATATTACTTTAGACTACAGCAAATATGTAAGAAACGTGGGATGGACTCCTATACTGTAAACCTTAAATACTATTTTGTTTTGTTATTTGTTTTTCCTTTTGGAATCAGAGTCAGTTGGCGAAAGCATACAAACATGTCTTATTACAATTATGAAAGAAACATAATAACACTGTATTTTATTCCAAATAAAGACAGTTAATTTGTTTTTGTATTTTTAAAAGTTTGTATCATCAAATGAATTTATTACAGAAACAACCTAAAAGATTGTTTGCAATGCAAACGGGTTAACTTCTAGGTGTGAGACTTCAATAAACCTCTTCAGTTCCACTTAATCCTCAGCTTAAGTTTCACCATATGCTAATAATTTATATAGTACTTATATTGTTTTTCTACTTCCCTTAAAAGTAGGTTGTTTTTGGAATCAGCGATTCAATTACAGTTTCAATAGCGGGATCCAATAGATTAGTTACTCTTATTTTCTTTCTTTCTTCCTCTGACTCATAATAGGTATTTCCCGTATGATGGATAATTTTATAATTAGAAAAACTTGAATTGTCATTCATTCACTAAAGCAGATACGGCGAGTTTTAGTTGCTCATTAGACCTAAACGAAACAAAACAAGTACAAGAACTTTTAGGAGGAAACTGGAAAATGATAGCAAAAATTGAATTTAGAGTGGTGTCATACGAATATAAAAACCCAAAGCCTAAATGTAACACAAATTTCATTTTAGTACTAGTAATGTTTACA
Organism: Locusta migratoria; assembly: GCA_026315105.1. Lineage (NCBI taxonomy): Eukaryota > Metazoa > Arthropoda > Insecta > Orthoptera > Acrididae > Locusta > Locusta migratoria. Next base: position 152,178,220 of record CM048746.1, on the reverse strand, counting down.
GTATTTGCTCAAGTAGATGAGAAATAAGCTTACAGGAACAACAAAGTACTATGAAAAGCAGACAAAACAAATTTACGTTTACGTGTAGTCGTAAATATAGCGGAACCGTATAATACCACACCCACATTACCACAGAGGTGGCAGCAGCTGCCCTCAGCTTTATTTCCGGCAGCAAGGGAGGGCAGGCCAGAGGTCCAGCACTAACGACCTTGTTATCGACGACACGCGATGCGCTCCCCATAAGCTCCCTCTCTCAACACCCAACGCCAAAACTTGAGCAACGTGACTAACAGCGCTTGAATTTCATCTACGTTTGCGCGAAATTGGAGTAGCCCTCTCAGATGGAATATACTCTCACACTGAGGGACACTCAAATCCCATTCTCCCCACCCCAGATAATTTACATTTTCGCTTATAAAAAGGTTATTATGACAACTGTTCTGTAAAGGAAGACAAGTTTCTGTGACTTATTATTAGTAATAATGACTAAGGGTAAATAACTAAGCTACTGGTGCTCTTTCAGGGACACGTGATGTTTGTTCTCTCTCTGGCGTCACAACTGTTCACTTCCTCGTGTCTGCCTGCGCTCTGTAACATACGTAAGATACCACTTCCGTAAAAAACGGTGTAAAGAGGTAGTCTAATATTGGTAAATGGTTAGAGAACTCAGAAGGCCTATGTAGTTTTGATTCTTATAGAATGTACCGCAACAAAAAATTTCGAGATACTAAAAATGCCATTAGAAATGCAGGTACTCCATTTTTGTACTCTTCTTAGATTCACGAGAACAGGACTTAGTTTTTCTAATCAAGCGTTATGAAGAATTAATTGACTGAAGTTAACACGAAACTGAAGCTATTAATCTATTCTGCTATTCGCGAGCAGACTGACAAATATCTCTGCCGATGTGACTCTCGCGGAACCCGAGACACTTACACCAGGTTAAAGTCTAATCTTTTCTTCATGGCTATATTAGGATTAGTTTTTTTATTAAATGTTACATTTTATTCCTGAAATTTGTCTTGGGTTACGCAGCTATGGCTGGATTGGTGCCCTTCTAAACTATCTTTTGTTTATGTCTTTGAATTAGAAAGTTTATCGTAAAAAAGTTGCTCAAGTACCAATGTACATCGCAGTTATTAATAAATATTGGAAGTATATTTGAAGCTAAATTCAACGCCCGGCCGCTTTCCTCCAGAAACCCTGCTTCCTTCTTACCACGCCCTTAAAGGCGTATCAAGGGGCGCTGAATTAAAATTCTTGTCGCTGCCGGGTTTCAATGACTCCAGTTTTATACCATCAATAGATATCGAGACAAAAACTACAGAACTGGACATTGTTTATTTGATATTTATATTCGATAACGTTACATACCAAAATACGCAGCTGGAAGTACCCCTATATACCGCTACACACGCAAGACACTTCTCGTACATGGCGGTAGGATTGTTTGCAATTTCACCTCCATATTGAATATCCTTGGAGTTGACAAACAACGAGAGGTTATTGTTTCCATTAAATGCTTCAGTTGCCATCTTTTGCGGTGCACAATAAAATTGCAAATCAGGCTATCGCCCTGTATGACAAGCGTCAAACTGCGAAGAAAATGCACATAGCAGTATATATGGTACATTCAACTACTGCACTTCATCGTATATAGTTGAATGTGTTGTTAAATGTACTAATTAATATACTACACATAAGTTTGTTTCTATTTGAATAATGGCGAATTGAGTGGAGGATTTCGAAATACATTAAAAAATTTAACGATGTTATTGCATACTTGTAAGGTGCAGTACGAATGATGGAAATTGAGGTAATTTTTTTTTTTTTTTTTACATCTCCTACTGTTTCGACACTATCTACTCAGAAAGATAACAACCTCGTTTACTTAAAGGTGGGTGTTTACCACTTATGCAGCCGTATGCACAACTATAAAAAAATGGAAATACGTTTCTTGTTCCTGATAGACATTTATGAAATTTACTCACAGGCTAACAGTTGCATCTTAAATTTTAAGGTTTGTATTTATTTATGTTGTACAACTAGTGTCGGCAAAACTATGTCGCCATTCTCAAGTACCTGTACCTCATGTAATAAAAAATAATAGTAAAAAAAATTACAGCCGGCCGCGATGGCCGAGCGTTCTGCGGCGCTTCAATCACAGTCTGCGCGGCCACTACGGTCGGGGGTTCGAATTCCTCCTCGGGAATGGATATTTGTGACGTCGTTAGTATTAGCTAGCTCATAAGTAGTTTGTAAGTTTAGGGAGTGATGACCCCGTCGTTAAGTCCCATAAGCTCTACAAACATTTGAACATTTGAAAAATTTTACAATAAATCATTCCTACTGAATTTCTAAATTTCAAATTTTTCAGATACAGTGAACTTAAATAATTACTATGTTTGCCAAAAGTAATTAAAGAAAATAAGCAAAAGAACCATAAAAATTAAAACACACCAATGTGCTAAGGTTGTTTTACATTCCTCGTGCAGTTCAGTTAAGAAACAGGTCTCGACTGACTCACTGTAGCCTATGTACCAATTGTTAGTTTTTGATCAAAATGTACATTTGTTCGTTCTCCTGAATGACCAGTCTTACTCGTACAAAGTAAATCGTTAAATATATAAAATCGTCAAAAATAAAAATTTCTTCGAAATTCACAAATCTAACGCGAAAGTTATAAAATAAATTAACTTGTAACATGGTTTCTTCAATACTGTGTTCATAGAGAGAAACGTATGTTAATTTTATAAAAATTTATCTGTTTAAGGTTACCCAGGCACCTGTCTGCAATTATATATTAGAATTCTAATAGAAATTAGCATAACTTTCGCTGTATCAACACAGAATTAGTGAAACCATGTCTTCTTTTGGTGTCTCAACAAGTAACATATGTTACACCTTTGTTTTACGATAAAATGGTTCAAATTGTCTACTCTAGTCTCTCTTATGTAATAATTACGTGGTTGTCTTATTTATATTTCGAGAAGAAGGAGCCATATAGTGAGCGGGATGCTTCAGCTGGTAAAAACGACAGATTAAAATACACTACTGACCATTAAAATTGCTACACTAAGACGTAATGCAGTATATAAACGGGTATTCATTGGGCAAATATATTATACTAGAACCGACATGTGATTACAATTTCACGCAATTTGGGTTCATAGATCCTGAGAAATCAGTACCCAGAACAACCACCTCTGACCGTAATAACGGCTTTGATACGCCTGGCCATTGAGTCAAACAGATCTTGTATGGCATGTACAGGTACAGATGCCCATACAGCTTCAATAACCATAGTTGGCATATTGTGACGAGGCAGTTGCTTGGCCCCCATTGACCAGACGTTCTCAATTAGTGAGAGTTCTGGAGAATGTGCAGGCCAGGGCAGTAGTCGAACATTTTCCGGATCCAGAAAGGCCCGTACAGGACCTTCAACATACGGTCGTGCATTATCGTGCTGAAATGTAGGGTTTCGCAGGGATCTAATGAAGGGTAGAGCCACGGGTTGTAACCTATCTTAAATGTAACGGCCACCGTTCCAAGTGCTGTCGATGCGAACAAGAGGTGACTGAGACGTGTGTAACCAATGGCACCCCATACCATCACGCCGGATGATACGCCGGTACGGTGATGACGAATACATGCTTCCAATGCGCATTCATCGCGATGTTGACAAACATTGATGCGACCATCATGATGCTGAATACAGAAACTGGATTGAAACTTCCAGGCACATTAAAATTGTGTGCCGGAACCGGGACTCGAACCTGGGACCTTTGCCTTTCGCGGGCAAGCGCACTACCGACTGTGCTACCCGACACGACTCACGATGCCGCCTTACAACTTTACTTCCGCCAGTACCTCGCCTCCTACTTTCCAAACTTCACAGAAGCTTCCTTTATCTCCTGAATATAATCAAAGTCATAAGGACTTCAAGACTGAGGAGTATGGTGGATCGTACAGTACTTCCCTGTTCCATCAACCAAACAGAGCAGCCACAGCTTGCGCTGTATGCGCACGCGCATTGCCGTGCAAAATGATGGGTGGGTTGCAGAGAAAGTGTTGCGCTTCTTTCGCAAAGCTAGTCGCATGCGGAACCGATCGCGATGCCCGACCCATGTCTGTCACTGTTGGCCAACCTACAAATGTTCAAATGTTTGTCAAGCTTAAGGGACTTAACTGCGGGATCATCAGGCCTTAAACTTACATACTACTTGTGAACGCCCTTTTACTAAAGACGATATAAACATCCATGCCCGATGGGGGATTCGAACCTCCGACGGGAAAAATGCCTCGCCCATCGTAGCATAGCTCCTCAATGCGCTCGGCCGCTCCGCCGCGGCTGTCCGACCTTCGTTGGACGCTTTTACCCAACGTGCCACTGTTTTGTACGGCACGCCTCTTGAAGACCTCATGCTGTACGACCTCTGTCACATTAAATCTTCATCCGTTTCATACGTTAGACCGCCCGCTCACAAGTGACTGTTTCTCTCGATTGTTCGCTCGCCGGTGACGTGGAACCGGCGAGACTATTTGCCCGGAGGTAAAGTAGGTGTATCAACAAAGAGTGCTATCAGTGAGGATAGTAGATTCCATTGCGTAGTGTCTCCACAGCAGTGTTGCCACTATTTAAAGTTACAACCGTCGTATTTGACTAGGTACTTATATTTATGTATTGTAAAGCGTAAGATTACCAGTTATCAGTATCTCAAAGAGACGCAGATTAAATATCATGTGTAAATCTTATTAAACTTTCCACTATTGATCTCAGCTTATTCTGGCAAGCCACATGAATACATCTGGCTTGGTATGGATAAGCGCAAGTCTTGGTAGTAACAATTAGTTCGATTTATAATAATTACATTTTCAAGATGCTCCTTTCATATCAGTGGCAGGCAGTACAAAATGTGGCGAAACTCTGTCATCGGCATTCAGTCGAACGATTTATCTCCAATGGAACGTAAATTTTTATTTATGGATGACGGAACTATTTAGAGATTTAATGTGCATTACAAAAGTAAAATTAACTATTTTGGGCGTAGAAGGGAAATTTCAGTTTGGATCAGAGTGTGCGCTGACATGAAACTACCTGGCAGATTAAAATCGTGTGCTGGAATGGGGTTTCAAAGATGGGACCCTTGCCTTTCGCAGGCAAGCGGACCACCAGATGAGCTATCCCGGCACGCTTCATGGTCCGGCCTTAGACTTTTACTTCTGTCAGTACCTCGCCTAATACTTTCCAAACTTCACAGAAGTTCTCCTGTGAACCTAGCAAAACTAGCACTCCTGGGAGGAAAAATAAGGTGGAGACAAGGCTTTGCCACAGCCTAAGGGATGTTTACAGAACGGAATTTTCACTCTGCAGCGGGGTTAGCGCACGTCCCTTACGCTGTCGCTAAGCGATGTCTCCACCATATCCTATCTCCAATAGTGCTAGTCCTGAGAGGTTAGCAGAAGACCTTCTGTAATGTTTGAAAAGTAGGAGGCGAGGTACTGAAAGAAGTAAAGTTGTGAGGACTGACCGTGACACTGACTGTGGCTAAGCCATGTCTCTACCATATACTTTCTTCCAGGAGTGCTAGTCTTGCATGGTTCGCAGGAGAGCTTCTGTGAAGTTTGGAAAGTAGGAGGCGAGGTACTGGCGGCAGTAACGTTGTGAGGTGGCATCGTGAGTCGTGTCGGGGTAGCTCAGTCGGTAGAGCGCTTGCCCGTGAAAGTCAAAGGTCCCAGCTTGTAATCCCGGTTCTGGCACACAATTTTAATCTGCCAGAAAGTTTCTTATTTTTTCTCCCCACCATTTCCCTTTCAGTCCCACATCATCTGGTTTCCTCCTGGTTGCATTACCTCCAGTAAGTTAGAAATTAGATCGAATGTTTTCTATGCCTTCTGCCTTATTACATTTCATATTTTACAGAAAGCTTTTAAGTTCCCTTTTATTGGATTCTTATGCCTTGCATAACCACTACAATTTATTCCAACATGTCATCAGGAAAATCTTATTCCTTAAAGCGGTTTTAATCTTTCTCTTTCAGCCTATCCAATATCTTCGTGCATTTAACAGTATAATTCCCATTGCATTCGTAATATAACCACCTCATTTCTTTAATTTCACCGATTGTTGTTTAATTTTTTCTGTTCTTCCGACGGCTATTTCCTTACCGATATCTTCAAATATTGCCAGCCATCATTTAGCAGTGCCCTCTCCACCCTTCATATTTATTTATTTCATTTCTCATGGATTTTTATTGTCATACTCCTGATGCTCACTGAAATATTTTCTACGTCTAGCTTTCGTCGATCATTCTTTTGTTACCCATGTTTTCTCCAGTTGTCAGTCCACAATTAGCAATTGCTCTTTCAGTCATATAAATTCCTATTCGAATTAACTTCCTATTCAGGTGTTTCTTAGCACAGATCCACATCTTTAGAGAACATAAAAACAGCTCATTACTTTCAGTACATATGTACCCCACGTCCTTCTTCACCGGTTCTCTTTTACAATTCTCTTGAACTTCATCCACTCTCCATCGTTACTAAATTGTGACATGAGTCTGAATCTGCTCCTTAGAACGCTTTACAAACCAGTATCTGATCCCGGAATCTCTATATCTGCAGGATGGAATTTAAATTGAACTTCCTTATATCTCCAGGTTGTTTTCAAGTATTCTTTTGCTGTGATCCTTCAAAATTCACTACTACCACCAGAAATTCGTTACATAGCTCTATCAGCCCATATATTCCGACAACCTCTTCGTCGATGATTTCTTCAACCCCTTATATTTTCATCTACTTTTATGTACGGAATTACTCTCCCTAGAACGCTTCTCTTCCTTTCCATCTCGTTAATGTGAAAAATGCCAAGCTATGGTTCAGAATTCACGTTACACTGTAGGCCGCCTACGACTGGCTGGTTTAAGACAATTAATGTCATACCACTTCTAAAAACGTCCATGCGTAGTAAAGCACTTTGGTGCTCAAACCAGTATTCTATTGTTGATTGCTTTACCTTCCTACCTGTCTTCAGACCTGCAGATAATCCAACCATTAACAAATTAATATGGTGTTGTAGTTGGTATTTATTTTATTATATCAATAGAAGTAGTTAACAAGCAACAGATATCTTCTTTTATGATCTCTGTTCTGTTACAGATCATCTCATGTGCTCTCACCGAGCACGGAGGATGGAGAAAAGGTCTAGCCGACCGCGCGCCGCCCAAAGGTTACTCATGTGCTGTTTCCCTGGCGAAGTTTGCTTTGCTTTCACAGCACGTGCTGGGGGTTGATGGGATAAACCCGAGATAGGTGAAACCGGTCTAGCGCAATCTCCCAGCGAGCACGTTTCGCGATGTTATCCCCTGGTGGCCCAGCTGCCGCGTCACTTCTATCGCACGCAATACACTTTTCCCACGTCCATGGCCATTTGACCCACTTGCTGTGTCTGCGTGCCTTTTAAGCTACCTGTTCACGATACCACAAAGTTTCCAGACATGTAGGATGGTGTGTTAATTACTTTAATTCGAGTTTCTTATTATTTAGTTGTGTATGCGTCCGCATGTTGCTTGTTTCAGACTACATGGCAAAGAAATAAAACAGGAAGCATACATTTAGAATATGTAAAATGTCACAATGTGTTGTAAATGGGAATTGTGTATACTTCGTACGCTCCCTGTTCCCCTTCGCCTGTGCTGGAACATAGACACAATACCTCAAAACATGTAAGATACAAATATAGTAAACATCTATAACAGAAAAAGTGACAGAGGTGAATGTAACAACTGTTGTTGTTGTTGTGGTCTTCAGTCCGCAGACAGGTTTGATGCAGCTCTCCACGCTACTCTGTCCTGTGCAAGTCTCTTCATCTAAGAATATGTTCGGCAACCTACATCCGTTTGAATCTGCTTACAATATTCGTCCCTCAGTCTCCCTCTGCGATTTTTACCAAACACGCTTCCTTCTAATGCTAAGTTGACAATTCCTTGATGTCTCAGAATGTGTCCAACCAATGTATCCCTTCTCTTAGTCAGGATATGCCAGAAACTCCTTTTCTTCCCGATTCGGTTAAGCACCACATTTCAAAAGCTTCTATCAACTTTTTATCTGAACTCCTTATCGCCCAAGTTTCACTCCCATACACTGCAGACACATGCTTTCAGAAAGGACTTCCTAACATTTAAATTAGTATTGGATGTTAATAAGTTTAGCTTCTTAAGAAACGCTTTTCTTCCCATAACCATTCTGCATTTTACTTAATTATATCCATAGGTTATTTGAGGTCGTGGTTGTATGCTTAATTATTTTGTCAAGTAGGCTCAACCACATACATCGTGTATAAAACACTAAAATATATTTAGTGTTTTATACACGATCTATGTTGTTGAGCCTACTTGACAAAATAATTCTGCATTTTTCTTGGTACCAAAATAACAAAATTCATCTACTACTTTTATTGTCTCATTACCTAATCTAATTCTTTCAGCATCGCCTGATTTTCTGACATTGCCTTCCATTACCTTCGTTTTACTCTTGTTAATGTTCATCTTATATCTTCCTTTCAAGACACTATCCATTCCATTCAATTGCTCTTCCAGATCTTTACTATGTCATCGGCAAACCGCAATGTTTTTATTTCTTCTCCCTGCACTTTAATGCCCTCTACCAATTTCTCCTTCCATTCATTCACTGCCTTCTCAATATACAGATTGAACAACATTTGGGAAAGGCTACAACCCTGTCTTACTCCCTTCCCAACCTCTGCTTCCCTTTTTTGCCCTTCGACTCTAATAACCTTGTCTGGTTTTTGTATAGTTCGAATATAACTATTCACTCCCTATATTTTACCCCTGCTACCTTCAGAATTTGGAAGAGTGTATTCCATTCGACATTGTCAAAAGCTTTCTCCAAATCGACAAACGCTAAAAACGTAGGTTTCCGTTTCCTTAGCGTATCTTCTATATGTGAGTATTGCCTCCCGTGTTCCTACACTTCTCCCACATCCAAATTGATCTTCCCCGAGGTCGGATTCCGCAAGTTTTTCCACTCGTCTCTAAATAATTCGTGTTAGTATGTAGCAATACAGAGGAATATGTGTCTTAAGCATTGCTGGAAAGGTGTATCCTAGCATAATCCGGAAAACACTGGAAACTTCGGCTGCAGTGCTCTACCCTGAGTCTCAGTGCGGCTGTCGAGCTGACGATCTATGTGACATGATATTCTCCTTGTGCCGAGCTACGAGATAAGAGCCGCGCCCACAGAATGCTTCTACGTGTTGCCTTTGTCGATCTCAACGAAGCCTTTGTCACCGTCTGTAGGTACGGACTCTACAGCATATTGCGAAAAAAAAATGGATGTCCACCAACTGTGTTGTCCTCATTAAATTCTTTTCGTGACAACATGGTTCTGTAGTCTTTGAGGTACTACATCTGTGCAATTCACGGCTCAAAGTAGCTTTTTATAACTGCATTGTGGGAGCACACCTGCATACTAGGATAGATAGAAGGCTTTTCAATGAGAAAAGACAAAGCGTTACGACATAATGGCTCGTGAAGACCATTGCGAGCAATGCAGAAGAACTTTAAGAGCTGGTATCAAGATTTAGTCATGCATGCCACCTATTTTCGCTGAGTATAATCAGCCGTAAGACTAATGATCCAGAGTGATCATGCAAAGCCGAATATCACATTAGATGGAACTACTCTACAGCACAAATAGGATGATTCTTACAATGAAGAAATCAGCAATCAACCACATTTCATTATGCTATTTATTTGCTTAATAGCGCCGTAACTGGTTTCAAACTTTCCAGTTCATCGTCAGACGGCTGCTCACGTCCACATACATTGTTTTTATCATTTTAATTTTGTTTATGCACATGATTTCCCCTTGCGGCGAAAAGTCCTAGGTTATGTGCTGCCCTACAATACAAGATGATTGGAATGGCTTACTCGAGCGTAAATGTAAGTCATGAGTCTGACAAATGTTGCAAACAAACTTTTGTAATAGAATTTTTCATATTATTCATTTGCTCACGTAAAAAGTCGGCTTCATTACGCTGTACTGTTGATTGCTGCAGTTGTTAAAGCAATGAGCACTTTGTGTATCACATATTTCTCTTTTGTGAAGCAACATAGCGCGATTAACCACACACACACACACACACACACACACACAAATCAAAAAGTTTTCGCCACATGGAATACGAAGATGGTGATATTGCCCACATAACTCTACAAAAGATGTTTTCTATAAAATATATGTACATTGGTTAGACATTAAAGTATTTCACATGGGAGAGAAAGAAAAATATTTTACATAGAATAATGTGCATTGCACATTGAGTTACATAGGTTCCAAATTATGTAGACATCTGTATTTACTGTTTATAAAATCAATATTTCTTTGTGACATAGCACAGACTGTGATACACATAGAGTAACTGATGGGACTTAACTAAGGGGTCATCAGTCCCTAAGCTTACAATCTACTTAAGAACTACCTAAGACTAAGGACGCCACAAATATCCATGCCCGAGGTGGGATTCGAACCCCCGACCGTAGTGGCCGTGTAGACCGTGACTGGAGCGCCTCAGTCCCGTCGGCCACCGCGGGCGGCTAGAGTAACGGAGGAGTGGTAAGTGAACATATTTGTATGTTACCATAGTATGTATTTTCAAATGTTCAAATGTTTGTATAGCTTATGGGACTTAACTACGGGGTCATCAGTCCCTAAACTTACAAACTACTTATAAACTACCTTACACTAAGGACGGCACAAATATCCATGCCTGAGGGAGGATTCGAACCCCCGACCGTAGTGGCCGTTCAGACCGTGAATGGAGCGCCTCAGTTTCCTCGGCCACCGCGGCCGGCGTGTGTGTATGTTGTTGCTTAATTGAAGGCTAGATAAATTTAATGATTGTGCACCTGAGTAGGTTATTGTCCTATTTTATGTTTATATTGCATTACTGCATGTGGCAAAACGAGCAATGTTTATTAGATTTTTGTTCCTACAATTTTGCCGGATTTGGAGGTCGAAACCACCATGTATGGTGTCTACGTTTCCATTTCTACTATCCCTCATTTCCTTCCTCAAATCAAATGTTCAAATGTTTGTAGAGCTTATGGGACTTAATCTTACAAACTGCTTATGAACTAGCCCAATACTAAGGACGGCACAAATATCCATGCCCGAGGGGCGATTCGAGCCCCCGACCGTAGTGGCCGTGCAGACTGTGACTGGCGCGCCGCAGGACGCTCGGCCACCGCGGCCGGCATTTCCTTCCTCCCACCGATGCTTTATCATTTGTCGAATTTACTGCCCACAATTTCTGCTCTGATTTTCTCACCCACTGACAGTAATTCCCCTTCATCTACATCTACATAGATACTCTGCAAATCACATTTAAGTGCCTGGCCTGTCTCTCTACATTTTCTCTTCCAGCACGAAAAATATGTTTCCATGCCAAAATGTTAGTTAAGAAAGGCGTAATAAGGAATGGGAAGGAAGTCAGCCAAGTTTCCACAGCAAAGGCAAAAAAAAAAAAAAAAAAAAAAAAAAAAAAAAAAAAAAAAAAAAAAATCACAAACGTTAGGGTCGTTCTACAAAGTACGTTCCGTTTCTGTTTCTATCTGCGGCAGCGTTAAGATCGCAGTTCCGAGCATGCCCGGCTTTACTCTGACTCAGGGAGAAGACATGTACGCCATTTTCGGATCGCTGCTGACCTGTAACACATTTTCTAAATGCGATGGAACATAAACCAAAGGAAATTCATCGGCAAATCTGCGACGTTTACGGTCAAAATGCTGTGAGTGATTCAATGGTTAGAAGATGGGTCGGCCTGTTCGTTGAAGGACGAGATAAGATGGACGATGAAAAACGAAGTGCACGCACGTCTGTGGTTGCTAATTAACTGATTCAGTTGAAGAGCGGATTAAGCACAACCGTAAGTTTACATGTAGTGCCCTTGCTATGGAAGTTTCGCATATCTCTCAATCACTAATTCATGAATTTGTTACTGGAAAACTGAAATTTCGAAAACTTTGCTCACGTTGGGTACCCAAAATTATTACTGACAAACAACAGATTGGCAGTGCGCTTCAGTTTTTGACACGCTACAATCGTGGTTCATGGTGTGGGCTCCTGTAGTCATGTCCTAGTTCATGAACCACGGGCAACACATGAGTGGCCAAGTAAGTGGTCCTGACAGTTGGATATCAGTTACTTTGGAATATGGTTGGGCATCTCGAACATATTCTGAGTCGTGGCCACCTTTGTGCTCAGACGGCAAAGACTACCAAATCCACCGGTTAGTCCCTCAACCGTTAGGGGTAAAACACAGTGGGGCCCTGGGCAAGTAAGGCTAGCAACCTGCTTCCCAGGTACTTCAATATCATGCTGGCAACAATCAGAGCCTTTGGACCTTTGGAGGTGATGGAGTCCCACCTCTAATTGACAGACCAGGGACTCCTCCGATACGACTTGGCAAACGATCTGGAATGAGATGTGGAGCTATTAATATCAATGGGAATTACAATGGGAAGAAGGTAGAGCTGGCGGAGGCTTCAAGTAAGGTGGGGTTAGATGTCTTAGCTGTTAGTGACGTTAGAGTAAGGGGAGAGAAATAGGACGAAGTCGGAGAATACAAGGTCTACCTGTCAGGAGTCAAAGTAGGAAGAGCACAGTGGGGTGTAGGATTTTACATCAGGAAAGCAATCGAAGATAGTGTGAAGGATAAGGATAGTGTTTTACTCATGGGTGATTTCAACGCTAGGATAGAAAATCGAACAGAAGGTTATGAAAAGGAACAGGAACGGAAAACAACTCTTGGATTTTTGTTCCAGTATGGGCTTACTTATCGCAAACTCCTTCTTTAAGCATAAGGACATTCACCGCTATACTTGGGAAGGAAGGGGAACCAGATCTGTCATTGACTATATAATACCAGACCAGGAATTCAGGAAGACAGTCAAGGACACACGTGTTTTCAGGGGGTTCTTTGATGATACTGATCATTATGTAATCTTTAGCGAAATTGGTTTTGTGAGGCCAAAAGAGCAGAAAGTCAAGTCCTTGTGTAGAAGGATAAGAGTGGAGAAGCTTCAAGACAAGGAAATTAGGCAGAAATACATAGCTATGATCTCGGAAAGATACCACTTAGTTGAATGTAATGATTTACAGTCACTGGAGGAGGAATGGTCAAAGTACAGGGACACATTACTGGAAGCAGCCAGAGAATGTCTTGGAACAGTAGTGTGTAAAGGTAGAAAGAAGCAGACAGCCTGGTGGAATGACACAGTCAAGGCAGCCTGTAAAAAGAAAAAGAAGGCATTTCAAAAATGGCTCCATACTAGAAATCAGGCAGACAGAGAAAGTTATGTTGAAGATAGAAATAAAGCCAAACGGATAATTGCAGACTTCAAGCGGAAATCACGGGAAGACTTTGGAAATAAGCTAGAAACCTGGGTCAAGCCGTGGGAAAACCATTTTTGAGAGTAATTAGCAATCTTCGAAAGGGAGGGAAGAAGTAATTAACAAGTGTTTTGGACAGGTCAGGAAATCTGCTGGTCAATCCTGTGGATGCCTTGAGCAGATGGAGGGAATATTTTGAAGAATTGCGCAATGTAGGTGAAACGTTCAATGATGTGTCAGATTTTCAGGTAGAAACGGATAGGAACGACGATGGAAACAGGATCTCATTTGAGGAAGTGGAGAAAATGGTCAGTAGATTACAGTGCAATAAAGCGGCTGGGGTGGATGAAATTAAGTCGGAACTCGTCAAATACAGTGGAATATCAGGTCTCAAATGGTAACACAGGATAATTGAGAAGGCGTGGGAATCGGGACAGGTCCGTCTGACTGGACGAAAGCGATAATCACGCCAATTTTCAAACATGGAAACAGAAAAGATTGTAACAACTATCGAGATATCTCTTTAATTAGCGTTGTAGGCAAAATATTCTCAGGTATTGTTGAAAGGAGAGTGCGAGTATTAATTGAGGACAAATTAGATGAAAATCAGTGTGGGTTTAGGCCTCTTAGAGGCTGTCAGGACCAGATCTTTAGCTTACGGCAGGTAATGGAAAAGTGCTATGAGTGGAACAGGAAATTGTATCTATGTTTCATAGATCTAGAAAAGGCTTATGACCGTGTCCCTAGGAAGAAGCTACTGTCAGTTCTCCAAGATTATGGTATAGGAGGCAAACTTCTGCAGGCAATTAATGGGCTTTACGTAGATTGTCAGGCAGCAGTTAGAGTAGATGGCAAATTAAGCTCATGGTGCAGGGTAGTTTCAGTGATAATACAAGGCTGTAATCTGTCACCACTGCTGTTCATACTGTTCGTGGATCATATGTTGAAAGCAGTAGACTGGCAGGGCGGGATTTAAATAGATGAAAACAAAATAAGCAGTCTCGCATATGCGGACGACTTAGTTGTAATGGCCGATTCAATTGAAAGGTTGCAAACTAATATTTCAGAGCTTGAGCAGAGGTGCAAGGATTATGATATGAAGATCAGTATCTCCAAAACGAAAGTAATGTCAGTGGGTAAGAGATTTAAGCAGATTGACTGCCAAATAGGAGGAACAAAGTTAGAGCAGGTAGACAGTTTCAAGTACCTAGGACGTATTTTCTCACAGGATGGCAACAGAGTAAAAGAACTGGAATCGAAGTGCAGCAAAGATAATGCATTGAGTGCTCAGCTAAGATCTACTCTCTTCTGCAAGAAGGAAGTAAGTACCAAGACTAAGTTAACGGTGCACCGCTCTATCTTTCGACCAACTTTGTAGTATGGGAGTGAAAGCTGGGTGGATACAGGTTACCTGATTCATAAGGTAGAGGTTACAGATATGAAAGTAGCCAGAATGACTGCAGGCGGTAATAGATGGGAATAACGGCAGGAGGGTGTCCATAATGAGGAAATCAAGGAAAAACCGGGAATGAACACCATAGATTAAGCAGTTAGAGCGAACAGACTGAGATGGTGGGGTTATGTTACACGCATGGGGGAAGCAAGGTTACCTAAGAGACTCATGAGCTCGGCAGCGGAGGGTAAGAGGAGTCGAGGTAGACCAAGAAAAAAGTACTTAGATTCGGTGCAGAATGATTTTGAGGTAAAAAGCAAAACATCAGACGAGGCATCAATGTTAGCATTGAATAGGGGATCATGGAGGAATTTTATTAGAGGTACTATGCTCCAGACTGAACGCTGAATGGCATAATCAGTCTCTAATGATGATGATGATGATGATGACAATGAAGACCATGACACTTTTCTTTCTCGGATAGTCACTGGGGATGAAACTTGGGGTATCGTACGAAACCACTGAAACAAAACGGCAATCAATGGAATAGAGGCACACTTCATCCCCAACGAAGGTTAAGCCAAGCAAATCTTGACACCTTGAAAAGTTATGTGCACCGTTTTTTGGGACAGAAAAGGCGTTTGGCTGATTGATTTCTTACCATAAGGCTAAACAATCAATGCACTTGGTTACTGCGGAGACCATTAAGAAACTGTGGCGCGCAATACAGAACAAGTACCGAGGATTACTGTTAAAAGGTGTTGTTTCTTTCAGCGATAATGCCCGACATCACACGGTGAATTGGAGCAAACAACTCTTGCGTTTATAAGCACGAAGCGTGTGCTGGAGCGTCAGTCTTCGACTCGTCTCTGAAGATGGCTGAACGTTTCTTAGCCGAAATATTAGAAGAAGAAAACTTTATGCGGCTGCACGCCCGAAACTTCTTTGAACAGTCATTGCGCCGCGAAAACATGAAGATGCACAACTCTTACAGGAATTTCACTGGTAGGTGTTCGATCATCCTCCGTACAGCCCGGACCTTACTCCTAGCGACTTTCATCTCTTCATAAACCTAAAATATGTCCTTGGTGGTCAACACTTCAACGATGAATACACAGGTGGCAACCTTCTATGATGAAAGCATAGAAAGACTTGTGACACGCTATGACAAGTGTCGGAAGCTAGTAGTTTAACAGTTGTAGATTTTTGTACAATAATTTTTGTTCTGCATCTGTAGACGGTTGTTTTGTGGACATACCTCGTATTATGCAAAACTGCACTGGCTGTCGGCGGTTCAAACTCGCTGAACTTTTTTCCTTTTTTTCTTTTTGTTTTCCTTGGGGCTGGGGGTACGTTCACCGTGATAATTATTCGCTCAATAATCGTCCCTGGCGTACATCTGTTTTGATAATTTTTTTGTGTGCGTTTCAACTTTTCTTTTAGCATACCTTGTACATTGTAGACTAATTTCTGTGGCATGAAAATAAGTATGTACATAGTTCTCTATAGAAGCTTCTGGAGATATTTTTCTATCTGGCTACAGTGCTAAATTCGTGGAAAAGGAAAAGGTGTTGCATCATTCGCCGACTTCGCACTCGCGATGGTACGGCGTAATCACAAAAGTACGTAATAAATTACTGCCAACAGCCGTATAAAAGTTTAATAGCTATTGAAAAGCAATTACTCGTGTTGAAAGGGAACGCATTATCTGATTAGCTATGAGTTCACTCCGAATTCGGCGACGGTACAATCATAATAATGTTTCTGGTCTGATACTTTTATGTCACGTTAAAGCCGATACAGTACTTGCAGAATAATTTTCCTCCTAATGAGGAGAGATATGTCATCTATACATCTTATAAAATAGGCTTTATGTGTGAATGTGGGTATGTGTGTTTCACATCTCCTCCTAAACTACTATACCGATTTCAACCAAATTTGCTACACGTGTTCCTTACTATTACGCAACAATCTGTGTCAGGGTAAGAACCACCTACGACACACGTAAGGATATATGATGTCATAAACAATGACAGTCGTAAAAAACGGCCGCATCATGCGATATTATTCTACAACTGGTCTTAAACTAATGGACCGATTTCAACCAAATATGGTACAAATATTCTTTAAGGTAATAAATCATTTGCTATGGTTGCAAAATCCAACTACGATACATACTTCATACGATATCACGTTACAAACAATGAAAGCTGCCCCATTTTGCGGAGCGTGGTAGCGTGACTTTATTCGTCAACTGTTTGACAGTGAGAGCACTTGGTGACTTGCAATAAACTTTGAACATAATTTAAAATCTTTACGAAACTTTTCTCGCTAAGAACCCCAACAAAATAATGAAAGGAAAAAAAAGTTTATCGCTTACTACTTTTCCGACGTTCATGATGTATATATGGCATTTTTTATTAAGTTACAAGTTATTACTTCTACACTGTAAATTGTATTCGCGAGACCATTCACAGAATATACACATACATTCCACTGAATGTTCCTTCTATACTATATCACAGTTCGACGTACAATTCTTGAGATTTGAAGTCATAAACAATTTGGTTCATGAAAAACCGCATTATCACAACAAGAGGTATCGATTTATTGCGTCTTTACCACTTATACCATTCACCACATATTTAGCACACATTACCCACATATACCACTGAATGCACCTTCAAATTTACATGATAGTAAGACACGTATTTCAGTAGATATGACGTCATAACCAATGAAGTTTCCGAGTAACTGCTACATCATACGCTATTTCTCGTCATCTCCTCCTAAACTAATAGGCCAATTTCAGCTAAACTTGGTACACATGTTGCTTACTAGCATGCAACAATTGCTGTGGGATTAAAATTACCTACGACACAATGTTCAAGATATTTGATGTCGTAAAAAATTAGTCACAACAAGTTTCCCATCACGGGACGCGTGATTTACGAGACTTCATTCATCCACTATCTATTGATTGCAGACAGATTCTTAATATAAAATTCTCCAAATCCGAAAAATTATGTTATTGTAGTACACATAGTCAAGGATATACGATGTCGTGAGTATTGATATGCATGAGAACGAAACTTAAATGGACAGCCAGTGACGTAGAAGCCGATGGACAGAAAGAGAAAATCGAGATGGAATTTTGAATTAAATTAATTTTATACATCATTTGCATTTCGGATACTGCATTTATAATTTTGCACATTACGCTCTTTTCATAATTTCTAAGCTCTTTTAATGAGTACATGAAGATGAAATCTTTTCCGAATTTTTATTTACGTTTCTTGTGTAAGACTGGAAAAAGGCATATATACCCGGAAGCCGTAAAGTGAGTATTGCCTCCAGAGTTCCTACGTTTCTCCTGAACCCAAACTGATCTTCCCCGAGGTCGGCTTCTACCAGCTTATTCATCCTACTGTAAATAATTCGTGTTAATTTTTGCAACCATGACTTATTAAACTGATGGTTCTGTAGTTTTCACACCAGTCTGCACCTGCTTTCTTTGGAATGGGGATTATAACATTTTTCTTAAAGCTGAGGGTACTTCACCTGTATCATACATCTTACACACCAGGTGAAACAATTATGTCATGGCTGGTTCTCCCAGAGACTTCAGTAGCTCTGAGGGAATTTCATCTACTCCAGGGGCCTTGTTTCGGCTTAGGCCTTTCAGTGCTCTGTCAAATTCATCTCTCAGTGTAGTATTTCCTCTTTCATCCTCATCTACGTCTCCCCTTTCTACAATATTGCCGCTAAATTCATTTCCTTCATAGAGGATAAGCATACGAATAAGGAAATATAAGAATAAATAAATAAAGCAGTAAAAAAGAAATGTCTTTTAATACATCTCTTTAAAGAAATCGATTTGAAGTTTCACGCATTACGTCACGTGACCGATGTGTGATATTATTACAGTCATTATTGTTGAATTTCGTGATTGGATTCTTCGAAACGAAGGCTATTGTAAATCATTAAGCACTTCACATAATTTTATTTTTTTATTTGAATGTTGATTGAAACGTTTGTTTCTAAAGAAGGTATTGTATTTCATTTCATCCATCAAAACCAGTCTCATAGCACAAAACTGAAAGACAGTTTATCTATCATAATCAACCAACACGCGAGCGGAGCCGCGGGCTTAAGCTAGTTTTCTCTATACAGGACTAGTCTCTCGGTTCATTCTGAGCACAGCTAAGAACCTCTTACCTGTCTTGGATTGAAACGTGAACTGCTTTCGGATGTCTTGTCTGTGTGTCATCGTTGATGTGTTCCACCTACAGGGCCAAACGTTTTAGGATATAAAACATTGCACATCGGTCCCTGCGAGTAATATAAAGTGGAAAAAAAACATTTGTCATGTTGTACAGTCACCCCGGCGGCGCTTAAATGTGCTTTATTGTGTTATGAATGTTGACAACAGAGATAGGTATGTACTTGGTATTTATTACTCAATTAAATGCTATACAAGCGAGCTTTTTTCTTAAAAGTTAATATTCACTCACTGTTTAGTCATCGTCACGTATTTTTATTATATAAACTACATATCTCTACACATATTATTGTAGTAAATGAAGGTTGGAAAAGAAATAGTTTGATGTATTGAAGAAAGTGTTGGACTGTGATGTTAAGGGGCCTGGGTTCGACACCCAGTTCGATTGTACATTTTAATTTGAATATAAACTTCTAATATCTTCTAGATGTATTGATAAATATTGTTCCAAAACTTTCTGTTAGTGTACATATATACTTTGTTAACCTCAAACTGGAGTTACTCTCTTCGGTGCTCTTATAGGTGTCACAAGTGCTAAATAAACCATCGTTGAGCTTAAACCAGTGTTTGATATTCAACCGCCTACGTCCTACGATACTGCTACGTGAAAATATTAAAAATAAAACTTTATTACACTATCCTCTACTGAGGTCATTCACATATCTAAAAATATAATCTTGTTCGATGTATTCTGACACTGCCGGCCACGGTGACCGAGGGGAATGCGGCGCGCCAGTCACGGTCTGCACGGCCACTACGGGCGGGGGTTCGAATCCCCCTCGGGCATGGATATTTGTGCCGTCCTTCATATTTGCTAGTTTGTACGTTTAGGGACTAATGACCCCGTAGTTAAGTCCCATAAGCTCAACAAACATTTGAACATTTTTTTATTCTGACATTCTCTGAAACGGAATATTTGAAACGAGTATTTTTCCATTAAAAATTTGACATGCAGACGTCACCGGTTTTCACTCTTTCATGGAATATTGATAATACCTGCAGTTGTTTCGCAATGAATCATACAACACCGATATTTCCGGAAAAAATACAGTTTTATGTAGCCTCTCTCTTTGCAAGCAATTAACAACTGGATTATGTGATTACGAGAGCAGTAGCAGTGGTACGTTATGATTCGCTTCGTATTTGCAAAATGAATGAAAACTGTATAGTATTAGACCTGCAGGTAATTTAATTTGCGTTGCGAAGCCAAAGTCAATGTTTACATGCAAACTGCAGATTTGATTAGGCTTATTCAATAACGTTTAGTGGTAGCTTGTTCTTTATTTAAGGAAATAAGCCGGCATTTTTTCACGTGCTCTGTGAAAATGCCGAAAGGAAAAATTACTGTTATAGAGTCGTGGTAACAATAAATAGGCGAATTTTTTGTTGTAATAGTTACTCATTTCCCACTGTGACCATGATCTGTTAATCTTTTTCATTTTTGTTAATCGCATAGTACGTATTTCATAGGTCATTGATAGATTTTTTAATCAAAGAATTATGGCACGACTCAGTTATGGAATGCGTCCTTGAGATGTGGAAGAGTCGTGTTCACGATATCGAAAACGTGGTCATAGGCCATAAGGCATGGATTTTACAGCCCATGTTTATTCGACATTTAGTTGTTGTTTTGTACATACAACAAGATAAGTGCATTCAGTAGAAGAGCTTTCTTTCACAGTCTCGAGTGCTTTTAATGTCACTGGTTCACGTTTCAGTACAAGGGTTCTTTAACAGAATGTTACGCACTCGTTCCACCCTACCAACCGTCATACGGTGTAATGGTAATCCACGAACACCCTGTATATAAGGTGGCGTAGTTAAACATTTCAGTGCACTTTCGTCGCCATGTGCGTGAACATCTGACGCACAGAGCTAGTGGATTGATTGGGAAAAACCAAAAACTTGGCTTTCTCGTTCCACAGTCCCTTAGAGTTTTGGTTTGGAGACACTTGAATGATGTAGTCTACACAACTCGATCCACCGATGTTCTAGACACTGTAGGATTACGTCTTGGACTATGTGTCTGTAAGTACTACAACAAATGGTTTTACGCTGAAGGTCAGAGGAGATGGATTGCCATGCTTGGGCATGACGTGGAACACCATGTCTGTGTCTGCGCGTGGAGCTGCACGGAGCAAGTCAGAAGTCCTTATTTTTGCTAATAAACTTGAACGATGCAGCTTGCTGTGTGTACTATGGACAACGGAGAGCATACAACCAGACAGGACATTCTGCAATTCACAGCCTATCCCATTGTCGTAATCTTGATAAATATAAAAATTGAGTTGTTTGTGCCTATATTTCACACTGCAGCCATAACTACACATCGCAAACGAATAGTGTTTGTATGTGGTAGTAGCTATCAGCATCGTAAAATGTACACTTACACGGCCGGAATGGCCAAAATTACTAGAAGTTTGCGGGCTGTTATGCCGTGGACTAGTGGATTTATTATTAAAACCCACCGTTTCGTCCCCGACTGCGGAGGACATTATCAAGGGGGATCGTGGCACTTTTGGATGTCCGATTCACACCCTGGCTCGCTACTGACTGAAGCCAAATTCAGTTTACGAGGGCTCACGCGCAGTGGTGTGACGTCAGATGTTTTTGACACGCGCGCCCAATTCGTCGTTGCCGATTGCCTCCAACCGTTAATAACGTCCCATGGTGGAAGACTGTTACATTTCTTCTTCAAAACCAGAAGCCAGATATCATTTAGTTTCACGCCCTCCTCCATCCTATTGAAATTATTGGGGTGTTTTACAATTTCTATGGCCTCTCTGTACAGTCTTTCGTGGTACCCATTTGTGGCTGCTAAAACCTGAGTCTTATCAAATTGAATAAGGTGGTCCCCTGGTTGAAAAACATGTTCAGCAACAGCTTATCTGTCAATCTCTCCCCTTCCACAGTTCCCCTTGTGCTCATCTAGTCGTTTTTTGACTGATCTTTTTGTGGTACCCACGTATACGTCCCGAAAGCTACACGGCATCCTATAAATTCCTGCTTTTTCCAGCTGTTTGCGAGCATCCTTTGCCGATTTCAGGTGATCCTGTATCTTCCGAGTAGGTTTGTAAATAACGGCAACATTCCGTTTCGTCAAAATTTTACCGATACGGTGGTTGAAACAAATTTGTTCATATATATGGTTGAGATGCGCCATTAATATTGGAAGTAACTTTTTAAATAATGTTTCCTAAATCAAAATTTGTAGAAGTATTTTCATTGGATCCTGTGCTATTTGTTTACATTTATGAAAAAAGTGCGAATTTACAAATTTAAATGGGAAGAGTAAGCGATTTCGCAAAAAAAAAAAAAAAAAAAAAAAAAAAAAAAAAAAAAAAAAAGTGTTTCATTTTTCTAAGTGCAAGTAACCATGTATATGTTAATAAGTGCGTAGCGGTTGCGAATAAATAGTTCACACTAGTTAAGTTTCAACTCTCGTTTATAGGATGTATATTTTACAAACAAATATACTATATATATATATACAGGGTGTTTCACTGTGTTTGCCTCTGTAACGTATAAAATAATAGGTGACGGAAATTTTAATGCGGTAGGTCAACACAAGAAATGTTACACTTTCTGCGGATCTATGAACATAGTTTATTGTATCATTTTCCAAAGAGTTACAGCACAAAGATATAATTTTTTTAATTGATCAATAGTTTTTTCTATCGTGTATTGGATTCGTTTAAACCAGCTGCGTCCAAATCAATTTAAACTACATTCCTATCACTATTAGTTTGGGAGCTACAACCCTTCAAAGTTTAGGGGGCGGAGGCTACGACAGCGTAGCTAACTGGCTGGTGGTCATGAGACAGTGGGCCGTGCCCCAGGGGATAGCGACTCGGCCAGTCAGGAAATTTAGGAGGGCAGGAATTTGAAGCTGAGTGTAGACTGATCTTCCAGCCACCTACTTACATTTCGCGTAATTATCACAAAAACAAGACAAATTACGGCTCATACAGAGGCTTATAGACATTCCTTTTCCACTCGTTCTATTTGGGAGTGGAATAGTAAAAGGAGATTCCTAGTAGTGGTACAGTGTACCCTCCGCCACGTACTTTACGGTGGATCGCGGAGTATATATGTAGATGAAGATCTTTCCTTCATTATCTTTCTCGGGTTGTCAGCGAGATAAAGTTTCACAAAGTTTGAAAATATTGTGAAATTTTTTACAAGTCACCGTGTGCTGTCATTCTCAAACAGTGAATGGCATAATGGGGGAGTTTTCGTGACTTCTATCCTTCTCAAAAATGTGTCGTAAATATATATATATATATATATATATATATATATATATATATATATATATATATTAACACGTCTTTGTCTCCTTTTTACCCTAAACGCCGGGATGGTTCCCTTCAAAGGGAACGCCCAATCTCCTGCCCCACCATTCCCCAAAACTCCGAGCGTCAGCTGCGCCAGTAATGACTTTAAACCCAAAGCTTTCTTGTTTGAAAACAGGGTTGATGGTCATTTCGAGTTAACCAATCCACGACCCCCTTAAAACCTATCAACTTTTACCAGAGACTTTTTTTTTCGAATTAACCAATCCATGACCCCCTTAAAACCTTTCAACTTTTACCAGAGACATTTCCAGATATATTGGCCGGTATAGATTAATATGGTACACCCTATATATATGTCATGTCTGTTCATTAAGTCATGTCCGAATCTTTGAGATACTGCCATACGAGAAGTTTTCGGCAAACGCTCATTTGCTTCGTAAAGCAAATGGAAGCTAACAAGCGGAAGCGTTACGAAAACAACCGGTGAACGTGCGCGTCGTTCAGAACCACTGAGACCGACAGCAAGGCTGCAGGAGGAGAAACACGGCCGCGTGTCCTTCACGGATGAGGCTGCGGGACATTTCCACTCACGTGATTCGCCTGAATTTGAAAAATTACAAATATTTTCGCCCATGCCCATGCTTCCCTCTCTTTGTACATCTCTTACCCTACTCTCTGCCTGTCCACCTTCCCGTTTGTTTGACATCTCCTCGTCTCTCTATCGAACTCCTGCAACTCCTCAATCTGTTGCTTCCTTCATCTCTGAAAAATTATATAACTGTATTAACTATCATGGTGATCAGTGAAGTAGTGTCTAAGTTTATTGCATGGTACCCTTCGCTATGCACTGTATCGAATTTTAAGTGGACGGTGATGGTTCTCTTCATTTCAAGGTTAAGATACCCCGCGTCATTCACCATACGGTGGCTTCCTAAAAGTAGCTCACATGTTAATTCAGGGTATTATCTCTATGCATTCCAAATTTCATTCCAATCCGTCCAGTGTTTCAGCATGAAGAGAAACAAACGTATTAACCCATTGTAAGGTACTCTCCGCCATGCATCGTACGGTGGCTTACGAAATGTAGCCCATGTATTAATTCAAATCTGTTCATCCCTTTCAGTACGAAGGAGTAGGAAACACGTTAATCCATTAGAAGGTACCCTCCGCCATGTACTGTATGGCGACTTACGAAAGGTATAAGCTACCTCCAAATTTAATTGATATCCGTCCATCAATTTCAGCCTGAAGGCATAAGAAACGAATTAACTAACTGTCAAACACTCTTCACCATGCAGAATTAGAAATTAATTTAAGTACCGTATGCCTATGACCTTTGCTCTAATTCAAGCAATGAGTTGACAAAGTTTCATCACAATCCGATGTACGGTATGGACATGCATAAAATATGAACAAAAAAAGAAACAAACTTTCATTTTTATTTATTACTAGCTGAAAACCCGGCAATGCCCGGTTATTTACTTATTTATTTATTCAAGCCTTCAGTTAGTACTTCCGTTACCCCTTCTCTCTATGGTCATCTCCTTTTAATAACATATTATATTTATGGGAGAGTGCTCGAGAAATAAAGTGGTACTACATAATGTACGAAATATTAACTGCTGTATTCAAAGAAAGAAAGGTAGTAATCAAAATGCAAATGACATGTAACCTTAATACATTCATTTAATTCAAACTTGATTATAAACAATATTTCTGGTTCCTTGTCCAAAATCTGATAGGGTGGCCCACCCCTGAGCTAGCGACATGTACGTCTGTGTGAGAAACATAGAGATGTTACAACTACTCTGCATTATTTAATAGGTTGCCCTGTGAATTATTAATCGTAATAGAAACTGCAAGTCTCCCTGTTACTACAGTCTCTTGAAGTTAAAAGTAGATCTGCCGTAATAATGGGTATTCGTTGGATGTACACTGTTTCATTCTCTTCCTTTCCCTGTAGCTCTATACAAGTCTTTTACTTTCGCCTACAGCCGAGTCCGCTTCATAGTTGGTTCACAGTTGTCAACAGCACTGTCAGCGTTCAGGAATTTCTTTCAGTTGAGTGGAATACAGGAGTGTCTTAGTAGTAAATAAGTAAATGTTTTAAATAGTGGTGCATGATGTGAAAGGTTTTTACCCAGCGCATTATATACGATCTCATATTTATTGAATTACAAGGTCATGCCTGATGCGACAGTTTTACGGCATATACAGCGAAACTTTTGTGAGCAGTAGACTTCTTTTCGTTTTATCATTTTGTGTGCTTGTGGGGGGGGGGGTGGCAGGAGAGGTCAGTTACAAAACGCTTCATAAAAGACCGAAATTACATGCAAAATTTGTTGCAGGTCCCTAAATACTCCTATTTTCCAATAATTGATGCATAAGTCTGGATATCCTTACGCGGTGGCCTCTCATTATTTATGACCTCATATCTCCAGATAGTAAGAGTAGATTAGTGTTTAACGCTCCGTCGACAGCGTGGTCATTAGAGGCGAGTGTAAGAGGCGCTACAGACATAGCGTGCGACTCGTTAAAGTTTGAGACGGAGGGGAGGAGAGCACGGGTAGCTAAGTGTTACGGCGATCGCTAGCGCTGGCCCGAAGCGGGAGACTCGGGTTCGATTCCCGGCCTGGCTTGCATTTTCACTTGTCGCCATTGTTTAATTTCAATGCTCTAATGCAGCCACTGTCAATCCTTTCCTTCGTAATCCTTACTCCTTCCCCTTCTTTATGAGCAAATTGCAAATTCATTTTTTGTATTACATTTTGATTCCCAAATATTTCATGTCACCTTCAGGTACACTAACTCTTCAACCCTACTGCAGTTGTGCTTCAAGCATCTCTCTACTCCTCTATGTCACATACACGGCAAAGCCACGTTCATCACATTCAGTATGTTGATGATGTCAGCTTTCTAGTTCTCTAGCCTGCCATTCATAAATGCCGACAGTCGCTCCATAGTCTGAAAACCAATTGCGCTCGAGTACGTTTCGCAGAAATACGATTGCCGATATGCATCCGCGTGAGTCCTAATTTCTCTAATTTTACCCTTGTGCTCTTATCACTATATATTGGTCGACACTTCAAGAACTGAATGCTCTCAAACTGTGGCAGAACCCCGCACCGCGATACATCAAGTGTCTTTTCCAGCGTCTGCCACTAGCGTTTGCCCATCATTTCCATGACGCTTTGCTTTCTGTTACATCTCTCTCTCTCTCTCTCTCTCTCTCTCTCTCTCTCTCTCTCTCTCTCTCTCTCTCTCTCTCTCTCGTCCATCAGTCCTACATAGTACGGATCCCACACTGATGACCAATACTCAAGCATCGGACGAACGAGTGGTTTCTAAGCTACTTCTTTTACTGTGAACTATGCGCCCTGAAGACTCTTGCAATGAATGTGGCATGTTCCTCACCCCAGATACATTTTATTTAGTCGTTCCATTTCAAATGCGTACTCACGGATATTTTATATGATAAATGATCTTTTGTGTATTGGGACTTCCTACACTATGCGTCGACACCCTGCAGATCCTCCTGCATTATAATAGTATACAGTGTTGCGACCTTTTCATATACTGCAGCACCATGGCAGAAAAGACTCGTTGAACGTCCGATGTTGTGTAATATGTCACAGGTATTATTTTCCATCCGTGTATAAACTCTTCAGATTTATTAGAATTATAAGTTGAGGATTGCAACAGCTACTAAAGTGCCGCACTGGAAATTTTTGTCTTGATTGTAATGTAAGTACATGGACGAAATATGGTGAAAAACTAATACAGTGAATTGTAATTGCAATAAAAAGTATCATGATCATGGATTTGCATCTGTTGTTAACCCTTTCATTTCCAGTGCTGTTCCTGGACAACAACGTACTGAAAGTTCATTTCTACCGTATTTTGTCCATCAATCCTTAAAGTTGCATTGCATTGTTGTTGATGAAGAAGATGCTTCTAATACGACATTTTGTCGCTTGATACGGCGTGTAGCCACTTCTGAGGCATTAATCTGTCAATCTTGGAAGTTGTGTTGCGTTGTCGTCTGCACGTGGCTGAGAGTATGAGCGCGAGTGTGGTTCCATTTATTTTATTCCAGCACTGGTCTGGTCTTTGGTGCTGTGGCGAAGATTATGCTAGAATTATTGATCTGGTAGTGTTAACTATCAACAAAATAGCGCCCAAGTAACATCGATAAAAACGTCTGTGTTGTGCTTGAAGTACATGAGATAAAAAATTAATATTTCGACAAAGAATTTTAAACCACATATTTTTTTATGTTTACTGCACTGAATTTTAATTTTTCCAAAGCTGATTTCATAATGTGGGACTGAAAGGCTTAATGTCGTGTAACAAGTGCTTTTATACAGTTCATATTGATCTGGCGTTTATTAAAAGTATAAAGTCAACCTACTTGTAAAAGTGCGGTCAAAGTGTTAAGTTGTAAAGTTTGTCGGACGAAATTGGAGTACAAAGACGAAATTGAATAAGAAATTTTAAAATTGTAAATGCGTCTAGTCCAGCTGCCACAAAAGCATTCCATCCTTCCGCGGCGGAGTGGCAAAGCGCATTGAGGCGCTATGCTTCGAAGAGCGAGGCCGCTTCCCGTCGGGGGTTCGAATCCCCCCTCGGGCATGGATGTTTGTATCGTCTTTGCTATAAGGTAGTTCATAGGTAGTTTGTAAGTTTAGGGACTGATGACCCCGCAGTTAAGTCCCTTAAGCTTCACAAACATTTTAACATTCCATGCCGAAATAACGTTTCCTTAATAACTTTTACTGTTGACATTCTGAAATAAGAAAAGTTTGTTGGGTGAAATTTGAGTAGAATGACGCAATAAATTACTAAATCTAAATGCGCGGGGTTCAGCTGCCACAAAAGTTTTTGTGTTTCCATACCGAAATAAGAAAATATTCAGTAATTAAAACTTCCGGGCTGAGAAGCCGTGGTCGAACAGTAGAAATTCTTTCCCCTGACGTTTCGTTTCAGGCTGCAGGCAATATCTTCCGAGGTGAGACGACGACTGGCTGCTGGGCCTTGGAGGTCCTGCTTATATAGGGGGCATAGATGGCGCCACCACTCGTCACGTGATGTCAATAATAAAAACTATTTCTGGCTGGCGCCATTACTCTCGATCAAAGGTAATCGATTGTCACATCTTTGGTACAAAGTCGACCGCCATATTTTATAACTCAAGCCTTCTTCCTTCCTGTTAAAATTATTGTGGTGTTTAAAGATCTCTATAGCCTCTCTATACATACATGCGTAATAATGCGAAGTCTTAGCTAGCACGCTCGTCTCACTGTATTTTATTTCGTAGTCACCGTTTTCAAAAACATGTTCCGCTATGGCCGATTTGTCTGTGTGTCCCAGTCGACAGATCCTTTTGTGTTCAGTTGGGCGAGTATTGATACTTCTTTTCTTTGTTGCAATCAAAAATGTTCAAATGTTTGTTAAGCTTATGGGACTTAACTACGGGGTCATCAGTCCCTAAACTTACAAACTACTTATGAACTACTTACGAACTAGGACGGCACAAATATCCATGCCCGAGGGGGGATTCGAACCCCCGACCGCAGTGGCCGTGCTGACCGTGACTGGAGCGCCTCAGTCACCTCGGCCACCGCGGCCGGCTTTGTTGCAATATAAACCTTCCCACAACTACAGGGAATTTTATACACACCAGCAGTAGCGAAAGGGTGTCGCGCATCTTTTACTGATCGTAAGCATTCACTGATCTTTTTGGTGGGTTCGCATATTGTTTCAACTCTAAACTTGGCCAGTACTTTCCCGATACTGTCCGTGATATTGTGGATTAATGGGAGAAAAACTTTCCCCGCCAAAGGTTGTTGTTGTTGGACGTTTGCAGACATTTGTCTTTTGGGCTGGCGTGCTCCATCTATCACCTTATCACTGTATCCGTTTTTTCTGAAATGCGGTTCGTAAAAGATCGAGTTCCTCTTGCAAATAAGCTGGTTCACAGGTTTTATTAGCCCTGTCCACCAATGTTTTGATAACACCACTCTTCTGCCTGGAATGATGGTTCGAATCTTTATGAAGGTACCGATCGGGGTATGTTTCTTTCCTTTCGTTTAATTACTGAAACGTCTAAAAGATTTATCTGTCCATTACTCTCCGTCTCCATGGTAAATTGTATTTTTGCGTTGATGTTATTCAAATGTTTTAAAAAACAGTTCAGTTCCTCTTCTCCGTGATTCCATATCACAGAAGTGTCGTCGACATACCGATATCACTTCAAAGGGCTCTTTCACGCTCACTGCAGTGCCTGTTGTTCAAAAAATTCCATAAAAATATTAGCAACTGCTACACTTAGAGGGCTACCCAATGCTACTCCATTAATTTGTTCATGTAATTCATTATCATATTGAAAATAAGTCGTGGATAGGCAATGTCGAAACAGAGCTACAATATCAGTGGGAAACAAGTCAGATATGTAAGCAAGAGCTTCGTTGAAAGGAACCGTGGTGAACAGAGAAACCACATCGAAGCTGACAAGAATATCACCAGCGCTGACACTAATCTCCTTTAGTTTTTCGATAAAGTGCATTGAGTTTTTAATGTGATGGTCTTCCCAATAAACGGTTGTAGCAAGGAGGCAAGATGTCTAGCCAACTCTTGAGTAGGGGATCCAATAGCACTTACTATAGGTCTCATTGAGATATCGATTTTGTGCACCTGAGGTAGCCCATATAATCTAGGAGCGTTTGTATCCTCTGCAGAAATAGAAGACTTTTTTATCGGTTGATTGGTAACTGTCAGCACTTTCGTTGTAGGATCCTATTTCAACTTTTTATAAGTGGTCGGATCCAAAAGGTAGCTGATCTTCTTGTGGTAGTCTTCACTCTTCATCACCACGGTAGCATTTCCCTTGTCTCAAAGAACTACAAAGATACTCTTGTCCGCATTAATCTCTCGTAATGCCTTCTTTTCTCCTTGAGACAAATTACTTCTAGGTTGCTTAGCTTTACGCAGTATCCTGTGTGTTTTCATCATAATCTCATCAGCAGTGTGTGATGGTAGCAGACGAATCCCCACCTCTATATTAGTTACAATGTCCTCCGCTGGAACCTTCGTGGAGTAATTGCGAAATTTTCACCTTTTGCAAGAACAGATAAGCCATAGCGTGCGAGGGTGAAGTTCGGGATGAGAGTTTAAAATAGGGAAAAATTAATTTTTAAAATCTCACAACCACCAACCGCGAACCAAATTCCTAAACATGCAAAAACACTGGAATTGTGATTGCTACTGTTTGACTCGTTTTCTAGGGGATGATATCACACGTTAGCAGCTTTCCTTCCCTGCATATGATTTACAAAAAAATTCATAATAAAGTGAAGTTCATAAGAGAAAAGGGTGTACTAACTACTATTTTTGAAAACACGTGAAAGTTCACTTTCTGTTGTTTATTTCCCAATATTAGAACCCTGTGGCTGATACGTCTGCACGTCGACACATTTATCAAAAGAATTATAGCTCGTGAGCCCCCAGACAAAATGAATATTTGTCGCAAATTGTTTTCACACCATGTGCCTGTCTCAAACACCGTTTATGTTCATGCCTATGCGACGACACGTGTTACATTAACAAAACACAGTCACTTTAATTTAGTGCGATGCACACCTTGTTCCACCGGCTAAATATTCACAACACACAGTAGCACTCGATACAACTTGGTGCAGTCTACGACGAGCAACCACACTTGGCAATTGCCACACAAAAATCTATAGTCTCCACCTGGAGATCCAAGTGCCGACCGATGCAGAGCGACGCTGCCCAGCCAGCTACACCACTTGCTCCCGACTCCTGACTTCCTGGCCACGCGCGCGCGCGCGCGCGCGTCAAAAGCCCAACTGCCGGTTTTTTTCCCTACGTCATCAACTTCCCCATGTGAGCTGTTCTAACCGATTTGCCAACGTACAGCACTCAGCCAATACATTTCTAAAACTTTACTGGCACTCGCCATTGTCCCTCTCTCCCCTCACCGGAAACAAACCTGAAAAATCCGAAGCTGGAACAAACCACCAACGTCGGCCTGTTCGCTGGCCTCCCGTCAGCTACAAGCACACAGCAAATCTCAACGTGGAGAATTTCTACCTATGGCCTAACTATAAATGTTGTCACCCAACTGCGTACATACATTGCTACCATAATTATTAAGATTAAAATTGTGTAACATTTGGTGCATTGGCATGGTCAATGTTTGCAGTGAACTTCATACTGTTTAATTACAAAAGCTATTAATTACTAATATTTGTATTGGGCGGTAATCTCACAAGCGGAACATGTTTTTGAAAACGGTGACCACGAAATAAAATTTGGTGAGACGAGCGTGCTAGCTAAAACATCGCATTATTATGCACGCATGTGTAGAGAGGCTATAGAGATCTTTAAACACCACAATAATTTTAACAGGAAGGAAGAAGGCTTGAAGTTAGATAAGATATGGTGGCCGACTTTGTACCAAAGATGTGACAATCGATTACCTTTTATCGAAAGTAATGACGCCAGCCAAAGATAGTTTTACTGTTGACGTCACGTGACGAGTGGTGGCGTCCTCTATGCCCTCTATATATGCAGGATCTCCACGGCCCAGCAGCCAGTCGTCGACTCACCTCGGAAGATGTTGCCCGCAGCCGGCAACGAAACGTCAGGGGAAAGAATTTCTACTGTTCGACCACGGCCTCTCAGCCCGGAAGTTTTAATTACCGAAGACGCCGGCCGTGAAAGCCTACACGTTATGATAAGAAGTTATTGTTTTGCAAAGAACACAAGTCATTTAACTAATGAAAAATTCTGGCTGTTGTTATTACTTTAACATTTTGCACCGATTGTCAACAATAAATGAAAGTATTTTTCATGAATGTGCAGACACTCAAAGTGTTTATTTTATTCTATTATCCAACAGACGATATGTTCTTTCATCATCCACAGCAGAAGAAACATCTCAAAAACATACAGACACTAGTTAGAAAACTGAGCACTTTTTTGGTGTCTAATTCAAGAGAATTGCAGGTTTTGTCATCTGTGTATTACTCTTGGGCAGCATGTGCTATTAGTCAGGAATTTTCTTTTTATATAGACAAACTGAGATCAAACAAGGCAAAAATTGGTGTCTTCGGACGAAATATTCATATTTTTATCACTCCGATTTGTGCAATTAAAGGATTAACACACTTTAGGCATATTTCAGCGGCAAATACAGAACAGAAACTATACACTAAATTCAATATACACCAACTAGCTGAACCCCTGCTGCTTCGCATGCGTAGGCTGGTTGGTCTGCACCAGTTGTTTCTTTTTAATCCTGATGAAGAATCCATATCTTAAGTTTCGTAGTTATAGCTTGAAATTTGAGTTAATGTATTTTTGAAAATCAGTTTTTGCATCCCGTATTTCACCCCCTTATTAGTCTAATTTCCAAAAATTTCGATACACGTGTCTTTTGAAATCGAACCCCGAATCCAAATCCTAAAACTTGTAGTTCTTACTTCAAAATTGAGTAAATACAAACAGATTTTTGAAAAACATTCCCTCTGCAATTTAACCCCTTGATGGTTGAATTTCCAAAAATACCGAAACACGCATTTTTAAATCATAACGAACAATACAAATACCAATTTTTGCAACTATAGCTTCAAAATTGTCTTGACAACAAAGTGTTTTCGAAAAGAATTTTTGATCCCCTCTTTTACCCCCTTAGTTTTTACATTTCCAAAAATACCGAAACTCGTGTCTTTTTAATCCTGATCAAGAGTCCATATCCTAAGTTTCGTAGTTATAGCTTGAAATTTGAGTTAACAGCAACATAGTTTTGAAAATCAATTCTTTGCGTTCTCTATTTTACCCCCTTATTGGTACAATTTCAAAAAAATGCCCAATCACGTGTCTTTTAAATTCGAACCCCGAATCCAAATCCGAAATTTTGTAGTTCTAGCTTCAAAATTGCCTAAAAAGCTACGTATTTTCAAAAAGGTGTCGCCGGCTGAGGGGACTAATGCGCTCCAGTAACGTGCACGGCCACTACGGTCGGGGGTTCGAATCCCCCCTCGGGCATGGATATTTGTGCCGTCCTTAGTCTTAGCTAGTTCATAGGTAGTTTGTAAGTTTAGAGACTGATGACCCCGTAGTCAAGTCCCATAAGCTATACAAACATTACAAAAAACGTGTCATCCGCTATTTCACGCCCTTACGGACGGAATATCGAAAAATCGCTTCTTAAATGACGCCTACAGAGTAAGATCAACACCCTCCACAAATTTCAAGTTTCTGTTTTCAGTGGTTTGGGCTGGGCGATGATGAGTCAGTCAGTCAGTCAGTCGGGACACTTACTTTTATATCTAGAGATAACAACACTTCACGTTCAACAACAAGTCTACTGACCACCGTCAATATGGTGTCCGAGATCACATAGGTTGCCGTAAAGAGCTTTGTAAAGTGTGTTAGCCACTCTAGGAAACTGAAGATCGTTGGTATAGTGTAACACGGGGTTTTGGCCCTGTAGACATTTTACTATGTCATATTCAAGTTTAAATTTGTCTGATACGCCTAAACTGCATATAATCGTCATATCACGATCGTAGTGTGGGTATTAGCTGGCGGTGACTAACAAGGATGTTGGCATGGGTGTTCATCTAAAAGCAACGATTAGTCCACATGGTCTGCACCAGTCGTTTCTTTTTAATCCTGATCAAGAGTCATTCTCTTATGTTTCGTAGTAATAGCTCGAAATTTGAGTTAACAGCAACATATTTTTGAAAATTAATTTTTGCATCCCGTATTTCACCCCCTTATTAGTCTAATTTCCAAAAATACCGAAACACGTGTTTTTTGAAATCGAACCCCGAATCCAAATCCGAAAACTTGTAGTTCTTACTTCAAAATTGAATAAATACAAACAGATTTTCGAAAAACATTCCCTCTCCAATTTATCCCCCTTGATGGTTGAATTTCCAAAAATACCGATACACGTATTTTTTTAAATCATAACGAACAATACAAATACCAATTTTTGCAGCTATAGCTTCAAAATTGTCTCGACAACAAAGTGTTTTCGAACAGAATTTTTGATCCCTTCCTTTACTCCCTTAGTTTTTGAATTTCCAGAAATACCGAAACTCGTGTCTTTTTATGCTGATCAAGAGTCCATATCCTAAGTTTCGTAGTTATAGCTTCAAATTTGAGTTAACAGCAACATATTTTGAAAATCAAATTTTTGGGTCCTCTATTTTACCCCCTTATTGGTTGAAATTCAAAAAATGCCGAAACACGTGTCTTTTAAATTCTAACCCCGAATCCAAATCCGAAAATTTGTAGTTCTAACTTCAAAATTGCCTAAATAGCAACATATTTTCGAAAAACACCCCCTGTTCAATTTATCCCCGTTGATGGTTGAATTTACAAAAATACCGAAACACATATTTTTTAACGTCTAACGATCTAAACAAATATCAATTTTTGGAGCTCTAGCTTCAAAATTGTATCAATAGCAACGTGTTTTGAAAAAGAATTTTTGATCCTTTATTTAACCATCTTAGTTGTTGGTTGCACAGTGGTAGAGTGCCAGACTACAAATCCAAAGGTCGCCGGTTCGATCCCCGCCAGGTCCTGGGATTTTTATCTGTCAATTTCCACTTCTTTCACCTCATGCTCAGTATTGCTCATGTGAAAAGTACCGAGTAGCACCGTGGTTCGGAACCCACGTTAAACTGTAGGTCTCCCTATAAACTGGCTGGGTAAGTCAGTTCGAAGGTCGGAGGAAGGCAACGGCATACCACCTCCAAACAGAACCATGCCTAGTAAAGCACTGTGGTGTTCAAACCAATCTTCGGATTGTTGACTGCTTTACCTTAGTTGTCGAATTCCGAAAAATACTAAAAATCATGGATTTTTAATCCTGACCAAGATTCCATATCGGAAGTTTCGTAGTTGTAGCTTAAAATTTGAGTTAACAGCAACATATTTTAGAAAATCAATTTTTTGCGTCACTTATTTCACCCCCTTATTTGTCGAATTTCAGAAAATGCCGAAACACGTGTCTTATAAATTCGAACCCTGAATTAAAATCCGAAATTTTGTAGTTCTAGCTTCAAAATTGCCTAAATAGCTACGTATTTTCAAACAAACGTTTCATCCCCTATTTCACCCCCTTACGGACGGAATATCGAAAACTCGCTTCTTAAATGACGCCTACAGAGTAAGATCAACACCCTCCACAAATTTCAAGTTTCTATCTTCAGTGGTTTGGGCTGGGCGATGATGAGTCAGTCAATCAGTCAGTCAGTCAATCGGGACACTTCCTTTTATATATAGAGATGAAGAGAATACTGAACTTTGATGTGCTTTTGTTGGTGCCATTCTTCCTATCTATTAAACAGTTCTACAAGGTATCATTACTTGGCAATACAGTTCCGGCCTCTGCTATGGAGACAGCTGGCTCTCCCCTGCTGAACTTCTTGATCATTCACTGCCTCGTAGTGCCTGGAACTTCCGTAGTGTCTGTCGCTACTCGCGCGAATCAGGCAGAGAGGCTGTGCTCGCCCCCGTCGGCAGAAGTACCATAAAGCGATTTATCGTGTCTTTTTGAAGTGGCGCGGCGACTGTGGAGACCGGCGGCGTTGTGGCAAATTGCCACGCCATGACATCATATATGATTTGTATGCAGTTTAAGCGTATCACACAAATTTAAACTTGTAATGTGACACTTGAAAATAACCACACACCCGAAATCGTAATTGTGTCATAATGCATTTTTTTTAAAATAATCGGACTGGCTTGTTCTACTGCTCACTTTAATTTTACAATTAGTTTTATGATTTTCCCAAATACGTCGGTCAAAAAATTATAGAAACAAGACGAACGAGACGTTTATAAGGAGATGTTGTACGTAGTCTCCAGTGATGTAAAAAATTGCATAAAGTTTTGAAAGTAATTACATGACCAAAATCCACTTAAAAACTAAAGGAACACTCGTGAAATTTTGTGCCGAACATACCGATTTAGTCATAATGAATTCCTTTTGAACAAATCAGTTTGTAAATCATTCCTGGTCTTAAAACGTTACCGACGATTCCACTATTGTATGAATATATACGTACTCAAATATATTTTATGACCATATTTTAACATACAGGCAAAATTATTTGATGTTTCAAACTTTGACAAAAATACTATTTTTTCTTTCAACTTTTACCTGTTTAAACTATTATTTTAATATCTTTTCCATTCTTTAATTATCTTCTTCCATTAAAATAACATCACCTGTCTTCCAATGGTAATTTGTCCTCTCTTTTTTAAAAAAATATCCTTCCTGGATTCGAACTGCAGCTGTAGCGTAAATTGGCGGTTTATTTTCATCTACATCTACATAGACTCTGCAAATCTCATTCCAGTGCTTGGCAGAGGGTTCATTAACCACTTTCATAACTTTTCTCTACCGTTCCATTCTCTGATAGCGCGCGGGAAGAAAGAACACCTAAATCGTTCCGTTTTCGATATGATTTCTCTTATTTTATTGGGATGGTCATGTCTCCCTAAGTAGGTGGGTGCTAGCAAAATATTTTCACATTCAGAACTAAAAGTCGGTGATTGAAACTTCGCAAACAGATCACGCCGCAATGAATAACGTCGTTCTTTTAATGATTTCCATCCCAATTCGTGCAACATTTCCGTGACGCTTTCCCCCCGTAACGTGATAAAACAAAACGAGCTGCCCTTCTTGAACCTTCTCAATGTCTTCCGTCTGTCCCACCTGGTGAGGGTCCCACAAGGGGCAACAGTACTCCAGGAGAAGACACACAAGTGTGATGTAGCCAGTCTCTTATTTTGATTAAAAACCCACTGGTTGCAATTTTCAACCAAATTAAACCGCCAACTTGTCCTCTTTTCCGAGTTTATTACCTTTGCCTGTACTGGTTTACGTAAAATCAAGTGACAGTGTCAAATCGCCCTTAATTTTGCAAATATCTGTGAAACTGGTCGAATTATGGAGCACAGTTGTAGAGATGTTTCTCCTCTACAAACACGTTTATATTCAATTTCACTCTCAGATGAAAGGTTGTGGCGTTATTAACAAATCAGGCCGATAAAAGGCCATAACAAACGACCTGTTATTAGTGTTATTATCGGAAAGATTAACAAATGGGAGGTTCTGGTAGCTGGTGGCCCACAATGATATCTATAAAATTTGTTGCTGATCGGTTGAACGGCGCGACCTAAATAGTGGGAACACCTTACAGACAGTGTCTAATTACAATTACGTTTGCAAATATCTCTGAAACAGTTCCACGTCTTGAAAAAAGGAACATAAAAGATCAAAGTTGTAGAGTCTCATCTCCTTTTTAAATTCGTCTATTCACTTCTTGTTTCAGATGAACCGTGAAGTCGTTATTTTCATTTAAATTTCGAGCTGTCAGAAGGCGATCATAATGGCTCACTGTTAGTGTTACTACCGTAAGCTGAAGTGGGCCAAAAAGTCAAACTACAGTAATGTCATTGAAAAATCCTTATTATTATAGTATACACAGCGCTTCGCACTGTGGGCTCAGATTCTGGAGGACGTATGTTCAAACCCGTTTCAGGCCATGCATTTTTAGATTTTCCATGGTTTTTCTAAATCACTCAAGCAGAATGCCAAGATGATTGCTTATAAAGGGCACAGCTGATTTCTTTAGCCGTCCATGACAAAAACTATCCGAGCATGACCTCCGTCTATAATCACCAAAATGTCGACGGGATGTTATACCGTAATCTTCCTTCATTTTTTTAAAGGTTACATGCGACATTTCCGACATACGAAGGATTAGCGCCGGCATATTCTACATGCAGAAGCAGATTTAATGAGATTTGGAAGCTACAGAGACGTTATATCCTCATACGTCGTACGTGTGCATTAATGTGGTTTTATATTTTCATATTTAGTTACTGGAACACTAGCTTGGCTACCGTCGTTGTGAAATTTTAATTAATTGTGCCGTAGTTTACATGTCTATCCGCACAGCTCTCTGAACTCAACATATCTGCAACGCGTCTATGTCATGATCTGTTGGTAGAGTTTCCTTTTTCTTTACGCAGCAAATGCTTTACTTTGTAAGCCCCATACCCCTGCGTAAAGTGCTTTCAAGGGCGGAGGTATGAAAATGTAAACACGCGGCGTCAGCGCGTTTTCTGAGGGCAGCTTCATCACATGCAGACTTTCCTTTGACGCCTTCCAGCTGCAACCTCGTGCACCACTGAGCAAGCGTCGGCCGCCGTGAGCAAATACAGTACGCTTCAGCTCCAAAACATAGGAAGAGATGAAAGTAAACCTCTAAATGTACTAAATCGAGTATCAAGATTCCAGCACGTTAATTCGCGAAGTTTCTTCGCTATCGTTCTCTACAGCGAAATATGTGTTTTACGAATGAAAATTATAGCCATAGTAACAGAGCACATTAATGTCAAATTTAATAATCTGCTCCGTGACGCTGAACTACCCATTGGAGTAGCTTAAATGTCTCAGCAAAAGAAACATATTTCCTCAGTAAAATAACCCATTGAGTTTTAAATTCCAGGGATTTATTGATATTATTTCTAGAGCGTGCAGCTGTGTATAAACAAGCGCAAAGTGAACACTTGTTAATCCGTGTCACTTTCTTTCATCATACACTGCCACCACTGAGCGTATACTGCTCTTTCACTAGCAATTCAAATGATTGTTTTATGTAAGACGTCATATTAACCATCTACATAAATTGAAACATATAGGTTTAAATAACATCTCAATATGCATATATAAAAATGGAACGTACGACGTGTGTCCGTATATTCCACTTGGTAGCCAAAATCATTCACCGCAGACCAATGGCGGTTATCCATGAAAGTAGCCTTTAGGTTCGTGGTGTCCATATGGCGCTTTGGTCGCGGTGTGTGGCGGTGGGTGAGTGTGGCGAACAAAAATCCGTAAAATGTGGAGCAATACGACGATCAACAGATGCTCAAAAATAAAAAGACTCAAAGATAAAACACTGGGAAACACAGACTTACATTAACTGAGCGTTAACTACACTGGCACTACACCAATGATCTCAATATAAACACTGGAAAGACAACTGTAGTGCTTAAGATCAAAATACTGACAACTGAATTAGGAGTTAATTGTCGATAGCTATAAGAGAGTGGACTATGTAGTAGTTGCAGGTCGTCGGCTTATATAAAATTCACATTGAAGACCATCGATGAAATGACACTATCATAGCAAAGACGTTATACACAGCGAGACGTGATACACATTACACAGTTGTTTTTCTGCAGCAAGCTACGAATAAAGAAATATAAGTACATATTGCAGTTTCAAAACTACCAAGAAAGATGCCAACCCGTAAGAAAGAAATTTCGCGTTCTCGATCCGTTTCTAAACGACAGAAAACGGCGCTGAAAAGTGAATCTAAAGACGATGGAAACTTGAAATTTGCAGACGTTGTTTATCTCACACTGTAGTCATCAGCAATTTATCGATATTCCCCACCATAAGGGGGTGAAACAGGGGACAAATGGTTTTTTGAAAGTACGTTGCTATTCAGGCAATTTTGAAGAAGAAATACAAAATCTCGGATTCAGATTTTTAATTGGAATTTTAAAAAAACGGTTGTTTCGATAATTTTGGAAATTCAACGATTAAGCGGGTGAAATAAGGGAGAATTTTTTAAGGATGTTACTAAGACTATTTTGATGCTAGAAATGTGATAATTTGGGTTTGGAACCATGGTTATAGTTTTAAAGAAATGTGTTTCGGGATGTTTACAATATCGCCAACAATGGTGGAGGGAGTGCCAAGTTGTATCAAAATACTTGATTAGGAAAGCATTTTTAAACCTAAATCTATGAAAATGTTTATTTAGAAATATAAACAACCAATGCCGACCAAGCAGTCTACGCGAGCGAAGCAGCGGGAATTTAGCTAGTAATTAAATAAATTATAACTATGATTACGATCGGAAGCTAGAGTGTGATACTAGAGCTGTGTGCAGCTACGAAGGCGGGTGGTGGGGCGATGCGCAGTAGCAAGAGCCTGTGTACCACGTGAAGACTCGTGACGACCCAGCCAATAGCGTCATTTCGCCGTTTCGCGCCGTGCCGAGTGTGCTTTGAACGTATAGTCGTGATTTTTCTTCCAGTGCTCGTATACTGAAGGTTATTT
The DNA here is from genome assembly GCA_026315105.1 of Locusta migratoria. Classification (NCBI taxonomy): domain Eukaryota; kingdom Metazoa; phylum Arthropoda; class Insecta; order Orthoptera; family Acrididae; genus Locusta; species Locusta migratoria. The sequence continues at coordinate 152,137,643 of CM048746.1, read as the reverse complement.
CCTTTGCGAAGTGTTCGTTATGACTGACGGATCAAAAAAGCGGCAAGTGTTACATAAGAAAGCAAGATCTGTTGTGTTTTGAGTGTTTAACTGCTTAAGAAGGGAGGCGGGAGCAGACGACTGACCGCCACGCGGTGCTGCCACAACGTTGCCACAGCCAGCCGGGGGCGGCTGAGGCGCGCGGCGTGCGACACCCAGGGAGATGAACGCGTCCGTCACAGGCAGTGGGTCGGCGTCTTTTAAATCGCCACGGAAGCAGTGGTCACTAGGCCGAAGATTATTAGGTCGGAAAATAGGTCATTCATTACCTCATCTAGGGGAAATAAAATCTACAGTAGGCCGGAAAAGAATTCATCAGACGAAATAAACATAAAATACATTGTGCTGACTTATGAGCAAATTTTTACTCACATATAATAAGAAGAAAAACGCTTATTAATGACCAAACCGACACCAACCTTTATATTTTTCGAAAATAAAAATACAATGCAATTCAGAAGCCAGTGCTGAAATACATGTAATAGGTCTATACAATTTAACAAACACCGAATAAACCAGTGGTTTCAAACATTCATAACGTAATTGGTTTCACAGTGATTTACTGAAAACGTTTACCAGAGAAAAGCCACGGTGCTCGTATAATTAATTTATACGCCGTGAATGAACGTTGTATATCAACGTATGTAACAGGGACGCACTTCACTTTCGGTATACATTTTGGACGAGACTGCAGTATTCAGTAGACCTGGATTTTTCGCAAAGGCGCTTCAGACCGGTGTTGTTCTGGGGAACCTGCAGAAATTTTTCCCGTTCTTTTTCTCCCACGTTACCTACGCTTCAGTAATTTTCTTTTATACTTCCACCAGAAAAGCTGTATTGTCATAGATAGGTTAACATCAGCCGAATACTTCGGGAATAATTGTCGCCATAAATCTGTAGTTGGCTGTAATGAAAGCGAAGTCCCACTGAACTGAGGGATCATCGAGTAATTTTGTTACACCTGTCAAAGCCAGAATCACTTTGTTTTCATCTACGCCATTTGAATATAGCACCTTCAACCTAGTACTGACAAAATGTGCGATTATTTGCTCTTTAGTCTTTGAGCTTTGCTTTGAACAAATCAGATAAGCCCTGGATGGTGCATCTAGCTCTAAATTGCCAACAATCAGTTTTGGAATGTTCAGTAGTTTCATCACAAAATCCATATGGAAGACTTCACAATACGGATACTTTGCAGTGCATCCGTGTAATTTAAGTTGACAAAATTTTTACGTAACGTTAACTCTGCCTGCACAGGCAAATGACAGTACTTTTTTTCAGATATCGACCTTAGTTTTTCTACCTTTGATTTTTCGAAGCAAGTCTTTTGAAAATAGAAGAAATAGATTCCTTTTGGATTTTGCAGCTGAAATATGCAAAAATATGAGTTAACTTCGAAACAGGCTATTTTAAGTGCTATAACATTAGCTCTTTCGGTTTTAAGTAGCCACGAAACGCGTAAGGCCATTTTATTTGCAACTAGGAACTCAGGAGAATATAATGTCTAGTGGTCACTAGAGATTACTGCAGGAAAGCGACGAGGTCGGTAAGAAAGAAGTGGGCTATATTGACGATTTTTGAAAGGAACATTTGGCGTGGAACAGTATTTGAAATGTATTCGAGGGCCCAATATTCGACTACACACAAGTTGGTTCACAAATGAAAGAGAAGTTGGACTGGGCAGCGAAGATGAGAGCGTCAATTTATTGGCCTGAGAATTAATAAGTACTAAATGCAGAATTACCTTGTTTGTGTAGCTGTGGCCTTACATATTGTTAGTGACTATTAAGCTGTCTTTCAAATATTTGAGTATGAATTTTTTGTGTAGCGGCAAACAGTAATCGCCATTAACTATACCGCGCAGGCGCTTGCTTGCGAGTTTGTGTGAGTGTGTGTGTGTGTGTGTGTGTGTGTGTGTGTGTGTCACAGATGTCATGTTTCACAAAATCGTTCATATTTTATATTGTTATTAGAAAACTCGGCTATGCTTAGCAATTACTAAATATGAGTGGAAATGTCACTCTTGACTACTACAGCGTGAATACACTTTATATTTTCACTCAGACATATTTCAGTATTGTTATACATTGATCAGTGGGATTTTTGTTGCTTAATTCCTCATATTTTCTTGAGAGCCTGGCTTGGATAGTCCACTTATACTTCGATAAAATGTCACTAGTAATTTTTATAATGTTGTCATTGAATTTTATTAAAATGTTCAAATGTTTGTAGAACTTATGGGACTAAACTACGGGGTTCATCAGTCCCGAAGCTTACAAACTACTTATGAACTAGCTAACACTAAGGACGGCACAAATATCCATGCCCGAGGGGGGATTCGAACGCCCGACCGCAGTGGCCGTGCAGTCCATGACAGGAGCGCCTCAGTCCCCTCGGCCACCGCGGCCGGCTGAATTTTATTCTCATTGCTGTTATGTTCGCTTTAACAGCCCGCCTTTTGTTGCCGTCTGTGATAGTAGCGAAGTGGCACAGACAACTGCACTCAGTACAAAACCAGTATACGCATCATTTATGTGGATACGAGTTTATTTTTGCTGTCTATGCACGTTAATCTATGTCATAACTACATGTTCATAGCAGTATAAATGAGTCATTGTAAAAATTTCCAGTTGCTCTCTATCGCAAGCAAAAAACAGAGCATTTCTTACCATTAACATTATGTCGCCCAAATGAAACGAATAGTCTGAAAAATGCATTAATTTTGAAGGTGTATGGACGATATCTGACTCAAGATAGCACGTGTAGCTGAAGTATGTAGAAGGTTCTCGACTGGGTGCGCATTGCGTACATTCGAATGGTGGAACTCGATGGAATAAGACTGCCGCCAGGAGCGCGCGGCCGCAGCGGCCAGTCAGCTGACAGCGGTCAAATGACAGCCGGGGGAGGGAGCGGCGATCTGGCGGCGTCGCGCAGTGTTCTCCCTCTCTGTCTGCGCAGAACCTTTCGCTCAGCCGCCTTCCTACCTGCACACAGCTCTAGTTGTGTGCAGGTGCAACAGTACCTGTCTAGACTGTGAATATAAAAACTTATCTGAGTGTCTGTAATTCAAGTCAGAGTAAATATTATAGTTAATCAGCCTGACATCGACTGACTGCAATGAGTATGGCCCTGTTAGTGCGCTTAGTTATCCAGAATATAAGTTTGGTTAAATATCGAATGACAAGTTTGGAAAGAAAACTCACTGATGTAGCATCGTTGTGAGTTGCATGAAACAAGATTGTATCTCGTGAATTTTTTTAACTGCACACTGATTTTTAACGACATGATTATGTTGGCAATATGGACAACAAAGCATGAAATTTTCGCCAAGGAGTTAATATTCTTAGTAAACCACTTAGAATTATTCGATAAGTTTTTTCTTCAGACCATGAGATAAAGAAATAATAATGTTCCTGCGGTATGGTTGACACGTTCTTATATGTATACTTGTCTCATCAGTAAAAGTAATTACCCTCTTAAAATGAAGATTTCATGTCAAAACATTTGTGTTGTCAAGCGATTGGCCAATGCCAATGTCACTTAATTGCCAATACATAACGCGAGGCCACCAGTAAGGTGGGCATTATTCTTTGCGGTATAAAACATGGATCTGATTGCATCCCGTTAATTTTTTTTAACGACACAGTGAGGTGGTCTCGTTGTGAGTAGCTTAAAAGATGCATTTACTTGCGTTCCATGAGACTTTTTTTAACAACACATATAAGTGGAACAAAATTGTGAAGATTTGTTACTGGTAAATAGAACTGACCTAGGTCTTTATAGGTCAAATCTAGATACCGATATTCACGAATATTTGAAACAAAAATCCAGTAAAATTTTACGACTTCCCTCGTCGTTTCTGGATGACAATGTTGGCACCAATGGTCAATGGTGATACGTAGATACGTCAAGTAGCAAATGAAAACACTATCAACAGAACCATAGGCCGAAGATGACATAGACAACATAAGGCTCCTATAAGTACGAGCTTGACGCATCCGCCATTTTCATTCCTGTAGATCCTAAGTTAAACATACAAACATACTGTAGTGCTATAGGATTTAGGTCACGGCACTTTAGCACGAAATTATGGATGGTTGTGTTGTCATATGCTACTCACATCACTCCAGAGGTGGGTGCAGAATGTTTAGTTTCCCGAGAGATTGTGAGAGAAGAAAAAAATGGACGATTAGAAGTCGGCGCAAAAACTGGGATCCCGGACCGAGCGCGCAGTTATGTATTGTAAGTAAATATTATTTATTATTATGACTTAAAGAAATATTTAATACTAAAAATCGTCTGTGATATTCGAACGTAAGTTTTCGTTTAACTTTTTTGAAAGTAGTACTTGCTCACAGAGAATCTGCCTGTAGGGCGTTAGCAGTCACAAAAATCGTAAAACAGCAAAACATCCCAGATCATACAGTTTTAGAGCACAATACGTCTATATTGAGAAATACGTCACATCAAAAGGTTTTGTACTGACTTTGCACAAACTGTTGAAGATACGTCTATTATGTTATTGCGAGAAAAAAACGCTAAAACTTAAAATATACATTTACTGGGCAAAAAGTTTATTTACGGCTGTGACAGCGTACTGTGCTAATACAGGCAACTACCGTGGAATGCTATTTGTGGTATTTCGAAGTTTTAGCGCCATAACTTGCAGTATGCAATTAGAAACAATAGTACCTGATGTTTATCACAAAATACACCCCCAATTCAATTTATTATTTGTAAATGCCAATATTGATGCTTATTTATAAGAGACAATAACATAACTGACACAGAATACTGGGTAAATTTTACTTACGACTGCGGCGGCATAGTGGGCTTATATTGGCAACGAAATGTTTGCTTTACAATGATTATTAAATTACTGACAAGATGAAATAGTCCTCCCTTAAAATTTAATTTGTATTGGTAAATAATTGCAATAATAATACTTAAAAATGGTAAAAGGTAGCGTCTGAGAAAATAATCCGCGAAAAGAAAGTTTAGAACCAAAGCAAATGAAGTTTGAAATTGATCTTAAATTTTTATACGAAAACTAGGGCGCTAAAATTACGGCGGGAGAAATATTTCAAATTACTGGTCCATTTGCATATCACTGTTATAAAAAATTTGTGTCTGTAATAAATTTCTACAACTTAATGAATGTGGTGAATGGCACGGAAATATTTAATTTTAGCAACCTGCCTAAAATCCTGTCTGATTAAACAGAAGACTGGCTCACCACGTATACATTGCACAGAAATTAACTGTTGGAAGGCACTCATAAAACACTACTTTATCTTAAGTCCACCGCTAGCTAAAAATTAAAATAGTTAAATTTTGATAAACGGGCATATATCTCAGGGACGTTCGGTGCGGAACAAAAGATTCTAATATTATCATTAGGTATTGTGCATCGTTCCAAAACTTAATTTCGCACACTGCAACAAAATGGCGGCCTATGGTAATCTGTAAGAAAATTGCACACACTATTTATATATTGTACCATTAGGAATAACGAGGTGACTTTTTAAATAAAACAAAATATTGAGAAATACAGTTTATCTTTAAATGAAACTAGCGGTTTATATTTTCAAGATGCTGAAAATACAGTTACAATTATTTCTTACATGCATTCTGCGCACGAAAAGAATTTATGATTCTGATAAATTTATCAAAGAGCAATACTCTATTTCGTCCAAAACCTACCAATGGTAGACCAAGAAGAGGGAAGAATGGAGACTCTTGTCCTTCTTATTAAGTTCAACGATTGTTGCCAACGTCGGCACCGTGTGTCTCTACGACCATAAACTTTAGACCCTGCACACTAATATTCTTTTTCGTTTTGGTGTTTGTTATACATTCTGGAACTTTCTCAATAACTTAATAGAAATACATTCAGCAATGTGAGTGCACAAATCCAACGTGGTGTACTTGTTACAGCAGACAACAAACACTTATTACAAGAAGCAAACAAACCTGGCATATTGTCAGTAATTGTTCAAATATGAGCCAAGCTCGCTTAAAACTTATCTAGATTACCAGTTCCGGCAGAATTAAAAGTAGTACGCGATTTATATCACAGAAATATGTAATATGTCTCTTGAACTTTTTTTTATTCTGGCAGCAAAGAAAAGCAGCAATAAGTAAAGAAAACGTGAGATTTTTATGTCTAATCCACATATCGATGTAAACAAGAGTGGAATGCAAGCTCAAAGTAGCACGATCGATGTAAGGCTCTATGCTGGACACATCTAAAATATTTCACTAAAATTGAACAAAGCAACACTGTTCACATAAACTACGTGTTATGTTTAGCATTCGCAGGGAATGAAAATGGCGGATGCGCCAGCCTGTGCTTTTAGGAGCTCTGAGACAGCTCGTGACGTCATTATACTGCTGAAACTAACATTTAAGTCAATGGAGCTGAGAGTTGAAGTTCTTAGCCTTTGTAGTAGAAATTAAGAGTAGATTTTTAACAATAAAACACATCTTTTTCTTATCACACCTTCAGTAGTAGTTCCCGTTAGTTTTCCGTAATTGCATATATCAATGCGATGGCTACATTTTTTGACAATTTACAATCAATAGTACTGCAAATTGTTTTAGTTGTACTGTGAGTGTTTTAGGTTTTAGTTTACACTAGAATGAAAGACCAAATATGTGTTTGACAAGCAACATCAGTTTTCTTACGATTCCTCGACAATACATTTGAAATGTTTTGTTGTTCTTTTGTAAGAACTGAAATCTGTTCGCATTCATAATATCGAATTTTAACACAATAAACCGTTCATATTTTTAAACTTTTGTCACAGAGAGTAATGACAAAACGTAAAATAAGCAAAATATTGATTGTTTACAATAAATGATAATGTGAAGCATCATTATCGATGCAATGGAGAAGAAGTGATTTTATAGGTATAGTGAATAGTCTGGTTGTGTTTTAAGCTTTTTCACAGTGTTATTGAAAGCAGATTTGCACCAGAAATGACTTGTTGACACAATAAATTGGTCAAGAGGAGTCTGAATAATATTCCCATCGATAAGTTGAAAAAGTGAAGGCTTCAGAGTACAACAGAAACACTGAGATTCAGTTACTAGTAAAAACAACTGACAATACTTATCTGCTCACATGTAAAAACGTTAATCATCGCATTAATATTAGTAATATGGAAAAATTGTCTTGTTGCATGAACGATTAATTTCTTGGCCAATAGAGCCTGTATAGTTGCATTAAAAAGTCAATAATTGGTGACAAAAACGTCAGAATTCTTGTCATGTGTCGAGCACTAATTGGCAATGTCTTCCTCCCGAAGGCCGACACCCTGAGGTCAGAACCCGAATTAGGAGAATTTTGTAGGCCTTAGCGGCGACGAGAGATTAACATGGTCATGTCAGTGCAGGTGTACATGTTTCAAGGACAAGAGGCGGCCGTATGGGTCTGCTAAAAATGCTTTTATGTGCAGGGGTTTTGCTTAAATTCACTGTGTGATGAAAAGTATCCGGCCACGTCGCTGAAAACGACTTACAAGTTAATAACACTCTCCATTGGTAATGCTGGAATTAAATATGCTGTTGGCCCCACGTTTGCCTTCATGATAGCTTCCACTCTCACAGGCATACGTTCAGTCAACTGCTGAAAGGTATCTTGTAGATTAGTAAGCCATTCTTCACTTATTGTCGCACTGAGGAGATGTACCTATGTAGACCGTGGAGGCCTAGCACGAAGACGGCGTTCCAAAATATCCCAAAAGTGTTCTGTTTGATTCATGTCGGGACTCTGCGCAGGCCAGTCCATTACAGGGATTTTATTGTCGTCCACCACAGGCTGTGCAGTATGAGCAGGAGCTCGATCGTGTTAAAAGGTTCAGTTTCCATCCCAGAATTGGTATTAACAGTGGGAAGCTACAAGGTGCTTAAAACTTCAATGTACGCATGTGCTGTGACAGTGACACGCAAAACAAGAAGGATGCAACACCCCTCCATGAAGACATCGCCCACACAATAATACCACTGCCTCCGAATTTTACTGTTGGCACTACACACGCTGGCAGATGACTTTCACCGGGCATTCGCCATACCCACACCCTGCCACTGGATCGCCACATTGTGTACTGTGATTCGTCACTTCACACAAAGTTTTTCCACTGTTGTATCGGCACAGTGTTTACTTTCCTTATACCAAGCAAGGCGTCGTTTGACACTTACTTGAGTGATACGTGGTTTATGGGCAGCCGCTCGATCTTGAAATGTAAGTCTCCTCACCTCCCACCTGTCATAGTACTTGGCGTGGATCCTGATGTAGTTTGGAATTCCTGCGTGATGGTCTGGACAGATGCCTGTGTATGACACTGTACGACCCTCTTCAACTGTCGGCGGTCTTTGTCAGTCAACAGACGCGTTCAACTACTTGTAGTTTCCATGTCACTGTCACATCAGAAACAGTGGACCTAGCGATATTTACGAGTGTGAAAGTCTCGCCTACAGACTTCTGATACAAGTGACATCCAGGCACCTGACTACATTCGAATAACTGGGAGTGTCGTTCGCTGCCTACAAGACCACATTATTGCAATGCAACATTGGTAACTCATTTAAAAAGTAGCTCTAAGAATTACAGCCGGTAACGAAGTCACCAGTTTTTTTCATCAGTTCATTACCAGTGACTTATTTAGCCTTATGTGAATAAAATTTAATACATAGTAGAACTAAACGACCCTGTTCATATGGACTCATCTCTGAAATGCAATGCCTTAACTTGTTCATTGTAACTTGCTAGGCTTCTTAGCAAACTGTCCAGCATATTTTTCAGCTACCTTCATTTAACAAGGGAGAATATCTTGTAGCAGCAGGTGATTAGTGTTATTTTAGTCTTTTACTGTAACTAAATGTTTTGGGATTTATACGAAAAGGCATAGCAGATTTAAAACACATATTCAATGTAACATATGGGCCTATCAGTATTAGTCCTACTTTCCCTTATTTCCAAATGTACTTCTAAGTAATATCTGCATATATTTGAAGGGTTCAGTAACAGAACCAGAAACCACTTCAAAGATAGGCTTGTTCTGTGCGCAGCTGAACGAATGCGCTGCTATATCACCAACTCCCTCCGCAGATGACGCATTCCGTGCAGAGCCTGTTGGGCGGTGCGGTGTAGAGAAAAAATAGTCACACCGCCACTTCGTAGAGAGAGTTACAGGTTATAGCGTCGTTATTAATAAAGCATACTTAATTACGTATAGCGACGCTCTTTAGCCATTTCCACAACGGAGCGTGGCCTTTATCAAGAGATTTACGACGCTCTTTAGCCATTTGCACAACTGGGCATGGCCTTTCACAAGAGTTGTGTGATGCTCTTTAGCCATTTACACGACGGAGCTTTGCCTTTCTCAAAATGTTTTGATACGCTCTCAAGCCATTTACACAACAGAGCGTGATCTTTTTCAAGTTGTTTTGTGGCATTTTTACACTATAGATGGACTGCGCATTTTAAATTCACGCGCTCTTTCATTAAAACATGCTCAGGTCAGAAAACCAACAAGATTAAAAAGTCTACCAGATCCAAAAAACAAAAAGATCAGAAAAGGAAGCCATCCAGATGTGAAATCAATCCAGATGTGAAACCCATCCGAATGTGAAACCCAACCGAATGTGAAACCCAACCTAATGTGATACTCAACCGGATGTGATACTCAACCGAATGTGATACTCAACCGAATGTGAAACCCAACCCTTTGTGAAACCAAACCATACTAGAATCCCATCCATATGTAAATCCCATCCATTCGTGAATCACAACCAGATGTGAAACCCAACTAAATGTGCATCACAACATGATGTGCAACTCAACCATATGTGCAACTCAACCATATGTGCAACTCAACCATATGTGCAACTCAACCCTATGTGCAACTAAAGCCAATGAGGAACATGGTACATGAAACCAAATTTGTTTCTCACTGCAATCTCTGATAAAGTATATGCTACAAATTAACTGTTAAATTGAAGTTTTGTTTTTCAGATAAAAATACAAAGCTATTATCACTTAAATAATTGCATTTTTTCATTGAATGTTGTCCTATGATTTTATTACATCACAGAAAGTGTTATGCTAAGGTATTAACTTTACTGATATTGCATAAAACCATTTTCTAAAATTACTGCTGTAGTGTTTATTTCATACTTTGATTCAATTTCAGTCGTAAAATATTTGGTTGAGCAGGGGTCTGCAAGCACACTTTCACTGTATCGTAATCCTTAAAGTTTTTTATTATTTCTGCCAGGTACCACAAAAGGCCCCTTAAAAAGCTGATGGCAATCTATTCTCCTCCAATGACGTATCGACCAGTATGCCACAGTCTACTTGCAGAATGTCTGTAAAACGCCACTATGAGTAATCGAAGGTAAATTGCCAAACATAATGTTGGTGACACTGTTGAATGGTATCTGTAATTGACTTGTGTAGACATTACTGCTGTTATACGTTATCTGTACACAAACACTTACGTGTACTTCAATTGCTGTCAGATTTAGTTCCCTTGAATTTACTCTCATTAAAGTTGCCATCGTTGGCAAGTACGTTATCTTCATCTACATCTTCCCTCTGCAAACCACTAAAATACATAGAAAAGGGTACGTTATATCTTACTAGTTACTAGGCACTTTCCTTGTCACTTTTGCGGTTGGAGGGGTATAATTACGATGGTCTGCATACAGCTACGATTTCTTTAAATACCCCAACTCCGTCGTCACTATGAGAGTGGTACTTTAGGAAATGTAGGGTATTCTTAGAATTACATGTAAGAAGTGGTTATTAGGGCTTTGTCTATCGTTAAGATACGAATCAATACTGGCACACAAGAACAACATACCGTTTAGTAACTACTTTTAATTGACGAATATCCTCAATACTCAGTTTACGACAGCTCCACTAATTACTCGTATTAGGATAATTATCTTTTCAGTTATCGTTTATAATACCTGACTGTCTGTTACCGGTATTACGTCATTACCAATAAACATATAGCGGCAGTGAAAAACTTCCGGTTTGTATTTATTAGCGATAACCTACCTTCTGATACTTGATTGAAGTACCTTCTACAGTTCCTTCCTTATGAGAAGTGGTTGCCTTCCAGTGAATGAGTGACCTTATGTTAAACTAATTTGATAAAAGGGACAAATTATAAATGAAAAATTCGAGGTATTTATGTGAATTTTCTCCAAATGAATGCAAATTATTACTTTATTACTTTACATGAAGTATGTTTTACATCTTCAGAATACCTTTCTTTGAGAGTCGAGAAAAATAATATTGTGGATGAAATACCGGATTCCTAAACATCATTCTGTACAAGTAGAGCATGCAAAGAAATCATACCTTAGGTGTCATGCTACGGACTGGGCAGCCGTTCTCGCCGAGGTTCTAATCCTCCCAAGGGCATGAATGTGTGTCTTCTCGTTAGTGTAAGTTAGACTAAGGGGTTTGTAACTCTAGAGACTAATGACCACAACAGTTTGGCTCATAATACATTTGAGAAACTGGATGATTGTACAAATTAAGCGTCACCACCAATTGTACCCTGCAACATTGACCATAATGCACAGCCCAAAGAACAAGTCTTTAATTAAAACTCGTGAAATCTAAGAGATGAAGATGGACAAGGAAGAGCTTGTAAACAGAAGGACTGAGGCGGAGATTCACAGGAAGATGGGGACGAGGTGATGGAACGAAGAGGTAATGGGCAGGGGTTGGAGGAAATGGACAAGTGCAACAGGACGCTTAAAGTCTGAGGGCCGGAGCAGTTGAACATATAGATGAGAAAGCTTAGTGGAAGACTGAAATAAGCACATGTAACAACTTGAGAATTTTTATGTAATAAATAATCTGTGCTGTAACTTTTAATACTACTGCCTTGTTTGTTGTTTTGGTCCGCCATTGCACTTCGCAGTTTCTTGCACTGTACCATGCCCTCGTAATGATATTTATATGGCTTACGACGAATTATTTTATTACTTCCAAACAATTCCAAATTTTGGAAATCCTTCAGTCGGGTAGTAATTTGGAGAGCAATTTCTCAGTAAGCCCCTTGCATTATTTTGGCAAATTGATATTACTGACATGTCCGTCGGAGTGGATGCTCCTTTAGGCTAAAATTTGAAATTTCAAATTTGTATTAAACAGATAACTTTTCTTGAACTTGAAGATTTCAAATGTTCAAATGTTTGTAGATCTTATGAGACGTAACTATGGGGTCATCAGTCCCTAAACTTACAAACTACTTATGAACTACGTTGTACTAAGGACGACACATATATCGATGCCCGATGGGGGATTCGAACCCCCGACCGTAGTGGCCGTGCAGAACGAGGCTGACGCGCCACAGACCACTCGGCCACTTGAAAATTTCATTACATGTAAATAAGCCTATAGAAGTTTCAGTACACTAACCGTAAATGCCAAAAGCCTATTCAAAATCAAAAGATCCTTAAACTAGCAAATAAGTGATGACTATATAAGTAAAAAACTTAAGAAAGTGATGCGGTAGTAGAAACCCTCCATAAGAATAAAATCGATCGTTATCTTTATGTACTATACGCAAAAGGAAATTAGATTTAAAACGGAACCAAATACGTGAATGCGAACTGCAAACATAAAATTATTAACTTAAAACATGAAAGTATCTCGCTAGACTGTCGCACTACAAACTAAATACTACGTTTCTGTAAAGCGATTATTGATAATCTGTTACTATTGTTATACAGAGATTCAAACGCAATGGAATCAATGTGCACTCATAAACATTCGACAACACTAAACTGCAGTAGATCAATTTTCAATTTACAGCTAGGTAGTTAAATAAAGTGTTATTTTGAGTAAAATATACGGAGTGACCGCCATTGGTTTGCACCTGTGATGGATGCGATAACCCAGAGCTAGAGTGAACTTCTTGTTTCGGAGCAAAATTACGGCTTTAATGAGGGAGGGATGTCTGGCGCTTGGCCGTTGTCAGCTGGCCAGGTGCCAGAGAGGTGGATTACACGTTGCAGGGGGCAGACAGCCTTAATCGTGCGGTCTGGCTGCTGTAAGCCTCATCACCCAAGCGGCCAGCTTGACTCAGCTATACTTCACTAAGCTGAAGAATACACCTCATGTAAACAGACAGAACATAAGCTCTGGTCAACATGTACCCTTATCGTATGTAATACTGCCAATCACTCTAAACTCTGCATACACCTATTTCACTGTGAATCTGGGTCGGCAGTGAATCTAAGGGCACCACCCGTGGTGGGATTTTCTAATTTAAAAGTGCGTGTACCTAAGGATGAGACTCCTCCCATAGGCATATTACTTTGAATAGATCAACTTACAAAAGGAAGGTGTAGCGAATCTCTTCCTATGGTAGGTTGTGGGAGGAAAGAAACGAAATTATGACTTAAATCAATCTGCCTGTCTTACGCTTCCCAATTAACAGGTGAATTACCTGTTCATCTTCTGTTGCTGTGACCGTTGCCAGGATCGGACCTCCTAGCAGGTGTTTCTGTTATTTTGTAAATGAATAGAAATGATAGCAACAAGGGAAGGCTACAGACAAGAAGTCAGACAGTTCATTGAAATAATCTTTGTATTCTGACAATAGCATATAGAATTATGAGGTAACCTGTTACACCTTATTAAACGGTTACTGATCCTTGCTGCAGGACAAGACATACAAGAGAGAGCAAACATCTAAAATAGCACATTCAAATTGTTCGGCCAGCCTTTAACGAAAGAGAAAGAGAGCGTATCGAGTTTCATGAAGATTTCCGTTGCTCATGAGAACAGTAGACTGAGCCCGAAACAGGGGCGGCAAACTAAAGAAAAAGTATCTTAGTAATCATCGCGCCTATCGCCCGATATGCATACCGTTGTATATTTATTAAACTCGCGACCGAATGCAATTACATCACTTTAATCGTGAATACCTGTTCGGTGGAGCTGTAAAGTTCCTGTAAGTCAACGAAATGTCACCAATACTGAGCATGGCGGGTTCTGCACAATAGGCGATCGCGGACCTGTCCTAAGAACTGCCAGCATCTGAAGCAACTGCCGAACTGCGAGCGGCCACGTCGCTCACGCCAGTTTCGTTAACGCGAGTTTCGCACCGCTGATTCTTCCGCCGACAAAACTAGTGACCTGTCCATAGCACAGTTAAGAGTTCGTTCTGGCCCGCAAGGGCCGGTTTCACGCCTCCTATGGTGGCGACCTGCCTTGCCGGCAACTCATCAAAGACAGAGAGAAGTGAAATGTCCTTCCGCGAAGACGTTCGCTCTCCGGGTTTGAACTTAACGGCTCCTGTAGTTTTTGTGGCTGATCGCCATCTTGTCAATTTAATATATTAATTAATACAGGAAACGGAAAATTATTTCGCCCTTACGATACGATGGTCCTCTGGTCAGGCAAGCAAACGGTAATTTTAGATTGTCGGGGAATATTAGTTTTGTATGATTTTATTGGTGATTAATTTTACCAACTTCTTGAGTATTAATCGGATCTAACGTTGTAATACTTCAAAGGAATCGTAATTTTTCATTAGATTGGAATACGTCGTCATAAATTTTAGAATTATTTTATTTATGCCAACTCTCTTCGTCCTAAAGACTGACCATGTGGTTCATGACACCTTTGTGCTGGTCTGTGAAAAGTCGTAGCTCTACAAAGGCACGCATACCTTACAAAAATTTATAAGTTTACTAAATTGTATTCATACGGTCGCCAGCCTAATAGGCATAAATATGTTCAAGCTATTAGCCACAAGTTGATTGTCGTTACTTTAAGACAACAAGCATAAAATATTATGCTTGTAGTCATATAAAATCTGCGATATCTAAAGAAGGCTATGTTAGTGACAAGGCAAACCAAACTACTGTCTTTACTCTTCAATTACGATTCTGAATTTGCAGGAAGTTTCTGCACTTTACTAATAGTCATCAAACAGCAAGCATTTTTTGGGCATAGGTTGTCAAAAGTTCAAATGTTTGTTAAGATTATGGAACTTAACTGCGGGGTCAGCAATCCCTAAATTTACAAACTACATGTGAAGTATCTTATACTAAAGACAGCACAAACATCCATGCCCGAGGGGGGATTCGAACCCCCGACGTGGAATGGCCTCGCGCAACGTAGCATAGCGCCTCAATTCGCTCGGCCACTCCGCCGCGGCGCATAGGTCACTTTTCATATACACCCATAAATTCCATATAATTTTCGATTAAATGTTATAATGAAACTGCCATGGGGGTTAAAGTTTATAGAAAATTTAAACTTTTAGTTCTGAATTAATTTAGGAAGTAGTTCGTAGGCTAGGAATGGGATCTAGGTGGTCAAAATTTCGTAAATAATACTTGCAGAAGTTGGAATTTACGAATAAACAGTGTAATTAATTTTGATTCTTTTAATAATTTGGAAAAGAGAATGGTAGATGTTGGTGGCAGTTACATTATAAAAAGGAGACGCATTTTACTTTTCTTTAAGAATACATCAGCCTTCAGGTACAATACCGTCGTGATATGGGACTGGACTAGTTACGTGGTTTGTTCGTACAGCGGACCATGCGTTAAATTTTAGTTCAGTGTCCAAGCGGAATTGCGAGAAAAATGTTACGCGGAAAACTATCGGACTTCTAAATTTAACATTTACAAAATTAAACACGATTGCAGGTTCTAAGAGCAGGTTAATTTTGAAGGGGAATGTTATGGTTTGAAAATTAATAAAACTTGCAACAATCACTGCACGGTAACTCGTCAGCTGTAAAGGCGTCGAAACCCATCACACAACTTCAATCGGTGAAATTATTTAGGCTACGTCTGGGGAAAATGGCGGGTTGTTAAATAAATAAAAGCCCGTCATACGAAATTTTTAAGATATCTCAAGATATATTTCATTACAAAGAGCACTATACTTACTTTATATTGTACATAAATCACAGGAACCGCTACAGATACTTCTTAACCCTAGCTTAGTAACATTTGTCAAAATGACGGGTACGTTCAAATTTTCAATGAGCTGTGACGTTTTGAAGAACAATTTATGAACAAGTGTACACCGGCAGTGTGTTGGTTTTGAATCAAACTCGCCGGATTGACGGGTTTTTCTAACAGAAGTTCCAAAACAAATCCTGATTGACTGGTGTTATTATCGAGCGTTAAAACCAGACGTTAGTAACGCAGGGTTAACTTATCAGAGGCCAGGCACAGACAGATGAAGCTGAACGCTGTTCTCTCTCTCTTGCAGTGATCTCAAATATTATCACTGGATACACAACTGCAGTCACGTTCTATTATAGTTATGTTGGCAACTCTGTACGTATAGGTCGTGTCGTTCTTACGACCCTTGTGTCCTCTGAAAATAGTTTATGAACAACTGATTACTTTAATAAATACAAAATGCTGAGGGTTTAGAGGGTTTAGAGAAGTCAACGGAAAGGATGTAGAGTTCAGATCCATATGAAAGTTTTTTTTTTTTCCAGACCTAGTGTTGCTATCTTATTTCGTTTAATGAATTAATAGCACTGCTATAGACGGTATTTCTCGTGTTCTGTTTTATATTTGCCTCTTGTCTGTGCTGTTTCTCGTTTGAGCTCACATACTAGATATGTACGCTGTGTGAAAAATCATGCTTATATCATACGCCTCGAATCTGTCGTTATTAATCTTTATTTATTTGTGTACAACAGCGTAATTTATTCATGAAATTCAATGTGGGAAAAACAATAGTTCTGAAGAAAAATATAACTTAAGTGTACGTTTTACACAAATCGTCTCTTTTTCTATTGTTTCGTGGCAGGTGTGCGTTTAATTACATGTCTCGAATATTTTGTAAATACTGTTCAAATTTTCATAACAGGTGGTGCCCGTTGTATATGAGTTAGTTTCTACGAAATCAACTAATGGAACTATAAAATTTTTTGCAAGAACACAATACTGAAAACTAGGTATAGCGTGAGAGCTATATGTACAACAATATGGCGTCGAGTGTCGCGACTTCATAACACACAGTATTAACTCCAAATTATCTTTCAGCTCACTGCTCACTTGTTAGAAAAACAAGGGAATGCGGCTTACGGTGCAGAGAGAAATAAACGCCCCATGATTAAAATACGCATATCTTCGGCGAATTAATAATTTTAGTTGTATCGTTTCAATGTAATATGAATCGTTTTAGTAGTGAGTGATGTCCCTTAAACTGCTACAACAAACATTTAACAATTTTCATTATTTTAATCGATAGTTCCATCCATTATTTATACACATACTTTAGGCTACTTTCCACATTTTAATATATTTTAGTGATAATTGCTGTTGTTAATTGCATCTGACAAAAAGATAGAAAACTGTGCTGTACTACTCAACTTAAGAAATCCGGAAAACTTTATAAAGGAAACATATTAACACTGAAACATTTTTACTTACTTACTTTTTTTTAACTTATTTTATCATTACATTATTTCACTGTGATCTTATTGTAAAACCTTCTGAATTAACATTGGAGCCAAAAGCAAAAGTAATCCACTAGTTTCAATTTCACTACTCCAAACATCAAATGGAGCACTTCATATTATTAATTTGTTCTGACAAATAATGTTGTTTATTATTTATTTTTTATATAGGACACTCGGATACTTGAACAATAGTATAGGACTCTGACAAAATTATTACCTGGGATAAATAATGGTGAAAACAAATGTTAGTACAAGTGAATGATTATTGCAAACAAATGCTGTACTTTATGATAGGTCCATTCGCGATTACAAATCAAAAAGTACATAACCTTGTTGGTACTCCTTGCTGTACACGAGCAGTTACATAATTGCGCAACTTGAGACATAATCACCAAAAGACGTAGCTCTTGGTATTTGGCACAATATTTTCTTCTTGCCGTACTCATCTATTTACTATGTGCCCAGTATTCAGTACCAAGATGGAGTGGCCATTATTACGTTCATAAATATAAACGTTGCACACATAAATCAAATAAATCGCGATTTGCGATGTTATGGCTTCACTGTATTCGGTTAAGATGGAATACCAAACTGTGGCGAATGAAAATTTGTGCCCGGCCGAGATTCGAACCCGGGATCTCGTGCTTATTAGGCAGACGCGTTGACCACTGCGACACCGAGGACACAGTGACCACCAGTGGCGGCTGGTGGGCCATTTATTAGGAGGGGCGGCATGCCTCTTCAATTGTACTCGACATTTTGTCCCTTCAGAACATTTCTTGAACGGGGAGAATATAGCATTAATTTTATTAACTAGTTACGTAAGTTAACCCTTCATCTAACACGACTTTTTCCTCCTATACCAAAATACGAACAAATTTACGCACAAATATGTCGTTTTTAATATTTTCTGCAGGCAATGGAAACCTTGTAACTCCATTTTATTAGCTTACACAAGAGACCCAAAACTGTACCTTAAAATAATATAAAGTAAGAAGTATATTCGTTGTGTGTGTAACTATATAAGTGTTGAGAGAACACAAATGCTTCGTCACGACAAACATATGTTACTGAAATTAGAAGACTGTCACCAACAAATGTAGTAATACCATTGGTATGCTTATATATTGGTGTGTTTATATGAAGCAGGATTAAATTTCCTAGTGAAACTACTTTTGCTTTTGCACATATTTTGTGTCTGTACAATGTTCAAATCATGTCTCGGTGGTGCTAACCTTTTTAATTCCAACTTTTCTTCAAAAGTCAATTGTTTACTACCAAATGTTAAAATGTAGTTAACGCTATTTATATTATTCATTCTAAATAGGGAACTAGAAAAACAGGCAACAACACGCACCTTCACAACAACGATACTACTATCACACGCAGGGCACCTGTTAGAAACTGCCTGACCGGTGCCGGTGCGCCTTTGTATATTTCGCGCCCTAGGCTCGGACGCCGTCCTAAGCGCCCCGGTTCAGCACACTACCCCCACCCAACCCCCAGTACCCCCACTCACCCCAAGCGCCCGTAGCCGCCTTTAACGGCGCGGACGGATCGCGTAGAGTCCGAGAGTCAGTCCATTCTGAAAACATTCGGTGAGCCTGGCTGGCAGACTACCTAGACTAAAAACATTGGTCATTCACATACACAGGTTGCTACTACACGAAAATTATTCAAGTCGATTTGTGATTAACGATTGGTACGTATTCCGTGTTGGATATTTTTGGGAGGGCGCCGCCCCAGAGTCCTTAAGGAGTAGCCGCCACTGGTGACCACCCCGAATGCAAAGGACTCTTCCCTGCACGTCTCCCGCCACACACAAATCTCCATTCGCCACGCTGTCTATTTCCTATACCACAGTCTATTTATTCTATAATGCTTGCAGCCACAATACTAAATTCCCGCTTCAGGGAGAACAGACCATGAGGTATCGAGATACAATTAATTGTCGTCAGGAGCCCAGCCTCGGCTTGTATACAATTATATAATTGTATACAAAGATCAAAATAGGCTGTGGTTATAGGAAAGAGACAGCGTGACGAATGGAGATTCGTGTGTGGCGAGAGACGTGCAGGGAGAGTCCTCTGCAGTGGGGCTGGTCACTGTGTCCTCGGTGGTGGAGTGGTCAACGCGTCTGCCTACTAAGCAGGAGATCCCGGGTTCGAATCCCGACCAGGCACAAATATTCATTCGCCACAGTTTGGTATTTCATCTAAACGTAATACAGTGAAGCCATAACATCGCAAATTGCGATTTATTTCATTCATTTGAACGCTGTAATTCGTCAAAAATATATATAATTGTTTCACACATAAGTGCTGAACAGCCAGGATAGATAAGATCATTGCATAATTCAACAAATGGTACTGTTAAGTTATAAAACTAATATGAACCCTATACTCTATGAGAAGACTTTACAATCGATAGCTCAAAAGCTTTACATATCGATTACACGAAACATTAAGCGTCAAATAATTCGAAAAAAAAAAAGTATATCAGTACATTAATGTTACAAACGGCCGCAGCATACGACTCTGCGTGTTCGTACGCCATTAGAAATGTACCCTCATTTTGTGCAACATTTCGTGTTGTTATATATACAGAAGACTCCATCTGGAGCCAAGTGCAGAGCGTCCACATTAAAAACATTAATAATGCAGCAAACAGCTCTGGTCGCATAAAATGTTTATTACTAGAACTGCTGCATAGTTCAAGTGATAAAGATTTCATGCGACCAGAGCTGTTTCCTGCATTATTTATTTTATTGGTATGTTACTGCGATATTTTAATAAATTGACTGTCATAACAGTTTTTTTCTAATTTAATCGTTAAAACTTAACACTCGAACGCACAGACTTCCCCTGTCCCCTCGAACGCCTAGAGGGGTCATTTTGACCCCTACAAGTTAACAGAAATGTTCTGAACCATTAAGTTATTAGAAATTTTTATGCATTGATTATATTTTAATGTGTACAAGATATGTACGCCTGTCCACAAACAGAATTTTTAATAATAAGTACCAAATTACAAATGATATTATTTAGTGAGATATAAAAAGGTTTCTCTGAAACTGGTAAGAAGCCAAATGAGAAAGCACATGAGAGGTTTTTCTTTGTTCTAAGTGTATCAAAGCTGAACTTTCCACGTTTACAGCAATTTTGGCTACTTCATCGTTTTACGTAATTAACACATTTATATTCCGTTTTGTTTGTGTCTTTCCACGAATCATCTAATTACTAACAGTGCACTTGGAAATAGTTTTATTACATTTGTAGAATTTCACATTTATAGCGTTTATGTGGCGTTTTGTCTTCATTTTCATTTTCATTATTTCCACGATTTTCTGTGGTCATATGAGGAAACCGATTCTTTTATATGCTCAGAGCACATTTCATGTGCAAGCTGCTGAATAAAATGACTTGATCTTCTTCCCATTAACAGTCCTGAATATTATAGATGCATTCATTCCTGCCAGCTCAGGGATATTACAGAAGGAATGTACTGGCTGTCTTCTTAAGCCAACCTTGACTGAATACCGCCTGGCCATTTTGTCAAGCATTTTGTCGACTCTCTTTTTTGGCTAGTTTGAGTGAAATGAAGTAATTGCTGTAGTAACATTTCTGCATTCGTCTAGAAATGGTTCCATAAGACGCATCACTACATTATCTGAAACCCTTTCGTGTTGGGATCATGCAGTATCCTTACCAAGATAAGGGAAACCATTATGTACATATTTCCTTTGAACGTCTACAGCCAACCAGTGCTTTTGCCTATAGTTGTCAGGTTTTGAAGACATACATTTCTCTAATCGTACATCATCTCTGTATGTCTGTGGTACAAACACATTCTTTGACTAGTCAGAAAAAAGTTTGCCACCATCTGACTCATACGATAATTCTTTGTAACTCTGCAATAATCTCTTCATCGCATAACTACTGTTGCCAATTGATTTAAGTCTTTGCCTCATAATCACCTTTGAAAGAGTATTTCTTACAAGTTAATGATAAACAACGTCGAACTGATTTAATTTTTGTCATTTCATCCCGCAATAATATGAACGAAAGTAAATTATTACACCACAACATAGAGTCGCCGACACTTCAGAATGAACTAGATGATTGCAAGGCGTAACAATAAACAAAATTATAGTTTTATCTGAAGGGGTCAATATGACCCCTCTGGGCGTTAAAGGTAAAAGTTGGTGAAAATCGCTGTTTTCCTGTATGATGAAAGTACATGACATATAAATGTCATGAGATGAAATGTTGCCGTAATAATTCCTCGAAACACAGGTATCACCTAAAAACCGAAAACGGTCATTTTGACCCCTGCGGGCATTCTAGCGTTAAGCCATGTATTTCTTATTTTAATTATACCATACGCTCGTCTTCCGCACTAACAGTTCGCTCTTCAGTTGAGCTCACGCTAGTCAGCTAGAACGTTCTGTAACAATAGCTGAAGCTGCTTCATCTTCTGTCGTAGAAGTCACGAGTGCAACTTGTGACACAGTAAACGACGGTAATGTATTAATATTGCTATTTTTCAGCAAAATGTACAAATTTGTTGATATCTATTTTCCCCATAATTATATTAATGGATGAAAAGTAAGCTTCTATGGATAATAATTTTATTGGTGTATTTTAAAAAGTGTAATTCGATAATATGTGTATTGTAATGTAAATAACCTACGCCCATGAATCACAGACATTGCCGAGGTGGGTTGGCTTGCGTGCCTCAACGATGCAGATAGCCGTACCATAAGTTCAACCACAGTGGAGGGGTATCTGTGGAGAGGCCAGACAAACTTGTGGTTCCTGAAGAGGGGCAGCAGCCTTTTCAGTAGTCTGGATGATTGACTGAGCTGGCCTTGTAACATTAGCTAACATGGCTTTGCCATGCAGTTACTGCGAACGGCTGAAAGCAACGGGAAACTACAGCCGTTATTTCTCCCGAGGACATGCAGCTCTACTGTATGAATATATGATGATGGCATCTTCTTGGGTAAAATATTCCGGACGTAAAATAGTTCCCCATTCGGATCTCCGGGCGGGGACTACTCAGGAGAATGTCGTCATCAAGAAGAACAAAACAGGCATTCTACGGGTCGGAGCGTGGAATGTTCTTACCCTTAATCGCGTAGGTAAGCTAGAAAATTTGAAAAGGGAAATGGATAGGTTAAAGTTAGATATGGTAGGGATCAGTGAAGTTCGGTGGCAGGATGAACAGGATTTCTGGTCAGATGAGTACAGGGTTATCAATACAAAATCAGTTGGTGGTAACGCAGGAGTAGATCTGATAATGAATAAGAAAATAGGAATGCGGGTAAGTTACTATGAACAGCATAGTGAACGCATTATCTTAGTAAATGTAGACACGAAGCCAAAACCGACCACAGTAGTGCAAGTATATATGCCAACTAGCATGGCCGATGATGAGGATATCAAAAAGATGTATGAAGAGATAAAATAAATCATTCAGAAAGTTAAGGGAGACGAACACTTGATTGTTATTGGGGACTGGAACTCGGTCGTAAGAAAGGGAAGAGTAGGAAATGTAGTAAGTGAATATGGACTGGGAAAAAGGAATGAAAGAGGAAATCGCTTGGTAGAATTTTGCGCAGAGCACAATTTAATGATCACCAACACTTGGTTCAAACATCATGAAAGAAGACTGTGTAGGTGGAAGAGACCTGGAGACACTGGAAGGTACCAGATTGACTTTATAGCGGTAAGGAATAGATTTAGAAACCAGGTTTTAAACTGTAAGACATATTCAGGGTCCAGGGACAGATATAGACTCTGACCATAACGTATTGGTTATAAACTGCAGATTAAAACTAAAGAGACTACAAAAATGTAGAAAAGTTAGGTGATGGAACCTGGACAAATTGAAGGAACCAGAGGTGGTAGAGAGTTATAGAGGGAGCATTAGACAAGGTTTGGCTGAAACAGGGGAAAGTAAAACAGTAGAAGAAGAGTGGATGGTTCTGAGAGATAGGGTAGTAAAGGCCGCAGAGGACCATATAGGCAGAAGGACAAGGCCTTATAGAATCCCTGGATAACACAGGATATACTGAACTTAATTGATGAGAGGTGAAAATATAAAAATCCAGGTAGTGAAACAGGAAAAAGGGAGTACAAACGTCTGAAAAATGAGAGTGACAGGAAGTTTAGACTGGCCAAGCAGGAGTGGCTAGAGGACAAATGCAGAACAGTAGAAGAATGCATAACTAGGGGAAAGATAGATACCGCCTACAGGAAAATAAAAGAGATATTTGGAGACAAGAAAAGCAGCTGTATGAATATCAAGACCTCAGAAGGTAAACCAGTACTAAGCAAAGAGGGGAAAGCTGAACTGTGGAAGGAATATATAGAGGGCCTATACAAAGGAAAAAAAAACTTGAAAGCAGTTTTCTAGAAATGGAAGACTGAGGAAGAGAGAGATATGAGATATGATACTGCGAGAAGAATTTGACAGAGAGCTGAAGGATTGAGGCCCCTGGAGGAGATGATATTCCGTCTGAACTGCTGATATCGTAGAGAGAGCCAGCCATGAAAAAATTGTATTACCTGGTATGCAACATGTATGACACAGGGGAAATACCCTCCGACTTCAAGAAGAATATTGTAATTCCAATTCCAATGAAAACAAGTGCAGTCAAGTGTGAAAATTACAGAACAATCAGTTTAATAAGTCATGGGTCCAAAATACTAACACGAATTATTTACAGACGAATGGAAAAACATGTGGAATCCAACCTCGGGGAAGATCAGTTAGGATTTAGGAGAAATGTAGGAACACGAGAGGCAATACTCACATTACGACTTATCTTAGAAGATAAGCTCAGGAAAGGGAAACCTACGTTTTTAGCGTTTGTCGATTTGGAGAAAGGTTTTGACAATGTCGACTAGAATACACTCTTCCAAATTCTGAAGGTATCAGGGGTAAATTATAGGGAGTGAAGAGTTATATTCAACCTATACAAAAACCAGACGGTGGTTATTAGAATCGAAGGGCAAGAAAGGGAAGCAGAGGTTGGGAAGGGAGTAAGACAGGGTTGTAACCTTTCCCCAATGTTGTTCAATCTGTACATTGAGCAGGCAGTGAAGGAATGGAAGGAGAAATTTGGAGAGGGCATTAAAGTGCAGGGAAAAGAAATAAAAACATTGCGGTTTGCAGATGACATAGTAATTCTGTCAGAGACCGTAAAAGATCTGGAAGAGCAATTGAATGGGATGGACAGTGTCTTGAAAGGAAGATATAATATGAACATTAACAAGAGTAAAACGAAGGTAATGGAAGGCAATGACAGAAAATCAGGCGATGCTGAAGGAATTAGATTAGGTAATGAGACAATAAAAGTAGTAGATAAATTTTGTTATTTGGGTAGCAAGATAACTGCTGATGGCCGAAATAAATAAGATATTAAGTGCAGAATGGCTATGAGAAGAAAAGCTTTTCTAAAGAAGCGAAACTTGTTAACATCCAATATTAATTTAAATGTTAGGACGTCCTTTCTGAAAGCATTTGTCTGGACTGTAGCATTGTGTAGGAGTGAAACGTGAACGATAAGCAGTTCAGGTAAAAAGATGATAGAAGCTTTAGAAATGTGGTGCTACAGACGAATGATGAAAATTAGATGGGTAGATCACGTAACTAATGAGGAAGTGCTTAATCGATTTGGGGAGAAAAGGAGTTTCTGACAAATTCTGACTAAGAGAAGGGATAGATTGGTTGGACATATTCTGAGACATCAAGGAATTGTCAACTTAGCATTAGAAGGAAGCGTGTGGGGTAAAAATCGTAGAGGGAGACTGAGGGGCGAATATAGTAAGCAGATTCAAAAGGATGTAGGTTGCCGAACATATTCTCAGATGAAGAGACTTGCACAGGACAGGGTAGCGTGGAGAGCTGCATCAAACCAGTCTACGGACTAAAGACCACAACAACACAATGTAAATAACGTTGGGATTGCTTTATTGTAATAGTTTTATAGAGGAACTGGCTTAGGGATTTTGTAAATATTAGTGTAATGTAAAAGCCTGTGGATAGAACTAATAAACGGAAAGAGTGTGCGGTTTGGAAAAGCTGGTAAAGCGCGACGAAACAGTGCTGTTGCGCGCTACGAATGTTCTAGTTGAACAGAGTAGTGTCTGAGTCTTTGACGGGATAGCAGCGTGTAGCGTAGGCAGTGTTGTATCAAGACAATGCTGCAAAGTTTATGGAAATGGCCTTGGATGACGAACGCTGCATACTGTGGGCAATGACGCGGATAGTGGAGGTTTAATTCTTTTCAATTTCCGACGCCAAGAAAATTGCAAAAGCCACAGCACCGTATGAGCCCGCACTTAAACAATTGCATAAGGGTGAAATAACGCGACTTTCTTCTCTGCCAACACGGGTAATGCAAACTTTATTACTCTTGTAACTATAGCCAGATACTCACATTTGTGTGAGTTATGATCAGCAACCTAATTTCATTTTAACCTGTGTTCCACCCGCCATTGTCCTAAGTCACTAACCAATGTGGGGTCCCAACCTTAACAAGTGCAAAAGACTAACCGAGTGTCCTTAATATTTAATTCAGTAGAGTTTAAAATGACAGATGTTTATTCTTCATAATCTATTATATATATAAATGTGAATGTCTGTTCGGTGTACGTTTATCACGTCTGAACCACAAGACATAAAGAGCTAAAAATTTGTACAGTTACTAATGTATACACGGGAAAGGCTTTAGGCACGGTTTTATGGAGATCGGATAGTTGTTTATCTATATATATTAATGTGAATGTCTGTTCGGTGTACGCTTATCACTTCCGACCGACAAGACGCAAAGGCTTAAATATTTTTACAGTTACTAATTTATACCTGCGGAAGGTTTTAGGCACGATTTTATAGCGATTTGATAGATATTTAGTAATTTGAAGAATATAACGCGAAATGCGGAACTCTTTGAAAATTATATTTACTCTTTGAAAATGGTTTTATTGGTTGCAATATTGCTTGAGGGTTGATAAAGATATAAGGGTGGAGTATAATGGGCAGGAAAGTTATTGGTGTATATAAAATGCTACGTGCGTGTGTGTTAATATTTCGCTCTGCAGCGAAAACTACAGAACGCAAACGAATGGTCTGTGCGTAACTGTTGTCCTAAGTCTTCCGTTGTTCACCATAGCAGTTCCATGCCGATAGCTATAAGGGGGTGGAAGATATGGTGGTTGAAAGTCGACAAATTATTTAAAAAATCGGACTGAAGGCCAGCGATGACGTTTGTGACTCTGTAGCAAGGAGGTTACATACAGCGAAACGTAATGCCACAGATCATAAAAAAATGTTCAAATGTTTGTATAGCTCATGGGACGTAACTACGGGGTCATCAGTGCCTAAACTTACAAACTACTTATCAACTAGCTTATCCTAAGGACGGCATAGATCATATGTTTGGTCTATGCGTGCTACAATGTCTTCAACTCTTTCTCTGTAAGGATAAGCATACGAATAAGTAAATATAAGAATAAATAAATAAAGCAGTAAAAAAGAAATTTCTTTTAATACATCTCTTTAAATAAAAACTATTTGTTTCACGCATTACATCAAGTTATCGATCTGTGATATTATTACAATCATTATTGTTGAATTTCGTGATTGGATTCTTCGAAATGAGTGCATTTTTACGTGTGACTTGATCTACACTACTTACTTTCCTGATAATATTGATTAAAAATGTTTGTTTCTAAAGAAGGTACTGTATTTCATTTCATCCTTCAGAACCAGTCTCGTAGCATAATACTGAAAGACAGCTTATCTATCATGATCAATCAACACGCGAGCGGAGCCGCGGGTTTAAGCTAGTTGTGTTATAAAGAAAATAAGTGTGAAGTTTCTTAGACAGTC
Organism: Locusta migratoria; assembly: GCA_026315105.1. Classification (NCBI taxonomy): domain Eukaryota; kingdom Metazoa; phylum Arthropoda; class Insecta; order Orthoptera; family Acrididae; genus Locusta; species Locusta migratoria. Next base: position 152,110,230 of record CM048746.1, on the reverse strand, counting down.
TAGATAGAAGTTATCATTAACAGGTTTTGGTTGAAATTACGAAACCAGACGATTGCTATAATTGGTTACTTTTTCTTTCATAATGATCTTGCCATATAAAATATACCAAGACAGTATTAGATTTGTTACCATTCATCAACTTACTTAGTTTGTACAGTGTGATTTTTACTTTTTACTGATTCAGAAGATAGTTTAGTCAGTTTAGGCTATTTAAAACAGAAAAGGAACTACTCATGCTCTGTTCAGATTTTGTATATCACCGTAAACTTTTCTGCTTTTCAAATTACTCTGCAGTCATTTGAGTTTACGGAAACATAACAGTAAAAAAAGTTACAGATAACCACAGGTTTATACTGCTAACAACTAATTGGTTTGGAATTCTTTTTATTTCAATGAAATGAATTGATTTGATCCATGTAAGTACATTATTAATGCAGGAAATGTATTTTATTGATAATGTACACAGCCTTTATCAATATATACAATCATCACACTGTTAATACTAACAAGTTTGCTAGTGTTTATGCAAGAAGCCAATTTAGGCCTACGATGTACAAGATTTATTATTCCTTTCAAACTGTTTAGACTTACAGTCAAATACGTGGCACATCTTACTTTCTGATTACAAAATTTGCAATATACATTATTTTCAAACTTACTTTCATAATATAATGCATACTTGGGTACTGAGACTTCGCTCTTTTGAATGCCTATTCCAAAGTTACAAAGATTATTCACCTAGTTGATGCTACTGCTTATTAAATTATTTGAAACATTAATCTAACTATATAGTCTGGCGGTCGTAATTATTTTTAATTTCTTGGTAATTTAGTACAAGTTACAAGTAAATTTTAATTTTCACAGTTGTATTGCATTAGTTTATAAAGTTTCCCCAAGTGTAAAGTCTTCGAGAGATAAAATGTAAGGTCTGATTCCATTATCCATTAGTAAGCAAACGGCAATCCTCTCGGAGGGGCGCGTTGCTGTTCAGGAACTTTGTGTACTTCTGGGAAGCGGTTGGGAACAATGCAGTAGGTGGAACTTTAACAGCGCAAACTTTTTGCACGTCACTTGCCGTTTTCTATGGATTACTTCAAAGTATCCCAGATAGCAGGAGAGTAGCAAACTCCTCTAAAACGTTATGAGAAACAGATACTTCTCAATGCTTTTGACCGCTGTGTCTGTGCATTAAGTGTGCGGAAAGACAAAATATAAGAAAACTGCCCAGGAAAGAAGAGAGGACGTGAATCGTGTGTGTTAGGAAAATGTAACGTCTTCGTCAAAAATGCTGTTCGCTCAATAGTGCAAGCTTTTCTTTCAAAACGAATTGCCTAGAATAAACAACGCACTACGTGCCTTAATTGATAGTAAGGAATTATCTAATATAAAAGGGCTACAAAGGGCTACAAGTTAACAAAGAATACTGATTTCCAGTTAGAGTGCAGGAAACGCAGTAGCATGACGGCACTAACAAAGATGTTTCATTGTGGAGGAGGCGTTACCTTCGTCAGATTCGAGAGTTCTGAGAAACTTGATATACCAAAGAGACAAGACTTCAGATAATGCATGATGTTTACGCAGAAAGTGTGGATTGATGGAACAGTGTCTGATAGAGACAATGTGCCTTTGGGAAGGTCCTGCTTTAATTTCTCAATTATACATCATATATATATATATGTTCAATAGCCATTCGGTATAAAAATCAATTCCTGCGCGTTTGTCTCGCTAAAACGCAAAAATGGTTTGACCTATTTGAAGAAAATGTTTAAATGTTTATAAATCTATGGGACCAAACTGCAGTGGTCATCAGTTCCTAAAATTACGAACTGCTTTAATTAACTTATTCTAAGGACGGCACATCACAACCATGGCAAAGGAAGGACTCGAACCTCAGACGGGGAACAGACGCGGACTCCGCAGCAAGGACTCGGCCACTCCCACGCGACTGATTTGAAGAAAATTGGTTTGTTCGCTTTAATACAGGGTTGGATTAAAAAATGACGGGGAGATCCGAAAGTAACTGCTGAAAAATAGCAGGATATCACTATGGTGTAAAAATTGGCAATTGACTCTAAATAATGAGAAGTGTTAAGTCATCCATACGAGTATGAAAAGAAATCCGTTAAACTTTGTTTACAAGAAAAATCAATCAAAAGTGAAGGCTGTAGCCTCCACAAAATTCAATGGAACTACTATTATTTCAGACCTGAACTGGAAAGAACACGTAGACAATGTCGTGGGAAAGGCAAACCAGAAACTGCGCTTTTTGGCAGAACCCTTAAAAGATGCAACAGAAGTATCAAAGAAACTGCATGCACTACGTTTGTCCGTCGTTTTTTGGGGTATTGTTGCCCAGTGTGGGATCCTTATCAGGCGGGTTTGACGGAGGACATCGAAACAGTCCAAAGAAGGGCAGCTCGTTTTTTATTGTCACGATACAGGACGACAGCGTTACGGAAATGACACACGATCTGGGATGGGAATCATTACAACAACGGCGCTTATCGCTGGGACGCGGGCTACTTATGAAACTCCAGTCGCCAACAATTTCCTCAGAATGCGAAAATACGTATATTGTTGATTCGCACTTATATAGGTAGAGAAGGTCATCAGAATAAAATCCGAGAAATCAGAGCTCGAGCGGAGAGATTCAGGTGTTCTTTCTTCCTGCGCGCTATTCGAGAATGGAATGATAGATGAATAGTATAAAGGTGGCTCGATGAACCCTCTCCCAGGCACTTAAATGTGATTTGCAGAGATGAGAAGATGTAGGACAAATTGACAACTTTGTATGAGCATCGCCACTTCGAAGCAGATTCGTATTTTATACGCTGCATTACAGTTCATCTGACTGCTGTAGTATTTTGGATAATATACTCGGCAGTTTAGAAGCACTGGTCGGTTTGCTAGTCCTTAAATATACCTATTTTCGTGTCTTTGCAGTTGGCCGTATCGACAACCTGTTGTTAAGAAAGCTTGATGCATTACCTTTTACCACCCTTGTAATGTTCCACGAAAATTAGTACTCATATAGCTTTTGTCCCGTCTGTACGAGTTTGTTACTATTTTCTTCCTTCTCTCTTAAATCAATTTCTCTAGTGTCCATTGCTGTTAACCCTTAACTGAAGCTATTTCTGTATGAAATCAAAGTTGAATGAAGCTAGAACAACTCACCACATATCCCAGATAAGCAGTGAACACACTGTATATAATATCTTGTTTGAAACAGCAGTTTCTATAATTCCACAAGGAAATACCTCATTTTAAAAAAAGTGTTCAAATGTTTGTAAAGCTTTGTAACACAAACATCCATGCTCGAGGAAGGATTCAAACCTCCGACGCGGGAGGCGCGCGATCCGCAACGTGGCGCTCCATACCGTTCGGCTACTCCCGCCCGGTCATAAAATGCAAATATTCTGCAAGCGATGAATGAATCCAAATGTAATGATAGTCTTAATTTGATATAAAATAAACAAAGTCGAAAATAACATAACAATTTTTTCAATGAGGTACTAGTCTACCTTTACTGGATGAGGTTGAATCGACTCACAGTGTGAAAGATATCGGACCTAGCAACTATTATATCAGCTATGCTTCTGTCTCGTCTAGAGTTACTGAAGGAACGTGAATGTTACAAACAGAAACAGGACATAGAGATGTTTGCTATTAATTTTAATTTAATAGCAACATAAGGATCAGCTTGGTTGTAACTGCGATATACGAGTCAGAAAAATGTGGCAACAAAAGAAGGTAACAAGAAAGAAGTTAATGAAGTACACATGTCTAGTAGTTATTCCCTGCAATACATAAAACGTAGTTGCTCAGGTTTTACACCAGTTGTCTCGCAGGTGTTTCATTTCAATATTTCGATATTTGTTGGGCTCAGAATTCAATTGTGGAATATTATTGCAATCCATTATTTGTGTATTGTTCTTGCGACGATGTGTGGATGTGTCGTTGATGTGGAAGGAAGTATATGTAATTGTAAATCGTTACTGGCAACAAAATTCTTCCGGGTAAGAGACCGTGTCGACATTTTATACTCTACCGACGTTTCAGCCACTGTTACAGGCGGTCTTCTTCAGAGTCTGTGTCCGAAGGCCGCCTGCAACAGTGGCCGAAACGTCAGTAGAATTTATAAAATGACGACGCGGTCTCATACCCAGAAGAATTTTATTGATAGTGATAACAGCCACAGAAGCATACGTTTGCATATAAATCGTCAGCTGATTAGATTTAGTACGCTAATCTGCAACGAGCGAGAAGGCGCAGTGGTAAGACACTGGACTCATTCGGTAGGACTGAGCCACTCAATCCAACTTCTGCCATACAGATTTAGGTTTTCCGTGATTTCCCTAAATTACAACTGGTATATGCTGGTATATTTTGTTTCAAAGGGCACGGCCGATTTCCTTCCCCATCCTTCCCAAAAATCCGAGCATGACCTTAGTCTATAATGACCGCGTTGTCGATGGGACGTTAAACCCTAAATTTTCTTCCTTTTCCTAATCTGCACAATGAATGAGGAACGTGATTTGAAACTAACAACAATGCTTTGATTCTTCAGTTTCTCCCGGCGTATTTGATAATAAAAATATCCACGGGTGTACTGCCGGTCTATAGTGTCCAACGGGCACAACATTTCGGCGATCATACATGTCGCCATCATGAACTGACGGACTGAGCTCCTGGAAACGCGCCGGCACGGAGATCCGCACGCTACGGCTGCTCGAAGCGAATTGGGTTCTAGCCGACGCTGACGCTGTGTAGGGAGGATGTAGGCACTGCGTTCGTTCCATATACCGGCGCACTCTCGGGGAAGGTCACCCGCATTTTGAAAAAAACACCAGGTTGGAACTGTTTTTTGTCCGCCGAATAAATTCGTGCACTGGTGTGGAGTGCCAAAGATGATCTCGGTTTGAGGAAGGCCGGCGTGTACCAAATTCCGTGTCAGTGTGGAAAGTCACATATTGGACAGACGATGCGCACCGTCGAGGATCGATGCGTTCAACACCAGAGGCACACACGATTGATGTATCCGAGCAACATTGTTTGTCGGAGAATCATGCGATGGGTATGAACGCACTAGGATTCTGGTGTAGACGTCGAGATACTGGGACTGCGTCGTAAGAGAGGCCATTGAAATTCGCACAAGTGACGACCTCATAAACCGCGACTGTGGCTGTAATCTTAGCAAAGCTTGGGAACCAGCGATTGGGTTAATTAAGAGTAAATCTAGCAAACGTAACGAAGTGACGACCACGGCGGACGGAGCCCTCACACCGACGTTATCTCAGACGCCGTCGCAATCAGTTCCACTACGCGGCCGCGGCGCGGGGCGCGGACCGCGGAGGGGTCGCTCCGCGGGCCGAGGGGATTTAAATCGCCCGCTACCGGGTTAGAACCCAGTTCCCTTCGAGCAGCCGTGACGTGCGGACCTCCGTACCGGCGCGTTTCCAGGAGCTCAGTCCGTCAGTTCACCTGATGATGGTGACATGTATGATCGCCGAAATATTGTGCCCGTTGTACACTGTAGACCGGCAGTACACCCGTGGATATTTTGATTAACAATGCTTTGTTTTTATAAATCTTAGTTGGTTAGAATTTCATAAATACGTCTATAATTCTAACAGTCTTTATCATCACACGTCCGAAAGAATAAGTGGTACTTTCGATCTTTTAGTTATTCTCTACTCAGATTCACGGAAAGTATGACATTAATTGCGGTTGGGTAGAGTTGTAAATGCGTACGCATCAGCGATATTTATTTTATTTTATTGTTTTGTTTAGGAAGATCGATGGTTTGAGATCGTATGTTCATGTTCGCTCTTGGTGTTTGCTGATCATGTGGCTCAGCCCTCTGACCGGGTGCGCAGAGACACGGCGCCCAGCAATGCCGAGATTCGAACCCGGCTCTCCTGCTTTCTAGGCAGTTGCGCTGAACCCGTACACCACGAGAGACACGGTAGAGGGAGTTTCGAATCCCAGCTGTACACAGTAGTCTGATAAAGTGTAAAAGCCCAATTAAAAAAAATAATAATAAAAATAAAAAAATAAATAATAATAATAATAATGCAAAAAAGCTTCATTCATGCCCGTAGCATTATTGTTGTTCGACTGTTGCCGAAATATGCACTTGGTAGACACAGGAAAGCTTTGTATTGAGACAGCATTGCTCCAGTGAAATACGGCGTACTCTTTCACACACAATACTGAGTGAACTACGAGTATACATGTATACGGGCCAATGGGCAGATTCTCTGCTTCTAGATCTTCAGAAACTATTCGAAGCAGCAGTGCAGGATAGACTTTTATCAGAACCCAGAGGTTGCGGAATAGATTCTCAAGTAGCACCGAAAAAATCTCACGTATAAATCATGATATCGTCCGAACGTTTAAACGGTATATTTGTGCCGGTATCTTAGTGTTTAAAGACTGCTTCCAAAAAATGAATCGGTTGAAGCTGGAGTCTACTTTAAAAAAAATGCTCAAATGTTTCTTAAGCTTAAGGGACTTAACTACGGGGTCATCAGTCCCTAAACTTACAAACTACTTATGAACTAGCTAATACTAAGGACGGCACAAATATCCATGCCCGAGGGGGGTTTCGAACCCCCGACCGTAGTGGCCGTGCAGACCGTGACTGCAGCGCCTCAGTCCCATCGACCACCGCGGCCGGGTAAAAATATTTCTCTTCATCGGTAAAGTGTTCAATGGAAACCATTGATGAATTTCTTAAAGTATTTGGCGTGAATTTTTCTGTATGAAACATTGTAAGGTTCCTGTGGTCCCGACATAAGTCGGTTTTCTGTAATATAAATTTTACCATGTCTATCATGATGGTGATTTAAATTTATGTTCTTATTAAATTGCACTTATGAAATTTTATTCTGTGCCTATGTATATACATAGTTTGTAGAGTTTCTGAGAGACTAGCTCCCACTTGGACCTAACCTCCGGAGAAATTCTAGTTCAATGGTTCAGGGATAATGTAAGGTCCGTTTGGTCCCGACATAAGTCGGTTTTCTGTAATATTTTGTACATATGTAAACTGGCCACAGATGCATATTGTAAGTGGCGCAGTAGTCTTTGGAAGTTCGATTGTAGGGTAAACGCTCTGGCTGCCGTGAGAGCAGTCTGTATGCAGTCAGTTACTAGCTGTGTTGGGAGAAAGTTGCCAGGAGTTGCTTGATGGGTGAGGTAGCGCCAGGACGCTGTTGGAGAAGGCACTTGTTAAGTATATGTTGCAGCACGCTATTATTGTAATGCATTATGTTAACATAATTTTCTGTAATATTCTTTCTACTTCATATTTTTAAGAATACATAATTTCTAATATTCATATCAAAAAGGAACAACTTCCTGATGTTCTGCAAACTTTTTTATTGGTCACAAACCGGCTTTCGGCTTCTTAGGCCATCATCAGGTGACGAAAGCCGGTTTGTGACCAATAAAAAAGTTTGCAGATCATCAGGAAGCTGTTCCTTTTTGATATTATTATCATGTTCTGTCAAGTACCGACGGAAAAATCAATTAATTTCTAATATTCAATATGCGTTCAGCGTTTCTCATTTGGTAGTTAGTTTCCCCTTCCTTTTATTTTCTTCATTTATGATTATTGTTGAACTTAATTACTACCCACCTATCATTTCTGGAAATTTTAATACTGAAATACTGCATGATATGAGCTGCTTCCTGTTTTCAGTTTTGTAATAAGAATATACGAGGTAAGTGAATTCTTTTATTTATCTGGGTCACAGTCAGATTGTTTCCCCCTTTCATTATTCAAGTTAATCAGTTTCGTTGTACCCTTTGGGAGTACTTCCGACAGGGCCATAAATTTTAGTGTTTGTGTTTTCCCCTATTTCCCGGGTTTATCCGTTGCATTAATGTTTTCTAAGGCGTACCTCGGTGGTCGTAGTCACCACATTGTTCGGTTTTAAAAGTTCAGTTTTTCAAGTACGTAGTTCTGTTCAATTTCCATTAAACATTAATCTATTCGAGATACCTTGAAATTTCTATTAAAATTTTTATTTATTTCATTTATTCGGGATACCTTGCAACATGTACTGCAAATTTACGGTAACTAATGCCTCTGGCTCTTCCTTTTTGAGTCTTAGATAAGGGAGCAAAGCTGTAAGGCATCTTACAGTAAGGAATAATGAGTGTTTCAGATTATTGGGCTGCATGATCGCAGAAGCGTAGTACCAATGTACTTTCATGGTCAATATTCAACACTAGCAGCAACCTGCATAATTGCAGTACAAATGCTAGCACTTCAACATTATCACTGTTACTCGCTTCCTTGTATTCCTTACCTTCGTTTAAAGAAGACTGTAGTGGGCCGATAAACTTCAAGCACAATGAACGCAGCAAATTACAGCAATATTACATATTTACTGTTTACAGCTTACAAGATCGTGTATGATTTGACAGAAACCGCAGTCCGGAAACACCTCGTCATAGCCCTCTATTACACAGTACGCTACTTAAGGCCTTCGGAACACTCGGTGTATGACGCCAGTGAAGCAAAAGTTGCTACTTCCGTTGACAAGCGCGACTCCATTTGATCTCGGGGAACGCCGAGGTTGTTAGAGCATACTAGTGGGCTATGTTCGTGGAATACAGGGGAATTAGCAACCTTTTTCTTCAGACCAGAGGTGGGGGAAGGGAATACTCAATGTAAATACTTCATGTTGACAAGTTAGGAAGTTATGTTTGTACACATTATCTAAACTGCAAATTTCTTCAGTACCACCTCAATTAATGGCACTGTGTAGCAGTTATATCGCAGAATTTTTTGTCACAGACCCAATTTACGTGAATATGTGACAAGCGTACTCTTGAGATGTGCAAAATCTTTGTCAGTGGCACAATGTACGGAGATCAGTGACAAAATATATAAATGTAAAATCTTCCCTCATAGAAGAAATTCACTGTGATCTGTGACTGTGGTGTCGCACAAGTCCGAAGTGCGCGCCACCTACTTTCGCCGCGCGCCGCCATGCACGCACGGCGCGGCGTTCTTACGACGTCAGCCACGAGCGCCCTCTGCTACAACTGCGCTCGTGGCCACCACTGAACGACATCGTTCACTTGGGACTAAGATAGGAACGAGTTAACACTTCGGAATCAGATAGGCACCAGTGAAGACTTGGCTATCAGATAGGCACTAGGCAGGCCTCTAGCTCAACTATGTATCAGCATTCTCCAGTACTGAGCTATGTAAAAGTTAAGTATTGTATAAATTCTGTGCAATATATCTCGTTCTAATTTACTCTAGTGTTTCTAGTTTCTGCTGTCCCACTGGCTGCTCACCTTCGTACCTGCACAAACGTGCATCCTTATTCCTGTGTCGGTACAAACTCGGCCACCGACACAAAAGCGGCGACGAGGCTGGGACACAAAAGTGACGTTCATAAATGTTATTGGTGAATAAGTAGAGACTAAAATAGTTTTGTGATGGCAGATTCCAATATCCTTGTTGTACGTTCTCTATGTTAGTTAAAACTACAATTATTAGACCTCAGACCAGATATCGAAGCATATTTTACTTGCGTAAGTACAGTTACTTTGACCCTGAGGATCCCAGTAACGGATAATATCATTATCTTAAGAAAATATCAAAACTTTTTGCAACTTGTCATTCATATAATCTGCAGATGTGCCCATTCACCCAGTTGGTACTCATGAATGATGATTTTTTTTCTAGCGGATAGTGATAACGATTGCAGATTAAAAAAAAAAAAGTCTACGAAATGTTTCTTAGCTCTGAAAACTCTTCAAAGTATATTGCAATGCTTTACTTAATTGCATTCTCACATTAGCTGTGATGAGGAAACAAAATAAAATCACCATGTAAACGAGGAAAAATATGAGTCTTTTGGATATACATAAATCAAACTTTATTCGCCGATTAGAGTTTTTCAAATTGGAAGTAAAGTTGCAAAGATGCCGCCAAAATGACGTTTCTGAGCATAATACTCCAAGTTTAGCTATCCAAATATAACGGTTTAAGGCTATATCTTGATAACGGATAAAGATATTCAATAACTGACAACTTAAGTTTCTAGATAAATGTTTACAGGATATATTATTAAAATTATAGCAATTTGTTAATGTTAGTTATTTAGATATTTTCGACCGACCGACGAAACTACTAAAATTGGGTATTGTGATATTGTGTCAGAATATAAGTTTGAACCTTGGGATCGCGCTACAGGATAACGATATCGAAAAAAATGAAATGGTAAAATTCGTAACTATCCGTCTGCACACTGCTTTTATTTTCTATGACAATGACCGGTTTCGGGACATCTGCCCATCTTCAGCTCTTTTAACAAATGTATCAATTGATTGTAAGCTACTACCTACAACGTATAAAATCCAAAAAGTTAATGGAAAAAAATTATGAAAAACATACCAATTCTATGAAGTTTCAGAGTAACCTGTCGCGTAATGAACGAGTGTTCGCAGTCGTTACTAAAATACAGTAGTCTCCTGCGATTTCATATAATGTATTTCCATTCATCAGATTGATGGGTACATTTTCGTTAAAATTACCCTAAATAAGTGACTATTGACTTACATACAACATAATTTCTAAAGTCAAGGGGTAAAATAGCATTCAAGGTATAAAATAGCAGTTACAATTCGGATACTCTAGCTGTCAAACTATAAGAGGACTTAAAAAGAATATAAATAAGGTAACACTGGGTCTGAAGTATTTTAAGTAAATAGTTAAATGATTTATAAAAAAATTTAATATTGTTAAATATTAAATTTTTTTAGAAAATCGTCAAAAAGGCAGTTTTAAATATATTGCGTCTGCGGATGAAGCATCAGTGTGTCAGGCAGCAGCAGCGTCGCCGAGGTTTACTCCGCCGTGTCCCGCTCACCACCGCCAGTGTGCCGAGGGCCGGTGTAGTTTATGTTAGGCAGCGCGTTCCATTACAGGGAAGGCTACAAAAGTCTTTAAATATTTTAAAATATTTTCTACGCATGAAATTGCTCATTTAGAAGTTTTTCCAGCTCGTTTTCCTTGTGTGCGTATACTTCAAGCTCTTCAAGCATATTTAAATACACTTCCATTTGTTCGCCTATTAGTGATAACCTGGAGTTTGTCTTTAGCATGCGCTCCAAATTTTATACGATTGCTGTTACAACAATGCTTTTTGTATCGGACTTCAAAGTTGTGCCCAGTTTGTCCTACAGCTATGTTGTTGTTATGGTCTTCAGTCCGGAGACTGGTTTGATGCAGCTCTCCACAATACCCTATCCTGAGCAAGCCTTTTCATCTCCTCATAAGAACGACAACCCACATCCACTTGAATCTGTTTACTATACGCGTCTCTTGGTCTCCCTCTGCGAGTTTTACCCCACACACTTCCCTCCAACGCTAAATTTACGATTCCCCGATGTCTAAGAATGTGTCCTACCAAGCGATCCCTTCTTTTAGTCAGGGTATGCCAAACATTCCTTTTCTCACCAATTCTGTTCAGTACCTCTTCATTAGTTACGCGATCTACCCACCTAATTTTCAGCATTCTTCCCTACAGCTATCTCATTTAATATTATATACCCCGGAGAAGCTGTAGTTTGTGTGTTTTTTCGTGGTTGGTCTTTGCCTTAATCTTTGGGCCATTTGTCCATCATTTTTGAACGCCACCCCTACGTTTCTCGGAAAGTATTCCGCAATTCTTTCCGACACAAGTCCTCTGTATGTTAAAGTGTCAAACTTCTTTTTATCTTTGGTTTTGTTATTGCCAGTGGATAGGTTTTTGATTTGATTGAACATCCGCATGACACCTTGCATCTTGTATCCATTGGCTGCGGCTACGTGTTTCATTCTCCTCGGCAAGTGGTAGTCTGAGGGCTCTGTTGAACATTGCGTAGAAATATGCTCTTTTGTGCTGTGCTGGGGGTCGTGATGTCCCTCTTATAATGTTATCTGAGTATATCTCTTTTCTGTAAACACCGAATGCGTGTCACTCCCCGTCCCTTCTTACGGCAAGTCAAGGAAATTTATTGCCCCATTATGCTCCAATTCCAAGGTAAACTGCATCTATGGGTGTTGATTGTTTAAGACTTTTGTCATTTCTACAATTTCCTCTTTCCTCCTTTTAAATAGTAAAATAGAGTCATCAACGTACTGTCTGTGATAAATTAGTTTCTTTGATTTCGGGATAAGAGGTGAAAAATTAGTTTTCAAGTACTGAAATAATACTTTGTGAATATTATTTTAAGAACACATCCTTAAATTCTGGTAGATGTATGATTAACAGAAAGGTGCGAACTGGCCGTACCCACAGTTGGTGGCATTGGTACCCGAAAATAATGGTTTTTCGTGCTTTTGTCAGGAGCCGCACATGAAAAATTATGCTTTTATAACCACCAAAGACCACATATAATGCGCAAATACCAACCGATTTTCTCATTCTGGATGAGTAACAGATAGTGTTTGATATTTAAATTTTAAGCATCTACTGTACATCTACATCTACTTACATACTCCACACTTCTCCATACACTGTACAACTACTAGGCATTTCCTTTCCTATTCCACTCCCAAATTGAACGAGGAAAAAAAGAATGCCTATATGCCTCCGTACGAGGCCTAATTTCTCTTGTCTTTGTGATCTTTACGCGAAATGTAAGTAGGCGGCAGCAAGATCGTACTACACTTACTTTCAAATTCCGGCCCTCTAAATTTACATAACAGAAATTCACGAAAAGAACGTCGTCTTTCTTCCAGCGATCCCCAATTGAGTTGCCGGAGAATTTCCGTGACACTCGCGCATTGTTCGAAACTACCGGTAACAAATCTAGCTGCTCGCCTCTGAACCGCCTCTATGTCTTCCTTTAAAATGATCTGCTGCGGGTCCCAAACACTTGAGAAATACTCAAGACGTGGTCGTACAAGCGTTTTATACGCGGTCTCCTTTACAGGTGAAGTACATCTTCCCAAAATTCTCCCCATAAACCAAATCGGCTGTCCGCCTTACTCAAAACTGTTCTTACATACTCGTTCCATTTCATATCGCTCTGCAATGTTACGCCTAGATATTTGAACGACGCGACAGCTACAGTAGGATAGCTACAGTAATCTCATCCTTCAAATGGTCATTAGATCAAAGATCATCTGCAACATTTTAACAGTTATCTTTGTGGTGAAGAGATCACGAGATATGGACCCTTGAAACATCGCAATTTCGCGTACGGCGTTTTCGAACATTATACAGTAATTGCCATACTCGGTATGATTAATCAATCCAGGTCGTGAATTTAGTGGTGAAGACGGAGATAAGAAGCATTAAGTACGTGTTTTTAAACGGACACACACACACACACACAAACTTCTGTCAAACGTTCAATTTGAGATTTTACAAGGAAAATTGGGCGGAGTTAGCAATGGCGATTCAAGCGCCAAACTCACAATGGAGAGATTGATCCGTTTGTATACTTTCTCATTGTTAACTCTATGTTTTATCTATCATTTCCAAATATGTGGAAACGTAGACAATTTTGAACTCTGCTTTAAAAACAAGTTAGCTTTTAAAAATGGTATATTGATGTAGTCTTGTGATACAAATATCACTATAATAGTAAACTAATATTCTGGGTTCAGCAGTAATAAAAATAATACTGAATAATCCACTAAATTGGAGTATTGTACGCTGTAAATATGGTTATAAAATCTTACAAATAACGAAACATGCTTTTTAACAATATCTATTTCAGGTTGCAGAAAATTCAACACAGTGAGATTTAATATGAAACGTAAGAATGGCTCTTGATTACAATTGCTCATAGATGGTAGAGGATTAGAGACTTTTATTCAAATATTTGCTTCGTGTTTCGCCTCCTTAGAGAGCGGACGTGGAGGAATCGCTTATTTCGCTTATTTAGCTGCGACTTGCGGAATTAGAACAAATTTCGGTGTTTGCTCGGAATCTTTTACTTGGACTGAGAGTTCTTGAGAAGCGAGCATAAGGTTAGCCATTCTTATTAGCATCGAAGAACTAATTTCGACGTGCTCAACTTTCTGGAGTCACATTGGCCTTCAGTGTTTATGCGTACTGGTTTATGTAAACTGAGGTGGTTCACACATGGCAGAATTGTTTGAGGTCGTTGGCACTGTGATCTACCGTGAACACAGAGGCTGATAACAGGAAGTAACAGCTACCGAATATCGGAGCAAGACATTCTTTCGTGGCCGTGTATGTTACAGCTATCTGCCGTCAGGAGCCACTCCACAGCAGCTCACCGAGATAACACTGCTGTACCACGCCTGGGTAATGTACTGCCTGCTCACGCTAGTAACAGCCAGCAGTTGCATTTGGATTCTCTTCTTGCGGGAAAGAGGAATTATATATAAAACCCTGCACTGAATATTTCGTACAGACTTCTCTTGTTGGTAAATTTGGTTTCAGTTACAAAATATATCGAATTTATTAGAGGTTAATTTGACTTGCCGGTCAGTATATGGTATTATTTGACTCAAATCAATTTCATTGTAAAGCACAGTAGTAGGATAGTGTTTCAGTTGTGTTTGTTGCTAAAATTTGGTGTTAATTTGAATGTAATATTATACTTGTTGCTCCTGTATGCTGCTTAACGCGGACACTGTGCCGTCTACAATAAACTAATCGCTTAGAAAGGTTGTTTAACAATTTAATACGTAGTTTTTAGACCCCTGTCATACTTTTGGAAGTGAAAAGAATCTTATAAACTTGTAGTTGAGGTCAGATACTCCTGATACACTGGAGGTTATATGAAACTAGCTGAAAACCCGGCGTTGCTCAGGTATGTATTTATTTATAGGTAGTAAATAAGTAAGAGATTGGTGCGTGATAGGTCAGTTTTTCATGAATGTTACTGTTTACGTACTCATATCTCATGAACTACGTGAGGGAATGTGATACAATTTAGGAGCTACATTCAACTATATATGTGTATACTGTCTGTAAAATTTCCTGTCGCTACAATTTGTAAATTATAAATTGTAATGTCATACCGAGAGCCGTAGTTTTATTCCATAAACAGCGGAAAAGTAGTAATGGAGAAACATTTTTCCTTTCATTATTTTACTGCGGTTGCCAGCGAGAAAAAGTTTAATAAAGATTTGAAATTATGTTTAAAGTTTGTTACAAGTCGCTAAGTACTTTCATTCTCATGCAGTGTATTTCGAAAGTCTCGCCGCATTATATGGCATTTTTTTGCGATATCTATTGGTTATGACGTAATATCTTTTGAACCATGTGCCGTATGTGATTCTTAACCACGAATCAATTGTTAACTTACGGTAAGGAATGTGTGTACCAAATTTGGTTGAAATCTCTTCAGTGGTTTTGGAGAAAATGAGCAGCATTGTCGCAAAATGCAACAGTTTTTCGCGCATCTAATTGTTTATGATGTCATATCACGTGAACTATATATCGTATGTGATTCTTACACTTACGGCGACCGTCCTCATGGATTGAAGCTTACGTGTACAAAGTTTCATAAAGATTGGAACAAAACTGTAGATTTGTATGCAACACGTACAAACATCCGGACACTCTGCTTTATGTATTTGAAAAAAAAAAAAATTGAAATTATGATTCTTAGTATCAAAGCTGTCAGTGGTATTAGCTCATCATTAATAAGGATAAAATTATTTTACCACAAACAACTTTTTTTTTTTTTTTTGAGTGAAGATCTCTCGGGCGTGCAGCCGGATGGATTGATCGTTGTGGAACGAATTTTCGATAGCGTAACGTGCCATCATCATCAGGTTACTCCCGCTAACTGAGGCGCTGGACAAGGATGGGGCCCCTCCACGCCCACACCAACGTGGTGACCATCACAAAAGTTCTACTGTCACCTCCGTAATTAAGTTAGTTTGCTAAGGTGGATCACGGGATGTGGGAACCGCGATGTTATCCGTACGTGTGGGCGCGATCACCCATTAATACGGTGCATCTGGAGATAGAATTGGTCGAAAGGTATACGAAGGGTAAAGGTATGTAAGGGCAGAGGAAAAAAAGTGCCAAGGCAAGAGCCAAGGGAAAAAAACCTCGCTGAGGCGCTGGACCGGCGGCTGTGCTATATATACCTGCGGTCACCCCCCTCCACTGACCTCGAGTGCGGACACCGGGATGCTGCGGTGGTGGGGGTAGCTCCTGCTCTGGCCTCGAGTGGCGGACCTCAGTTTGCGCTCTGCCTTCGCTGTGCTCGGTGTTCTGCTTGCGCCGCGATCGAAGAAATTTTAGTGCCGGATTCCATGCGTGGCTTAATTGAAATCCACTGTCCTTGTTTATGAGGTTCTCGCGTAACCGGATTTCAATGGCCTCCTTATACAGACAGTCCCAGAACCGCGATGTATTGTGGAGAACCTCTGTGTCTTCATATTTCATCTTGTGTTTTGTTTCCCACAAAATCAGCAATTGCTGATTTTGTGGGCTGTTGGAGTTCGGTGTGGCGCTTATGCTCAGTGCACCTTTCTTCAATTGTTCGAATTGTTTGGCCAATGTATGCTTTCCCGCACTCGCATGGAATGTGATAAACTCCCGATTTCCGGAGTCCCAGATCGTCCTTCACTGTCCCTTGAAGAGATTTGATCTTTGCCGGCGGGCGGTACACGCATTTGATGTTTCGTCGTCGTAAGATTCTGCCGATTTTTCCCGATACGTTGCCTGCGTATGGAATGTAGGCAATTTTTGCCGGCGGATCCTCCTCGGGTGTTGGCTGTTGTGTGCTCTTATGTTTGAAAGCACGTCGGACTTGTCGATCGCTATACCCGTTTTCCTGGAATACTTCCTTGAGATGGTCAAGTTCTGGTTTCAGGCTTTCTTCGTCGGAGATCACACGAGCTCTGTGGACCAGCGTAGTTAGAACCCCTTCTCTTTGGGACGGGTGATGACAGCTAGAGGCATGGAAGTACTGGTCCGTGTGGGTTTCCTTCCGATAGACACTGTGTCCCAACGTTCCGTCCTGTTTTCTGCGAACCAGAACGTCCAAGAAAGGTAGCTGACCGTTTTGTTCAACTTCCATTGTAAACTGTATCTGGCTGTGTATGGAATTCAGGTGTTGCAAGAACACCTGAAATTCATCTTCGCCGTGAGGCCAAATGACGAACGTGTCGTCGACGTATCGGTAGAATAACGTCGGTATATTTTGCTAGACTATGCAAATGAAATATGCTATCAGATGTATAACTGCAAAATAGCTTCTTACGTTGTGAATGCAGCAACACGCCACTAGCAAATTCTTTTAAGAACACCAAGTATTCTGTATCTAAGTTCATCTAGAATTGGTATTAGCGTAACTAGCACGAATATTACCATTTTAATACTGTAAGCCAAATACCTTACGGAATCGTTTACTGCTCAAGTCAGCAACTATCGTCATAGGGTTCAACTTCACAATGTGCATCCAGTGTGGCTATGTGTCATTAATACGTGCAACTATACACACTTCTTCAAACCCGTTTCGGTTGTTATGCCTATTTGTAAAGCAGATCACCTTTAAATTGCGTGTTACAAGTTGCTAATATTAATTTCATAAACAAAAATTCGAACTTCATTAAGGCAACTGATCTTGTGCCCCCAATAGTTAATTTACACAATCACAAAATGAAACTTTTTAAACTTCCTGTCTACCACTACTGCCTAAAGTAGCTCGTTTTTAATAGCTACCAGTAGTGTAAAAGCCTGTTATTTTTTTCATTCAATCCTATATTGTGTTGACTAAGAGCCGGTTAAGCAAGAGTAACTATCTAGTATGGCTACTTGTATTCATGACAAATATAAATGGGAAGGCAGAATTATATTTTTTTTATTTCTTTCTTAAATCGATTTACGCAGTTAAACTCAGAGCAGCTCTTCGACATCGTCTTTCATGTATAGTGCAATAGTACAGATCTGACTACCACATGTACCGCAGTAGCTATATAATACACAATTTATCCCCTAACAACACTTGTATTTTTCTAATGCTCGCCACTACCATGGCGGCCGGTCGAAAGTTCAAATTATCCCGCGACAGCAGCGCCGTTAGGGAGTCTAGTTTATTTTCCAAGGTCTTCGAGCGAGTGCCAGAAGGGAGCACTTGCTGTTGGTGACGTCTCAGCGGGAAGAGTGTCAGGGAGAGGAGAGCTGATCCCCGCGCGGCTGGTCCCCAGGCGCGTCTAAATCAGGGTCGTTAGCGCCGCCGCCACTCGGATTTGCAGATGCGCGGCCCTCTGACTTGCAGATCGCCGCTTCTTGGCTCTGGGCCAAGCAGGCCTCCCGGCCCGATCGCGCCTTCCGGTGCATTCGGGTCACGGCGCACAGTGGTCTAAAAGGCCGAAAATATGACCAAAAGTAGAAAAATATTCGGATAAGATTGGAAATTTGTATGTAAAGGTTTTTTAGGGTCTGAGAATTCGATTTAGAGGATAAAAGTCAAAAATTACAAACTACGGATCGAATATACACAAGTTATTTAATAGAAACGTATTACATTTTAATGTAAATGTGTAAAATAATGATATTTGGGATCGCTGATTTCAAGTGGATTAATTACATTTTAAAAAAGTTTTTTTTTACAATAACAAGACAACAGTGTTCATTCTGAAACTTTGCAAAAAATTGTCGTTACGAAATTAATCTGCATCGTTGTCTGAGGGTGATTCATAACTGTCAGACAATGCAACAGAGTGATTTCCATTGCAGTTGCGATGCCAACTCCTCTGTGCTGCATTTAACAAGCAGTTGTTCAGATCTTTTCGTTCTATCAGTAGCACCTGTGAACTTTTTATAAGGTCGACCAATCGTAGATGCCGTGGAACGTTCATTAGTAGAAGAATTCTATGAACAATATGAAATTCATTTATTACCCGTAAATTGTAATTGAAATATTTTAAAAACGCACATTCTAAGAGTAATCGAAACTTTTAAATAATCTATATCACAAATATATTTACTAAAAGTAAAAGTTGTTGAAGAATTAAGCCATTTCTCATTTTGCTGAAAGAATCGTTCGATTTTCCTAGACGATGCTTTCTGTCTTGATCTCAGACTGCGAATGTAATCTGCCAGCGTGTATAGTAGCTACAGTAGAATTTAGAGTCGGTACTGTTATAGTGTGATCATGTTTTGCATGGAGGGATCTTGCAAGCCTGTTGATTTGCGTGGCACTATCACAGCACAGGCCTACATTGATGTTTTATGGACCTTCTTCTTTCCCACTGTAATTTGGGAATGGCGATTGCATCTTTCAAAACGATCGAGTACATGTTCATAATACACGCGGAGTGCTTAACCGACAATAACATCACTGTAATGGACTGGCCTGCGCAGAGTCAGTCCTCACTTTAATCCTATAGAACACCTTTGGGATGTTTTGGAACGCCGACTTCGTGCCAGACCTCACCGGCCTACACCGATATCTCTCCGCAGTGCATCACTTCGTGAAGAATGTGCTGCCATTCCCCAAGAAACCTTCCAGCACCTGATTGAACGCATGCCTGCGAGAGTGGAAGCTCTTATAAAGGCTAAAGGTGGGGGAAACAATATCGTATTCCAGCGTTATCGATGAAGGGCGCCACGATCTTGTAAGTCACTTTCAGCGAGGTGTCCGGATACTTATGCTCACATAGAGTATCTATACAGGATCAAAACAACTGTGATGGAAAATAAACAGGTTAAATAATTACAATAAATTTTTAAACGTACTGCGTCATTTTAAAGCGGGGTGGTAATATGTAAAATATACCATGCCAGTTTACCTTTCTATGAATGAAGTTATTCAATTATATTTTGACCTCACATGAAGTAAAATCTCAAAATGCAGGCTAAATTTGTAGGAAAGTTATTGTTATGTTCTATAAATCACAATTACAATTCATAGTTTTTGACGAACGAAAGTCGTAAATGAACACTTCAGTCTCACAGCCACTGCACAATATGTAAGCCCATTCCTGACACATGGTGCATTGAACCCAAAGTTCTCCAGACTTTTGCTTTTCAAAAGCCTCGCCACAAAAATCAGAGAGCGATTTTTATGTGGAACTATATGTTTCGTATTTCCACCCAGCGCCATTTCCAAAAATAACGAAAGGAAATATATACACAATTTCAAGTAACTATCCAACCTTGCAAAAACTTCTGAAGATTGGAAAACAAAAAGGGTCTACTTACAGCCCCCAGCTTCGTGATACTTACCTCCGCTGTCTTTGTAGTTCAAATGTTTGTAGAACTTATGGGACTTAACTACGGGGTCATCAGTCCCTAAGCTTACAAACTACTTATGAACTAGCTAACTCTAAGGACAGCACAAATATCCATGCCCGAGGGGGGATTCGAACCCCCGACCGTAGTGGCCGTGCAGACCGTAACTGAAGCTCCTCAGTCCCCTCGGCCACCGCGGCCGGCTGTCTTTGTAGTCAGAACCACAAACAACGGCAGTCGAGTTCAGGCTTGGCCTGCGTATTTCCGACAGCCAACGAGCGTACACGAAGGAGGTAAGAATCTCTGGAGATGCACTAACACTGAAGAAAAGAAAAAAGAAAAAAAAAAAGAAGGCCAGCGAACTGGGCATTCCGGCATTTGTTTGTACCAAAAACATTTGTCGTAGTGCGTGAAAATATTAGTTCTAATCGTTGAAATGTACGTCATATCTAAGTAAATAATCCGATGTGACTGTAAATTTAGTGACATTACGTAAAGCGGGCAATATTCACACGGAGTTTAAGTGAGAAATCTTTGTTTTGGGCACGAAAGCATAGCCGTTCTGGCTTCAGCATAGACAATGCCATCTCCCTTTATTCTAAGCTCCGTGGCGTACACTGTTATTCGTAGGTATTGCCAAAATTAAAATTGAAAGTAGCAAATTATTGAGTGAATTTTATTGTATTTGTTGGAAGTGCTAATGATGCTAGCATGTAACAATTTTTACCTAAGGAAGGGAGAGTCATTATTTGCAAGCTATAATGTTTCTTTAAGCGCAACGCACGTATATGCTAGTACTTCAGCTGTCTATTGAAACCTCAAAAGATGTCTTTGTTTAGATATGCGGGTCCCGCCATCTTTTTTACGTTGAATTATAGTGGCGCAAACGAAACATTATCAGCTGTGATAACTGAAGCTTGGACCATATGGCCTTAATAGTGTGCAAATACTACGGGGTTAATGTTATAAACCTGTATTATATTTCCAACACCAACTCAGTATCAAACGATGCAGTAAGCGTACTGTTATCTATCTTGGCATTGAGTTGGTAGTTGTGATATCCTTAGAGTCGCGCGATTAGCACACGTAATGGTTTTGTGTGCAAAGATATAGGACCAGCAGTGAACAACTACAAGAGGTTGCAACATCTGCCAGACAGTCCAAATATCAAGTTAAATTAAATACGTCAAACCTAGCAGCCGGTCGGGATTTGTCCATATCGGCGGAAAACTTTTGTTTTTAAAAGAAATGGTGCTGTTAATCGAGCATTTCGTAAGGGAGCCTGGAGGATATCTGTGAGTTTCACATTCCAGTTATTCAGAGTAAAATAAAATAATCTATAAAATTATTTACCGTCAACATTTAAGACATCTACGATCTCTGAATAATTATGCACATCTCATGATTCTAAAAATAATTTCAGTATCTCAAAAATTACAAATGTTTATGACTACTAAATCAAAATATAGAAAAATAAGCTAATAATAAGTAACTTTTGAATACATCATGCAATTTCAACAAACTGCGGTTTGGATGATAGCTTATTGTCTTTAGCAATCATTTCGAAAGCGTTAAACTTGTAGATTTTTATTTAATGACTGATTTTAACTTATATTTTAATAATGGAATGTTACACTGAAAATACAAGCAGTATGATTAACCTATCGTATATTTAATTTAGTGCATCGATTTATTGTACAATTTGCCAGTAATTTATGTAAATATTGTGTCGCTTTAGCGGTCAAGATCATGAAAGCTGGTTTGTCTATTTCAGACTTTATGTAACACTAATTAACATCCTTTTTGTATATTGAAGTAATGTTATATTAGTAAGGATGTGGTTTCAGATGGTCAGATTTTACTTAAAGAAATATCTCGTGCTAAGACATCTACGGTTTTGAAAGGGATGGCGATCGGCCAATGAGGAAGCGGCCAAGGTGGAGAGTATGTTTGAGATGGAGGAGAGGAGCGAAGGGTGCGAGGGAAAGGGACTCCACAACTTCATGACTAGCCTTACCAGATGAATGATCTTCCTGGATGATAGGAGTGATTCCATCGGGCAGCGTTTTA
Organism: Locusta migratoria; assembly: GCA_026315105.1. NCBI lineage: Eukaryota > Metazoa > Arthropoda > Insecta > Orthoptera > Acrididae > Locusta > Locusta migratoria. The sequence continues at coordinate 152,087,968 of CM048746.1, read as the reverse complement.
AGATTTGCGCAGCGTACATTCGCTTCTCGGAACTCTAAATTGATATATGTTTCTGTTTTTCCACAAGAACTTACGAGTGTATAAATCCTGTTCGGCAAACTTAAAGTATTTTGAACTGTTGACAATTTCATGTTTAGTACTAGCGGAATACCGGTATACATACTCTGTGTTTTTTAAAGTTATGATTACTTAATTTGGGGAAGGTAATACCAATTTCTTATCGCAGATTATGCACTATTTAATATTTTTTTCAGTTTATGGTTAATAATTGATCTGTCCACTTCCAATAAGGAACCAGTTTCATTTAATAAACCTTATTGAAATCTGACTTCGCTTACGTCATTTGCAAACGTTATAATAAAACCCTTTTATTAATGAACCAGTTATTTTATGTAATATTTGTTATTTGATTCGCTAACTACATAGATTGTTTTAACTACAGGATAACAGATAAAAAATTATTGCAACTAAGATATCTGTTTGGGTATGAAAGCAAACATCTACATTTCGACCTTAAGATAACATTGAGCCACGCCTCCAAATCAGAACCATGCATAGCCCAATACGCAGTTCCTTACAACGTATAGTTACACTTGCTTTAATATTAGCTGTGATACACTGCGGTAATAATAATAATTTCCTGTGGCTCATTGGTCTGGTGCAAGGTTTTCATTTGGACGCCACTTCGGCGACTTGCGTGTCCCTAGCCTACCCTGATTATCCAACCGGAGAAAGGGGCTCTACAGCTTAACGTGCAATCCGACCCACGTGTCGTTTGTGGTGACTCCACACATCGTTGATAGGTGAAGGATGGGTGAAAGCATAGACTGAAATATCTGCGGTCCGACCAGGTTTCGAACCCGAGATCTTTCGGTTGCCAGTCGAGCGCTTTACCCCAAGACCACCAGGCCCGACATATTTACGGTAAAGAATAAAGCATAAAATTCTCCAAAACCAAAGAAAACACATCATGTGACTTCAGGTCAAATTTCAAAGCTATGCTGATAGATTTCTGCTTTGAAGTCTTAGTACATCATAGGGAAAAATTGTGAATGATACTGCCAGGAGGTGTTGCAACGACAACGAGGAAATGTGGGAAGGACACGACTGAGATGTGGGGAGGCGAATCATTGCTCTCGCATCACGATAACGCATCCGATCACTCAGCTCCAATTGAAGCATGACGATCCCACAACAAAGAACCAAAAATAATAAATACCAAAGAAAAAAGACAAAACAGAAGGCGAAAGCAAATCACTGTGCTAGCCCATTCTCCTTACAATCCAGGCATGACTGATGTAGACTTCTTTTCTAATTTTCAAAAATGAGAAACACGTTGAAAGTTCAAAAATGTTCAAATGTTTGTTAAACTTAAGGGACTTAACTACGGGGTCATCAGTCCATAAACTTACAAACTACTTATGAACTACTTACGAACTAGGGCGGCACAAATATCCATGCCCGAGGGGGGATTCGAACCCCCGACCGTAGTGGCCGTGCAGACCGTGACTGGAGCGCCTCAGTCCCCACGACCAGCGCGGCTGGCCACTTTGAAAGGACGAAGACTTGCAACGACAGACGAGATAAAAGAAAATTCGAAGGCAGTGCTTCGCGCGTTCCAGCAAGAGGGTACCAAGATGTATTCCGAAAGTGGAAACGACATTGGGAGCGCTTTATTCAGTTGCGGGGAAGACTGTTTCGGAGAGACCATGGACAATAAATAAAAGGGAAGAGTAGATTGTGTAACTGAAAACGAGCTGCCGTTCTACGTACTTTCTCTGTATCCTCCGTCAGTTCCACTTCGTAAAAGTCACACAATGCGCGGCACTACTCTAACCTCTAAATATCAGCATCATTCGCCGTCTAAGAGAGCTGCTCGCGTTTTCTCCAAAGTCGTTTATAAAGTTAAGGAACAGCTGGGGTCATATGACACTTTCTTGGGAACGCCAGATATCATTTCCGTTCTACTCGACGACTTTCCGTCAGTGACTACGTGTTATGTCCTTTCTAACAGGTAATCACGAAACCAATCACACAACTGAGACGATGTTCCATAAGCAGGCATTTTGATTAGTAGCCGTGTGTGAGATACAGTGTCAAAGGCTTTCCGGTAGTCTATAAGTATGGAATCGATTTGATATCAATCGTCGGCAGCAGTCATCACTGAATGTGTTCACAAGAACAATTCTTTCAGTAAACGTATTGACTATGAGTCAATAGGTCATTCTCTCCGAGGTAATTCACGATGTTCGAGAAAAGCATACGTTCCAAAATCACGGTCGAGTTTCTATAACGCTACCGTGCAAGCTACGAAAAGTCTATGTATTATTTTTAAAGTTTTGTAGTGTAGAATATCTTCTTACAATATGTTTTATCAATTAAAATTATTGAAAATTAGTACATTTTCACCGTAGTAGTTTCATTAATAAATTCATTACAGCAAAGTTTCGTTGTAACGGAAAACTGAAAGCTATTTCTCGCGTAGAAGAGCAGAGAGGAAGAATATAACAATTATATCATTAGTGAGCTCTATCATGCGATGGTCAGCGTCCTAATGTAAATTCAGCAGCGCGCGTTTTCTTTTCCGCTATGAAAATAGCCACTCGCAATTGACTACCAGTGTCCTCAGTACTAAAGGTAAAAAAAGGTAAATACTAGCACTTGTTAATTTCCGTATCCCATTCAGTCACTCGCCTGCTGTGTGTGGCGAGTGCGATAGCTCTGAATGCTACGCTGCATTGCAATTTGGCTGTGTGAGTCATAGGCAACCCCGGAAGGCCATCCTGTAGTAATGACGTAGCCGCTTTCTCATTCGTCTCAACCAAAACGCACTCAATCTGCGTTGACCAACAGATCATTACGGCAAATGTTCCTCGTGATTATTCTGCTGGATGCAATCCATCGATAATCTCGGCAATGATGCTATTACGCAGTAATCACTGTGTTAAAACGTAATAATTGCCTCTTAACGCTCAAACATATGAATGACATATAGCAGTTGGAACATCCGCATATGAAACCACCTGCCGCTCTCAGTTGGATAGCTCAGTGAAAAAAAAAAAAAAAAAAAAAAAAAAAAAAAAAAAACAGACGGACATCCTTCGATTTCCTGTACACGTTTCAAACTATTTTTACAGTATTATTGAATGTGTCGTCATGGAGGTCAAGATTAACTATGGATTTAAAAACGTCCGTGAAATTATCCACAGTGTCTTGTCACTTACTACGAATTTGAATCCTATTATTTGACATGAAAGTAATAACACATCCAAGGTAAGTAACTTTTTACTATGTGAAACCCTAACTTTTCCTGGCGTAATGAATGTTCAAACAACTTGCGGTTATGCTGCCAGGTGACATCGTCGACAACCGCCGATTTTCGGCAGGAGGACACCCTGCCGTTCTCAAGGCACAACTGCACTTAAGGAAGCAATGTGCAAGCGTATTTAATACCTCGGTTTGCAAAGGGTAAACAAGGAAGATAACAAATGTTCAAATGTTTGTAGAACTTATGGGACTTACCTACGGGGTCATCAGTCCCTAAGCTTACAAACTACTTATGAACTAGCTAAGACTAAAGACGGCACAAATATTCATGCCCGAGGAGGGATTCGAACCCCCGACCGTAGTGGCCGTGCAGACCGTGACTGAAGCGCCTCAGTCCCCTCGGCCACCGCGGCCGGCAGGGAGATAACACACACAGTACGAGTCACAGCAGAGTCAACACAACCAAAGATGACCAAACATAAAAAATATCGATAGTGACTTAATCAACAGGAGAGGCAGCATTAATTTTGTCCCTCTTTTTACTTTGTCGCTTGTGACTAATTTGGCCCATACTATTTCACATCCTGTACGTGCTACAATTTTTATTTTTGTCATTGCATTTACTCAATATTCATTTGCTAGTTTCAACCTATGACACAGCTCATTTTACGTTTCAGCTAAAATTAATTGTTCTTCGGAAGACAGCATTACGCATTGAATAACGTTACTCACGTGGCTGAAAGGATGGGTCTTCTTTTTAGGTGAGTACAGCGTTATAAATTCGTCCGACGTGAGTCATTCAGGAGCTGATAATGGATAAAGAAAGTGGAAACGAGTAATACGCTACAATGATATGCATAGTGTACGCATTATCCAAGAGATACGAAAGCAACGCCCATCTCAGTAGCAAAAATTCATAGCCCAAGTAGCTTTGCAGGTAAGGAGATTGAAAAATAATAATGAAATAAAATCAGTTATTCTGTTACAGGAGGTGAAATCTTGACTGTGTTGCGGAAGTGGAGCCCTAACTTCCGAAAAGGAAAATAAGGAAAACTAGTAGGAGAAAATGGACTGAAAAAAATACGTATGAAAGAGGAAGCCATCCGGTAGAATTTTGCACAACGTATTATTTGATCATCACAAATATATGGTTTTGGAATTATGTAAGAAGGATGTCTATGAAGAAAGATTCCAGATTTTACTGTTCCAAAAAAGAGAAAAATATATCAGAATCAATGTTTAACATTTCCAGGGACAGATGTTGATACTGATCATAACTTTCTGATTTGAACTGAATGTTCATATGTTCAAAAGAAAAACGACAAAGAGGTTAGAAAATGGGATAGGATCTAGATAAAAGTAAGGAACTTGACATGTTTGAGAATTTCAGACGACGAATTAGGCAACAATTGACAGACAGAGAAAGTAAGGCACCTGAAGAAATGAAATAGTGAAGATGAGGTTCAGATAAGTAAAAGGACAAGGCCCAGTAGATATCCTTAATTCTCACAGGAGATAGGATTTTAAGCAGTGAAAGAAAAAATATAAAAGATTTACAACAAGTGCAAGGAGATCTACTGCCTATAGTAAAACTGAAGAGACGTATGGAGAAAAGTAAGCATGGCGATTAGGTCGAAAAATAGTAAGGAGACGAATGGTTCAATAGAAATTTAGTTTAATGGTATTGAGAGGATGGTTGTGGAAGCGGTGGGTTGTTGATGGGTGAAGTTAAGCAGGGATACTCAATTCAGGTTACATTAGTTTTAATTAAGATATATAAATTAATTGATGTTACAATCAAAGGGTGAAGGCCCAACAAGGCAGTTCAGATAAATGATTCAAGTCAGGAGGTCAAGTTGAGGAAAGATATTTCTGATAAGTTAATAAGGATTAAGATTACCTGACATAGTCTGGTTTGGAGGCGGTCTGATCGTTTTATAGTTTTCAAAATGAAAAACCGAGATCGCACATTAATAATTTATTAAATGACGACCGGTTTCCGTGCACTGTGTCACCATCTGGTCACATATGTTATAAGCTGGTCATCTTGTTAAAAAAATTGGGTATGAAATAACAAGTGCAACATTGCACTTAGCCACTATATAAAAAATACACCCCGAGCAACACTTTACGACTCTCCTGGAAGTCGCGACCTACAGATGAGAAACTCTGGCCTGTAGGAACATAGAAGGGACATTTGGAGATAAGAAAAGCAGCTGTATGAATATCAAGAACTCAGATTGGATACCTGTTCTGAGCAAAGAAGGGAAACCTGAAAAGTAGAAAGTATGTTTAGAGAGGCTATACAGTAGAAATGAACTTAGAGATAATATTGTAGGATGGGAAGAGGTAGTAGAGGAAGATGAAATTGAACATACTATACCGAGAGATGAATTCGACAGAGCACTGAAAGACCTTGGTCGAAACATGGCCCCTGACGTAGACTACACCGCCTCAGAGCTTCTGAAGCCTCTGTGAGAACCTGCCATAACAAAACAATTTCACCTGTTTTGGTAAGGTGTGACTTCCTTATTTAAAGCGGCATACTGAAATTTGAATCGGTTTGATTATTAAGACGTATCGTACCTTTTCATTTGAACACTCAAGTGACTTCATAAGTAACACCAAATGTTTCAATGAGGCATTCGGAGGGTGATGCTGCAGTATGTCGAGATGAATGCGAAATTACCTGTCATCGGTCATCACCTAGCAGTCGTAGAATGATGGCGGATACAGTGCATGCTTGCGGATATTCGGTCGCTAGACGCAGAATGCATCCGGCATACGTGGTTTTAGTTACCGACCTAGCCGTCGGTGGAGACGATCGTGAAGGGCTCCAGCTTAGTAAATTTTTTATATACGCTGAAGCTAATAAACTGAGGATAATTGCAGGTTATTGTGTCAAACAACAGGCACTACACAAAACTAGCCCTAGAATCATAGGCACATAGGAAACACACACGACAGAGATCTGTAAGTCCACGGTACTGGTGATAAGTTGAGAAAACAGTCGCGAAAAACATGTGCTACAAAACGCCACTGTTTCCTGTGCGACAAGGGATGTGATCACCATGCACACGCACACAGGCCGCAGAACTGGCTGGCATACTCTGGATCAGGTCATCGTGCAGCTGCTGGGGTATAGCCTCCCATTCTTACACCAGTGCCTGTCGGAGCTTCTGAAGTGTCCTAGAACTTTGAAGACGTGCAGCGTTACGTCGACCGAGAGCATCCCAGCTCGATGGGGTTTAGGGCTGGAGAACAGGCAGGCCACTCCATTTTCCTGATATCGTCTAAGGTACTCCTCCACGATGGCAGCTCGGTGGGGCCGTGCGTTATCATCTATCAGGAGGAATGTGGGAATCACTGCGTCCCTGAAAAGGCGGACATACTGGTGCAAAATGACGTCCCGATACACTTGACCTGTTACAGTTCCTCTGTCAAAGACATGCAGGGGTGTATGTGCACCAATCATAATCCCACCCCACATCATCAAACCACTACCTCCATACAGGCCACTTTCAATAACATTACGAGGTTGTTATCTGGTTCGTACTTCACGCCAGATGAAAACACGGCGAGAATCACTGTTCAGACTATACCTGGACTCGTCCGTGAACATAACCTGGGAGACTGTTCAAATGTTTGTCAAGCTTAAGGGTATTAACTGCGGGGTTATCAGTCCCTAAACTTATAAACTACTTATGAACTAGCTTATACTAAAGACGACACAAACATCCATGCCCGAGGGGAGACTGGAACCCGTGACGGGGAGCAGCCTCGCGCATCGCAGATAGCGCTTCAATGCTCTTGGCCACTCTGCCGCGGCCGACCGTTCCAATGACCACGTACTGTGTTCTTGACACCAGGCTTTACGGGCTCTCCTGTGATCAGCGGTCAGTGGAATGCACCCTGCAGGTCTCCAGGCATATAAACCATGTCTGTTCAGTCGCCTGTAGACTGTTTGTTTGGAGACAACTGTTCTAGTGGCTGCAGCAAGATCCAGAGCAAGGCTGCCTGCTGTACACCGTGGCCGTCTACTGGCACTGATGGTGAGATATCGGTCTTCTTGCGGTGTTGTACACTGTGGACGCCCCGTACCGAGACACGTTTCATGCCTGCTAGAATCATTGCCGTAATCTTGAGATGACATGTTGTGGAACATGGAGGACCCGTGCGACGACCAGCTGCATTTGAACAGTCTCCAGTCGCCCTGGTATTCTACCCCTCACAACGTCGTCAATATGCGTTCATTGAGCCATTTTCAACACACAGTCACCATTAGCACGTCAGGAAACGTCTGCACACTTATTTGCTGCACCCTACTCTGACATGCACCAACACACCTCTGCTCATGTGGACTGCTGCCAGAGCCACTGTGCGAAGACCGCAGGTCAAATGCACCGCATGGTCATACCCCGAGGAGATTTAAGACCCACAAACCGTCAATCAGAGCGTTGTTTCACCATGTATCAGCATTATCCTTAATTTATGAGCATGAGTGTATTTTTATGGAGAAACTGCCTGAGGACTTCGGTATCAACACAAAAACCATCGCCTACGACAAGTCACTGCACGATCCGACTCTTGTAAGATCTGGCCCAAAGTTTACCCTTTAGCTTAGAAAAAGGAAGTGGTAAACTTGCGTCCAGGAATAGTTTCGTGTTCTACGTCGAAATGGCGCAGGGTAAATCGTCAGCGGCGTTTAATTGGCAAAGCAGAGGGTCGGGTAATTAGTCCCGCGCCTTTCCCGGTTCTCGTTAACTGGTGTGGCGCGAGAGTCCAGAGGAACTGTGCAGCAGCCAGCGAGGCGATTGAGTCGCAGCCCCTCGGCTGTAAAAGCAGTGGCAGGTGGCAGCGGCTGCTGGTCGTGGAAGGAGGCGTCGTTTCCCGCGGCAGACCTGCCACTGCGCTGCTAATTGGCTGACGGGCATCGGCGCGTGTCTGCCAAGCAGCCACGGAGCTCGCCGCGCTTTTAACGTCTCCTGTGTGACGTAAGTGGTTTAATGACTGGAAGGAGCCGAGGTTAGGAAACAGACCATAAAGAAAGAAACAATTAATAAAATGAGAAAAGCAAGAATTAATAAAATAAAAACAGCTACCTCAATAACGTCGTATTTGATGAGAAATAAATACCTAGCAATGATAAATCTGGACTTAACAGTAAGGTCAGTTGGAGCATCTGGGCCATGATTTTACAACTTGAGTGCGTAGCTCCTAACTTAATACCAGTCTGTTGTTATTGTCTTCAGTCCGGAGACTGGTTTGATGCAGCTCTCCACCCTACTCTATCCTCAGCAAGCCCTTTCATCTCCTCATAAGAACGGCTGCATACTATACGCGTCTCTTGGTCTCCCTCTGCGATTTTTACGCCACACACTTCCCTCCAATGCTAAATTTACGATCCCTCGACGTCTAAGAATGTGTCCTACCAAGTGATCCCTTCTTTTAGTCAGGGTATGCCAAAAATACCTTTTCTCACCAATTCTGTTCAGTACCTCTTCATTAGTTATGCGATCTACCCACCTAATCTTCAGCATTCTTCTGTAGCACCACATTTCAAAAGCCTCTCTTCTCTTCCTATCCGCACTGCTTATCGTAGTAGAAGAGGAATGGGTAGCATTGAGAGATGAAATAGTGAAGGCAGCAGAGGACAAAATAGGTAGAAAGGCAAGACCTACAAAAAATCCTTGGATATCACAGGACGTACTGGATTTGATCGATGAAAGGAGAAAATATAAAAATGCAGTAAATGAAACGGGCAAAATGGAGTACAGACGACTAAGAAATGAGATTAACAGGAAGTGCTGTAGTGGCTAGAAGCCAAATGCAAATACTAGTCTAGGAAGTATTAATACTTTAAATTATCATCTAAAACATTTTTTTTCTTATAATACGTTTTACCTACAAACATGTCACAATAGAATGTTTATATTTAAACTTGAGAAGGGAAAAGAAAAAGAAAGAAAATGCCCAATGGGCCCTGACAGAGTGGGGTACTTGGACAATACAGGTCTTAGATCTATCATATATATATATATATATATATATATATATATTAGGAGACTTCCCTGATCGGGAAAATATGTATAAAAATATTTTTTGACGTACCCAAAGCAGAGGCTCGCCGATAGACAGAAATAACACAAATGAAAACACGTACAAACAAACATTCAACCATTGGTTGCTTCGTCAGGAAAAGTGGAAGGAGGGGAAAAAGGACAGGATGTGGGTTTAAAGGGAGTGGATGAGGCGTCATTCCAATCCTGGGAGTGGAACGACTTACCTTAGGGGGGAAAAAAGGAAGGTAAGCAAATACACACACGCCCACACATACACACACGCAAGCAAACCTAGGCAGATTATATATATATATATATATATATATATATATATATATATATATTTGTTTTTTTTTTATCGGTATTTTTGTGTGGGTATTACTTATACAAAATTAATGATTAAGGTGTCTCTTCCAAGGTTCCGTTCTCCATTAATGACGAAAAATAAACGGATAGTTTAAAGTTATAGTTCTCACGAAAAAAAAAAAAAAAAAAAACTTTATTTCGAAAAAAAAATTTACTCAGTTTGGAAAGTAGGAGGCGAGGTACTGGCAGAAGTGAAGTGTCGGGATAGCTCAGTGGTAGAGCGTTTGCCCACAAAAGACAAAGGCCCAAGGTTCGAGTTCCGGTTCCGGCACACAATTTTAATCTACCAGGAAGTTTCAAAAAATGTACTGTTCTTACAATCTAAGTTGAAACACGGCGAACGATCGTAAATGGTACGTGTATTTTCGGTTGCTCCCATCAGGTATTATCGCGCCGAGTATCACATTAGTTGTCGCGGCCGATATAAAAGCAATGCAGAAGGTGCCATCTATTGACAATCTGTTTAACTAACATGAACGACTGAACTTGCAGTTGTTTAGATTGTTTATGGAAGCGTAGTTTATCACGATATTTTTGTTTCACATGTCGATGCACAACAGCACATGGGCAGACGCTTCAACGGGCAGGGTTATATTTACCAGAACTATTTTTTTTTTCCGCATGGACATTTATACTTGGCTTTTCCACGAGTTCGCTCATTCAGTTATATTTATGTTTGGTCTAAAGAGACAAACAGCCAAAAAGTAAACGATTAACACATTACTAACATTGTTTTCAAAGACTTTTGTAAGATAAACGAGTTTTCAAAAAATAAGTGAATATTTGAATTTTATATACGTTTCACAATTAATTATATTGTATTTATTTATATAACTTCTCTTACAATGAGACTAATATTTGTTACTACTTTTCAAAGTTTAGTATCTTTTGTACATATGTACTTGCATCTGCCTTCTCCCCATTGCTATCTTACCTTGTTGTGACTGATCAGGGTAGAGTGCACGGGTCAACTAGTACTAATTGTTGTTGTCTCAATTGAGGTAATTGGGTAACATGTAAACTCCACGAGAAAATTAAAAGAAGTCGTTTCAATGACATTTCAACGACAATGGAGTGAACTTCTACAGAATAACTGGGTGTGAAATTAATTCATTTCTTTTTAATAACTCAACTTTTATCATGAAACAAGAGTTACAGTTACACAAGTAAAGTTAATAAGCGCAAATTCAATTATCAACATTTAATTATATGTAGCTAAAAAAATTACAAAATGTTCGTTAAGTCACTCATATCATCAGTGAAGCTGATCGTGCCTTTGAATCTAGCAGAGCTGCTTTTAAGAAGCTTTGACAGTTTTCTTACTATGTCATTATGCCTCGTATCCTGTTTCCATAAAATTTTGAAGTGCCGGTATCGTCAGAAAAACATGACTTCATATCCAGCATTTGATTGGATATTATACGTTGTAAACAGTAGCTTACAAATCAATTGTAACATTTGTTAACAGATATGAAGACGGGCAGCTGTCTCGAAACAGGTCATTTTATACAAAATAAAAGCGATCTGCAGACGGATATTCAAGAATTTTACATTAGATAACATTAACATAATTCACAAGGAAAAAAATAAAGAACATTTCGGTGATGAATTAAAAAGAAGCTATAATGATGATATACTTGGGGTAAATGGGTCCTAGTCGGGACCAGATATCCAAAGCACCTGGTCCACTTACCTCAGTATTAAAAATGTGTGGGGGTAACTTGGGCACCATCTGAAACTAATAAAATGAAGGAGAACACATGTTGCCAGTAAAGTTACAAGTGACTGTTGCGCTTCTACTTTATGCTAAAACACCTGTCACAGTGATAACACAGTGAACATGTAGGTGCCCCGTAAAGTAAGGATGACATCGCATAGCTAAAGAAATGCAGTACAACAAAATGGAAGAAACCTGCCACACGAAAAACACAACACTTAGATAGGTGAGACTGTTTCTTAAAGAGAGAAGCCATTGTTCTTCAGTGCTGTCAACCTCTTGAAGTGAAATTATTCTCACAACTTTTATGAAAAAAGCCCATGGCATAGTTACCCCCTGGGACCAGATACCCCAAGTGACCTTATTAACCCTAGGACTCCGTCTGCTAAGATTTCCCTGGTACTTTATCTGGGATCGTACGTGATCCCAATCAATCTCATATATTAAAAGAATCTACGAAAACTAAAGTCAGTCGGCCAGACGAACTATCCGGCCGATTTCCTTCATTTTTATTTTAAACGAAAGGTATTCATCCGCAAATTTTTCATCAAGTATCGGAATTTACATAACTCACGCCTTCCTTTTTCTATACTCGAACGCGATTTCTTTTTGTATATTTTTATAGGGATGTCCTTGCTGTAAACTAAAGTCAGACGGTCAAGCCGTTCGATCCGGCCGATTTCCTTCATTTTTGCTTCAAACGAAAAGTATTCATTCGCAGATTTGTCATCAAGTATCAGAATTAAATTAAGTCTTTCTATGCTCGTTTTTAATTAAAACGCATTATACTTCTGTCCTTGCTTTGAATATTACAATCGGTATGTTTTACGATATCCTCTGTTCTAATTTAAGGGACGCAGTTCTTTTTGACCTTAACAACACGCAGCGGATCAAACGCTTCCATTTGCGCTTTTAAACACTTGATTTGATTGATTCTGAAGAATATTATGCTTGAACATTCAGAATTTACATAGCTCTCGCTTTCCTTTTTCTTTACTCAAACGCGAGTTCTTTCTGTATACTTCTTATGCGGATGTCCTAGCTATGAATTAAAGTCAGTCGGTCAGTCCGTTCTTTCCGACCATTTCCCTCAGTTTTGCTTTAAACGAAAGGTATTCATTTCGTAGATTTCTTCATCAAGTATCAGATTTAAATTAAGTCTCTCCATCCTTTTTATTCAAACGCGATATCCTTCTATCCTTGCATTCAATATTTTAATCGGTTTGTTTTACGATATCTCTGTTCTAATTAAGGTACATAGTTCTTTTTGACCATAACAACACTCAGCGGATCAAGAGAATCAAACAAAGATACCCTAATTTAAACATTTGTTTAAAAGCAATCACTATCTATTTGCAAAGGCCAATCTCCAAAAGTACTACACGAGCTTCATTGGGGCTAAAAAGCAAAGGATACACGGCGCTGTTATTATTATTACTGTTTCTCGTCTCAACGATAGAAGTGTTTTCAGAAGTTTCCGCCAAACAGTCAGTTAGACACCGCAGTCTTAACTTTATGAACACAACCTAACATTGAACTTACATCGTTCGGAGTATGGGCAGAAATTAATTTCAATTTTTGTATGAAAACTTTGTGAACATTCATCGTTTTCGAGAATGACTTCTACTTAAATTTGACATCTTGGCTAGGAGAACTGAGTTCATTGACAGAGCGATCCAACAAGGATTGTTTTTGCTGACCTAAAAAAGCTTTATATACACAGGTCTCTCTTTAACAACCGTTGCGAAGCACGGGCATATAAGCTAGTATATTAAAAGAATCTACGAAAATTAAGTCAGTCGGCCAGACCAAAATATTCGGCCGATTTCCTTCATTTTTGTTTTAAACAAAAGGTATTCATCAGCAGATTTTCTATCAAATATCATAATTTAAATAACTCTCGGTTTCCTTTTTCTTTACTCAAACGCGATTTCTTTCTGAATAATTCTTGTGCGGATGTCCTTGCTGATAAAGTCAGTCGGTAAGACCCTTCTATCCGGCCGATTTCCCTCAGTTTTGCTTTAAACGAAAGGTATTTTTTCGCAAATTTCTTCATCAAATATCAGAATTAAATTAAGTCTCTCCATCCTTTTTATTCAATCGCGATATCTTTCAGTCCTTGCAATTAATGTTCCAATCGGTTTGTTTTACAATATCTTCTGTTCTAATTAAGGTACGCAGCTCTTTCTGACCTAACAACAGTCAGCGGATCAAGCTATTTCATTTACGCTTTTAAACACTTACATTGATTGATTCTGAAAAAAGTTATGTGAACATTCAACTTTACTTCCACTATATCCCAACATTTTTGTCATTACCCAAATGTGGGAAGTATTCGCACGGGTCCTCTGGTATGTAATGAATTATATATACACCACTCATTCAGTAATCAACGTACTGTGAATTATACTGTTTGTTTATATTTTGTTTATTTTTAGAGATTTATCACTGCATTTTAACAGTTATTTACATAGGAAAATTAAATTAAAGGTGGCAGAGAGTTATATCCGAAATTAAAATATTACTCTGAGTCATCATTTGTTTTTTCCTAAACTAGCTTAACTCCCGATAATTTGCACACGTTGACTGGATGGTCTGCATTGATGGTTTCTACTACTAAATATAAATTTCGATAGATCTAGCTTTTAAAAAATTTCCTAATCAAGTATTTTGATACAATTTGCCACCCTCTATTGCAACATAGATGCCAGAATTTTAAAAAAGAAAAGAATAAATAAATAAATAAATAACAAAACAAAATCAAAACATAGTACAGTGTTAGTAGCACACATAAAAGATTATCCCTTATTTCACCCGCTTAATGGCTGAATTTACAAAAATGTCGAAACACGTGTTTTTAAAATTCCAATCAAAAATCTATATCCGAAGTTTTGTATTTCTTGCTTCAAAATTGCCTGAATAGCAACGTATTTTCAAAAAACCGTTCATCACCTATTTCATCCCATTAGGGATGGAAATATCAAAAAATCGCAGATGCCTACAGTGTAAGGGAAACAACGTCTACAAATTTGAAAATTCTATCGTCTGTAGATTCACTTTTCGACGCCGTTTTCTGTCTTTCAGAAATTGATCGAAAATGCAAAATTTCTTTCTTAGGCTTTGGCATCTTGATAGTTTTACTTTTCAAACTGTAATATTCACTTATTTTTCTTTATTCTTGTTGCAGAAAAACAAATGGAGGATGTGCATCAGGTTTCGCTGCATATAATCTCTTCGCTATTATAATGTCAAAAGTCATCGCTGGTCCTCAGTCCGAATTCTATACAATCTGACGACTTTCAACCACTGTATCTTCCACCCTCTTATAGCTATCAACAAGGAACTGCTACTGTGTACAATGGGAGACTTTGTACTACAACAACACAGAGAGATCGTTTTTCTCCATTGTGTAACTTTTCTGAAGAGCAAAATATTAATAACCACACGTAGAATTTTATATAAGTCAGTAACTTTCAGCTCCCATTTCTTCCATCCCCTTATCGGTATCAACCCTCTTCCACCACAGTGCACAGTGTGAGACTCTTACCAAATACCACACACAAACACTATTCGTTTGCGAGTGTAGTTTTGGCTGCAGAGTGAAAAAAGAAAAAAAAAAAAAAAAAAAAAGCGCCGGCCGCGGTGGCCGAGGGGACTGAGGCGCTTCAGTCACGGTCTGCACGGCCACTACGGTCGGGGGTTCGAATCCCCCCTCGGGCATGGATATTTGTGCCGTCCTAGTTCGTAAGTAGTTCATAAGTAGTTTGTAAGTTTAGGGACTGATGACCCCGTAGTTAAGTCCCATAAGCTTTACAAACATTTGAACATTTTTGAAAAATATGCACAAACACGACGATTTCTATATATTAAGATGTTTCCCATGGCTTTAGATATAAACAAATGTGATGTATATTGAACAGGAAACGCAATTAAAAAATTCTTACCGGAATCTGTACCATAGTCGTCGCTACAAATTGTGCATGTAGTAAATACTTCAGAATGCTCCTTCCAAACAAATTTGTTCCACATTTTTTGGAGTTTGGATTGTATTTTGTGTCCTTTGATCGGGGGCAAATGGAGCATTGTTTCCATATATGTTCTAATTGTAAGATGTTTGGTCTAGATGTCCCTCGTCTAACAGATCATCATCCACACCATTTGGTACTACTAATAATTTTCTTGTTCCTTGCTTATGGTAAACTCAAACGACGTTCGACATACGACTTTGCGATTTCTTTAGCCAACGTTATTAGAAACAGACTTCTCTCTGGTCTCTCAACAGCGACACAGAAGTGCCTGTAGGCATTGAGTGCAGCTACATAGACAATATTATAAAATACTGGACAACGTATTGTACTGTATTTCACATTATAGTATGAGCTCATTAGATCAAGCGTATCAACAACTGATTTTGTTGAATTGCGATACTACTTCAGGCTTTCCATTCAAGTTGTAGTTCTGAATAACAGTTGACTTACGAATGAATACAGTGTTACCAATTCAAAATAGTTGATAATCTATAAATTCTGTGAATGTCGCATCTAGTTAATTATTGATGTAAATATTGCATCAATAACTCTAAAAAGAACTATGAAAGATCTGAAATACTGTGCGGCAAAAGTTATAAAATTATATGTTTTAACTAAAAACGTAAATATAGTTTCATCCATAGTAGAGACGCTTGGAGTCACCTATGACCGCAGACAGTGTCCTAGGGTCAACAAAAAATCTTAAATAATATAAATTCTTTTGCCATACACGTTTCGCCATTATTTGCATCTTCAATGGTAATTTTCGTAGATGCTGGTGTATGTGTTACGTTTCTTTTATTTCATTCCAGCACTCTCGTGCCTAGCGCTAGAGTGGCGGCATGAAAAATCCAAATGGGAAAAAAAAAGGAAGAATGAAACACAGCGACCTGCGTCAACAAACAGCACCTATAGACCAGCACCTACGAAATTTACCACTGAAGACGCCTTGCAAATAAATGCGAAACGCGTACGGCAAAAGGATTTGCCTGATTTTAGTTTCATATACAGTTTATGTAAATAAATGCGTATTAATATAAGAAAAAAACTGTGCTAAAAAGGTTAGAGAAAAACCAACGATGTTACTGTACTGCTCAGAAGCACCTTTTAGGCCAATTCACATTGTTCGCCCCGACACGTCACCGTCCGTCAGAACACTCCACAATGTATTTCTATTGCCAGCAATCACACTGTTCCACCGGACCGTCACGTCACGTCTAGTCCAGCTTCCTCGACAAGAACGTTTTGACAGAAAGGTCGTCTGCTAACATCGGAATTTAACCAAATTTCGTCACGCTATTTCCACGTTGAAGTCGACGATTACACGGTTTACACTCAACTGTGTCTTATTAATCTTTCTTTTATCATATACTTCGTTTTAGCGATAAATTTAAAATGTTTCATGACAATTTACATATTTTTTCCATTGAGTGTTCTTCCAGAATCGAGGGAGGAATAAAACCGAACGAAAAACAATTTACGTTGTACAGTACAGTAACAGAAAAGTCTGACGCAAACAATGCTTATGAGTAAGATTGTAAATTGACCACAAAGGTCTTCCCGGCGTAATAACTGTTTGTAATCTTCTCGGGTTTGCAGCCGGATACTAAAGTCAACTTGACACAATATTTCAGCGACGCAACTGCCCGCCATCCTCAGGTGAGCTTGCTGATACACAATCTCGCCGGAACTGAGTTCCCAGTGCAATCGGCGGTTCCTTTATACATCTCGGAAGACCCATAGCGCGTGCGCAAGAAGTGACAGTAGTTGCCCTCTTGCGCACAAGGCATACAGCGCTCCGGTAGTAGAGTGCGGCGAAATCGATAATCGATGATAAAGAAAATTATTATTCAGATTTCTGAAGTACCAACCGTTGTTTTATAACATCTGATAACACAGGGTTCCAGGATTTACTAAGAAGGTAGCCTTTGTCTCTGTTAATCAGATTATCAGATAATCGAATATCTATGGATTCCTTTAAGACACAGTCCGAGTAACGAGATGCTGAAGCAACCATGTGAGTTTCGTTATATAACATTCTATGTCCCTCCTCGAGACAATGCTCAGCTACCGTCGACTTCTCGGGCTGGTGCAAACGTGTGTGGCGTTGATGTTCAACACATCTGTCCTGAATGGTACGGATAGTCTGACAAATATACGTTTTCTCACATTGACAGGAATCTTATATACCCCGGGCTTCCTCAGACCCAAATCATCCTTCACAGATCCGAGAAGTGCTCTCGTCTTTACTGGCGGACGAAAAACACTCTTAATATCATACTTTTTTAAAATTCTTCCTATCTTTGATGAAATACTCCCGGCAAAAGGTAGGAAAGCAACTGATTTGTGGGTCTCAATGGTTCAGGTGAAGGACCAAACTGTAAATCACAGCGGATCTGCTTATCTGTGTAGCCATTCTGTTGAAACACAACTTGAGATGATGTAGTTCTTGCGTCAAACTTTAAAAAAGTATGACTTCAAGAGTGTTTTTCGTCCGCCAGTAAAGACGAGAGCACTTCTCGGATCTGTGAAGGATGATTTGGGTCTGAGGAAGCCCGGGGTATATAAGATTCCTGTCAATGTGAGAAAACGTATATTTGTCAGACTATCCGTACCATTCAGGACAGATGTGTTGAACATCAACGCCACACACGTTTGCTCCAGCCCGAGAAGTCGACGGTAGCTGAGCATTGTCTCGAGGAGGGACATAGACTGTTATATAACGAAACTCACATGGTTGCTTCAGCATCTCGTTACTCGGACTGTGTCTTAAAGGAATCCATAGATATTCGATTATCTGACAATCTGATTAACAGAGACAAAGGCTACCTTCTTAGTAAATCCTGGAACCCTGTGTTATCAGATGTTATAAAACAACGGTTGGTACTTCAGAAATCTGAATAATAATTTTCTTTATCATCGATTATCGATTTCGCCGCACTCTACCACCGGAGCGCTGTATGCCTTGTGCGCCAGAGGGCAGCTACTGTCACATCTTGCGCACGCGCTATGGGTCTTCCGAGATGTATAAAGGAACCGCCGATTGCACTGGGAACTCAGTTCCGGCGAGATTGTGTATCAGCAAGCTCACCTGAGGATGGCTGTTGCGTCGCTGAAATATTGTGTCAAGTTGACTTTAGCATCCGGCTGCAAACCCGAGAAGATTACAAGATTGTAAATTGATGAAGAAGTATCATTAATAAACTTTTTAAATGAAAAAGTCAGCACTAATGAAGGAGAAAAACGCATTAGTTTGTGACGTTTTTCACAATGTAAGGGGGAATATCGTACTGGATAAAGCAAACAGACTGTTTTTCTCGCTTATACATATTGTTTGATGTGTTTGTATGTATATATTTTCGCTTGCAAATGGATGTAGATTTTATGAAATGTCATTTCACTTCCCAGAACGTTACCACTCAAAGTTCACCAAAAATATTCAGTACAAAGTTTATTTTAGCCGTCAGTAAAATTTAGCGTTGTTTTTTTTTTTTTTTTTTTTTTTTTTTTTTTTTTTTTTTTTTTTTTTTTTTTCCTCAATTCCGATTTCAAACTATGATTTTTTACATACCGTTTGGAACTCGTAACCTCACTTTACAGCTGGGTATTAGCAGTGAGCTGAATAATAATTATTTTTGAGGTCACTGGGTACTGGGCGAAGCGTATTCACGTGACGGACAGCGTGAATACCCCTTCACGTGACGGTGCCGTGACGTGACAGTGTGAATTGATCTCTATGGAGTTGAATGTGTAGCTCTGAACAAAAAACGAACGACGAATGCTGCTGTGTAGCAAGCGAGTGAAGGGGAGGTGGTCCTCATCACGATGCGGCGCCACGAAGCTGACCAAACTTTTTTAATAACCTGTCCTCTCGGTGTAAACAGGTATCGGCGTTACGGATTCCACTATGCTTCTACAATGGCTGTCGTGTATCACTGGTCAAAGAAAGAATTGGTATTTTTAATCCTATGACCTTGTTTGTACATTGCACAAACTTCTCATTTTCTGCAAAATATACAGGTTTGCAACAACAAAATTACATCCCACTTTATATGCGAACAATAGAAAATTCCTATGGTTTCACTCAGCTTATTTCTCAGATTGACATTCCATATCGTCTTTGCAGTTTCAGTTAAGATACTTTCAGACATTCGATGGAGTTATTCCCTTGAAGCTGTTAAGTCTTTGTTTTGGTGCTTTAACCCAAGCAAAACTAGCTCATTTTCCGTAATTTGTGTTGCTAACAGGAAAAAAGTCAAATTTTTTCAAAACTGTCAAGTAGTCAATTACCTGGACAGCTCCTGCGACGGTTAAAAAATTTGTCGGCGTCGGTGAGGAACCTCCGTCATTACTGTACATCACGAATAAAAAGAGAAACTTCTCAGATTCTTTTGCTTGCTTTCTGTAGTTTCAACAACGAGTTTATTACTTTTTTTGGATATGAAAATGCGGAGGTGGTCCTACTTTATACATCGGTAAATAACTCAATATTTGCCCAACTATTGTTCATGAAAGGCACAACATGTATCACACGTAGTCGAGAGTAAAAGTTCCAGATTATCACAAATAAATTAATGAAGTCCATCGAACATTGAAATTCCAAATTATTTCGTGATTAATTACAGTATTTGTTGTAATACACAGTTTGTCATCACACGAGTACACGATTGCTGAATTATCACAGTTGCACAGCTCTACTATCGTCCATAGTTTATCACTTTTCAGCCAGAGACTAAGTTCTGCAGTCACAGTCCCATAGATTTTCTAAGTCCACACATGCCTATCTCTTCAAATCAGAAGTTCGTAACGCGGCTTCAGACCGCCCAGTCACAACCTCTCACCACCGCGTCCAAGTTACGAATCCCTCCCCAAGCGTTCGAAAGCGTTCTCTCTGCACCCAAAACTGTATCCCTTCCAAAATATTATACATTTCAATATCGTAGAATTAAATGCTTTGACCACCTCCCTACAAATGTTGTTTACATTTAACAAACAAATACATATTTAACAATATTAAAATCGGTTGAGGCTGAAGCTGTTTGCTCAGGTAGCTGTTAAAAGTGGCTTCTCACTGTTCAAATATACTGCCGACTTCGAAATATAGTTACACAATTAATATCCATAATGGCTTTTATGGAAATATATTCAGTTCTTGTCCACAAATACATATAATTGTTTACGTATAAATTATATGCTGCATATCTACTATTTTTAGTCGGCCGTGAAATATTTATGTGGCAGTCTACAACATAAAACGAACGTTACTAAGAATTATATTAAATATAATAAAATACATACATAAATGTAATGCGCTTTTCTGGGTTCATGTTTCTGTGGTGAAATCTGTTCTGGCACAAGAATATTACTACATCAACGAAAAGCAGAACAAGATTATAAAACAAAGTTTATTGAAAGAATACGGAAATAACGTGGTGCGTGTTTTAAGATAAGTAGCGTGGTGCAATGCTGCCCATTTGCTTCTCAAACTGTTACTTATAAACACTATTTATCAATAACTGTAAATATAATTCTTATAATACTATTATTATAGTACTTGTATTTATTGAATTTTTATCTGTAAGGGATATTGAAATTGAAATTACAGCGTTTGATTCTCCCAAACTCCTGAATCCATTAATATAATTATATTTACCGTGTGATCATTCCCTCATTTTACATGGATTTTTAGAATAATGTCTGTGGCTATATTTTATTTCAGTTGCAATCTGGAATAGCCACCCTCGCTCATCCAAAGCCGTCGTTTCCTGTTTCCGAGCAGATTAGGATTTCCCTAACTACCTGCATTCTATTCACTAGGTCCAAACTGTTAGACGACCAGCTGGGGAACTCAACAGCGTGACAAAACCCGCCTTTCACATGGAAACAATCAGCTTTCCCCTGTACCTGTGTTGTCACAAGCCCATACAATAAGGCCCAGGGTGGGGCCACTGTGACTTAAACGAATACACTGTACTAGATAGAGCTCCACAGGTCTATCTGGTACGCACAAATGGCGTGCTTTCAGAATCATCTATCATCGCAGAAGTCAACGGCGCGCCACTCAGAGTCATCATCAGCACCAGTCGAACTGTGCACGTCGATGATGCAGAGGTGAGCGAGCCCGTTGAAACCGGTTGGGAACAGTTCGTGTTGACACTTCTGTGTTCACAATCCTACTCATTTGTCCCGTTTTGGCTGCAAGATCTATCACTACTGCCCTTGCTACGACTACTTGGCGGATGTCGGAACTTCGTGGGCGAGCCGTGGCGGAGTGGCCAAACGCATTGAGGCTAGCATGCTCCGATGCGCGGCAACAAATGACTAAAAGAGTTAGACCGAGATAGGAGGTGATTTACAAAAGAAGAAGGAAGAGGAGCAGGAGCAGGATGAGAGAGAGAGAGAGAGAGAGAGAGAGAGAGAGAGAGAGAGAGAGAGAGAGAGAGAGAGAGAGAGAAAAGGGAAGTTTGATTTTAGGATATACTAGCTGCAAGTACCCGGCTTTGCAGGTAATACGAGGGTACATTTATGTTAAAGCAATGGATCTTGAGTTATAAGGGAACAGACAAACAGCCAACAAATGCGTCTTATATGTATAGAGATTGCAATCGAAGTCTGTAAGTAAAGAACTCTGCCCCATGCACCGAACGATATTTTATGTACACAATAACCTTCATCTTGGTTTCAAGGTCAAGTGTACAAAATTTCATCAAGATCGGAGCAAAACTATGGATTTTGGCGAAATCCATAAGTACCCTCCACCATACACTGATCGAAATTTTATGTAAACAGTGACGTTCCTCTTGTTTTGAAGGTCAATTGTGCAAAATTTCATCAAAATCAGTGCGAAGATATAGATTTACACGGACACATTCTCTCAAATTTTCCGATTGGTTTTCCAAAAAAATTGAACGAAACCTTTTTCAGAACCTTCCCCATGTAATTTTGTGTATGTGTACCAAATTTCACGTTATTTGGTTGTCTGATCTTGAGTTATAAGAGAAGAGACATACAGATAACAAATACGTCTTATAATTACAGAGATAACCCATAAATATTTATCAATTGCGTAGTATTGGTTGTACGCTAGTAAAAAATAAATAAATCATGGATATCTCTCGTTATTCAACATGAATCCGACTTTTTTGAGAATTTCCACTTCTGTCACTTAAAGGCGAATGCATATGCTGACTCACTTGTCGGCATTTCAGTTGGGCGCAACCACAGCAGCGCACGACACACAGATCTAGAGAACCTGGTGGAGCTCTGAAGCCCTGCATGTTGAACAGTAAGCTGATCAGAGTCAGAGGCGGACGTATGGCCGTCTCGCTGGGAAGGGAATGCGAGGGGAAGCTACGTAGGGGCTTAACGCGTGGTGAATCGCAGCGGATTACATTCGTCCGCGTGGGCAGAGGCGGCTTACAAATGCAAGAGGATTGAAACTTCATAAATATGCCTCCGCATCGCTTTGAACGCGCCTGTGGAGGAAAATATTTGACGGCGAATGAAGGAACTCGGCATGAACTGACAAATTACTGCTCTGAATAGCAAGCAGAGCTTACATATGTGGAGCTTCCTTCTCCGATGATGTGGCGAAAAGTCAGTCAGTCTCAAGTGACTTCCTTTCTGTCAGTTAGCTCAGAAATATTATGTCGTTCCTTCTACTTGAGCAATAGTATGATGTACAATGTCCCGAGTGTCCAGCTACATCGAAATTTAAAATTATGCTTTGCCGAGCATCTCCGTACAAAAAAAAGGGCGAGAACAAAAGAAAAAAAACCTCTGTCTAAATTTACTAAGGCCTGTGACCGTCAACAGCCTACTCTAGACAATTTTAAAATTTGCCATATTGGGAAGAAAGGTTGGAAGTTATACTTACTTGAAACATTTGCAACAAGGCGTACACAGTATCTACTCCTCCTGAATGATCAGTTGGCTTATAAAGTCCAAACATTCTTAGACATTCTGATGACTCTCTCCATGTGGAATGTTGTTCAAATGTTTGTATAGCTTATGGGACTTAACTACGGGGTCATCACTCCCTAAACTTACAAACTACTTATGAACTAGCTAATACTAAGGACGGCACAAATATCCATGCCCGAGGGGGGATTCGAACCCCCGACCGTAGTGTGGAATATTGTAATTTCTATTATTTACATGTACTTTTATCAGCGATGTATGCACTTACTGTCTACTAAATACTCTTTGTTTTATTTTTGCATTCTGAATTCAATTAGAGGGCCCTCGAAACCAGCTTCCTACGTCACCTCCTACCCGTACTCCTTTTCTCAGTCCATACACGTCGACAGAGCAGCACATAACGCCCTTTCGCTGCTTGCGATTGCAGATTGTAAACATGGGATTGTTTTGTATATACAGGTCCAGTTGCACTTTTAAGGTAATTTGATATCTGTCTAATCCGTGTAACATCAATTCTGCGTCTGTTCCTTTTAATGAATCTTTAAATTCGATCATTTTTAAAGTGTTTTAAATGTACCGTAATGCAACCATACCTCCTGACATCTTAGTAAGGTTTATAGAATTAGGTTAACGATCGATGTCATACTACTATAAATTCTAGTAATGTTATTCTATTTTTATTTTATTTATTTTTACACTACTAGCCATTAAAATTACTACGCCATCAAGAAATGCAGATGATAAACGGGTATTCATTGGACAAATACATTATACTAAAATTAACATGTGATTCCTTTTTCACGTAATTTGGATGCATAGATCCCGAGAAATCAGTACCCAGAACAACCACCTGCAGTGGTCGTGCAATATCCTGCTGAAATGTAGGGTTTAGCAACGATCGAATGAAGGGTAGAGCCACGGTCGTAATACATCTGAAATGTAACGGCCACTGTTCAGAGTGCTGTCGATGCGAACGAGAAGTGACCGAGTGTAAAGAATGGCATCACTCTTGGTGATACGCCAGTATGGCGATGATGAATACACGCTTCCAATGTGCGTTCACCGTGATGTCACCAAACACGGATGCGACCATCATGATGCCGTAAACAAAACCTGGATTCATCCGAAAAAATGACGTTTTGCCATTCGTGCACCCAGGTTCGTCGTTGCGTACACCAATTGCAGTCGCTCCTGTCTGTGATGCAGCATCAAGGGTAACCGCAGCCAAGATCTCCGAGCTGATAGGCGACGTTTGCAGCAGCATGGACTAACTGTTCGTGCAGATTGCTGTTGTCTTGGAAACATCCCCATCTGATGACTCAGGGATCGAGACGTGGCTGCACAATCCGTTATAGCCATACGGATAAGATGCCTGTCATCTCGACTGCTTGTGATACGAGACTTTTGGGATCCAGCACGGCGTTCTGTATTGCCCTCCTGAACCCACCGATTCCATATTCTGCTAAAAGCCATTGGATTGCGACCAACGCGAGCAGCAATGTCGCAATACGATAAACGGCAATCGCGCGCGATAGGCTACAATCCGATCTTTATCAAAGTCGGAAACGTGATGGTACGCATTCCTCCTCCTTACACGAGGCATCACAACAACGTTGCATCAGGCAACGCCGGTCAACTGCTGTTTGTGTATGAGAAATCGGTTGGAAACTTTCCTCATTTCAGCAAGTTGTAGGTGTCGCCACCGGCGCCAACCTTGTATGAATGTTGTGATAAGCTAGCACAGCATAGCACAGCATCTTCTTCCTGTCGGTTAAATTTCGCGTCTGTAGCACGTCATCTTCGTGGTGCAGCAATTTTAATGGCTAGTAGTGTATTTTTTTTATAGAAGTCTCTTCATCGTACAGTATGTCCATGGTCAGTTTATCTCTGCTTTCCCTCTGTAGTAATTCCTGTCGTAGATCTATCATCTGCAACATTACTAAGCACTAATGGACTATTTTCCAATTAATACGGCTTTTATTCCAAATGTAAACGATAATTGTTTGTTCTAAGTATTTATTTCCATAATAAAAAAGACGTGGTATAGTTCATAAAATACAAAAAATTAAATAAAAGGAGAACATAGAGATGTAGATAATTTGATGTTATAGAAAAGTAATTGTCATGAAATGGAAGTAATATAACGTTCTGCAAAATATCTTGGAACGAATCATTATTACAACGAGTTCTATGTATAATGGACGATTAAAATATAACTTATTTTTATTACAAGCGGACTGATGATTTTGTTGTTTAATTCCCTTAGAAAACCCCACGTTAACAAAAACGTATTCTGATTACAAATGGTGTCCTGTCTGGGGAAATATTCAAACCGCGGCGGAGCGGCCGAGCGCATTGAGGCGCTATGGTATGATGCGCGATACCGTTCCCCGTCACGGGTTCGTATCCCCCCTCGGGCATGGATGTTTGTGTCGTCTTTAGTATAAGGTAGTTCATACCTAGTTTGTGATTTTGGGGACTTATGACCCTGCAGTTAAGTCCCTTAAGCTTGACTAACATTTGAACATTTTTGAAATATTCAAATGTTAGCAATGCTATTTCACCAAACTACTTTCGTCAACATTCATATAATCTTACCGACTGCTTATACTATGTCAAACTAACTTAAGGGCAACACTCATACACCTATGACCAAGGCAGAACTCGAACCTCCGACGGAAAAATACCGCACACTACGCAGCAAAGCGCCTTAGAGCGCACGACTTTTCTTAAGTGGTCCTATCTGGCGAAATTAGTCGCAAAAGAGTCCAAGGTGTTAACCACAATAAAAGTTTGCTTTTTCCATATGTCACAAATAACACTGCCGATCAATTATATTTTCAATACATTTTCTAAAGATAGCTTTCACCTACCAATCTATAGTTTACGATAAGTTTTAATTAATTAATTCTTTTTCAAACTACCTCTGTTCTACTTAGTGAAGCAAATACATCGTATTCAAAATCAGTTGCCGCTACCTCTATATACTCTTAGAAGCTCTAGAGCATTAATACGGTTGCAAACTATGTCGAATAATCAAAACACCAAATACGAGATGATTTTGCCACGGAAAATGCTACTGAGCTGGTGAGTAATGATAAGGTACCTCTTTTTACAACAGGCAAGTCCATTAACGTTCTACGTGAGATATTGAAAGCAAAAGTTATTCGACAGTTTTAATGTGCAGTTGTATGTATAAACATTCTGCAAACTTAAGGGATATATTCAATAAATAATAAAATCAGAAACGTAATTTTTATACCAACAGCCTAGATCCGAAGTCTACAGGCGAGGACTCCCTTGCCCTCACATGTAGAAAAAATGAGCGATTACGTATGCCTTCAGAAATTAGCACATAGTTCCTATTTATATTTTTGTTTCTCATTGTATATTATATCTTATAATGTGTATATTGAAAATGTGAAAGTGGAGATCATAATAAACACGGGGTGATGGAATCTCACTTTCCGTTGGAGTGGTCATAATAATACACATTCCCTAGGACTTTCAGCATAAGTTGCTGAGTTTTTTTCGGTTACTTTTGGTTTAAGTGATGGTTTATTACATGTGTAATACTCATTTTATACGAATTTCACCCTTAGTCTCGGCGTAATAGGCCATGCTATTGGAACGAAGTAAAATTGAAAACACTAATATTACATGTTACATATGACATTTTAATTGTAAAGCCATCCATATGCTTATGAATAATAAAAATAAAATTGATGTGTAAGTACTTACACACCAAAAGTCATGAGTTAACTCATACGTTGCTTCAGAATCCTTATCTTCAAAGGTGACTAACATAAAATAACGCGCTAAAACAATAATTATTAGCATGTGCCTGTCAATGATCGACATTCAAATGATATTTCGATACTGGAGAAAGTGTTTTGTATCAAAAGGAAACATTTTAAATAAATAATAAAAAAAGAAACGAAACACCAGCCTTCTGGAAGGACATCAGGATCATCTGAGTTTTAATCTTGATTGCCTTTGCTCCTCAAACGTATCTTTCGAGTGACTTTGTTATCGCTTTTAAGACTTCTAAGTACAGATGTAGATGTTGTATTTAACTCAATTTTTCTTTTCTAATCTCCTCTTTATACAACGCACTATGCAGGGTGAATCATCTAGCACTTGCATCGCAAATATTGCGGAAACGGAAAGTGCGATTGATGTACGGTTTTCACATAATGGATTGGTTGTCGAGGACTCGTATTGTTAGCCAATAAATAGATTGTACAAATACCTAGAAAGTGTATTTTTATGCAAACATACAATTTTTCAAATAGAACAATGGTTGTTTCTATCATGCACTATAATTTGTGACACCAGCTGTATACATAGAACTTTGAATGACATTTCTATCACGTTTAGTTTGACAGCTACAACCATGAAAATTTTGGGGCCGGAGGCTACGACTGTGTAACTGACTGGCTGGTGGTCATGAGACATTGGGCTGTGCCCCAGGGGATAGCCATTCGGCCAGTCAGCTACGCTATCGCAGAGGCCCCCCCCCCCCGAAACTTCGAACGGTTGTAGATGCCAAAATAAACGTGATAAAAATGTCATTCAAGTTCTTTGTACACGGCTAGTGTCAAAAATTCCAGTACATGATACAAAGAACCATAGTTCCATTAAACAAAACTGTATTTTTGCATATAAAATAAAATTTCTAAGTAATATTATAATCTGTTTGTTGGCTAAAAATACGAGCCTCTAACTACCAATCCATTCTGTGAAAATCGCAGATCAATCGCACTTTCCGTTTCCGCAATATTTGCGATGCAAGTGCTAGGTGATTCACCCTTTATATACAGTTCGCTATTGCCTCTTACTTTTAACGAACTCCTCTGGTTCTTTAACGATCTCTTCATAGTTAACGAACTCATTTGGAATGCATGAAACGGTGACAATTTCTATGAATGCATCAATGCATCGGGTGATATCTCATCGTCCCTTCCTCGCAGTTTCTCGATAGCAGAATGAACTAGCTTCGATAGTTCCCTGTGCAGCGGTTTTAATCACAGAGATGAACAGTAGTGCCAATACAAGGACTTCTAACGAAACGTTAGTATAAGCTGATCTGGCTCCCAGCGATAGGTATCTCATTTTGTAACGAATAATTACAGAACCTGTTTTAGTGGTCCTTTTGGGTTTTCGTTATGCCACAAAAGCAGCATAATAACACAATAACATACTTACAGTGTGCCCCCTAATTCAAAGCTGCGAGCTGAGCGAGTCTCGCCTTGCGGGGCGCGTTAGAGTGGCAGTACATTCATGCCGTTGTATAAGCTAGCGGCTGGGTTTCACTGCGACTGGCTGTGCAATAATGTTTCGAAATGGGATTCAACATTATTATAATTAAAACAATGAAATTAATTAGTTATATTAAATACAATAAAATACACCGTACTCGCCATTATCACAGTAAGTGCAGGAAATGACTTCCTCTTTGTGGAAGGCATAGTTTAACACGTTTACATTTATTTTCGACTACCTTTACCAATGTTTCACGTGTAATCGAATCAGATATTCGGTTGTCATTGTATTTTCTTTGGGTTATTTTGATAACAAATGTTTTAGCCGCACCCCAAAGGAAATAGTCGGGAGGAGACAAATCGAGTGAGCCATGGGGCCAGAGACCTCTTGTAATTATTCTGACTCCAAAGATTTCGTCTAAAAGTCACAGGGAATGTTTTGCTGTATGAGCAGTAGCGTTGTAATGCTGGAAAAATGAATGATTAATAATGATTTTGCAGCCAAGATCGCATTTTTCAAGTTACCGGTTTCGGCGTGCTCGACGCCATCTTCAGACCTGTCGTAATTTACATAACTTAACATTTTTATATACTAAAAGAGTACATAAAAAAGTATATAAATGTCGTGAAGTTATTTAAATTACGACAGTTCTGAAGATGGCGTCGAGCACGCCGAAACCAGTAACTTAATAAATGAAAAATGCGATCTTGGCTGCAAAATCATTATTAAACAATTATAGATCGTCCCATCGAACTATGAGCTCCTTATATAAAAATCAATGATTGATCTCATTCTCATTAAGCAGCACAAAAGAAGGATAAATTATCCTGGAACAATAAATTTCGCAGGTGACGGTAGTTTCGAAAAATATCGCTCCTGTAATTCGTGCTCGTGTTATGGCAACCCACACCCCGATTTTCTCTGCGTTCAATGGCGTTTCTCTTAAGGCATGTGGCTTTACGGATGACCAAATACGTGAATTTTTAGATATAATGTAGTCATATTGGTGAAACCAAGCCTCATCACTGAAAAACGTTCGATCTATAATACCACCTCCATGACTTAATAAATCGCGGAAACTATTCACAGTATGCTTTTATTTTCGTATGGTCCATACAATGTAATTGTTGCACTGCAGTAATTTTATACAGATATAGCCCCAGTTCTTTCGTTACGGCCTCATGTGCTGTCGTACGAGAGACTTCAGCCTATTGTGATAATTTCCTTACTGATTTTTATATACTAAAAGAGTACATAAAAAGGAGTATATAAATGTCGTGAAGTTATATAAATTACGACAGGTCTGAAGATGGCGTCGAGCACGCCGAAACCAGTAACTTACTGACTCCGCTATATGATGTCCGTAATCTCGTCGCGCTTCCGTTCTGTTAAAACCGTGAGCCTACCAGTTTGCGGTTCATCATGAACTGAATCTGTTGTCCGGAATTTGCGCATTAAGTCACGTACAGGGTCCTGATGTTGACACCTTGACGTAGGATGGTACGATGGTCTTCACTAATTTACGAGTGATAATTTTGAACTTTTACTCTCGACTGCGTGTGTGCCTCTCATGAACAATAGTTGGAGAAATATTCAGTTATTTACCGATGTATAATGTAGGACCACCTCCACATTTCCATGTCCAAAAAGAGTAATAAACTACATTTATAAAGAATTACTTCGTGAGTGAATCACTTCTTTATCTTAGAATCCATTTTGTTGGTTAATCAGAGCTTCAATTTATGTTTAAATATATTTTTGCGTCATCATATGCAGATTGATAGACTGACTAAACTACAATTTAATTACTGATCTTGGTTAAACAGATTGGGTAGCTGTTTAGTGCATAGAAGCTGACATACATAACTCACCCCTATGAACAGAGGCGACGAGCCATAAACTTTTACTATCCTGAATTATGTATAGCCCAATTGTTATTTTTGGTGAGTACCGATAGGAAGGTTGTAAACAGGTGCACGGCGCGAAAAACCGATAATATGTTCTTCAACGGAAGAGATACGGTCCCTTGTCATGTTATGAGTAATTGGTGGTCATGCTGCACTTGCCGAGGCAGTAATGGCCAATCAGTGGTGGGTAGGCTGTTACCGGGATGGCGTTTGCGTCGCTCAAAAGATAATTTTATCCTTGAGACTATCCGGAGCTTTATCCTATCATTTATGTTCTCCGGTAATGTGTTATTTACGAAACCGCGCTGAGAAATTAAAAACTTTTTTCATTGTTATATTAAAATTCGAATGACGTGATGTCAATGAGTGAAAGAATAAAGACTTTTTCCTAAGTAAGATACAGTTCTCAAGTCTCAAAGAATACAATTTTTGCTACGTGTATTTATTGTACCACATTACGCAGATTTTTCTCTTTAAAGCCTCTGACTGCAACGCACCTCAACCAAACACCCTTACTAACAGCAGGAGACCAAGCCAATCTACCATCACAACTAGAGTGGGTGGCAGTGGCTGATCACGGAAAAAGTCTATCTGCACGTACACAAATAGGCGTTTCAAATATAGATTACCTCTTTCCACAAAAGAATAAAACAATTTACACATGTTGCTGGGTGCGATCTCTGTTTATACGAAGCCTTGTCATATTTTTCCAAGATCGCTTCTCTATTTAAGACATTAAATGGTTACGACTGACCTTGGATTCATCAACAGATCTATAAATGGAAAAGGTAAAGATAACGTACCTGCCCCTTTACTATCAATGAACGCTAAAATCATAGTTTTATACATTTTATTTTGGATATCTACATACCTGTGGAGCTGTGGTGAATTCAGTCATACCCGTAAAACTTTATAGCTCTGTCCATACGGCCTTATTGGAGTTTTTAAAGTCCATAAAATTCCAATGGCCGTATAATCATTCATGGCCCCCTCAACATATACGGTCGTCGACATTTATCTCGTCACATTAAACCCAAATGCGCGGGCTCACGTCAGACTAACGAGAATGTTACCACACAGACCGCTAGGTGGCGTTCATGGGTCGTGATTTGACTAACATTACCTACGGCAACAGTATCCAAACGTGGTGACGGTAATCCCAACCTCACAATATCTGAGCAAAAATATTAAAAACTTGTTATGCACCATCTCCTACTGATCACCGAGAACATATTTCTTATGACGTTTTAAATGGTTATAAATCTGCGTAGGAGATATAAAAATAAAAAAAGCTAGCATATTACGCATGCTTTCACTCCACAATGTCATACGGGATTATTTTCTGGGGCAACTCATCAGGCCAAGCAAAAGTTTTCAGAACACAAAAACGTGCGTTACGGGTCATTTGTGGTGTCAACTCAAGAACCTCATGTAGAGGGCTATTTAAGGAACTGGGATACTTACTACTGATTCCCAATACATTTATTCTCTAATGAAATTTGTCGTTAAAAACATTTTTTTTTCAAACCAATAGCTCAGTCCATGGGATCAATACTAGAAACAAGAATAACTTGCATAAAGATTTAAAGTCACTTACTTTGGCTCAGAAAGGTATCGAATATTCAGCAATACACATTTTCAATAACATGCCAGCAGCCATAAAAATTTTAACTCACAATAAATTGCAGTTTGAAAATAATCTAAAGGATTTTTTGGTGGCCAACTTCTTCTACTCCATTGATGAATTTCTTCCCAGAAGTGATTGATTGTACCTTGTTGTACATAATATTCACAAATATGAATACTGTGTTCAGTATGACTTCAGTACAAGTTTTGTGCAGTAATGTAATCATTGTAAATCAGCGTAAAAAAAAGTAATTGCTAAGAATTTTAATATGCACCTAGTAAATTAGTAAATAGTAATGTTTTGTATCCTTTAAAATGTAAATATTTTTAAGATAATTGTTTTTCCTAACCAATTCCACATCCACAAGGGCAATTACATTTGGGGTCTGTGGAAGGTACATTAACACATATGCTCTCTTTTTGTAAGTATATATTGTGTATTTTGTTCTGATATGTTCTACATCCAAGAGGATTCCCTTAATTCGGATCTACTGGAACGAAATGTACATCTAATCAAATCTAATCTGAACAATAGGAATCGGAAGCAAAGTAAAATCATACCACTGTGAAATATGTTCTAATGACATATAACTGTCCCACCTCCGATAAGATCGAGAATCTTCTGAAAAACGTACATTAGGAAGGCCATTAATATAAAAAATAATTTACAAACTAAATTGCATCACAATTTGTGACGGGATGACGATAAAAAAAAAAAAAAAAATTAAAAAAAATAAAAAAAAATCAGGGGTGTACAAACTCCATAGCGGCGACTGCGAAGGTTTTTATGTTTGGAAAACGGGCAGGTAGCTTTTTAATCGATTCCGAGAGTGTACAGGTAGCCACAATAAAAGAACATTTGAGGAGCAACTAATCAAAGCGTACTATGTCCGTTGATTCAAATTTTTCAGGAGAAGCGAAAAACTGATATCTGCTAAACTATTCAATAAAATTTTAAGCTGTTTTCACAGTTAGATCCGTTTTGAGGGACTGAACATTAATATATCCCTGCAACAGATAATTTTTTTTTCTTTGGTTACGTTAGAAAATCCATTAATATTTCGGACAATATACGTTTTGATCCGTCATATAGGACATAACACGTTTTGATACGCTTTTAGTAACACACCTTCATTACTGCACATTAATTTTTATTTTTGAAAGTGTTATCTTAGACATTCCCACTTCACATGAGTAGTATCATTTATAATAACATAAGATTAATGATTACTTCCAGGAATGCTGAAAAGCATTACATTACTGTGAAAAAGTGGATCAACACAACATTCTGTTACAGACAGAATATTATAGGGTGCAGTAAATTTACTACATTTTGTCTATTCCAGGTTCTTCATGTAAGCAATCACAATCAATATGACCAGAAGTGAAGCTGCTGCATGGAACGTCTAAAGCCGACATGAAAAAATAATTTTTTTTCTTCTTTCCAATGTGTGCCGAATCTGGAGATTTACCTGATTTTAGTTTCCATTTCTCGTTTTGATTTCTTCTTAATTTTTTTCTTGTCCCACGAGCTATACCATGCTTCCCAACAACCACACATCTTTTTTTCTAAATCCATTGGGAGCAATACACACAAAGCACTACACTATACTACCGCTGTGCACTGCTAATAATAACGATTTGGTTCAAGTAGTATCAAACAAAGCCAGACAATAACAGTGCCGTAGGCTGTAATGCTATGAAGTATTGTAAGCCCTGACACGTGTTAAAGCCGGCCGCGGTGGCCGAGGAGACTGAGGCGCTCCAGTCATGGTCTGCACGGCCACTACGGTCGGGGGTTCGAATCCCCCCTCGGGCATGGATATTTGTGCCGTCCTAGTTCGTAAGTAGTTCATAAGTAGTTTGTAAGTTTAGGGACTGATGACCCCCTAGTTAAGTCCCATAGACTATACAATCATTTGAACACGTGTTAAACTCGTCAGTGTTGCCAATTTGGAGGAAAGGAAAAAAAACTTAAGTGGTTGACATTATACGTTCTGATTCATTCAGTGATATGGACAATATGAGATCGGTTTTAACCATGCATTTTCAACATATTATTTCAGTGTTAAATATACAAATAGATTAAAGCTGAATGCAGGAGCGTGTAGAGCACATACAATACTTCCGAAAAACATATCAAACTCAATTTTGTCCGGAAGTGGACAATATAGGTTTAGATTAGTTGCTCCTCATTTGGTGAGCACCTACGAGAGAAGAAACATAAAATCTAAGTCACTCGACAGGTAGGTTGATTGATCTCCTTTTCACTTTATAGATCTGACGATGATTGCAAGGTCATTCGAAAACAGTTGATAAGGAAAATACAGAAGCGACCTTGAAAAAACCATAACAAGCTTCCGTGTTCCAGAATAGCCCACTTCACGCATGACGTTAGTGCGATTATGAATTGTTTCAGTGCAGTCTAGTTGCTAGTATTGAGAGCAGTACGTTGGTGTTATCAACGTGGCTACGACCACAGGCACGCTGTCAGGTGGGGGCGTTTGTTGCCACAGCAGGACGGAAGTGACTTGTGTGTGCTGCCACCCCCGCACGACCGTGGCTGAAGCCTCTTTGGCAACACCGCTTGCGTGCGGCAGCGCTCAGCCAACAGCACTGATCTGTTTGTCCTGGTGCCGAACGCTACCTGTCGCTGAGAGGGAACACGAGCTCCAAACAAACCTCCCACGCAGGAGAGACACCTGGATGAGTTTGCTTTTTTCGCCTCATATCACGCAAACAACGCTGTCACCACGAGGGCGCTTAATGGAGGCATTACAACCGTTGCCAATACCTCTACCGGTTATCCAATATCAGCGAACGACGTGTCAGTAGACCGCTGCTGAATCTTTGTAGAGAGTGTGTGAAATGACGCGTTAGGGAAGTAATGTCGTTCCCAAACTTTCCGAGCGCATTACCCAATCTCCATTTATTTCTTTATGCACTTCTTTTACCTGGCAAGATTAGGGCTTTCAGGCCCTCTCTGACATCTTACCAGGCTTACTGAATGTGTAAATTTCTTGAGTACACTATAGACAGACAATGTCTATTACAAGTGTTAAAGTAAAAAAAAAAAATATATTAGAGATCATTAATAAAATATCATTGTAGCAATAATACTTAGATAATTTATAAGAATAAAAAAGTATAGTAATAATAGTGACAATAATAATAAAGGCTTTGCAAGGTACAGTAAGCATGTTTCGTATTGTGTACTTCAGCCCTATTACAATTTAGGAATATCCTCGTTATGTTCTAACACATTGTATGTGTTCTAAAAACATCTTACATTTTTGATAAGTCTGTGCTGCATGATGTACAAAATTATAAGCAAAGACAAGTAGTAATTAAAATGTAATAATGTGTAACATTCATACATTCATGTAATTCAAAATTTGACTATAAACAATATTTCTTGTTACTTGTCCAGGATCTAGAATGAATAAATTCTTTGGTAATCTCACCCCTGAGCAAGCGACATAAAATTTTCCGTGTAAGGAGATATGAAATCCACTCCGCAGTATTTAACACAGTGCCCTCTGATTTATTAATCATAATAGAAAGTGCAAGTCTCACTGGAAACTGCAGTCTCTTGAAGTTAAAGGGTAGATTTGCCGGAAATATTGGCTACTCGTTGGATGTACACTATTTCATTCTCGTCCTTTCCTTGTAGCTCTATAGAAGTCCATTGCTTTCGCCTGTAGCCACGTGCGCTTGTCAACAGCACAGTCAGCTTTCAAACATTTTCTTAGTTTGACAGGAATACAGGAATGTCTTGGTACTAAATAAGAAATGGATTAAAACGTGATGCACGATGAGACATATTTACTGAAATATATGTTGTACAACTCTATGATTGACCAGGTAGATATTCATTTGTAAAAGCGCTGTACGATTGTAAAATCTGTTGCGAGTATGGTTAGTAGTTAAGAAGTAATATATTGAAACCTGATGCGCGATAGGGTGGTTTTCCATGAACGTTACTGTTTATGTCTTCATGTATGATGAACTATGTGTCGAAACGTTCAAACGTTTGTGAAGCTTATGAGACTTAACCGCGGGGTCATCAGTCCCTAAACTTACAAACGACTTACGAACTACCTAACATTAAAGGCAATACAAATATTCATGCCTGAGGAGGAATTCGAGCCCCCGACGGGAAACAGCCTCGCGCATCGCAGCTTAGTGCCTCAATGAGCTCGGCCGCTCCGCCGCGGCAACTACGTGTCGCACTGTGATACAATATCGAAGGTACAATCAGTTGCATGTGTGTATAGTGCCTGTAAAATTTCATCCAAGTTCGATATGTATTGTAGAAATTATAAACTGGAACGCCATACCGAATGCCGT
The DNA here is from genome assembly GCA_026315105.1 of Locusta migratoria. NCBI lineage: Eukaryota > Metazoa > Arthropoda > Insecta > Orthoptera > Acrididae > Locusta > Locusta migratoria. The sequence continues at coordinate 152,051,460 of CM048746.1, read as the reverse complement.
AGTTTTACTCCATGAATAGCGGAAAAGTTGTAAGCGAGAAAAAGTTTAATAAAGTTCTAAATTATGTTTAAACTTTGTTGCAAGTCGCTCTCATTCTCATATTGATTATTTTGAAAGTCTCGTCGCATTATGTCGCAGTTTCTTGGAAATTCTATCATGTGTCGTATGTGGTTCATACCCATACACCACTTGTTAACTCAAGGTAAGAAATATGTGTACCACATTTGGTTGAAATCGGTCCAGTGGTTAGGAGGAAATTTGCAACATTGTCGCATGATGCAGCAGTTAAAAATGTTCAAATGTTTGTATAGTTTATGGGACTTAACCACGGGGTCATCAGTCCCTAAACTTACAAACTACTTATGAACTAGCTAATCCTAAGGACTGCACAAATATCCATGCCCGAGGGGGGATTCGAACCCCCGACCGTAGTGATCGTGCAGACCGTGACTGGAGCGCCTCAGTCCCCTCGGCCACCGCGGCCGGCATGCAGCAGTTATTCGCGGATGTCATTGTTTATAACATCATATCTGCTGAACTATGAGTTGTACATGATTATTACACCTACAGCCGTCCGAAGGTCACCCGTGAAAAATTCCATTAAGATTGGAACAAAACTGTAGATTTGTATGCAGTACGTACACACAAACAAGCAAACAAACGGACACACTGCTTTAAATACATAGAAGAAGATTCGAATACAGACATCGTTTTGGGATCTAAGATTAAACACTTAAAATATGTGAAACAGTCTATTGTTTTTAATTGAAGCTTTAGGGTGGAGTTTCCCGTTAAAATAAAAATTAGCTGTTTTTAAAACAGCTGAAACTAGCATGATGGTTGTGTAACCACAAAGTGTTCAGACACGTTAACATTTCTGTTTCGTATGTATAATGTATTTATTCTGTACAGAGGAGTCTTGATATAGTTATCGTTATAAATAAAGTGCTTTTGAGAGGTATAACGGAAAAACGTCATCATATGATAGCAGTGAAATAAAGGTCTTAATAATTTTCCTAACATTTTCAGTGTGAAAATACTTTTTTTGATTTCAGGAGGAACGCTCATGGAACTATTCTGTAGTAAGATCAAGTTACTATATTGCTTTTCAGGTTGCATAAGTTGTGCCTTTTCGCTGATTTTTGCGTTATGTTCACAGTGTGGAAACTTGTCTACAACTAGAAGTAATACACGTACAGCATAAAGTTGGCGTAATTATTTTCATTGCAAAATGAATTTCATACACTTAAGTTTTACTATGTAAATTTGCAGCTACGATTATGTTGATGTTTAGATTTGCATGTACACGCTGCTTTTTTTACGCGAAATACTAAATTCACATATAGAAGCTCACTGTCAGATTTCAACTTAAAGAGCTTGTCTTCGAATTAGCATTTATGGAATAGTGGTATCAGACATTGATCATTTAGTGAAAAAGAAAACAATATTAATTGATATCCTGTGTTATTAAATTAAATATTTAAATAAAATTACAATGAAATATTTAAATTTGGTAACAATACCTCAATTTTCCTAAGGCTGTAACAGTCGTAAGAAATACGATGTTATGTACTTGGCTGCTACCCTGTCTGTGCATGATCAAAATTTGCAACAAAACACGTTAGTGAGCCACATCGAAGCGATATACGGCTGCTCAACTGGAGCGGTGTGAGCGCCAGCCAGCACGCTGCAGCGGCTGTGCTGAACTGTTGAACTTGTTAGTGAGCCTGCACCCGTGGAAAGCCGGTTAGCCCGGCACAAGCCCTGGTCTCTGGGCAAATGTCACTCTGGGCGTATGTCACTTTGGGCAACTGTTCCAACCCCAAAAAGTCACAGGGAGCCAGACCTGGTGAGTAAGGTGCCTGGGACAGCGAAACCGTGCCATTTTCAGCCAAATCACAGTGGGTGTGCAGTTGAATTATAATGGTGGAAGACCGGTTTTTTTTCCTTTATGGTGTTTTATACCAGAAGTACAGCGGTAGGCTTGCGGCAGCACTATGAGCTGCTCTTCAGCCGAGAGTAAAAATAGATATATGAGTGGAGAATTAAAATACATAACAGGAGATAAAACAACTAAGATAAAGTGACATAGACAAGGCGACAGTTTGGAGCACATGACAATAGACAGATGATTAAAACCACATTTAGTTAGTTAAAAATGATGAGCCACAGTGACCTAAAAACAATGTAGGACGACAAGAACACAGGACGGCGAGTACACGGAGACACTAATTAAAATACACGGTGCGACACTTGTCTGGTTGCGGTGGACGCAGTTAAAAAACATACACTTCACTGGAGCACAGCACACAACACTTGACGTAGCACTGTTAAAACTGTGGGTCCAGGACCCCAATAAGGGGAGGGGGGAGGGAAGCGTGGGGGAGAGGAAAAACGGCGGGGAAAGGGGGCGGCAGGGAGGAGCCGTAGGGACTCCAGGGCAGGGAGGGGGTAGCCAAGCGGGGGAGTGGAAGGGGAGAGGGGGGGGAGAGGGGGCACTTTATCTATGGATGGGCGATCAGAGCTGGTAGGACGGATATATGTCGGAACGGAGGACGTCATCAGGGAGGGGGAGGCGGCGGAAATTACCCTGGGAGAGGACATGGAGTGTGTGGTGATGAAGGGAAGGGGGTAGAGGCGTGGCAGAGGCCCAGGGTTGGTAAGGATGGGGTGGACCAGGGGGGTGCGGGAGTCTATTTTACGAGTGGTATAGAGGGATCAGGTCATACAGGATCCGCGTGGGGAAAGGGAGCCGGATGCGGTAGGCGAGGCGGAGGGCGTGGCGCTGGAGGACGAGAAGGGTTTTATAGAAGGATGTGGGAGCGGAGATCCAGGTGGGATGGAAGCTGCAAAGGACGGGAGGCATGAGGGAGCGGTAGGTGTTGAGGATGGTGGAGGGGCTGAGACCCCACGTCCGGCCGGTGAGGAGTTTGAGGAGGTTAAGGCGGGAGAGGGCTTTCTATCGGACAGTGCGGAGGTGGGGGGAGGTTCCAGGAAAGGTTACGGTCGAGGGTTAGGCAAAGGTAATTCAGGGTGGGGGTGCGGCGGATAGGGCGGTTGTTCAGGGTAAGGTAGAAATCATGGAGACGGAAGGAGCGAGTGGTACGACCTATGATAATCGCCTGGGATTTGTCAGGATTGACGGAGAGGAGCCACCGGTTACACCATGAGGCGAACTCGGTGATGTGGGACTGTAGCAGGAAGACCGGCCCCACCTCTACCACAAATAAGGTTTTTTTTTCTTTTTTTTATGAGAACTGATGTACAATTTTCTTAAAACTTCTAAATAATAGAGCTGAAATACGCTCAGAAATGGGGGAACAAATTTTTAATATATTCGTCGATTTCGGCAGTTGATGGATGTGCAGTATACGTGTCAGTAATGGACATGTAGCCACCTTTATATCAAGTGAACCACTTATACAATTGAATTTTCCCATAGCGTCATCTACGTAAGCAGTTTTCAATATTAAAGCAGCTTCAACAGCATTTTCCCCCAACAGACAATTTTCACATTTGCAGATTGTTCACTGAAACCTTAAACTTGCTCTTATATATATATATATATATATATATATATATATATATATATATATATATATATATGTGTGTGTGTGTGTGTGTGTGTGTGTGTGTGAAAGAGAGAGAGTGTGTATGTGTCTGTTGTTGTTGTTATGGTCTTCAGGTTGATGCAGCTCTCCACCCTACTCTACCCTGAGCAAGCCTCTTCATCTTCTCAAAGGAATGGCGACCCGCATGCATTTTAAACTGTTTACTGAATTTGTCTCTATGAAGAAAGTTCAGAGACGCGTTTAAGAACCGAGTGTGCTTTCCAGGTCCAACACGTCGTGGAAAGACCAATCCTCGACGTACCTAATGTTTCCCAGAACGTTATTGGGTATTTTGGAGCACATCCTACGCGATGTAAACATACCTTAAATGATAATAATGCGTACTAACCACAAAGTATAAAAATTATATCGTGCTAGTTGATTTAGGTTACAGAATCATTTGCAATTATAATTATAATATGATCATTGTTATTAGTATTACGAAAGTCATTAGCTAATTCCTATTTCCCATCGAAATTAGGACAAAGAAGAGCTGGAGTGTAGCTGGGGATTTCGAAGTCTTCGGTGCAAAGAATGCTGAAGGAACGAAAATGGCATCCCTTTGAGGTGCACCTACACCAACAGCTGTATGGAAACGATTCGCAGAATCGGGTATCGTTCTGCAGACTTCTGTTAAATAAAGTAGGCGTAAATTCGAACTTCATCAGACACATGTTATGGGGAGGTGAATGCTATTTCGCCAATGACACTACTGTGAGGAGACATTACTGGGCTCCTGCAAATCCTCACTGGTTACGTGCACATCACATGTAAGCGCACTGGGGTGTTAACGTATGGTGCAGGATTCTATGAGACCCCATCATGGGACCAGTTTATTTGCCTCCCAAACTAACTGGTCGGCAGTATTTGTAGTTCCTACAGAATGAGATGGACCTTGGACGTCTCCTAGAAGACATCCCACTTCAATTAGCTGTGAGACACTGGTTTCATCACGGTGGTGCACCACCCCATTAGTGTAGAGGGTTTAGGGAATAACTGAACAATGTGTACTCCGAATGATGGATAGGTTGTGGTGGTTCCATTAAATGGCCAGCGAGATCGCCTGATTTAACACCCATGGATATTTTCTTACGGGAATACATCAAATCCAGGATTTACTTCCTGCAACCGGAAAATCCAGATACGATGAAAGAACGAATACGTCATGTTTGCGCTTCAGTACCAGCAGAAATGTTAAGAGCTATCCATGCTAATACCGAGAGGCGCTTACAGTAGCTTATCAAACAAGGTGGACCTGCATTTGAAAATGTGTATTATGACTAATGTAATAACGAAAATGTGTTAATCTATGACATAGGTTTATCACATCATGCACTATATTCATTACTCTTTATCGAAATTAAAGATACCATTTATTTCTTATTCCCCATTGCGAATCACGAATTTCTGCATCATATGTTGGTTATAAATTAGTGTTGTTTCTAACGTAGTACCCCTCCTACGGCAAGCAAGTTGTCTAGTGACGAAATGTAGGAGAAATTATAGCTGTAAAATATATGTTTTGAAGCGCCAGTATTATGTTCAGAAAGGTCTCCTCCCTGTTGATTTGGAGTGCCCTCTACTTATCTGATTAGGCAATCCTTTCGGCGTTTGTGAATCCAGGATTAACTAACGCCAAAAAAAGACAGCGTCCGTCGACCACCTGGTATACAGGGTGTTACAAAAAGGTGCGGACAAACTTTCAGGAAACATTCCTCCCGCCGCGATGGAGTAGCCGATCGGTCTAAAGCGTCTCGCTGCGGAGCACGCGCTTGCTCGCCGTGGAGGTTCGAGTCCTCCCTGGGGCATGGGTGTGTGTGTTTGTCCTTAGGTTAGTTTACCTCGGTTTAAGTAGTTTGTAAGCTACGGACCGATGACCACGCAGTTTGGTCCGATAGATTTACAGACATTTGAACATTTGAATTGAACATTCCTCAAACACAAAGAAAGAAAATATGTTATGTGGACATGTTTCCGCAAACGCTTAATTTCCATGTTAGAGCTCATTTTAGTATTTCTCTTTAAATGTAAATTGAAATAATTCGTGCAGAAAATTGTCAAAATACCCAATTGTTTCGTTAGTATGTACTGTACTTCCTCGATTTACCGCCAGTTGGCCCAACTGAAGGAAGGTTTGGGCAGGAATTGTTGGTTATGTCTTGATTGCGCCTCATGTCCTTCCACCTACGCTCACTAGAGCACGTTATCATGATTTCATACGGGATACTCTACCTGTGCTGCTAGAACATGTGCCTTTACAAGTACGACACAACACGTGGTTCATGCACGATGGAGCTCCTATACATTTCAGTTGACGTGTTCGTACGCTTCTCAACAACAGATTCGGTGACCGATGGATTGATAGAGACGGACCAATTCCATGGCCTCCACGCTCTCCTGACCTCAACCCTCCTGACTTTCATTTATGGGAGCATTTGAAAGCTCTTGTCTACGCAACCCCGGTACCAAATTTGGAGACTCTTCGTGCTCGTATTGTGGACGGCTGTGATTCAATACGCCATTCTTCAGGGCTGCATCAGCGCATCAGGGATTCGACGGAGGGTGGATGCATGTATCCTCGCTAACGGAGGACATTTTGAACATTTCCTGTAACAAAGTGTTTGAAGTCACGCTGGTACGTTCTGTTGCTGTGTGTTTCCACTTCATGATTAATGTGATTTGAAGAAAAGTAATAAAATGAGCTCCAACATGGAAATTAAGCGTTTCCGGACATATGTCCACATAACATATTTTCTTTCTTTGTGTGTGAGGAATGTTTCCTAAAAGTTTGGCCGTACCTTTTTGTAACACCCAGTATGTGAGAGAACTTAAATTGTGGCAGCTATTTATTCCGACCCAATACAAAAGCGTTACATGTTTGCACTTGTTACTGTCCTTCAGTAGTCACCAGCGTTGTGTAGAACCCGTTTCCAGCGATGTGGAAGGCGTAGTATACCTCTAGTAGAACATGTTCTGTTGATGATGTGAATGGAGCAGTCTACTGCCTGTCAAATCTCTGGAACATTTTGTGGTTCCTTCACCTTCGGAATCAAACCAAAGTCACGAGGAATTAAGCGCGGAGTGTATGGTGGATGGTACAGTACCTCCCAGTCCAATCGACCGAAAAGAGCAGCCACAGATTGCGCTGTGTGCGCCCGCGAAACGTCGTGCAAAATGATGGATGATTTGCGCAGAAAGTTTTGCCGTTTGTTTCGCAAAGCCGGTCGGAAGTGATGCTGCAAAGATGAACTGTAATACTGTGCAATGGTGGTCTGTCGTGGGGGAACCTAATGCATTAGGATAACACCATCAATGGCGCACACGAAGATCACCATAACTTTCACCATACTGGAGCTCTGAAGACATTGATGACACATGTACGCCGTTGTTCCTGTTTAGAAAACATAGTGACATCGTTACATTAGACCGCTCGCTTTCTAGTGACTGTTTTTCCTTCGACTGTGCGAACGAGCGTCGTGGTACAGCCGGCCGCTGTGGCCGCGGGGACTGCGGCGCGTCAGTCACGGTCTATACGGTCGGGGGTTCGAATCCTCCCTCGAGCATGGATATTTGTGCCGTCCTTAGTGTTAGCTACTTCAGAAGAAGCTTGTAAGTTTAGGGATTGATGACGCCGTAAAGTCCCATAAGCTGTACAAACATTTGAACATTTGAAGTGGTACAGTGCTAACACAGTGGGCTCGCATTCGGAAGGAAGGAGGTTCAAATGCTTCTCCGGCCATCCAGATTTAAGTTCTCCGTTTCACTCCTAAATCACTTGAGGCTAATGCTGGAATGGTTTCCTTGAAAGGGCACGGCCGATTTTCTTCCACATCCTTACCCAAACACTGCGAGCGTAAGCTACGTCTCTAATGACTACGCTGTCGACGGGACGTTGAACTCCAAGCTTCCTTCTTCTTTATTCGGTAGGGCTCACGCCGGTGACATGAGACGAGCGAGTCCATTTGCTCGGAGGTAAGGTAGGTATGTCAACAACGTGTGCTATCAGCGACAATACTACATTCCATTGCATAGTGTCTCCATAGCAGTGTTTCCACTATTTAAGCTCCAACCTTCGTGTATATATAAAACAGTGGTAGCAAAAACAATGGAGGCAGATGAACAGAACAAGCTAGTTGTATACTACACAAGCTCCGCCCATGGCAATGATATTGCCGTGATTTTATCTTTATGTTTTTTATTTAATTTTTAATTTTTTGTTTTAATTACTCCATCTTGTGTTGTAGCTTTCAGTAGGAGTGTTTATACGAACTCTGATATGCAGAGATATCGATGACAGTAATATCGCAGAAATATAAAATGATGTTACATTATGTAAGCGTTCTCTTACGTGGGGGGGGGGGACATTTTACTAACACATTTCTACCATCTTTAACGTACTTTAGTACGGCACCACACCAGTAATATTCTTTGGCTTATAACAGCTATGCCGTGCTCATTAACAGTAAACTGTGATTTCACACGCCATAGAATGCAAAAAATTGATCATGTGGCATCAGCTGAATCAGACAAGTTGGAGAATGGTGCCGAAACGTTTACAAAATCCGTTGCTGTTGCAGGGGCTACGAAACTGGGAAGTAGTAGCTAGATGGCACGACGTAGGATATTTTTATTATATGACAGAAACAGTATTTTGACATACAGACCATAGATCAAGCTTATTGGACATGAGCACTGTAGAATAACTATTTTACATCGCGTAAATCATATTGCTATTATAAAGAAAAGAATAATGATACAGTTAATGAAGAGTTACGAAACAAGCGAAATTGTACGAAGTGTATACGATGTTGCTTATTGCCAGTCTGGTCATCTGGCGACTGGACCTAATCTGAATCTGCCATGCAGTAACCATCGTCTTTTAATTTCTTTTAAATATGAATGGTCGAGTAAAATTGTAAATTTAGTTTTCGTGTTACAGTGTTGTTTTTGGCATCTTGAAATTTATTTTGATAAGAATACCTACCCACAAGACTTCGTATATCAAAATTTTTACTGAGCCGTAATATACTTTAATGATGCATATTCTCAACCATCAGCTGTTTATTGCATTTACAACTGTACCGGTTTCGGTTATTAACCATCATCAGCAATGTAATTTATACAGACTGATTACATTGGTACATTTTCTATCACTATAACTATGTCAAACAATAAAAATTATGTAAAATATCACTTGAAATTAGATCTTGATGATAAATCGAGACATAATGTGAAGACATAATGTCAAGTGATATTTTACGTATCTTTTATGGTTGACATAGATATGGGGACAGAAAATGTACCTACGTAATCAGTCTGTTTAATTTACTTTGCTGATGATGGTTGATAACCGAAACCAATAAAGTTGTAAATACAATAATCAGCTGATGGTTGGAAATATGCATTTTTTAAACTTTGTATATACAGGGTGTTTTACTAAGTGTGTTTGCCTCTGTAACGTATAAAATAATAGGTGACGGGAAATTTTAATGCGGTAGGTCAACACAAGAAATGTTACACTTTCTGCGGAGCTATGAACATAGTTTATTGTATCATTTTTCAAAGAGTTACAACACAAAGATATAATTTTTTTAAATGGAACAATAGTTTTTTCTACCGTGCATTGGATTCGTTGAAATAAATTTAAACTACATTCCTATCACTGTTAGTTTGGGAGCTATAACCCTTCAAAGTTTCAGGGGCAGATAACACACGCTGTACATAATACATGGCTGTGTGGTGGTCGATGGATGTTATGGCGGTGGGAAGTTGATTTACATGAGATGTTCAAATGTGTGTCCATGTTCCTCAATGCATAATGTAATGCGCCGTCGAAAGGATCTAAACATATTTGCAGGAAGATGGTGGCCGAGGGGACTGAGGCGCTTCAGTCACGGTCTGCACGGCCACTACGGTCGGGGGTTCGAATCCCAACCTCGGGCATGGATATTTGTGCCGTTCGTAGGATAAGCTAGTTTATAAGTAGTTTGTAAGTTTAGGGACTGATAACCCCGTAGTTAAGTCCCATAAGCTTAACAAACATTTGAACATTTGAAGATGGTTGGGGTACCATGGTCCTCATTTATGGCCCGCAAGGTCGCCCGATTTAACACCAGTAGATTCCTTTTGTGGGGATATCTAAATGATCGTGTTTATGTCACTGAGCCCACATCCCCAGATGATCTAAAAGGGCGCATCGAGGACGCATGTCGCTCCGTCACACCGGCGTTGTTACATCGCGTCCGCAGATCCTTTCGACAGCGCACTGCATTATTCATTGAGGAACATGGTCACACGTTTGAACATCTCATTTAAATCAACTTCCCACCGCCATAACATCCATCACCCACCACACAGCCATGTATTATGTACAGCGTGTGGTATCTGCCCCTGAAACTTTGAAGGGTTGTAGCTCTCAAACTGACAGTGATAGTAATGTAGTTTAAATTGATTTGGACGCAGCTGGTTTCAACGATTCCAATGCACGATAGAAAAAACTATTGTTCCATTTAAAAATTATATCTTTGTGCTGTAAGTCTTTGGAAATTTGATACAATAAACTATGTTCATAGCTCCGCAGAAAGTGTAACATTTCTTGTGTTGACCTATCGCATTAAAATTTCCCGTCACCTATTATTTTATAAGTTACAGAGGCAAAAACACTTATTGAAACACCCTGTATATGTTATTGACGAACATCCTGTATTTTAGTGTGCCAATAGTCAGTTAGGTGTGCGACTGGTAAATGCTAGCGGCCACTCCCACGCACGAGCGATTACTTGTCGCATTTCCTCGCCGTCGTCACAACATGATATGATAGTGGCTTCGATTAACAGTTTGTTCCTGTGGCACGAATTTGTGATGATCTGATCCTTCAATGAAAACTAGCGTACCTTTGACATCTGACCTGATTTGCGACCTACTGGAGATTCTTTCCCGATTCATTGTGAAGATTGAGCTTTGGTCTCCACATCATGACCATGGAGCCATGTTTCATCACCAAATATGCTTCCCTTGAAGTTCATATCGTTCTCATATGTGTGGTCCACAAGTTCTTAACGGACACCGAGGTGATGATATTCCTGGTTTTGACTCATGAGCTGTGGGACGAACTTGATGACTACACGCAGAATTCCAAGAAGATGTGTCACAATTTGATGACATGACTGACTGAAAATCTACATACTTATGTAATCTCCCGGACAGGAAGTCTTTGACTGGTACACACAATTTATTTGACGTTTCTGAGATGAGCGACGTTGGTAGACGTCGCAGGGTCATGAACGAGGGCCGTCTTTAACATGGGTCCGGCCATTTTTAAACTGCGTGAACCATTCCTAACATTGAGTACTGCTTACGAACATATCGCTGTACGCTTTTTCTGTCATTTGACGTGTCTTTCTAAAGATTTGCTTGAAATTCACAACAAATTTAATACTGTGTCGTTGGTGCTTTAAGTCTGCCATCTCTAAATTCCCAACGTTCTAACCGGTTTCAGCACCAAACAACAACTAAAAGACATATGATACTGACTCTTCCGGCAGTCACTTATTTATCAAATGTGTGTGTAGGAATGCCCATCAGATTTCACTGTAATTTTGTTTTGACGCCATCGTTAAAATGTGTATAGAAGTACTGAGACAAATCACAAACTCGTTTTCAGTGATATATACTCTACTATAATTGACAACTGGTGCGTGATTCACCTCAAACGTCCAACATTATACTGGTGCAAAAGTAGCAATGTTACGGAAAATTTAGAAAAGTTTTAAACGTACCTCGCACTGCTCGCATTATACAGAAAATATACAACACTCAGTTCCAGTGTAAAACTCCCAAAAGCTGTATTCTCTCCAATTCAAAACTGGTAAAAGCTAACACCCATCCAAGATGAAAACTGGCAGTATATTGAGTGGCTCCTGACCGCATGTTACCTGCTTAACATCATAATGATTTCTGCACTGGAAAATCACAGAACTTTACTCCTTTCATGATTAAGGGTATTTGCATTCACCATTAATGTGTCACCTACATTCGTCCATTGATTACGTCTTAGTAACAGAAAACGGTCGAGAACTCTAAAAAAAGCTACTTTGATCCCAAGTGCGTTAGCGGGAAAGAGAGGTTTATTTTTCTCTTGGTGACTTTACTTCAAGCTCCTATCCCTCTGTTTTTCCTTTTTAAGCTTAATGCAGGCTGAGTTAAAGTGATACGAAAATACGTGTATTTAATTATTCCTTGGAGGGAAGAGTCTTATTTTCCCTTTTCCAGTCCAAACAAGAGGAGCTTTTAGTTTCAGTGGACGCTTCTGAATTCAGTAGCGAGTCCACTCAGGAAAACCTCGTAAGACAATTGCCTGCGGAGGCAAGAGCCTGTACGGCCAAACGTAAACATAGCGGGTTTCTGGAGGAATTCGAGGGCAGGACTAAAGCCCGTACAAATATAAAAGATGCTTAGTCGCTGACGCTCTTTTTTCCGATAACGTTGGACGAGGAACTAGGATTTTTGAACGTTAGTGGTGGAATGTACTTCCACCATATTTATTAGGTCGGTAAAAGAATGAAAGGTGTTATTACAGAATTTCTCATAGTCACATTTTGTACCATAATCCTGAATTACAAGGCGCTCCTCAAACTAACATGGTGTGACACCATAAGATACTGTTGTCTGTTGTATATTTTATATTCGGAACGAGCTGTGACGGTATTAAGAGTAGACTGTGTGCAGGCACCATGTCTCATCCTCTCCCTTCTCCCTTCAACATGCATCATAAACGTGATACAACAGTGTAACAGCAGCCATTACATTCATTATAAACCTGGTACCACACTACTATCAGACACAGCAAGGAAATTGTCCACTCTCTACGATGCCACCATCATACCTGAGCAAAAGTTCTTGACAAGAAACCCACAAAGTCGATAACTGGATCGAATGCATCCTGTAAGTCACTGGACAATCTGGGGGGGGGGGGGGGGTGATACAGTCCTGGCTATTAAAATTGACGTGCTACAAACGCGAAATTTAACCGACAGGGAGAAGATGCTGTGATACGCAAATGATTAGTTTCTCAGAACAAAAGGTTGGCGCCGGTGGCGACACTTACAACGTGCTGACATGAGGAGAGTTTCTAAACGATATCTCATACACAAACAGCAATTGACCGGCGTTGCCTAGTGAAACGATGTTGTGATGCCTCGTGTAAGGAGGAGAAATGCGTGCCATCACACTTCCGACTTTGATAAAGGTTGGATTGTAGACTATCGCGACTGCGGTTTATCGTATCGCGACACTGCTGCTCGTGTTGATCGCGATCCAATGACTGTTAGCAGAACATGGAATCGGTGGGTTCAAGAGTGTAATACGGAACGCCGTGCTGGATCCCAACGGCCTCGTATCACTAGTAGTCGAGATGACAGGCAACTTATCTGAATGGCTGTAACGGTTCGTGCAGCCACGTCTTGCTCCCTGAGTCAACAGATGAGGACGTTTGCAAAAGAACAACCATCTGCACGAACAGTTCAGCGACGTTTGCAGCAGCATGGACTATCAGCTCGTAGATCATGCCTGCGGTTACCCTTGACACTGAATCACAGACAGGAGCGCCTACGATGGTGTACGCAACGACAAACTTGGTGCACGAATGGCAAAATGTCATATTTTCGGATGAATCCAGGTTCTGTTTACAGCATCATGATAGTCACGCACGTGTTTGGCGACATCGCGATGAACACACGTTGGAAGCGTGTGTTCGTCTTCGGATTACTGGCGTATCAGTCGGCGTGATGGTATGGGGTGCCATTGGTTACACATCTTGGTCACCTCTTCTTCGCATCGAAGGAACTTTGAATAGTATCCGTTACATTTCAGATGTGTTATGACCCATGGCTCTACCCTTCATTAGATCCCGACGAAACACTACTTTTCAAGAGGATAATGCACGACCGCATGTTGTAGGTCATGTACGGGCATTTCTGGATACGGATAATGTTCGACTGCTGCCCTAACCAGCACATTTTCCAGATCTCTCAACTATTGGAAACATCTGGACAATGGTGGTAGAGCAACTGGCTCGTCACAATACGCCAGTCACTACTCTTGATCAACTGTGGTATCGCTTTGAAGCTGCATGGGCATCTGTACTTGTACACGCCATTAAAGCTCTGTTTGACTGAATGCCCAGACGTATCAAGGCCATTATTACTGCCAGGGATGGTTGTTCTGGGTACTAATTTCTCAGGATCTATGCACCCAAATTGCGTGAAAATGTAATCACATGTCAGTTCTACAGGGTGTCCAGAAAAGAACTCCCTGATTTCAAAATTAAATATCTCGATAACACAGCTCATATCTGCATACATAGATGAAATCATCGTATGAAAACACTCTTTTAAAACAATAAAATCACAATGATTTCAAAATGTTCACCATTGGCAGTACAGACGTGGCGCAAACGAAAAATGAAATTCGCCATCACATTTCGTAGTGTCTCAACCAAAATGGATTCACATGCCACAGAGATCGCCGATTCAAGCTCATCCTGCGTGGCGGGATGCTTCGGGTAGACTATGTCTTGCACTGTGCCTCACAAAAAAAAAAAAAAAAAAAAAAAAAAAAAAAAAAAAAAAAAAAAAAAAAAAAAAAAAAAAAGAGTCAGAGGGAGTCAAATCCGGCAAATATGGAGGCCAATCCATGCCTGCACCAGTAAATTTGGGATACTCCAAAGCAATGACTCGATTCCCGAAGTAGGCCTATTCCTCAAGAAAGCGAAACACTTGTTCGGTCCGATGTGGTCGGGCTCCATCTTGCATAAACCATTCAGTACCTGGTCGATCCTCTAACGCTTGCTGTGTGGCGACAAATTGTTCCAAAATTGCAGCGTAACGTGCACCAGTGACCGTCTCTCGAGTGAAAAAAAGGGCCTCTGCTGCATACTGCAGTCCACACAGTAACTTTAGGAGGATACAGGGGTTTCGCTTCACACCAATAGAACCCCAAAATCGCCATTTATGCTTATTCATGTATCCACTCAGGTGGAAGTGTGCTTCATCTGTAAACCAAATGCAGCCAACATCAAATCCTTCTCTATCAATCATTGTGAGTATCTGATTAGCATAGGCAACCCTTTGTTGCACAGCTCGTACGGGTATGGCCTGGTGCGTTTGAATTTTGAATGGAAACATGTGTAGGCTCTTTCTCGGTATTTTCTGCGTGCTGAAACGCTTCAAACCAGTGTCAGATGCAATTCTACGGACGGATGACATTGGATTTCGCTGAATAATTCCAGAAACTGTGGCGATATTTTCAGGCGTAACTGCGGTTTGCTTGCGGCCAACAGGCCCCACTAGATCATCAGTTACGCTGTCTGTTCGTCCTTTTGGAACATTAAATCGTGCTTGAAAACTTCGCCTTGTTGCCGTAGGACTTTCTTCTAACCTGTGGTACTCTAGCACCAGAAAAACGCCTTAGTCAATGGAGTACATGGTTTGGTACGCTAAGCTTTCACGTTTCAATAGTGGAACTGATCGCTCTGGGCTTCGGATCACTATTTATAGTAGGCATTAGGTATGGCGATTACAGCGCCATCTGTAAGCAGCTTTTGTAACTATTATTTCAAACTGCTGTATAAACTTCTTACAGCTTTCACAATAAACATACCGTTTACTGTATTTCTCTATCATCTTTGTTTTCGAGATATTTAATTTTGAAATCAGGGAGTCCTTTTCTGGACACCTTGTAGAATATTTGTCCAATGAATACCCGATTATCATCTGCATTTCGTCTTGGTGTAGCAATTATAAGGGTCAGTAGTGTATTTCACTGCAATCATTTGCATACAAAGAACAGCAGTATTAAGATTAAGTTCAACAGTGTTCGTTTCTAATATTTGTGTTGATTTAATCTTTATAATCGTTCTTGATCGCGTGCTTTTTTTTTCTTTTTTTCTCTTTTCTGTTTATATATATATATATATATATATATATATATATATATATATATATATATATATATATATATATATATATATGTGTGTGTGTGTGTGTGTGTGTGTGTGTGTGTGTGTGTGTGATCCAACTACAGGAATCAAATGGATAAGATGTTTTCAACAATATGCTTTGTAGTACTTAGAACACAGTCACTATATTGTATTTGGAAGAGTAAAAGCAATATCTTATGCAAGTCTCGCAACGAATTCCTTCCAGTATAAAAAGACGTGATCTCTTATGGGAAACCAAGTCGGTTATTTTAATTAGTGTTCACGGAACCACCTATTCAACACCTTGCATAATTTTTTATCTAATTAGTTATCTACCAACATCTTTAGTGACCATAACAAAATTACACATCCTTATTTCTATAATACAAATAAGGACTTGGAATTGGCATGGCAAATTAAAAAGTATTTAAAATACTTTACGCAAATGTGAGGTATTTCATCCCTAAGTGATTGCGTTTGCTTACATAGTGGAATATAAATTACTTTTATGTGTCGCTGTGTAATTACCCAACGGTTATGTGTATTCTGATGTCATTATATTATGGTGCGATTGGCAAGTCATTGAATTTATTATTGAAATAAAGATGTACAATTTTGATTTATTCACTACAGCTGTTGGTACATAACTAATTAGATAAAAAATTATGCAAAGTATTGAATAGGTGGTTCGGTGAACACTAACTAAAATAACTGAATTGTTTTCCCATGATATATCACGACTTTCTATGGTGGAAGGAATTCGCTGCGAGACTTGCATTTTTGTACATTTTATGTTTTTGATGGGACATCATATAATTTTGTTGGAAGTATAGCCTAAGATGCCCAGGCACAAACGAGATAGGTTATCATAAATGTATGTTCTGTTCTGTATAATATATTTTTGTCTAATACACTACAGAATTTTACTTACGATAGTGGTGGCGTAGTGTGCTGATGTTGGCAGCGACCGGCGAATGAGACACTTCGGAAAACCATTCACGTAAAATGAGGTTTAATAGTCTTTCGTGTTGACCATGAAGAAAGTGATTAATTCTGTTCCTGCTCTGTAGTTGACAGGTTCTTGAATGTACCCCTCATAAAGCGAACATTTTGCTGCCAACATTAGCACACTAGGCCACCGCCGCAAGGAAATTTATAGCTAAAATCATGCTGGAATGTAGGTGTCATTGGTACTGTTTCTATTAGCAGAAATTTAAGCCATATCTTACCAGTTATCTTCATTCTGTAGTCAGGTGCCACATGTCATTTCTGACGACTCTTCACTTAGTAGAAAGATGATGACTACGTTAAAATGAAAATTTAAATAATAATAAAAAAATACGGCACCAGGAATGGAACCCGCTGTCTTCCGGACGTGAATCCATCGCTGTACCACATGACCATTTCGATTTTTTATTATTATTTTTTTAAATTATTTTTTGACGGGCCTCCTTGCACCCCTTGAGCCCGGCCTTACGCTCTTCATATGTCGCCTTCTTTGGCGCAGGCTTCAATTGGCTATATGTAAATAAAATTGTCATCTGTAGGACTTTTTGTTCGCCTTACTCTTCTGTGGGGCTTTTGTTGAATGATATTTCTCTTTTGTTCCAAATGCGCCCTCGTTGGGTTTATTGTCTTTAAAGTAAATTGAATGTAATTATTTTTTTATTCTTATTTTGTTAAAAGTTATGACACTTTCCTAAACGTCACTGCTTCATTTAATATCAGTATATGTTCCAAACTGAAGTGAAATAAGTAAACATAATAAATAATTATGGAGAATAATAAGTTTAAAATTTGTTTTCGCATTTTGTCGGATAAAGCAGTTTACTGCATTTTTTTTTAATTTATAACAGTACAATGAGGAATCTTTGAAACAAATTTTTGTATCAGGGTTGTTTTAGTAACTTGTGATGTTCTATTGATAACAATAGTAAAAATTCAATTAAGGATTTGTTTTTATACTTGACGCTGTAATACACATAATGTATAATGAGCCAGGCGTACCTGTTGTTCTTGATGTTAGGAAAGAATTTCGAGTCTGAATGCAAATATGTACAGTCGTAATATTCACTATACCAGTTCGTGTTATAAGAGACAACTTTTTCCTTGTCCAGTTCCATATATACGTTTGATCCCTGCAGGTGAATGAATGTGTGAATGAATAAACGCGAAGTCTTTCATTGATTTTATGTAGCTTTTCTCGTGTAGCGATGGCATTGTTTACTACCTCGTATCAGACTGATCGAACCTGAGACGGAAGCACGGGATTCTGAACATTCTTCCATACGTTCTTCCACTGCAGCCCCTGGTGTTTCGCCTGGACTGGATGCGATGGCTGCGTTTTTGTAATTCCAAGATACTGGTTTTTTGTCGCTAGTCCCGTACAGTCTGCGTCGATGTAACTTAATTCCAGATAATAATTGCAAACATAGGCTAGACTGAGAGAAGCGAACAGTCGGTTCGTGATCGTGTTGAGGTTGCTTTGTAATACCTTCGTTGTTGCATGACTAAAGATGGCCTTGCACTGTGCGTGAATATTTTTCAAACGGAGTCCTCCTTGCAGTAGTGATAACATTGTGGTCGCAAAGGGAGGTTTAAAGATGTTTCGCCTCCAAATAAACCAAAAAGCAATCACTAAAATACGGTCTCCTATCTTAGGGGGCATTGGTTTACTTTACTAAATACGTAGTTGATGATAAAATCTGCTCTCTGGAAACGATTCAATGATCGGACATTGTGTTCCTTGATCGTGAATCGCAAACTATTAAACTTCTGCGTCCAATTTAGGTTGCTCATATGCAGTGGATTGGCTGTGATTTTCAGTCCGAGATGTGTCCTCTCCTTGGTTTCCTGCAGCCACCTTGATTGTTCCGTGTGTGGCCTAGGGCTGAGGGCTGAGGGCCTAACAACGATATTCCGGATTTTGTTGAGTTTCGCACAGATAGAACTGGTACAGTTTTCTACAGCCTGCCGTGCTATATCGAGGTCTTGTTGGTTGTTGACGACCACGCTGACGTCATCCGCGTACGACTGACACACTCTTCTACTATTTAAAGTCCGGAAACCTCGTAGCTTTCCGTCGAACCTCTTGAGCAGCGGTTCGATACGGAGTGCGTACAGTGTTGAGGAGAGACGGCATCCTTGCCGCACCCCTCGCTTAATCATCACAGCTTCTGTTAACTGTTCGTTTATTTTGAATTTTGACTTTGTGTGTCCAATGGACTTACGTATAATACTAACGACTTGCTCATCTTACCCCATGTTTCGTATCGTATGTAGTATGTGTGACCGATTCTGTCGTAAGCTTTTTCGAAATCCAAAAAGACGACTGCGAGCTCACATTTAGTAATCCATGTTAAGTTCAAATGTTTGTATAGCTTATGGGACTTAACTACGGGGTCATCAGTCCCTAAACTTACAAACTACTTATGAACTAGTTTACACTAAGGACAGCACAAATATACATGCCCGAGGGGGTATTCGAAACCCCGACCGTAGTGGCCGTGCAGACCGTGACTGACGCGCCGCAGTCCCCTCGGCCACCGCGGCCGCCATGTTAAGTGTGCCATTGTTTTTCCAGTGGCCGGGTGTGCATGGTATGGCCTTAAAACTTTTTTTTTTTTGAAGTGGGCTTCATTCTGTTGTTGATCAAACGTGTAAATATTTTAAGATCCGCATTCAACAAAGGTATAGGACGGTACTATGTAATCATCGTCGCATTTAGAGTTTTTGGCACGAGAACCACGATGCCTTCAGTGAAGGTTGGTGGTAATTCGCTCGGTGTACATTTTAGTAAGCTTAGATCCGATAACGTCCCAGAACCTTACATAAAATTCAATTGGCAAGCCGTCTGTTCCAGCGGCCTTATTACGTGGCGCGTGCTTTATTAATGCTTTCACCTCTTTGTTAGTAAATTCCTTGAAAATAGATGTGTTATCTTCTTGGGTTAGTTGGAACCTCGGATATCATCCTCATCGTTCGTGGCTTGGTACAATGTTTCGGAGTGGAGTTGTTGACAGTAATGCAGAACGCACTGTTTTATCGCCCGTTGGTCACTGTAGACATTACCCTGTTCGTCTTTTATGTTCGCCCTCTTGGTTTCACGAATGATGTGGTAAATTGACGCATGTTCATTGCAGAGATCATTTACGTTGCGTGCGCGTACTATCTTGCCCTCCCCGGATGGGCTAGTCAAGGATAAATTTTTGGCCTTGATACATTTAATTCAAGCAAAATTTACTGCTGGATAACCGAATTGGCGTAAATCTGCCGTAAACAGGTGAAAAATACTTCAGTTTTTCTCTTGCTTCAACAGTGTTTCTGTTTGGCGTACTGTGATGGTTTTCGTGATTTGTGGTTTGGCAGTTTATCCACCAAGCTAAGCGTTCACGGTATCGGGCTTGAAGTCGAACGCAGCTGTTCCATGTTTCAAGTACATCCTGTCTTAAACAGTCGTCTTGGTGAAGCGAAAGTTTTAACTGCAAAACTCCACGACCGAAAAAGGTTTTTTGCTGCGTGTGTCTCACACATATGTGATACGCTCAGTGCTCTGAAAAACTAACAGGCCTTATTTCGCAATTTCTCAAGTACCTGGGTAGGTCTTTTGTGCAGTAGATACAATCCGCTAGCGTACATGTATGTGACAAAGGTGAATCCTTGGGAGTTCGGTCTCAGGTGTATCCAGCTACCATAAGGAGGCTCTCCGTTAAACCATGAAGTTCGTCACAATAGTTAAAGTGAGGGATTTGGTCCTCTCTGCGTAGGACGCAAGACTCCTTCTAAAATTATGTTCGAATTTGCTCTCTTAATGAGACGGGCCAGGTCGTCACGGAAAAACTGGCTTCGACTACGTCTATTTACAGAGTCCGATGGGGCATAGATGTTAATTAGGATACCTTGTATTTGAAACGAGATCCCCAGACCGTTTTCAAGCAATGCTTCCAT
Source organism: Locusta migratoria (assembly GCA_026315105.1). Classification (NCBI taxonomy): domain Eukaryota; kingdom Metazoa; phylum Arthropoda; class Insecta; order Orthoptera; family Acrididae; genus Locusta; species Locusta migratoria. The sequence goes on along the minus strand of CM048746.1, from coordinate 152,030,925 downwards.
TTCGTAATGTATGCCATGTCGTACCAATATTGCAGTTCCACTTTCTTGTCCAATATTAAAATTCACATCGTAGCCGTATATATTGCCTAAATCTGTAGTACACACTTCCTAGAGCGTGAGTATTTCGATATCCGCAGCATAAATGCAATCTTTTAGAGCTTGTACTTTCCTTGCGGATTCTAACATATTGATGTTTAAGGTTGCATGGGCGTGTGTGGATTGAATCCACTATTCCTTCAGCCCACGCAGTTGGTTTACCCGATGGGTGGTGTCGTGTGATATCCGTCGATTCTTCCTGTGTTGTTTCAGGTCTGGAGGGCGCGGGAGTCTGTACTCGTTGCGTTCCCTTTTATTCTTCCGTTGTGTTGGTGCAATCCGCGTGTCCCTTTTAAGGATCTTCTTGGTTTTTTGCCGTTTCCGAACTAAGTCTTTAATTTCTTCTTCGGTTTGTGTCCGCAACTTCTTAGCTTTAGTATTCATCTGTTATGAAGAGCTGATGTCCATTCGTTGCGTATCTACCGTGTTCATAAACCATTGATTCGATTACTATGAAACTTTGGTGAACTGTTCACGTACGCCCACGAAAGTTCCTGTCCCAAAAACAAAAGAGCAGGACACATATCTCAGCAGATATGACATCCTAAATAATGAGAGACCACCGCGTGAGAACACACAGAGTTATGCGTCAATTATTGGATAATGGGAGTAGTTAGGGATCTGCAACAGTTTGCATGTAATTTCGGACGTTTATGAAGCGTTTCTTTAATTGACCCCACTCCCCCTCCACACACAAACACAAAATGACGAAACGAAAAGAAGTCTACCACTCACAACAATTTCGCTTTAGATGCCGTAAAACTGTCGCATCAGGCATCACCTTATAATTCAATAAATATTAGATAGTATATACTGCATTGGGTAAAAACCTATCGCATCATGCACCATGTTTTAATACATTTACGTATGTACTGGTAAGACATTCCTGTATTCCAGGCAGCTGAAAGAAATTCCTGACAGCTGACAGTGCTGTGAAGCGTACTCGGCTGTAGGCGAAAGCAAAAGACTTCTATAGAGCTACAGGGAAAGGAAGAGAATGAAACAGTGCACATCCAATGAATACCCATTATTTCTGGCAGATCTACCTTTTAACTTCAGAGACTATACTTTTCAGTGAGACTTGCATGATTAATAAATCACTGGACACCCTATTAAATACTGCAGAGTGGTCTTGACATCTCTATGTCTCTCATATGGACGTACATGTCGCTTGCTCAGGGATGCGCTGCCCAAAGAATTTATTCCTTTTAGGTTTTGGACAAGTAACTAGAAAAATTCTTTATAATCAAGTTTGAATTGAATGAATTTATGAAGATTACATATCATTTGCATTTTGATGACTAACTTTCTTTGTTTGGATACTGCTGTTATTATTTTGTACGTTATGTAATACAGCCTTATTTCTCCAATACTCTCCCATAAATACGATATGTTATTAAAACAGGAGATGCACAGAGAGAGAAGGGATATGACAAAGTAGTAACTCAAAGCTTGAATAAATAAATACTCCGGCAACGCTGGGTTTTCAGCTGGTATAACATAAAATTCTGTAAATCATACATGACATGAACGTTGCATTAAAAAAAATTCTGATTTTTACACAATATTGAGCCGGAAAGGTACCATGTATCCTTAACGCGGTGCCATACTGCAAACAGTTAACGAAGGCAAGGACGTATACATTAGTTACCTAGAAACGTGAGCTCCTCCAAGAGTCCTTAAGTAACAGAATACTGTACGTTGCCCTCTCAAAATGAATGCTCATCAGAGACCAGAATATCGTTACAAGTGTGCAAGGAAAATAGGATATTACTAAATTCTATCATCATAAATCAAATAACTGAATATCTGTTTATTGTTGATCTTGTAGTATACGGGAATGTGTTACCACTAAACGGCAGTAGTAGGTTGCAAAATCACTTACATAAAATACAGCTAAGTGTAGAAAAAGTAACACGATACAGGTGAGTAGGAAGAAAAAATACCATAATGTCCACTTAAAGTCTGACACAGTCTTGTCGATTAAATATCTAAGCTATATGAAATTGAATTAGAATGTTACGACGGTAGTGGGGAAGGCGGACGGTGGACTTCGGTTTATTGTGAGAACTTCAACACCTGCACCTGAGACCGTCTGTAGAGTGCTTGTGCGATCCATTCTTGAGTATTGCTCAAGTGTGAGGGATCCTCACCTGTTCGGTTTAAACAGAGACAAGCAATTCAAAGGCGGCACGCTTGGTTTGTTACTGTCAAGTTCAGTCAAAGCGCTAATGTTGTACAGATGGTTCTGAAACTCAAGTGGCAATGAATGGAGGGGAGTCGACGTTGTTTTTGAGGAAAAGTATGGAGAAAATATAAAGGTTTGATATTTGAAACTGACAGCTGCCAAGCTTCATTTCGCATAAGGACCACAAAAAATTAAAGGAATCAGGTCTCATACAGAAAAATATAAGAAGTACTAGTTCCCTTGCTTTATTTTGGAGTAAACCAGGAAATGTTCAAATGTTCAAATGTTTGTATAGCTTATGGTCATCAGTCTCTAAATTTACAAACTACTTATGAACTAACTAAGACTAAGGACGGCACAAATATCCTTGCCCGAGGGAGAATTCGAACACCCGACCGTAGTGGCGGTGCAGACTGGAGCGCCTGAGTTCCCTCGGCTACCGCGGCCGGCCTATCCCTCTTGTCCGCCATTCGATTATTTCCATCTCTCTTTATTTTCTGTTTCAAAATCGGAAATGACAGGCAAATATTATTTTATTATGAGAGCCCTCCGTGCGAATCATTATTTAATGCTTTTAACCAACAGTCTGACTGTTTCGGTGATTATTCTCGCCCGGAAACGAAGTATTAAGTTTTCGTGGAAAATCCGCATTAGCCAAATCGCTTTGAGTTAGCATTTCATTAAGGCCAATGTAACTGAGTTTTTGGAACTAAACGTGAATTTGCAGTACGGGGATTCTGAAGAGCAAACGAAATGCTGTCCATAAATCATTAAAACGAGAGCGGCTTTGTGGACATATATGCCGTAGAAATTAACGAACAGTAATGCATATTTTCACTGCTGACGAAACAGGTGTTTTACTGAATCCCATTAACGTCGTATTGATTCTTGGTATTGCAGTTAAACATCAGCTCACTCATCCAGCAGCATGCAGGTAGTCTTCCATGGGAATTTAACTGGATAAAGTTCTGAGCTCCGCTGAACTGGAAATTTCGGCCTACCTCAAATTTGCCTACAGTTTTATAATTTTTTTTGCAAACATTTCGGACAAAAATAATAAAAATATAATTAATGAAAAATAATGGACGATACGGTTAGCCGCGGCGGAGCGGTCGAGCGCATTGAGGCGATATGCTACGATGCGCGAGGCCGTTCCCTGTCAGGAGTTCGAATCCCCCCACCCCTTCTGGCATGGATATTTGTGCCGTCTTAAGTATAATCTAGTTGATAAGTATTTTGTAAGTTTAGGGACTGATGATCCCACAGTTAACTACCATAAGCTTTACAAACACTTGAACATTTGAACGATATGTTTGCGACTCTATTATTGTGATAACATCTAAGCCCCCTACACGTAATATTCGTTGTGGCCGTATTTTAACAAACAGCCAAAATTATTTGATATTTGAGTTTAGCTGTGACAAACATCCTTTTTTTCGAACTTTTTCCTCTTTAAACTATTATTATAGTAACTCTCCCACATTTTCATTATCTTTTTCCGTTAAAATATCATCGCCTGTCTTGCTTTGGTAGTTTGTTCTAATTTTCTTTGTCTGTGCTAGTTTATGGTAATTTGGAAGGACCGTTGTATATCGCTTCGGACGGCCTACTATCGATAATGACGGACTACCGATAGTTGCGTAGTGTCAATTTGTATCGAACATGCGAGCATCACAACGCGTAGGCGAAATCAGTTGCCGTTATGATATACGAGAAAATTGTTTAGCCTAGACCACGATAATACCTTCCTGAACCGAAAATTCACGTACTAAAAAAATTAGTCTATTTATTTAACCTAAACCTAATCCTAAGGCTATGCTACACATCCGTTTTTTAAGTGAAATAACGCAGACCACGATAATACCTTTGTGAACCGAAGATTTCATACAGATCATAAAATAAAACATGCTATACGTGCTCTGTGGTTGACATGTTCTTGTATGTACCCTTGTCCGGCCAGTAAAAGTAATCTCTTAACCATACAGTACCAACAGCATTAATTATTTAATTTGTTTATATACGTGGAAATGGATATCTGTTTTTATTTGTCTGCCAACATTTGTTTCTTACGACACAGCGACGTTCGTGTGTTCGATATACGTCACTGCGGTACTCGCGTCTTCGATACATATCGATAGTAGGCCGTCCGAAGCGATATACAACGGTCCTTCCAAATTACCGGTTTACGAATGACTACAGTCTGGAAGGGACGTAGCGTACATTTTGCGTTCGGAAATCAGTCACCTGACATCCTTCGCCCGAAACCTTGCATGAAACTTTCTTTTGCATACGCCCTCTTCCTTTATTTATTTTATTTATTGGTTTTTATGTTCCATAGGACCCAATTGAGGAGTGAGACTCCATGGTCATGGAACAAGGCAATACATTAATTGTTACACAAGAATGGTAACAGAAATGGTAATATTTGATAATTTTCTTATTATAACTTAAACGTTGTCATTTCAAAGCAATGGCGCACTGAAAATTGTCAAAAACATGTCGTCCGTGCGACAATGAATTATAATCTATTGTCCAAAATTTCCGTGTTGGCAGTTAACACGTGCCATCGATGGTACGAGAATTACGGATTACTCTCGCAGCTGTTCGGTTTAGTGTAGTGGGTGACGAATCAGTTTATAATGCATGTACGTGTTAGACAGTGGCGATGTGAGGCAGCTGCAGGTGATGGTTGTGTGACTGTGTTGTGTGCTTGTGTGATTTCGTGAATGTTCTATTTTATGAAGAAGGCCATGCCTGATAGCTGAAAGTGTTGTATGTATGTGTCTTTTGTATGTGCCAGTCGCAGCTCGTCGCCACGTCTTTGCGGTTATTTATTTATTTATTTATTTATCGTATCCAAGACATCACTTGTCTTACAATAGTAGAATACCATAATAAATATCTTACAATAGAGGAGAAGCATATAATACCATTTATAACGCACAGTAGTGGAGAAGTGAAAGTTAAATGCAATATTATCGAAAATAAGTGAAAAAAAAAATCAGAAGACAGGAAAACATTTAAAACAACTGATTTAATTCTATCAGGGATTTTAAATTTCATATTCACATGAAGCCCAATACGTTGCAGCATGTATGTTAAAATGTTTGTTAAGCCTTAACTACCTTAACTACCTATGAACTATCTTATACTGAAGACGATACAAACATCCATGCCAGAGAGGGGAATCGAACCCCCGACGAGGAACGTCTCGCCTCGCGCAGTGCAGCATAGTGTCTCAATACGGTCGGCCACTCCGCCGCAGCCAGCATGAATGACTTTGTTATTTATGAATAAAGAACAGTCTAGAGTGCAATAATTTATTTCATTCAACTAGTTTCAGCCTTATTTAGACCATCTTCAGGAAACTCGACTCCATTGATGTTGTGGAGCTGGCAGGTAACCTGTGACGCACTGGAAGGCTCCCAGTTACCTGCCAGCTCCATAACATCGATGGAGTCAAAATTCCTGAAGATGGTCTAAATTAGACTGAAACTAGTTGAATGAAATTATTGCACTCTAGACTGTTCTTTATTCATCAATTTAAATAAGAGTGCTGTTGACCCAAACATAGTGAAACGAAAATGTTTCCAAAAATATGCTTCATTACTTGCTGCGAGTAAATCCTCCAACGTACACAGTTCGTGCATACAAGTAGGTGTTTTGGGTCTTGTTCTCCACATTCGCAGGTCTCGTCTGCGCTGGTGTATCCACATTTCTTCATGTTTACCCTGCACCGTGGTACTCCCATTCGTAGTCTAATTAGTGCTTTCCAGATCGTATGTGGGAGTTCGAAAGCAGCTGCAGGTCCTGCTCTGGGTCTCTCCATTGGTCTTTCTGGCTTTATGCCAGAGGTGGGCAATGAGCGAGCCGCGCCCTCAAAGCCGCCTGCCTGAACGGGAGCAGAGCCGCGAGCAGCTGGCGTCCATCACGTAGTTCCTGCTGAAAAGACTAGATGGCGTTATGCGCAGCCAACGCGCTAACGTAGCCGCAGAAATGCACCTGGCTGAGTGCGTTATAAAATAACGTATAAAGATAATAGTGCAAACTCTTTAGTATCCAACTCGAATGAACAGATTCCACTGCTAGGGGTATCTCCTGAAAAATGCTGTTATTTTTATAGGTAAGTAACGGAACTACGTGCGCCAGCAAGCATGCAGACCTCTAGCGGCAACTAGGATAACTACCGGCCGAGCGCGAACGCTGCTCTTTTTCCGGCCCGAACCGGAGCGCTGCTCATTGAGCCGATTTGTGCCCACCTCTGCTTTAGGCGATAGAAGACTTGATTTGGTCTTTTTAAGGAAACTCTTCCATGATTTAAGCCTAGAAGGTTGGAGGCTATGACCAAACACTGGATGCCTGGGATCTTTTTCCTGTTTAAGCTTTTCGCTTTCTGAAGCTGCTCTCCTTCTGATGTCTGGAGGGGCTATGCCCTGAGTTGGTACAGCTGGTTTGTGGGAGGTGGACGGAGACATCCTGTTACGATGCGTCCTGTCTCATTCGGGGCTATATTTACTTGATCCACATGGGCAGATTTTTGCCAGACACGTGCTGAATACTCTGCGCCAGAGAAACATAGCGCTAGAGCTGACGTACGGAGAACTGTGGGTTGTGCTCCCCATCTGCTATTTGTGAACTTGCTTCATCGTGAAGCGGTTTCGTATGTGTGGTGTTCAAATGTTTGTTAAGCTTAAGGGACTTAACTGTGGGGTCATCAATCCCTAAACTTACATACTACTTAAAAAGTAGCTTATACTAAAGACGACACAAACATCCATACCCCCGACCGTATCGGCCGTGCAAACTGTGACTGGCGCGCCGCAGACCGCTCGGCCACTGCAGCCGACTGTGTGTGTGTATGTGTGTGTGTGTGTGTGTGTGTGTGTGTGTGTGTGTGGTTCGTTGATCAGACATATTATGTCATCGACGTAACGGTACCAGTATATGACTTGGTATTTCTTAGTTTGTATTATATACCTAGCTCAACACACACGCAAATTACTGAAGTAAATATGTACTTTTGAAAACAACGGGAATTTGGTAAACTCACAGGAATTAATTGACAAAATCAAGAATTTGGGCATACCAGTTACAGCAACCCTCATATCCTTTGATGTCACATCGATGTACACCTGCGTACCACTGGATGAAACAATCAACATCATCACACACAGAGTAAGACAACAGGGAAACACACCAGACACACACATTGATGAAATGGGAATGGGATCACTGATTAGTAGTCTTCTAGCTAACATCTTCAAAAACAACCTGAAATACAAAATTTTCAGGTACATAATACATAGGAATGTATAATATAGGTATGAGCAAAAAGAGCAGATTAATATCACCTCCAACTAACAGCACATTCACTTCATGACGTTTGGAATAGCAAAAGAATATTTCATTTTCTACAATATTCTCATACTGTACTCCATTAATTATTAGTATCTTTTTCGAACCATGAATGCTACGAGGGTCGTTCTGAATGTAGTGCAATGGTGGGAGTAGCTTGTTTACTAGTATGTACTGAGGTAAGTAGCTAAAACCACACATGTTAGTGGAGTAGTTATTCCTGAATTTCTGTGATTTCTTTTTTCATTAGAAATAGCTGTGGTCAACATGACATTCTACAAATATTTAAAAGCTGTTAAACCCACCTTTTCACTTTCTTGAAGACATGGATTCCAAGCTGAAACAGCGTACAGAAATTGAATTCTTAACAAACGAAAGCTACGTACTTCTTCTCATATACGGGATCTTTAAACGTATCTAGGAAGACAGCTCCAGCTCGATTGACAAAATCAGTGTGCCGAGATGGAGAAGTTAAGAAATTAAGAAGAAAGCAGCATTGAACCGAAAGTACGCAGTGCGATGCCCATAATTTCACTGACGTGAAACAGCAGTAGCTGGATGAATTGCTTCGTGCTGACAGACGAATCACATTTAGTTAGTTTGATACACAACTGGACTTTGGCCACAATTCCGTGGATGAGATGGTGAAAGATTTAGTGTATCTGAAAGTCTGTGCAAAAGTGGATACCGTGGCAGCTGACAAGTGATTTGAAGGGTAGAAGACTGGAACTCTGATCGGAGCTAGCGGAGACACGTTCTTCTCAAATCTGGTCACAGGGGATAAAACCTAAGTTTATGTTTATGATCCGGAAATAAAGTGTCAACACACCTCCACTACTTAAAAAGTTCAACGCCCATCTATCAACCACGGCCGCAGTTTTTGGGATGACAAGGGAGTCATTCTCGTTGATTTTCAGGAAGATGGCTGTACCGTGGACAAACAGTTACAACACTCAGGAAGCTTAGAGAAGACACAAGGAAGAATATCCGAAAAGAGGATTTAAAATCGATCCAAATTCATCATGCAAAACCCCATATGTCCTTTGCCACAAGTCAGTAGATGGGAAAATTTCGGTGGTTAGTAGTCTCTCACCCTCCACACAGTCCAAATTGACAAAAGTGGTTGGTTGCTGTCTTCTTTATTGTGACAATCACCCTGTATTTCATACACAACCACGGACTCAAAATGTCAGTTTTGACAAAATAGCAGTTCAGATTCACTCCTTTAACACATCTACATGTGTGGCCCAATTAGATATAATTGGAAGATTAGATGTAATTGGCAGTGAAGGTGTGGGTTCTGCAGTGCTAACAAGAAATTTTCGAAAGAGAATTCGAGTGTTCGATTCAACAATGTCAAAGATGAATCATGATGACTTCGTTGATTAGTGCCATTATGCAGAGGAAGTGTGTGATTTAAAAGGTCTCCGAAATGTGTTCAGCCGCTCGGCAGAGTAGTCTAATGAACCATGTCATAGACTGCAGGTTTGAGTCCTCCCTGTGGGTGCGTGTGTGTGTGTGTGTGTGTGTGTGTGTGTGTGTGTGTGTGTCCTTCCCTCGTAGTCCTTACTATGAAAGTTTAGTCAGATATCACTTGCAGCAACAGTAGAGCCCAAAACGGAGAGAGGGCCAACTGTAAGTCTAATGATTATGTTAATATTCTACTTGCTTATCAATCGTCAGTAAACTGACAAGAGATATGAATTATTGCGATATAAATGTAGACGATTCCATGACTTAAGTTACGAGATATTCTTGAAGATATACCAATTAGTTGAAATTGTATTAAAAAGATATGTAAAACCACTGGAGTGTTGTAATGCAATATAGTGCCAAAGTTGCCAATTAGATTCGTCACGAACTTTCCGAAATTTTCGATTACGAACCTTCTCATTTTTCATTCGATTCCGTAATTTACTTATCTTTAAAACATTGATATTTACATTTGTACACAAAGTAGTACAGTTGTGTGGATTACGTCGGGAAACTATATGCTTCGCACATCAACGACTGCAAATGACTTGCTCACACATCCGCCATTCGCCGCTCCATTCGCACCATCAACACAACAGGCTCTGCTAACCGTATAGCATGCGTTCCACATCGCTGGAAACGGGTCCTACACAATGCTAGTGACTACTTTGAAGCCGTGCGGGAGTAGCCGAGCGGTCTGGAGCGCCACGTTGCAGATAGCGTGGGCTCCCGCGTCGGAGGTTCGAATCCTCCTTCGGGCATTGATGTTTGTGTTGTCTTTAGTATAAGTTAGTCCATAAGTAGTTTGTAAGTTTAGGGACTGATGACCCCAAAGTTGAGTCCCATAAGCTTTACAAATATTTGAACATTTTGAACTACTTTGAAGGACAGTAACAGGTAAAAACAAGTAATGGTTTTGTTTCTGTTGTGAATAAATAGTGGACAATCCTTCAACACTACTACGCATTAAAACTGCTACACCAAGAAGACATGCATATGATAAACGGGTATTTATTGGGCAAATATATTATACTAGAACTGACATGTGATTACATTGTCGCGCAATTTAGGTGCATAGATCCTGAGAAATCAGTACTCAGAACAACCATCTCTGGCCGTAATAACGGCCTTGATACACTTGGGCATTGAGTCAAACAAAGCTTGGATGGCGTGTACAGGTACAGATGCCCATGCAGCTTCAACACGATATCACAGTTCATCAAGAGTAGTGACTAGCGTAATGAGACGAACCAGTTGCTCGGTCACCACTGACCAGACGTTTTCAGTTGGTGAGAGTTCTGGAGAATGTGCTGGCCAGGGCAGCAGTGGAACATTTTCCGTATCCAGAAAGGCCCGTATAGGACCTGTAACATGAGGAGGTGCATTATCCTACTGAAATATAGGGTTTCACAGGGATCGAATGAAGGGTAGAGCCAGGGTCGTAACACATCTCAAATGTAACGATCACTGTTCAAAGTGCCGTCGATCGAACAAGAGGTGACCGAGTCTTGTAACCAATGGCACTCCATACCATCACGCCGGGTGATACGCCAGTATGGCGATGACAAATACACGCTTCCAATATGCGTTCACCGCGATGTCGACAAACACGGATGCGACCATCATGATGCTGATAACGGAACCTGGATTCATCCGAAAAAGATTTGCGCGTGCGCAAGGTGAGGTGCGGACAGTAACCACGTAGTCTTGTGTTCGGGCCAAGTCTTGTGTGTATCTTACGTGTGTGTCAGATCACTTGTACCGTAAAAGCTGGTACCTTCAGCTACCGTCCTTTCTCCTCGCTCCTCCCTGCCGGGGAGCCAATAGGAGTAGGCTCACTCAGAAGTTTCACAACAGAACCTGAACCTCAGCAGTGCGTGGACCTACTATGGCAGTATACCTGATTTCTGTACGATTCAGGAGTTTTTCAGACGATGAAAATACTTCGAAAAGCAGATAGATTATTTTCATATATGTTTGGAAACATTTTTGTATCACATTTGGGATAAAAATCATTCTTACATTCAAATTTATATATAAAAACAGTATAGAATGCAATGATTTTTATTTGTATCAACTAGTTTCGGTCCTTTTTTTGGACCATCTTCAGGATTGTAACTCCACTGATGCTTGGCATCCTCCCAGTGCAACTCCATTGATGTCGTGGAGCTGGGCCGTTGCTTTGGAGCCTTCCAGTTACGGCGGGGCATCTTCTTAAAAAGACAGGGAGGGTCGGTCAGTGCATAGTTGACAAAGTTCCTAAAACACCTCCTCTTTCATGCCTTCCCTCGGCGATGTTACCAACGCACTTCGTGACAGTGCCCTGGTTTGTAAACAGGGCAGCACTGCACGCGAGGTGCCGTGTTGACATGCAACTTCAGTGCGCATCTAAAATCACTTTTTTTACTAACCTTGTCTCTTCTGTCGTAGTTGATGTCCCATTGCACAGGTGAAGCACACAGGTCGCGCATCCGTTGTACCTGAAGTGATACTTAAAGAGGTGTTGAGATGTGGCTAGGAAGTGCTGCTCTACGAATAACTTTAGCTTTTGTAGTATGCCAGTGCTTGTGTTTATTGAAGAAATGCCAGTGTATATCCAAGCACAAATATACAGACTGAGTAATGTTAAAACTATAAATGTTGTATAACTTATAAACTGTCCCTGGCCCGCACTGAACTAACATGAATGTGCAAGGTATCGCGGTCGGCGCTCGACTGACGGCCGCCGCCTCTCGCTGCGCGCCACAAGCCACCGTTTTGGCGCCAAGCGAAACTTCTAGACTAACATTGTTCAACTTATTACAAAATATTCAAATAATTAAATCTTTGAATTAACCGAAATATAGCTTAGCACAAAAGCATCACAGAAAGTATACAGATAATTTTTAATAGACATAGGAAAGTTAAATATTAATTAAAGAAGCTTAAAGTTTTGGCGGACATCTAGTATAGGCGGGAGCCAATCAGATCTCAACTTGCAATAAGGGCGGAGCTTTCCCACGGGATACAAGCTCATCTACTATATCTCTCTCTCTCTCACATTTTCTGTTACGTCACACCTCCAACCAAGAAAACTTCTTTAACACCCAATACATTGAGACGTGAAATAAATGGCTCCATATAAGCCCCCTCACACAGTGCGTCAGAGAAAGTCTCCCAAGCACCTGCTCAACTCCACGACATCAGTGGAGTTACAATCCTGAATATAGTCCAAAATTGGACCGAAACTAGTTGATACAAATAAAATCATTGAACTATAGACATTTTTTATAAATATAAAGTTAAATGATTTTATACCCAATGAAACTAAGAAAGATTAATTGCTTTTCCAGAATCATAACTGTTTCATTGGGGTTTCACTGGAAAACACATAGAATGCGCACACTACTGTGTTCAATGAAATATCTTCCCTCTCATGAGAAGACGCTAGAAACCGCCCGCACAGACTGCTCCAGGAAGCAATCGATGGAAGCACGCGGTGGCAGCGAGCGAGTGTGGTCGAGATGTGCCGGCCGCAGCTGTGAGGGGAAGCAATCTGGAGTTCGCAGCTGTGCGAAAGTCGCGACAAGCCCTAATCTGCGGAGCCGGGCCTCCTGCGTAATCAACCTGCCACGTGTGATTGATGCACGTGCGGCGCGCTGGCGGTCCCAGCACCCAGCACCGGGTCCATCAACTCCACTCAGATGGGGGGAAGAGTCGCCGTGTACTGTCCGTGCCATGATCTATATGGGTGGGGATTACAGTGCCGCGAAGACTGTGAGCGGGCGGCATGACTCAAATGTTTTGCAGCCAAAGCTTTTCGGAAATGCATTTCCAGAAATAAAAAATTGTATACGTTCTTAGAGTTTTACAATTCAGTCGAGATTCATTGTTGAAAAAGCGCATACGGAATACATGAAATGATTACATTCACAGGTAATGATGTAGCAGGTGTCGACCCATGTTGAAAAATAAACATGTTATTTGTGTAGCCTCCAGCATTGATTATATCATACAGCTGCCACACACTGTCTGTATACATTATTCCACACCTGCTCGACCTGTTGACTCAGTTCTCCAAGAAATGTGGGTTGAAGATGTTCAAATGTTTGTAGAGCTTAAGGAGTCCCTAAACATACAACTTACTTGTGAACTAGCTTATACTAAAGACGGCACAAACATCCACGCCCGAGTTTGAGGGGGGGGGGGGGAGTTCGAAGCCCCGACGGAGAACAACCTCGCGCATCGTAGTATAGCGCGTCAATGCGCTCGGCCGCTTACACGAGTAAGTTGTCGAACCCATAATATCCCAGTCGTGATCGTGCTGTACAGCTATGTTGCTTCACGTCTTTCAGAGCAAGTACAGCTTCGTGCAGTATTTGCGCGAGAATTACACTGTTGGAACAACACATCAAGTTAATCTTGCAAGAAGACAAAACAACTAGAGTTACTACAATCTGCACGTACTAAGCGAGGGTCAGATTTATATCATTTAACACCAAATGTGAACGAGAATTGTAGCTTATGACATGTAGCTTGACATGTACCCACTGTGTATGGGACAAATGATCTCTACTATATAGCACTCATCGCCTACATCAGGCTGTCCCAACAGGCTGCTCCGCGAGCAGCAGCGCCCACGAGCGCTCACTACCAACTCCATCTAGATACAAGGCCTCAAACAAGCTCGTGTCACGTCACCTGCCTTCCCAAGCTCACTGGCTGAAGCTACGAGGCAGTGGTCTCTGCCCCAGCGACCAGCCAGTGAACTTGCGAGGGCAGCCTATAGGTGTGACGTGACACGAGCTTGTTTGAGGCCTTGTATCTAGACGGTGTTGTCACTACCCCAGCTGGGAGCTGCAGTGGTGGGGAAAACTGACGTCACGCAAGCTAGTACTCGGAGGGCATAAGGAAACAGACGCGCTCGCTTAGTTCTCGTCAGTGTAGTTGTGACAGCAGGAATAATATCTAGTCGTGAATGCCCAGTGCTTGCTGCTTCACTTGAACTGTATCTTCCCACTGACAAAGACGGACGTCACAGTGTCTAGTGCGGTACAAAACTCTCATTGCGCCAAAAATACAAATAAATAATTTTACAGCGTCATTACAGAAAAGAAGACAACTTCTTTGCTAGCGTGTGTCACTTCTCAGCATTTTTTATGAGAAAACAAATTGGTTGCTCATTTTCTTGCACTGTCTTTCTTAATTGAAATTAGTATCTGGGCCAATTCATGCTGGATCGGCTGTTTGTCACTAATTGTTGCCACTGTTTAGTGAGTTCAGTGATAGATGAGGTCTGCATAGTCTAGTTATTGGCAATGTTGTTTTAATCATTTGCCTGAAATAAGCTATTATGCTTATACATAAATGTAACATTTCTTTGTACTCAAATGAAAAACATAGCCTAATTTTCTCGAAAACTGAAATCTTCGTTATGACGTTCACTGTATAATTCTTATTGCCAAACGTTTAACATGGTGGAAAATAGGATGCGTTTCCACATGATAATTTAGTCATATTCTGACTTGATACTCTAACAACAACTTCTAAAATCAATGACTCCATTAAAAATTATAAGAAAATTTGTTACACACTTCATACGAAATACTCCTCACATTGATTCCATGAAACAGGCATTTAAAAATGTGAAATAATGCCACCATAAACTTGATTTATTAAATTCCACCCATGAAATCGCATCGTTGATATTCAGGATCACATAGCTTTCACATTAATTTCAATAACAAAACACATATTATTATCAGAAAGGTTGACATCATATCACATGTCCCGCAATGTCATGGAGATAAATAGCAGTGTCGATTATAGCCGTTTCAGAAACAGTTATGCCAGAGGCGAATATTGAGGGCAACTGCAGTTTCTCATGACGTCATCGTCCAGCCGGCTGCTTCACTCGCAAATACTGTACGCTTGTTGCAGACGTGTGCCCCATGCGACAACAGCTCACGGCTGAAAAGCGGTGCCTTGCGAGCAAGTGAGTGCTTCATAGCTAGAGTCGTGCATGGCGCTGGTTTCAGCACAGCCTGGCCCGTACGGGCTGACAGGCTGACGGGCTGACCTTGGGCCGCAAGGCTGAGCTTGGCCCGCTGGACCAGCCCGTCCGAGTTGACGTGGCCTGCCACTCCCCCCAGCCCGTCAGATCATGCTGTCACCAACTGTCGCCTCGGCCCTGCTGAGCTACGGTCTGGCCACCCACAGACACGGAGTAATAAGCAATGTGACGGATGTACTGGGAGTGACAAAAAATGCAACATCTGCACCTGTACTCTGAAATCCACAACCCAGTGTGTGGTGGAGAGTATTTTGTGTAGCACATAATTTATTCTTTACTTTTTTTTGGGGGGGGAGGGCGGGGGTGTCATATACACAATAGCAATCAATGTGTTGTATGACTCTTGCAGAGACATATGCACTCTAAAAATTGACAGTTGGTTTTTGGAAAACAATTGACTGGTACACTTTTTTTTTGGCAAATTAGCTACTGGTAACAATCCAAAGATTCCATCAACATATTACACTGTTGCACCTTTGTACTGCTCTCTATATGAATATTTATGGGGAAAGTTTGGCGTAGTATGGTAAAACTACCGTGTACCACTTACTGTAAAATAAAAATACATTTTTAATGATTTATACTCAGTACATCTAATGAAATATGTCTGTTGCCATATGGCAGTCTTTTTCTGAAATAAGGGGAAAAACTTTTAAGTACGTCAATCATGTACCCAAATAATCCGAGATTACGTACCTGAAAGTACATTATTCGGGAATAAAAAGGTTGAAATGTCACAAACGAAGAGGCGCCGCAGCACAGGTATGCTGCTGTTGCGGGGAGTCATGGGAGCAGAGAGTGAGGCACTGTGCAGTGGCCAGGCTAGGCCGACCAGTTGGCCCGTGCCAGGGGGGTGTAAATTTGACTCGCGCGCTTTGCTTCTGTGACGTCACTTGGCAGCTAGCGTCGAGCAGTTGCCGCAGTATCCGTATGAAACGTGCGAGCAGGGCGTTGTGTTTTGCGCTCGCTCGTTTCGTGACCTGTTAAATGTTCGGATAGAAAATAGCTTTCTTGTATCAGGGCACAATTTTTCCATATATCGGCTGCTACGTTTGCGTTGTTACGAATGTTTTCTTTATCTAATATATAAAAATGAAGGCCTCTGTTTGTCCGCCTGTGAATGTCATTCAGTCGATTTCGATAAAACTTCGTCAACTTATTACATGAACTAGCGTCACGGTTATAGGCATAATAAAATCTCGAAATTCGCACTCTAAGGGAGTGAAATCATGGTATTATATAAAACAGAAGCGCATTTTCTCTCTGTCTGTCCCTTTAACCTTCTATAACTCGAGAACTACTGAACGTATCGTGATGAGGTTTCTTTTAAATTGTAGATCTCACAAAGGCATAAAAAAAGTCCGGGAGAGCATATGTCTAACTTTTACGATTGAAGCATATGTACCATTTTTCCCTCCTAAGGCGCTGGAGACGGATGGCTTCAGACTTCATAAATAGTGATTGTGGGAAATCTATAAAACTTAGACATGTGCTCTCACGGACTTTATTTTCGATCTTTATGAGCTCTACAATAATAAAAAAAAAACCTCATCACGATACGTTCAGTGGTTCTCGAGTTAAAGACGTTTAAATATTACCCGTGCGAAGTCGCGGGGCGGGACGGGTTATCTGGTTGTTAATAATGTTTGAAGCTTTTCTTTTTCAGTCCTTTTTATGTTGGCATACATATATATCAATCCCAAGCGTGTTCCACCGCTTAAAAGCAATGCTTTTGGTCGAATGAGAAAAGAAAAGACGGAGAAAATGTGCTCACGGCGGCCTTATAATACAGCGGCTTGCTGCCGAGTGACGTAATACAGCGCTAACCAATGACAGTGAAGAAGCCCAAACTGGAATACCTTTCTAGTGTACGTACCTTTGGCCCGTGCGCTCGCTGCATCTGGTCAGGTTGGCTGCGCTCAGCCCGGCGGGCTACGCGGGCCAGACCCCAGCCCGTACAGACTAGGCGGGCTGAAATGAGCGCCGTGCAGAACTCTGCTCATATCTCACAGGCGAGCACGCGAGCTGGAAAAGCCTCGTCTACATCATTCGCCCACACGACTTTCATTTGGGTGCAAAAAGAAACTGCGATTATTTCTGAGGACCACGGCCCGCCAATCCATCTTCCAAGTGATTTCTACATCTACAACCATACTCCGCAAGCCACCTGACGGTGTGTGGCGGAGGGTACCTTGAGTACCACTATCGATTTTGCCCTCTATTCCATTCATGTATTGTTCGCGGAAAGAAGGATTGTCGGTATGCCTCTGTTTGGGCTCTAATCTCTCTGATTTTATCCTCATGATCTCTTCGAGAGATATACGTAGGAGGGAGCAATATACTGCTTGACTCCTCGGTAGCCGAGGTGAATGAGGCGCTACAGTCACGGTCAGCACGGCCACTACGGTCGGGGGTTCGAATCCCCCCTCGGGCATGGATATTTGTGCCATCCTAGTTTGTAAGTAGTTCATAAGTAGTTTGTAAGTTTAGGGACTGATGACCCCGTAGTTAAGTCCCATAAGCTTAACAAACATTTGAACATTTGAACTCCTCGGTAAAGGTATGTTCTCGACAAAAGCCCGTACCGAGCGACAGAGCGTCTCTCCTGCAGAGTCTTCCAATGGAGTTTAGCGATCATCTCCGTAACGCTTTCACGATTACCAAATGATCCTGTAACGAAGCGCGCTGCTCTACATCTACATCTACATAGATACTCTGCAAATCACATTAAAGTGCCTGGCAGAGGGTTCATTAACCACTTTCATAACTTTTCTCTACCGTTCCATTCTCTAATAGCGCGCGGGAAGAAAGAACACCTAAATCGTTCCGTTTTCGATCTGATTTCTCTTATTTTATTGGGATGGTCATGTCTCCCTAAGTAGGTGGGTGCTAGCAAAATATTTTCACATTCAGAAGTAAAAGTCGGTGAATGAAACTTCGCAAACAGATCACGCCGCAATGAATAACGTCTTTCTTTTAATGATTTCCACCGCAATTCGTGCAACATTTCCGTGACGCTTTCCCCCCCGTGACGTGATAAAACAAAACGAGCTGCCCTTCTCTGAACCTTCTCAATATCTTCTGTCAGTCCCACCTGGTGAGGGTCCCACAAGGGGCAACAGTACTCCAGGAGAGGACGCACAAGTGTGAAGTAGGCAGTTTCTTTGGTGGAGCTGGTGCATCTTCTAAGCGTTCTGCCAATGAAACGTAACCTTTGGTTAGCCTTCCCCACAATATTTTCTTTGTGTTCTCTCCAGTCAAAGTTGTTCGTAATTGTAACTCCTAGGTATTTGGTAGAATTTACGACCTTAAGGTTTGACTGATTTATCGTGTAATTGAAGTTCAGCGGATTTCTTTTAGTGGTCATGTGTATTACTTCACACTTTTCTTTATTTAGTGTCAATTGCCAATTTTCGCACCAAGTAGAAATTTTGTCTCAATAGCTTTGAAGTTGCTTTTGATCCTCTGTTGACTTCACTAACCGATAAACGACAGCTCTCCGTTGGATCTTCTCCACTTCCTCTATCAATCCCACGTGGTACTGATCCCACGCCCGTGAGAAGTATTCAAGCTGTGGGCGAACAAGTGTACTGTAACCTACTTCCTTTCTTTTCGGACAGCATTTCCTTAGTATTCTTCCAATGAATCTAAGTCTGGCATCTTCTTTACCAACGATTCATTTTATATGGTCGTTCCATTTTATATCCCTCCTAATGACTACTCCCAAATACTTTATGTAATTAACTGCTTCCAGTTGCTGACCTGCTATAGTGTCGCTAAATGATAAAGGATCTTTCTTTCTGTGTATTCGCAGCACATTACACTTGTCTACATTGAGATTTCATTGCCATTCCCTGCACCATGCGTCAATTCGATTCAGATCCTCCTGCATCTCAATACAATTTTCCATTGTTACAACCTCTCTATATACAACAGCATCATCCGCAAAAAGCCTCAGTGAACTTTCGATGTTATCAGCAATGTCATTTATGTATATCGTGAACAGCAACAGACCCACGACACTCCCCTGTGGCACACCTGACATAACTCCTACTTCGGAAGACTTCTCTCCATTGAAAATTACCTGCTGCTTTCTGTTATATAGGAATTCCTCAATCAAATCACACAGTTGGTCTGATAGATCATATGCTCTTACTTTGTTCATTAAACGTTTGTGGGGAACTGTATCAAACGCCTTGTGGAAGTCGAGAAACACAGCATCTACCTGAGAACCCGTGTCTATGGCCATCTGAGTCTCGTGGACGAATAGCGCAAGCTGGGTTTCACACGAACGCCTTTTTCGAAAACCATGCTGATTCCTACCGAGCAGATTCCTAGTCTCGAGAAATGCCATTATATTCGAAAATAATACATGTTCCAAAATTCTACAACTGGCCGACGTTAGAGATATAGTCCTATATTTCTGCACATCTGTTCGAGGACCCTTCTTGAGAACGGGGATGACCTGAGCCATTTTCCAATCTTTCGGTACGCTATGCTGTTCTAGAGACCTACGATACACCACGGCGAGAAGGGGGCCAGTTCCTTCGCGTACTCTGTGTAAAAACGAACTGGAATTTCTCCTACGGTATCAGTCCAACCGTGCATGTCAATGCTGTGGCGATAGTGGAATACCGACTACGTGTGTGTGTATGCATTAGTACGCAGTAGTGTTCAATATGACATGGCATGAACTAAAAAAATCTTACAGTAAAAATACAATGATGATGAAAGCTCCTGTTCTGAATCTCAAAGTTTTATATGAATTAGAATGTAAATAAACCTCCATTCATTATGAATTGTTGGATTGAGAAAAAGCCTTGTGCAAAATTTTTTACATAAAGATAACATTACTTTGTGACAATAAAGTAAAGCAGAATTCCCGTTACCAGAAAGAGAAATCCTATCATTTAGAAACCACAATGAAACTCACCTTTTATCATAGAGGAACAAGAAACATTAATGTTGACGAATATTCTGGTTTTCACCAAGCATATCATGATACTTACCTTGTGGATAATGCCTCGCTCAAAACTAACTCCGCTAACAGGAGAAATACAGCGCATAATTTAAATTAACACTAATTATAGAAAAAAGTTTGTAATGCTTCTGACTAATCTTGTATAACATTACCTCCTCTGACAATGCAATGGATAACACAATCAAATATCACCGACTCTAACTACCTGAAAAACTGTAAGTACCAGAAAATTAAATACGGAAGACGACAATGGATTTAAGATTTTAACCGAAATGTACACTGACAAAGAGTCAACAGTCATGAGTGAAATTGTTTGAGGGTTTGATATATGTATTTTACAGATAACAAGTTTTAAACTTCGAAACAAATACATTCGGGATGACGGGAGTTCTAGGAGAAAATTTTTGGACGGAAAAACATTTTCTGACGGAAACATATTGTAAAAAGAAATTACCATAGCAATGGCGCTGCAGCCATAATGCTGATAAAAAAGACAAAAAGAAAATGTTCCTCTTACCACTTTCCGTATTTCTTCGGGTAGCCTGCAATATCTTTATACATAAACGCCAATCTCTTCTAGTAACAGGAGTACAACAACTAACTCCAGCTTTAATTCTCCTACTGCTGCCAATTCATCACCTATTTTCTTGTATGTTCGTCGTCTTGCACCATGATCACCATTAGGCAGTATCATCTGCGTACATAGCTACTGTTTCGTCTGTTGTCGTTGTATTTGGGACTATCTGCCGTGTAGATTGTGTATAGTAAGGGTGATAGTATGCTATCTTGTGGTACACCTGCCTGGGGGATGAAAGGTTCCGGAGCTAGGTCACCTATATGTATCTTGCAGGTTCTGTTGGGTATGTAGGCGTTTATGATTCTGACCATTTTGTTGGGTATTCCTTGTTGCGTTAGTTTAAATAGCGGTTCTCCGTGCCATAGTTTATCAAATGCACGCTCTATGTCAAGGAAGACAGCGAGCGTACACTCTCCTGCATTGAACTCTTTTGTAACAGCATTTGTTAAGGAGCACATCATTTGCTGACGGGTTCGGTCAGAATCCTGCTTGAATGACTGGGACTAGCTGTTTTTTTTCTACATACGTCTGTTGCTATGATGCGTTCATAGGTTTTTCCTATGACGTCAAGTACGGAGATTCGTATGTATGATGTAGGGTCTGTCGTCCATATATTACGGATGGTTTCTTGTGTCGGGTAGTAGTTGTAAGGATCAGAGCCAGTACTTGTAGGAGTGCTTTCTATAGGTGCATTCCTCTTATTTCGGTTTGTCCGGATGCAGAGTAACTTCGTGTGAAAATTGCGTCTGTTACATCTTCACTTGTGAAGGGTTTTTCTTAGATCCTGGTCTTGTTCGGTTTCGGTGGTAGGTGTTGATAGAATTTCTGGTAGTCTCTTTTCGACGAACGTCTGTTTTCGTCATTGAATTTAGGGTCTTGGGGAAAGGAATGGATTTCTTGTAGTACTCTTCTGAAGATATTTGTTTGTTCTTTTTTGTCTGTGGATGGTTCATTGTTTTCGATTAAGGTGATATGTGAATTACGTTTCTCTCCTGTCGGGGTTTTGACGTTTATCCAGTATCGCCCTCCTTGTCTATAATCAAGTTGGTTGCAGGTACGTTCCCATTGTCTCTGTTAGCGTTAGCGTCAGCTACACAACTGTTACAGAGATTAGATCGGCATTAGACTGCTCCATTTCCATCATTAACAGAACAGGCTCTGCTATCGGTATACTACGCCTACCACGTCGCTGACAACGGGTTCTACACAACGCTGGTGACTACTTTGAAGGACAATAACGGGTGCAAACATCTAACGCTTTTGTGTCGGTTGTGAATAAATAGTTGCCAGTATGTAAGTCGTAACCCTCGTATAAAAGTACGGCTCAGTAGCTGAAAGATATTACACAGATTACTTAGCACATTACAAAGACCATGAATTACAGTGTCATACCGAAGAAAATACCTTACAGTACACACAAGAAATTTTTATGAAAACGTATTACGAAATACATATAAGTATAATGTTATCAATATGTGGACCTCAAAATGTCTGAAGTATTGCTGGAGGATATTGACAGCATGCATGCAGTAGGGCTGTCCTTACATCCGCAAGAGTACGAGGGATTGGACATCTATTCTGAACAACACGTTTCACGGCATCCTATATATTCTCAGTAACGTTCACGTCTGCAGAATTTGGTACCTAGCGAAGTTATTTAAGATAGGAGAGTGTTCCTGGAGCCACTGTGTAGCAATTATGGACGTATGTGGTGTCGCATTTTCTTGTTGTAATTTGCCGAGTCCGTCGAAATGGACGATACCATGGACACGTATGGATTAATGTGATCGGCTAGGATGGGTACGACTGTGTCACCTGTCAGAGTCGAATCCAGACGAACTTTTTGTCCCATTTCACTCGCATTAGACACGACCCACACGATTACAGAGCCTCCACAAGATTGTACAGTTCCCTGCTGAAGTGGATTCTCGAGTATAAATGCTTGTGGCAAAGATGTATTCACATGTCCATAAGTTTACGGCATTCCGCTAGCTGTTAAAACACACCACAAAAATTTAAATTTGTTTTTTGATCCTGTTTATCTAAAGCGCATTTCTGCTTACATCTCCAGTGTGTGCAAATACACTTTTTTCTACTCTAGCAACAAGATTTTATCCCAAATTATATTGGCAGTTATTCGTCAGTCTTCAGGAATTTCGTGGGAAAATACTCTTTCATGTTCCATTTTTGCCACAATAAGGAATTGAGGAAGAGTAAACAACAGGCAGATTTTTTTCATTTCATAATCGTGTAGTTGGTATATAAATACCGGGTAGCACCGCTATTCGATGCCACAGCTGTATTCAAAAATCAGTCCGTATTGCATTTTCTTGTGATTTACAATGTCGTATCGATACGATGTATAGTTGTACCCTATTTCCACACAGTGCAGCACTTGGCCAGCTTAAGGAAAATGTGATTATAATATTAGGGGTACTCAAAAATAAACGAGCTGGACTTTGGAAAGCCAAACCAGTGACCGGAGGGTAATATCGTGACGTGCATAACGAGTTGTGGTTAGGGTGACCAAGTCTCACGTATTTTATGGGATCTGTATTTGAACATGTTTTTTTTTTTTTTTCATAATCTCCGGCTATCGTATTTTCAGGCTCAGTGACCGTTTGTTTTGTCACATTCGCCACACGAGGTCGGGCACTATCGTGGAAACAAACACCACCTTTTGAGGCGTCGAAAGTAAAGAGCTGGTCTTCGTTTTCTGAAAGCAGAAGGAATAAGGAAACGGACAATTTTCGACGAATGTCACAAGAGTACGGCGAACACTGTATGTCCTTTGGAAGGGTCAAGGCTTGGCACAAGCGCTTCAGGGAAAGACGGGTCGTTAGCCGATGATGCACGGTCTGGAGCGCCACACTGCAGCACCAATGGTCCAGCTGGTTCATGCACTCATTACCCAGGACCGCCGAGTGACAGCGGAAGCGGTCGGAGGACGACGTCCTGCTGTGCGTGTGGAACTGGTTCACATCCAGCCTCGGAAATTTTTGAGACAACCATTCACAGCTATATGTCACTGTGGATCAAGTGTCTCAACAGTCAGACTCAGTTCTTCTTACAGGTAGTGGTTTCTGTAATTATGCTTCCTGTTACTTTCTTTTGGAATACCCCTTATAATACAGAGGTTATATATATAGGGCTTCTATTAGTTTTACTGTTACAAAGGAAAAGAAGGTATCTGATTTACAGTACACAGAAAATAATAATAATCTATATCTATAAATGTGAATGTCTGTTCGGTGTACGTTTATCACGTCTGAACCACAAGACATAAAGAGCTAAAAATTTGTACAGTTACTAATGTCTACCCGGGGAAGGCTTTAGGCGCGGTTTTATGGCGATCGGATATATATATATATATATATATATATATATATATATATATATATATCAATGTGAATGTCTGTTCGGTGTGCGATTATCACGTCTGAACGACACGATGCAAAGACTTAAATATTTGTACAGTTACTAATTTATACCTGAGGAATGTTTTAGGCACGGTTTTATAGCGATCTGATAGATATTTTGTAATTTGAAGAATATAACGCGAAATGCGGAACAATAATGACTCTTTGAAACTTATATTTACTCTTTGAAAATGGTTTTATTGGTTGCATTGTTGCTTTAGGGTTGAGGGTTGATAGTGATAAAAGGGCGGAGTATATTGGGATGGAGAGTTATCGGTCTATGTAAAATTCTACGTGTGTGTGTGTGTGTGTTTATATTTCGCTCTACAGCGAAAACTACAGAACGCAAACGAATGGTCTGTGTGTAATTGTTGTCCGAAGTCTCCCGTCGTACACCATAGCAGTTCAATACCGATAGCTATAAGGGGGTACAAGATATGGTGGTTGAAAGTCGTCAAATTATAACAAATTTCGGACTGTAGGCCAGCGATGACGTTTGCGACTCCATAGCAAGGAGGTTACATACAGCGAAACGTGATGCCACATACCATATCTTTGGTGCTACAATGTATTCAGCTCTTTCTCTATAAGGATAAGCATACGAATAAGGAAATATAAGAATAAATAAATAAAGCAGTAAAAAAAGAATTTCTTTATATGTATATATCTCTAAAAAAATAGATTTGACGTTTCGTGCATTGCATCAAGTGATCCATCTGTGGTATTATTACAATCATTATTGTTGAATTTAGTGATTGGATTCTTCGAAACGAGTGCATTTTTACCTGTGATTTTTTTATATATTCTCTGATAAATGTTTTTAGAAAAAAGGAGATGGATAGTGAGAGAGAGAAAGAGAGAGAGAGAGAGAGTTGATAGGAAAAGTACTAACTCAAGGTTCGAATAAATAAATAAATACCAGGTCAACGCCGGGTTTTCAGCTAGTCGATAAATAAATATGGCCATTTCAGCAGTGAGAGGTGCAGAAAGGATGAGTCGGCCGCGTGGTGCAGCGGCCAGCAGCCAACCTGTGGATCGGGTCGATGGCTCGATCGGCAGCAGAGATGCGTCTCTGTCTCCACCAGCTCACAACTCCGGCCGCGCACCTCACACACAGCTTCGCTGCCATTAACGTCATATCGACGTCACACGCTGCTCGCTTACTCAAACACACAGCCTAATGGAGGGAACGTGTTCACGTCAAATCATCCCATTTTCTTTTCTGAGGCGCTCGTGTGATTAGAGAATGAAATGGAATCGACTTCATTCCGACGAATTTTGCATCAACGTCATCTACCGCATTTTAACTTCATTTCTAGGACGTTAACCCTTTCCCGCCCAGTCTGAAACCACTTTTTTACTTTGTCTGCTTTTACAGTCCAGTCGTTCCTTCTTGAAACCACCACCACAAATTGATAGCTCGTTACACCTAACGTCAGCAGTATCGAAGCGGTTGTTGTCGGATAAAAGTCTTAGTTGTGTAGCGCTGCGCCGAGTACAATGCTTTCGACACAGACCTCACAATAAAATTAGGTTGTAACAACTATACACCAGAAAACTGGTATTTGAGATATTGCATTATTCTTATACACCATTTTACCATATTTGGAAGATGTTGACCCATTTTAGGTTACGGTAGTAACACTAAAAGTGGGCCTCTGCGATCGTCTTTTGACGGCTCGAAATTTAAATGAAAATAACGGCTTAACTTTTCATCTGACACGAAAATTGAATAGCCAAATTTGTAGAAGACAAAATTCTCTACAACTTTGCTCTCTTATTTTTTTATTTTTATTTTTTTATTTTTTTTCCAAATCTCAGAGATATTTGCAAAAATAACGGCGATTTTGGGATGTATGTCTGTCCGTCTGTCTGTCCGTAACGTGTTCCCTGTTTTTAAGGCGAATCGTTCAACCGTTCAGCTCCAAATCTTACAGACATAATTGTGGGCCGCCAGAGACCAGAAGCTCCCTTTTTCAAATTTTTCGGACAAAAAATATGGTAGTAATGCCAAAACCGTTTGTAATATAATTGTAATTGCAAACGAACCGTTCATCTGACACGAAAAATTAATAATGTAATTGGTAGAGGGGAAAATTCTCTAAACTTCGCTCTATTATGTTTTTTCATATCTTGCATCGTTGCAGAGATATTTGCAAAAATAACTGTGATTTGACGATATCTGTCTGGCTGTAACGTGTTCCCACTTTTTAGGTCGAACCGTTCAACCGATCGGCACCACATTTTACAGACATAATTGTTGGCTACCAGAGACCAGAACCTCGCTTTTTCAAATATTTCGGACAATAAATACGTTAGTAATACTAAAAAAAAGGCCTTTTGTAATGTAATTTTAATCGCATATAAACCGTTCATCTGACGGCAAAATTGAATAGCCGAATTAGTAGAGGAGAAGATTCTCTACAGCTTTGTTCCCTTACGTTTTTTTCATACATCGTATCGTTTGAGATATATTTGCAAAAATAACCGAGATTCGACACCCTCAACTGAATTAACAACCAGCCGTTCGCAGATGTCACGTGACATTCCTCGCCCAGAACTCTCTCTGGCATAAGCCATCTTGCGTTGCGTATTTGATGATTTCTTTTTTGTAACTTACACGTTGACATTTCAAAGCAATGGCGCACTGAAGAATTAACAAAAACACGTCGTTCTTCGTACGATAAATGATAATCTAGTGTCTACAAATGCCATATTAGCATCAGTTAACAACGGCCATTAATAGTATGAGATTAAAGAACGCAACTTGTAAGTGGTGGCTGTAGCGTAGTGGGCAGTGCATTGGTGTGAGACGTTGAAAGTCAGTCGTTCAAAACCCGCCACTACCAAAAATTTATTTTCCTAAAAGGTTTTCAGACAATCTTATTAATTAATTTTTTATTATTTACATTATTATTTTGGTCCAAAATGTTGACAAAAACATATAAAACTGCAAATCTAAAGTGGGCCGTAAAACAAGTCAGTGCGATTTTTTTATTGATAACTATAATGTAAAATTTAGTTTTTTACAAAAATGTTGGTCGTTCCATTGTGAAACCACTGGGACGTAACGAACTTTAACGGTAAATCTACAGCGTGCCTGTTTTTTTTTCTTCGTTTTTTACAGGATGTCAACATGGATAATAGACCACCATCAAGAGTAAAGCAGCAGTTCAGAACTTGCGACCTTAGCAAAAAAATGCTTATACATACTTGCTGAAATTCTAATTGATACTCAGTCAGCTGCTTCGGATATTGGAAGTGAATCAGACGTAATTGATGGATAACTTCAACTTCTTTCACCTTATGAGACTGTAGTGGAATTTGAAGAGGTTGATAATGAAGGTGTGTGCTAAAAGTTACTCTTCACGTTAGTAGTGGCAACAATGACGACTATATAATGTGTGTGACGACAATACAACAGTAATAGAGCATACTGAATGGGTGCAACAGATATGGGTGCAACAGATACTGTCAAATGAAACAACTGACTTCAAATGAATATGGTTTAAATATCCCTTCTTACAAATCAAGCCCACTGAAAACTGTCGCAACAGCCCAGAGTTCAAATGTTTGTTAATCTTAAGGGAATTAACTGTGGGGTCATCAGTCCCTAAACTTACAAAATACTTATGAACTACCTTATACAAAAGACGACACAAATATCCATGCCCGAGGGGGGATTCGAACCCCTGACCATAGGAGCCGTGCAGACTGTGACTGGTGCGCCGCGGACCGCTCGGCCACTACGGACGACAACAGCCCAGTGTTTTCACTATGAAACTACCTGGAATATTTTATTGTGAATTACAAATTTCATTGTTATTACACTGTATTATCGCTTTTTGGAATAGCAAAAGTATATTTTGGAAGATATTAAAAAATGTTTCTAAAGCCTATGGGACTTAACTGCCGGATCATCAGTGCCTAAACTTACAAAGTACTTATGAACTAAGTTATACTAAAGACGTCACAAACATCCATGGCCGAGGGGGGAATCGAACCCCCGACGGATAACGGCCTCGCGCATCGTAGCATAGCGCCTCAATGGCCTCGGCCTCTTTGCCGCGGTTGGAAGAAATTGGTATAGTTTTCTTCCTATGTTTAACCGTTAAAGGGTTAATCATACGTCTAAAAAGGTTGCTTACCTAATAAAATGAAGTCATTCTCGGCTTGCATTATATACTGCCGAACACAATTAGGACATAAAGTTGATGCGGTACTCTCAGATCGCTTCATTACTTTTCGTTTCATATTTTGTATTCATTTTACTAGCTGAAAACCTGGCTTTGCCCGGGTATTTATGTATTTATTCGAGCCTTTCCTATCCAATCTCTCACTGTCCATCTCTTTTTTGTAAAAACATGTTACATTTCTCAGAGAATATATAAGAAATAAGAAGTAACACGTAAAAATGCACTCGTTTCGAAGAATCCAATCACGAAATTCAACAATAATGATTGTATTATTATCACAGATTGATCACTTGATGTAATGCTCGAAACGTCAAATCGATTTTTTTATAGCGATGTATAAAGATTTTTCTTTTTTCCCGCTTTATTTATTTATTCTTATATTTCCTTATTTGTATGCTTATCCTTACAGAGAAAGAGCTGAAGACAAAGTAGCACGCATAGACCAAAGATATGGTTGTGGCATCACCTTTCGCTGTATGTAACCTCCTTGCTATAGAGTCGCAAACGTCATCGCTGGCCTTAAGTCCGATTTTTTTCTTATAATTTGACGATTTTCCGCCACCATATCTTCCAACCCCTTATAGCTACCGGCATGGAACTGCTATGGTGTGCAATGGGAGACTTCGGACAACAATTAGACACAGACCATTCGTTTGCGTTCTGTAGTTATCGCTGCAGAGCTAAATATTAATACACACACACGTAGAATTTTTTATACGCCGATAACTTTACATCCTAATATACTCCACCCTTTTATCATTATCAACCCTCAAGCAACAATGCAACCAATAAAACCATTTTCAAAGAGCAAAAATATAATTTTCAAAGATTAATTATTGCTCTGTATTTCGCGGTATATTCTTCTAATTACTAAATATCTATCAGATCGCTATAAAACTGTGCCAAAAATCTTCCTCAGGTAAAAATTAGTAACTGTACAAATATTTAAGTCTCCCCGTCTTGTCGTTCGGCCGTGATAAGCGTACACCGAACAGACATTCACATTAATATATATAGATAAATAGCTATCCGATCGCCATAAAACCGTGCCTAAAGCCTTCCCCGGATAGACATTAGTAACTATACAAATTTTTAGCTCTGTATGTGTTGTGGTTCAGACGTGATAAACGTACACCGAACAGACATTCACATTTATAGATATAGATTAATGCCTACCGAATGGTTGAGTCCTTTATTTTGGGAAGGCCTTTCTGGTCATCCAGGTTCCACAGCACCCACCTACTTTCCCATATGTGCGAATGTGAGAGTGTGACAGAGGTGGAATGAAAACAGAGATCGTAGTGTCTTAGCAGTAGCAGGAAGTTGTAAGTAGGATAGCCAACCTTTGCTTTCTCAGAGAACAGCACAGATTTTCTGTGCAAGCCAGCAGTACGCGAGCGTAGTTATGTTGGCGGTGGAACCCGTTATTCCTTCATCCAATGGGAGAGCTCCGCCGATCAACTTGAACTGGATAGCGGTTAGGGTGAGGGTTCCACCATGATTGGGAAAGTTGGCTGGGTCCTGGAGTTGAGCGGACGTAACTTAGGTCTGATGTAAGTAACGGACATGTGCTTACTTGTGTCGATTTTCTCGAAAAATTCGATCGATAATGTTGCAACTATGGTAGTTCTCTGACGAGATAAAATGTGAAGAGCAAATTTGTGTATTTTTAATGTAGAAATTCAGTCTAATGTGGGACTTGAAATTGTAACGGTTTTTGAGTGGGACTAGCCATCAGCTTCAGGCCTATAGCTTACGTTATGAGTGAATATCACGCAGTAATGATTCATTAGCAATTGCGCGTGTTTCTGTTTCAAGATAAGTGGCGATGTCCTTGGAACAATATCCCTTTTGTGTGTGTGTGTGTGTGTGTGTGTGTGTGTGTGTGTGTGTGTGTGTGAGGAGTATGCTGAATATGAGTTCCCGCCTTTTCCAGTACTATTGAGCCCGTCAGTTGCTAACCATCACCTTCAGTGAGATTCCATAAGTTTGTAAACTACTGTGCCTAAATTACTCCCCGAAATCTTTGGTATTTTCTGCCTTTTCTTTGTATTCAATGTTGATCTTTACCAACAGTTTATTTATTTGAAAGAGTCATGGGCCATTAGCTACAACGAACTGCAGCTAAATATGCGGCTTAATACCGAGGAACTAAAGCGAACAGCAAACTGCGCGTCTTCAAGGTACGAAACTATGTGTGATGTACGAGATATTAAAAAATTCAAATTTCAAATGTTTGTAAATCTATCGGACTAAACTGCGAGGTCATCAGTCCGTAGCTTACAAACTACTTAAACCTAGGTAAACTAACCTAAGGACAAACACACACACCCATGCCCAAGGGAGCAACCGCGCGCACCGCAGCGAGACGCTTTAGACCGCTCGGCTACTCCACCGCGGCGTACGAGATATTAGTGGAGTTTTCGTGGTGGCTTACACGAGTGCCGATGGTTCCCACCATTAAAAATTTGCTTTCCCTCCATGCTTAGCAACAGAAGTAGCCCCTGTAATCACACTCAGTGTAACAAAATTAGGTTTATATACCGGTGGGCCAAATTTTGCCCGAGAGTATCGTTAGCTTGTCGGTTTCCTTTGTAAGAGGTCATGAGGCACTATGCGGCATGGCTACGTCTCACTGTGCCGCTCATGTAGTGTATTACTGTGCTTATCTTAATTCTTCTTCACGGTAAGAGGTATTTTATTTCTGCTACGGATGTGATTTATTTTTATTTGTGGTGTTTTTTTCGCGATATCAGTGGAAATCACGGTACTTGTGATTATTCTACTGGCAGTGACAAGGAACCACTATGCTGTTTCTTTCTGGTAGTATTCTATTTTAAATTTCTTGCAATGCAAATAGTAGTAGAGCACGCAGCATTTATTTTGTAGAGTATCGTACTTGCAAAGTGGGAAATATGAATGATGTTTGATTCAAGAAATTGATCACTTGAGTCCCGTTCGACCAATATAGGGTTTTCCACGGCAAATAATGATACAACTTAGTGAGACCAGTAACATTTAATTCCATACCTAGATGACAGGATAACGATTCAGTAAGATTTTACTTGATTTTTGTCGATGTTTTAGTAGCAATAAATATATAAATTACAATTCTCCCCATCTTCTTATTCATTCCTTATCTCCGCCCATCCCTTTTGCCCTACTAATCATTTAATTAAATGAATAAGGGTGTAATTGAATATGTTCGCGGAGATTCAAACTGGAAGTACGACGGTCCCGACTAAATCGTAACCGGTAGATACGATTCGGAACTAGCGTTATCAGCTGCGTAATAATAATTTAATTAATTAGGGGACAATTAATTAATTACTGGTAAATCATGGTCAAACAATTTATAATTAAAGTGGTTCCGAATGTTAACTACCTGTTAGGGGAGGTAAATGTTAACGCCCTTATAACTTAACAAAGGAAATAATATAAAACAGATAATCTTGCTCACAGGGTGTTAAAAAAAAGGACCGTCGATTTTCAAGGTATCATTCACAGTATACGTATGGTAACTTAGTTTATTAAGATATTGTTTATAATTTTAATTAGTGTGTGATAATGTACGATATTGCCGCGAGTATTCCGACGGCTTGCGGTCCCAATTCCCGCCACAGGCAGAAAATATTCATTTCTTTGTATTTACTATTTCTAGAACGCTGTTGTTGTTGTTGGTTTTTTAGGGGACTAAACAGTTAGGTCATCAGTCTCCTTTCTAGAATGTTCTACATGTTTCTTTTTTATGTTTGATGTACTGGTAAGTTCAAGAATATTCTTTCTATTCATAAATAGTGGAGCACTCCAAGCAGGTATCAGTCTGTACTGAGAGTACGCTTGTGGTAGTAACAAACGTGTTCTAAGAGTAAAGTGTTGTACTCTATTAACGACCAGCCTTCGAATTCCGGACGACCTGCAATTTCAACGTGACAGTTTCTGGTGCAGGTGGCGCGTATCCTCGAATACATCTGCAGCATCGTGGCAGCGTAAGAGCAGCTGCTTACACGGACAAGAACCGGAATACAAAGGTATATTGAATACCTCCATCCGAAGTTCCGTGTCATCAAAAGACCCATGGATGCCAAAACACCGGTAAGCCAGCAACACAGCAGATACCCATCGACGTTCTCTAGAGACGCTGAACAGGACCCAAATAATTGGCTGAAAGGATTCGGCCGACTCGGCATGTATAATAGGTAGGATCACCTTACGTGCTTTACGAACGTATATTTCTAACCTGGACGGGACGGGACAAGCTCGATAGCTGGGAAAAATTTCAGGCAGAAGACGTTTGAAGATATTACGTGCGGTTTAGAATTTTTGTTTGGTCACATTTCTGGTGTATAGGATATACAGTCTTATAAAAGTAGGAAAAGTGGTTTGATTTGTATTACGAAATTTGATAATGTTCCGTTGACTATAATTGTAATGGAACGTCTATGTCTTTTATTGTTAGGCTGCGTAGATGGGCTGAGCGTATTGTTTAGATTATACGGATCCTTTTCTTGTAAATAATTGGAGTAAGGTTAAGTTTATTGAAAAGTATTTTGAATCTTTTCAGAACAATCGCGTCATCGTAAAGGATCTATCCGTGGTGGAGTATCCGAGCGGTCTAAGGTGCCTCGCTGCGGAGCGCGCGGTTACTCGCCGTCGGAGGTTCGAGTGGCATGTGTCTGTGTTTGTCCTTAGGTTAGTGTACCTTAGTTTAAGTAGTTTGTAAGCTACGGACTGATGACCACGCAGTTTGTTCCGATAGATTTACAAACAAATTTGAATATTTGTAAAGGATCTAACGTTTTGTGATTTGCAATTTCCTCGTTGGGCTGGCCGCATTGATAAGTGGTATAATGCGTCCTTTTCGTCCAATAAGGTACGTAAACCACAAGTGTATTAGTTTAGTGATACTAATATTGACAAAAGTACGTTAAATGAAAAAGTTTTGTCGCGAAAGCAGCATGTGTTTATGCCATATTGTTTAAAATTCGGATTTGGTGGATATAATGGTAATGCACCGAACGACGACTTCGGCTGCAATACAGAGCATTACGAAAGACGACCGGAAAAGGTGTGTGATGAAGTGCAAAGTATTAGGGGCGAATACTGGCACAGAGATGCACTGATGGACGGAGCTAATGAAAGTGTAATTATTCAAAATCAGCCAGACAGTGACAGTGAAATTTCGTCTTGTGGTTCTGAGGACGTATCTGACGAGGCATCTGCTTCGGACATCAGTAACAGCTCCCCAGAGTCAGCAGATGAGACAGAAATATGTGCTGGAGAGCCAATTGTTCAGCCCTTACATGTGGATTAAAGTTTAATGCCTCTTGTTATGCTGCATCTTTAATGTTCAAATGTTTGGTAATCTATCGGACCAAACTGCGTGCTCATCAGTCCGTAACTTACAAACTACTTTAACTAAGGTAAACTAACCTAAGGAAAAAACACACAGCAATGCCCTGGGGAGGACTTGAACATCCGACGGCGAACAACTGCGTGCTCTGCAGCGAGGCGCCTTATATCGCTCGGCTACTCCACCGCGGCTCTGCATCTCTTCACATAATGCTTTACATGTTAACTGTGGAATTATGAAACACATTTTATTTCCCCACATAGGCTTGTGTTAATAGCAAATGCAGTTTTGCGTTTGTTTGGTCATATTGTAATCTGCTTTTTGTAACCACACATTCGGTGGTTGATCACTCACTTGAGTACGAATTCGTTCGCGAGTAATCGACCGAAAAGCTACAGTTTTAGGCAAGATTCTGCATCTTTACAACAGAACATCTGTTTTAGTAGCTATCAGAACGCAGCGGATATATCGTCTGCCTAATGCGCAAGAGGTGCAGATCTTATTATGTGCTCAATGTTCTTTTATTTTCATATATTTATCAAAACGACTTTATCACCATTTTTACTACGCTACAGCAGCTTCCGTGACATACTGTCTATAACTGATTTTTCGTAGAGAAGCACTTCACCAGCTATTTAAATTTGAATGTGTTTTCTGTTTAATTTTGTGCAAAATTTCCAATGTTTTTTCGTCTCTTACTCATAAAGTAGGGATCATCAGGGTGAATGACCAACTTCCACTAGCGAATAATAGTGGTTTCAAAACGTCGATCCTTCCTTTTCTGTCCCAACTTCGTCGCCGCTTTTGTGTCCCAGCCTCGTCGTAGGTGTCGGTGGCCGAGTGGAACGAGTCCGACACAGTAACAAAAATAGCACGCTGATGCAGGTACGGAGGGGAGCAGCCAGAAACTATAAACACTAGAGTAAATTAGAAAGAGATATATATTGCACAGAATGTAACAATACTTAACTTTTACATAGTACTGCAGAATGTTGATACATAGTTGTTAGAGGCCTGCCTAGTGCCTGTACGATAGCAAAGTCTTCAATGGTGCCTATCTGATTACGAAGGTCCTAACTCGTTGCTATCTCAGTCCGAAGTGACCGGTGTCTTTCCGTGGTGGCCACGAGCGGGGTTGCAGCAGAGGGCGCTCGTGGCTGTCGTCATGAG
The DNA here is from genome assembly GCA_026315105.1 of Locusta migratoria. NCBI lineage: Eukaryota > Metazoa > Arthropoda > Insecta > Orthoptera > Acrididae > Locusta > Locusta migratoria. The sequence continues at coordinate 151,996,065 of CM048746.1, read as the reverse complement.
AACGCCGCGCCGTGCGTGCATGGCGGCGCGCGGCGAAAGTAGGTGGCGCGCACTTTGTACTTGTGCGACACCACACCCCTCCCCCCCAAACCGCCGCGCCGTCGTGGCGTAGGGCTGAGGGCCACGGCGACGGCACTGGGAGGAGGGCCTGGGCGGGGGCGTTACTGGTGGGACGGGCGTCGTAGCTGAGGCCGGGATCGAGACGCCGTCCGCGCCCCGGCATCCGCCTTGAGATCCTCCAGGGAACCCGCCGAAACCTGGGGAAGGGCGCCCGCCCCCGCCCAGAGGGAGCAGGTCATCTTCTTCTGAGGTGCGTGGCCCAAGCTGGGGCGGCACGCACGGTCCCGGAGTCCCTCTCGGTGACGCTGTCATCTGCGGCGGCGACAGCGGCGGCGTCGCGTCGATCTCCATCGGGACGATCTCGTAGTCCGGGGACGCTGGACCCGTTGACGAACGATGTGGTTGTGCTCCCTGGCGGTGAACTGGGTCTGGAATCAAGAAACCGGAGACAGGATCGCGCGGCCTGTGCAGGCGCAATTGGTTTGCGTGGCGCCGCAGCTCCGACCCTGTGGAAGAACGTACAACATACATATTGCTACCGAGCACGCGCTGAATGGTGCCCGGCAGCCATGTCTTCTTGTTTCCAGCAAACACCCTGTACAGCACCGGCGTAGAAACCTGAAAACGCGTAGCGCCATACGAACCGACTCGGTGCGTGGGAGGCTGCAGCAGGTGAAGGAGAGTGCGGTGACGGCGGCCGTGTAGCAGCTCGGCAGGAGACGGGCCGTCACGTGGCATGCACCGATACGTAGACAGGAAAATTTGAAGAGCTTGCTGCCTGGAGTGCTGACCTTTCATCTTCTCCATGTGAGACTTGAATGTTCGAACGAAACGTTCTGCTTCACCATTGGACTGAGGGTGAAAAGGTGCGGTGGTGATATGCTGAATGCCATTCACACGACAAAACTGTTGAAATTCCGCACTAACAAACTGAGGTCCATTGTCACTGACGATAGTTTCAGGCAAGCCTTCGATGCAAAACACTGATGTTAAGGCACTGATTGTACTAGACGCCGTCGTTGAGTTCATGGCAATCACGAAAGGAAACTTGCTGAAAGCGTCTACAACAATTAACCATCGCGTATTCCAGAAAGGTCCGGCAAAGTCAATATGTAAACGTTGCCATGGTCCCTTGGGGCGTGGCCAGTCTGAGAAACGCTGTGGAGGAGCCGCCTGATGCTCCGCACAAACTGTACACTGTGATGTCATGCTCTCTATCTGAGCGTCCATACCAACCCAGGTACAATGACGTCTGGCCAATTGATTTGTCCTAACAATGCCCCAATGTCCTTGATGCAGGAGGCGTAACACTTCTCGTTGCAGGGAACGAGGAACAATCACTCTTGCTTGGTCGTTGTCGGTATGCAACAACAGTACACCCTGACTTAAAGATAATGCATGACGTTGTGCAAAATAACGTCGAACCAGAGGCCGATCAATGTCTTTGGCTCTGGCAGGCCACCCTGAGCGAACAAAACGTGCTACCACACTTAGGTCTGCATCCGCAGCTGTTTCCTGTGCAACCCGACGAGAGTTCAAAGGAAAGTCTGCGACAGCGGAAGCATCTCTGGAGTCTATCTGACAACATGCCATTTCTGAAGAATCAAATGATACATCCTGGCCAACCGGAAGTCGGGAAAGTGTGTCCGCGTTGGCATGTTTAGTGGTAGGTCGGTACAAAATCTCATACTGATAATTTGACAATATCAAGGACCATCTCTAAAGCTTTTGTGCCGTACGTGGCGGAATTGGCTTTGTGGGTGAGAACAACGACGTGAGAGGCTTGTGGTCTGTCAACAAATAGAATTTTCTGCCATAGAGATAATGATGAAACTTTGCGACGCCGTAAATGATTGCTAAGGCCTCCTTTTCTATCTGACTGTAATTCTGTTGCGTTGGCGTCAGTAGCTTGGATGCAAAGGCAATAGGACGATCGTGAGATCCAATGCGATGTGAGATTACCGCGCCCAGACCGTACGATGAGGCGTCAACTGCTAACACTACAGGCTTCTGGGGGTCAAAGGGAATCAAACATGCATCACTGAGTAGTGCCGACTTTAGTTTGTCAAAGGCAACCTGACAATCTTTAGACCATACAAAAGGAACATTCTTCCTACGTAGGTGATGCAGTGGAGCTGCAATCTGAGAGGCATTGGGAATAAATCTGAAATAATAGTTAAGCTTTCCCATTACTGCTTGCAATTCATGCACATTCTTAGGAGGAGGCAAGTCTTTGATTGCTCGAAGATGTGACTGTAAAGGATGGATTCCTTGGGCATTAATCACATGGCCTAGGTACTCTATTTCAGTTTGAAAAAACGAACACTTTGCTTTATTACAACGTAGACCTGCTGCAGTCAAAACTTTGAAAAGGCACTCCAGGTTTGCTAAATGTTCTTCAACTGTACGTCCCGATACCACAATATCATCTAAATAATTCGAGCAACACGGTACAGAAACTGTCAGCTGTTCCAAAAAGCGCTGAAAAATAGCGGGAGCGGAAGAACTGCCAAAGGGTAGGCGTTGAAATTGAAAAAGGCCCATGTGAGTATTAATGACGAAAATTTTTTTTGACTCGTCATCAAGCGGAATTTGTAAGTATGCCTCTGCTAAATCAATCTTAGAAAAGAAGCGAGACTGTCCTAATTTGTCCAGCAGTTCGTCAGGTCTGGGCAGGGGATAAGTGTCGACAATTGTTTGACTGTTCACTGTAGATTTGAAGTCCGCACAGAGACGAAGTTTTCCTGTCGGCTTGGGTATAATTACTATAGGCGAGGCCCACTGACTCGCAGAAACAGGAGAAATCACCCCACTATCTTGCCAACGTTTAAGTTCTTCGGCAACTGTATCACGCAATGCGATAGGCACTGGTCTAGCTTTACGAAATTTTGGAACTGCAGATTCTTTTAAAGTCACATGTGCCACGAAGTCTTTTGCACAACCTAGTTCCGGCGAAAACAAGTCACTGTATTTGTCACACAATGCATTGATTTTATCCTGAGGCACTATTGACGAAATTTGAAGCACATCTCTTTGAATTGATAAACCAAACAAGTCAAAAGCATCTAGTCCAAAAATGTTCTGCGTAGATTTGGCCTGAAGAACAACAAAAGCAACTGTTTTCGTAACACCTTGAAAAGAGGCAGGCAGGCTACACGTTCCTAGCACGGGAATATTTTGACCTGTATAAGCTGTTAACGCTTGTTGACACAGCGATAATTTTGGCGAACCCAGAAGTTCATAAATATCTTTATTAATTAAGGTAACAGCGGAACTAGTATCAAGCTGAAATTGCACAGTCTTATTTTCTATGGAGAGATTTACAAACAGTTTTTGCTTGCGGCGCTCGACAGGTGCGCGAATGTGGGCAACGTCTGCTACGGTTTGTTTGCTGCGTATGCGCGGGCCGCGTAGTGAAGGAAGCGGCGCAGACTCGGCACACAGCGGATTAACAACACTGTCACTAGATGGCACTATCGCCGGATCGGCGTCCGCGCAATGCGAGGCTACTACAGAGTCACTAACTACTGCACTAAATTTTTGAGTAGCAACTTGATGTCTACTGTCACTAGCTACACAGTACTGGGCACTATTACAAGGAGCAGTTGCAGAAGCCACTATTTTCACTACAGGAATGCACTGTTCATAGTCATTTTGCTTGTCCCGAACCCGTTTCCGTTGCACTGTTTTACGCGCTCGTCGGCGCTTGCTACGTGGTGCACTATATAGATTTGCCATAGGCGCAGAACTACTTTCTTGCAATTGAGATCCAAGGAAAGCAGTGTTCAATTCCACAGCCCTTTTAACATTTACAGAATGAACTGTTCTCGCACTTTGCGAAGCACTGTTTCTAACGTTACTGTTCTTTGAGTTTTTAATTTGCATACACACAGACTGTACATGTCCTGATTTGCCACATTGATAACAGGTTGCGTTGCGACTAGGGCAATGAGCACGCTTGTGGCGAGACACACACTGAGGGCAAGATTTACGTACATTTTTCTGAAATGAGCGTTGGCGCCCGTTATTCAAATTACTGTTTCTAACACGACGGGGCGACCTTTGTGTCGCACTTTTACACTGGCTACTGTTCACTGTCTGTTCAGCACGGCCGGTAGAAAAATAAGAATCACTAGTGCTACACTGAGAGCTACGGCTAGGAAAGCGTCCGTTGCGGCGCACTGAATTAACACTGTGGCTTTGCATTTCTACATCTGCTAAGTCAAAAGTATCATGCGCTTCAATAAGCTGCAGTACACTGTCTAATGAGGGGTCAGACTGTTTCAGAATTGCTGCTCTAATTCTGGGGTCCTGAATGTTCTGCGTAATCGCATCCCTCAACATAACGTCACTATACGAAAGTCCACAAGAGCAAGTAAATTTACATTGGCGGGTTAAGCCCTTCAATTCCGTAATCCACTCTTGGTGTGACTGCTGCGGTAATTTTTTAAGTCTAAAAAATCGGTACCGAGCCGCAGCTACGAGAACTTTTCTCTCATAATGAGCATTTAGTGCCTCTACTATGTGTTCAAAGTCTACATCACGAGGAGATGCGTGAGGGAATAGTTTTTGCAATAATACGAAGGTCTGGGGGCCCACTACAGATAATAACAGATGCTTCACTTTCTGACCTGTAATTTGATGAGCCGCGACGAGTTCTTGAAACTGTGCGAAGTAGTCACTCCATTCTTCCTCACGTTCGTTGTACTGGCGAAACGTAGGAAGAGGTGCAGCGGCAGGTGTGGGCTGCTGAAGCGGCGGCTGTTGTTGTTGGTTAGCTGCCTGCGCTGTGAGCTGGGACACCGCTTGGAGGAGTTGCGTTATTTGCGCCGTCTGTAACTGAATAATTTCCATTAAGTTTGGGTTCGGGGTAGTGGCCATGCTGACCGATTAGGCGCCGCGCATACAAGTAACTTATAACAAAACACAAATGCAATATGAAAGAGGACGCTCTGCAACAAAAAAGTCCACAAAATACGTAACAGAATATGTTCCCCCAAAAATCTTATAATAAGGGTGGGTGGGCGGGAGCAATTTTTGCGTGCTCCGACTGCTGCTGTCTGGCTGCTGTAAGCGGGCTGGTCCAAGGTTCTATCACTCCTCGTCGCCACTTTTGTATCCCATCCTCGTCGCCACTTTTCTGTCCCAACTTCGTCGCCGCTTTTGTGTCCCAGCCTCGTCGTAGGTGTCGGTGGCCGAGTGGAACGAGTCCGACACAGTAACAAAAATAGCACGCTGATGCAGGTACGGAGGGGAGCAGCCAGAAACTATAAACACTAGAGTAAATTAGAAAGAGATATATATTGCACAGAATGTAACAATACTTAACTTTTACATAGTACTGCAGAATGTTGATACATAGTTGTTAGAGGCCTGCCTAGTGCCTGTACGATAGCAAAGTCTTCAATGGTGCCTATCTGATTACGAAGGTCCTAACTCGTTGCTATCTCAGTCCGAAGTGACCGGTGTCTTTCCGTGGTGGCCACGAGCGGGGTTGCAGCAGAGGGCGCTCGTGGCTGTCGTCATGAGAACGCCGCGCCGTGCGTGCATGGCGGCGCGCGGCGAAAGTAGGTGGCGCGCACTTTGTACTTGTGCGACACCACACTTCCAGTAAGGACATCAACTTCTTAGATTTTAGATCATGGACCGATATTGATATCTGACTTTAATTTATTACGCTTTACTCTAGACTAACAGTAACAATGCAGTTCTTTTCATTTCGTACGCTTTGCTTTACGTCGTTTTGTAAACAATGCTGTTTTGTCTGACCGTAAAAAAAGCAGAGTTGTATGTTTTGATTTTTAATTTGGATTGTGTATCTGAACAAGACTGTGTTAACAGAATGTACAGATGGTGGTTCAAATCCACCTCCGGCCATCCAGATTTAGGTTTTCCGTGATTTCCCTAAATCACTCCAAGCATATGCCGGGATGGTTCCTTTCAAAGGGCACGGCCGATTTCCTTCCTCATTCTAACCCAAAAACTCCGAGCGTTAGCTCCGTCTCTAATGGCCAAGCTGTCGACGGGACGTTAAACCCTAAGCATCCATCCATCCACAGATTGTACATTTGTTTTATCTGCTTTAGCTGAGGAACCATGTTACCGGAACTTTGTCATTGAGCGCAGCTATACCGATCGTGCTTCATTCGAACAACCAATAGCAGAACACATCAGCAGTTCGCAGTGCTCTCAACTGAAGTCGGCAATTGTAATACTTCAGCTGTAATTTTTTTTTTTTTTTTTTTTTTTCATTATTGTTCCAGTGTGATGATGCGCTAAACATGAGTGACATGCAGATGCATATAATTTCCCACATTTACAAACTACGGACACTATTTCAAATATTTACTTTTCATTGGCATTCGTAACACAAGATCATCATGTTTACGCTGCTGCCAATAGCAAACAAAAGTCGATATGTATTGATCACGAACTCGAATCAAGGCGCAACATATCTTGAATGTCCGTGTCCCTACGCTCGCCCACACACACACACACACACACACACACACACACACACACATACACACACACACACAATCGACTGTCGCCTCACGTTGGTCACCTGTTGTCCTATTGACCGCTTTAGGTGCAGCAGCAGCTTACTTCTCCGTTGCGATTTAATACGCAAGTATTATTTGAAATCTTCTGTGCTGACTGGTTCCAGTGAGTTAAATAAAAAAAATAAAAAAAAAAATATATCCATGAGTGATCACAGAGCGCTGAAATTAACCTCTATACCTTTTCATCCTTTGTACTCATAAACTGCGGTACTCGGTCGACTGACTTCGATTACTTTCTTGTGGAAACAGGAAGGCAATCACTGCGTGTAATCGGTGGAACAGTAGAGCGTCGATTATCGGAACGCTGGTGAAGCGAACAACTGCTCTTTCCAAATGCTGAGCTCTTGTGTGTCGCGCTTCTCCCCAATGCCGTTTAGAGCCTGTTGCTCCCTCCTCCCTAACACAACTGCCAAACAATAGTAATTGCTTCCACAAACGTCTCAAAAACTGAAACAGGAGCTGGAAGAGCCTACTGAAATAGAGATCGCTGAAATGTGTGATACGAAAGTTAGCATACCAGCCGGTGTAGCTCACTCATCTAGCCCGTATATAAGTAGATAAGTAGATTAATTAATTAAAGCAGTATAGAAAAGCGATTTCGAAAATGTATGCATAGTCTTTCGCGGTCGTGATCATTGTCAATAAAATTCTCCAATACCGTATTGCCAATCTGAATGAAACCCTGAACAAGGCTACATGGAATGGTGTCCGAAACGACAGACAGTCTCTTAAATTAACAAAGCGGTATCAAATCCCGATAAATTTTATTAACAAAATTCCAAACTGTTGCAAAATGCCAAAAACAGTAATTATTTAGAAGAAAAAACCGGTGAAGTTCAGTATATAATAGCGACGTGTTTGCCGCACAAATATACTGAGTAACATTTCAGAAAATGTATTAAACTGCACATTAAAATGCTCTAGAGTCCAACCAGGATTACATAACTGTCTGGACTACGGGAGGCGAAACGCACTAAAGATGCAGTTAAACGAAGCGAAATCAATAATTGTTAGGTATGAGAAAGATATACAGGGCATTTGATAATTTATGGTATCCATCACCACTACCCATCTTAAAAATTCAGGCAAACGAACTGTCCAAAAATGTTATACTTCCGTACTGCCTACTGATTTAAACCCCGATATGGACTATTGTTTATATGTGCATACATCATCTTCAGTTGCTCATTCAGATAGGCACATTTTATCATAAAGATATGAAAATACCCGACTTCAGCGCAAATGTTTTGTTGTTCATGTGTAGTGTTTATCTTTAACATAAGCAAATTATTTACATTAACAGCACATAGTTACTTACATTTTTAATTTTGATACGATATCATGTTCTCCTTAATGTGCACAATCCAAATGGTGCAGGTTTTCTTGCAATAACTGTATTCATATATGAGAAATAAATTCCAGATATTGAAAACAATCTGTCATGTGCAGTTCTGATGTGCAGGTAGTAAGTTGACTGACTTATCATAAATGGAAGATTAGATTAGTACTTGTTCCATTGATCATAATTACGACATTTCGTAATGATATGGGACGAGTCAGTTTAGTAGAAGGTATCTTCACGCGATATTAGAAAAAGTACAACCTTTATTTCCAATTGTTTTCTTATTTTCTAATTTATATCTAAATTGCCTAATTTATATCTAACATTCTATCTAATGAGCAGGAAAAATGAATGAAAAATTCTTTTTATTTTATATTAAAATGGCTGTTGGTTAAATGGCACATTTTTGATACTAAATAAAGGAAGACTCTTGTGGCAGCATAATTCATAAATCACAGAGAAGAACATTGATCGAATTTTTCCTAAAACTTCTATAGGAAGTGTTGTGAATAATTTGTAAAAATTGGAAATATGCACGCAGATGAAAAAGTTATCGATCAACAGACGTAATGAACAGGACTACTTAGAAAATGTCGACCACGGAAATGAATGAATCTATTGAATCACAAATTAAACATACACAAATGTATTTCGTAAAATAGTATCTACGCAACGTATGTCCCATACATGATCCGAAAGATTAAAGATTGTAAACAATTTGCGTTTATAACCCAACTGTAAAAACGAGCAGTCAAAATTATTTCGCGTAAATTTATATTTGAATATAATGTGTGTAAATTATAGTTATATCTGAAAACACATAGTTGGAGTCTGGATGTAATGTGATCACCTACATATAGATATAAAGAGAAATGTAATTAATATATGAAACATTTTTAGTTTTACCTGAGACCTAAATAAGACACAATGACTACTTCATTAATGTTATTGCTGCGTGGCTGGAATTTTAGTAAAACTGCTGTTGTCGCTCAGGCTGGTTTTATAAAATTTCTAACTTATTTCACTTGACGACTTCTTATAATAACCTCGTAGGCAGTTAAATATGAGTAACAAGTACATAGATAAAAGTTGTATAATGCAAAATCGGTCGAGAAGGCTGTTATGAGAAGTTGTTAAATTACGATGAGAAACATCATAAAACTAGCGTTAGCAACCACAATAAGAAAAGCAGTTTCAATAAAACATCAGCGTCACAGTAATAACATCAAAGAAATAAAACATCACCAGCAGCAACGTCAGTGATGCCCTATGCACGTGACGTCCACCAAATTAAGCGCAAATTGTACCCTTAATAATAGGAAGAAAAATTTACAACTGGAAGTACTCAGAATACGTCATTCTACTGGACGGAGAACGGTAGATGTGATGAAAATATACAAATGCGATTTCAGGAAGATATGCGAGATTACTCATGACGATAAGAGCAACTTAACAAGATTTAAAAATGCTCAGTCTCTGTTGCAATATTTTAATTATTCGACACTGTTGCTGCACCAGCCGCCACCACCAACATCATGGAATGGAATGAAATGTTAACAAGATTTTTTCCCGCCTAGCATATCTTCGGCTTTGTAGTGACAAGGTTGTTGGATGTCATCTTAAGGGATATCGGGAAATATTCTGCCCAACTGTCAAAACTTGGAGGTCGTTGGAGGATCTTGCCCATAATTCTCTGAATGTCTTCCTCCCTTTTTGGAAATAATGCAGAACTTTTACGTTTTACATTGTAGTTATTACCTTTTCCTGTGTAACTGTGGCAAATTGTACATTCATCAGTAAGGCTAGACAATATGTGTATTCCATTTGAAATAGGACGAAAACTGAGAAAATTGAGCTTGTATTTTTTTAATAATTAATAATTTCTACATGAGCTAATTAACGAAAACAAAGCAACTGCCACGGATTCATCATTAAACGATTACTATTTTTCGAGCTAAAATTCGGTAAAGTTTAAAGCTGAATATCTAAATCTGATGTAGGTATATAAGAATAACGCGACAACAATTATGTAATTGTTGTTAAACCATTTTGTCATTTATTAGAATTAGTGCATTTTAATAAGAATTAAACTTACGTAGCCTTGAACTACTTTTTATTACACGTTGATTTCAGTTCTGAGTGTTTTCGAAACCATTACCTTCACCGTGGAAATAAATAAATAAATAAATAAATAGGCAAGCTCGTGCGGCATTAACAAGTTAGATTGCGCTGGACTGCCGTCCGAGAGTCATCAAGGAAAGACAGTTTTCAGCTCGACACGGTAAGCAGGGAGGCTAAACTGACTGGTTGGTTGCAACACGGATTATGGTATAGTGCAGTTGGCAGATTTGCCGCATAGATTTTTTTTTTTTTTTTTTTTTCCAAAGCTCTAAAGACACTTTAAAACCGTTTACTGATACTGTTTTGAAATCAAATGCTGGCATACATTTTATTCAATTAAAAATGCATTTTATGGACAAAAGAAGACAAAAGATGAAAAGCTCTTCATAATTTAAAATGTAAAATCTATACAATAGTGCCTTCATTTTGTAATTGATTTGAAATATTACTATGAATGATTTCCGAGCTATGATTGTCATGCCGGCCGCGGTGGCCGAGGGGATTGAGCCGCTCCAGTCACGATCCGCACGGCCACTACGGTCGGGGGTTCGAATCCCCCTCGGGCATGGATATTTGTGCCGTCCTAGTTCGTAAGTAGATCATAAGTAGTTTGTAAGTTTAGGGACTGATGACCCCGTAGTTAAGTTCCATAGACTCTATAAACATTTGAACATTTTTTATGATTGTCATAATCACGTGACTTCGTGGAGTGACGTTACTTTCGCTCCTAAAAAACAACCAAAAGCAATTGTATATCACAGCTGCTAGTCAAAGATATTAACGTGTACTTTTTATGACAGAAAAATGAAACCCCACAAAACGGCAAGTTTTCCTGCTGTTCGATTTGAAATGGAATGGACCATATGCACCAGAACGTAGGAAAGGTGCCTACCATTAAGAAAGAAAAGCATGACTCAGTTAAGATTTGTGACACCAGTACAAAGATTTCGCGCTGCAGCGGAGAGTACGCTGATATGAAACTTCCTGGCAAATTAAAATTGTATGCCTGAACCGGGACTCGAACCTGCCACCTTTGCCTTTAGCGGGCAAGCGCTCTACCGACTGAGATATCCCGACACGACTCACGATGCTGCCTCACAACTTAGAAGATTGGAAAGTAGGAGGCGAGGTACTGGCGGAAGTAAAGTTGTGAGGCGGCATCGTGAGTCGTGTCGGGATAGCTCAGTCGGTAAAGCGCTTGCCCGCTAAAGGCAAAGGTCCAAGGATCGAGTCCCGGTTCCGGCACACAGTTTCTCGTTTAGGCGAAAAATTTTCTCTTCCAATTGTGAAAGCACCTACTTACACATGGAGACATGGTCATCTAAATAAAATATAAGCAATGTTATCAGAAAGATTGAGGTGCTCCTGTTAGCTATTAGGGAATGGAACTGGAGGGAAATATCATAAAAGCAGTTCTATGAACCTTCTGCCATGTACCTTGTGACTTTATGGAAGTAATGGTCTTAGAGTTGTGCAATTAGTGTTAATGATGGTATTGTGTGGAAAGATAAAGGATTGGCAGGGGACCGTTGCTTGTGATTGGAGCAGCTACAAGACGGCCCAGGTATCGGGTTAAACGAGCAGCAAGTTACGAGTCTGTCCAAATCGATAGAAATCTGGGAAAGGCCAATGCTTTATACCCAAAACGAATGAGGGCAGTTAGCTGAGTGTTTATTAAGGAATGTCTTAAGACATCTGTCAGTTCCACACTCCATATATATATATATGAATGTTTTTCTGTATGTCCTCTATGTGTTCATAAACCATTCATTCGATTTTAATTAAACTTTAGTGAACTGTTCATCGTACGTTCACGTAGGTTCCTGGTCCAAACACAAAAGAGCACGACACAGCTGAGGAGATATGACGTCATAAATAATGAGAGGCCACAGCGTGAGAATACCCAGATTTATGCGTCAATTATTGGCAAATGGGAGTAGTTAGGGACCTGCAACAAAGTTTGCATGTAATTTCGGACGTTTATGAAGCGTTGTGTATCTGAGTACCCCTCCCCCCGCCGCAAAGCATGATTAAACGAAAGGAAGTCTATCGCTCAGGACAGTTTCGCTGCGGATGCCGTAAAACTGTCGCATAAGGCATGACCTTGTATCAAATAAAGTCGGCATTGCAGGTTACTATTCATTTTTGTTTGCAAGTCTCCCTCAATTCTCTTGCATCCAAAATTAACCAATCTGTTTTCTTAATCTCTATCTATATAAAAGCGAAATGACACTCACGCACTCACTGACTGAATACGAAATCTCGAAAACTGTGAAGCTGAAATTTAGCGGGAATTTTGTTTGTAGGTAGAAAAGTCAGCTAAGAAAGTATTTTGTGATAGATGCATGGCGAAGCATACTTCTCCTACAGATTCACGAAATCTACAGTTTCATTCCGATCTCCGCGAAATTTCGCATGCTTGGCCTTCAAAACAAGAGGAAGGCCACTACCTTAAGTTCCATACGGTTCATGGCGAAAGGTACTTTGAAACATAAAAATGGAACCTTAAATACTTTGGTCGCGCCATAACTTGAGAACGGCTCGACCAATTTCACATATTTCCTTCTTTTGTATTTTTCGTTAATTTCAGAACAAGGGTTGTATGAAATAAAACTGGAATATTTGAGAGCAACAAAGTGCGTTAATGTGACCCTGCGTTTTTATTGCAGACAAACCTATAGTTTTGTTCTGATATTGATGAAATTTTGCACACTGTACCTTAAAAAAAATAATAAAATAAAAATAAAAAGAGAGAGAGAGAAATGTCACTGTCTGTATAAAAATTCGTTCGGTAGCTTGGTGGAGGGCACTTAACTTTCGGTATTTTACTAAATGCATAGTTTTGCTCCAATATTTATGAATTTTTGCACACATGACCTTTAAACCAAGATGAAGATAACTGGATAACTGGATATATAAATGTGTGGTACATGATCGAAGGTATCTGCCAGAAAACTTTGCCGGGAGAGGGAAAAGTGGAAACGAACAGAGAGATGGGAGAGAAAGAGGTGGATACAGAGAAAGGGGGAAGGGGATGTGGACTACGAGAGAGTAATACCGGATTTATAGCTAGTTTGGAATAAAATAAAATAAATTCTAAAATGATTTGCCATCAACATATAAGACATCTACGACGCTGAAATAATGATGCACGTGATTCTAAAAATAATTTCAGTATCTCAAAAATTAAAAATGATGACTACTATATCAAAATATTGAAAAAGCAAGCTTACAATAACCTACTTTTGAATCCGTCATGCAACTGCAACAAACTCTGCTTTATATGATAGCTTATTGTCTGTAGCTATCATCCCGAAAGCGTCTCATTTGTATACATTCATTTAACGGCTGATTTCAACTGATATAAATAGAAATATATATGATACAATGGTAAAATAAACAGATCATCGTATTCTCCACAGTAACACTAAAATGCAAGCAGCATCATTTATCTCTCATATCTTTAATTTAGAGTCTAAATTTATTGTAAAATTTGCCAGTAATTTACGTAAATATTGTGTAACTTGAGCGGTCGAGGCCATGAAAGCTGGTTTGCCTATTTATTTCAGACTTTATGCGGTGCTAATTAACTGTCCTTATTGTATTTAAATAATGTTTTATTAGTAAGGAAGCCGTTTAAGATGGTGAGATTTTGCTTAAAGAACTATCTCGTATTAAAATGCATACGATTTAGGAAGGGATGGCGATCGGCCAATGACGAAGCGGCCAAAGAGCAGAACTGATGGGGAGTGCGTGTTTGGGAGAGAGGACGTGAGCGAAGGGGGCGTTAAAAAAGGGAACTTCATGGCTAGTTGTGGCAGGAGAAGGACCCTCTTGGATGATAGAAGTGTTTCGATTGGGGAGAATGGATCTGCTTCCCGGGACTGTAAACTTGGCGAAAAAAATTGTACGCCAGTGCAGCTGATTCGTGTTTATGCTTATACACATGAACTTACTAGTGTAGAAATAGTGTTCGGGAAACTTAAAATACTTTGAACAGTTGACAATTTCATTTGGAGTGCTCGCTAAATATACAGATTTTCTGTGTTTATTAAAGTTTTTATTACTTAGTGGGGGGAAAGTGCTACTAATTTCTTTTCGCAGGTAATATGACTACTGAACCATATTATTAAGTTTAATACTTCATCTGACCACTTCCAATAAGGAACCAATTTGTTCAAATGTTTGTAGAACTTACGGGACTTAACTACGGAGTCATCAGACCCTAAGCTTACAAACTACTTATGAACTAGCTAAGACTAAGGACGGCACAAATATCCATTCCCAAGGGGGGATTCGAACCCCCGACCGGAACCAATTTGATTGAATAAACCTCATTAAAGTAAATGTCTGACTTCATGTACATTATTTGCAAACGTTAGAATGAAACACTTTTTGTTAATTAACCGATTATTTTTCTTAATACTTTTTAATTTGTTTCGCAAAATACAGTCCATGTATAAAGGTGTTTAACTGCAGGATTACAGGTAAAAGACAATAGCTGCAAGTTAGGTAGTTGCTGGGGCATGAAAGCAGACATGTACGGTTCAACCGTAAGATAATATCGAGCTAAATTTCGAAATCAAAGAAGGAAGTAGCCCTATGAGTAGGTTCTTACTCCGTATAGTCTGCAGGATAGAGCGCAAAATCACAAATTCAATGTGACTTTCAGAGTATTTTAGTAGATGTAAATAACTTTATAAATCCGTGATACTATACCTTTTACTTCTTGTTGTTGCTCTAGTGCTGATATTTCGGTTGTGCTTCTAAAAAAGGAAGGCTGTAAAATAGGCACAAATTCTACCGTACTTGCTGATTTGAAAACCATATCTCTATTGCAATACAGCTTAGATTGGTGTCATTGACTGTGTTATACATGAAATAAAAATCGTAACCTTGGAGCGTAACATTACTCATACGTAACTATTCTGACTCAATAAAAAGACTAAGTTGTTTGAAAGTGTTCCATATGAAAGCCAAATAACTAATTTCAATTGTAATGGCGACACAAAGCCAGTCTAGCAAAATGGCACATAAAACATCTGTAAATTAATAAAAAGAGAATTACTGAGGTAGAATGGAGAGAATGAAATAAAATGATAAATAAGAAAATGAAAATGTTTAAATTATTTAATAAGCTGAAGGTCGTGTTGCAAATCACTTACATCTTTTATACAGAAGAATTCAGGAGCTCAAAAGTCCTGCTTCTTCACGCTATAGGAACAGAACTGAGCGTGACAAACCAAAAATTCTGATTCAGAGACAGATATTTGGCAGGTTGTCAATAATTATCACTGACCGGAGAGGAATAGAGATAGAAAGGGCATTTCTTTTTATCTTTTTTCATCGCCGAAGAGAATGTAGTGTTTCAAATTGCAAGAGAAAATTCTAACAGTCGATGCGGCTGAATAGTATACATACATTTTATAGCCTTCCTGGAGTACTACTGTGTAAACCAGCCGAAAATCAAATGTATACGTCTGCAGTGTGTGAGAGATATGCGAACGTTCAGCATCTACTTATAAGTAGATAAACATTTTACTTAGGCAGTATAGAGGGGTGGGGGTTAGTGGATGGTCAGGGAGAGAGACGAGATGGACAGGTAGAGGAGGGAATGGACAGAGGGGAGGAAAGGGAGCAGAAAGAAATACAAAATTAAGAGAGAAACTGAGGAGGAAGTTGGGGACAGAAGTGGGGGGGTGGGGGACAGTGTTTCTGTTATGGCGTTGTAGGAACACTTTAACAGAAGACTGCCACAAATTTACTAGCACAAGAAATTAATTACAATAAAATGAAGACTCATCTATGGGCTCTGGAGAAGTACAATAATGGCAGAGCGATAAAGTGTAGACATCTGAGTGAATGTTTCAAAGTTCCCTTCACTCTCTTGGATAGTTTCTAAGTCTCAGTACCTGAACAAGTCTTGGAACACAACGTAGCTCTGTACGAGTGTGAGGCAACACTTATTACGAAAACGATGCACAACTGGCCAGACGATGAACTCTGGAAGACACGAAGTACTCCGCCAACAGTCGGATATTGAACAGTAGTCCAGCCAGTCACAATGCAAACAAGTGATTTATTTACGTGCGAGGTCGCTTGTGGGAATCTGTGGACTGGTATTGTCAATGTGACGATCCCTGGGACACGAAGTTCGGTATCTGATGTGTTGTAGTAGTCTATGACACAAACAGGACAGTTAGAGGATGGAGAATAGGTGGAGGAGAAGGAAGAGGTGGAGGAGATAGGCAGAGGGGGAGGAGAAGTTGGGCAGAGAGGAGGTTGGAGACAATGGAGATGTAAGAAACGTTATCTTACGGGTAACACGCCGCAAACTCCTGAGACATATCTATCTGGCTTCTATATTTATGAAGAGAACGGACATAAAGAAACATAACACATAAAGGAGGCACAATACCTGTTCCCCTGCTTTAATTGCACATAGGCACATGAACCAACGTGAAAATTACAGAATTATCAGTTTAATTAGTCGTAGTTGCAAAATACGAATACTAACTGGTGGAATCCGCCCTTGAGGAACATCAGTTTGGATTTTGGAGAAATGTAGGAAATCGCTAGGAAATACTCAGATTACGACTTATCTTACAAGATATCTTAAGGAAAGGAAAATCTTCTTTAGCATTTACATAACTGGAGAATGTTTTTGAAAATGTTGATTGGAATACACTATTTCAAATTCTGAAGTAGTCAGGGGTAATATATATGGAGTGAAGAGTTATATTCAACTTATACAAAATCCAGACAGCAGTATTAGACTCGAAGGGCATGAAAGAGTCGCAGTTGTAGGGAAGGGAGTATGACAGGATTGCAGCCTCAATGTGTGTCAGTCTGTACATTGATCAAGCTGTGAAGGAACGCAAGGAGAAATTTGGAGAAGGAATTAAAGAACAGGGAGAATAAATGAAAACTTTGCGATTTCCTGGTGACATAGTAATTCTGCAAAGGACCTGGAAGAGCAATTAAGCGGAATGGATATTGTCTTGAAAGGAAGGTATAAGGTGAACATTAACAAGAGTCAAACTAGGGTATTGGAATGTAGTATCAGAAAATCAGGCGTTGCTGATGGAAATAAATAAGGCAATGAGACAATAAAAGTATTTGTGTAGCAAAATAACTAGGAATGGCCCAGGTATAGAAGATGTAAAATGCAGAATGGCTATAGGAAGAAAAGTGTTTCTGAAGAAGAGAAAATTATTGACATCCAATATTAGTTTAAATGTTAGGAAGTCCTTTTTAAAAGCATTTGAATGGAGTGTAGAATGTATGGGTGTGAGACGAGGACGATAAGGAGTT
Organism: Locusta migratoria; assembly: GCA_026315105.1. Lineage (NCBI taxonomy): Eukaryota > Metazoa > Arthropoda > Insecta > Orthoptera > Acrididae > Locusta > Locusta migratoria. The sequence continues at coordinate 151,978,665 of CM048746.1, read as the reverse complement.
TAACCAAAAGATGATACAAGCTGTCGAAATGTGGTGCTATAGATGGATAGATCATGCAAATAATGAGGAAGTACACAACAGAATTGGGGAGAAAAGGAGTTTGTGGCATATGCTGACTAAGAGAAGGGATAGGTTGGGGGGATACATTCTGGGACATGGAGGAATCGTCAGCATGAGAAGGAAGTGTGTAGGGTAAAAGTCGTAGAGGGAGACAGAGGGACGAATACAGTGAGCAAAGAAAGGGTGTAGGTTGCCGTTCTTATTCTCAGATGAAGAGACTTACACAGCACAGGGTAGCGTGGAGAGCAGCATCATGCCAGTCTGCGGACTGAAGATCAAAAGAACAACAGGCAAAGTAAGTGGTAAGAAAACATTTACGTCGTTACTGTTTCGTTATCAAGGATTTTATAAGGCTTTTAGTTTCTTAGCTGAATGGGTGAGGAGGACTGTATCGAATATTTTTACTTAAAACAAAGCTGGTGGCTTTCAAAACGCGGTACCTGTACGTACATCCGCATGTTTGACGCTCTCATATTCCCGTATAGGACAGGCAGCTGTATGTAGCGTGCGTTTCATCTGGACAGGGACACCGGCACCTCTATTCGAACACCTCTCTGCAATATTGGAGAGCACTGCCTCTATGTGTGTGTGCTCGCCAAACACGGCAGACAGGAAATGGGGGCGCACCCACTACGGGAGCAGCCTGAAGCTACCAGACATCTCATTTACATCTGATATGGTCCAATGAGAACGACCTGAGCACGATACGTGACGTGATCGTACTACAGTCACGTCTGCCCTACTTCACGCCTGACGCTTCCGCACGTCGAACAGGTGCTAGCCTGTGTTTGAAGCTGTAAGCTTGTTACCTCGCATGGTCACCTAATATTACTACCGGCTACCAGAACATAGGTAATCCAGATCTATACTCCGAAATTCACTGTGTTATGGGCGACATAGTACTCATTCTACCTAAGTACAATGCATCAAATCAACAAGTGATGAAAATAAACCAAATTATTCTTAAAGTGACTGTAACCTATGTCCCAGACCTCAATTGACTTCCTGCCAGGTACTGGCAGACGTAAGGCTGTGAGAAAGAGTCGTAAGTCGTGCTAGCATGGTTCAGTCAAATCAGCTCCCTACCAGGAAACACAAAGATCCCATGTTCCAGACTCAGTCTGACACACAGTTTTCATCTCCAGGAAATTTAATTTGGTTTATACTTAATCCATCTTAGTTGTTTTATACCACCACTATTGTAAAACTGTGCCCCTGGAGTACTTTCTAACGCTGCATATTCTATTCAGATCTTGTTGTTGTTTTCTTCAGTCCGGAGACTGGTTTGATGCAGCTCTCCACGAGCTCTCCACTGCGCAAGCCTCTTCGTCTCCACATAAGAACGGCAACCTACGTCTGTCTGAATCTGCTTACTGTATCCATCTCTTGATCTTCCTCTGCGGTTTTCACACCACACACTTCCCTCCAACGCTAAATTCACAATTCCTTGATGACTAAGAATGTGCCCTACCAATCTATCCCTTCATTTAGTCAAGGTATGCCAGAAATTTCTTTTCTCCTCAATTCTGTTCAGTACTTGCTCATTAGTTACGCGATCCACCCACCTAATCTTTAGCATTCTTCTGTAGCACCACATTTCAAAAGCCTCTATCCTCTTCCTGTCCGCACTGTTTATCGTCCATGTTTCACTCCCATACGAGGCAACACTCCATTCAAATGCCTTCAGAAAGGACTTCCTTAGGCTTAAATCAATATTCGATGTTAACAAATTTCTCTTTTTCAACAACGCCTTTCTACCCATTGCCATTCTGCATTTTATGTCCTCTGTACTGCGACCATCATTTGTTATCTTACTGCCCAAGTAACAAAACTCATCTACCTCCTTTATTGCTTCGTTACCTAATCTAATTCCTTCAGCATCAACTGATTTTCTTAGACTGCACTCCATTATCCTAGTTTTGCTCTTGTTAATGTTACATGCACATTTGAGCACACTGTCCATTCCGTTCAACTGCTCTTCCAGGTCCTTTGCTGTCTCTGACTGAATTACTATGTCGTCAGCAAAATGCAATGTTTTTAATTCTTCACCCTGAACTTTAATTCTTTCTCCAAATTTTTCCTTGCTTTCCTTTATAGCATGCTCAATATACAAATTGAATAACATCGGAGAAAGGCTACAACCCTTCCCAACTGATGCTTCCCTTTCATGCCCTTCAACTCTGACAACCGCTATCTGGCTTTTGTACAAATTGTAAATAAACTTACGTTCCCTATATTTTACTCCTGCTTGCTTCAGAACTTGAAAGAGTTTATTCAAATCAACATTGTCAAAAGCCTTCTCCAAATCAACAAAAGCTAGATATGTAGGTTTGCCTTTTCTTAATCTATCTTCTAGGATAAGCCGTAAAGTGAGTATTGCCTCACGTGTTCCTACATTTCTCCTGAACTCAAACTAATCTTCTCCGAGGTCGGCTTCTACCAGCTTTTCCATCCTTCTGTAAATAATTCGTGTTATTATTTTGCAACCATGACTTATTAAACTGATGGTTCTGTAGTTTTCACACATGACTGCACCTGCTTTCTTTGGAATGGGGATTATAACACTTTTCTTAAAGTCTAAGGGTACCTCACCTGTCTCATACATCTTACACACCAAGAGAAACAATTTTGTCATGGCTGGTTCTCCCAGAGACTTCAGTAGCTCTGAGGGAATACCATCTACTCCAGGGGCCTTGTGTCGAGTTAGGTCTTTCAGTGCTCTGTCAAATTCATCTCTCATCTACTTCTTCTCCCCATTTCTACAATATTTCCGCTAAGTTCATTTCCTTCATAGAGCCTCTCTGTATTTCCACCTTTCAGCTTTCCCTTCTTTGCTGATAACTTGTTTCCCATCAGAGTCCTTGATGTTCATAGAGCTGTTTTTCTTACATCGAAATGTTTCTTTTATTTTCCTGTAGGCTGTATCTATTTTCCCCTATTTATACATTCTTCTACATCCTTTCATTTGCCTTCTAGGCACTCCTGCTTAGCCATTTTGCACTTCCTGTCAATCTCATTTCTTAGTCGTCTGTACTCCATTTTGACTGTTTCATTTACTGCATTTTTATAATTTCTCCTTTCATCGATTAAATTTAGTATCTCCTGTGATATCCAAGGATTTTTTGTAGGTCTTGCCTTCCTACCTATTTTGTCCTCTGCTGCCTTCACTATTTCATATCTATGCTACCCATTCCTCCTCTACTGTTTTATTTTCCCCAGTTTCTGTCAATTGTTGCCTACAGCTCTCTCTGAAATTCTTAAGTACAGTTCATAACTAACAAGTTATGGTCAGAATCTATATCTGCCCCTGGGTATGTCTTACAGTTTAAAACCTGGTTTCGAAATCTATGTCTTACCATTAAAAAATCTATTTGGTATCTCTCGGTGTCTCCTGGTCTCTTCCACGTATACAACCTTCTTTTGATTCTTAAACCAGGTGTTTGTTATGACTAAATTATGTTCCGTGCAAAATTCTACCAGGCGTTCTCGTCTTTCATTCCTTTTGCATAGTCCATATTCACCTACTATTTTTCCTTCTCTTCCATTTCCTACTACTGAATTCCAGTCTCCCATAACAATTAAGTTTTCCTCTCCCTCAGTTGTCTGAATAATTTCCTTTAGGTCCTCATATATTTCTTCGATCTCCTCATCATCGGCAGAGCTAGTTGGCATATAAACCTGTACTATTGTGGTCGCTGTGGGCTTCGTATATATCTTGACTACTATAATGCGATCACTGTGTTGCTCATATTAGTTTACCCGCATTCCTATTTTCTTATTCATTATCAGACGTACTCCTGTAATACCCCCAACTGATTTTGTATTTATAATCCTGTACTCGCCTGACCAGAAATCCTGTTCCTCTTTCCACCGAACTTCACTAATCCCCACTATATCTAATTTTAACCTATTCATTTCCCTTTTTAAATTTTCTAGCTTCCCTAACTGATTAAGCGATCTAAAATTCCACGCTCCGATCCGTATAATGCCAGTGTTCTTTCCTGATGATCACATCCTCCTGAATAGTCCCCGCTCGGAGATCCGAATGGGGGACTATTTTGCCTCCGGAATATTTTACCCGAGAGGATGCCATCATCATATGTTCATACAGTAGAGCTGCATGTCCTCGGGAAAAGTAACGGCTGTAGTTTCCCCTTGCTTTCAGCCATTCGCAGTAACTGTGTGGCAAAGCCACATTAGCTGATGTTACAAGGCCAGCTCAGTCAATCATACAGACTGTTGTCCCTGTAACTACTGAAAAGGCTGCTGCCTCTCTTCAGGAATCACACGTTTGTCTGGCCTCACCACAGATACCCCTCCGCTGTGGCTACAGCCACGATACGGCTATCTGTATCGTTGAGGCACGCAAGCCACCCCACCTCGGCAATGTCTGTGGTTCATGAGCGTGGAAGCAGATCTTTTTCTAAAAAATTATGGAAATTTACAAAATATCCCTTTCTTTTTATTTGATCAATAATCTATAATTAGCGAGCTACGTTGCATACCAATAAGGTTTTAATTTTTTCTATAGTTTTCGGATATTTTCCTCCATTTTTGAAATCACCTAAAGCCTATCATCGTTGGCCACAAGATTCCTTTTTTGTGAGTTGACACGCTTCTATATGTTAATGCATTTCTTTTATTGCCTTTTTTATAGCCGCTTCTTTATTATTTGTGTTGCTCTTTACATTTGCAGACGAATTAATGGCAAATAACCACTCATCGAAGTAAAGAGAAAACAGTGCGTAAATTATACTTCTTGTTGATGTATTTATTCTACTACTTCCATGCCTTCTATTTCTAAATGTTTACTGAAGAAGGAAAGCCATTCGTTTCTGGCCTATTCCGGCGATATATGACCTACGGCGAGTTGTGTGAAACTGCATGAAGTCATCCAAGAATTAAACATAGAAGTGATCTAACACCCAGAAGATGACCGCTTGCAATAGTGGCCGAAACGCCGGTGACGTATTTGATATATTGACGATGCGGTCGAACACCCAGAAGAGTTTTATAAACAACGGCCGCGGAAGCCTTCGTTTACATAGAAGTGACCTTAATCAGTGAACCATTGCAGTCCTTGTCTGAAGTTTGGCACATTAGTTTGCAGTCGTTGTACTTCGCAAAGTATACGGAGATCATGTAACGCTAGACTGCTGCCAAACGGAGTTTAAGTAAAAGGTTCTGAATACATAGTTTGGCATAGAAGCAAAGAATTATTGGTATACACTGTTGAAGGAATTGTATTAAAATCCTGCATGCCACCGCCCCGAAAATACTGTGGAAGGCTTCCTGTCAGGAAGCATTCTTGCCGTAAATTGCTAACTAGTTACATATTTTTCACTTAACGGTTTATAATACTTTCATCCATCACTTTTGAGATGCATTTCCATCATTCATCTAATTATTTATTTGTCTTTACACGGCAAAATTTCTTATATAGAAAGTGTTGAAAACTTTTTGAAGTGGTAGTATCGAAAATAAATAATTAAATAAATAAATAAATAAAAATAAAAACAATCCGGAAACGCATCCTTTCTGAGACAAACCCGCGTTTATAGGATGGGGTGTGCGATGCTTGGCGGCAATTAACATAGTTATTGTATTGGCGCTCTGCCAAATGTGTCTCTACGGTATTATGACGTCTTACTCACAATATTACATACTGTCGTTCTAGCACGGAGGATATAGTGACTGAAGTAGATATATTACTTTATTAAAATAAAAGAAACAATTACCATGGATGCTGCATTTTTTCTTGGTTATTAAAAAGCCATTCGGTAGTTTGCTGTCCTGTTGTAGGCTACGCTAGGTGTCGCCCTTTTGTGTACATTATTGTACTCGGTACGTATCATGAAATTTTATCTTCTGAGAGAAACGGACTCACTTTCGTGTTTAGTGTTATTGGGCTGTTACTGCGTACAATAATGATGTTGTACATTTACACACAATCTATCACAAAAATGTTCAAATGTTTGTTGAGCTTATAGGACTTAACTACGGGGTCATCAGTCCCTAAACTTACAAACTACTTATGATCTAGCTTATATTAAAGACGGCACAAACATCCATTCCTGAGGGGGGATTCGAACCCCTGAGGGGGAACGGTCTCAAGCACTGTAGCATAGCGCCTCAATGCGCTCGGCCGCTCCGCTGCGGCAGTCTATCACAGACAGTCGCGAAATTCTGTAGGGAAAAATTGCTGTTGAAGCGATACTAGCGCTCCAAGCGGCCAGGAGGGAGTAACAGATGGATGGAATGATACGAACTGAGAAATTGTTGTTTTTAATGCAGTTACTATCATATTTCCTCGTCGCTGAAAGTTGTGATCTTTCTAATACAAATACGTCATTGAAGTAATATCACTGCTTCTGTTAATGGCAGTCTATAATAACAAATTCTCAGTGCAGTGTAGTTCATACAGTTCACAATACCTAATTCGTAACCACATCGCCCAATAAATTTTTGAAAGCAGAAATGAATTGCAGTCTGGTATACTCAATTATAATAGGAACTGATTAAGGTTATATTCACGTGCTTAGTGCGTACTGTCACGTTGCACAAGTTTTGTTTCAGCAGATTCCGGACATTGTAATATTTTGAAAACAAAATATGACTTTACATTGTAGGATAGTAGATTCTACGTCACGTTATGAATACTCTGTTCACCTTATCCTTGCTGCTGTGATTTCTTTTATCTATCAATTTTTTTTAGCTACTTGGTAGGTATCAAAAAACATTTTCAGGAATCTGACGTGTTATTAACTGTGTATATATGGACATATTTATTTGTAGCTACACATTCTCTTTATCAAACTAATAGGTAACCGCAAAAATATGTTGGTATACAGACCTATAATTTTTGTGTAACTGAGGTACGAAACTAAGCAGGCTCCAGAGAAATACCTGATTAACTGATACTGGAAGCATTCAGGCATTACTTTTAAACAGCAGTAATATTATGAAATAATGGCCTGGTATTCCCGATTCCGATTAAAACGTGATTTAATTGTTTCAGATTATCTATTATGCTGAAATGTATAAGTAACCACCGTAATTGAACACTTGTCATTCGTTACATTGTAAGAAAATTGCCTGTTGGAGGTCGTCAAATAATCTCAAAATTTAGAATGCGTAATAGCATACTCTAGTAATAATAATTTCGTTATTGAATGTTGCAGCAAATCACAACTAATGGGTAGCAACAACACTTTCGCAGTGAAAGTTAAAAATTTTGAATAAAATAAAAGATATTAATTAACTTGAAACAATCACTGTGGTAATTAATTAAGCTTGGCCCTATCTGACTTAGCATTGACTACAACCTCCAACTAGCACCTCTTACGATTCACGAACAGCACAACTTCACTAATAAATGTGTCAGAATTCATGTAGTGGTGATGGCGTTTTCGTGTTATAATAAAAATTGTAATAGCAGATAGACTCTGACTGCCATGATAATAGCTCAATACAGTGAAACTCCTTGGTGCAATGAGCTTCACAAATACTACAGTCAAAGTTCTCAATAATTTTGATATTATTGTTTAAAGCATTCAAGTTCCTTATAAAACTTTACGTAAACTATTTTTTTTTAATTGGTTCCAGGGCCTGGGTAGCGTACGCGTGTAACTGGCTGAGCAGAGTTTGGCATTTAACGTATTTCATAAAAAATTACTTCAGTCAAGTCTGGTGAAACTACTATAATACTTTGACTACTGTTAGCCTGGTTACTTTCTACATAAATGAAACCAACTTTGCTTTACTTGTAAACTCTGTTGCACTTTAATTACCAGTCTCTGTGGTTGCAACACGTCTAGCAATTCTTTAACTCGTCTAGCAATTTCTTTAAAACTGATCGTAATTACTTTGAAAATGATTGAACTTGTTAGTCAATGTACAGGAATAATCAACATAATCTAATAATGGTGATAATGGGGTGACTACAACTACTTACAAAATTAAGACTGGTTTCAAAATAAGTCATGTATAATTGAACCAAAGCTCTGATTGGGTTGACACTACATTTACATGCATACAAAATGAAATGTTACAATAGTACTCATCTGTTTTCGTCGTCTTTGTCGTGAAGTCCAAACAAGACAGATATGAATACAATAGGTACTCTTACTACAAGAACGATCACACTCGGTGACAATAGACTTGATACCAAACAATTACTTTTCTTGCACACATGAAAAAAGATTACACTGAGTATAAATAAACTTGTTTCGCACTTCCTTCGATACATGAAACAGTACGCCTCTCAGGCTTATTGCAATTGCATAAAACTCGCACCACACTGCGCCTAACGTGCCTCTGCACCATCAACAAAACATTTATATGTTTACTATAGCGAGCCGGCTCCGCGACTGCATTTATGTCTTTACTTTGGCGAGTCCGCACTGCGACTGCCTTTTAGCAGCGCGACACTCACAGCTACTACTTCTGTGCCAAAGACAGTCTTTACAACAGGTTAAACATTTTCTCTGGCGCATTGCTAACTTACAGCATAAGAATGTCCGTGCATTCATGCGGGTTTACACATATAGTACATGTTTACACTAAATGATTCAATATAGAAAATGACGTTACATAAAAATATATATCTAGCATATAACAACTGAAAAATACATGAAATAAAGAAATTTAAGACAATATATACATTATACCACTCCCATGAACCACAGACATTGCCGAGGTGGGATGGCTTGCGTGCCTCAACAATACAGATAGCCGTACCGTAGGTGCAACCACAGCGGAGGCGTATCTGTGGAGAGGCCAGACAAACGTGTAGTTCCTGAAGAGGGGCAGCAGCCTTTTCAGTAGTTACAGGGACAACAGTCTGTATGATTGACTGAGCTGGCCTTGTAACATCAGCTAATGTGGCTTTGCCACACAGTTACTGCGAATGGCTGAAAGCAAGGGGAAACTACAGCCGTTACCTTTCCCGAGGACATGCAGCTCTACTGTATGAACATATGATGATGGCATCCTCTCGGGTAAAATATTCCGGAGGTAAAATAGTCCCCCATTCGGATCTCCGGGCGGGGACTACTCAGGAGGATGTGATCATCAGGAAAGACAATACTGGCATTCTACGGGTCGGAGCGTGGAATGTTAGATACCTTAATAGAGTAGGAAAATTAGAAAATTTAAAAAGGGAAATGGATAGGTTGAAGTTAGATATAGTGGGGATTAGTGAAGTTCGGTGGCAGGATGAACAGGATTTCTGGTCAGGTGACTACAGGATTATAAATACAAAATCAGTTGGGGGTATCACAAGAGTAGGATTGATAATGAATAAGAAAATAGGAATGCGGGTAAACTACTATGACCAGCACAGTGATGGCATTATCATTGTCAAGATAGATACGAAGCCAACACCGACAACAGTAGTACAGGTTTATATGCCAACTAGCTCTGCCGATGATGAGGAAATCGAAGAAATATATGAGGACCTAAAGGAAATTATTCAGACAATTAAGGGAGAGGAAAACTTAATTGTTATGGGAGACTGGAATTCGGTAGTAGGAAAAGGAAGAGAAAGAAAAATAGTAGGTGAATATGGACTATGCAAAAGGAATGAAAGACGAGAACGCCTGGTAGAATATTGCACGGAACATAATTTAGTCATAACAAACACCTGGTTTAAGAATCAAAAGAAGGTTGTATACGTGGAAGAGACCAGGAGACACCGGGAGATACCAGATAGATTTTATAATGGTAAGACATAGATTTCGGAACCAGGTTTTACAGTGTAAGACATACCCAGGGGCAGATATAGACTCGGACCATAACTTTTTGGTTATGAACTGTAGGCTGAAACTGAAGAAACTACAAAAAGGTAGGAAAATAAGGAGATGGGACCTGGATAAATTGAAGGAACCTGAGGATCTTAAGAATTTCAGAGGGAGCTTTAGGCAACAATTGACAGAAACAAGGGAAAATAAAACAGTAGAGGAGGAATGGGTAAAATTGAGAGATGAAATAGTGAAAGTAGCAGAGGACGAACTAGGTAGGAAGGAAAGACCTACAAAAAATCCTTGGATATCACAGGAGATACTAAATTTAATCGATGAAAGGAGAAAATATAAAAATTCAGTAAATGAAACAGGCAACGACTAAGAAATGAGATTGACAGGTAGTGCAAAATGGCTAAGCAGGAGTGGCTAGAAGGCAAATGCAAGGATGTAGAAGAATGTATAAATAGGGGAAAAATAGATACAGCCTACAGGAAAATAAAAGAAATATTTGGAGATAAGAAAAACAGCTCTATGAATATCAAGGACACGGATGGAAAACCAGTTCTCAGCAAAGAAGGGAAAGCTGAAAGGTGGAAAGAGTATATAGAGCGGCTCTACAAAGGAAATGAACTTCGAGACAATATTGTAGGAAGGGAAGAGGATGTAGATGAAGATGAAATAGGAGATTCTGTACTGAGAGAAGAATTTGACAGAGCCCTGAAAGACCTAAGTCGAAACAAGGCCCCTGGAGTAGATGATATTCCCTCAGAGCTACTGAAGTCTCTGGGAGAACCAGTCATGACAAACCTGTTTCACCTGGTGCGTAAGATGTATGAGACAGGAGAAGTACCCTCACACTTTAAGAAAATGTTGTAATCCCCATTCCAAAGAAAGCAGATGCAGACAGGTGTCAAAAAATACAGAACCATCAGTTTAATAAGTCATGGTTGCAAAATATTAACACGAATTATATACAGAAGGATGGAAAAACTGGTAGAAGCCGACCTCGGGGAAGATCAGTTTGTGTTCAGGAGAAATGTAGGTACTCGGGAGGCAATACTCACTTTACGGCTTATCCTAGAAGATAGATTAAGAAAAGGCAAACCTACATTTCTAGATTTTGTAGATTTGGAGAAGGCTTTTGACAATGTTGATTAGAATAAACTCTTCCAAGTTCTGAAGCAAGCAGGAGTAAAATATAGGGGGCGTAAGGTTATTTACAACTTGTACAAAAACCAGACAGCGGTTGTCAGAGTTGAAGGGCATGAAAGGGATGCAGTGGTTGGGAAGGGAGTGAGACAGGGTTGTAGCCTTTCTCCAATGTTATTCAATTTGTACATTGAACAAGCTATAAAGGAAAGCAAGGAGAAATTTGGTGAAGGAATAAAAGTTCAGGGGGAAGAATTAAAAAACATTGCGTTTTGCCGACGACATAGTAATTCTGTCAGATACAGCAAAGGACCTGGAAGAGCAGTTGAACGGAATGGACAGTGTGCTGGAAGGTGCATATAAGATGAACATTAACAAGAGCAAAACTAGGGTAATGGAGTGCAGTGTAAGAAAATCAGGTGATGCTGAAGGAATTAGATTGGGAAACGAAGCAATAAAGGAGGTAGATGAGTTTTGTTACTTGGGCAGTAAAATAACAAATGATGGTCGCAGTACAGAGGATATAAAGTGCAGAATGGCAATCGGTAGAAAATCGTTTTTGAAAAAGAGAAATTTGTTAACATTGAACATTGATTTAAGCCTAAGGAAGTCCTTTCTGAGGGCATTTGTATGGAGTGTTGCCTTGTATGGGAGTGAGACATGGACAATAAACAGTGCGGACAGGAAGAGGATTGAGGCTTTCGAAATATGGTACTACAGAAAAATGCTGAAGATTAGGTGGGTGGATTGTGTAACTAATGAGGACGTACTGAACAGAATTGGGGAGAAAAGAAATTTCTGGCATACCTTGACTAAAAGAAGGGATAGATTGGTAGGACACATTCTTAAAACGTCAAGGAATTGTGAATTTAGCATTAGAGGGAAGTGTGTGGGGTAAAAATCGCAGAGGAAGACCAAGAGATGAATACAGTAAGCAGATTCAGACAGATGTAGGTTGCCGTTCTTATGTGGAGATGAAGAGGCTTGCTCAGGATAGGGTATTGTGGAGAGCTGCATCAAACCAGTCTCCGGACTGAAGACCACCACAACAACAACATACATTACGTTAAATCAAACTAAGATACACCGACAGGTGTACTCTTACAACATTATTTTCTTACTTCTGAGCAACCTTTGCAAATTAGAGTTTCTGAACTATTAGTTGCTACAATTTATAGAGCTACCAAAGCTCCTAAATTCGAAGGTATTTTGAATATGCTGCTTCAGTCAAAATACACATTCATTCATTACTGAATCGTTTCGCGGTATGTTTTATGCCTCAGATGCATTTTTTGTAACTTTAATTTTATACACACACACACACACACACACAATTATATATATATATATATATATATATATATATATATATATATATATATATATATATTACAGCGCGTACACTGTCACGATTACCAAAACATTTTGCGCCCGAGTTACTCACATTATTTTTAAGGAACGAATATAATGACAACACTTAGAAGTGTTGCAACACAAGGAAGTCCTATAATTGGAAAAATAAAGAAAACATATTATTCGTTAATTACAGAAATAATATATAAAAGCACCACACCCAGGTACCCACTCTTGGAAGGAAGGCCGAAATGAAAACGGTGTCTCGTCTGCATTCAAAACAAACCAAAACCACTCCAATGTTAACAACGAACAAATAGAAAAAAAAAGAAAACTTAAGGGGCTGAGTGAAGGCAATTCCTAGGCCTACTCAGTAAACCACAGAGGCAACAGCGATCTACAAAGGTGAATACAAAACCGCATGGTAGATCAAACCACCAGTCGACCGCAAGGAAGAAAAGCAGAGAGTAGTAGAGTGCCCGAAAATACAGGGGAAAAGTAAAATAAAGAACGCAGTGATGGAAACAAAAACTTAAAGAATGCTTCCTAATACATATCACGTTCCGAGTGTCTGCTGGTACCGTCTATGAGCACGGCTCCAAGTAAATTACCAAATAGTTCTTGATAATGTGGATTCCTCCGCACCTGCAAGTGGGCGTCCCGTAAAGAACTAAGGAATAATATGGCAGTTTTAGTCTTCAGCTGAATAACAGTAAAAACCGTGAGCCCCAGGAGCCACACGGCAGCACTGTGGTTGGTCTTGGGCACGACCTTGAAATCAGGGGTTATAAGCCAATCGACAGGAACCACCGCTCGGGTCCGTCCATTCACCATCGCTACCATGCCATGGCAGAGGTCCCACACCTGTGATACATGCCGACAGAGGAAGCGGTGTTCCTTCGTGTTGGGCGTGTCGCAGTATCACAGGCTGCCACTGCAGGGAGGCAGACATTAACAAAGCAGTGGTTATTGGCCAGCGCATCGTTTACCAGGAGGTACCAGACCGCCGAAACGTTCGTCTGCAGGACCGGTGGTTAAGATTAGCCAAAACCTGGCGCCAGTTGGTCTTGGGGTGGCGATCGACCAGTTTGTGGTAGGGGGTCCAACTGTGCAACGCGCCGTAAAGCTTAAGGACAGTCCTGTTCTTGTTTTGGGCCACATCCAGCAAGTAACTCCTGGCGAAGTAATACTCTCGCACAAATGCTAGCCTATGCGGTATCTCCCGAAAATCCATCGGGGCACGCTGTAACCAAGGGCGGAACTGAGTTAAGAGCACCGCCCTCGTACCTGTGGCACAACGGGCACGCAAGGTGGCCCTGCGGTGAAGGAACAACACCGTGCACTTCCGAGGGAAATCTAGCAGACCCGGGCCATCGTCTAGTCTGTCCAGGACACACGTGGCACCTCCTACTTTTAAGGTGGATGGTGCGCATAGATCGCCTCCAAGTTTCGCCTGATTTTTATAGGGGCACGAATCCACGTTGAGGTCGACAATGAGGCGCTCTTCTACCAGTCTGTTCCACGGCCGCTGAGGGTGAGACTGCGGGTGCCAAGAGGCAAAGTGACTGTCTTGCGACAGTTGAGCTCGTTCCAGGAGGCTCGTTCGTAAGTGGACAGAACGGTACGAGCTAAACTGAGATCCTTCGCTTCGTGTAGAATGACATCAACTCGTCGGCGTTTGCCACGTACGAGAACCGTGCGGTGCAAATCTGGCATGAGAAAGAGCAGAAATGAAAGTATTAAATCTCTGATAATTACAGTAAGTAAAGGTAACAGAAATTACTTTAAATATTTAAATGTTTTAAACTGAAATGTGACATAAGCAAGGGCAACAACTTATAGCACTAATTGAATGCTCTGGTGAGGCGAGTGTCAACAGCCGTAATATATTTCATAAAATGCATTTTTTTTAAACCATCAGCTGTTTATTAACACATCTACCAGTTTCGGTCATATACCATCTTCATGGATAAAAAGGTGTTAAAACAGAACGGTAAAATGCATCAAATAAAATACTTCCAACTGAGACAAATAGGAGTCAGTATAACTAAAAGTGTAAAAATTACAGTGGTCATCTTAGATAAAATCTATCAGTCAAACATAACATAAAAGGTGAGAACAGACTAGTCTGTTAACTAGTATAACTAAAAGTGTAAAAATACTGACTCCTGTTTGTCTCAGTTGGATGTATTTTATTTGATGCATTTTACCATTCTGTTTTAACACCTTTTTATCCATGAAGATGGTCTACGACCGAAAGTGGTAGATGTATAAGGTTTTTAATAAACAGCTGATGGATTTAAAAAAATGCATTTTATGAAATTACAGCACTAATTCTCTGTTAATTACATAACAAATGTATTGGCCCATCAGACACACTCAAGTAACAATGAGGATTAGCCACATGAAATATCGGTGACTGCAGAGGTTTTAGAACAGGCTCAAGCAAACACACAATAAAATTTTAAATTTTAGTTTGCAACAAGTATACAATTACAGTCTCTTGCACTGTGGTCAGTGAGGGTAAAGGGGCTGCCGGACCTTGTCGGAAAACCGCCGGTTTGCGTGAAATACTTAACTCAAGGTGCACGGCCGATTAACGGTGGGGCCGACTGCACACGAACAGCAACATCGGCAACGCTCCGCCAAGGTTCGCAACCTCGCGCCACCGCTGGTAATCGAGTTCCCGTGCCAAACAACCGGCTGAAACAACAAGGCCAGAGGCAATACCGTTCGCAATGTACAAGTTTCATCAAACATGCAATAGTGCACTTTCAATAGGTAATCAAAGTTCTTAAAATGTTAAGTCCCCTTAAAATAACAAACTTACCACATCCCCCCCTATCCCCCACCCCCGACACACACACTGTCGCTCCAGTTCAATAAAACAAGAAACAAGGACAGATGCAATCTTGCACGCAGTAGTTCTTTGAACACAAATAATGAAACAACAACAGATAATCGAATACCCTTAAAAAGTTAATCGGCCGTTTAAATAGCAATTTTATAACATCTTCCCATGGTGGTTCCAATGAACGAACAAGTCAATGAGACAAACATCTACCACAAAATTTAGAGAAACAAGTTTTTAGGCCTGCTGATAAATATTTTAAGTAACTGCTTTCAGCGATGGTAACATTCAAACCAACGAAAACATTTGTAGAGTCTTAAATACGGGGTCATCAGTCACTAAACTTACAAACTGCATATGAATTGGCTTATAATAAATACGGCACAAATATCCATGCCCGAGGGGAATTGGAACCCCCGACGGGAAACGGCCTCTTGTGTCGTAGCATAGCGCCTCAATGCGCTCGGCCGCTCCGCCGCGGCCATTCAAATCAAGTACCAAATAAATAGTAACTAACCTTACGACTTATTAATAGACAATAATTCTTATACAGTAGCACACATGCGAGCACTAATACAACCTGATTCACTCGCCACTGGTGCAGGCTGGTGCAGGTACCGTTCAACAACTTACAACATGCTCAAAATGCGGTACCATAGCGCCTTCAGGCTGGGACATGCAACCATGCAGCTCATTTCATCTCCTTCATCGTAAGGCAACAACTACTTTTAACAAACAAGAAGTCACAAATTAACATCGAACAATGGCGCTTCCAGAATACATTGGCTGTAGGAAAACACTCATTGAAATGTCATATAAAACACCAACTGAATGATACAAGCAAGCAAGAAACACCGACACAGTAAAACACTTCACAGTTCAGTACCCACAGATTCGTTTTTAAACGGATTAATTAAAATACAGTCAATAAGCAGCTTCAAAAAATGTTAAAGTCGTAATTTCAGCAATACCCACAATGGTCACTCGCTACTGCAAACCGGGTATACCCACTGGAAACCATCCACACCGTGGCGCCTTAGACCTCTCCAGCAGAAACGCTATTGTATTTTTGAAACATGGTCCGCATGGCACCGACTCTCGTAGCGAGTGCTCTCTCGCTACTTCATCGTAGCTGCGCTGTCCCCGACTGACCACGCGCTGTTTTCCTCCTCCAGAGGGGTTTCCTACCCTAGAAGGAGAGCGGCCCACTGAAGCGACGCCAGCGGTGGAATATCGATAGTTTGCCTCGGCTAAAATAACTAAAACCCGGTACGCACACTCAACACGTCAAAAATACAGTGTACATAGTCCGAGTGCGGACTACTACTAACCTGGTAAAAGTTCTCGGGTGTACATTTAGTGTGGCACGAATATTAAGCATTAGTTCATAGTCACTGTAGAACTACTTCCTGCACAACTAACACAGAAAAACAGTAACAAAATTGTTCAATTCGGAGTTCAGACTGACGTGGAGTGTGCCTCCTATCAAACATGCCGCGAAAACACCCTATTTATATTATCGGAACAATGTCTCTGAAAATTACGGATTGTTAATTAGTTATATTAATCTAATTACAATGGAAAAGTAAACAATTACACGCAACTGGCTGTAGTAAAATGTTGCGTAAATAATACCAAGTAAATTGATACCTAAGTCTTTGTTATATTAATGGTGCTTCATTTCCAAATAGAATTTAATAGGTTCGTCAACAATAATTTCGGATAAACGGAACATTAACAGAAACTAATGCAGGTACAATATTCCTCACATTAATTGTGAAACATAATAACAAAATGTTCAAATGTTTGTATAGTCTATGGGAATTAACTACGGGGTCATCAGTCCCTAAACTTACAAACTACTTATGAACTACTTACGAACTAGGACGGCACAAATATCCATGCCCGAGTGGGGATTCGAACCCCCGACCGTAGCGGCCGTGCTGACCGTGAGTGGAGCGCCTCAGTCTCCTCGGCCACCGCGGCCGGCACATAATAACACCTACTTTAACATTACGCAGATAGAATTTCGTTAGTCTTATCAAAAATACTAATGAGCGTAAGGGACTGATGACCTAGCTGTTTAGTCCTCTGAAAATCAACCACAACAACAACAACAACGACGAGCCTAATATATGACGTACAAGAATACGCCTCTTGCATCATGTAATTAATATTTGCTAATTGAACACACCTCTGCAACGCCAAATAATAGAAAATTATTTCAGGTAGTCATATTAGAAAAAAATAACAAAAGTGTTGGAAAAGAAAATGATAATATACTAATTATATTCGCAACTATTACTATGCATCTCTGGTAAGGGTGGTCAAGTGGTGTCCCTCCGCTGGGATGACGCCATGTTTTGTGGTTCAAAATAACGTTTGAAACAGCCTTTGTGCTTTTTTCGCCATATTAAAATATTTATAATGCTAATTAATATAGGATCCGGAAAAATACTCCGCTCGGGTGAGACGACGGTCGTTTGATTGGTCAACCATAGAGTGACATTAGATTGCCGATTAATTTTATCATCTAACCCAGTTATAATTGAGATGGAATTTGTGACATAACAGTCAATTTTTTTTTTTTTTTTTTTTTTTTTTTTTTTTTTTTTTTTTTTTTTTTAATTTTTGCGTACTATTCGAATCGATGAGAAGTTTCACGTGTACACATGTTTGTAAATCTATCTGACCAAACTGCGTGGTCATCAGTCCGTAGCTTACAAACTACTTAAACCTAGGTAAACTAAACGACGGACACCACACACACACACACACACACACACACACACACACCCATGCCCCGTGGAGGACTCGAACCTCCGACGGCGAGCAACCGCGCGCTCCACAGCGAGGCGCCTTAGACCGCTCGGCTACTCCACCGCAGCGATAATCAGTTTATAACTGTGTAATAAATGTACAGTCTTTTTGTCATAAAGACTAGAGAAGGTTGTAAACTGACACCTTAGTGTTTCACCTTTTGCCTCAGCCCTGCAACACTCATTAGACCAATACCATCGCACCTTCTTATACATTGCGTTTATAAGCGCTGGGCATTCATTTACTTTTCTGGTATGAAACGCCAAAAATTACATGCCATTCACTCTCAGTAATCCCAAAAATTTGATCCCGCTTTGGCCAAAATATGACTTCTGTAAATTGGCTGGTTTCCTGTGCATCTGAAAGCTTCCAATACTCTGCCTACTAATGTCCACTCCAGGCTGTAGCTGCGATGAATTTATCACCACAATAAACAGGATTACTTTTATCAGTAATTTACCAACACTAAACCAAACAAATACGAACACTGTGGCTGTAGTGATATTGAAAACAAAGGGATGAACTTTAAACTGTCAGCACCTACTGGCAAACACAGAAGTGGAATTTTTTTGAAGCTTCACATAATGATGCCAACTAATGAGGAGAACCAGCTCCCTACTTGTTAAATAACAAACACCTTGATACTTTTTAATTAACTTGAAGGAATTTTCTCCATAGTTTCAACTGGTACAATAACCTTGCAGATTTCTCCAAAACAAACAACTAATAACAGATTGCAACAGGAACGTCGCGCGGGAGTAGCCGAGCGGTCTGGAGCGCCACGTTACGGATCGCGCGGCCTCCCGCGACGGATTTTCGAATCCTCCCTCGGGCATGGATGTTTGTGTGTTGTCCTTAGGTTAGTTTAACTTAGTTTAAGTAGTCTGTAAGTGTATGGAAAAATGACCAACGTAGTTCGGTCCCATAGGATTACAAACATTTGAACATTTTTGTTTTTGCAACAGGAACTTGTAAAGGATTCTAATAAGTTTCAACACAATGTTCTCTGTAATACCTCTTCCTTCCTTTATTTTGGGATCAGGACACAGGGTAGTAGGTGCGGCAGTAAATCTTATATGGGAACACGTCAATATGACATATGTTTCTTGCAGAGCTTTGTTCTTATCAATTCGGAAGTAAACTTGTACAACGGAAAGGTCCCCCTCCCCCCACCCTCACGTAATCACAAAAGTATATAAATTTTCCCCTCCAACAAAGTATTTAGCTCCATTTTCTATTTACGTCCACTATACTACAATTTCTGACAAAAGGGTTTTTTTGTGCATTCAGGTCTCTTGTCGAATATTTTCTTTGAGACAACATTTACCGATGCACCTGTGCCCAAGATAATATTAATAGGAATCCCTTCTGCATAACCCCGTTAGAAGACTGGGATACACTGAATAACCTTTCTGAACTTTCTAATGAAGCACAGTCTTGGTTGCAAAAATTTATTATCATCAACGCGTTTATTATTGCAACCAAGACTGTTTTGTATTAGAAAATATATTTCATTGCTTGCTGTACAGATGGCCTAATGGAAAATATTTTCCTTCAGATATCCGGAGGAAGCTCTTCTCGCATACTTTCTCCGCTCTCATATTCGAATAACTGCATTGTCCTTCTGACTGTTTCAATACTCGGTTATAGATCCAGTATCCGATTCAGGCGTTCCGAAAGTCCATATCCTCTATGACCTCAATTCTCACAGGTACGATCATTCCATTTCTGCTCGCTACATTACCATTTCAATTTCCCTCTTCTGATCCATTATAATACTGATTACAATCACGATTGTGCCTTCTATCATTGTTATTGTGCCTATTGCTATTCCTGTGGGAATTAATTCCATCTGGTCTCTATTTGCCCTGCCTCAGAGAACTTCGTGATTGTTAAGTCCGGGCCGTGCCTTGTTTTGTTCCCGCGGCTGTACACTCTCTGTTATTAAGCCGCGAGGTGCTTGACTCTGTATACTACAAATTACGTCCGTTATTAAATTTGAAAATTAGTGTAGTATTTTCTGCAATATAAAATAACTTCTCCCTTACATCCAGTGCTTACGTTTTCTTTGAAACGTGTACAATGTCGACATGAGACACGTGACCCTCAAAGTACCTTGATGTATTCAACACCTTTCAAAGTGAATTAGTTCTATTTTTGAATGAAAGATTGTCACGGTTAAATATCACCTTCCTTATACTTTGCTGTATCTCTCTAAAACAGTATTTCGATAAGAAAGCCCATTAAAATTCCTCAACTGGTTGCCATTTTATCATCTTAGGTTTATCGATATTCTAGGAATAGCCGTTCTATTAAATTGCTTATGTTGCTCCCAAATCCAGACCCTATTTCTTAATCTCATATAACAGCTCATCTTTCCTTAAGTAATATCTTCCAACATTGTAGCAATAGAAACCTGAAACAGAGAGAAACGAATGTCAGCAATAGATGTTCATATTCAGTTTCATGCCAAATTACATCAAGGATGCAACATGTTGGTAGAACACAAAAAGAAAATACGTTTCGATTCCGTATACATTAGAGCCTATTACACCGAATGTTGACGTAGAGCTCAAAATAAGAAGTAAGTAAGCTTTTATTTGTCACGTAAAAACTAATGAAATTCATTTGGCAGTTTGCATCATTTTGGGCCGTGGTAAAATCATGTGCAAAACATATATAAATGTAGAGGTACGCTGCAGTTCTTCCAGGTTTTACGGTGATCACTATACGTTTCACAATGAGTAATATATGTGGCACTTTACTTAGGCTTGTCATTAATGACTAGCTAGTATTCTTCAGAATGAAGACCACAATAACAACAATATCGGCTGAAATATTCATATTACTAGTACATGGGCTGGATAAATATCATGTAATTGTTCCTACATAAGATGTATGTCGATATCGCCATCCTATATCCCAACCTTAATCACAGCCATAATTTGTTGTAATTTCTAAGTCGCCATTCCTACATTTGTTTCCTATTCCAGTGTTATTAAACAACTTTTTAAATGTTTAAAAGTTAGTTGTATGGAATGGAACGCCCATAAATGTTTATTAGTGGGGACATCGCGCACGAAATATGAGAAACAGTGATTTTAATCTGAAGCGGACATATCAGAATTTGTAAAGTAAGTAGGGGGGGGGGGGGGGGCGGAGGGAGGAGGAAACAGGCTGACCGTACGGACTATTTTTAATATCTACAAAGATGAAGTTCCAATTCTGACACTGTAAACTCTTCATCCATTTATTAAAATATCGACTTTTAAATCGTATTTTCCAAAGGTTCTAGTGTTTGTATTCAGTCCCCAAACAGGTTTGATGGAGCTCTCCATGCTACCTTTTTCTATTCAAGCTTCATCATCCGGGAATAAGAACGGCAATCTACATCCTTCTTAATCTGCTTACTGTATTCGTCCCTCGGCCTCCCCTCTACGATTTTTATCTCACACACTTCCTTCTAATGCTAATTGTCTCCAAGTGTGTCGCACTAACCTATCCTTTCGCTTAGTCAGGATATGCCACAAACTCATTTTCTCCTCAATTCCGTTGATCACCCCTCATTAGTTACGTGATCTACTCACCTAATCTTCGTCTGTAACGCCACGTTTCAAAAGCTTCTGTCAGCTTTTTGTCTGAACTATCGTCCACTTTCAACTGCCATACAAAGTTATTCTCCAGACAAATGCTTTCGGAAAGTATTTGATAACATTTAAATTAATATATCAACAAATTGCGCTTCTTCAGAAAAGCTTCTCTTCCAATAGCCATTCTGCATTTTATATCTTCTTTACTTCGGTCATCAGAAGTTATTTTGCCACCCAAATAACAAAACTTATGTGCTACCTTTATTGTCTCATTATCTAATCTAATTTCTTCAGCGTCATCTTATTTTTTGACACTATTTCCCAATACCATTGTCTACCTCTTGTTAGTATTCATCTTATACCCTCCTTTCAAAACAATTTCCATTCCGTTCAGTTGCTGACAGAGTTACTATGTCATTGGAAAAACGCAAAGTTTTTATTTCTCCCCCCTCAACTTTAATTCCCTCTCCCAATATCTCCTTTGTTTCATTCTCAGCTTGCTCAGTGTAAAGGATGAACAACATTGGGGACAGGCTACAACAATGTCTTATTTCCTTATGAACTGCTGCGCCCCTTTCATGCCCTTCGACTCTAACAACTGCTGTTTGATTTTTGTACAAGTTTAATATAACTCTTCCCTCCCTATATTTTCGCCCTGCTACCTTGAGAATTTCAAAGAGTGTATTCCAGTCATTCTCGAAAGTGAATTCTCGAAACCACCTGAAAACCCGTCATTTATTCTATTCCCTGAGAGCTAGGGAAAGAGATGAATGTAGCCTCCTTTCCCTTGTCCCAAGCATTGATGATTGGTGACCTTGGTTCGAAGGAAATATACTGACATTGTTACTGAATTTGCTTCCTTTTCTTTGTGTGGAATAAAACATACCCATTCCGCAGGTGTATTGTGTACAGTTAAGAACAGAGTAACACTATCATTTGTCAACAAAACATTCCTGGTTTTTACATAAAGATGTGAATTGTATTTGTAGGTTGTAGTAACAAAAAATTAAGAAAGTTATTCTTATGAGTAAGTTCGTATGTCTTTCGTAAAAGGCACAGAAAGCTAGCAACCAGTTTCCCGATATAATCGCAGAGATTAAGTAAAAAACAGCTTCACATAAACAGGAAATTTGTTAATGGAAGCTCCTACAGTCTTCGCTTAAGAAGCTACTGATGACACTTGAAAATTTTCTCTCTCTACCCACCAGTCAGTCAGTGTGTTATTTACGCGTCTACTGACATTGAAA
Source organism: Locusta migratoria (assembly GCA_026315105.1). Taxonomy (NCBI): domain Eukaryota; kingdom Metazoa; phylum Arthropoda; class Insecta; order Orthoptera; family Acrididae; genus Locusta; species Locusta migratoria. The sequence continues at coordinate 151,955,852 of CM048746.1, read as the reverse complement.
CTGAAAATGAATTTGGATGCGTATTTACTATTATTTATTTAGTATTATACAAAGAACGAGCTGAACGAATATCAGGTGTGACAATACCTCGTGCTACAAATTAACATTACATCTGTAATAAAAATCGCGGCAGCATTACTGTTTGAACGGTCTGACCTGCATCCATGACGAGCCGTGTGGAAGAATTTGCGGGTAAAAAAGATAAAATAAATCACGAAACATCTACTGTCTCATTCACTGCGTAGGCAATGGGTGCTAAGTCTTTGCTTCTTCCTAGACAGTTTTGAAGTCTAAAGTAGTAAAATCCGTGAATTTAATGTAATTGTATCTTCTAGAATTTTTTTTTTTTTTTTTTTTTTTTTTTTTTGCGCCCATGTCTATGACCACAAATGACGACAATCAAATCTTCAGATGTTTGTAAATCTATGGGACTTAACTATTCCAGTTATCAGTCTCTAGGCTTACAAACTACTTAAAGCAACAAAAGAAAAACACACACACACATACCCGTGCCCGAGGGAGGACTCGACCCTCCGACGGGGTGCAACTACGCGATCCGTATAAAGGTGCCTTAGAGCGGTCAGCCATTCTACATTGGCACCAAAGAATTACTTACGGTACGTATGAAACTATGATGTTATCTCAAGGAAGGGTTAACCAGAATGTTTTGTTACCCACATATATTGAAGGAAGGAAGGAAGATTGGAGTTTAACGTCCCGTCGACAGCGTGGTCATTAGAGACGGAGCTTACGCTCGGAATGTTTGGATAAGGAAGGAAATAGGCCGTGCCCTGTCAAAGGAACCATCCCGGAATTTGCCTGGTGTGATTTAGGAAAATCACGGAAAATCTAAAGTTGGATGGCCGGAGGTGGATTTGAACCACCATCCTTCCGAATGCGAGTCCAGTGTGCTACCACTGCGCCACCTCGCTCGGTCACATAATTAATCAAACCAGTTACGGGATCAGGTGAGATACCATACACAGTATACATATGGTAACGTATTTTATCCGTGTATTGGTCACCATTGCTATTTGTATGTGATATAGTACGATATTATGCTGTCTTATTTCTTTACTTAGATCAACGCACCATGGGGCTACCATAATAGTGAAAAAGGTATTCTCGTTGCCCTCTAATAAGCGATCACTTCGTACAGCCAGTACAGTTGCACACCTACGTGACAAGGACAGTATGAGGTATTCAGTTAGCTCTTGAGGGATATTTGGTCATTCTTCCATGAGATCAATATCGAGCACCGCAACCATTGTGGGCGGTGCTGGTGTGGCAGCAATGCGTCTGCCAAATGCATCGAAGTCCGGCGAACTGGCTGGCCACTTCATTCGTTCCTCAGCTTCAAGCATGTTGTTCACCAGTGCAGCTCTGTGGGGACAACATCGTCCACATAAGGAAACCATCTCCTATAGTACAAGCGTATAGCACAAAAAAAGGAGAAGGGTCTCGTCTCTGTACCTCTGAGCAGTCAAAGCGCTGTTCTGAACGACACAGACACCGTACGTCCGTACACCATTCGTTCACCACCATGATATGATAAAGTTTCCTGCTCATAAGCGGGACTATTCCGGGTTTTACAATCTCTCCAGTTAAGGGCACGGTCAATTTCCGGCTGAACAATATCTCATATGTAAATGGAAGCTGGCGCCATTCTTTACGAATCCAATCCCGATGTTCCTCGGCCAAGTTTCTGACGGCTAAACTATGTCTTGGTTTTTATGGGACACACACCATAGGCCTCCGTGCGTAGAGGCCACATTCCTGAAGGCGATGTTTTGCTCTGTGTCTGTCCCGCTTCCGAAGTTCGTATGGCTCTCAACCCCACAGCTTCGTATAATTCACATAGTTATTGCATTGCACTACCCGCTTACTACCCTCTCTGAGGCCAACTGCTTGTGTAATTCGTTTGGTAAACACAAGTCACCACCAATACACCTATGCAATAACTTTCATATTACCACTACCTCAGTTGCCGCAATGTTCTTGTTTGCAGTTCGTAGCACCGACAGAAAGACATCGAACCATTTTAGTTCATTCAGCCGATGACAATATTTTCGATCCTTGATATCTCAACTGATCTAATTGTTTTGACGAGTTCATTTGACTTCCATGTAATAATTAGTCGCTGTTACAGTACATTACAAAATTTACAAGACTAGTTTCGGTAAAGCTAAGTCATCATTATGAAATGTATGAAATAAGTCAGCATCGAAGTAAGCTTGAATATAACTGTAATTATTTTATCCCCTTCGTTGTTGGAAGTGATACTGAAATGTAGTCATATTTACTTGAAAATTTTTATGCATTGATGAAAAAGAAATATCATCAGAGTTGATTGCTAACAGTTTTTTATCTATTAGTATTGCCTGTGGACAAAATTCGACCAGATGTGTTTACAAAATAACGAAATTAATTTTTCCATTTTAATTATATCGTTCCACTAATCAGTTACATTATTGTTCAAATATTTGAGATTATATGGGACTAAACTACTGTTGTCATCAGTCCATAGACTTACAAAGTGCTTGTTGTTGTTGTGGTCTTCAGTCCACAGACTGGTTTGATTCAGTTCTCCACGCTACCCTGTCCTGTGCAAGCCTCTTCGTATGAGAATACCTTCGACAACCTACATCCTTTTGAATCTGCTTACTGTATTCGTCTCTCGGTCTCCCTCTACGATTTTTACGGCACACACTTCCTTCTAATATTAAGTTGACGATTCCTTGATGCCTTAGAATATGTACCACCAACTTGTACCTTCTTTTAGTCAGGATATGCCATAAACTCCATTTCTCCCCAATACTGTTGACAGCTTCTCAAAATTTCGTGATTACCCATCTAATCCTCATCATTCGTCTGAAGCACCACATTTCGAAAGTTTCTATCATCTTTTTATCTGAACTCCTTATTGTCCACGTTTTTACTTCCATACAATGCTACACTCCAGGCAAGTGCTTTCAGAAAGGATTTTCTAACATTTAAACTAATATTGGACGTCAACAAATTTCGCTTTATCGGAAACGCTTTTCTTCCCACAGCCATTATGCATTTTATATCTTCTTTACTTCGGCCATCAGAAGTTATCTTGCTACCTAATAAATAACAGAACTCATCTACTACTTCCTTCAGCATCGCCTGATTTTCTGACACTTCATCTCATTACTGTTGTTTTACTCTTGTTAATGTTCTTCTTATATCTCCCTTCCAAGACACTGTTCATTCCGTTTAATTGCTCTTCCAGGTCCTTTGCTGTCTCTGACAGAATTGCTATGTTGTTAGCAAACAGCAACGTTTTCATTTCCTCTCCCTGGTTTTTAATTCCCTCTCCAAATTTCTCCTTGCATTTCCTTCACAGCTTGCTTAATGTAGAGATTGAACAATATTGGGAAAAAACTACAAACCTATCTTACTCCCTTCCCAACCATTGCGACCCTTTCATGCCATTCCACTCTAATAATTGCTGTCTAGTTTTCGTACTAGTTGAATACAAATCTTCGCTCCACGTATTTTACCCCTGCCACCTTCAGATTCTTAAAAAAAAAAAAAAAAAAAAAAAAAAAAAAAAAAAGCATTCCAGTCAACATTGTCAAATGCTTTCTTCAAATCCACAAATGCTAAAACGTAGGTTTGCCTTTCCTTAATTTGTCTTTTATCCTCTTCTAACTTCACCTAAAGTTCTAACTAACTTAAAATTTCCTAAGGATAACGCACACACTCATACCCGAGGCAGAAATCTGAACCTCCCGCGGCTGCGACCACGCTATTTCTGACTGCCGCCCTGAACCGAGTGGCTTGTCCCGCACAGACGCATTATCATTATGAAGGTCTACATTCCTGTACCTTCCTCTAAGCAAAAATTATCTCTGTTTAGTTCTGCGTCTTTCACTATGACCCTTTACAGTTCTCCATCTAGGTATAACCTAAAACTAATATAGTTTCCAAATAATAAGGGAAGTTTTAGACATTCAACATGAAATAATTAAAAATTAGTAATTCTCTTTAATTATCTGGTAGCAACAGTAGATACTCATAACGTTACTCTATCGGGAGAACACGTGAAATATCGACAACCAGAAATAATGTTATTCCATTACCGCTGTCAGTTCCACCCGTTCTACTGCTAGATGATTCCCATGTTAGACCTGTGCTTTTCACAGCGTATCGTTTTCTGATAACCCTGTAGATATGAAAATGTCCGCTTGTTACCACCGCTTTTAACAACTCCGTACATATTGTTAAAATTTTCCGAGCCATTAAGTTGTGGTCTTGTGGATTTGTTATTAAAATCCAACGTCACATCCGCCTCTGCGGAGGACATTCTCGAGGGATATCGTAGCTCTTTTTAGCGTCCGATGCACATTTAGGCCAGGCCCAGAACGAGCCAGGGTCTGTATTGGACGTTAAAGGGAGCCACGATCTCCCTTGAGAATATCCTCTGTAGATGAAACGTTAGGTTTTAGTAACAGATACAAAAGACCACAGCATAATAGCCCAAAATGTTTTAACAGAGTGGACATTTCCTGCCGTGAAAGTTCATATTTTTGGAAGTCCCCGAAAAAATTGCAGTTCTTAATTTTCTTTAAAAAGACGTAATTCCCTAATGCCACAACAGGTAATGTCACGAAAATTAATATTATATTCAAATAACACACGACATGAAGCATAACTACACGAAAGCGTGAAAGCTGCATCTATTTTATTACAATACTAGCTAAACCCACCTACGCTTCGTTGTGGCTCACTCTCATATGAAATAAATAGAAAATGAAATACTGTTATTCATGTTAATATAGAATCACCGAGAGAATGCTTCAGTCATATCAATTCCGTTCGTTAGGCTACTGGGCCTATGTTAAACGAAAGATGTAAAAATATAGTTTCCCAGATTCTCGTTATTTCAAAACCATATGATAGATTACATTATTTGTCGTTCGTTTTCTCTACAAACATACAGATCACTTTACCAACTCTGGACCATGTGGCGTATGATTCACCTTAATAAAAACCTAATTTTTATACATTCTTCCCATCTATTTCCCATCCGCTATCTCCTGCTTCCCCACTACTACCCCTTCATCCTCCCTCTATCTAGTCTCCAGTCTCCGTTCATCACTACCTTTACTTCCATCCATCTTCAATCTCCTCCTCCATCTCTCTCTATGCACATATCGTCTTTCTCTCGTTGTACCTATATAAAATGAAGAAATTAAAACTTTAGGATTTTATTCAAATTATGTATTATCTACTATAAACTATCTTAAAGATACTGTTACAAAAAATTAAATAACGACGTTTTGTGCAGAATTCGTTTCTATGGTGTTTTGATTTCCACTGCTAATATCTCATCGATCTTACTGAAAATTAACCATTAAATATGAAAGTACCTAAAATGCGTTTCCACGAAAAGTAGTTACTTCAGGGTCGCATATTTACCAATGCACCTGACCGGTACGCAGAGCAGAACTTGGTACCACTTCAATTTTCTGCGCTCAGTTATTTGGCAGCTGAAGAATTTAAAGCGTGATCAGAGCTATAGATATGAAAACATCTGCTTCCTTTTGCCTCTTTTAATGGCTACGTATAGACTTGATTTTCGTTTTCCACGCATCTATGGAAAAGCGCAAACTGAATTACGTAAGTTTCATTGGCCTCCTTGTATAATTGTAATCGAAAATCAAGACGTCATTTCTGATGTTGATGTATAATGATTTCGGTAAAATTTCACTTGTGGCAGCAGCTGAAGTTGCCAAAATCTCTGACTGCTCTTTGATAACTAAGTTACATTCAATGAGGCAAATAATGTTCCTTGTTTACCATGAAATATTACATTAGCACCGAATGCCGCAGCTGACGTAACTAACATTAAACCTTGAATTCCGAGTCATTCTACTGTAGTAGACGTCCATCTTTGGTCGGCATGGATTTAAAGCGCACATTCGATATATATCGTTAGAGGCATAGTTACTTCAATTGGACACATTATTAGAAAGCATCTGCTTCAAGAGCGTTACTGAGGAATGTTGTTTTCTGCAAAGCAATGATAATTCGAAGGAGATTCTTATCAGGTTAAATTATGAATAGTTTTGTTGTCCATAAAATAACCAATTAATGCAGTTCCTTCTCTGTCGTTAATACGTACTTGTACGAACCACTGTCAATAAATCAATTACCCTTGTAAACTGAAGACTTCGTTGCCGAAATTACTACTTTACGCTGCTAACACCGTAAGTGAAACGTTGGCGAACAACCAGTAAGAGAGGCTGAGGGAAAGATTCTTTTGTGTTACAATTTAACAGATGATTTGTGTTTGCTCTCTGGTTGACAGCTTGATCTGAGAGTAAATTAATTATCCTCAGAAAACGAACATTCCGTTGCCAACATTAGCAAACTGCGTCGCTGCCTGAGGTACAATTTAATCATTACAACAAAGCTGTAAAGGCGATGGAATTATATCAGTTTGTCCTTATCCATGACGTTTGTGTTATCCAGTATCAGAAATGATTCTTTGCACGGTGGAGGGTCATTATTTGGCACTCAGGGAATCGATATGTTCACCATACATTAATTCGTTGAGAGGCATGGTCGTCCACTCAGTCATCTGACTTAGTAAGCGACTTTGTAAGCGACTCCGCTGCTTTGCGCTTGGTAATACTCGGTTTATAACAGAGGGCACTGCATAGATTTCCTTAGATAGATCACAACAGCTTGTAACGTGTAATATCTGTATATAAAAGGCAATATTCCGAGTGACTGATTAAATGAATGACTCACAATTGACCTGCCAAAACCACTGATGATAAAATTTGAAATTTTCAGAGGGTGTTCATCTTACAACATTGGCGTCGTTATTCCATCACTCAGGGTGTCAAATATGGGACGAAATGTTTTTTGAAAATGCGCTGTTATCCAGTCAATTTTAACGTTGACCTACACAAATTGGTATGTGGATTCTTGGTTAGAATTTTAAAAAGGCCTTTTTCAGCTTTAAGGAGGTGATATATGGGATGAAAAGGTTTTTGAAACATGTTGCTATTAAGCCAGTTTTGAAGACTGAACTACAAAAGATTGTATTTGTAGTCTTGGTTACAATTAAAAGAGTACATGTACATCTCCTCTTCCCCCTCTTCGTCATTGCCTATCCTCCCTGTATCTTGTCTCAGAAAACTAACCATGTTTAGTCTTAAGTTCAAAATCTTATACCTACGAAAGTTCTGGACCGAATGCTTTGAAATATTGCTACAACGTACTACCAGATTATGCGCGTGTTTTTGCATCCCTATTTTTAAAATATATTTCATATACGAATTTATATAAATTTTACAATGTGGGAAGTTGTTGCCAAAAATCGCAAGAGTGTCATATGTACAGGGTGTTACAAAAAGGTACGGCCAAACTTTCAGGAAACATTCCTCACACACAAAGAGAGAAAATATGTTATGTGGACATGTGTCCGGAAACGCTTCATTTCCATGTTCGAGCTCATTTTAGTATTTCTCTTTCAATGTAAATTGAAATAATTCGTGCAGACAATTGTCAAAATACCCAATTGTTTCGGTAGTATGTACTGTACTTCCTCGATTCACGTCATCAACAAAGATTTTCTATGAACGTTTAGGCAGGAATTGTTGGTGATGTCTTGATTGGGCCCCATGTTCTTCCACCTACGCTCACTGGAGCACGTTATCATGATTTCATACGGGATACTCTACCTGTGCTGTTAGAACATGTGCCTTTATAAGTAAGACACAACATGTGGTTCATGCGCGATGGAGCTCCTGCACATTTCAGTCGACGTGATCGTACGCTTCTCAACAACAGATTCGGTGACCGATGGATTGGTAGAGGCGGACCAATTCCATGGCCTCCACGTCTCCTGACCTCAACCCTCTTGACTTTCATTTATGTGGGCATTTGAAAGCTCTTGTCTACGAAACCCCGGTACCAAATGTAGAGACTCTTCGTGCTCGTATTGTGGACAGCTGGGATAAAATACGCCATTCTCCAGGGCTGCATCAGCGCATCAGGGATTCCATGCGACGGAGCGTGGATGCATGTTTCGTCGCTATCGGAGGACATTTTGAACATTTCCTTTAACAAAGTGTTTGAAGCCACGCTGGTACGTTCTGTTGCTGTGTGTTTCCATTTCATGATTAATTTGATTTGAAGAGAAGTAATAAAATGAGCTCTAATATGGAAATTAAGCGTTTCCGGACACATGTCCACATAACATATTTTCTTTCTTTGTGTGTGCGGAATCTTTCATGAAAGTTTGGCCGTAACTTTTTGTAACACCATGTACATAATGCGTAACATGTTAAATAAATAGTTATCTAAAAACCTTCCTGTATTACAGAGCAACATTTTGACAAATTTGGAGCTCAGTCGATGAAGAACTTTTTGAAATTTTCAAGCATACACAAACCAACAACACATTTTTATATATGGAGATTGTATGCAAACCACATGGCCTTTTCGGAGACTACCACCTGCCCATCTTCAAAAAAAAAAAAAAAAAAAAAAAAAAAAAAAAAAAAAAAAAAAAAAAAAAAAGAAGATTAAAAAAATCGTAACACAGTTCTTTACTAGAGTCTCACATCAAAATGTGATTGTCGATGATATGTAGTTTACAATAAGAAGTAAAGGATGGAAGCTTAGGGTATAACACCCCGTCGACAGCATGGTAATTAGAGGCGGAACTCTGGAAGGAAGCTAAATGTTTAACGTCCCGTCGACAGCGTGGTGATTAGAGACGGAGCTAACGCTCGGAGTTTTGGTTAAAGATACGGATGAAAATCGACCGAGCCCTTTCGAGGAAACCATCCCAGCATTTTCCTGGAGTGATTCAGGGAAATCACGGAAAACTAAATCTGGATGGCCGGAGGTGGATTTGAACAAGCGTCCTCTGAAATCCGAGTCCAGTGTGTTACCACTGCGCCACCTCGCTCAGTTACGGAGTTATTGATGCCAGGGAAGTTCAACGCTAGATCTCTTACCTGAGTGAGTCACTGTTCCAGTTTCTAATCACAGTTCGGCACACAGTTGTAATTTGTATTGAAGCTTCTTGAACAAGGTTATTTCCTTTACATTCGTATCATAATTGTTCTATAGTTTATTGAAGTTATGAACTTGTTTATACTTTTATAATTTATAATTTTACAGTTGACCTAATAATAATAACAACATGTTACGTATCAACTTGAAACTTCGTAATTGTATTAAGACTCAAAGCTTTATACGCTTTTAAGAAGACACGAATTTTGGAAACATGTACAGTAATCTTCGAGCTATTTTTTGACGTCGTCAGCATAAGAATTGAGACACTTGTCGTATCGTGGGATGAGCTTTTGTGTTCCAGTGTCGTAGAAGACCGCCACCTGTCGATGGAATTAGCGTCTTCAGCCGCAGCGGAGCGGCCGAGCGCATTGAGGAACTATGCTACGGTGCGCAAGGCAGTTCCCCGTCGGGCATGGATGTTTGTGCCGTATTTCGTATAAGCTAGTTCATAAGTAGTTTGTAAGTTTAGGGACTGATGACCCCGCAGTTACTTCCCATAAGCTTTACAAACATTTGAACAGATGTCTTCAGCCCATCGTTGTTGTCAAAGTGCTGACCCAAGAAAAGTATTTTTTTAGATGCAAGGAAAGATGGAAAGCGCTGGGAGCAAGCTCAGGAATGTATGCTAGATGATCAAACAGATCCCAAATATGGAGCTGTTCGGCTGGGAGCTGTTCGACGATCCAGCGTACAGTCTTGATCTGCCGCTGCCGATTTCCATTTTTTCTTATATGTTTATAATGTAAGAAGCCGATCCAGTATAATGAAAGGTTCCAAATAGGATAATGCCAAGATCGCATATTATTTCGACGACAGGTTTCGATGGTCTCTGCCGTCAACTTCTGGTCTATTAGAAGTACACAGTGTAAAGTAATTTAAAGTGCACAGATGCGCTATGCCATTGTAATAAAATATACATGTCAGTATAAGTGACAGTGAGATACTATACTATATTTGAGGATCTTACTGTCGCTTATACTACAGTGACATAGTGCATCTATGCCCAGGGGACTGATAACTCAGTAGTTGAGTCCCCTTTAAACACCCAACAATAACAACAACAACAACAACAACAACATCTAAGCACTTTAAATTAGTTTAAACAACAACTGTTGACATCACAAGGTGACGACTTTATAAATTCCTTAGAGACCAGAAGTTGGTGGCAGAGATTATCGAAACAGGTGGTGGATATATATATATTAGCGATCTTGGCATTATCCTTTTTGGTGCCTTCCATATTTTCTTGCACCTCATGAAATTCATGTCGTCTTGTTTTAACAACGACGAAGTGCCGACGCGTCTTTTAACGGGCCATTCCCAATTTTCCCAATTTGTAATCTCAAGCCTATTAGCAATACGTTCATACTGATGTGTACGTAGTGTCATAGGCTGGGAAGAGGAGAAATGCGTGGAGAAGGTGATAACAGAAAATTTCCTGTCCTACACTACAAAGTGGCCCTATTCCCATCCTCAAATCAAAGGTTACAAAGTCTCATAAAAGATTTTGTAAAACTGCCTGCAGTTAAGTGAAGAAATATACCGGGTGATCAAATGAATTTGAAAACTTAATAAATCACGGAATAATTTAGATAGAGAGGTAAAAACTGACACACATACTTGAAATGACACGGGGTTTTATTGTAACAAAGAGAAAAGTATTGCTAGACGCGCGGAAGATCTCTTGCATACCTCGTTTGGTGATGATCGTGTGCTCAGCCGTCACTATCGTGATGCTTGGCCTCCCAGGTCCTCAGACCTCAGTCCGTGCGATTATTGGCTTTGGGGTTACCTGAAGTCGCAAGTGTATCGTGATCGACCGACATCTCTAGGGATGCTGATAGAAAACATCCGACGCCAGTGGCTCACCATAACTCTGGACATGTTTTACAGTGCTCAAAAACGTTCAAACGTTTGATAAGCTTATGGGACTTAACTACGGGGTCATCAGTCCCTAAACTTACAAACTACTTATCAACTACTTACGAACTAGGACGGCACAAATATCCATGCCCGAGGGGGGATTCGAACCCCCGACCGTAGTGGCCGTGCTGACCGTGACTGCAGCGCCTCAGTCGCCTCGGCCACCGCGGCCGGCTTTTACAGTGCTGTTCACAACATTATTCCTCGACTACAGCTATTGTTGAGGAATGATGGTGAACATATTGAGGATTTCCTGTAAAGAACATCATCTTTGCTTTGTCTTAATTTGTTATGCTAATTATTGCTTTTGTGATCAGATGAATCTTTTAATTTTGTTTTGTTTTCGGTTCTAATAAAACTGCATGTCATTGCAAGCATGTGTGTCAATTTCTACCTCTCTATCTACATTATTCCGGTATTTTTTAAGTTTTCAAATGTTTAGTTACTTTTTGATCACCCGGCATTATGAAATACATTATTCTGACTACATAGAACTAATTGCTTTTTCATATTTATTAGACTACATAGTGACGAGTTTCACATTATGTCTCCCAAATGTTCGATGTTTATGTATGTACATTAATTATTACATAACACCGGTTCTCTGTTTGTCATGATTTTATAATGACTTATTTACAACCTAATTCTGCCTCCTGTTTGCGGTACTGCGAAGGTATGCAGCAGACCAGAATATTTCTCGTGCTTTGCGGACGCCAGGTCAAAGAAGTTTGCTGTCATTTCATCTCCACCGCTGAAGCGACGACTTCAAAGGCTTCACTCAACCTTTTGATGCACCCTGAAAATTACCGATAAGGGTGAATTCCTTCTGTCCTTTAAGACACGCTGGGGCCCTTTTCTCCTGTTGTTGTTGTACGGACTCTTCCGCAGCTACAAGAGCTGGCAATGACTGTTGATAGTGTACCTCTCTGACGGCTGTAAAATACCCCGAAACGTTTCCTGCGAATGTAAATATTGCATTTCCTTTGAGTTTCAGAGAGTTACGAAGAAAAGCAAAGCGAAACAAAACAACTAAAGCAAACAGTCTCATTAATCAGAGAAAGGATACGTTTTCCCGGTACTGATTGGTCATTAACGAGATTGACGTGCTACGCGAATCATGTCGAAATATTTGCTCAGATTTACCGTTTATTTAAATATTTTTCTGCGAGACATTTTAAATTAGTTATCCTATCTTACACATTTCTTCACTTGTAGAATTTTACCTGTTATATCACTTAAAATCATGATATTGCTTTTTACATATGTGACAGTGGTTTATTTTAGCCGCACCAAACAGCTCTGCTAAGTCTTACACGTGAACTGCGAAGTAATTAGCTTTTTGCTGTTCTGATTATAAAGACACAAAAGTCAACAATGCTAGCCTCAAAAGTGAAGAATATTTTCAGCACATCCCATGCGAATTTTCAAATGCGTATGGGAGGCAACGCGAAATCAGACATCGAAACTGAATCCCTGCTGAATCCCCGTCTATGCTTACCGCTTAATTATACAGAGTGAAGAATAACTGTGTATCGAAATTTTAACCCTGGATAACTGACGCCAGTCGGAACGAAAGTTACTAATGTTTAAACTACGGAAATTTGGCACCAAGCGTTCCGATTCGCCGTGAGATGCCCTGTTGCCGTTCTTCTGTTGAACGGCACTGCTATGGTTGTCAGTTCATACATTTGGCAACAGAACAATCTCGCGCCAACCGGAGCGTGTGGCTCCAGTTTTTGTACGTTAAAAATGGTGCGTTTTCGTTCGGTGTTTGGTTCTTACTGACATCCGTTTCCCAGCGTTACAACTTCCTGATACAGTATTTCGACGACCTATACAGGCTCGACGCGGCAGGGTCGGAGATACCCGCTTACTGGCTGTGTACGGTGTTACAGGAGACAGATTTTGTGGAGCTATTTGAAAACTTACAGAGTTGTTAATTTTTCTCTCTATAGTATGCACGGAAACAGTACTAAATAATTTTTTCAAATAAATATTTCGGAAATATTGACTTCACGTTTTTGAAAAGTAATGCCAGGTGGGCTGCGAGTGCGGAACTGTTACTATTCTATTCTGCTTTTTCTAGTAATCCTGTCTTCCTGAAATCTGGCACAGTTTCATCCGTCTGCTTCATAACTGAAGCCCAATAGTATTCACCCTGTAACTTAATTCTAAAAGGCACTTAATCTACAATGTTTTTATACTTTCGTAAAAGAATGTTCGGTTTTTGTTTATAAGTCGTGAAGTCGATAAAATATAGTCGTGAAATCACTTCTCCTGCTGTTTTGGATTAATCCAGACTTGAATATAAAATTTCTACTTTGTAGCATTAGCGTTGTAGGATTGTATTCTATGCACAGTTGTGCTATTTTTGTACTTACGGCTGTTTTATAACTGTAACCTTAATGGGATGTTATGCCCAGTTGTCCAACCCTTGGAAGCTGTGGCTATGTAGTAACAATATCGCGTAATGTTTAATTGGGACGTGGGGGAGTAGGAAAAACTTGCTTCTTTACAGGGTGAACAATATAACATGATACTAACTTATACGCAGCATTCTATTAGGAAGAAGTTGGTCCACCAAGCGTTTTGAGAACATCTGTAACTCTTAAAGGAAAAGAATCGTTGTCTTTATTGTCTCTAACAGAATATTATTCGTTCTTCTACCAAAACAATCGCCACTTAAATTCAACGATGGTGGAGCTGCATATTTGATCATCACTCTTTCCTCTAGACTCGCCATAACTATTTAATTATAATTGTTGTGTGTGTGTGTGTGTGTGTGTGTGTGTGTGTGTGTGTAGGGAGAGCGCATTATCATTCTGAATAATGACCGTGTTTGTTAGCAACAATCTAACCACAGTAAAGAGTTTGCTGTCGAGGACGGAGAGACATTCATTCACCGTTATCCGATCAGTGAAGGGAACGATTCAAAATGTTCAAATGTTTGTATAGTTTATGGGACTAACTACTTAAGAACTAGCTAACACTAAGGACGGCACAAATATCCATGCCCGAAGGGGGATTCGAACCCCCGACCGTAGTGGCCGTGCAGACCGTGACTGGCCCGCCTCAGTCCCCTCGGCCACCACGGCCGGCGAAGGTAACGATATGTATGTGCCCACATCATGACGGAGCCTTATGCATGCTTGACTGTAGGATTCAAGGACGACGTGTCGTAAGCGTCTCTTGTATTAAAAATCAATAAAACTTTTCTGAATGTGAGATCGCATTGTTATTCTTTAAGAATCTGCCAGAGGTTTCGGCCACTGTTGTAAGTGGCCTTCTCATCGGTGTTTGTCTTACATAGGTAGAAATAATCATCAGAATAAAATACGAGAAATCAGAGCTCGAACAGTGAGATTCAGGTGTTCTTTCTTCCCGCGCGCTATTCGAGAATGGAATGGGAGATAAATAGTATAATTGTGGTTCGATGAACCCTCTGCGAGGCACTTAAATGTGATTTGCAGAGTATCCCATGTAGACGTAGATGTAGATGCAAAACCCGGTTGTTTTTAGAAATCACTGTCTCTTAGAAGCTGTTGATGATTAAACTGATGTATTTTACGTTTCGACGAAGTACAATGTACAAATGTTAGTACATCTATGGGAATTAACTGCTTGGTCATAAGTCCTTAGTTTACGAACTACTTATACTAAGGTTAACTAACTTAAGGACAACACATACACCCATGTTCGAGGGAGGACTCGAACCTCCGATGGCCGCGCGCATCGCCGCACAGCGCCTCAGTGCGCAAAGCTATTTCGCCGCGGCTTTCGACTAAGTGCTATGTTGCATGTACTATTTAACCTCCATTGTTGATGACCACATGTAATAATTATATATGATCAGACGATGGTAAAGCAGCGCATTGAAACCGGTCGTCATAAAATAAATAATTACATTACAAAGCTTTCTGCTTTTTAAGATAATAAAGATATTTTACTCAGCTATTCTTAAAGTCGTCCGACAACCAACCCGAAAACATCTCATGATGCACTAGTGGGTGAGGAGCCATAGTTTGACAACCACAGCCATCGAACATTTATAGCACGTAAACGAGCTATAAGTTAGTGTACAATATTCTGAACTGGCACTTTCGTTATTATGGTAGACGTAATATAACTTAAGTGTATTCCTTTGCCTTTCTTACCGAACTTCAGTAGAAAAAAAAAATTACAACAATGCAGGGTATTTCTTTTCACCCTGTGAACAAATATGTGAAATGCCCATGAATAATTTGTCCCGTGTGCACTTTTTATTTATTTCATTAAATGTAATTATATGTTAAAACTATATTGTGATCAACTCGTGCCTCTAAACAAAAATAATTAAAACTTGTTCCACTCCATACTGATAGCTGGTACAGCAACTGGTTATGAATATATCTCAATAGTCAGCCTCAGTTGATATCTGTTTTGGCCCGCAACGAGTTCGGCAGCCATTGTCGGACGCATTGTATCTGCCCACTCTGTGCTGTGCGCAACATATCCTTTCTTCCAGGAGTGCTAGTCTTCCATGGTTCGCAGGAGATCTTCTGTGAAGTTTGGAAAGTAGGAGGCGAGGTACTGGCGGAAGTAAAGTTGTGAGGCGGCATCGTGAGTCGTGTCGGTTTGTGCGCTTGCCCGCGAAAGGCAAAGGTCCCAGGTTCGAGACCCGGTTCCGGCACACAATTTTAATCTGCCAGGAAGTTTCATATCAGCGCACACTCCGCTGTAGAGTGAAAGTTTCATTCTGGAAACATGTGTTTAGTTTCTCCTAACGCCAAAATTTTTAGAAAATAATAAACAGCCATGACGATAGGTTTTCGTACTATATGGTTTATTTTATGATGATGACAAATAGCTCACCATATATTTACCTAATCTAATGATGTCTCAAAAGAGCAAAATGTGTGTCAATGAAATAAAGAAAAAAATATTGCAACTGAGAGTGACTACTGAGATACAAAATAATTATGAGAATTCATCATATTGATGGTTTAGGACCAGCAACTGGAAATATTTAGTGAAACAATTATTTTGTCCGTCGCAGTTGCACAATTTTGAAGTCAGTAACTAGTTTCGGACTCTACAGTCCATTATCAAACCATTAGTCTTTGTCAAACCGTGATAATCCAATGTATGTTACAAATGGCTGTTAAAATCTTGTACATTATCCTCTGTTGATACGTATCACTAGTTACTTCAAAATTAAAAGTGGCAGTCAGAACTGGTAATACATTAACGGGCCTCCAGCGTGTACTGAGTAGGAGTAGGAACATTATTTCTGGTAGCGCGACGGTACGTAGTCGGCAGGCAGGGACAGATAGACAAGGGACAAAGAGAGAGAAAAAGAGAAAGAGAGAGAGAGAGAAAGAGAAAGAGAGAGAGAGAGAGAGACAGAAAGAGAGAGAGAGAGAGAGAGAGAGATAGAAACAGTGTTGAGTCTGCAGTAGTGGCACCTCGTGCCCATCAATCGATGTTGCCCACTGTGGATATGGAATGATGCAAGGTGAAGTTTTTCGTAAACAGGCGTCATTTAATATGACACTACTAACAACACCCGGCCATGCTTTGCTGTCAATCACTCTCATATGAAATAAATAAGAAAGGAAATACTGTAATCCATCTGAATTTAGATTGAAAGACGACCGTCTGTCGTCTTCCATATATTTTTCATAAAATTGTAATTTATCTGATGTTTCTAGATTAGCATTTTGTTAAAACTAGAACCCCACTCTTTTTGAGGCATGAGGAATAGCATTATAATTTCATGTTTTAAAATATTAGTCTCTGAAATGTCTGTAAATATTGCTAGGATTTTGTTATTTTAATAATTTATTAATGTGGTTATGAATGTGGCAATAAGTACGGCTTCTCCGCTACGCCACTGTCCCTGTGAGAATGTGTACTGTTTTACTTTTAAGTGGATGTGCGAGAATCTAATGGCTGTCTGAATGTGGGTAGTAATAGCTCGTTTTGCATTGTTCTCTCTGGCTCAGAGTCGATAGTCGTTACCAACCTCTGCTGCTGATGCTATCAAAGAGGTTTCTATACCCTTTGGTTGAAGCCAGTTGACGAGCCTTCTCCAGGGTGAGTCTCGCATCCCCACCACCCTTGTTTTGTGGGTTTTGCCAGATTCCGGTAGCTTCGCGCCTCCTGGCCGCTCGCTCTTCAATTGTACTCGGATCGTGGTGAGGTAAGGTTGGTTCTGCACTTGGGTCCGCGGAGTTGATAGCGATTCATTGTCTATCATGATTAACTTAGACTCTTCAACTTAATTTCATTTTTCGGAATATTTTTTTCCAATTGTGCGCGTAAATGTTATCTAGTTTTTCAATCCAGTGGTTCCCAACAGACAAACGAAGTGTAGGTGTTACTAGTTGCAGTTTGATAACGGCCTGGTATATTCAAACCTTTTGGGATTATGTGGCGGTGTATGAACTCTGTGTAAATTCTTTCTAGCTTTTTGGGGCCCGATTTCTAACAGACTATATATTCATTTTTGTACAGTGCATGTAAAATCTTTCTTATCGTTTCTTTCCGTGAGTGATATGTGTTCCACGTGGTTGGTTCTTAGAAAAAAGCCTTCAGATTCCACTATTGTTTGTTCCATATGCATCAGGCAAGTAACTACACATATATCGTTCTGATTTACACTAAATTTCGCGATCTTCTCTCCCCGCATATTTTAATTTTGCTTTCTCTGCACTTGTAGTATGCACTCAGTCTTTGTCAGTAATTCTCTCCGAGCCTTGTACAACCTCCTTCAATAGATTGCTTATGAAATTCTATGTATTTCTAAGTGTTGCATGCCGTAGGTTTTATTCTCATTTTTGCGTCTTTGTAATTATTTCACTTTTCTGGTTTTTTGAGACTGGACTTCATCCGTTTCTGTAATCGCTCCATATCGCTTGTAGCTGCAGTTCATTAGCTTCATTTTTTAATTCTAAATATTTCTAAGGGTTGCATGCAGCAGTTTTTATTTTTCCGACGTTATTATTTCTCGTTTCCGGGTTTTGAGACAGGACTTCTTCCGTTTCTGTGAACGCTCCCAATCGCATGTTGCTGCATTTCAGTAGCTTCCTTATGAAATTCTACGCAGTTCTAGGGGTTGCATGCCGTAGTTAATTTGCCTGTTTGCATTTAGTGTGAGCACCTATGTATATTGGCCACTGTATCGGTAACTTCCTGTTATTAGAGTAATTTGAACCAAGTCAGTTTTCAATTCGGGCCAGGGAACAAGGTTTCGCAGCAGGGAGTAGCCGGTAGTTCATAAGGTCCTTTTGCTATTTTACTGCTAAAATTGAGCATTTTTTTTAACTGTAAACTCTTATCTGGGTACCTCCTACCAGAATTAGGCTTTTATTTAGTACAGTGGCCCACTTTTAAGATACACCGAGAAATGCTTCAATAATATCAATATCGTTCGTTAGGCAACTGTGCCTATGTGAAACGAAAGTTATAAAAATAGTTTCAAAGATTCTCATTATTTTAAACCCATACAATAGATTACATTTTTTGTCGTTCGTTTTCTCCACAAACATACAGATAAGCATTCCAACTCTGGAACATGTGGCGTATGATTCACCTTAATAAAAAGCTAATTTTTCTACATTCTTCCCATCTGTTTCCCATCCGCTTTATCTCCTGCTTCCCCACTACTATCCCTTCATCCTGCGTCTATCTATTTCCCACTGTCTGTTCGTTACTCCCTTTCCTTTCATCCACCTTCCACCTTCTCCTCTATCTCTATGCACAAATCGCCTTTCGCTCGTTGTACCTTTATAAAATGAAGAAATTAAAACTTAAGGATTTGATTCAAATTATGTATTATCTACTAGAAACTATCATAAAGTTACTGTTACATAAAATTGAATCAAATACTGACGCCCATTAACAACGTATTATTCAGAATTCGTTTCTATGGTGTTTTTATTTTCACTGCTAATATCATCATCGATCTTACTGAAAATTAACCATTAAACATGAACGTACGTGTCGCATTTTTACCATAGCACCTGACCGGTAAGCAAGGCAGAACTTGTTACCATTCAATTATCAACGCTCACTTATTTGGAAGCTGGAGAATTTAAAGCGTGGTCAGAGCTATAGATATGAAAACATCTGCTTCCTTTTGTCTCTCTTAATGGCTATGTATAATGATTTTCGTTTTCCACACATCCCTGGCAAAGCGCCTTTTGAATTATGTAAAATTCATTGTCCTCCTTGTATAATTAAAATCGAAAATCAATAGGTCATTTTTCATGTTGATGTATTTGTATAATCATTTCGGTAAATTTCACTTGCGGCAAAATCTCCACTACTCTTTGAAATCTCAGTTACATACAGTGAGGCTAATAATGTTCCGTGTATACTATGAAATATTACATTAGCACCAAATGCCGCTTCTACCGTAACTAAAATTACTCCTTCATTTCCAAGTAAGTCTACTATAGTAAACGTCCATACGTTGTCGGTAGGGATTTAGAAGCGCACATTCGATTTATATCGTTAGAGGCCCAGCTACTTCAATTGCACACATAATTAGAAAACATCTTGTTCAGGAGCATTACTGGGGAATTTCGTTTTCTGTAAAGCAATGGTAATTCGAAGGAGATATTTGTCAGATTAAATATGAGTCGTGATGCTGCATTTAATGCAGTTCCTGTTCTGACGTTAATACGTTCTTGTAGGAACCACTGTAAATAAATCAATTTTTCTTTTAAACTGAACACTTCGTTGTTAACATTACTGCTCTACACTGCTGACACCGTAAGTGAAATGCTGCCGAGCAACCAATAACAGAGGCTGAAGAATATATTCGTTTGAGTTTACAATTTTACAGATATTTTGGGCTTGCTCTCTGGTTGACAGCTTGTCCTGAGAGTAAATTAATTATCCTCATAAAACGAACATTCCGTTGCCAACATTAGCAAACTGCGCCACCGCTTTAGGTAAAAGTTAATCTTTACATCAAAACTGTAAAGGTAACAGAATTATATCAGTTTATCCATATCCATGAAGTTTGTGTTATCCTGTATCACCAATGATTCTTTGCACGGTGGAGGGCTATTATTTGGCACTCAGGGATATCAGTTTGCTGCGGCAGACTGGTGAAGCGTATTGAGGTGCTATGCTCCGATGCGCGAGGCCGTTCCCCATCGGGGGTTCGAAGCCCCCTTCGGGCATGGATGTTTGTTTCGTCTTTAGTATAACAGAGTTCATAAGCAGTTTGTACCTTTAAGGACTGATGACCTCGCATTTAAGTCCCTTAAGCTTAACTAACATTTGAATATCAGTTTACACTTCGGTGAAAATTTCAGTCTAACTTTGGTCCAACGTCAGCCAGGTTTCGCAAACTATAATCATTTGTACTTTCTATTAGCCCTTTGAGCTCTGGTCTTTCTCCACACAGCTACACTGTAAATATGTTAGACCACCATTACTATTGACAATACAGAACACTTCGATTGACTAATGGTACGACGTGGCAACACATTGATACCCAGATTTAGGCCAGTTTTGGTTTTGTTTTGACCCACTGTTTGTTTACACTACTTCTTCTTATGGATTTCTTGGGTTGATGTAATATGAGTCGTGTTAGTAACTTTTTTTCGTTCATCTATTGCGTCACATATTAGCACAACAATCTGAAGTATTTGCCTTCCGGCTTTCATTTAAAGAATTCTCACATTGCCTCTTAGATGTATAAGACCCATGGTAATGTGTCTGGTTTCCATACAGGCCGTTTAATAATGCATCTGCTTGAGATGGTTTGTGTCACACTACTCTTCCCAAATATTGCAAAGGTCGGCCATTTTAAAAATAATGCTTTTACAGTATTTTCTATATAAAATTATATTATGTTATCATTTTAAGAGCACATAGTACTTTATACAGTTACTTTATTACCATTTCTTTTTATTAATGAACATACACACACACACACACACACACACACACACACACACACACACACACACATATATATATATATATATATATATATATATATATATATAAGGTAACTCCCATATTTTTATGATGTAATTGACTTTAATCTGTTTACTTTACCTTGTAACATGTTTATTGTTGGACAATAGTTTTTTCTTATATATGACATGTATAATGCTTGACATTTCTTATACATTTACTTCATTATAAATTTGGTTTTAATCGTATTGAAACTGCTGTATTTGTCTTGTTTGGTTAGGGGCCTGATGATGGTGTGATTGTAAAACCGAAATCGGTCGCATTATTGAATAAGTAATATTTACACAGTTACTGGTACTTTCTTCCACCTTCAGTATTAAACCAATTGTTTTTATATCTGTGTTCATCCTATCTGTGCCCTGTTCCCTTTCAGTCTAAAACCCATATTGTGCATTCTCGGGCTCTCTAACCTGCAATTCGCCCATGTCTAGGCGATACACTTCCTGCTACCCGTGTAGCCGCTTCCTGCATATCATTGCCTCGCATATTACTGCAATGCAATAACATCTCGTCGATGTTACCTCTCTTCCGTTTATTTACATTGGCTTCATCGTAACTTTTGTTGTTACCCTCGATATCGATATCTGATAATCGGAAGTTCGACTAATTTCAAGAACAAAGCAAATCATAGGATATTTTATATCTGAAATCCCCATGATTATTATTCGGACAGTCTGCACTATCAGAGAGGTTAACATTAATCTCTGACGAATCGATTGCGTGCGGGATTCTACCGCGATTTGTACTAATGACTTAGCTTCGGTAGTCCTGACCTTTAGTTTGTAAGATTTCTATCTTTTCAATCAGAGTATCTACTTTTGCCTTTATTTCGGCGTTGTCTCTCTTTAGCTTATCTACTTTGCTGTCTAGATTAACTATCGATTTCTGTAAATTACTTTGCGTTTCTTTAGTATCATTTATCTCTGATTTCAGTTGATTAAATCTTTCCTGTATTTCCTCCTCAAATCTTTCTTGTCTGTCAATTAAAGAACTGACAAAGGCACTTATTTCCTGACGTAATTCTGAATCATGTAATTTCATATCTTCACGAAATTGTAAATCTCGCTGTTCTCTTTTTTTATCGGTCAACTTTAGTTCTGTAACGCCCTGCTCTTCACCTGTAACGCTCTTTTTTAATTCTTCATTACTCTGTTCTTCGAAAAACTGTAATAATATTCTTTCGATACCAATGTTAGTTTGCTGGACTAATTACATACCACTAACAGAAGGCTTATCTGCAGTTCTATCACTCACATGTTCAGGTATAGAATCAGATTGAGAATTCATTATAGGATCATTTACACATACGAGTTCAACCCTACCGATCGATGCATCGAATTGCCTGTCTCCTTCCTCGTGAACGTTTTCCACTACGCTACCATTGTCTCTTTCATTATCCCTGTTAGATCTTAATTTATACGCACGTCTCGACATACTAATCAGACAACACAGAATCACTAAGAAATAACAATAAATATATATACATGTGGCGTCTGTTCCGAAAGAACAGACACTTCTGATCCTGCAGTTGCTATCTCTATATATAAAAGGAAGTGTCCCGATTGTCTGACTGATTGACTGATTGACTGACTGACTGACTCATCAACGCCCAGCCCAAACCACTGAAGATAGAAACTTGAAATTTGTGGAGGGTGTTTATCTTACTCTGTAGGCGTCATTTAAGAAGCGATTTTTCGATATCCCGTCCGTAAGGGGGTGAAACAGGGGATGAAACGTTTTTTGAAAATACGTAGCTGCTTAGACAATTTTGAAGCTAGAACTACAAATTTTCGGATTTGGATTCGGGGTTCGAATTTAAAAGACACGTCTTTCGGCATTTTTTGAAATTCAACTAATAAGGGGTAAAATAGAGGACGCAAAAAAATTGATTTTCAAAAATATTTGCTGTTAACTCAAATTTCAAGCTATAACTACGAAACTTAGGATACGAACTATTGATCAGAATTAAAAAGACACGAGTTTCGGAATTTTTGGAAATTCAAAAACTAAGGGGGTGAAAGAGGGGATCAAAAATTCTTTTCGAAAACACTTTGTTGTCAATACAATTTTGAAGCTATTGCTGCAAAAATTGGTATTTGTATTGTTCGTTATGATTTAAAAATACGTGTTTCGGTATTTTTGGATATTCAACCATCAAGGGGGTTAAATTGGAGAGGGGATGTTTTTCGAAAATCTGTTGCTATTTAGGCAATTTTGAAGTTAGAACTACAAATTTTCGGGTTTGGATTCGGGTTTCAAATCTAAAAGACACGTGTTTCGGTATTTTTGGAAATTCGACCAATAAGGGGGTGAAATGCAAGATGCAAAAGTTGATTTTCAAAAATATGATGCTGTTAACTCAAATTTAAAACTATACCTACGAAACTTAAGATATGGATTCTTCATCAGGATTGAAAAGAGACAATTGGTGCAGACAACCAGCCTACGCTTGCGAAGCAGTGGGGGTTCAGCTAGTTCTTTAATATTCATAGAATATATGACATCAGCTGCGATTGGGCAAAGCTGAAAATGTGTACCCAACCGGGATTCGAATCCGGGTCTCCTGCTTTCTAGCCAGTTGCGCTGACCCCTACACCACTGGGGACAGTGATCTCCGCACCTGCAAGGACTACCTAAGCACGCCTCCTGTCAAATACAAATTCCCAGCTTCACCCTGCCCACAGTACTGAAACTCGTAGTTATGAAACTAATTCCCGAAAGAGTAAGGGCTTCAAACTTGGCCATCCAAGTTCCGAAAGAACAGAGGTCACTTCTGATCCTGCAGTTGTTGTTCTTTATTATTCACTGAATATATGACATCAACTGCGATTGGGCAAAGCTGAAAATGTGTACCCAGCCGGGATTCGAACAATAAATATCTCCATAAATGATTAGTAAACTGAAATTTGTTAAAACTTGCCGTATTCTTCCTCTAATAAAATTAGAAAATAATATGTTCAGATAAGGAGTTTGCGATGTTCATAAATACTTTATGACACTTTTCCACAAGCTTTGGCGGTTTCAATTCATCTACACTTACAGCTTCGTATCTTTTCGTCTTCAGAATGGTTACACATGTTTTCACTTTCGCTCTTTGTAGTTGTCTTCCTTTAAATTACTGTCCAAGGTTCCAAGCACGTTTGTCATATCCCGTCGTAATCATGTAACATAAAAGTTCACACAAGTGATTAGCAGACAGTTTAACAGAATCACTTCGTGAAACAGATAATATCAGTCACTTCTAATCAATGAAACAAACTTTACCATTTTCGTATAGAAAAAAAAAGAATGAGTCTAGTCGTTTCAGTAAGTTTAGCTTCCTACTTGAATGTAATTTTAATGTTCAATGGCAGATAATCTTCTTTTAATCAAATCAAATCAGGGCTGGAGCGGATTTAAACTTCGAAATGATTAACTTGAATAATATTTTAACGTATTTCTACCGGAACTGACTGCTTACAAACGAAACATGCTAACAATCCTCGTAATTTCCTTTTATATGCCCACACGGAATAAAATATGGCTAAAATTTGCACTCTGTGCTGGTACCCCCATTTCCACTTTGCTTTTCGGAATACTAAATACCATTCCAGAACTAATAAAATTCTAAAATTTCCCATCAAAATCTCCTTTAATGAAACCAAAACATTAAAATTGAACCCCCGGATTTTAACAAGGGGTTACACTTTGTACACGTGGCATCTGCCGTCGCCGTATCAAAAGCGACATCATTTTTGCAATTATATGGATTCGGTAAAATGCCTCGATATCATACCAGTCTAACGAGCTACCTTTTATTTAGTCTCACAGACGGACCTTACGTACAAAAAAAGGGGAAGGTTTCATTTCACTTTCGTTGGATTCGGCCAGCGGAGTTCGTTAGCACGGTGGTCCGACCGTGAAGGGAGGTACGAGGGTTTACAGCTTCTGACACGGCAGCGCGCTTAGGCGGGTGGCGGCGGCGGACCTCACCGCCGTGTTGTGGGGTGGGTGGGGTGGGCTGGCCACGTGTTGCTGGCGCGCATGCGCACGACGCCACTCGCTGCGGGCTGGGCGCCGGCGGCGGCGGCGTCCGCCGCGGCCGGCAGTTCCGCCGCGAAACGCCGCGAACAACAACCGGCCGGCCGCGTCCCATTCTGCTCTTCCGATGCCGCGAACGCACAGTGACTGCCGCTCCGAACAGGAAGCGGCGAAACTGCCCGCGCCGCTGGAGAATGCGCCTCCAG
The DNA here is from genome assembly GCA_026315105.1 of Locusta migratoria. NCBI lineage: Eukaryota > Metazoa > Arthropoda > Insecta > Orthoptera > Acrididae > Locusta > Locusta migratoria. Next base: position 151,930,656 of record CM048746.1, on the reverse strand, counting down.
TAAACAGACCGACACCAGCGTCATAAGTCTTCTGCCAGCCACAAAGTGTCTGCAATGGTTCCAAAGACCGTCAACTGCCGTATTGTGTCGTTTCTACCTTTTTCTCCCCTGCAAGTCCTTTGAACTTCACTAGCCTCTACATACAATGATTTACCTGTCGGAAATATTATCAAAAACAATCCCTTCTATTTCAGCGACCTTAAGTGATCACATAATACTGTAGCTCTGAGTATCTCTCACTTTGTGAACGGTGGAAGATTTTTTTTTTTTTTTTAATCCAGTGCCACTGTGACGTCGAACGTTTAGAAATGTAGCCACACTTCCGTCTTATTTACAGTAATTTTCAGTTGTCATTCAACACAGTAAAAAAAAAAAAAAACTATTTTCCCATTTTTCGCTAGATACAAACCCGGAATCGGTTCCTTCTGAACTAATATCCTGGTGTGTCGCTTTGGTGGGAAAAATTATGTGAACCAAATCAGTAAACTTACGTGACAGACAATCAGCAAAAGAATTATCATCATTATACATAACGGGGTTTGAAGTTACCTATAGACATTTTTGTGCTGTTTTTCGATTCCGAACCATACAGGAGACACCACCGGATTGTCATAAACGATGTAATGTTCCTTTTGCTGCATTTGAAAAAGTAATTTCGGTACAATTCAAACTAACAGTTCATCATATCATTATATCTATGTATGTAGTTCTACAAGTCTTATCCACGATAACTAATCAATATTTACGCACAACTACACCTCTAGTGGACTGAAAAAAATTTAAATTTCATGAATTACTGTTTTACACTTAAATGTTCGAGGTGATTAGTTCAGATTCCATATTGGTGAGACGTCAGCGTACTTTGGCCCTGTGTATAAATTCTTCGAAGCTACTACAGAACGTGATAATTTTTTCGTCTACTCAGTTGGACAATTTAATTCTTTTACAGTAAAATAGGTTTGTCGTAAACATATAAATTCTTTAACTGGACTAATGTGTGTATCTACCTTGACATGACTTTTTTTATTATGACAAAGAAGTTAACGTCCTTAATCAGTAACTAAAATTGAACTTCGTAGATTGCGTTACAGCTTCAATTTCGTCATATCATAGAAAGATCATTGCTCACGTAAGACAGCCCTTTAAAAAATCTGTAAATATTACGAATTCAACAGCGTCAAATTTGTTCGTTTACTGAGTGGGAATGTGATCTTTTCCACAAATAGCAAGTAGCAACTAAAACAGTCGATTTTGGACAATTAATAACAATGGATTCAAAGAGGTGGAATACGGAATACGTTTCCCCCATTTTTGTACTAAGAAATTCTAGAACCTGTAAAAATCCTACGGAAGACCTGTAAGAGAACAAATTGCACACTTTTTCTGAATTAAATGCTACATGTATCATATACAATCTTTTATTCATTGAATGTTAACTGTAGTAGGGGCAAATCTCTGTATGTTTTGTGGATGTATCGTGTTTTTAGTCTATACAAAAGAACTATCTATTTGATGTAAGAAAAAAAGAATTATCACGATTCACGACACGTATGAATATGTTAGTGGCAGTGAATTTATGGAACTCTATTTTAAAGTGTCTTGCGTGTTGTTAAAGACGTTGAGGTGCAGCATTATTTTGAGAATATTTGATACCTACTTCTGTTCCTGCTGGCCATCTGGCTGATATAGCCTGGAGTTAATAGTTTCGATAAGCAGTGTGCACTATCTTCAGCATCAAGCCTCTGCGAATGTTGTTTCCTCTCATTAGGCCAGAATTGATACGAAATACGTTTCCGGCGATTGGTTGATGGGAAGCAGATAAATATAATTCATTCGAAATTATTGACATGGTGTTTGATGCCAGCTCCCTCAGAAGCAGTAATTAGGAGTATAAGATAGTGCTCTATCTTGTAAAAGATGTCATACAAGTGAATTTTTTTATCATAAGGAATTATACAATTAAACAATTCTTCGCGAACTGGCATGATGAGGAAATTATTTATCGTTAGGCAACAGACTTTCTGGACCACCAACGTCTGTAAGTTATCAGCTGTACATATTACGAACACTGACCTAATCTTACAATATGAGAATTAAGTTTCACGTATTTACTTCAACTTTTCTTTCATATTGAGATGACTTTTACGAAGTGGTCAAAACACTTTTCACATAGGGCTTACGATGCAGGAACTGTGACTCTGTATGGGCATGAAGGAATTTTTGAAAGCTGAAATTTGTATCGTGTCAGAGTTTGAGACTTAGAGGTACTAATACATAAAAGCCTCTCAGAGCTTCGTCCACTATAGGCCTGAAGTGTGATGACGTCTCTGTTGTCGACTGGTAAAAAGACAGAGGTGGTGTAGTAAGGTGAAGTATGAAGAAGAGAAAATCGGGCAATGAACTTGCTAATATTTCTCGGCCACAAAGGTTTCGCAAAGTTTTCGGTGAGCATGACACAAACTTTGAGCAATGAGTACAAAATGAGAATGAAGTTATAAGTGCTTACATCAACTACCCTTTTATGTGGACAAGACTTTTAACAAATCAAGTGGGCAGACCCTTTTTCTTACATATCTACAAAGCGGTGAAGTGTGTGCCAGCGATTATGTAGTACGGTGCAGAATTACAAAGTGAAAATGGTGAATACTGAATCGTGCACGTGTAGTGCGTGTTAATTCCTAGCGACGCAGTGTTAGGTGCGGAGTGATGAACGACAGCTGGGCTGAGAACGCGAGCCTCTCCAGAGGAGGCGGTGGGGGCGGAGGGGGCGGCGGGGGCGGCGGCGGGGGCGGCGAGGCGGTGCTGGAGAGCGGTCTGCTGGTGCCGCTGTACGCGCTCATCTTCGTGCTGGCCGTCGTGGGCAACGCGCTCGTCGTCGCCACGCTGGCGCGCAACCGGCGCATGCGCACCGTCACCAACGTCTACCTGCTCAACTTGGTGAGTACCGACGCTGCCGCCGCGGCTAGCGCTCGAAACGCATGAGTTAGATATACAGGGTGTTCCACTGTGTTTGCCTCTGTAACTTATAAGATAATAGGTGTCGGGAAATTGTAATGCCGTAGGTCAACACAAGAAATGTTACACTTTCTGCGGAACTATGAACACAGTTTATTGCATCATTTTTCCAACGAGTTACAGCACAAAGATATAATTTTTTAAATGGAACAATAGTTTTTTCTATCGTGCATTGGATTCGTTGAAACCAGCTGCGCCCAAATCTGTTTAAACTACATTTCTATCACTATTAGTTTGGGAGCTATAACCCTTCAAAGTTTAGGGGGCGGAGGCTACGACAGCGTAGCTGACTGACTGGTGGCCATGAGACAGTGGGCCGTGCCCCAGGGGATAGCCACTCTGCCAGTCAGCAACGCTATCGCAGCCTCCGCCCCCAGATCTTTGAAGGGTTGTAGCTCCCAAACTAACAGTGATAGGAATGTAGTTTAAATTGATTTGGACGCAGCTGGTTTAAACGAATCCAATACACGATAGAAAAATCTATTGTTCCATTAAAAAAAATATATCTTTGTGCTGTAACTCTTTGGAAAATGATACAATAAACTATGTTCATAGATCCGCAGAAAGTGTAACATTTCTTGTGTTGACCTACCGCATTAAAATTTCCCGTCACCTATTATTTTATAAGTTACAGAGGCAAACACACTTAGTGAAACATCATGTATGTACAATATTCAATAATCACTTTCTGAATATAGCAGGTGAACTAAACAGAACCCATGTTTGCACAGGTAATCATATAACATTGTTAGAAAATAGCTTTCCGAGGATGTTACCTGAAATGGTCAGTAATTAAATCACGAAAGACTAAGGACTGCTTTGTATATCATGGGGAATGTAGCAGAATTCTAAACTACTGATCTCCATATGTTAGCCCAGTACTGTGCCATATTTTCAAATTTTCCTTTCAGAATGGTTAGCTCCCAGACAGATTAAAATACAAGGAAAGTACTTGGGCTCGAATAAACACATACACTTCAAAATCGTACGAGAGCTAATGAAAAGATCCCTTATTGCACTAGTGACACTCCCGCACCTGCAAATTTCTGTATTCGCCCGTTAGAGGCCTCTGCGTGTGCCTTGCCACATTGCACTTTGACCTGTCGGTTCGCCAGTAGGGACGGTGCTGTGTGCCTCCGAAGTTGCATTTTGTGACATTTGTGTGGTGAAGCGTCAGATGGAACGGAGATTGATAATCAATCCTGCTAAAGTATTGCGATTGGTTGAGATGAAGTTACGAAGAACCATTCTTCGTGAAGATGGTATTAGTGTAGAAGACAAATCATTCTGATGCTTTCTCGTCTCTGTTATGGTACAGAAATATGAGAATAACTTAGATACTGTTGTAACACTAATGGGGATGATAATGACGGTAGTGCTACGATAAGTGCGGGAAGAGGCGATGGAAGCAGTGGCAGTGAATATTAACAGTCTTCCGAGAAGAAGGTTAAAGTTGCAACTATCATCACGGCTTTTGATGACAATACGCTAGAGAAAATGTACGACTATTATTACATAAGTTATAGTTCAGATATCTGCATTACGTATGGCGTCTACAATTACATCTACAGTGCTATCTGGAGCATGATTGCAAAGTTTTTCATAAAAACGACACCCACCAGCACATTGAGGTGTACGTAGAGATACTGTAGCCAAACGTTCATACAGATATGTTTGTTCGAGCCCAAGTACTTTGATTGTCAATAGTGAAACCACTTCATAAAAAAGGATAAAGGGATAATGTAGACAACTATTGTCATGTTTCCATGCCATCGGTTTTTTCTATAGTTATTGAAAAGGCTGCATATTCAAGATTAATTGATCATTTCAGTTCACATAATTTGTTGTCAAATGTACAGTTTGGTTTTAGATGTGCTTTAACGGCTGAAAATGCTATATTTTCGTTTTTCTGTGAAGCACTTGATGGGTTAAATAAAATGCTAAGGGCATTAGGAGTCTTCTTTTATTTCATAAAGGCGTTTGATTGTGTTCATCACAAAATATTATTGCAGAAGTTGGAATATTGAGGAATATGAGGATTACCTCACAAATGGTTCACCTCTTACTTTAATAACAGACAGTAGAATGTAATTCTCTGCAGTGTTAAAAATGGCTATGACTACAAAAGCAATGGGGCACAGTTAAGTGTGGGGTGCCCTGGGGAGTCCGTTTTGAGGCCACTCCTGTTTATTATTTAAATAAATGATATGCCTTCGAGTATAACAAGTGATTATAAAATATTTTTGTTTGCTGATAATACCAGCTTGGTAGTGAAGGATGTTGTTTGTAATATTGACACAGTATCAAATAATACAGTTCAAGAGATAAATTCATGGTTTGTAGAAAACAAATTGATGTTAAAATCACAGTAAAACTAATTTTTTAAATTTGTAACACATAATTCAACGAAAGCTGATATTTTGATTACACATAGTGGGCATATGATAAGTGAGACTGAACAGTTCAAATTTCTATGTGTTCATATAGTATGCTGTCGTGGAAAGCCGATGTTCAGGATCTTGTTCCACAACTAAATTGTACTTCATTTACCACTATAGCAGTATCTAAAATATGTGATTTTTCAACACGAAAAGTAGTCTATTACGCTTACTTTTATTCACTTTTGACGTACGGCATTATTTTTTGGGGTAACTCGACTGATACAAGAAACGGGCTGTTCGAGCAATATGTGGTGTACGTTCACGAACGTCCTGTCGACCCCTTTTCAGTAGTCTGAGAATTCTGACACTGGCGTCACAATACGTATATTTTTAATGTCGTTTGTTGTAAATAATATCAGCTTATTTCCACGAGTGAGTAGTTTCACTCGGAGAATACTAGACAAAAGTCGAATCTACATTTGCATCACACCACCTTGACACTTATGGAGAAAAGTGTGCAGTATTCTGCAGCATCGATTTTCAATAAGCTGCCACAAGAACTCAAGAACCGTAGTACTAACCCACATGCTTTCAAATCTAAATTGAAGATTTACCTCATCTCACTTCTTTTAGTGCGTCGAGGAACTCCCGGAAAAGTTAAAAAAGATTTTTTTCGTTATTGATTCTTTTCACTTAGGCTTAAGATTGTCATGTGCATAGGACTACTTAAAGTTTTGTTACCAGTCTTGTGTTAAACTTCATGTATTGATTTGCTCCATAACCATGGTGTCTTACTCCCAATTAGGTCCTGCGGAACAGAAAAGAATATGATTATTATTTTTATTACCACTCGTCTGCCTGGTTTCCTTACAGAGCATGGCTAGTGTCCCACTTTCCTTCCACTTCTTTACATATTTCTTCTGCTTTATTTTCTCTGCCAGTCATACATCAAAGGTAAGGATCGAAGCAAATGCACGGAAGACCTTGTAGTTGTTTTCACGCAGCTGCAGGCGCTACAAGTACGGCGGCTGGAGCGGATCAACTCTTCCATGCATAATAATATACGACTAATTTCAAATCTTGTTTCACAGTGCCATTATTTGACACGCTCAGATCACATGCAGTGCTTTTCGACAATCGCAGCTGCTACATGCAGAACTTAATGACTGTTGCTGCTGTTCCTATTTTATGGTATAACTATCTGTCCTCGGCAAATATATTACTGTAATTTTAATTTCTTTTAGATTTGACATGCAATTTTTAACCCTTCATCTCATATTGTCTGCAAATAATGTTCTTTGTGACATTGACACCTAGGTAACATATACAATTCTAACTTGCGACTGAGGACTGTAGTTATATATATATAACATAAACGTTCTTTAGTTTGAAACGGAACATTGAACCTCACGTTTTCCATACAAAATGGAGTACACAGAGTAAATATTGGCGACTGTAAAAAATTTTGTAATGCGCAATATGGACTTGTTTCGCTTGTTCCCTCACAATAACTGGAAAGAAATTAATACAAAACATTACAGTTCCATTTCTTGTATCTCTGTGTCAGTTTTTGTACTCACTGCATTAACTTACGTATTCACACATAGGGTAAGATGTAGAAATTCGATGTAGGTACAATTCCGATCAACATAAGATTTCGCGCCATTTGTCAGTCTTATAGTACTGGTAGCACTTGCCTTTGTGTGGCGTTGTAGTGTACAGCTCCTCCTGTCTTTTCCAAGAATACACCACTTTGTGCTACTGGGATATAAATTTTTTCCTGTTAAGAGGTAAGTGAAGCTACTTAGTCTAACGCATTCTTATAAATTTTCTAGCTAAGGGTGAATGAACTCAATGTCGGAAATGCAATGTTAGGTACCGCGAAGCATGTATTAGTACCCAAGAGAAAACGTACTTTTTATGTGGAGGAGTTAGTGATAAAAATTGTATTAGGAGGATATCACAATTGTACCTAGTGTGGTACATTTTCAATCGATTTTATCTCTATTCTGTAATCTTTTTTGTGTTTATACCAACATTTGTAATTTTCTAATATTTGTATTACATGTGCATTAAACATCCAAGAACAAGTGCCATAGTTAAAATTATTTTTTTTTCTCCATATCTTTTTAGTTACAATACCATTTGTCTGAAATGATCGAAATTATACCCTATTCATAATCATTAGTAGTAGGGTAAAGGGGTTTTAAGAAGAGTGACCTACTTTTGAGCGTCGACGTTAGTGTCATCGACGCCAGTTACCGTTACCACGCTCAGCCAATAGCCCGACCGCCGAAGTACCGTTACTTTCCCCTACCACCGCCTCCCACCCTCGCCCCCGCCATCCCCCCCACCCCTCTGTCCCCAGCAGATGCCCAATTTCCCGTCCTCCGCCTCCAATTAATTTAATTAAATTTGCATATCAATTTAATTGTAACAATTTATGTTTCTTTTTAAGTAACAAGGCTACTGTGTCCACAAGTAAGCACTTGCGTGAGCACGAACCCCGTCCCCGCCCCCAACTAACGCCGACACCTCCACCCCACCGACAGTCCTAAAGATTGCGCAGCCGTGCGACCCGGTCTGGGACTCGAACCCGCGCCCCTAGAATATTTTTTTTAAATAAAAGTTATTACTTATAAACGTACACCAACATTGGAAAGAAGAAGCCAATTATTACGTACTTCGGACAGTACAATTACCTGGAATAATAACATTGAACATGTCCACCTCCACAAGTGGACACTTGTGCGAGTGCTGCCCCCCACCTCTGCCCCAAGCAATCCACCATCGCTGCTATTATTTTTTGTATATCAAATTAATTTATGCATTAACAATTAGAACATAATGTCTTAAATCTACATATCAATTAAACAGTAACTTAACGGCAGCCACCACCACTCGCCCACACCCTCGCTACCAACGCCGCCCTGACCACAGTCCTAAAGATTGCCGAACGCGCGCGACCCGTTTCAGGACTCGAACCCACGTCCCTAATAAATCGACGTATAGTTTGTATTCCACCAACAAATAATCTATTTACTCCGTACTTCGAATAGTAGAATTACCGGCAATAACACGAGGGTTTCGTAAACAAATTGATCCTGCCTGCCTCCAGGCTGTCGACCACCGCTCCCTATTATTAATTGTGACATCCAAGCTGCAATTAGAGCAATCCATTTAATACATATAACCTTAAGTACAAACCCCAATTTTGCAGGTAAATAAAGAAATTCGGTGTAATGCTACAGATGGGTGTCGTACAAACATTTTGAACTAATGTTCTGTCTTTCGTAAATCCTTCGCTCCCTATGGTGCCTGGGCAAAATAAATGCATAGACGATGCTTGCAACAGCAGACGAACATGTTAAAAATAGCGCCTGTTAGATAATAAACGGAATGTAACGGTAACAAACGCTACACTCTTTCGGTAACACAATAACCAAATTCAAATGTTTGTTAAGCTTAAGGGACTTAACTACGGGGTCATCAGTCCCTAAACTTACAAACTACTTATGAACTACCTACAACTAAGGACGGCACAAATAATCATGCCCGAGGGGGAACACAATAACAGCAGAAGACGTAGTGTTTATAAAAAAATTCGAATTTACTGGTGGAAATAACGAAAATCGGCAAAGACATCTATTACATCGTCTACATGGAAACTAAAGATTTCCAACACACAAGGCATTGAAACGAACATAGCGAAAACCGCTCTGTCAGTCAGTCACCGTTATAACAGCACCAAACTGTTAGGAATACGTCTAAATATACATCTGCAAGCATCATTATAATACGTTCTGAACGTAGACCAGTAAATAACACACACACGCACACACACACACACACACACACACACACACACACACACACACACACACACACAGTGCTCTCTCAGCAGGCTACATAAAACGAACATATGCTAAATCATTAAACAAAATATCATAACGTTTTAAGCAGTCTCTCTCAAAAACCTTAAGTTACATCTCAAAATGATGAAAACCTTCTACACATCTGCAGACACACCACTTTGACAAGGATAGCGAACATTGCATTTATTTAAATGCACTACGATGGAGCTGAGCCAGGCCGAAAGTTCCGAAATTTAATACTCTCTCTCTCTCATTTGCGATCACGCTCTGTTACGTTTCCTTAGATCTAGGTATAGCTGTGCCTTCCGACAATTCGGGTAGTTAATTTTACCTCTTACGTCCTTGCTACAGCAGTATACATATTCCTGCCTATATCCATAAAAACATAGCAAAGGGAATCTCTCTGTCCTGTTACAACTCAAACGATTCTTTACAACAGGTCAAATACTGATAATTAAGTGCCCCAGAAGACATTTAAACCCTATTGTAGAACGGAGAGTAGCAATAAAAAAAGCGTGAAATAATTTAAGACCGTCTACAATAAAACGTTATTTTTTTCGAAAGCATTGACCTAATAACACCCTTATTCGAAATGACAGAAATCACAGAACCGAGGTAGTACTTTACCTGCCCGATTGCTAGCAAGCAACACCGTTCTGTAGAGCAAGATCGACCCGCCCTTTATCCACAAAAAATCATACTCCAAGTACCTTTCCTGTGAACTCTTTCTTTCGATCCACTAAACCGAACTCGGATCTATCTATCCACTACCTAGTTGCCCCCGCGCCCTCGACAAATGCATCGCAAAACGAAGATGCCTAGAATGCCAACCAACACAGCGCAACATCTGATCCTTAAAAGAATATGGTATGTCTACACTTTTTTGATTACAGTACAACTGCGTACGTGCAACGTAATGTTAGCAAACACTGATATCGCACCCCAACGCCCGCATACATCGATCTTAGCCTGCTCTCTAAGGAATGGATGGGAGTGACAGTACGGGGCTTCACTTTGTAAATATTGGCTATCCCCGTTTCCAAAATGTTCAAATGTGCAAATGTTTGTAGAGTCTATGGGACTTAACTACGGGGTCATCAGTCCCTAAACTTACAAACTACTTATGAACTACCTACAACTACAGACGGCACAAATATCCATGCCCGAGGGGGGATTCGAACCCCCGACCGTAGTGGCCGTGCAGACCGTGACTGAAGAGCCTTAGTCTCCACGGCCACCGCGGCCGGCTGAAATGTAACCACTCTATTAAGTATCAATATGCAGTCCACAAATGTAGCACACCTCAAGGTTGCAACAATCCGTACAACTAAACAGATCGAAATCGGTATTTCGCACAAGCCAGGATACATCCTACACTCCAGATTACGAATACACGATAGCTAATTTTACGAAGAAAGAATATTACAGTACTTCTACCAACAGCCATAAGAATAAAAAGAACGAATGTTTTGTCACAGCTATAGCATAGCTCTTAATGCAACCTCGACACAATAAAAGCCATCACTGCAGGCCATAATATTGTAGCTGGAGACCTATTTAAATCTAAACACATCGCGAGGTTGTACGACTTCTTCGACGTTGAACTGCTCTTCAACACACTTGATACCCCTACAGATCTTAGGACCTACAGCAAACACCTCTTAAGGTTAGTCTATACACATCGCAGAAGAGTAAAAGGCTCCTTCCACAGACAGAAGAAACCTAGAATGCGTCTAACTCGATACCCACTTGGCGAAAATGTTACAGCGCATTAGATCCAACCCTTTTTTAGGGCATAGCGACCCACAGATCGCTGATTTTAACATCAAAACCATAGGCTTACAATGCACCCAACCCTTTTTAGGACAAAACGAGGTACACCTAATAAGTCACACAAATGTTACTCGAAATATGCTTTTTGCAAGGTCATTCAATACGGAGAACCGCGTGTTACACCGGTCCTCTTACACAACAGAACCTGGATCATTCGTCTTATGCCCATCTGCACAGAACAAGTAACGTTTGTATATATAATTTATGTGCATGGAAGGTAGATCAAAGCTTCATCGAAGCTAGTTATTTGTCACATCCCGCATCCCGAAAATTGCACAGGGCTGCGGAAAGACACACAACAGACCCAGTTCTATCTATTTTTAAGGTAAATAGACCCATAGATCAAAGATATACACATCACAATCTTCGATAGCTTTTCTATTAAGACAGCATAATGTTCATCGCATTATGCTTTAGTGTAGTTTTGTAGCTGGAGATCTAAACAGAGGTGACAAAATATGCATTATACTAACCACAGAATGAAACCAATCGTCAATTGTGTTTTCCAAATAGAAGGCGATTCAGATGTTAACGACCACACAACATACCTCTGAGGACCTGGTTAAAACACAAAACAGAGAGACAGAAGACGGTATTCGTTATTCAACTGTTATTACAAATATCATATGTCCACTCCCACCATACAGAATATATCCATAGTAAAAACCGTCTGCAGTATTACTAACCATCTAATCTTGTAGAATACGTACTGTATAGTATTTTAGGTAATCATATTGTCACATCACACACATCAATAACGCTGCAGAAGCAGTATAAGACATCTTGCGACACCAACAGCCTATTCGCAAGTGTTATCTACACATACCACCGAAGGGTAAAAGGGTCTGTCAACAGAAGAAGATTCCTAGGTTGCTTATATTCGCATCCAACAACACGAAAAATTGTGCAGGGGCACGAAAAACTTAAAATGCAACAGACCAAACTCTATCTCTTTTTAGGGTAAATGAAGCTACTGAGCACAAAAATTAACACCACAACCAAGGGATCATGTCCTAGTATGACTACAACTCGTTCTCCAAATTTATGCTTCTGAGTGATATTTCTACGCAAAAGCCTAATAAACCCCATATGGGCGAGATAAGAGTTATAACGCATCCTTCGCTTCTAGAGGTACAGAAGAGTACAACTTGTATTTTACCAAGCAATCGTATTAATCATAGATCAGAATATAGCCTAAGAGACAGAGATGATAAAACAATATAAACGCTTCTAGTTAGGGTCAGGACTATACTAACCACAGTATCTAACTAGTCATTTACTGGGTTTTCCGGATAGAAGGCAATGCATACGTTAATGACCACACAACATGCCTCTAAGAACCCGATAAAAACACACAATGGAGAGACAGAACAATGTATTCGTTATTCAACTCTTATTACATGTAATGCATACATCACTCCCTCCATACAGAAATTATCCATAGTAGCAACAATCTGCTGTATTATTTATTTTATTTATTTGGTTATTTAACCTGACCAGATTATTAACCATACAGAACAAGTTACTTTAACCTTGTAGAATACATACTGGAACATATTTTAGGAAGTCATATAGGTACAAAAGCTACCTTGTTACGCGTTCAACTACCTAGTTTCAATTACTTTTCTATGTATAGAAGACATTGAAGATAGCTTTTGTACCTATATGACTACCTAACAGCACTAAGAGCACTGGTATAGAAGGAATGTAATATTCTTTCTTCGTAAAGTTAGCTATTGTGTATTTGTAATCTGGTGTGTACGATGTATCCTGACTTGTGCGAAATACCGATTTCTATCTGTTTAGTCGTACGGTTCGTTGCTACCTTGAGGTGTTCTACATTTGTGGACTGCATACTAATACTTAGTAGAATGGTTATGTTTCGGGCGAGGGGCGTTTACTTTAAGACTGGGCGTCTCTCGGTAGCGTAGCAGTAATGCTTGCAGTGGTAAATTATTGTATCGAATTAAATAAACCCTATGGTAAGGCGATTTAAAGCTGGGTGGTTACCTCCGTTGGGAGGCGTGTTTAATCGTTTGTTTAGTCTCTTAAAGGATTGCTCATGGCATTCGATAAAAATTTTTGGATGTTTTATTAGTTCGAGTTGGTGTAAACTACTCTTTTTTCGTTTTTAGTTGTCAGGCTTCCTTGTTACCTGTTCTGTGTGCATGTCAGTCATTTTTACGATATAGGTGGTTGTTTATCGGTTCTGCCTCATGTTCCCCATGAAATGCGTATTAAATTGCCTGGGCTCTCCTATATTGGAATTGCACACCTGCAAAGAACATGAGGCAGAATTAAAGTATGTGGTGTGGAGAGAGACGTGCTTTAAGACAGTCCGTGTAGTCGCTTTGGCTGCAACGCTGTGTTAGCTGAGTGGTCTAAAGCGCCTACTTAGTAAGTATGATGTCCCGGGTTCGAATCCCGGCCACTGCACAAATTTAATTCAATGCCTTTCCTTATGTTTAATACCTTTCGTATAACGAGACAATATTGTCTCACGGAAATGAATTATTGTTCACATTTAATCGGTTAGATGTTTGAGAGAGGGGTTTACCCACGACACAGAGATACCTAGATTGTCGCCGCTTGCTAGTTACTTAGCTTAGAACATTACTAGGAAAGTGCTGTCACGGCAGAATAGCTGTGCGCACTAAGGTGTCCAGCTGCAGTGGGCGCAGCCGTTCGCTGTTGTAGTACGAATCCTCCCTCGGGCATGGGTGATCGTGTGTTTCCTTAATGTAAGTAGTTTGCAAGCGTAGGCAGTAATGGAAACTGTAGTTAAGGCACTTAGATTTACAAACATTTAAAAATAGCTGTTTGCTATAGGTTAGTGTTGTAGTTCTGTCATTGGGTTGTTAAATAGTCTCGTAGGCTAGTTGGGATAGAATTTAAGTAAAAAGTGTTTAAAATATGCGCTGCAGTATCTGTTTCCAGTTGTGGATGATGTTGTACTGCGATAGAGCTCTAAAGGCCGATTTAGGATTATGTACTTAAAACTCTGCGCTGTGTACATTACGAAGTATTGTCTGTTTGATCGTGTGTTAGTGGTGTTTAATGTACGAGTGTTATGCGATGGTAAATTATTGCTGATCTTTTTACTTACACATGCGTAGTAAATTTGACAAGTTCGTCGTGGAGACAATGCGAAGTTACGATTTCTCTTACCTGGCAGCTGCGTTGAGAGCTCTAGGAATGCTGGAGCGTAACTGGGCAAGGAAGCACTGGAGAACATCTCGAGGGAATCATGTGCCTGTACCTTATAAAGTGGTGCTAGACGCTGTTACTCTAGGAGCTCTCATCTCCAGCTTCATGATGTTGTTGGGTATCTCGCATGAATTCGCTGGGATTTTTTTTTTATCAAACTTGGAATGTGCAGGTTTTTTGTAACCACCTGTGACTTTCACTTGGAAGGAGGCTGTATAGGGCAGTTGGAATCGATTGCTGACAAATACATTTATTTGTCGAATCACCTTATCTATTTTATAACAGGCGTTTGCGGGATACTTTTATCTCTTTGTTTGACATTACCAGACTGGAGGTTGCGATATACACTTACAGACTAGATTGGAAATGGGTATAGCCAAAATTTACAAAGGTCGGCTCTGTACTGTTGTCACTCCCATCCATTCCTTAGAGAGCAGGTTATGATCGATGTATGTGGGCGTTGGGGTGCGATGTAAGTGTTTGCAGACATTACGTTGCACGTACGCAATGGTACTGTAACAAAACAGTGTAGACACACCATGTTCCTTTGAGTATCAGGTGTTGTGGTGTGTAGGTTAGAATTCTAGGCATCTTCGTTTTGCAATGCATCTGTCGAGGGGTTGGCATCAAGGTAGTGGATAGGCTTCTCCGAGTCGGTTTAGTGGAACGGAAAAAATTGATCGCAGGAAAGTAACTTGGAGTATGAATTTTTGTGGGTAAAGGGCGAGTCGATCTTGCTCTACAGAACTGTGTTACTTGCTTGGTATCGGGCAGGTAAAGTACTACCTCAGTTCTGTGGTTGCTGTCATTTTGAATAAGGGTGTTAGGATAATGCTTTCGAAAAATGATAGAAAAACTAGTCTTAGTGTAGATGGTCGTAAATCGGTATTATTTATTGCGAGTCGCCGTTCTACAATAGGGTTTAAATGTCTTCTGGGTCGCTCGTTTATCGGTATTCGACCTGTTCTAAAGAATCGTTTGCGTTGTAACAGGACAGAGAGATTTCCTTTGCTATGTTTAGAGGGGTATGCGCAAGAAGATGCATACTGCTGTAGCAAGGACAAAAGAAGTAAAATTAAATTACTCGAATTCTCGCAAGGCGAAGCTATACCTCGATCTAAGGAAACGTAACAGGGCGTGATCGCTAAAGAGAGAGTGAGAGAGAGAGAGAGAGAGTATTAAATTTCAGAAACTTTCGGCCTGGCTCAGATCCATCGTAGTGCGTTTAAATTAATGGAATTTGCGCTGTCCTTGTAAAAGTGACGTGTCTGCAGAGGTGTTGTGTAGAAGGTTTTGATCTTTTGGAGATGTAACTTAGGTGTTTTTGAGAGAGAATGCTTAAAACATTACGATACTTTGTATAAACATTTAGAATACGTCTGTTTGATGTAGTTTGCCGAGAAAGCACTATATATATATATATATATATATATATATATATATATATATATATATATATATATATAGTTCATTCACTACGATGGATCTGAGCCAGGCCGAAAGTTTCTGAAATTTAATACTCTCTTTCTCTCTCTCACTCTCTCTTTAGCGATCACGCCCTGTTACGTTTCCTTAGATCGAGGTATAGCTTCGCCTTGCGAGAATTCGAGTAATTTAATTTTACTTCTTTTGTCCTTGCTACAGCAGTATGCATCTTCTTGCGTATATATATATATATATATATATATATATATGTGTGTGTGTGTGTGTGTGTGTGTGTGTGTGTTTGTGTTATTCATTTGTCTGCGTTCCGGATGAATGTTTAACGGTGCTTTCAGATGTATTTATATTTAGACACATTCCTAACAGCTTGCTGGTGTTGTAACGGTGGCTGAATGACAGAATGGAGTTCGCTATGTTCTTTAATATACATTGTGTGTTGGAAGTCATTAGTTTCAATGTAGTCGTTGTGCTAGATCTCTTTGCCGATTTTCGTTATTTCCACCAGTAATTCGAATTTTTTTTTTATAAACAATATGTCTTCTGCTGTTGTTGTTGTGTTACCAAAACAGTGTTTGACATACAGTTTTGTAGCGTTTGTTACCGTTACATTCCGTTTATTATCAAACGCACGCTATTTCTGACACGTTCGTCTGCTTTATCAAGCATCGTATATGCATTTATTTTGCCCAGGCACCTTAGGGAGCGAACGATTTACGAAAGACGGATCATTAGTTCTAAATGTTTGTACGACACCCATCTGTAGCATTACACCCAATTTCTTTATTTACCCGCAAAATTGTGGTTACTACTTATGGTCATATGTATTAAACGGACTGCTCTAACTAAAGCATTGGATGTCACGATTAATAATTGGGAACGGTGGTCGACGGCCTGGCAGCTGGCAAGATCAGTTTGTGTACGAAACTCTTGTGTTATTCCTGGTAATTGTACTGTTCCAAGTACGGAATAATTAGATCCTTTGTTGGTGTAATACAAACTGTACGTCGATAAGTGGCAACTTCTGGAATTTTTATTTTTAGGGGCGCGGGTTCGAGTTTTGGACTGTGTCGCGTGGGGGCGGCAATCTTTAGGACTGTCGGTGGGGGCGGCATTGTGGGCGAGGGCGGGGGCGGGGGCCATAGATGATGGCTGCCCTTAACCCTCGCATGATGCCTGGGGTCTTTTTAGATCCCAAGGCTCATTTAACTATAAATAAACAGTTTAAATGTGGGTGTAGACATCTCATTCTTCAGATATGCTATCCACGGACTTTTTATTATAACTGGGTAAAATATTTATGATTATATCTCATTTTGCAGTACAACAATTCAAAATGTTTGTAGTGGGTTCAGAAAATACTCCAGGTATACAATACGTGATTTTGAGTGTCATATAGAAGTTTTGTTAAGAAAATAAATCTTGACAACAACGTACCTTATAAAGCGACATTCATTTGTACATTGTTGTAAACAATGCACTGTTACGACAAATTCACAGTTTGGAATTGAGCTCTGTGCAAAGAAGACGTGGTGTCATAGTTTATTCATAATGGGTGGTGATATACGTTTTACAAGGGGCTACAGTCTCGAACACGCTTTGGCAGATTTACAGAAGACTGACAGTGGTAATGAATCGTTTATTGGAAACGATGATGATACTGATTCTGATGGAGATATGATAGAGGAAGATGTATAGGTCAGAAGTGAGGTGAATGTGTGAGACTGTGGACAAGATGATAAGGGCATTCAGGTAGCTAGTGCATCTAGTTTTGTATCTAGGAATGGACAGATAACATATAAAACAGTACCGCCTGATGTGCGCCAGCAGATTTCAAGGAATGTAATACGTGAAACTGCGCATATTCCACGTCACTTTAGACGACAATTACAGACGAGGGCAGACTGTTTCAGATTTTTTATCACCAACCACGTACAGAGTGTAATAGTAATGCAAACCAATAATCATTCAAAAGATAATATTATGTACCCAACTGTTTAACGCTGGATTGAAATGGATTGACACTGAAAGTGAGTAAGAGTGTATTTCTGATAACATTCCATGTAAATGATATTACACATAACACTAATAAATTACAGTATTAATACATAGTCTGTGAGTTATGAATATTTTGTGTGAAAATAATTTTTAGAATCAAAAGAAATTAAAAAAAGAAAACACATGTATTCATATTTGAAACAAATGTCGTAAGTAATCACAACTTATATGTAACTTAATTATATGAAGAAATTGTGGCCGGCCGCCTGGCCGAGGAGACTAAGGCGCTCCAGTCACGGTCTGCACGGCTACTACGGTCGGGGGTTCGAATCCCCCCTCGGGCATGGATATTTGTGCCGTCCTAGTTCGTAGGTAGTTCATAAGTAGTTTGTAAGTTTAGGGACTGATGACCCCGTAGTTAAGTCCCATAGACTTTACAAACATTTGAACATTTTTTGAAGAAATTGTGAAGTTGTAATACCAACTTTCTGCATACGTTTCTCAATTAATTATGTTTACTTTTTATAGACATATTTCAGTTTTCATCTCCATAAAGGCGCTCGAATCACTTTGGGGTCAAAAAAGACCCCAGGCGTTTCCTAGAGCTGATACCATGCGAGGGTTAAGTTACAGTTTAATTGATATGCATATTTAATATGTAATGTTCTTATTGTTGATGCGTAAATTAAACTGATATACAAAAAATAATAGGGAGTGGTGGTGGATGGGCTGGGGGTGGAGGTGGGGGCTACACTCGTACAAGTGTCCACTTGTTGAGGTGGACATGTTCGATGTTATTATTCCAGGTAATTGTACTGTCCGAAGTACACAATAATTGGCACCATCTTTCCAATGTTGGTGTACGTCTATAAGTAATAACTTTTACAAAAAATAAAATTTCTTGGGGCGCGGGTTCGAGTCCCAGATTGGGACGCATGGGTGTGGCAATCTTTGAGGCTGTCAGTGGGGTTGAAGTGGTGGTGGTAGCGGGGGTGGGGGCGGTGGTGTGCTCACTGGAGTGCTTACTTGTTGAGGCAGTTGCCTTGTTACTTGAGACACAGGTTGTTACAATTAAATTGATATGGAAATTTAATTAAATTAATTGGAGGCGAAGGTCGGGTAATTGGGCGTCTACTGGAAGCAGAGGGGTGGTGGGGACGGCGGCGGGGGCAAGGGTGGGGCTGCTGGTTGGGGAAAGTAATGGTACTTCGGCGGTTGGGCTATTGGCTGAGTGTGCTAACGGGAACTGGCGCCGGTGACACTACCGTAGTCGCTCAAAATTAGGTCACTGTACTTAAACCCCCCTTTACCCTACTACTATCGTTGTCTTCACAATTAACTTCCGATTCAGCAATCGGTGCTTGATGTATGTTGGTAAGAAGATGGATATGATTGAGGAAGCGTTGGTAAAAGGGAGGAACAAAAGGATGTAAACCGAACGTGTCCTTCCTCTTTGAATCTATTACAGCACGTCGCTGTTTGCAAAGACTGCCTTGCTCAGGTAACTTAAGTCAGTATTGAGGATGTTTTTGTACTTCAGAAGCAATGCACAGTCCTTTTCGTATCTCAACCACTGAATTTCTACTCAATAAACTTTGTCGCTATTAATGGTTTTCTTTCGGTTTACAATAACTTCCTGGTGCGCATCCGGCGCATGCACACCGTAACCAACGTCTACCTATTCAACCTGGTGAGTACTGACGATGTCGGCGCGGCTAGCACCGAAAAGAATTTTCGATCACTTGTCCGCCTGATTTCCTTACATAGCCTGTCTGGTGTCTGTAATCTAATTATTTCGTGAAAGGGGACTGCAGAATTTATTAAATTTTGGTGGGAAATTGACTTTAAAAGGGGAAAATGACTGAAATAATTGAGAATTACCGGGTTTACTGGATCAGCAAATGGCGGCAGCAGACGTTGTGTCCGTGCATTGTTCAATATAGTGCTCGTGCAAAATTATTTTAATAAAAGGGGCGGAGGTTCTTATTTTACGGCAATAAGACTCCTACCCGAAGACGATCGCAGGCATGAATTACTGTTGCGAAATAACAAGGAAGCATAGACATTTGCACTGCATCGAAAAATACTCGTTCACATACTGTAAGCTGTAAAAAGATAGATTGCAACTTAAATAATTGACATTGACTAGGTTTATAGTTAGTAACTAAGTAATGTCGATATGTTTCTGCTGTTAATGGGTGATTATTGTTCATAAAATAACATTATCTTACATGAATTAATTTTTCATAGCCACAAGGCGTCCTTTTACAATTATCATCGATCCATAAGACAAAGAGACATAGAGACAAAAGACACAAAGACAATTGAATGTGTTCTTTTATAGTGGGTATAACTCTGAACGATTGTATTTCTCCAGAGAAACTACGGGTCTCTTAGGAGCAAAGTATAACATACATTTATTCGTAAAGCAAAAATTGTTGGAAAAATCATTTCATGTCTCACATTCCTTCTCCTTTCTACCCTTCTATACATCTTCCTTCTGCTTCATTTTCTCTGCCACTCAGACGTCAAAGGCAAGGACCGAGGAAAAGAACGGAAGCGCTTGCAGTTGTTTTCACGCAGTTGCTGGCGTCACAGCTTCTGAGGCAGATTGACTCTTCCAGCCACAGTGGTAATGAACCCTCTAGGACGATAACTTTATTTGACGCGCCCAGAGTAAAAGCGCTCTAACAAGGAGACTACATGGGTAACGGAATTTAGAATTTATCTATATTATTGGTACGTGAAGTTCAGAACTTAAATAACAATCAGCCAAAGCTATCCGACGGAACGCTAAAAATTTCTCGAGAAAATGACTTTGAAGTTTTGCAAGTACACTTGAGTACCAATAATTGTATCAGTTTGCCGTCCGCGGTGGCCGAGGGGACTAAGGTGCTTCAGTCACGGTCTGCACGGCCACTACTGTCGGGGGTTTGAATCCCCCCTCGGGCATGGATATTTGTGCCGTCCTTAGTGTTAGCTAGTTCATAAGTAGTTTGTAAGCTTAGGGACTGATAACCCCGTAGTTAACTCCCATAAGCTATACAAACATTTGAACATTTGAATTGTATCAATTACGGAATCTGTCGCCGGCCGAGGTGGCCGAGCGGTATGTGGCGTGCCAGTCTCGGTCTGTGGGGCTGCTGCGGTCGGGGGTTCGAATCTACATCTACATCCATACTCCGCAAGCCACCCGACGGTGTGTGGTGGAGGGTACCTTGAGTACCAATATCGTTTCTCCCTCACATTCCAGTTACGTATTGTTCGCGGAAAGAAAGATTGTCGGTATGCCTCTGTGTGGGCTCTAATCTCTCTGATTTTATCTTCATGATTTCGCCAGATATACATAGGAGCAAGCAATATACTGCTAGACTCCTCAGTAAAGGTATGTTCCCGAAACTTCGACAAAAGCCCGTACCGAGCGACAGAGCGTCTTTGCTGCAGTCTTCCACTGGAGTTTATCGATCATCTCCGTAACGGTTTCTCGATTACCAAATGATCTTGTAATGAAGCGCGCTGCTTTCCGTTGGATCTTTTCTAATTACCCTATCAACTCCACCTGGTACGGATCCCATACCGGTGACCAGTATTCAAGCTGTGGGCGAACAAGTGTACTGTAATCTACTTCGTTTTCGGACTGCATTTCCTTAGGATTCTTCCAATGAATCTAAGTCTGGCATCTGCTTTACCGGCGATTGATTTTATATGGTCGTTCCATTCTAAATCACTCCTCGGGCATGGATGTTTGGCCGTCTTTAGTATAAGATAGTTCATAAGTAGTTAGTAAGTTTAGGGACTGATGACCCCTTAGTTAAGTCCCATAGACTCTATAAACATTTGATTTCAACGGCATCTGTCGATGTAGATCAGTTGGTAGCGTTCTGTTCTTGTAACCAAAAGTAGTCAGTCAACGTGATCTAACTAGCAACGTGCTTGACTGTCACACGGATGACCCGAGTTGAAATTCTGCTTGGAACTTACTTTACGCCGGACGCCGTGGATCAGCGCGTCCGGTCAGGGGCCTAAACGCCCTCTGCAATAAAAAAACTGAGCCAAATATTCAACTAACAACCAGGAACAAACTGAACCAGTAACTGCGAAGCACAGATCTAGTATTAAAAAATAAATAAATAAATAAAATAAAACAAAAAAGAAAAAATAGGTCGCTGGGTCATATCCTTCTGAGGCATATCCTTTTTTCCATTTTTCCTTGCGTTCAAACACTTACATAATTTTAATATTTAATTGGAAATTTTACGAAAATGGATTTTTTTTGTTTATCCATAATTTTCTATATTTTATAAAAGGTCGTTAATCACGATTGTTTCAATCAAAAAACATAAGTTAAATTTTTTACAGTATTGTCTTAACTATTAGTTGACGACGGTAGTCTTTGATTGTTCAGTTTCTGAAGAGCTACGATGCTGTTCTTGGAGATTCATCTCCATAGCTACTATTGGCTTTCCAAGCAGCTAACCTACTCAACCATCGTTTTAGGAGACAAGGTGTTCAGCTCGTCTGAATTTGTAAAGAAAAAATATTTCCGTCATAGCACGATTCGACCGACTGACGTTATGGTTGTGAGGCCGGAGCTATACCGACAGATGCTGCCAGCCTTTTAATTATTGGTACTTACATGTACTTAAAAAAACTTCTAACTAGATTTTCTCGAGAATATTTAAAAGTTACGTGGAATGACTTTGGCTGATTGTTATTCGCGTTCTGAACCTCACGTATCATAAATATCAAAACATTCTGAAATCCGATACCCATGTGGTCTACTTGTAAGTCCCAAGGAAGTGATTCGAACATATTCGAGGATTAAGATACATATCTACATAAACTTCAGGAACAGAAACATACTTTAGTTTCAAACGGAACTTTGAGCCTAAAGTATTCCATACAAAATGGAGTACACAGAGTAAATTTTGGCAACAGTAAAATAAATTTTAACGCGCACTATGGAGTTGCTTCGCTTGTCCTCTGACAATAATTGGAAATAAATTAGTACACAACATTACGTTTGCATTTCTTGTATCTCTATGTAAGTTCTTGTATTCACTACATTAACTTACGCATTCACACATATTCAAATTAATCATTTTCACAATTAACGTCATTTTCAGAAATCCGTTCTTATGTGTGTTAGTAAGACGAGGGATATGTTTGAAGAAACGTTCGTAAAAGAGAGGAATAAAAGGATGTCAACCGAACGGATCCTTCCTCTTTGAATCTATAACTGCACGTAGCTGCTAGCGGGGACTGCCTTGCTCAGCCCTTTTCGTACCTCAACCATTGAATTTCTACTAAGTAAACTTTGTCTCTATTAACGGTTTCCTCTCGGTTTACAATAACTTCCTGACGTACAACCGGCGCATGTGCACAATCACCACCGTCTCTACCTGCTCAACCTGGTGAGTACTGACGGCGCAGCCATGGCAAGCGCTCGAAACGCATTATCGACCAGTTGTATGTCCGGTTTTCTTACAGAGCGAATCCGGTGTCCCACAATCCTTCTTACCCTCCTATACACTGTTCATCTGATTCGTTTTCTCTTACAGTCATCTGTCAATGGTGATGAACGAGACAAATGAAGGGAAGAGCTTGTAGTTATTATAAAAATGACTTTAAAAGGCTATTCGGCTGCAATAACGACGAAGATCCAGGTGGTAATGGGTTCTATATTTTTCTTACGCATTTAGGGCAATGCCCATCATCAGAGAATCTTAACATATAAGTGTAAACGAGTAATTACAAAGTTGAACATAGGTCCCAGGTTCGAGTCCCGGTTCCGACACACAATTTTAATCTGCCAGGAAGTTTCTTGAACATAGTTGTTAATATATAAAAGTGAAATAGTGGAAAACAATATTCGCCAAACCTCAGATCGCACATAAAGTACAATAACAGGAAGTTATGGCACATGTAGAAGAGGTTTTGACTAAATGAAACACAAAATGGTGTGTTCAGCTTCACAGACAGTTTACGTATCCAAAAAAGTACATAAGCCGGAAGGTAGGAAGAAATCCGCCTGAGGGCAGAACTATTACGTTCTGGTTATTCATTGGTCCAGTGAATATGATAAAATGAATGTTATACAAATTATACATAGTCCAATAAATATTGACTTACAAAAACTATAAAAGTTGATATTAAGTGCATTAAACATAAGAAACTGTTCAGCTATAAAACAGGTGCGTAAGAAGGATACAAAACAAAACATTTTCGTCAGAGGGAAGTAAAATACGATCTGGTTAACCAAGATCCAGTAAAACAGGATACAAACAAAAATGTACGCAATTGTACAACGTCAAAATAATATTGTCTTGCACAATGCAACATATGTATGAAATGCGTAATGTATGTTTATCAAAATGAACAAATTAACTTAACTATCTATTATAATGTCATTAAAAAATGGAAAAACCATTTACGCTCCCTGTAAGCTGTTCATTAATTACCAGATCCGGTTATTTTAGAAAATTTAGGGAAACTTCAAATTCTTCCAAAATTTTCAAAACTGTACCCTTATTTGCATAGTGTAGAAAAGACAGACTGTCATCAATAGTTTTTAAATGGTGCTTGAATTCCCTTAGTTTCACCCAAGGCGCTGCTATTGCTGGTGTATTCGTGTTCGCAGAATCTAACGAAATTCTCTGCCCGTTTGTCCATTTTTATAATAGTTTGTAGTTGTTTTCACGCAACTGCTGGCCCGATACGTACGGCAGCTGGGGCGGTATAACTCGTCCATGCACAGTGCTATACGACAAATTTCGACTCTTGTTCCTCAATGCCTTTATTTGACGTACTCAGAGCAGAAGCAGTGTATGTCCAGAGGAAGTGGTTGGAAGATATCGGAGGAATAAGGTATAGTGGGAAACAGAAATCGACATACTCTTCAGGAAGATAAACATACTTTATTTTGAAACAGAACTCTGAACCTCATGTTTTCCATAGAAATTGCATTACACAGTGTAAATATTGGCGACTGTAATAATTTTTGAGACGGGCATTATGGACTTGCTTCGCTTGTCCCCTGAATATAATTGGAAAGAAATTAGTACACAACATTACGTTTCCATTTCTTGCATCATCTTTGTCAGTTCTTGTATCCACTATATTAACTTACTTACTCAGATTCATCAGTGTCTTCACAATTAAAGTCATTTTCGGCTTGACGTGTGTTAATAAAACGAGGGATATGTTTGAAGAAACGTTGGTGACTGAGAGGAGAAAATGATGTAAACCGAATAGATCCTTCCTCTTTGAATCTATAACTGCACATCACTGCCTTGCTTAGGTAGCTGAACTCAGGATCGATGCTGTTTTCGTACTTCAGAGACACTGTACAGCCATTTTCGTTCCTCAATCACTGACTTTCTACTCAATAAACTTGTCACTATTAAAGATTCTCTTTCGGATTACGATAACGTCCTAGAATTTTTCTGTGGGTAAAATGTCAGTGTGCTTCATGCAAACTATTTCTAAGGGATTTCTCTTCTTGAAGTACTTCACAACGGCCATCCAGTCGTCTGGAACATAAATATGATTTGTTTACCTACTCATTGCTTCTATTAAGCCAATTTGAACATCAATAGATAGGTAAAAATGCCCTGAGACAATTATATTATTATCTGCGGTTTCCATACCCGGTTATTTTAGTAGTGTCATCAAAGCAAGTGCAATTTTTATGTTCCGGTTCTATCCAGTGCAGCAGTCGGAACATATAGTAATGGCTATTTTGTGTAAAACGACGACAAAACTTTGAAATACATCATGCTGCGTGGACCTGCTTCCCTTGACCTCTGAGATAGTTAACGGATATTTCAGTCTCTTAGTAAAGTGCTACCATTGGACAATAGCTATGGATGTAATTCGCTAGTGGTCTGAAAGGATCTTTTAATTCAGATTGTAATACGATTCAAATCTAATGTATTTTAGTCTTCACAATTTGTTCTCTGACCGACCCATTAGTTGACATTTTTGATTGGAGATTTAATTTATAATGAGGATATTAACATACATTATATTAAGAAAAGACAGAAAAAACAGTTTTCCTTAATAATGACTGTACATTGCATGTACCACTACCCTGCAAGTTATGTGCCAGTAACGGATGTGGATTCTGTTGCTACACAAATACAGGAACCTGCTCCACCTTACACTACAAGCAACATAATAGTCGTGGATGTAACAACTGCTAGCCCGTTTTACGGTAAGGCATGAGCCGTTTGTGACAGACTTTTCACAGCTGGAAATGTAGTTAACCATCCGGGCTGAGATTACGTGGTCCATGTATAAAACTTTCCCCTGATGTTTCACCTTCGACTGCACAAGGAATCCTCGTAGGTAAAGAGCCGTATTCTAACGAGAACGCGAGTTAGCGCCATATATATAAGCCAAAAGAGGGTTTATCACGTGACGTCGGCTGTGCTATGGTCTCTAATATTGCTAACCTTTTCGATTGAAATTAATTATTATTTTGATAGTCATTTCTTTTCCTTCCTCGTCCTTCTTCTTTCCCCTCCTTGATAGAATTCTTCCAAACTTATCGATGCTTTCCGGTTTTACAGAACGGGTTACTTTTTAAACGCCATGTCAGTAACTTCTTTAGTATTCTTTATATTTTGTAGGTAAAATATTTATTTGTTTGGTGAATTGACTATAGATGCTGGACTGACATTTCCCTCGCGATTGCAGATTACAGTATTATTAATTTAGACGTATATAGCAGAAAATGTAAATCAGTAAACTATGATGGAAAAGATGTTGTCCTTAGCCTTACCAATAGCTGCATTAAGGGTTAATTCTTATGTAGGGAGAATTATTTGATAAATTATTACTTATATTTGGACTCTAAAAGTAGAGGTAGTTAACAAAAAAATAAATTATGGCTCTGATACAAATAAAAAGAGGATGATGGGGTTCGGGAAGCCATTGAAGGTGAGGACGGATGGTCTGGAGGTGGATGCACGATTGTGCTATAGTGCGACCCTGGTCAACAGCGATACCACATGAAAACTAACCCAGTCTGGGATGTGCAGTTGCTGGAGCCGTTACAAGAAGTCTTTAGAGTTATGGAAGTAATGAACACAGTTTCCCACATGCAGAGAAAGCAGATTTTTCAAGTAATTGGCTGTTTCGTATTACTGGCAATTGCATGGAGGAGCACACCTTCATTGAGCCTGTTGTGACGATAAATAGTAGACAGGGAAGGAGAGTAGAAAATTAATCTTCTCTCTCAATTTTCAAGACGAAATATTTCTTTATTTTATTCAGGAAATGCGATATATTTTATATGATCCTGCACACGATAAAGAAAATAACGATTATAGATTAATTTTATAGCTAGCATTAAATAACTTTGATTTAACAAAAGAGCATATTTTGACTCTTTGAAAAAGTGTCACCTTTTTACTTCCAGAATGGTTTGTACGGTATTGGTGGTGACTTAAATCTGTCAATCGACTACACAATGGAACACTGTTGGTGGAAAATAGTAATTTACAACAAGCCGCGAACTTGAAGAAGGCTGTAAGCCTAGGCGAATATCCTCTTGATACAGAGTTACGTGGCACTCTGAACTACAGTGATCTGTAGGGTTTTGGTGATTGACAACCAAAGAACTAGATGGTGAGTGAGTTCAGGACAGCATCGTTGACGTTCAACCATAATGGAAAGGGTGGGTGGGGAATCAATAAATAGACCGAAACTACCTGAGTACGTCAAGGCAGACAGTTAAAAGCCTGGCCCGCTGCTTTAAGTGCCACCCTCGGACGCAAGGCAGGCGCCACATGCGAAAAATGGAATTAGGCAGCACATGACGGAGTAGATAGAGTACCAACTCCAGAGTATGTGAATTGCTCTGGTGAACACCCAGTTTGGAACAGAGACTGCCACGTGTAATGGAGGAAGCGAAAATGAAGAAAATTAAAACAACAAAGAGAATTTCCTATGGTGAGGCAAAAAAGATTGTTAAGGGCATGCAACCTCCTTCTTGATTACATCTTTCACTGCAGTTGTTCAAAGGATAGTCTCCAAAGTCGATGTCTACACCCAGAGGTTGCTAGTGTCGATAATAACACATATAAGCGCACCTATAAGGCTGCAGTTGTCCCAGCCCCGAAGTCGTACCATGTATATCCGAAAAAGCGACGGTTGTCAGTGCTGTAGAGCTGTCGGGGCCCTCTCGAGCAGAGGCCGCTGCTCCAACCCTACCACTTCCAAGAAAGTGGCTATGTAAGAGGTCATCACAGCCCCATCTACAGACACTGTCTCTGCTGCAAGGACTGCTAAACAGGAAAATGTTACTTAGAGGTCATTATACTTGTTCTGACTCTGCACCACAGATTATGGAGCTGGATGTCCTTCAGAGGCAAACTTGTCGCTCCATACTGAACTTCCACCCAGCTCAGCAGAAAGGGAAGTTGAAAGTACAATCCCATTGATAGATGGCTCCCATACTTCAGTGGAACTTACTTCAGGACCCATGTGGAGGAAATTCGTATATTAATTTATGGCAGACCGCTGTGTATAAGCCTACAAGAGACGAATTTTAAGGCCTCATCCTACCCTAAGATACAGGTTATGAGTGTAGATAGGATGAAGTTAGTGATGAGAGAGTGTTTGTACAGTATACCTGCCCCCACATAAGACATTTAAAGAGGAAGCCCTTTATGACCTCACACACCTCCCACACCTATTCATCCTCTGTGTGATTTTGACGCACATTATGTGCTTTCGTGGGTCTCCGACTAGCTGCTCCAGGAGTCGAGCAATTGAGAGGTTTCTCTTGACATCAGCTGTCCATTTACTTAACATCGGACAATACCGAATTAGGGTCGCTCAATGCTATAGGCCTCACTGTTTTCTCTCCAGTACTTTGCGATGTAATGGGAAATATCCGATGACCTTAACGGAAGCCAGGTGGCATGAAGTACGTTAGATAATCGCTGCAATGGTACTCAGCAGAGAGGAATGGGCCCTTTTACAGCATATTAGATGAGTTAGTGTCCCATTAGTGTCCAGGAATGGGTGAACCATGTCAGCCAAATGATCCATCGTGCCGCTGCAGCTTCTGTTCCTCAGTCTTAAGGTCAACCGAGAAGGCACCCCGTTCCATGGTGAAATAACGAATGCCGCTCTGCAGCTCTGTGTAGGTTCGAAAGTCAGCCAACAGCAGAGAACCTCGCAGCCTTACGGGTGGCGAGGGCAATATGCCAGCAGACCATTCAGGAGACCAAGAATCAATGTTGGAAACAGTTCCTCAACACGATTAATCGTTCCCATTCAGTAAAATATCCGGGATAGGAGGAAGCCGCCCAATATCCGCTGTAATGGAAAATGGCACCCTACAGACGAAACCATTAGTGTTTGCGCAGACTTTTCAATGTGGGAGCTAGGCTCAGCGCTATCTGCGTGACGCAGGCTCTGGTTATGGTAGGATACATTAAGTATGCTACAGTACCTTACAGAACGAAATAAAGTAAATATCCTCGCTCTTTTGAATGAAATTTGTTTGTCACTTTCTCGACTCATGACATGAAGAGCTTTTAATTCCTCTTTTAAAGCCTGGAAAGGACTGTACACGCCAGAGTAAATATCGTAGTGTTTCCCTCATTAGCTGTGTGGGAAAGACCTAACAGTGGATGGTCAACCGCCTCCTCGTCTGGATGTTAGAATCCAGACAGCTTCTTAGTCGCTTCCATTGTCGGTTCAGGAGATATTGTAATGTGTGGTGGTGAAAAAATGAAATGGATTGGAAAGATTCCGGCTGGGGAAGGTTAATGTGGGTTAATACAATAGGAAGACAGGAGCAGCTGACCCTGAATTAATTAGTGATATTTAACATCATATCAAATAGTTTGTAAAAAAAAATTGTCCTGTTTCAGTTCTAATTGTAATGAAACTCTTCCACTTCCTGCAAGTGGCATAAAATATAATAAATAATTTGTCCCCACCAAAAATCTAACGAACTAACTGGGATCTGACTACTAATAATGTTAAAAAACATCTTTCAAATCCAACAATATTTATTACACTTTTTAAGCAGGATAAAACACACAATGATAAATCCAATACTAAAATCATAAACAACAAGAATACATTTATAACCAAATAAGAAAGAACAATATAATGCATATGAAGTTACTCAAATTGTTATGAAACTGGAAATTAGTAACGACTGGCAAGTCAGAAACACCTATTGTGAAATAATATAATGTTCTTAGCGGGATAATCGAGTCGGAATACCAGTGCACGGTTGACTTTCCTAACTACACAATCCCCACTATAAGGCAGAACTGATGTATCGACTATATGTTGCTGGCGAGCGCTTTTTCGTACATTACCAAACCGACGACTTGCGTGTGAAGGCGCTGCGCTACAGTGGCGTAGGGGCAGGGCGGCTGTGAGCTGAAAATTTACGCGACCACGAAATAAAAAACTCGCTCCGTCGCTCGGAAGCTGTACTCTCTGCTATCAGCCTCTGCGCGCTCGGCAGTACACAGTGCCTACGATCTCAAACAATTCTGCCAAGCCGGCCGCGGTGGCCGAGGGGACTGAGACGCTTCAATCACGGTCTGCATGGCCACGACGGTCGGGGGTTCGAATCCCCCCTCGAGCATGCATATTTGTGCTGTCCTTAGTTGTAGCTAGTTCATAAGTAGTTTGTAAGTTTAAAGTTGAGTATATCGCAACTAGAGCTTTGGTGCACTAGTATTGGCTGACTGACCTTATTCAAACCGAAAACAAGGACAATCAGTGTACCATGGGACTTATAGAAGTTCACTCGTCCAAGTATCGGCTCAATAAGCAAAATCTCCACGTCCGCACACTGGAAGGACAGGGCGCTACCAGACGCGTCCGTACAAATGTTTGTATAGTTTATGGGACTTAACTACGGGGTCATCAGTCCCTAAACTTACAAACTACTTATGAACTACTTACGAACTAGAACGGCACAAATATCCATGCCCGAGGGGGGATTCGAACCCCCGACCGTAGTGGCCGTGCAGACCGTGACTGGAGCGCCTCAGTTCCCTCGGCCACCGCGGCCGGCACGCATCCATACTCCAGCACTTCCCCTTCTATCACCGCGTCTCCGCGCAAGACCCCCGAGAAACGCCGTTCTTATGTAAAGCCAATCAGCGTCGAGTTCTCGAAGCCCAGCCATTAAAATATCACAAGACAACCGCTGATTTCGAAAAGCTGGCGCTTTGAACATTAGCCAATCAAAGACGGCATCCCTTCCACACACACTTTTGGAGCGATTCTCACTAAACGGCTCTAACCGTCGCCCGTGGGAGCGGCTGCCTAGCCTCCAGCAAACATTCCATCGCTTTACCTTTTGGACCCTCAGCCACAGCCGTGGGCCCTGCTATCTTCTTCTAAAAAGCGCAAACGATGCCTCTCCTTCACAGTTTGGGACACAAGGCTACATTTTTACGACCTACTGCCCTGCCAGTGTGCCACTCAAGGCCAGCGCGCCCGGCCTCCTACGGCGCTGCAGGGCGCATGTGGGAAGGGATTTTAGTCGCCCCCTCAGGGCCAAGTCAGCTCTGCATCTCACCTTAGCAAAAATCTTCCCTGCATCTTATTCCCGACAGCAATAGAAAATTGTATGTACAGAACTCATTACGACAATATGTCAACAATAAACATCGATAATAAAGATGAGAGATGGGCTTCCATCTCTCAATATCGCTCGACCTCTTATACCCTGGCATGCCTGGAGGCGGCGATATAACAGGCTTTCCTACAAAGACATCACCTTTTGGTTATATTTTTTGACATTCAGAAGGCCTACACTGTTCGGTGGCTTCTTACTCTGAGACAGCTCCACGACTGACGTTTTCGTGTATGCCTTTCCATTTTTATCAAGTCCTTGCTTTATCTGCGCTATTTTAGATACATAATCGGTGACACCCTTTCTGATCGTTTTGAGTAGAAGAACGGGGTCTCTCAGGATTGCGTTTTAAGTGTGACTTTGTTTACCACAGCCATTAACAAAATTACGTCCGTTGTAAAATGTTCTATCAACTATTCCTTATTTGTTGAGGACTTCTCTGTCTTTTTCTCTTCTTCCAACCTAGCAACGACGTCAGTTGCTACTAACAATTCGACGGTTGGATGAATAGTCAGAGATAAGTGGCTGTAAGTTCTCAACCGAAGTCTGTTCTTCTTAACGGTACTGATCTACATATACATAGATACTCTGCAAATCACATTTAAGTGCCTGGCAGAGGGTTCATTAACCACTTTCATAACCTTTCGCTACCGTTCCATTCTCTAATAGCGTGCGGGAAGAAAGAACACTTAAATCGTTCCGTTTCCGATTTATTTCTATTATTTTATTGGGATGGCCATGTCACCCTATGTAGGCAGGTGCTAGCAAAATATTTTCACATACAGAAGAAAACGTCGATGATTGAAATTTGCCGGCCGCGGTGGCCGAGGGGCTGCGGCGCGTCAGTCTGCACGGCCAGTAAGGTCGGGGGTTCGAATACCCCCTCGGGCATGGATATTTGTGCCGTCATTAGTGTGAACTAGTTCACAAGGAGTTTGTAAGTTTAAGGACTGATGACCCCGTAGTTAAGTCCCATAAGCTATACAAACATTTGAATATTTTTGATTAAAATTTGGCAAATAGAACTCGCCGCAACGAATGACGTCATTCTTTTAACGATTTCCACCTCAAATCGTCAACATTTCCATGACGCTTTCTCCCCTGTAACGTCATAAAACAAAACGAGCTGCCCTTCACTGTACCTTCTCAATGTCTTCCGTCAGTCCCATCTGGTAAGGGTCTCACACTGTGCAACTACTCCAGGAGAGGACGCACAAGTGTGATGGGGTCAGACTTTTTTTATATTTTTTATATAAAGAAGCTGTTTATGGAAGCAAACAAATAGTTAGTTTCTTCGTATTTCGTATCGTGGTAGTCATGCCCAGGCTCAAACATTTCGCATTTCGTTGTAACTATTGGGCATGTTTTTTTTTTTGTGTTTACATTGGCAGCCTAAAGGTTTTGAAGTATCTTAACTACTTACTTGGCGTTATAATGGTACAGAGCCTTTTTCGATGAAGACAGAATGTACCTGCAGTTTTGTTTTATGACGCTCGGATTTATGAGAAGGTCGTAATTCGGAGACTCGAAATATCGAGATGCAACAGTAAATAATTCAGTTTGCTTCTTCTCTTACTTTAATTCTTAATGAGGTGAAGAGAATCTAATTTGATAGTACTTTTATTAAAGTACCGTCGAATTGACTCTACCTGTTCGCCTCCCATGTCATCTTCTACAGACTTCTGGGTAGGCTTACCACACACTCAAGTAGGCTCAATACAGGGAGAAACTAGTATTTGTGATGTAAATTTACCTGAAAATTTAACTTAATTACGCAAGTTTCGATTAAGGTTTCGTCGGAAACTAGAAGAGGAGCCGGATATTCGGTTACGGTTTCCGATTCGGCTGCAAATCGTGCTTCGGTCGGAGTCTAGTAATTAGTGTGCGTCTAAGTATGCTGCATATATAATGATGCTGCCATCCGTGGCGGAGTGGCCGAGCGCATTGAGGCGCTATGCTCCGATGCGCGAGGCCGTTCCCCATCGGGGGTGCTAATCCTCCCACGGGCATGGATGTATGTGCTGTCTTCAGTATAAGGTAGTTCAGTGGCGTAACTATGGGGAGGTGAGGGGGATAGAACCCCCCCCCCCCCCAGAACCGAAAAGAAGAAAAAAAAAAAAGAAAGACATTGTATAACAGCAATCTGGTAAAGGTAAAGATTGGAAACTTGGAGTGTTTTACCACAAGCTTTCATTGGATGGGAGTGAATTAGTTTCATCAACGGGAGTGGTAAATAGTAGTCTTTAATATTCATAGAATATATGACTTCAACTGCTATTGGGCAAAGCTGAAAATGTGTACCCAGCCGGGATTCGAACCCGGGTCTCCTGCTTTCTAGGCAGTTGCGCTGACCCCTACACCACTGGGGACACAGTGATCACCGCAGCTGCAAGGACTACCCATGCACGCCTCCCGTCAGATACAAATTCCCAGCTTCGCCCTGTCCATAGTACTCAAACTCGTAGTTTAACTAATTCCCGTAAGAGTAAGGGCTTCAAACTTGCCCACCCCTCCCCACTAACGATAGGATCATTGCCCGTCACCGGCATATTATATATATACATGTGGCGTCTGTTCGGAAAGAACAGACGTCACATTCTGATCCTGCAGCTGTTATTATTTAATATTCATAGAATATATGACTTCAACTGCTATTGGGCAAAGCTGAAAATGTGTACCCAGCCGGGATTCGAACCCGGGTCTCCTGCTTTCTAGGCAGTTGCGCTGACCCCTACACCACTGGGGACACAGTGATCACCGCAGCTGCAAGGACTACCCATGCACGCCTCCCGTCAGATACAAATTCCCAGCTTCGCCCTGCCCATAGTACTCAAACTCGTAGTTTAACTAATTCCCGTAAGAGTAAGGCTTCAAACTTGCCCACCCCTCCCCACTAACGATAGGATCATTGCCCGTCACCGGCATATTATATATATACATGTGGCGTCTGTTCGGAAAGAACAGACGTCACATTCTGATCCTGCAGCTGTTATTATTTAATATTCATAGAATATATGACTTCAACTGCTATTGGGCAAAGCTGAAAATGTGTACCCAGCCGGGATTCGAACCCGGGCCTCCTGCTTTCTAGGCAGTTGCGCTGACCCCTACACCACTGGGGACACAGTGATCACCGCAGCTGCAAGGACTACTCCTTGCAGCTGCGGTGATCACTGTGTCCCCAGTGGTGTAGGGGTCAGCGCAACTGCCTAGAAAGCGGT
The DNA here is from genome assembly GCA_026315105.1 of Locusta migratoria. Lineage (NCBI taxonomy): Eukaryota > Metazoa > Arthropoda > Insecta > Orthoptera > Acrididae > Locusta > Locusta migratoria. The sequence goes on along the minus strand of CM048746.1, from coordinate 151,896,059 downwards.
GATCACTGTGTCCCCAGTGGTGTAGGGGTCAGCGCAACTGCCTAGAAAGCAGGAGACCCGGGTTCGAATCCCGGATGGGTACACATTTTCAGCTTTGCCCAATAGCAGTTGAAGTCATATATTCTATGAATATTAAATAATAACAGCTGCAGGATCAGAATGTGACGTCTGTTCTTTCCGAACAGACGCCACATGTATATATATAATATGCCGGTGACGGGCAATGATCCTATCGTTAGTGGGGAGGGGTGGGCAAGTTTGAAGCCCTTACTCTTACGGGAATTAGTTAAACTACGAGTTTGAGTACTATGGGCAGCGCGAAGCTGGGAATTTGTATCTGACGGGAGGCGTGCATGGGTAGTCCTTGCAGCTGCGGTGATCACTGTGTCCCCAGTGGTGTAGGGGTCAGCGCAACTGCCTAGAAAGCAGGAGACCCGGGTTCGAATCCCGGCTTGGTACACATTTTCAGCTTTGCCCAATAGCAGTTGAAGTCATATATTCTATGAATATTAAATAACAGCTGCAGGATCAGAATGTGACGTCTGTTCTTTCCGAACAGACGCCACATGTATATATAAATAGTAGTCTGCCTGGAAACTGACTAAAATTTTGCTCGTCAAGCAGATCTATCCCTCCCCCCCCCCCCCCGCCCAAAGCCAAGTCCCAGTTACGCCACTGAGGTAGTTTATAAGTAGTTTGTACGTTTAGGGACTGATGACACCGCAGTTAAGTCCTAAAGCTTAACAAAAATTTGAACATTTTTGCTGCCGCCAGACAGACACTTTAAAAGTGCGGAAGCCCCGTGCTTATTTTCAAAGAGGTCTCTCGCTGGGAAAATACCATGGTTGTAACACTCACAACAAGTGGCGAAGCGAAAGGAAAGCTTTTAACAGACAATGGAGAGCATCTGCGCTCACTGCAGCGTGTGTAGCCCAGGGCGACTCACTCTCTGCCCCCCTCCCCGTCCCCCCTCCCCAACCCCGTCCACCACACCCACGGTATCCCGAAGTAAATATCGAGGCGCGAAAGCCAAACGGCAAGGAAAGTTGCGTCAGTTTTTGAAACGCACGTAACAGATCTGTAATACTAACTAGCACTGGAGGAATGTATTGTGGGGAGGCTACCGGCAGTTTACTACGGCTCTTCTGATTGATGCCCTACAACAGATGCGCTTGTCTGAAAACTGGGGAGAAATGCTGAAAGATATATGCAACTGAAGGTGCTACGAAACAACGCCTTTTACTGGTGACTGCTGCAGACGGGATCTAGCCCTCGGTGCGTCAGTTTAGCCGACCAGTTGGTTCGCGTCTGTGAATACTTAGCGATCCACTGTCTTTTGCCTAGTGGCATAAACAGCAGTACACAGTGCTAAGTGTTGAGTTGCAGGTTTCACCTGTAATTATGGAACTTTCACAGACCGAGTATTCATTTTCCCCATCCACAATAATTAGTTAACGTCTGCAGACGAATGCGAGAGTATAAAGTTTTGACTGATTGCGACTTAAACAGGTAGTTTCTTTGTATTTCAAACTCACAGCAGACGCCCAATGCAGTGAACGGTAATAGTGCACTAACGGAAGGCCAATTTCGTTTCCGCAGGGTCCGTTCTGTGAAACTGCTCTGCCATCAGCACAACACTATACCGCATTTACCAGGACAGCCTCTGATAGTTCACCTTTCAGTTGTAAAGTCAAGTGTAGGCTCTATGTCAGCCACACTCTGATAGCTGCATTTTTGCTGATACGTTTTTGTTTATATTTGCCGTTTGGGTTATCAAAACTATACCATTAACTGTCCTTTATTATTACATTTCATTATTTAGTTTATTCCAACTTCATAGTCCTTTTGTTTCAGCGATTCGTTATAGACAATAAGCTAAATTTTTTACCTCCCCATAGAACAGCACGTTCCATTTCACTGAGACACTGCTTAATACCACATCCCTGTACCCTGTGAGGTTATTTAGCAGTAATTATTTATTTTTCTGCTTACAGGAATGGTCGTTCAGTTCATTCTGAGTACAGATAAGAACCTCTTACCTGTTTTGGATTGAGACGTGAGCTGCATTCTGGTGTCTGAACCTGCGTGTCAGGGTAGATTTGTTCCACCTGAAGACCCACCGTTTTACGGTACAAAACATTAATCGTTGTGCGCAACACAAGGTTGAAGAAATCGTCTGTCCACTTTTTAAGATACGCCGGCTGCGTGTTAAATGCAACAGCTTGGGTATATCATTTAATTCTGTCTCTGTATCCATTGGGGTCTACTATACAAGTGACTTCAGATATCCCGATACTAAATCAGATCAGTTGACCCTGCAGGCCATAAAATAAGACCTCCCAGACCAATAGAGCGACCAGGAACTACAACACTGATTTGGTTGCATCGTAATGGTGTATCTGCATTCTCTAACGAACAGCCCTGTATATTCTCAAATTAATGATTTTCTTATATCAATTGCCAAGGAGAAAAATCTCTTTTACCTACATTTTGATCGACAACACACGTTGGTAAGTCTTTGGTAGCTGACTGCAATTCCAAATTCCTGAAATTAAAAGTTTTAATTTGTTTTCTTCCAAATCATAAACAAATGTTTCGAAAACAGCTCCACGTTAAAATGTGAAATGCTTTCCTGTACTGAGAATCCTATCCCACAGTCTGGCTGCGATGTCGACCCATCTGTACGTCAAACCTTGAGCTGCTTAGATGGATTCCGATCCAAACCACGTAGCTTCCAAGAACTCCGCAACTGCTGCGTATGGCGTATTTCTGAGCAGTGAATTGCATTCCATAACCCCGAGTGGATGTTCCACATGTCAAGCTTCTGGAATTCCGTATTACCCCAGCGATCGTAATTCAGATGTCAGAAACTCTCGAGGGCGGCGGATTCCAACGAAAATGAAACTGGTAGTTCTGTGCACGACGTTGGAGTGGCGGTGTACCTAAAATACCGCATTCGAGTTAAATACGTCGATGTTTCAAAACACTGCAAGGGAAATAAATTTGAATGTTGTACACGGCTAGTTGACTTATTGCAATTAATCTTCTAATTGTTGTTATTTAAAGGTGACTTCACTCTGATTAAAAAAAAACCTGCAAAAAGCGCTGGTTTCCTTTAAAAAAAGTTTCAAAAGACCTTCTATTAACAGGCTTCTGCAGATTGTAGACCATCAACATAAAAATGTTCAAATGTTTGCAAGCCTAAGTGACTTAACTGCTAAGGTTATCAGTCCGTAGGCTTACAAACTACGTGAAGTAACCTAACCTAACTTAAGGACAATCACATGCCCTTGCTCGCGGGAGGATACGAACTTCCGACGGGGAATAACCACACTCTCCGCAGAAAGGAGCCTTAGAGCATTCGGCTATTCCGCCGCGGCGCCATCGTCATATCTTGGATACTGGTAACTGTTCATGATTCATATGTCAATTATTTGTATGTAGTTATAATAACAGGATGCTGGAAGCATTAGCCCGTCGTGAGTAAACTCAACGCCAAAATAAAATATAAACATTTTTTGCTGATGTTCTCACATACTATTTTATTTAATAACTCATTATGTAATCTATGAATCTCTTATAAATTACTTTCCGTGACTGGTGCCTGAAATAGTCTTCCGTGATACTAAAAATAGGGGTGATGTTAGTGTTTCGGGGGGGGGGGGGGAGAATTGAATGACTTATTAAATCACTATGGACTCGTTTGGATAGAACGGTGTATCTAGCAAAATATCAAAGACATGTTAGCTTAATACATAGCCATTTTATAGTATTATTTCGAAGTGTTCGGTTTTCTGATAGATTAACCGTTTCATGAAAAAAAGACATGGATAATACAGACAAATGTGTAAGTATTTCTAAGCCGTCCGTATTGCGTAAGTTCAGATAATTTCAGTTAGGTGTGCAGATTTGTTTTAGAAGTGCTGTATTCCCTTCTCGAAGTGAAGCAGTGGATGTATTACATAAAATATTGCGAACACTAGGCTTCTTCTTTGATTTGACAAAAGCATTTGGTTCTGTTGATCGTAGAGTAGTACTGCAGAAGTTGGAACATTATGGAATTCTGGGGTAGCTCACAACTTGGTCACCTCTTACTTTAATAACAGCTACCACAACGTAATTTCCTACAGTGTTGTAAATGGCTATGATGTGCACTCTAAGTAGAGAGCAGTTAATTCCAGGGTGGTGAAGGTTCTGTTCTGGGGCTGCTGTTATTTATAGAAATGATATGCTTTTAGTATAACAGGTCATTCTGAAATACTTGTTTTCTGTGATGACATCACTTTGTAGTACAGTATGTTCAAATGTTTGTTAAGCTTAAGGGATTTAACTACGGGGTCATCAGTCCCTAAACTTACAAACTACTTATGAACTACCTACAACTAAGGACGGCACAAATATCCATGCCCGAGGGGGGATTCGAACCCCCGAAGACAGTGACTGAAGCGCCTCAGTCCCCTCGGCCACCGCGGCCGGCAGTACAGTATGTTCTTTTAATATTGACGCATTGTTATCAAATAATTTATTTTACGTTTACGACACGTAGAAAATAAATTGAACCTAAATGAGAGTAACACTCATTTTTTACAGTCTATAATACACAAACGCCGCCATTTTGTGACAAATAACGTGCATAAAATAAATGAAACCTAAGACTTCAACGTTCAAGGCTTTCAGTAGGTATTAAGCTGTCGTGCAAATGCATTGTTCACTTTCTTGTTGATCTGAAATAAGTGACAGCTGAACAAGAAAAGGTGTCTACTTTTCTAATTTTCGTGCCGTAAGGCGATATAACTTGTGGTAACTCTTCCGACTAAATACGATATTTTTTTTTGCTGAGAAACGGGCCGTTCCAGCAATATGTGGTTCCAGCAAACCTCTTATCGAATCCGATTGAGTAGTCCGGGAATTCTGATACTGAATTCTCGAAACATTTTTATTTAATATGGTGGTGACCTGCGGTACAGTGTAGATATTTACAATTATCAAAATGAAGTTATTTGACATAACTCGACGTAACTGAAGCGTAACGTTCCGACGACTTCATGTTATTCATCTAAATACCTAGGAGTAACAATTACAAACAACTTAAATAAATAAATAATAATAAAAAAACAGAAAGTATTATATGGAAAGCGAGCCAAAGACTACGTTTCGTTGGCAGAACACTTAGAAGATGCATGAGTTGAGCTAAAGATATTGCCTACGTCAGACTTCTGTGTCCTGTTTTATTGTTGCGTACGGTGGGATCCCCACCAAGTAGGACTGACAGAAGATTTAGAGAAAGTTCAGGTAAGGGCAACTGGTTTTGTATTATCGCGATATAGGGGAGCGAGTGTTACTGAAATGAAACACGATTTGGGGTGGAAATCATTTAAAAGAAGGCGTTATTTGTCTCGGCCAGATATATTTGGGAAATTTCTTTTACCAACTTTCTCTTCCGAAAGACGTGATTATCAAAATAAAATAAATCAGATCGAAAAAGAAAGGATTTAGGTTTTTCTTTTCCCCGCGAGGTATTAACGAATAGAACATAATAAAAGCAGTTCGATGAACCCTCTGCCATGCACTTCAAGGTGACTTGCAGAGTATTTATGTATATGTAGATGCAGCTGTTATTAGAAAGAAATTAACTTCTGAAATTATTAAGAGTGTGGATGGAAAATAGTCCTGGTCTTGGAAGCATTTACTTTCATTATATGTAACTAGATTCCATTTTGTGTGCCAGCCCACCACAGAATTATTATGAAATAACAGGTTTTCGCTTGGTAGGCGATGTGAGATGTTTCTTTTATTTAACTTCAAAACATATCGATTTCGTCCCTATGATGGGACATCATCAGTGCTGTTAAAACAAGGTACCTTGGTCAGACATTGAAATTACAATAAGATTACATACACCAAGAATGTTATAAAATAGAATTACATACCAGAATTGCAAGTCATGATGACCTATGTGCTCTGCTTAAAAACATTTAAAGGTCTTGCCGGTACAAGTTACAACAATAAAATCAGGTAGCCGCTTACGTACACCTACGCAGCTTAGCTTGTACATAGATGGTGCCTGGCGCCCTCTTTGTTTAAATCAGTTACATTGTAACATTTTTAAAAAGAAAATGGGTTCAAACATATTAAAAGCTTAAAAAGATAAAAATGTTGATTCTAGGTGAATTAAAGTTTAACAACTAACATACACAGATTATGCATTATATAATAAAAATAACCATTTATCAGCGCCCTCAGGCGCGTAGGTATTAAAACATATCTTTAAAAATTTTAAAATTTGTCACCATCAATTGTTAAAATAAGTTACATTGTATCACGTATAAAATACTATCTGTTTAAAAAATATATACATATATATATTTTTAATTGAGACTAGCATAAAAGGTAAAGTCGTTACAAAGCACCAATGCATGTGTGTGAGTGTGTTAGAGAGAGAGAGAGAGAGAGATAGATACACAGCAGTTCACGCCATCTAGTTTTTCAGAATGATACTATGCTGGCCGTCTTTGCTTAGTTAGTACAGTGCGTCAAAATCAAAAATATACAAATGTACATGAAGGTTCAAATATGATTACATTGCGTCTAAACATAGAATATAGAAATATACATGAAGGTTCAAACATGATTACATAGTAGAGAAACAATCGGGCTTCTTCTTTTTTTTTTTTTTTTTTTTTTTTTTTTTTTTTTTTTTTTTTTTTTTTTTTAAATACAATATGCGCTTACATTGTCCAGGTGACATTGGTATATGTGGTTCTTATAGGTCATTCAATATAACTACAGCTACTGTGACTTTATATCCAAACTACCGCATGAGCACAAGGGATGAACTTGCAATCCAGGACATGGGGAATACACACATTAGCGCTACATGGCGCATACGTCGCTACTTATTTAAAGAAACATATATTGAAATAAAGCTAATTACAACATGTGGACATTACAAAAAAGTTCCACTCTCTGTACATTCGCTGGTAAGTGGTATCATTTTGTGGCATTGATATTTTTAGATAATAACAAATTTCGGATGCTGGCAACAGTCATACCTCTCACATAGCAACACTAAATGATAGCAACAGGGAAAGAAAACGAGGGTGGTTTGATAAGTCTGGTTAATTTGTATGAAAGAGCTGGAAATTTTCTGAACCTGCGCTGTTGGTAAGTCTGATATTTACACGGATATTACAGCAAGTTTCGAACGGCAGCGGCTATTGGTTGACTGACGGCTATCATCTGAAGAGGTAACTGCGTGGTTAGTGCCTTAGGATGGAGAAAATCGAATTTCGTGCGGTCATTAAACATTTTTATTTGAAAAGCTGCACAGTTCAAATCCGATATGGATGAGGTCCGTGTGGGTTCTGCACCATCACTGAAGGCCATTTACCTTTGGATCAATGAATTTAAACGTGATCGGAGAAGCACGTAAGTTGGAGCACGCTCAGGACTGCCCGTTTAATCCTTCCAGACCTGACTTTTTATTACTTTTAGAACAGTATACGATTTCGGTTTACTTTGAGACCCAGTCGCCTGTTTACTGGACATTTGTTGCTTTTAGTTACATGCTTCTTGCTGCCATCTGTCACCATAATGGCGTGCTACAATGAAAAACACTGAACATGGCGGACCCCTTGCGGAGTGCGTCAGATTGCAATCAGTAGTTGAAAATTTCTTATGAATTAATTTAAGAATTTTGCACAAATTCCATTTTGCTATATAAGTTCCACAATAAATATGGAATGACATATATAACTGTTGACTTCTTATTTCACATCCTTAACTGCCTTCGAGACCCAGTGTCCAATTTGCCATTTTTATTTTGAAAACAAAGTATGTAAATTTTTAAGTTTGCACAAATGTACGATAGATACGCTATTATAGACATGAAAAAGTACAAGACATTGTTTTATTCCATTTTTAAAATAATTCAGGACTTATAGGGGTTCAGTCACCATACAGGAAACCATCGATAAGGTACATGATATTGTACTGGAAGATCGAAAATTAAAAGTTCGCGAGGTAGCTAACTTTGTAGCCGTCTCGACTGAACGAGTGCATTACATCCTCCATGAAAAACTGGATGAAGTAGCTCTATGCGCGTTGGGTGCCGCGCCTTCTCACTTTGGACCAAAAACAGAAACTGAAGTGCATTTCTGCTCACAAACTCAAACTTTTCAGGCGCAATTAACAGAACTTTTCCGCAGATTCATAACAGTGGATGAAACATTACACTCCAGATACCAAACAATCGTCCAATGGACGAAGAGTGGGGAGAGTGCACCAAAGAAGGCGAAGACTGTTTTGTCAGCTGGAAAGATGATGAGCACTGTCTTTTGGGATTTATAGGGTATAATCCTGATAGTTTATTGGTAAAAAGGCAGATTCATAACTGGGCCCTATTATGCTGCTCTGTTAAATCGTTGTAAATAGGAACTAACTAAAAAACGTCAACTATTGGCACGGAAGAAAGTGCTGTTTCATCAGGACTATGCTGCAGCCCCAACAGCTGCTATCGCAATGGCAAAAGTGCACGACTTGGGATTAGAATTGGTTCCTCACCCACCCTATTCACCATATTTGGCTCCAAGTGACTTCTTGTCATTACCAATCTTGAAAACGGCTTGGTGCGAAGGAAATCTCGTGACATTGTTTTTCAGAGTTCGACAAACCCTACTTTGCCGTTGAGGAAACTCGCTGGACCAAGTGTATAGCCTTGGAAGAAGTCTAGAAATGAAGTGAGTTTTCGCCTTTAAAATAATTTTTATTCCATTTTTACCAGACTTATCAAACCGCCCTCGTACAGGCCAGAAGTCAGATAGTTCGTTGAAAACAATCAGTATAATACGAGATTGGCATACTGAAATATGAGGTAGCCTATTACTCTTGATAACACCGACAATTCAAAACGGCATGTAACCCAACCTGCCTCTGCAAACATCTTGCTGCGATACAAGACAAAACCGCGAACAAATATTTAAGCGCATGAAGATTCGCTCTTAACGCATCCAGCCCTCAATGAGAGTGTGAGAGGGAAAGAGAAAGAGAGAGAGATTTTACCTATAGAGAATAATGTATTTTAAGCCAAGAGTAAGAACAACGGAGCCCAAGCAGAGGCAAGACACGCGCCTGCAGAGAAAACATGTTTAATCTGATCGCGTCTAACATATGGAATACAAACCGTTGCATTGCCATATACTCTCCGTCGATCGCGTTCGACCTATACTGGGAAAACACACACGTTAGGACGGTGCAGTTTGTGGCTGCTAAAGTCAGCACAAAGGTCTGCACCATAGCGGCAACTTCGTAACACTAGTAGTTCCCCGACCGATACATTCTCCAAGTATCGAGCAACTGAGGAGAAGACAGCCTCACTCAATAGTTCCGTCTCAATTCATTTCCTCCTCTCCAGAGGAGCCGTTAATATTGGTTTCGGCAAGCATTATGTGGTTCCACGCTTCCTGAAGTGGCGGCAGAATGCCAAAGTAGGACTAACCCAGTGGTGTTCCTCCGGTGGGAATACGCGATGTCGAAAGATTCAAAATAACGGATGTTCACCATATTACGAACTTGTAATGATAATTAATCTAGGACCTACAAAATTACTCAGGCCCCAAAAGACGATGGACCTCTGATTAGGCAAGCATAGTTTGATATTAGATTGTGCCACGGTGGAGTGGCAGAGCGTTCTAAGGTGCCTTGCTGGGGAGCGCGCGGTTGTTCGCTGTCGGAGGTTCAAGTTCTTCCACGGGCATGGGTGTTTGTGTTGTTCTTAGCTTAACTTACTGTAAGTTAGTCTAAGTAGTTTGTAAGCGTAGGGAATGATGGCCAACGTAGTTAAGTCCCTTGAATTTACAAGCATTTGAACATTTTTCATTTTTGAACCTTAGACTGCTAGAGGAAATTATTTTCATACTGTAGAATTGACGATTACGTTTATCGATTGTGCCTGTTTTAATTACGACGAACCTTGTGACATATTAGTCGAGTCGTAATTTTGGGTTCTGTTCGAATCCCCAATAACAAATATCTCTTTAATCTTAACACTTTCATTCTCACATTATGAATTCAACTTTGGAACAATTAAAATTCGCTGTTTTCTGCACTAAACATCAAAATATGTTTGAAATGAAGACTCCATTAGGAGCAGTGTGCACCACGACCATAAAATCTTAAATATCCAAATTCAGCATTGGTCGTATATTTATTTATTACAGATCGATTTCAGCTACTGAATAGCCATCTTCAATGCAACTTGCACAATCGACTAGAAACATTACTGGATTAGTCAGCTCAGTAATGTTTATAGTCGATTGTGAAAGTTGTACTGAAGATGGCTATTCAGTAGACGAAATTGATCTCTAATAATAAATAAACAAATTGACGACCGATGCAGAATTTTCTTTGGATATAAAACTATGTGTTTTATAATTTTTTATCAAACTATTTTTCTTCTTATGTCATGTATTTCATGCACAACACAGACATCTGTTCAAAATTTTCAGTTATTGTTAAGCTTAATGGATTCAACTGCGGGGTCATATCCCTAAACTTACAAACTAGTTGTGAACTACCTTATACTAAATACGACAAAAACATACATGCCCGACGGGGATTCGAACCCCCGACGGGGAAAAGGCTCGCACATCGTGGCACAGCGCGTCAATGCGCTCAGACTCTCCACCGCAGCACACACATCTGGATCAAGGTATTTTATTACTTGGGACGTTTGTTTGTTGATAGTTAACACTGTCAGATCAATAACGCTAGCATAATCTTCGTCACGGCACCAAATACAATTCACTGCTGAAGCAGGAACCATACTCACGCTCACACTCTCAATCACGTACACACGACGACGTAACACAACATCGAAGATAGATTACTGCCTCAGAAGTGGCTGTAAGCCGTACCTAGCGGCAAAATATCATTCAGCAACAACAAATATACTTTCAGGACCGATACACAAACTACGCTATAAATCAGCTTTTAATACATTGTTGTTGAGGGACAACATTTGGAATAAAAGGGTTAACACTTCCTATGGATACAGATTAGACAAGGGGTCACAATGGCACACTGTTCGGGTGGGAAAAGTCTCTGCTCTGCATGATCTACATCAACTACACTCCCAGCTGTAGTTTATTCAGTGCGTTTACATTTAATTTAATTAATTAATACACTGCTTCTTCAGTGTGGTACATGCTCTGTATACCTGTGATGTATACCATACTTGTATGGCGGCCATTTTAATTTAGCGTAACACTTTGTGGCTACAGAGTTTAATATGCTTCGCAGCAGCGTGCACGTGTTTAAAATGCTGAAAGCTCATAAAAAGCCACAAAGTGGCCAGCAGTGTCACTCGTCAAAGAGCTTTAATGAGGTGGAACTACCTCGTTACTGCGCTGTGTTGTACAATCATAGTAATAAACCGGATGAATAATTTCGATATCAATTCTTTTCGAAATAAAGCACCGTACGACGAACGTTCCAATTATTACTTTGGCGGACCTATTTATAGGCGTATATAAACGGAAGGGAGGCTAACTAGTGTAAATAGAGCGCGTCTTAATTTATTCAAAAATCTGAAAGGAATCGAAGGGCGCCGTGGCGGAGCGGCCGAGCGCGAGGCCGTTCCCCGTCTTTAGTATAATGTAGTTCATACGTAGTAAGCATAGGGACTGATGACCCCGCAGTTAAGTCCATAACATACACATACACATACATTTGAACTGAAGGGCATTGAGACTCTTTCTTAGATAATTCAGATCATTCAGAGACAAACATCGAGTCCTATAGCTATTTACGGTTATTTTGATTGTCACTAAGTTATTTCAGCGTGTCAGGAAAGTTAAGCACTTCCTCCAATATTTGACTCTCAATAGAGGGCACAGAAAAAATCCTGATCAGGTCCATAAGATATACATGTAATAGACAAAGATGTCGGATATGCGTAAGCGTGGACTAAAAAACAAATCGCATTTTCCGGCAAAGTCCATAGCACTGTTCATGGTTAAATTAATGTGAGGTGAATGTTTATCATGAACACAACCGCTGCGAAAAGTGCTTTCTATCCCTTGTTTAGACCAACGACATCATAAACACATCAACAAAAATATTCCATCACCACGATTCTCTGGTTCTTGACTATTTATTTTAAATGGAATACAGAGAAACAAATATATATATATATATATATATATATATATATATATATATATATATATATATATATATTCAGTTCTCTTTATTGCTCATGAAAACTGTAATTGACAAGTAGTACGACAATAACTAAGATACTCTGAATTTGTGTTCCAGACTGCAGCAAAAACCAGTATTCCCAATATAGGATAAAACCTGCTCTTGAACACATGTATACCTGTGTCAGTCGTGTCATATTGCCCAACGACGATTCATCAGATCTCTCAGATTTGAAAACTTCGTTTTATTGAAGTAGGCATCTTCGTGGAGCGAATGTCAATAGAAGATTAACTCTTGGAAAAAGAATCTCTTGAATGGTGAAAGGAAATCTAAAACAATTGAATTCACTCAACAAAATATTCCTCCGATAAAGGAATGAAACAAAATTAACGGCTCTTGTTGATTAGTAGAATAAACAAAATAAATTATAAGTTGTACATACGTGTTGACTTCCGGGAAGTCCCTCTTTCACACGACTTTATTGAATCAACCGCGAAGTACATGCGTTTTTGGGTGGTCTTGTTTACAACATTTTGATATGGACGTGCAAGTTACAAACTATAACAACTGTAGCTTTTTTCGCTAATAACCTAATTTAACTTAGTTCCAAATAAAGTTAAAAGCTCATTCTCAGACAAAGACTGCTATTAAAAATGAAATTAAAATTAAAATCAAAGTGGTCTATTATTATTGCGGACATTATAATAAAAAGCGGTCCTTCGATTTCACTGAAATTGGAATCACATTATATACTGAAGGTAGTGCCCACGATATTTCGACATTATGAAGGTGTAATACTTTGTGCTTTTTTGTTGATTTCTAGTTTCGAAATATTGCTTAATTATTTTAAACAGATATAATAGAGTGAAACCACATTTCGTCGACAGACCAGATATTTATTACTGTTGTTTTTTAATTCCAAATAGTGGCAGAAATGGATACTTATAATCCTGTGCCGAAGAGAAGACTGTTGTAAAGTAGCCTCTGCCACGCCCCATACAAAATTTTCAGTAGATGGTGGTCTTCCTCTTGTTTTGAAGGTGAAGTGTGCAAAATTTCATTAAGATTGAAAAAAAAATGTAGATGTTTTATGCACAACAACAACAACAACAACAACAACAACACACACACACACACACACACAGCGGTCAGTATAATAAGAAAAAGTTCCTTTTGTCGTTCTAAACGATTTGGCAGTCGTTCTTGGGACGTTTAGATTTTAGAAAAGTCGAGCAAGGAACTATTGTCCTTTAAATGTGAGCGGTTCTTGTGGCAATCAACGATAGTGGATCGAAAGAAATGTATTCATGCCGCTAATATCCCCAGCAAATACTGAAATTAGACTAATATGTGGTAAAGGAAAATATCATATATAATTATTTTTCATTGGTGTTTTTCGTGGGCACGCCATATCTCCCGTATTACTAATGCAAAATTAATGATTTAAGTATCATTTTCAAGGTCTCGTTCTTATCTAATGACGAAAATACACAGTATATAGTTTTCACAAAACAACTTTACTTTGAAAAATTATATATTAAAAGAATCTACAAAACTAAAGTCAGTCGGCAAGACCAAACTTCCCGGCCGATTTCCTTCAGTTTTGTTTTAAACGAAGGGTATTCATTTGATTTGTCATCAAGTATCAGAATTTACGTAACTCTCGCCTTCCTTTTTCTGTACTGAAACTCGATTTCCTTCTGTATATTTCTTATGCGGATGTCTTGCTGTAAACTAAAGTCAGCCGGTCAGTCCGTTCTATCCGCCCTATTCTTAACTTTTGGTTTAATCGCAAGGTATTCGTTCGCAGATTTGTCATCAAGTATCAGAATTAATACTCTCCATACTTTGTTTTTATTTATATGCGGTATCCTTCTATCCCACTCCCATGAACCACAGACATTGCCGAGTTGGGGTGGCTTGCGTGCCTCAAAGATACAGATAGCCGTACCGTATTGCAACCACAGCGGAGGGGTATCTGTGGAGAGGCCAGACAAACGTGTTGTTCCTGAAGAGGGGCAGCAGCCTTTTCAGTAGTTACAGGGGCAACAGTCTGGATGATTGACTGAGCTCGCCTTGTAACATCAGCTAATGTGTCTTTGCCACACAGTTACTACGAACGGCTGAAAGCAAGGGGAAGCTACAACCGTTACTTTTCCCGAGGACATGCAGCTCTACTGTATGAACATATGATGATGGCATCCTCTCGGGTAAAATATTCCGGAGGAAAAATAGTCCCACATTCTGATCTCCAGGCGGGGACTACTCAGGAGGATGTTGTCATCAGGAAAGACAATACTGGCATTCTACGGATCGGAGCGTGGAATGTTAGATCCCTTAATCGGGTAGGGAAGCTACAAAATGTAAAAAGGGAAATGGATAGGTTGAAGTTACATACAATGGGGATTAGAGAAGTTCGGTGGAAAGAGGAACAGGATTTTTGGTCAGGCGAGTACAGGATTATAAATACAAAATCAGTTGGGGGTATTACAGGAGTAGGTCTGATAATGAATAAGAAAACAGGAATGCGGCTAAACTATTATGAGCAACACAGTGATCGCATTATTGTAGTCAAGAAGCCAACACCGACCACAGTAGTACAGGTTTATATGCCAACTAGCTCCGCCGATGATGAGGGGATCGAAGAAGGAGCTAAAGGAAATTATTCAGACAATTAAAGAAGAGGACAACTTAATTGTTATGGGAGACTGGAATTCGGTAGTAGGGCAAGGAAGGGAAGGGGAGATAGTAGGTGAATATGGTCTGGGCAAAAGGAATGAAAGAGGAAGCCGCCTGGTAGAATTTTGCACGGAACATACTTTAGTTATAACAAACACCTTGTTTAAGAATCACAAAGGAAGGTTGTATACGCTGAAGGGACCATGAGACACCGGGAGATACGAGATACATTTTATAATGGTAAGACATAGATTTCGGAACCAGATTTTAAACTGTAAGACATACCCAGGGGCAGATATAGACTCTGACCATAACTTGTTGGTTATGAACTGTAGGCTAAAACTGAAGAAACTACAAAAAGGTAGGAAAATAAGGAGATGGGACCTGAATAAATTGAAGGAACCTAAAGTTCTTAAGAATTTCAGAGGGAGCTTTAGGCAACAATAGACAGGAACGGAGGAAAACAAAACAGTAGAGGAGGAATGGGTAACATTGAGAGATGAAATACTGAAGGTAGCAGAGGACAAAATAGGTAGAAAGCCAAGGCCTACAATAAATCCTTGCAGATCACAGGAGATACTAAATTTAATCGTTGAAAGGAGAAAATATAAAAATGCAGTAAATGAAACAGGCAAAATGGAGTACAGACGACTAAGAAATGAGATTGACAGGAAGTGCAAATGGCTAAGCAGGAGTGGCTAGCAGGCAAATTCAAGGATGTAGAAGAATGTATAAATAGGGGAAAATAGATACAGCCTACAGGAAAACAAAAGAAACATTTGGAGATAAGAAAAAGAGCTCTATGAATATCAAGGACTCTGATGGAAAACTAGTTCTCAGCAAAGAAGGGAAAGCTGAAAGGTGGAAAGAGTATATAGAGAGGCTCTATGAAGGAAATGAACTTAGCGGCAATATTGTAGAAAGGGGAGAAGAAGTAGATGAGGATGAAATAGGAGATACTATACCGAGAGATGAATTTGACAGACTACTGAAATACCTAAGTCGAAACAAGACTCCTGGAGTAGATAATATTCCCACAGAGCTACTGAAGTCTCTGAAAGAACCAGCCATGACAAAATTGTTTCACCTGGTGTGTAAGATGTATGAGACAGGTGAAGTACCCTCAGACTTTAAGAAAAATGTTATAATCCCCATTCCAAAGAAAGCAGACGCAGTCAGGTGTGAAAACTACAGAACCATCAGTTTAATAAGACATGGTTGCAAATTATTAACACGAATTATTTACAGAAGGATGAAAAACCTTGTAGAAGCCGACCTCGGGGAAGATCAGTTTGGGTTCAGGAAAGATGTGGGAACTCGGGAGGCAATTGTCACTTTATGGCTTATCCTAGAAGATAGATTAAGAAAAGGCAAACATACATTTATAGCTTTTGTAGATTTGGAGAAGGCTTTTGACAATGTTGATTGGAATAAACTCTTTCAAGTTCTGAAGCAAGCAGGAGTAAAATATAGGGAGCGTAATGTTATTTACAACTTGTACAAAAACCAGACAGCGGTTGTCAGAGTTGAAGGGCATGAAAGGGATGCAATTGTTAGAAATGGAGTAAGACAGGGTTGTAGCCTTTCTCCAACGTTATTCAATTTGTTCATTGAGCAAGCTATAAAGGAAAGCAAGAAGAAATTTGGTGAAGGAATTAAAGTTCAGGGGGAAGAATTAAAAACATTGCGTTTTGCCAACGACATAGTAATTCTGTGAGACACAGCAAAGGACCTGGAATAGCAATTGAATGGAATGGACAGTGTGCGGAAAGGTGCATATAAGATGAACATTAACAAGAGCAAAACTAGGGTAATGGAGTGCAGTCTAAGAAAATCAGGCGATGCTGAAGGAATTAGATTAGGTAACGGAGCAGTAAAGGAGGTAGATGAGTTTTGTTACTTGGGCAGTAAAATAACAAATGATGGTTGCAGTACAGAGGATATAAAATGCAGAATGGCAATGGGTTGAAAGTCGTTCTTGAAAAAGAGAAATTTGTTAACATCAAATATTGATTTAAGCCGAAGGAAGTCCTTAAGTCCTTTCTGAAGGCATTTGTATGGAGTGTTGCCTTGTATGGGAGTGAAACATGGACGATAAACAGAGCGGACAGGAAGAGGATTGAGGCTTTTGAAATGTGGTGCTACAGAAGAATGCTGAAGATTAGGTGGGTGGATCACGTAACTAATGAGGAGGTACTGAACAGAATTGGGGAGAAAAGGAATTTCTGGCATACCTTGACTAAAAGAAGGGATAGATTGGTAGGGCACATTCTTAGACATCAAGGAATTGTGAATTTATCGTTGGAGGGAAGTGTGTGGGATAAAAACAGCAGAGGAAGACCAAGAGATGGATACAGTAAGCAGATTAAGACAGATGTATGTTGCCGTTCTTATGTGGAGATGAAGAGGCTTGCTCAGGATAGGGTATTGTGGAGAGCTGCATCAAACCAGTCTCCGGACTGAAGACCACAACAACAACAACAACAACAGCAAACAACATCCTTCTGTCCTTGGATTGAATATTATAATCGTTTCTAATCAAGGTACGTAGTTCTTTTTGACTAATAACAGCGGATCAATCTCTTTCATTTACGCTTTTAAATACTTGCATTGATTGATTCTGAAGAAAGCTGTGCGTGAACATTGGACTTTATTTCCAGTTTTCCCAACTTTTTTGTCATTTCACTAACGGAACGAAGTATTCGCTCGGGTCGTCTACTTATACGAGGCGCGTCCAGAAAGTAAGTTCCGTTTCAATTTATCTCCGCTGCAGCGCTGCGATTGCAGTTCCGCACATGAGCTGTAGACATTGTGTATCAAGGAGAAGAACGTGAGCCATTTGGAGATCGCTGTCAGTTACGTACGCTTTGTTGTGCTTGTTTGAAATGTCGGCGTTGATTGAAAATCCCGTCGCCTCTGAATTCGAGTCGGCGATTCGGTTTCTGAATGCGAGGAAAGTGAAACCAAGTGAAATTTATCGGCAAATTTGCGATGTTTACGGACCAAATGCGATGAGTGATTCGATGGCGAGAAGATGGGTCCGACAGTTCAATGGCGGGCGTAGTGATGTGCACGATCAAGACGTGTTTGACAATCCTCCGTACAGCCCTGACCTCGCTCCTAGCGACTTTCATCTGTTCTTCAAATGTTCAAATGTCTGTAAATCTATCGGACCAAACTGCGTGGTCATCTGTTCTTACATCTCAAGTCTTTCCTTGGCGGTCATCACTTCACCAATGAAGACGAGCTGAAAGAAACTGTTTCCAACTAGTTGAAGACACAGCCGGCAGATTTCTATGAAGAAGGTATACAAAACCTAGTGCCACGCTATGAGAAATGCCTGCAAAATTTCGGCAGTTATATGGAAAAGTAGTTATAGAATTTTGTGCAATAAAAATTTCTTCTGTATCTGCGTACAATTTCATTTTATTACCAAACGGAACTTACTTTCTGGACGCGCCTCGTACTTTAAAAAAAAATTTTAACGTCGCTAAATACATTCTTGTTAGTGCCCTGAGCAGATCGACATCAGTACTACCAGATTGGCAGACAACCAAACATTGTTATATTATATTATTTAAGGTTCCAGTGCTGTTCTTTCGTTTATCTGTGCCAGAGTTCATTATCTTTCGTAATATTTGTTATCACCGTGTTTTTCATGGAATAAATATTTACTCATGAGTTTTCTCTTATAACACACAGTACAGCTGTTAACAGTTTACAATGTTTATAATGTCCACCTCGGTAGCTCAGCGGTAGCGTCGCTGACTACCACGTAGGAGGCCCGGGTTCGATTCCCGGCAGGGGACTGGGCGTTTTGTGTTCTCCTAATAACCATCATCATCATCTCATCATCATTGGCACGTAAGTCGCCCACGCGGCGTCAAATAAAAGACTTACACTAAGGCGGCCGAACAATCCCGGCCAAGAAAGCCATACGCTCATTTCATTTCAATGTTCATAATTATTAGTATATATTTTCGTATGCCACATTCCAAAAGACGGTACACCACACTTGGCCGATTTCCTCTTCGTTCCGAGTCTGACCGAGTCGCCTTACTCGCTCGCTCTCGCCTGTGCTCGGGCCACGAGCTGCTCGCTGCGCCACTCCCGAGCAGCGGCCGCGCTCACGAGTAACGAGCGAGCCAGTTGCACCCACTGACAGACTCTACGTGCCACCTTCAGAATTTGAAAGGGTGTATCCCAGTCAACACTGTCAAAGGCTTTCTGCAAATCTAAAAATGCTAAAATCGTAGGTTTGCCTTTCCTTAACATATCTTCTCAATAACTCGTCATGTATTGCGTCCCGTGTTCCTACATTTCTCCTACATCGGAACTTATCTTCGCCAGATTCTGACTCACCAGTTTTTCGATTCGCCTGTAAATCATTCGTGTTAATACGAGGTGCGTCCAGAATGTAAGTTCCGTTTCAATTTATCTCCGCTGTAGCACTGCGATTGCAGTTCTGCACATGCGCTGTAGACGATGTGTATCAAGGAGAAGAACGTGCGCCGTTTGGAGATCGCTGTCAGTTACGTACGCTTTGTTGTGCTTGTTTGAAATGTCGGCGTTGATTGAAAATCCCACCGCCTGTGAAATCAGGTCAGTGATTCGGTTTTTGAATGCGAGGAAAGTGAAACCAAGTGAAATTTATCGGCAAATTTGCGATGTTTATGGAACAAATGGGATGAGTGATTCGATGGTGAGAAGATGGGTCCGACAGTTCAATGGCGGGCGTAGTGATGTGCACGATGAAGAACGAAGTGGGCGTCCACCTTTGGTTACAGAAGAACTGGTTCTCGCGATTGATGACAAGATCCAAGAAAACCGTAGGTTTACAATTAGTGCACTCGCTATGGACTTCCCCCACACACTGCAAATATGACGAAAATCCTCTTACAGGGATTTGGCTGGGAAATGGTTGACCATCCTTCGTACAGCCCTGACCCCGCTCCTAGCGACTTTCATCTGTTCTTACAGGTCTTGCCTTGGCGCTCATCACTTCACCAATGACGACGAGCTGAAAGAAACTGTTTCCAACTGGTTGAAGACACAGGTGGCAAATTTCTATGAAAAAGGTATACAAAACCCTGTGCCACGCTATGACAAATGCCTGCAAAATTTCGGCAGTTATGTGGAAAAGTAGTTTAAGAGTTGTAGAATTTTGTACAATAAAAATTTCTTCTGTATCTGTGTACAATTTCATTTTATTACCAAACGGAACTTACTTTCTGGACGCGCCTCGAATTTTGCAATCAAGACTTACTGAACTGATAGTACTGTAATTTTCACGTTGGAAATACATATACGAAACATGTTGTGGCGATATACGTAAAAACCGCATTCGAGTTGACTTCGACGATGTTTCAAAACACTGCGCGTAAAATAAAATTGAAAGTTGTGCACGGCTAGGTGACTTTATTATAATAAAACTTCTATTTTTTATTTAAAGGTGACTTCACTCTGATTTTAAAAAATTGCAAAAAGCACTGGTTTCCCAAAAGAAGTTTCAAAAAAATTTCTATTGACAGGTTCCTGCAGATTATAGGCCACCATCATAAAAAAATGTTCAAATGTTTAAATCTAAAGGACTTAACTGTTAAGGTTATCAGTCCGTAGGCTTACAAATTACGTAAAATAACCTAACCTAAGGACATTCACACACCCTTGCTCGCGGAAGGATACGAACTTCCGACGGGGATCAGCCACGCTCTCCGCAGAAAGGCGCCTTACAGCACTCGGCTATTCCGCCGCGGCACCAGCGTCATATCTTGGATATTGCTAACAGTTAATCATTCATATGTCAACCACTTGCTTCAGCCTATCGCGAGTAAACCCAACACCAAAATTAAACATTTTTTGCTGATGTTCTCACATACTATTTTATTTAGTAACTCATTGTGGAATCAATGAATCTCTTATAAATTACTTTCCGAGACTGGTGCCTGAAATAGTCTGTGAAGGGTGGGGATGCGGGAATTGAATAACTAATTAAATCACGATGGACTCTTTTGGATATAACGGTGTATCTAGCAAAATATCAAAGTAATGTTAGCTTAATACATAGCCATTCTTATAGTATTATTTCTAAGTGTTCAGTTTTCTGACAGATCCGTGTTGCACTGATAAGCCGTGAATTCGTGCTTCTGTTGTCAGTCAGCCGTAATCCCTAAGCCCTGGCTGAAATATTTGCAGACTGCGTCAGAAAAAGGTTATATTTACTATTCTACATTTATATCGGATCATAAATCAGTTCTTTTATTACGAGGCGGTGCGCTTCACGCAACGGAACCCAAATACTGCATTTTGTTTCACTTTAGTAAATATCGAAAATATTCAGTTTAAAACAGAGAGATAACACACCATAAATATCTGTGCCGTGTATATTATTGTCTTTGGTTATTGTTGCATCATCGTCCGAGTATTACAACTAGGACGATTCCGCCAAATCGTTAGGTGACGTCACACCCTGTCAAGGACGTCTACTTTTCATTTAGGTTCTTGCATATCGATGGTAGAGTAATATCTTTGGAAATTTTTTCGCATATTTTTGGGCAAGTAAGGAATATTAGAACCTCAATAGATTATTAATAAAGTCCTCAGACACACAGCCGTAGGTCATCCTAGAAAACTGAGTCGTGGTTTAGGACACCTCCTACTCAGGTGAATACAAGCGATGTCAGTTGCTACCAACAAAATTTCGTTACCGAATTTCTGAGCTCTTAGGAATTATATGCTACTCCCCCCATTCACTAACAAGGTTTCGTTTATTGTGCCGAAGGAGTTTAGTTAGGGAGAAATTGTAATTTTCAGATTTCGTTAATAAAACCCTTTGATCTGTCTGTTTGAACACACTAAACTCCTAAACTATTGTCGTCCCGTCATATCCCACACCTGATCAGTTGGAGACAGTCCAGAGATCATTCTGGTCAGATGAGTTGCTGCACATCATACAGAACACGCGCGATGTGGGGTCAAGCATTGCCCTGATGGGACAACACATAAATTTCCTGTTGCAAAAATTCGGCACGTAACGATAGCTGGTCAGCATTCCCTCCAAATGCTTCAAAACTGATCGAGACGTTTAGCTTATCGCAACCCTAGAGATCACAAGATTTCTTAGCAATAAACAATCAGGAGCTAATAAAGAGAATCAAAACGAACACTGGATTTAGCGAGAGGTAATATCGGACTTTCCAAATCCAGCAAAACTAAAAGAAAAGTTTTTTTTTTCAAAAATAAATAAATAAATAAAAAGTTAAAAATTCGATTCATGTTTCCCTAAGTTAGAATATCCAAACGTACGAAACTACCACAGTGTAAATCAGATGTGGCTTGCATTCAAAACAATAATATTCGACAACCAGTGAAAGATTTATACTAACCAAATTAACAAAAGAAAGGGTGACTCGCCGTTGTACACAAAACAGGTTAGATCACTTTTGCCTCGCGGGAGTAGCCGAGCGGTCTGGAGTGCCACGTTGCGGATCGCGAGGCCTCCCGCGCCGAAGGTTCGAATCCTTCCTCGGGCATGGATGTGTATGTGCTGTCCATAGGTTAGTTCACCTTAGATTAAGTAGTTTGTAGCCTATGGACTAAGAACCAAGCAGTTGACTCCGACAGATTTGAACATTTGAGATCACTCTTGCAAAAGCAAAGGAAAAAGCATTCCAAGTTTAAACGGACGCAAAATCCCCAAGACTAGCGATGATTTACAGAGACTAGAAATGTAGCTCTAACTCCAATGCGAGAAGCTTACAATGGTTACCAAGAATAACCCTGTAACGTTACTTGATGGAGAATCCTGAGAAATTCTTTCACCAAAGAATACGATGCAAATGCATCAGAATTCGTATCGAGAACAGCTGCCAGCATACGTAGAGTATTATATCAATTTAAGTCACATAGCAAAAGTATATCTTCCGGTCTCGATTGCATGCTAATTAGGTTACTTTCAGAGTATACTGATGCAATAGCCCCATACCTATCATATACAACCGCTCGCTCAACGAAAGATCCGTACCCAAAGACTGGAAAGTTGCACAGGTCACTCCAGTATTCAAGAAAGCAATAGGTGTGATCCGCAGAATTACAGGCCTATATCACTGAAGTAGGTTTGCAGCAGGATTTTAGAACATATATTTTACTCAAATATTATGAACTACCTCGAAGAGAACGACCTATTGTCCCTTAGTCAAGACGGCTTCAGAAGCATCGTTCTTGTGAAACACAGCTAGCTCTTTACTCGCATGATGAAGAGTGCTATCGATAAAATATGTCAAATATATTCCGTATTTCTAGATTTCCGGAGGGCTTTTGATGCTGTACCACACAAGGGACGTATAATCAAACTGCTTGCTTATGGAATATCACCACAGTTGTGCGATGGGATTCATGATTTCCTGTCAGAAAGGACGCAGTACGTTGTAATTGACGGTAAGTCATCGAGCAGAAAAGAAGTAATATCTGGCGTTCCACAGGGAGGTGTTATAGGGCCCCTACTGTTCCTTATTTTTATAAACGATTTAGGAGACTGAGTAGCTCTCTTAGGTTGTTCGCGGATGATGCTGTCACGTATCGGTTAGTAAAGTGTGCAGAACAGTAAAAACAACTGCAAAGTGATTTCGATAAGTATCTGCATGGTGCAAAAAATTACAATTGACCCTTAACAATTGGAAGTGTAAAGTCATTCACATGACCATGAAAAGAAATCAGTTAAACATAATATACAAGATACATCAGTCAAATCTACAGGCCGTAAATTCAGCTATATACTTAGGAATAACAATTACGAACATCTTAAATTGGAAAGAACACACAGAAAATACTTTAGGCAAGGCAAACCGAAGGCTACGTTTCATTGGCAGAACACTAAGACGATGCAACTGTTCTACTAAAGAAACTGCCTACACAAAACTTGTGAGTCCTGTTTTGGAATATTGCTGTCCATTGTAGATCTACACGAAGTGTGACTGACGGATGATTTAGAAAAAGTTCAGAGAAGGACAGCTCGTTTTCTATTAACACGATATAGAGGAGGGAGTATCATGAAAATTATGCATGAGTTCGGGTGGAAATCATTAAAAAACTCGCGGCGGATTAGCCGTGCGCACTGGGGCGCCGTGCTGCGATGCTTGCCGCCGTTCGCCGTCGGGGTTTCGAGTCTCCGCCTCGAGCCTGGGTGTTTGTATTGTTTGGTTTACCTTAGTTTAAGCAGTTTGTAAGCTACCGGACTAATAACCTAGCAGATTGATTTACAGACATTTTTTTTACTAAAAGAAAGTCGTTATTCGCAGCGGCGAGATCTACTTGCGAAATTTTTTTCACCAACTGTCTCTTCCAAGAGCGAACATATATTGTTAGCACCCACCTATATAGGGAGAGGTGATCATCATAATACGAGAAATCAGATCTAAAACAAAAATGTAGGTGGTTTTTTTTTCCACGACCTGTTAGAGAATAAAAAGTTAGAGAAATATCATAACATCAGTTCGATTAACCCTCTGTCATGCACATCAATGTGATGTGCAGCGTATTTTTGTAGATGTAAGGAACATAAGGGGGCAGTGCGGCATCGAACAAACGCTCTCTCTGAGCCAGCGCTCGCTACGTGTTCGTCATACGTACAAATGGCCATCACTTGCTGGTAGGCGGAATCTACTTTCGTCGACGAAAACAACATCATCCAAATGATATTCTGATGGCAGGAGTCGAACTGTGCACTTCGATGCTGTGGCATGAGTGCAAGAGGGGCTAGAAATGTGCGTGCCCGTAGTCCCATATTGTTAGCCAGTTCTCAACAGTTCGTGTTGACTCTTCTGAGCTCTCAAACCCTCTCACCGGCAGTGTAGTAGCACTACGATGTGACGCGACCATTGCAACCAGCATCGTTGTACAACTAACGCATCACGCCCTACAAGTGTGTAAATTCTATGTCACTACCATCTCGCAACTTGGAAGGTCACAATTTGAGTTGCTCAGTTGATTGTAAGGAAGTACGAGCATATTCTGTGAATATTTCTAATATTCCTTCATTAGTTCATCTTTTAATTGTAACAACCCTATATTCAGCCGAAAGATAATTAGGCTCTGTCGTAAGGCCGTGATGTTATGTAGAGTTTATTATTTTATTTTTTACATTCCTAAGCACAGTGCCTCTTACCATATCGCAGATATATAGTAATTTATACTCCATCTGATTAAAATTAAATAAAGTTAAATACATAAATAATAGACAAAAATGTTTCTTACTGGTACGTACGTTCAAGCGAGCTCTGGTTACTTTCAACAAGAAGAGTGTTTATGTATTTATTTGTATCTGAGTGTTAGAAGTGAAAGTCTTTTCTCACAACGAGTGAACGAGATGTGTAATAAATGTTACCTCCTGGTAATGTCAAAGATTTATGTGACTTAAAGTTACTGGTCGTTTCCAGAAGCTATTACTATTAATTTGCAGTTATGTGGATTCTAAAATTGTTGCTTGTTCCTAGACATTGCGAATCCCATTGCTATTAGTAGACAAGGAAGTGAAATAATGTTTGAAATATTTCAAGTCCCTCCAAATGTTATTCAGTTATGTTCTTGACATTTTCTTCTAAAGAAAGATGATTTCCACCAGCAAGTCGGCGAGGTTATTGAAGCATTCATTTTGAATGAAATTCTTACTCATTTCGCCAACTACTGGCTTCTTAAAAAGTCCCTGTTTACCTTAACAGAATTTTAGCTAGAAATTTAGTAGGACAACATTGAATAAAATTAAATATTATGACATCATCGTAGGGCATATCATTTTTCGTCATACACATGACAATACGTAGATCTACCAGGAACAAGGAACTGGAAGGATTTAAGGTCTCATCTTGCTCTTCATGTTAGAGCCATCACTTAAAGTGAAAGTGAAACACTGTGTAAGTAAATACTGAGCAAAGTATAAAATTGCCTACAAACGTATCGGAGTCGGCTAACGCGAAGCCGATGACTTACAACAGGTGTAATATTGCCGGCACGAGCCGATACGGCTATCTTTTTGCTTCTGCAGCACAAAATTGGGCGTCTTCTGTCTGCTTTTACCAGATCTGTTACTGCTCACGTCTTTTTCCTCGATTTTACTAGCAACTGATAGTACACTGACCATTCAGTGAGGAAAAATTACAATTTTGAAGATACATGCAATCTGTCCAGCGATACAAAACTGACAACTGCGACCTTGAATGTCACCTCTCCGATAGCCATGACTCCTTTGTGGCTTCATTTTGCCCCAGCCAAAGGAAAAAGGGGGAAAATAAAACAATAGACCACAGGCCTTTATCGATGGACAGTAATTAATTTTCTTCCCTCGGAGTGCTTGAGCGTAAGGTGAACCTTCCAACATTCTACCAGTTAATCGTTTCTAATGACCTCGATTGCAACTGAACATAACAACCTGATCTTCCATTTTTCTTTCACCAAGGATACATCAAGCAATTTATCGAAATGTCGACAGAACCGCTGTTAGAATACGCGCTGAATACATACACTTGCTATCGCGGCAGTGATGCTCCTTAACTCGCAATTACTCGTGAAATGAGACAGCTCTATTGCACTCGCGGTAATGTATGGTCTAAAATGCATAGGTAATTTAAGCTGCCTGCTATCTTTTTCAATGCACGATTTGTAAATGACGTGCACATACTTCACTAATAGCGTCATTTTAAAACGACATTTACGAATTTTGGAAAGTTGAATGCTTCGTTAAAAAACTGAGATTCTGTACTATCACATGTTCAAAAATCAGATATTTTAACCCCATAGTTTCTTGAGAATCGAGTGATAAGCATTGTGAATCTAAAAACTCACGCGGAATGAAAAGTAGACTTTTTTTGTTTTATTTTTCACATGCAAAGTGAAGCTTGTAAGGGTAAACCAAGTTAATAAACCGATGTGGAATGGTCGTATGTACCGCGAACAGTTTTTGCAGCGTGAAAATCGCAATAGTGTATTTCCCGCTAAGAGTGAAGCGGCTGGCGGACGCGTGCGGTGGCTAGCAGCAGAGCGCCACGGGCGGCCGGGCGGACCGGGGCTCGGCGGGTAGGGTACGGCCATAGTGAGCCGCTCCACGCTTCCTGCTTCTCGCAGGCAGGGAGGCGGTTGGAAAACCCAGTGGGTGATCCCATTGGGGTAGCCATAGTGCACCCGCGCGGCCGCCTCAGCTCACTCACATCGCTTTCACAGGCGCGTGCAAGAAAGAATTTATGTTTCTTGTGCCGCTCTCAGCTCGCGCGTTCCGAGGTTTCGACGCTGTGCGCTGCGCGTCGTGTTTAATGGGAGTTGATAAAGACGCGTTTATCTCAATAGTGTTGAATGAAAGGCCGTTAATTCACTGTAGCTAAATTTTATTGAACTTTTGCATACTCGCACAACCGGTTTTGCAATGTCTTTAATTGCATCTTATTGTTCATATTGGTGCAAGAATACCAGTACTTTAATATGGCAAACAACTAGACATTCAAGATAATTTACGTATATATAGGTTATTTAGCTCAGAATATGAAATGGTTACTTCTTTGCTAAAGGTTGCACGTGAAATTGGCTTTTTGTGAGCCACTAACACGAGACTACTTTATTCTTAATTACTTTGCTGCCATTCCATGTCAATTTACCTTACCAAATTTTTTTTTTGTTCGTGAACAGTATAAAATGTTAAAATGTCGGTATGTGATTAGGAACCTTGACAGTGAAATAATTGTAACAGGCGGGTACCCGAGCTGCCCGGCGACGTCCGATGCGGCTGGTGCCGGCAGGCCGGGCAGCCCGTGGCCAGGCCCGCCCGGGAGGCGCGGCTAAGCAACACCACCTAGAGAGAAGGCCTTACTACAGGCCGTGCCTACGTCACACTTAGAGGCCGCGGCCGCCATCTGACTGGCCGCCCGTTGCGCGGCGGTGGGCGTGCCCCAGCCAACAACCAGAGAGGTGGCGGCCGCGGCCTCTAAGTGTGACGTAGGCACGGCCTGTTGTAAGGCATTGTCTGTAGGTGGTGTTGGGCTAAGGGCCAGAGCAGGTAGCGCAGGCCCGCTGCACGCCTCTGGGTCAGATCGAACGAAGTGCAATCGAAGGGCACTTTTTTTCAAATTATTTTAGTCAGGTTGATGCGGTGCAATTTTTCCTTTTCTTTTTATTTCTGCAGGTGCTTTGTTTTATTTCACGCACCATAACAATTGAAGACTAAGGACCAAAAACAATGTTCTGAGATACAGCAAAAAACAACTGAATTGTTTATCGTACGAAATTAATACACACATTTTATAATATTATACCGTTTATTAACATTCAGTTAATACAAACTATACAGAAAGTCAACAGAAAATTGCACTGAATTGGCGAGAAGAAGAAAATTAAAAACGAGTGAGCAGAAGGTGTCTTACACATTGCGTTATTCAGACTAAATGGGCTAAGTCCAACAGAGGTATCAAGCTTTAGTGCTTGACGAAAAATAACTGAGAATATGAAATGAAACAATGTGGAACAAATATCTTCAGTTTCCAGCATCATTACACAAATCAGTAAAAAACTGACGATGACGAAAAAGGGTACCGTAGCAAGAAAGTCCTGTATTTTCAGCAGATAATCGTGGAACACGTGGCAACACTGAAATTTGTGAATGAATGAAATCGCTCACAGTTGTGCCTTTCTTTAGGATGTTTACACTTTCCCACTGTTCAGTTTCACTGAATGTCCTTTTGATGTACACTATTCCAGATGACTTGATTTTAATTTGTAGAGCAGAACTTCATTGCATTGATCACTTTTATCAGCAGCAGCCTGGAAGTCAATAAAGTCCTTGTCTTCCATTCTGAGTGTTTTGAATGGGAGAGGAGGTCGTGCTGAAGTAATTACTTCTTGTAAACCACCAGGTACGTGACATTTAACTACATTCTTGCGATTTTCTATTCAGACACAATTTTTGTTCAAATGTTTGTAGAGCTTATGGGACTTGACTACGTGGTCATCAGTCCCTAAACTCACAAACTTATGAACTATCTTAAACTAAAACGGCACAAACATCCATGCCCGAGGGGGGATTCGAATCCCCGACCGCAATGTTTGTAAATCTATCGCACCAAACTGCGTGGTCATCAGTCCGTAGTTTACAGACTACTTAAATCTAGGTAAACTAACCGACTGACAAACACACAAACCCATTCCCCAGGGAGGACTCCAACCTCCACGGCGATCAACCGCGTGCTCCGCAGCGAGGTGCTTTAGACCGCTCGGTAGAGGTCTGCACGTCGCTCGGTTGCTCGCTCGAATCGCGAGATACACGTCGTTCTATGACAGTCCGACAGGTGTCGGTGCTGCAGCATGCGGCAAGACGCGTGGCTGCACTCGACTCCCTCCACGCTCGTTCGAGCGGCGCACGCTAGACTGGCCCGACCGTCCTCACTGCCCGCTCGCCACTCGGTCGCCCACCGCAGCGACACTCGAGTCCAAGGCGATTGCCGGGAGCAAACTAGACGCTAGAGAAGACATCCTGACTGCGAAATTTGGAATTGTTTCCTTTCCCGGGTGCTTCGAAA
This sequence comes from Locusta migratoria, assembly GCA_026315105.1. NCBI lineage: Eukaryota > Metazoa > Arthropoda > Insecta > Orthoptera > Acrididae > Locusta > Locusta migratoria. The sequence continues at coordinate 151,866,627 of CM048746.1, read as the reverse complement.
ACTGTTCTCTCGATCCAGTTGAATTAGCCATTCAGTTTCGCATTTTATACTTTACCATACAGGTTATTATACGTGATTAATATAAAGTTTCTGTGCTAAGATTATGTACTAAATGAGTTTTCCAGGATCTTTCTTTCTTTCTTGTTCCCATTTTGGGGACTGTTAGTGCCTGTTTAGTGGTAGGTGTTACTTGCCGTCTTATCAAGGAAGTGATTGTATTTTATATCTCGACTCGATCTACAACGTGTCAATGATATTTTAAAAATACATTGAAATTACAATGCCACCAACGAATAGTCTGGGGATAATGTTGTTACTTTTCATGCATACTTCGTTGTACGGTAACATTCACTTTTGTGCATTGCAATGAAAACGTCGTTCGTTCCGTAGTTTCTCTTTGGATCCCTTACATTACTTTCACCAACAACCTTTTCGTCTCGTTTGCGGTATAATGATATTGCGGTTACATGCTACTATACAGGAATACACATCTACAGAATAACTGATTTGAAGTTTCTTTAGTTAGTGGGGGTTCGTCAGACGCAACAGCAGCTCACACCTCAGAGCCACAGAGCCGCTGCCGTAGCCAGTGACAAGGAAACCTACCCAAGTGTCACCGATTTTTATGAAATTTGGATATCTTATAAAACATGAAAAACTGTGGTACACGTAATTTTTTGTGGCGGAAAAACATATTTAAGTGGGGAAACGGTGCCTCCAAAATTGTCGCTAAAATAGAAAAATTGCGATAACTTAGAGACTAGTGAAGCGATTTTAATAATTTTTGGTATGAAAGTACATAGCAGGGAGAGTGACAATTAGGGGGACAGCTACCCCTAAAGTCACCAATTTTTTGTGCTCAAAAAATTATTTTGATTTAATCAAAGTTTATGAAATTTGTCCTTTATCAAAAGATACTTTCATACCAAAAATCATTAAAATCGCTTCACTAGAATCTAAGTTATCGCCATGCTTCTATTTTAGCGACAATTTTGGAGGGACCGTTTCATCCCTTAAATATGTTTCTCCGCCGCTAAAACGTTATGTGTCCCATAGTTTTTCATGTATTATAGATATGCAAATTTGATAAAATCGGAGAGTGACATTTGGGTAGATCTCCTTGTGAGTACAACGGCAGCGCTACGCTGTTCGGCCTCTGCCCGCCCCGCCCCACGCAGCCTCGCTCGAGTGTCAACACGCTCACTGCGAGCGTAACACACTCGGCACGCCACCGCCGAGCGTTGCGCACTCGACCGAGTACGAGCGAGCGAAACCGGCGATTTGCAGACCTCTACCGCTCGGCTACTCCACCGCGGCTTAATGCAATTCAAGACATGCAACAGACATGATGCTATGCTGTTAGCTCCTCGAGACCTTTCACCTTTATGCAATAAACACATTATTGCTTCAATGTTGTCATGAGCAGGAACATAGAAGTTGATTGTGGAGCACATTTAGAAAGGAAGAAGGCTGTGGAGTTAACACCAATGCCATCTGTCGCTGACTGTAAGAACCTCTTAAATTTGTCATATCACAAAGCGCTTTTAGTATAATATACTCGCACGGATGTAGCACCTTTAGAGCGGAAAAACCATTTTTGAAAAAAAAATGGTACTTAGCACATTTATAATGTTAGGTCTTCAATTACACAAAGCAGAACATTCTAGAACAGAATTGCGAATATAAAGGGAAATTACACCGTTCATGTACTAGAGAGAGAAAGCGATTAGAAGTATGGTGGATGTGTAGAACGGCCGACCAAAACGAGGATCGGCGTGAAGAAACGTCCTGCAGAGGTGCAGGTTGTTCTATCGCCAGTATAAGGGCTACTTCATCTAGAAAATGAAGGATGGTGAGAAATCAATGACCAGTGATTTGAAGGAGAATTGTTAAGTAACAGATTGTGAGACTTAGTGCAGGTGTGTTTCTTCAGCCTGTTCTTCTTCTTCTTCTTCTTCTTCTATCCCTCTATCTTCTACATCAGTGCTGATTTCTGGAGGTTTGAAGTTATCATACAGCCCTTCACAGGATGTGCGAATGGGGAAGCAGTGGCAGCCCGCTCTCTTGCATCCAGCAGCCGTTCTTGCATTTACAAGAAATGTGCTGGAGTATCGAGTTCGGAGCAGGGTCCAAGGTTGTTGCCACAGGTACAAGAGCATTCCTTGCTTTTTTCCATCCCCACTCTCTTGGGTCTCTTTGTTGTTCGTCGAGAGTAGTTTCACTGGATAATCAATGCTGCACTTGAAAATAAATTCTCAATGAATTTTGTCAAAAAATGTTCAAATGTTTGTATAGCTTATAACTACGAGTCATCAGTCCCTAAACTTATGAACTAACTAACACTAAGGACGGCACAAATATCCATTCCTGAGGAGGGATTCGAACCCCCGACCGTAGTGGTTGTGCAGATCGTGACTGGAGCGCCTCAGTCCCCTCGGCCACCGCGGCCGCCTGAATTTTGTCGTGCAGCAGCTTTGGTGAGAGGTAGTGAGGCATTGTTGGTTTTGTAAGAAGAAGATAATTATTGCCTGTATCGCAAATCGATCAGGATAGTCTGATGTCCTTTTCCGTACCGTTTCTTGCGAAACAAGTTCCCTGCTTCGGCAATCGCATCCTGATGTGCACGAGGGTTGTAGAAAACATCAATGAATGTTTGCAAGTCATTGTACTTCTGCAGAATTTTGATAAATTTAAATTTCCCCATTTTGTTCGTTTCCTCATCCCATGCTCATCGAAAAGAGGGAGATGGTAGGGGCTAAGTTCGTAACACAAAAATTCTCGCAGCTTTTCATCTGAATGTTTCAGGATGGTCATTCGCTGAAGAAGTGTAGTTGGATTGATGACTACAGCCCTGTGTTGTATCTGAATGGAACTGTTCATGATTGCATGGTGCCGCACTCTTTCGCTGCAGCAACAGTGCAGTATATACTTTTCATTCCCATCTCCTCGGACAAGTGGCAGTTGATCGTCAGACTTCCGACAACACCTGTACTTACCGGCTTTAGGTCAGTGGTCTTCGGGAAAGGAGGATGCTCGTGAAACCAGTTCAGCAACTTATCTGCGGTGGGCGGAGCTTGCTTTCTATTCCCCTCCCCCCTATTATTTCTTATCGTCGCGCACAGATAGTACACCATGAGCAGATGGTCGGTGTCTATGTGTGTGTATGTGTGTGTGTGTGTGTGTGTGTTTTGCAAGTAGACGATGGGAGCCGTCGTGAACAACAGAGGGGAACTCGAGGCTGGTAACTCAGGGGTCAGGCTGTCATACTGTTCGTGGCTCGAATATGAACAAGCTGGAAAGGGGTAGTTAAACCAGATATCAGTTACAAAATGATATGAAGTGGTCGGAAGAAAATAAATCAAATGAAAAGAATTCAGTGACTGTCAGTTTCTAATAATGAATGATTCTTGAGTGGAAAAAGTATATTTTTGCGAAGATAGCCAAAATACGCCAATTTTCTAGTAGTGCTTGAGGCAAAACGGTTCGTCGGACAGGAAACCATAAAAAGTTAAAAAGTTAAATCTGTAGAAAATTTTATGACTTCAATATTGCAATGGGAGGCTAAAAAAAGAAAAAAAAAGAAAGAAAAAGAAAGCCAAAAATGCTATTTTTTTGAATTTTTGTATTTTTTTAATGTTGCGTCAAGAAATTTTTTTTGGGAAATGTCAGATTCGGATTCAGCACGCCAAGACTTTCCGGCTAGGGGCCCTATTCAGCATAATTTGACTGGATAACAAAGTAAATTACATTAACTACCACACTCACCCATGCCGTTACTGTACTGGAAATAAAATTAATGAAAGTAACTTCAACGAAATTAAAAGATGTACGAATCTGTAAATCTAAACTAATATTAGCCTCAAATTTATAGGTAGTGTTGTGTCTTCAGATTTGCCAACGAAAAAACCGCACCACGAAGAAATTATGTAAATGTAAGGGGGCTGATGCACATTCGCACACAAATAACAAAAACTGGATGAGTTACTCGAGGGAGCGAACTTCATAAATTGAGAAAGTTGGTAACTCGTTGTGCCCCCACGGTCCTAATGCACTGTGCAGCACGTAAACCATACCGAACTCCACACGGAAACACCGGCACTCAATGTCAACAGATGGCCGTGAAATGAATCATAATGTATCGAATGTGGTTACTCACCTCCACAGATGGTTCTGAAAGTATCCACCTCTAACTTTGGTACACATGTGAACGCGAATGAGGAGATCCATCACAAGTGGATTAGTCCGATGACCGAGGAGGCGGCAAACGTTTTGGTGATTGTCCTCTAGCGAAAATATCTCACACACACAATACTAACAATGCTGCAGCTCATGTTTGCCGTGTTACAGTGTCCTGCTTAAAATAACGAAACTGACGCACCTGTTCTGTCAATCTTGAATAAAATTACACCACGATTGTCAAATATACGTCACTGTTAACTGTCGTATCAGTAAATACAGTCCCCAAAACGTGTTTAGCGGAAATACCATACCGAGCACCAATTTCCTAATCATACAATGGTACCTGGTAAATCGCGTTTGGATTTCCTGTCGACCGATACTGGTTGATTTGTGAATTTACATTCTAATACAAATGGTACCACGCCATATCACTCATTATGAGATTTTCTAATCCCAGATATCATTGGCAATATGTCTCCACAGCCATGGCCAGAAATGTATTCTTTCCTGCAATTCTGCCTCCTTCCATTGTTGCACATCACTTGCAAGGTAAAGTTTTAATTTCAGTGCCATTACAAAACGTCGGTAATTTGTCTAACTGGCATCTCAATCTTCTGGCTGACGTACGGGGTTTTCTTATCATTGCCTCTTGCACCTACCTCTTTAATTCAGATGTGCAGATGTATTCCTGCGAGCATTTTGAACGGATCCTGTATGCCGCTGTTTTGCTATCAGTTTTCGTACTTTTTTATATATGTGTCTTGTAACAATTTTTTTATTGTTTTCACAAAAGTTCTAATTCGAACGAACGCTACAACAGGTTCAACACTCTCTGGTAACGAATACCGGCTTTATCAAACACTCTCACTAGAGACGTTTCGCCACCCTTGACGTCCGCAGAGTTTGGAGAGCCGCGATGGAGTAGCCGAGCGGTCAAAAGCGTCTCGCTGCGGAGCGCGCGGTTGCTCGCCGTGGAGGTTCGAGTCCTCCCTGGGGCATGGGTGTGTGTGTTTGTCCTTAAGTTAGTTTACCTAGGTTTAAGTAGTTTGTAAGCTACAGACTGATGACCACGCAGTTTGGTCCGATAGATTTACAAAGATTTGAGAGGACTTCTCTTTCCCCTTGCATAGCTGACTCGTGCGCAGCAGAACATTATCGTTTACGTGCCGCATTCCGTTCAAGCAGTTATTTGGCTTTTCATTAATTGATAGAGTTGTTTGACGGTGATTTTGCGCTAACCTCTTTCCAACTGTAGCGTTAAATAGTAAATATTCGAACTAGTTAGGGTGGGGGGGACAAGGGGGTTCTGGCCAGTTTGCTGCAAACGTTTTGAACTGAGGGGACACCCGGCGGCTACGGAGGCCAGCATAACATTTGGAACGAAAACAAAATGAATGCTCAGATGTTTGTAGAGGTTATGGGACTTAACTACAGGGTCATCAGTCCCTAAACTTATAAGCTACTAGCTACGACTAAGAACGGCACAAATATCCATGCCCGAGCGGGATTCGAATCCCCGGCCGTAGTGGCCGTGCAGAATGTGACTGGCGCACCGCAGACCGCTCGGAAACCGCGGCTGGCGAACGAAGACAAGCGGTGGAAACTATCGTCGTTTGCTGGCGGGCATTATCTTGCTGAAATTTAAGCACAAGATGTCCAGCCAGGAATTTTATCAAAACTGTGTGTAAAAAACCGTCTACACTGTGTCGTAAGGATGATCCAAATAACAACGTTTAATATGAAATGAAATGACAAAGCTGTGACACGATACTATGAAGGAAGGACTCTGACAGTATTGAAAATTAGTAGTTGTCTTACACATAAGCTGAATTGGTCGCTGGTGAATGTGGAAGCAAAGTGACGTCTTTACCCAATATAATCATATTCAGCTTTTCAGTCTACTCCATAACAGATATTTCGTTGTAAAAGTATTTGCTGGAAGCCGCAGTAGTTATATGGTGTAGACGTAACAAATATTTATATGATGGCATCGAGCCCGATGTTGGTAAACAGGGTGACTTCTTAGCTCTCTACATTGATCTCTGTTACTGGCCATGTTCTCGTGGGCTCCCAGGGTTCCAAGTGTTTCTTGACTCCGTCGTACCTTGTTGTTTCCTTTGTAGCACTGTCTTTACGACCCTTTCCTCTCCTCTCGAAAGCAGTAAATGTCCAGCCACTTCAACTTCTGCTGATTATTACAGCGACACCATTTTGTTCATCATGTGCTTCTAAAGATAACCATTCAAAAGCTTGTATCGCTATTGAACCAAACTGCTATGGTCATCAGTCCCTAGAATTACAACTTACTGCTGCACGGCCACTACGATCGGGGGTTCGAATCCCCCCTCGGGCATGGATATTTGTGCTGTCTTTGGTATTAGCTAGTTCATAAGTAGTTTGTAAGTTTAGGGACTGATGACCCCGTAGTTAAGTCCCATAAACTATACAAACATTTGAACATTTTTACAACTTACTGAAACTAACGTAAAACACATCTATGCCCCAGCGAGAACTCAAACCTCCGACTGCGAGCAACACCGCTCTCTACAGAAATGCGCCTTAACGCGCTCGGCCGCTTCACTACGGCAATATCCATTCTCTGAGACAGGTCCGAAGACCGAGCGAGCTGGCGCAGTGGTAACACCCTGGACTCGCATTCGGAAGGTTGGTGGTTCAAATCCACCTCCGGCCATCCAGATTTAGGTTTTTCCATGATTTCCCTAAATCACTCTACGCAAATGTCGGGATGGTTCCTTTGAAAGGCCAATTTCCTTCCTCATCCTTACCCAAACAACCCGAGCGTAAACTCCGCCTCTAATAACCACGCTGTCGACTGGGCCTTTAACACCAATCTTCCTTCCTTCTTCCAGGACCAAAGATCTTTCTGAACACCTTGTTTTCAAAGGTCATAATTTTTCTCTCCGTTTCCTTATTCAGTATCCATATTTCAGTCTCCTCCATTAATATCACTACCACTACAGTCTTGAACTTGCGGAATTTTGTTTCTCTTGTCAGCAGTTTGCTGTTGACACATTTTATTGAAGATATACATCTCTTTGGAAATTTTTTCTGTGCTTTATTTCATCTCCGTATTAATGTTTGCATTCAGAGTACTTCCCAGATATCTGAATTATCTAGTCCTCTTGAATATCATAATATCCACAGTCATTAATCTGTTCTTCTTCATTGGTCTTAATACAATCTTACTCTCTGTTGGATTCTCGGACAGACTTTCTGTGTTTCCTCTCAACACTTCATTTTATCTTCTTAGTTCATCTATCTCCTCCGCTAAAAGAATAATGTCACCCACAAGCACGAACAGTTTCATTTCATCACCCACATTTATAACCATTGTCAATTGAAACTATTCTATGGTCCGTGTTTGCATTACAAATGTGGGATTGTGGGTCCGCCTTGATCAAAACTTATGTTATTTTTATACCGAAACTACTTTCGGCGGAAAACATGACACCCTCAGTGGATTTTTTGTATTTAACCTAAAAGTATGCAAAAAAGACATATCTACAAAACTGTGAAACATATTGCAGCATAAGGTATACACTTCTTTTTCGTTACCTCACTGTATAAACATTCAATCATTGTAGGCTGTGCAAGATGTGGAATGTTTTCCTGTGACGCGAGAACGCACTACCGAGGTCATTCACAGGAGTACGATTTCATATTGTCACAGCCTAATATCGATACCCTCACAAACTGTAATAACAGCTGAAAGCCGGCCTGGTGGCCGAGCGGTCTGCGGCGCGCCAATCACAGTCTGCACGGCCACTACGGTCGGGGGTTCGAATCCCCCTCGGGCATGGATATTTGTGCCATCCTTAGTATTAGCTAGTTCATAAGTAGTTTGTAAGCTTAGGGACTGATGACCTCATAGTTAAGTACCATAAGCTCTACAAACATTTGAACATTTTGAAGAGCTGAAGACGAAACCGAGGCGTAAACACGTTGAAATAAGGTTTTCACAATAGTACCTTTTAACATCAGCAGCCGCGCATATTGTTGCAAATGACATGCTGTACGCCGTATAAAAGGCAAAATAGCAGTATGGAAGTGTAAAATAGCCTAATGATGAAAGGTACGGAAATTAATGATTATACAGTGATGTAACGAAAAAAGAAGTATACCTTATACTGGAATATGTACGAACCTCGGAAATTATATCGTAATGCAACTCATAGTTTATGTGGTATGAGGTCATAAACAAGTATATTAATGAAAAACCACCCCGTCACTATTTGTGACATCTTTTTGAAACAACTTAAAAATACTAGCTGAAAATCCAACGTTGCCAGGGTATTTATTTATTCGAGCCTTGAATTAGTAGCCGGCCGCGGTGGCCGAGGGGACTGAGGCACTTCAGTCACGGTCTGCACGGCTACTACGGTCGGGGGCTCGAATCCCCCCTCGGGCATGGATATTTGTGCCGTCCTAGTTCGTAAGTAGTTCATAAGTAGTTTGTAAGTTTAGGGACTGATGACCCCGTAGTTAAGTCCCATAAGCTTTACAAACATTTGAACATTTTTTGAATTAGTACCCTTATCCCTTCTTTGTCCATCTCATTTTTCTAATAATATCTTACATATATCGGACAATACATTAGAAATTAGGCTGTCTTGCATAATGTACACAATATTAAGTGCATTATCTAAATAAAGAAAGATAGTAAACAAAATACAAATGATACGTGACATTCATACATTCATTTAATTCAAAACTTGAGTATAAACAATATTTATTGTTACTTGACCTGGATCTAATATGATTTCTTTGGTGATCCCACCCTTGAGCAAGCGACAAAAATTTGTCTGCGTGAGAAACAGTTGTCAAATCCACTGCACAGTGATGAATGATTGCCCTGTGATTTATTAATCGCAAGTATCGCTGGAAACTGCAGTCTCTCGAGGTTAAAGGTTGGATCTGTCAGAAATAATGGGTACTCGTGGGATGTACATTGTTTCATTCCGCCGCTGCGAACCGGCCGAGCGCACTAAGGCGCCATGCTCCGATGCACTAGGCCGTTCCCCGTCGGGGGTTCGAATCCCCTCGATGATGGATGTTTGTGCCGTCTTTAGTATGAGGTAGTATATAACTATTTTGTAATTTTAGGGAATGATGACCCCGCAGTTAAGTCCCATAAGCTTAACAAATATCTGAACTGTTTTTATTTTTATTTTTTTTTTCATTCCCTTCTTTTCTTTGTAGCTCGATAGAAGATTATTGATTTCGACTGCAGCCGTGTGAGCTTCACAGTTCAAAGTTGGCAGCAGCACCGTCAACTTTCAGGAATTTAGTGAAGCCGACTAGAATACATGAGTACCTTAGCTGTAAAATAAGAAATGTATTAAAACGAGGTGCATGATGCGACATGTTTTTATCCTTAGTAGTACATATGATCTCATATTTATTGAGTTATATGTTGTACAATTGTATAACTTTGCAGGTATATATTGATTTTTATAAGTGCAGTATAACGGTGAAATCCATTGCAAGATCTGTTGGTAGAAAAGTACTAATAGATTAAAACCTGTTGCGTGATGGGGCGGTTTTCCATTAACGTTACTGTTTATGTCCTGATATCTCATGAACTCATGTGTACTATCTGTAAAATTTCCTGTGACTTTAGCTTGTACTACAGAAATTATAGATTGCAACTTTGTACAGAATGCCGTAGTTTTTCCCCACGAGCAGCGGAAAAGTAGTAAGAGAGAAACTTTTTTCCTTTCACCATTTTGATGTGGTTGTCAGCGAAAGATAGATTAATAAAAGTATGAAATTATGTTTAAATATTGTCATTCTCATACAGTGTACTTATAAAATTTCGTGGAATTATTTGCCACTCCTTTTGTTTATGACGTTTTATCTCCTGAACCATGTGTCGTATGTGGTTCTTACCCCTACAGTAACTGTTACCTCACTGGAAGGAATATGTGTACCACTCTAGGTTGAAATGGGTCCAATGGTTTAGGAGGAAATGTGCAACATTGTCGTTTGGTACAGCAGTTTTTCGCGCTTCTCAGTGTCTACTAAGTCATTTCTCCTGAACTATTTCTTGTACGTGATTCTTACACTTACCGTCCTCGTGCATTGAAGTTTACGTGTGAAAAATTTCATAAAAATTGGAACAAAGTTTAAGATTTGTATGCAATACTTACTCACAAACAAACACACAAATACACGGACACTCTGTTTGATATATAAGAAGAAGATACCAGTGAATGTTCGTTTGAAATTATTTACTAGTTAAGGAGATACGAGGTAAATTGTATGAAAATACGCACCATCACGCATGAAGTTGTAATTTATTATGTGTTACTTACTCTATTCGCAACACATTTCTTAATACACCACTACCTCAAAAATTATATTACTGCAGGAAACATTGTTCAGGGTATATTACGTAATAACTGAGCTACATGAAAACTGACATGGAGTGAAAGTGAAATAGAATGCGATAGACAGAGTGGAAAGGAGATGAACTACAATAAGAATGATATGTATATACATTCGGTAAGTGCCGGTAACTGCCACTAGAAAATAAAAAATGCTGGGAAGCAATGCCAGTTTGTTCGTGACGTTTTCACATTGGCGAGTACACTGTCCACATCGAATTTGGCAACAGACAACACGAATAGTTAACGCACTCCGAAACCATTGCTTTTTATCAGCTAAATATTTAAAATTACCCTCAGGATACCACTGCAGTGCATTAAACTAAACAGTGTGTAACCGCAATGCGCAACCGCAAACCACGTATTCACTTTTTGGTTGGTGCTCGTGGTGGAACGAAACTCTGCGGTCTCATTGCTACACTCTCGATTACCGGCGTCACGCCAGAGCGCTGTGTGGTCCACAGAACCTGATGCATCGCCCGTGCGTTAGCTTTGTCCGGAACCGCTAGTGCATTCATCGCGGACGCACACGGTAACTCATTCCTTCTGCCACACAATAGTCATAAAACTGTACAGATTCCTATTGGAAGGCATTGATATCGACTTCATACAGCATTTTTCGTGCAATCTGCTGCAGCTCATTTTTCACAAAGAATAGAACTGAAGCCTGAGTGAAAGTGCGGCTATTGCCAATTGGAAGCTCTTTTCACATATCAATGCACAATCGGTGTGCGGCATGAAATAGAAGGAGAGAGAGAGAGAGAGAGAGAGAGAGAGAGAGAGAGAGAGAGAGAGAGAGAGAGAGAGAGAGAGTGGGATTGGAGGAGAAACATAGAGAGAGAGAGAGAGAGAGAGAGAGAGAGAGAGAGAGAGACAAAGAGACAAAGAAAAAGATAGCTGTTATATACGATGGCATGCCTATTTGTTTCTTTATTTACTGCGTTTCACGGCTACCAATTCTTGGTCGCCTTAATTATTATACGAGGACTAGAACTTAAATAGTTGCAACATTGTTGTGGACTCACTTTGCAATGGAATATACTATTGTCGCTCATAGCACACGTTGTTAACGTAACTATCCTCTAAGCAAATGAACTCGCCCGTCTCGCGTCACCGACGTGCGCACAATCTAGGGAAACACAGTCACTTATGAGCGAGCGGTCTAAATTAAAGGATCACTATGTTTTCGAAACAGGAACAACGGAGACCGTCAATGGACATTATTACTGTTCATGTTTTGAAACATCGTCTGCGACCAGGTTTGCGAAAGAAGCGGCAACACCTTCTGCGTAACCCAACCATCAGTTTGCACGACAATGCGCGGCCGCATACAGCGCAAGCTGTGGCTGCTCTGTTCTGTCGATGGGTCTGGAAAGTACTGTACCATCCACCATACTCCACATACTTAAGTCCTCGTGATTTTGATTTGATCCGAAGGTCAAGGAACCAGTTAGTGGCATTCGCTTCAGAACTGTTCCAGAGATTGGACAATCAGTAGACCGCTCCTTTCGCACCATCAACAGAACTGGCTCTGCTAACGGTATATTACGCCTTCCACATCGCTGTCAACGGGTTCTGCACGAAACTAGCGACTACTTTGAAGGACAGTAACAGGTGCAAACATTTAAGCTTTTGTATCTGCTGTGAACAAATGGTTGCCACTATTTAAGTACCAACCCTCGTATACAGAAATATTGTGGCTTTCCTACTGTAACTTGCCAATAACAAGATCACAAGCCAATGAAATGAAATTTCTCTGGTACATAGCAGGATACAACAAGCTAGACTACAAATTACATATATTAGGAAGGAATAAATATTTTCGATATAAATAGTAAGGTTGATAAATACGTACAAAATTATATATCCCATCCGCTACGAATGGACAAATCAACATTACCACTACATTTATGGCGATATACTCCGCAAAGAAAACGATGCGTTGGGATGCCTGCGAAACGGTGGTAGGGTCAGATGTAGCCGCAACAAGCTGAGGGAAGAAGAAGAAGAAGAAGATAGACATTACGCCGTATATTGACATTGATGAAAGTACTGGAGTGGTGAAAACATCGTATTACACTTAAGGGCAACCGTCAAATGGCTTAAATTAACGGTAAAAACACACATCACGAAAAGAGTCGCATCACCACGATACAAGGAGTACATTATCATTTCCATAAAATAGAAATATAGATACAGAAAAACAACATTTCAGTTGTCTTTATTGCTCTTGTAAGTAGAAATTGTTACGTTCTGCTACAATTGCACAGACTGCATACACCGGTACCCGTAATACAAGGTAACTCGTCCTGTCGCACTATAGTAATTATGGCAAACTTTTCACTGTTCATATAGATTGTCCCACTCCTGAACAGCGATTCATAATATACCTGTCAGGAGGCGAGTCTTCTCGTCCAATTATTTTCAATGTATCCCAGGCATGTTACAAAGCGCTAATATCTCGAGAACATGCACTGTCGTTATCATGAAGGAACGCATTCACCAGATGTACACGATGACGATTCGCTCACCGATATGCTGACGATATGTCAGAAGATGTCAAAAATGTGCCGTACAGCCGTTTGAATACCTCCCAACCACCAGTGGCGTAACGCCACCCCAAACCATCAGGAAATCATCACCTGATTGTACTCGTTGGACGGTTTGTCTAAGACGTTGAGGTAGACCAGACTGCCTCCAAAAGTCTCTGACGATTGTCCGGTTGAAAGCAGACAAGAGTCTCCCAATTCTGATGACTCAATTTAGGATGCTGTTGGGTCTATCTGTACCGCGGTGAATGGGGTCTATGTGTTAAAGTTGGACCTCGCCATGGACGTTGGAAGTTGTAGGCCATACAGCCTCTTAATTATATGAAATAGAAATTGAAATATGTGGGCCGTTTTCAATTTAATTGAAAAGTTGAAAATTTGTGCTGGACCAAATCCAAATTACCCGATTCGAGCCATCGGTCGCCTTAACCAATTAGGTTATGCAAACATCCTTCCCGTCATGCCAAAATTCTCAATTTATAGCACACTACGATCGTAGTGTCCACTCCCCATTAGTTCCTCTTACTCGCATCCTATACTGGATTCTCGGAAGGGATCGAGCGTATTTGTGCAACTGCAATTGTAAAAATTCAACGCAAGATGCAACAGGATCAGCAACTGTTATTTCGTGATGTCTTATTTTTATATTCTTCCCCGTCGTAGTTGCGCATTTATTTGAAAATTATGACTGGTTTCTGTACATTTCGTCCGTTTCAGAACTGTTTACCGCGGTGGAGTAGCCGAGCCGTCTAAAGCGTCTCTCTGCGGAGCGCGTGGTTGCTCGCCGTGGAGGTTCGAGTCCTCCCTGGGGCTTGGGTGTGTATGTTGCCCTTAAGTTAGTTTACCTAGATTTTAGTAGTTTGTAAGTTACGGACTGATGACCACGCAGTTTGGTCCGATAGATTTACAAGAATTTGAACATTTTTCAGAACTGTTTATCTGTGCTTCAACCATAAGAAACTAAATGATTATAAAATGTTATCCTGATGAATTTGTCTTGTTTTTGCACATGCAAAAAAGAAAACTTTCCAACATTCTTATCTTTTGGCACATGCATGTATAAAAACAAGTAGAAAAAATTCATCAAGCTATAATTATAAAATCAGTTGGTTTCTTATGGTTGAAGCACAGACAAAAAGTTTTAAAATGGATAAAATGTATCGAAACCAGTCACAACTTCCAAATAAATGTGCAACTGCGAAGGTGAAAAATATAAAAATAATGAATTCCTTTTTGGGGCCTACATGCACGTATCGATATGGTGTCCCTTCGAACGTTTCCAAAAGAACAGACACTGGTTGACATTAACGACCGTAAATTTATGAACTGGTTAAGGCGAAGAGAGAAATTCGGGCCTTAATGCCGATCCAGCGCAAAATTGCAACTTGACCACGGAATTTTTTAAATGCCCTGAAACGATCTATATGTTTCAATATTCATAAATTTATGGCCGTTACCGTTAACCAATGTTGTACAGGGACCAAAACGATAATATTATGTATACTCAGAACATAACGTCCTGTGGCTACACGAAAATCATTACTCAGAATGATGTCGTTCCTCTCAGAGTTCCTCCCAGCTAAAACCAGTGAGCTGCTGCTGCAGCCTTTGAACGCCCGAGCGAGGAAAGTTATTGACAGTTCCTCTATGTACCTCACCCACTTCTGAACAACATCGGTATGGTTCACTCCGAGACATCTGGAAACTTCTATTGATGACAGTCCCCCTTGACACAAAGTAACAATGTAGATACGATCAGATTTCGAATTACGAACAGAGGGCAGAATGAGTAACGTAGAAGTAGATATCATAGGAGTAGTGAAGCAACAGAAATCACTTAACAAGAACAAGCCTTCTGGTCCAGACTGTATACCCAATAGATTCGTATGTGATTATGCTGATGCGATAGCTCTTTACTTAACAGCCATATACAACCGCTCGCTCAAAGAATTATCTGTACCAAAAGATTGGAAAGTTGACAGGTCACACCTATATTCAAGAAAGGCAGTAGAAGTATCCCACTAAACGACAGGCTTATTTCAATTTGCAGTACGTGTTTGTAACATATCCTATATTCAAATATTATGAATTATCTCGAACAGAAAGATCTGTTGACCCAAGGTCAACAGGGATTTAGAAAATAATTTTCATGTGAAACTAGCTCTTTACTCACACGAAGTGATGATTGCTATCGACAAGGGTTCTCAAATTGATTCCGTATTTCCAGATTTTCAAACGGCTTTTGTCACCGTACCTCACAAACGGCTTTTAATCAAATTGCGTGGTTATGGAATATCCCCCCAGATTTGAGACTGGATAGGGGATTTTCTGTTAGAGAGGACACAGTTTGTAGTAATAGATGGTAAGGCATCGACTAAACCAGAGGTGATATCCGGTGTTCCACAGGGTAGTGTTATTGGTCCTTATCTACATAAATGATTTAGGAGAAAATCTGGATTTTTGCAGATGACGCCGTCTAGTAAAGTCATATGAAGATCGAAACCAACTGCAGAACGATTTAAATAAGATGTCACTATGATGTCATAATTGGAAATTGACTTTAAATAATGAGAAGTGTGAAGCTGTCCATATGAGTACGAAAAATATCCTTTAAACTTTGTTTATAAGGTAAATCAATAAATCCACTAAATACATAGGAATTATTATTACATCAGACTTAAACTGCAAAGAACACGTAGATAATGTCGTAGGAAAGGCGAACCAGAGACTGCGTTTTATTGGCAGAACGCTTAGAAGATGCAACAGAACTACTAAGAGACTACATACACTACTCTTGTCCGTCAATTTTTGGAGTATTGCTGCCCTGTGTGGGATCCTTATCAGGTGGATTTGACGGAGGACATTGAAAGAGTCCTAAGAAGGGCAGCTCGTATTGTCACGATACAGGGGAGACAGCGTCACGGAAATGATACAGGGCCTGGGAATCATGACAACAACGGCGTTATCACTGCGGCGTGGTCTACTTACGAAATTCCAGTCACCAACATTCTCCTCCGAATCCGAAAATATATTGTTGACTCTCACCTATATAGGTAGAAGTGCTCATCAGAATAAAATACGATAAATCAGATCTTGAACTGAGAGATTCAGATGTTCTTTCTTTCCGCGCTCTATTCGAGAATGGAACAGGAGATGAATATTATAAAGACACTTAAATGTGATTTGCCGAGTATCCCATGTAGATGTAGATATAGATACATCGATATTGACGTTAAAAACATGGCAGAACTAAACGCAATCAGTGTAGTTCCTTCCTGGTTTGATGGCTGGACGTCTTAAGCAACCACTCCGTTACATTGGCGCTACTCTGCGCGGTTGTTTACTTGCATACTTGGGTGTTGAGTGACATGCATGGAAAATCTTAAAAACTGTGTTCTTACTGCAATGCACACTTTCAATCAACGTCAGTATTCCGGAGAGATGAGGCAACACTTTTTTGAAGTTTATATTTTTCCAAATATTGACTGTCTCAAAGTAAAGGCTGCTTTAAACGATGTACGAACTTGTAATAGATTGATAATGAGTTGCGTTAATGGCGGGCGTCTGTCGTTTGAACGGGCTCACTAGTATGATCGCGCTAGAATCAAAGCGCGATAATCGAAGCGATAAAGAAGTAAGGCCAGTCCTAAATACGGTACTAGTGGGTTCATTGCGCATGCGCGAGCTAGTAGCTGTCTGCTGCAATTAATGTTCCGATCAGTCTGCCATGTAGCTTCTTAGTTACGTGTTTTTTTTTTTGTTTTTTTTTTTTTTTTTTTTACTTTTTCAAAGTTTGTGGTCGTTTCATCGTCTCAAAGAACTGTATGAGAAAGAGCAACTGACTGTACTGTACTTTTTTGTAAATATTTTCATGACAGTTTTTAAACCTTTGTAAATTTCATAATTATTAATCACGACTACTGGTAGTGTAATTCAAATGTTTGTTTAGCTAATGGGACTCAACTGCGGGGTCATCAGTCCCTAGACTTACAAATAACGTATGGACTAATTATAAAGACAGCAGAAACATCCATGCCCCGAGGGGGCACTCGAATCCCCGACGGCGAACGGCCTCGCAAAACGGAGCATAGCGCAATAATGCGCTAGGCCACTCCGCTGCGGCTGCTGTTATGGAATGAAACAAAGATACTATTACACTTTTAATAGAGGCGTATAGCAAAGACTCAGTCCTTTTTCATTTTGGCAGTAGACTGTACCATAATGAAGTACGTATTATTTCGCTCATAGTCACCGAAACTCGTAAATATTTGTTAATAAAGCATGAAGTTATAACAGCATCAGCTTCCTTTACGTCGTTGCAGAATGCCAGAAAGGAAAAAAATTACATGTAATCCTGAAATTCATTTGGATCGTCCTCCATTAATTCTCTCATTCCCATGCTGTGTGCGTCGTGGTTTCCTTCTTCCCTTCTGAAGCCACGGTCGCATCCAGCATCTATTTTTTTTCTTCGGCGTTGCATCCGCCTTCTGGTGTAGAGACCCGCAAAACAACAGCAAACGAGACTCACTTGACAATATCTTTTTACGTTTACATTCTAAACACGCTGCCGGAAAATTTTGCATTGAGTTTATACTTAGGGACTAGTTCGTTTGAAGCGATTTAGTAGACTATTTTCTATCTTGTCCACTTTCGTTAATCGTTTGAAAAGGGCTTAACTCTTTAATGCATAGTACACACCTTATTATTAGGTTATCTCTCAAACTAATCAACATTTTACCATAAATTCATTTGTAGTTGCTTCGATTGATAGTATTACACATGCAAGTAGCTCGTCTTAGAAATTATCAATTGTTGAGTGCTACTGAATCAGTTTGACAGCTGCACTGAGTTACTCCTAACATGTGCGTTTGTTTACTTTAGTATTCCTCCTTTGCCAAGTAAAAGTAGTCAATCACGTACTACCGTTGCATTATGAGTTACTTTCTGGAGAGTTTACAGGCATAACAGTGACATTTACTCCATCGGGTACATCATAGAAGCACTATATAACTGACCAGCTATGAACGTTTTGTTGGTAGTAGTGCATAACAATTTTTAGAAATAGATTTTTAAATATTTATCTCAGTATATACGCACTACAAATTTTATGATTTTGTGTGTACCTTGGGCATCAGTCGTGTGAAACTTCTTAAAGGAATTCACCGCCACTTGACTGAAATAATTGTTTCTTTTCAGAACCTGATTTCGGCTTTAGGTTATTCTTAAGTGGTAACACTTCATACAGACTTAAACCTGTCCGAAGAGTTTTATCACTTGAGAATGGCCGAAACCAGGTTGTGGAAATAAACAGTTATTTTAGTCAAATGGCAGTGAATTCCTTTAAAAAGCAATATACACTAATCGTGGCAGTTTTTATAGAATAAAAAGTCATATATTAAAGGGATATTAGAAGCATATTGCACAGTGGAAATTAAGTATCACCGGGGAACCAAAATTAAAACGTTATTCCGTTTCGAGCGTCCACAGACATAACATTGAACCTCCGAATTTATATACGGCGAGTACATCTAGAACAAGTTTCCTGGCAGATTTAAACTGGTGCCAGACTGGGATTCGAGCCGAGGACCTTTGGCTTTCTCTGGTAAGCACACTAGAACACTTGCCCATGAGAGGCACAGTTCCTGCGTTCAAAATTCGTCCTGGAGCGCAATTTTAATCTGCTAGGAACTTTCATATCAGCGCACACTACGTGAGCCGTGCCGGCTCGTTTAATCTGTAGACCGCTCCTTTGTTCACATTTTCTTATTTTTCGGCGCGGTAGTTGTTATCGCGGTTAAAGGTTGATGTCTGTTTATTGACTTTAGCGGTAACGGCCCGTTGAGAACTTGGCGTCTTCTTGGTGCAGGTTTCTTGGCGCTTATGCGTCGATTGTGTTTCCTTCTACCACCGCCGATGGCGCTTGTTATTTCGTGGCTCTCTGGTGTCGCGGTGTTCCTGGTGCCGGCTGCTGGGGATCGACTTTTCGAGTCGTTCTTTGACGAGGAAGGAAGCAACGTGGACTGGTTCACCGACACGAGCGAGGCGGTGTTTGTGTGGCGGCGGGGAATGCGTATGTGATGTGATGATAGCTTAGTGGCTGGGCTTGCGAGTCCCCGGAACTATACGGGAGCGGCGCGACCGAGGAAACGGGAGACACAGCAACCTCTCCTAGTTACAGAGAAGCAAGGACGAGTGCTGCTGACTTGGTTATCAGTCTGGCTCATCTGTAAAACGCCTTAGTGGATGGGACGAGAGGCTTTCGGAATAACCACTCGGCCTTTCGACTCAGCAAGATGTATTCCGCCTGCCGCGGAAAACGTCACGCTGCATTATTTACACAGTCGGTTCACCCAGAGAACTGGGAATTCAAACATGCAAATCGAGATACAAGTATTTATGAATTTTAAATAGTAGCCCTGTACTTCTGATATTTGTGTAATTTCCTTTAACTATTCAGGCTAGCGTCCGTTATAAATTTCACGCTCAAAGCATCGTTCAATTAAGCGACCAGATTTATTTATTTATTACTCCTACACCATCAAAATTCATTTATATTTTAGAATTGCTTGACGTATTCATCACATATTTTTGCAGGTAGTCTGTTACGGACAGACTTACACGAAAAAGAGTAGCATCACCTTGGTTCCAAGGCCTACAGAACCCTGAATTTGTATGTGTATATCTCAACAATAACTAAGTTCTTTAGAATGTCCATAGAAGTCATTCAACCCGCACAAAGACGTAAACAACCACGCATAGGCAATTCCAATGTAGCGGGGTAAGACGGCCAGTCAGTCATAACCCAAGGAAGGAAGTACAGTGCTTGGATCTTCATTTTGCCCCGCGGGAATGATCGTGTGCTTCTGGCGATCATGTCAGGGACTACCCCGCCGTTCACGAAGGACATTCGGGTCCTCCATCGTATGTGTGTGTGTGTGTGTGTGTGTAAGAGAGAGAGAGAGAGTTGCTATTTTTGTGTTGGTTTTCGACACTACAGGAAAACTTTCATATACAAAGACCCTGGCAATGAATAAGAAAGTCGTTAATGATCAGATCAGCACAAGAAACAACTCACTGACCAATCACGACACAAAAACAGTGAAAAAGAGTAATGAAACATGAAATGCCTCCCCTTCTTCTTTCTTTTCTTTTCTCCCTCCAACCTCTCCGCATTCTTACACTAAAAAATAATAATAATAATAATAATAATAATAATAAAAACCACACACCCACACACACACATATACACAGACAGCAACACAAACAAACAAAAACAGCTGATTCACTCAGAGATACTAGGGACACAAACAAATAACAGGTGAAAAGTGAATGTTGGCAATACTACACGTTGTAAACAATCCCTAACTAGTAAGTATATACTGAAGTATACTAGTAAGTATATACTGAAGCGATGGTATCCATGTGTTCCTCAAGAACCAAAGTATACGTCCACCTGGAGAATACACACACAGCTCCATCAAGACACGTAAGGAGTAACAAACAAAAAATTGGTATGTAAATAATAGTGAAAAATTAAATTCGCAAAAACCTGTGCTGCAGAAGTTGTTTCTAACCTAGTTGATCAGAATTTAAGTAATGGTAACATAGCAAAGAAGATAACTGTCATATTGTGAAATATAGCGTAATCCCGCGGCTTTTCGCAGTGTGAAAGTTATCTTCTTTGCTGTGTTGCCGTTTCTTAAATTCTGATCTACAGAGTTAGTAACAACTTCTAAGGCGCCCCGCTGCTGTGCGCGCGGCCGTTTTCTGTCGAGGGTTCGAGTCCTCCCTCGGGCATGGGTGTTTGTGTTGCCCTTAGCATAAGTTACTTTAAGTTAGTGTAAGTAGTTTGTAACCCTAGGGACTAATGATCAACGTAGTTCAGTCCCTGAGACTTACAAACATTTGATTTTTGAACATAGCAAAACATTATTTACAACTGCACTACAATATTATACAAAAAATGTATTACAGGTCAGTACTGGTGCTTCATAAATTAAGAAGCGAAACACGTATGGAACAAAAAACATTTAGTTGCAATAGACGAAAGTACATCTCCATTAATTTTCTAAGCAACTAAGGACGACGGAAATCGAGGATATGATGTACTCCCCGTGTTATTTCCTGTGTTTTTAAAACCACTGAAAGAAAAAAACACTTTCCTGGCAGTAAATTTACTTTGGGCGAAGAGGCATGTGATTAAAATCGCAAACATTTCTCCTCAAAGGCGTTAGCATCTTGTGTCGTTGTGGGATACCAGTGTTAACAGACATGGCGAATATTTTTCAGGTAATAAACAGTTTACATTTTGAACACGTGTCTCGTTTCCAGTTAACTGTGCCTCATATCTCATAAATGAACAGCAGCCGTTACACGTATTTAAAAAATGGAAGCATTACATAGCTTTCACACAAATACGCGTTTAGTAGTTCATAGGAATTATGCTTCTCACTGCAGGGCCACCACCATGGTAAATATCGCAATACGACCTTCAAACTGAGTTATTTTTCCGTGTATGCTGCTATAATAGGTTTCTTTTTTCACTATAGCCGTTTCGGCGCTATGTGATTTTCAAGTGATATTCTACGCCGAGCACAACTTCAATTGAAGCTTGTCTGTTCTGAGTTTCAAACACTTAGTAGATGAATGCTCACTATCAGAGATTTCAAAACTTAATTTTGAACGCCAATTCACAGTCTTCGAGAACGTTGTGCACAATGATAAAGCATCCGAACGTATTATTATTATGTTAAATTTGATCCAAGAGCAGTGATTCAATTTGACCTCTTTCCCAAAATTGACCAATATGGCGTAGGCTCTTTTTAAGTGTAACGGTAGTTTGTTGTGAGTCCCCCTATCGTCTAAGCTCATTGATTGTTGTTTTGGGGATTTTGTGTTGTCGATGATTATGAAATAGTGTGTTACGACTCGTGAAAAATTTATTTCATGGTACAATTCTTTGCACAACGTGTCCGTACATTGCAATCTGATAATAGAAAACAATTAAAAACATCAACCTCAGAATAAACATATGAACGGAAGAATGAATAATAACAAAGATTATTACGTATGAATGTCGCTTCTGTATGACACGCACTTTCAACCCACGATGCACAACCCACTACAAGAGCGTATCTGAGATGTTGTTTGCTTTTATATTCGAAATATTGTGCTATGTTTGACTACGAAGCTTGTTTGAATTTAACCGTTGGCGTGCTTTACTGGATCAATAAAATTTTGTAAAAAAAAAAAAAAAAAAAAAAAAAAAAAGCTTAAAATATGTGTGGTCTCTAAGTATTTTACGAGGCAACATATCTATGTGAGTGAGTATTTCCAGCTCTTCCGTAAAGTTGGCTTCGTGATGTTAGAAATTGTAGCGCTGTGTCGCTATTAGTTCGAGATATTGCGTGAGAAAGGTTTAATAACGTATTTCAACTTTTTATTCACTGGTTCTTATTTTTCATTTATCGTGAATTTTTCGGGGTTCAAAATGTCCAACAATTGAAGAGGCAACGGTAAAAATGATGGATGGCACATTTTTATCGTAAATGAGTTAGGAGCGGCAATGCATAGCTGAAGACAAGTAGAATTCATATACAGCGATATGACAAGAACGCTGATAGTCATTGTGTAGTAATGATACGAAAATTACCTAAGAGCGGAAACAACGCTAGATGTCAATTGTGGCATAGGGAAAAATGATGACTGTAATTCTCGCATGTTTATGAATCGGTTTGTTGTATTCTGTATTTCTTGCTAATTTCGTTGGCAATGTTGTTTATATTGTTGTCAGTCTTTCGTTTTCATAATTATTATTCCATGGATGCAATTCGTACGTTATAGGTCGTCGTAACTTCAGTGGTGATTCTGTGTTGTTTATTTGCAAGATGATAATATGGAAGGTGTGGAAGATGATTTTCAAAATGTTCCTAACACAGAGAAGTCTTTTAAGAAGAGAAAAAGCTACGGCAGAATGGTTGACGTTATGAAGAGACCGCGTTTATGATATCACTAGTCCGGTCCAGACTGTAAGTGTAAGAGATTGAAATGTTTTAAAAATGTGTCTGCTCAACTGAGATCACAATTTCGTAAAGAATTTAATCAAATAAGAAGTTATGATGAACAGAATTCCTGTTTATGTGGACTGATGTATGTTGTTGTTGTTGTTGTGGTCTTCAGTCCGGAGACTGGTTTGATGCAGCTCTCCACAATACCCTATCCTGAGCAAGAATCTTCATCTCCACATAAGAACGGCAACCTACATCTGTCTGAATCTGCTTACTGTATCCATCTCTTGGTCTCCCTCTGCGATTTTTACCCCACACACTTCCCTCCAATGCTAAATTCACGATTCCTTGATGTCTAAGAATGTGTCCTACCAAGCGATCCCTTCCTTTAGTCAAGGTATGCCAGAAATTTCTTTTCTCCCCAATTCTGTTCAGTACTTCCTCATTAGTTACGCGAAACACCCACCTAACCTTCAGCATTCTTCTGTAGCACCACATTTCAAAAGCCTCTATCCTCCTCCTGTCCGCACTGTTTATCGTCCATGTCTCACTCCCATACAAGGCAACACTCCATACATATGACTTCAGAAAGGACTTCCTTAGGCTTAACTCAATATTCGATGTTAACAAATTTCTCTTTTTCAAAAACGCTTTTCTACCCATTGCCATTCTGCATTTTATATCCTCTGTACTGCGACCATCATTTGTTATTTTACTGCCCAAGTAACAAAACTCATCTACCTCCTTTATTGCTTCGTTTCCCAATCTAATTCCTTCAGCATCACCTGATTTTCTTACACTGCAACTCCATTACCCTAGTTTTGATCTTGTTAATGTTCATCTTATATGCTCCTTTCAGCACACTGTCCATTCCGTTCAATTGCTCTTCCAGGTTCTTTGCTGTATCTGAGATAATTACTATGTCGTCGGCAAAACGCAATGTTTTTAATTCTTCACCCTGAACTTTAATTCCTTCTCCAAATTTCTCCTTGCTTTTCTTTATAGCTTGCTCAATGTACAAATTGAATAACAATGGAGAAAGACTACAACCCTGTCTTACTCCCTTTCCAACCACTGCATCCCTTTCATGCCCTTCAACTCTGACAACCGATGTATGGTTTTTGTACAAGTTGTAAATACCCTTACGCTCCCTATATTTTACTCCTGCTTGCTTCAGAACTTGAAAGAGTTTATTCCAATCAACATTGTCAAAAGCCTTCTCCAAATCTACAAAAGCTAGAAATGTAGGTTTGCCTTTTCTTAATCTATCTTGTAGGATAAGCCGTAAAGTGAGTATTGCCTCCCGAGTTCCTACATTTCTCCTGAACCCAAACTGATCTTCCCCGAGGTCGGCTTCTACCAGTTTGTCCATCCTTCTGTATATAATTCGTGTTAATATTTTGCAACCATGACTTATCAAACTGATGGTTCTGTAGTTTTCACACCTGTCTGCATCTGATTTCTTTGGAATGGGGATTATAACATTTTTCTTAAAGTCTGAGGGTACTTCGCCTGTCTCATACATCTTACACACCAGGTGAAACAGATTTGTCATGGCTGGTTCTCCCAGAGACTTCAGTAGCTCTGAGGGAATATCATCTACTCCAGGGGCCTTGTTTCGGCTCAGGTCTTTCAGGGCTCTATCAAATTCTTCTCTCAGTACAGTATCTCCTATTTCATCTTCATCTACATCCTCTTCCCTTCCTACAATATTGTCTCGAAGTTCATTCCCTTTGTTGAGCCCCTCTATATACTCTTTCCACCTTTCAGCTTTCCCTTCTTTGCTGAGAATTGGTTTTCCATCAGTGTCCTTGATATTCATAGAGCTGTTTTTCTTATCTCCAAATGTTTCTTTTATTTTCCTGTAGGCTATATCTATTTTTCCCCTATTTATACATTCTTCTACATCCTTGCATTTGCCTTCTAGCCACTCCTGCTTAGCCATTTTGCACTTCCTGTCAATCTCATTTCTTAGTTGTCTGTACTCCATTTTGCCTGTTCCATTTACTGCATTTTTATATTTTCTCCTTTCATCGATTAAATTTAGTATCTCCTGTGATATCCAAGGATTTTTTGTAGGTCTTGCCTTCCTACCTATTTTGTCCTCTGCTACCTTCACTATTCCATCTCTCAATTTTACCCATTCCTCCTCTACTGTTTCATTTTCCCCTGTTTCTGTCAATTGTTGCCTAAAGCTCCCTCTGAAATTCTTAAGTACCTCAGGTTCCTTCAGTTTATCCAGGTCCCATCTCCTTATTTTCCTACCTTTTTGTAGTTTCTTCAGTTTCAGCCTACAGTTCATAACCAACAAGTTATGGTCCGAGTCTATATCTGCCCCTGGGTATGTAAAACCTGGTTCCGAAATCTATGTCTTACCATTATAAAATCTATCTGGTATCTCCCGGTGTCTCCTGGTCTCTTCCACGTATACAACCTTCTTTTGTGATTCTTGAACCAGGTGTTTGTTATAACTAAATTATGTTCCGTGCAAAATTCTACCAGGCGGCTTCGTCTTTCATTCCTTTTGCATAGTCCATATTCACCTACTATCTTCCCTTCCCTTCCTTGTCCTACTACCAAATTCCAGTCTCCCATAACAATTAAGTTTTCCTCTCCCTTAATTGTCTGAATAATTTCCTTTAGCTCCTCATATATTTCTGCGATTTCCTCATCATCGGCAGAGCTAGTTGGCATATAAACCTGTACTACTGTTGTCGGTGTTGACTTCGTATCTATCTTGACAATAATAATGCGATCACTGTGCTGGTCATAGTAGTTTACTCGCATTCCTATTTTCTTATTCATTATCAATCCTACTCCTGTGATACCCCCAACTGATTTTGTATTTATAAACCTGTACTCACCTGACCAGAAATCCTGTTCATCCTGCCACCGAACTTCACTAATCCCCACTACATCTAACTTCAACCTATCCATTTCCCTTTTTAAATTTTCTAATTTTTCTACTCTATTAAGGGATCTAACATTCCACGCTCGGACCCGTAGAATGCCAGTATTGTCTTTCCTGATGATCACATCCTCCTGAGTAGTCCCCGCCCGGAGATCCGAATGGGGGACTATTTTACCTCCGGAATATTTTACCCGAGAGGATGCCATCATCATACAGTAGAGCTGTAGAGCTTCATGTCCTCGGGAAAGGTAACGGCTGTAGTTTCCCCTTGCTTTCAGCCGTTCGCAGTAGCTGTGTGGCAAAGCCACATTAGCTGATGTTACAAGGCCAGCTGAGTCAATCATCCAGACTGTTGTCCCTGTAACTACTGAAAAGGCTGCTGCCCCTCTTCAGGAACCACACGTTTGTCTGGCCTCTCCACAGTTACCCCTCCGCTGTGGTTGCACCTACGGTACGGCTATCTGCATCGTTGAGGCACGCAAGCCACCCCACCTCGGCAATGTCTGTGGTTCATGGGAGTGGGACTGATGTCTATAAACCCAATAAAACTGATGTCTATAAACCCAATAAAACAGCATAGGCCTAGACGAGATTTGTATCAGCCAAAGTTCCATGACTATGCGTATTCTTATACCGTGCGTGTCGCAGATGGTCAAAAGATGACCGAGATATCTGTCTGTGTTAAAGCCTTTGTTACTATTCATGGCATCACGTCGTGAAGAGTACAGACTTTGTAAACATCAGGCAAGAATCGAGGTGTAGCACTAAAAGATATGCGCGGCAAATATGATCATTTACATAACAGGAAAAGTTATGAGGTGTTTGAAGCAGTCAAACACCACATTGCACCTTTCAGATGTAGGCCAAGTCATTGCAGCAGGAATGTATGTAAGAAATTGTATCTACCTGCAGAGATGAAAGTTAAAAAAATGCATCAGATGTACAAAGTAAAAGTGTTTTCTAACATATCTTGTCAGTATTACTGAAGTGTATTTAATTCAAAGTTCAACATAACATTTTGTTTTCCAAGATGCTATACCTGCAACACTTCTGACAAAATTTCAAGCAGAAATGAAAGTCATTACCCAGAGATTGAAGAGCACTTCAAATGAAGAAGCAAAACGAAAACATTACAATAAATCAATTTGTGCTGTTATGAAGAAAATGTCATTTACGCTCTTACAGATTTCATTCCACTCTCACTTATGAAGTTTGTGGACGTCCAGTAATTCATGCGTAGTTTTGTGTCCCATCAAATCAGGGATTATTACATGAAAGGGGAATTTTGTGAGATGAAAAGACAAAGAGCAAATAACAAGGAAAAGTAAAGCATTCAGTCCAGCCGTGAGAACTAAGGGCAGTAGACATGATAAATGTCAGGTATTTTACACAGAAATTTTCGTTGTAACATATCTTGTTTCCAATAACGGTGCGTACCAATAATTGAAAATTGGACATAATTACCATAATATTAAAATAAAAATTATGTAATTTTTAAGAATGTAAGGCAAAAAATACTATAGCTACTGGTGCACATAGTTTCACTCTGCATACGCAAACTTTCATCACAAAGTGTCTCCTGAAAAACTGATTCCAAGTGACATCCATAATTTTTACTGTCGTCTCTTCAATTATCTGACGCAAATAAAACATCTACTCGACTATATAGATTCAATAGGTGAGTGAAATATAAGTAATAATGTACATTATTCTCTCATACTAAATCGCACATTTTTGTGTAGAAAACTAATTGTAGTTTTTTCGCATGTTACTTAAAAATGAAATAAAGCCGAAATGGAGGTAGTAAAAAAGACACCGATAGTGGCAGCATACAAAGAGAAGTAATTACATGCAAATGTCACAGCAAGTGATTCATATTTGGAATTCCATATTTACAGTAACGTAACAGTGTGTCCTCGAAACCTTAAAATGAGAAAATGGAGTTGTTCATCGCTTAACAAGAGTGAATTAAATATTGCATGCAGTGTTGCTATAACGTTCATTGTCATTACTATAGTTGTTTCCACTCCTGGGAACATAAAATATTGCTTTCCGATGTCTCGTGTGCACTGTGCTACAGTATCCGACGTCGTACTTAACGCGAGAGTGATGAGATGTGATATTGATTTCGGTTACAGACCTTTAACAAGTGAAATGTATAACATCTCCAGAGTCTCTCTAAACGCGTTAGCGAAATACCACGTTCCGTAACAACGTCATAAGTAGGCGCCATTCGGCAGAGCGTATTACCCATTTCCATTCCAATTAAGGGTAATTCTGTATCTCATATTTCCAGTAGCTGTACCCAGAAACCGAATATTGAACAAGGCTACTGCATTTCCGAATGCGTTATCGAATTATTCCGTTTCGAGGATCCACTGTTAATTGAAGCCACACGATCTGGAACGAAGTGCTTTAAGATCAAGTTCAGTTTTAAATACAAAGTTATTATTATTTGACGTTAAAATTATTTTTGCTATATTTTACTAATGTTAGGTTTCTTATTTGAGTATATTCGGCGTCCGAAATCTTGACTTAGAGTTTGTGTCATTTCCTTACTGGTCGGGATGCTTCGTTAAGCAGGGGATAACCGATATATTTCCCCATAATTAAATCGATCAGATTTGATACAGCGTCGCTAGTCTTAAGAATTGTTTATTCTTGTGTCAGAAGCAAAATTTACTTTCTACATACGACAGTTAATATCAGCGAAGAAGCGTCGTATTTGTTCACGGTTTCAGTAGACCTCTGAACCAGAAGCTGAATA
The DNA here is from genome assembly GCA_026315105.1 of Locusta migratoria. NCBI lineage: Eukaryota > Metazoa > Arthropoda > Insecta > Orthoptera > Acrididae > Locusta > Locusta migratoria. The sequence continues at coordinate 151,837,807 of CM048746.1, read as the reverse complement.
TGCACAAGAATTATTACAGTTCCTGTAAGGTAGGTTACCGTCTTCTGCAACTTACAATTGCAAAAGACGGTAACCAAGCCTATACACACTGTGTAACTGCATTTGCGGAGAAGGAAGCCAAAAAACAAAGAAAAATCATCTAAAAAGTATTGTATATTTAAAGTATTATTCTTCGTTTCATTCTCGTATCACCATTCTATCTGCATTTTCAAGTGTATTTACAGCCTGAGGTCTTACATGGAGACCATATACGTATCGGGTTTTAGAATTTTGTGATATTTATTGTACATTCAGTTCAGAACTCAGATAACAGTCGACCAAAGCCATTCGACGCAACTCTAAACAATTCTCGAGAAAATCGAATTTAAATTTTTACAAGTCTATCTATGTACGTACCAATAATTAAAACAGTTGCAGTATCAGTCAATGCAGGTCACGAGGTAGCGTTATGGTCTTACAACCATAGGATCGTCGGTTGGAATCCTGACTTTCCTGACTAAACAGTTTTTTTTCTTTGTGTTCGAATACTTACACCATTTTAATATCTAATGGTAATTTTTATGAAAAAATCACGTATTTTCATTTATTCGTAATATTATATAAAAGGTTTTTAATAATGATGGTTTCAATCAAAGAAACACAACAAGTTACAATTTTTATAGTATTCGCTTCACTTTTTGCTGTCGACGGTTATCATAGATCGTTCAGTTTGTGATGAGCTACGACGCTGGTTTTGAAAAGTCAGCTCCAACTCCGTCTGAGGTCGACAAATTGTAGGTGAAAGAATCGTTCTGTTTTCCTAGACGATGCTTTCCATTTCGATCTCAAACTGTGTGATAGCTTTTTCACGTCATCTAATGTATCCCTATATTTTTAAAAACACCTTGCAGTTAATTTATCCTCCAAAACCGTGAGCTATGTATTCACATCCGATTCGCAGTCATTTTTATCATAATGTGGCTTTCCTTTTGAGCGCGTACTAATTGTTAGCCACCCGACTCTGGTACGTAAATTAATGCACTACGGTACTAAATAGAAGCAGATTTAAAATATTTGTATTAACTCTCAAAGTGCATACTGGATGTAGAATACCCGTAGCGGACCCTTTGCACTCTGCGTTAGCTCTCAGTACACAGGGCAATCAACGGGAATCGCAACAAGTCACAGACAATTCTTGTACATGTGATTCTTCAAATTCTCCTGGCGTACTTCATATCGAAATAATTCGCGGGTAAACTGCCGGGTTTCAGTGTCCAACGGGCACAATATCATCAGGTGCGCCGATGAATGTTCACCACCGCACCTGATGATGGCAACGAGGTCGTTTGCCGAAATATTGTGCCCGTTGGACAATGAAACCCGGCAGTTTACCCGCGAATTATTTCGATAATTCTTGTACATTTGAACAGAAGGCATCCTACGCTACATATTACACTATCATACCTTACAGAATCTCCGGCGATCATAACATTTTCGATCATTTAAGATAGATCTATAAGTGAATGGAGGACATTATACGGTTACGCTGTGAAATGACTTTTACCACATACCGAGCATAAATTTATGAGCACATAACATATAAACATATTCTACGTACCTTCCTTGGTTTGATTAATTCTATTATTGTCATATCGTAATAATTCTTTCATTGGGTGTGTCGTACCTCCCGTATAATTCCGGCTGCCCCATGTTATCAGCACCGGATAGAAGACAAGGCCTCACAACTGGCAGTGCTTACACCACACTGAGAGGCCGCGACCGTCGGCTGACTGGCTGGTCGCTGGGGCGCACCTCACCGCCTCTAGCGTCCGGCCAGTCAGCTTGCCCTAGCGGCCTCTCAGTGTTATGTAAGCACGGCCAGTCGTGAGGCCTTGTCTTCTAGGCGGTGCTGATGTTACTCTTAGAGGCGTTGTTGCATGACGTCACGGACTGCTGAGGCTACACGTACACACGCTACGTTAAGGAGTAGGAAGGTTTCTTCCGAGACAAATGTTCAAATGTTTGTTAAGCTTATGGGACTTAACTACGGGGTCATCAGTCCCTAAACTTACAAACTACTTATGAACTACTTACGAACTAGGACGGCACAAATATCCATGCCCGAGGGGGGATTCGAACCCCCGACCGTAGTGGCCGTGCTGACCGTGACTGGAGCGCCTCAGTCACCTCGGCCACCGCAGCCGGCTCTTCCGAGACACCTCTCTCCTATAATCACCCTTGTTTCTGAACAACTAATGGATTTGTTCAGTGTTGTTTCTTTTGTTTTAGCCTCTCGTGCTGCTTGAACAGAACGCGGTGTTGTCAGAGGCGTGGCGAGCCTCAACATTTTCATTGTTTGTAATGGCCCGATAAATTGTAACCTTTCCTTCAGTTTTATTGATCTTTCCGGATCTGGAAGCCTGTCACGTTGGTCTTCCCCTTTAATTCTTACTGGTAATATGCTGAATACCGGCATAATAGACCTGGTAGCGAGAGGTGTGAGATCTAACAACTTGTGCACTGAATTGTAACATGGTAGATGGCCGACTGCATGTGGGGAACAATATGTGTAATTATTCCTGTAATTGTTAATCTCTTGGAAAAAAAATTCCTTCATGTTAAAGTTTTTTCTTTTCCAGTTTTGGCATTTAAGTCACCTAACAGCACCTTACTGTAATCCTTTGGGACATTGTCGCTTGCAGTCTCCAGCTCATCATACAAAGCGTCCTTCGAAATTTCATCACTGTCTTCAGTTGGTGAATGACAGTTGATCAGTACAAGCTTGTGGCTCCCCAGTTCTATAGTCAAAAGAGAAATTCTTGAGTTTACTGACAAACTCTAGTATTTGGTTCCATAAGACTTTCCTTCTACAAAATTTGTCCCCAGTGTATGGTTTGCTTCTCAAACTCCGTAAAAATTTGTTGAGTTTTCTACATCGATTAAGCCAGTTTCGATCAATCGGTCTCACGAATTAAACCACTGGCAGAAAAGCTAATTGGCGAATGCGAAGGTGGATTTCAACCAGGCATGTCATCAACTGGTCATATATTTTTTTATTAAGCAAGTCTGTGAAAAATGTATGAATATGACAGAGAAATACACATTCTGTTTGTTGACTTCCAAAAGGCATATGGCAGTATCCACAGGATAAGTTTGTTTACGGCGTTGTTTGTCCAAGAAGATGGTAAGACTTGTATCACGTCTGGATGACACAAGAGCAAAGATTAGAGAAATAGAACCCTGTTCGGGTAACCACAGGACTAAGGCAAGGGGATAGTCTCTCCCCAACATTATATAGTGCTTGAGAAGGTCATTAGAGAAATGGATAGTTTCAACCATCAGGGTATCCAGGTAGCACATAGAAACATCACCCATCTAGCATACGCAGATGATATAGTCTCAATGACTCACACAAAAGAAAATTTAATGATGACCATGAAAAGCAAAGCAAGCAAATATGGACTGAAAATGAACCTCACCAAAACCAAATATATGGTAGTTGGAAGACCCCTATACCCAGAAATCCAGGCACTTTCTACACGACATTTTGACTACCCGGAGCATATAACGAGTCCTCAAACTAAGGTTGTATAAAACATTAATTCTTCCTGTCGTTCTATACGGGTGTCAATGCTGCAGCACCAGAAAACAGGAATTAAACAGGCTGGCAGTTTTAAAAAGGTGATGTTTGAGGAAAATATTTGGAGTGGTTCAAGACAACATAACAGGAGAATGGAGGAGAAGGCACAATATAGAATTAAAACAACTCTATAGTGAACCGAACATTGTGGGCTTGATGAGAAATAGAAGATTAGAATGATCAGGGCATGTGGTACGTATGAATGAGCAGCAATGGTCTAGGATGCCCATGGAGATGATACCAACAGGCAAAAAATGTTCAAATGTTTGTTAAGCTTAAGGGACTTAACTACGGGGTCATCTGTCCCTAAACTTACAAACTACTTATGAACTACCTACAACTAAGGACGGCACAAATATCCATGCCCGAGGGGGGATTCGAACCCCCGACCGTAGTGGCCGTGCAGACCGTGACTGAAGCGTCTCAGTCCCCTCGGCCACCGCGGCCGGCAGCAGGCAAAAAGCCACTGGCACGACCAAGGAAGAGATGGATGGAAGGGATAATATAAGACCTGAAAAAACTTGAGGCCTAGAAGAACTGGAAACAGACAGCGAAGAATCGTAGTGAATGGAGAGCCTTGATTATATCATCGAGCGGTCCACTGTGCCTGATCGCGTAAAGTCAGTCAGTATTAAAATCTTTTCAGGCCTTAAATTAACTGAGTCTGGGTGGCTATTAAGAGCAAATGCCGTTTTTCTTTAATTACTTGGAATACTGGAATAACTGCCCGTCACTCAGGTTTTGCAATTTATATTTTAACCAGACGTTTGAATTTTTTGTGTGTCGTGCTCAGCCTGAGCCTTTTCATGCTAGGTATTCAGTTTCAACATAAATTCACTTAAGTGCATTGTTGTATTGAAAATTGTAATTTAAGAAATTATAACCACGAGTTTGTATTATTTGCGTGTCGCACCCGACGTAAGTCCTTTCATTACTATACACTCAATTTCAACAGAAAATGAATGATTCTAAATTGACACTCTCCACTCATTATCTTATTAATAAAGTAAGTGCTTTATGGGATTACTGTATGGGGGTTATCTTTTATAAATGAAATGGAATCGTGGTCAAAATGATAAAGATATTAGGTGTTTCTACCCATTCCTTCCATTCGCAAGTTGTTATATGTGTTTCTCTTGCCTTGTAGCTTACGATGGTGAACCCCGAATCATCTTTAGGCGTCAGCACAATGGTAAATAATTAAATTAGGTACTACTTTTCTGCTTATTATACACGTGCCTAATACTTTGCAACATCCAAGATTCTCGGAGTGGTTTGCGTAAAAATCGGACATTATCCATTGGGATTTTTTGTGATCTCTCAAACGTTTTGACTGTGAAAATCATGGGAATCATCTAGACAAGCTTAAGTATTGTGGTATGAGGGATAGTGCACAAATGGTTTAAATCATGTTTAAGTGGAATAGTGCAGAAAGTTGAAGTAAGCAGTTCACATTATATACAAGAAACAATTAATTCCTCTACCTGCGGAGTTATCAAAAATGGTGTCCCACAAGATTAGGTCTTGGGTCCTTTACTGTTCTTAATATGTGTTAATGATTTTCCTTTCTATATTCACGAAGATGCTAAGGTAGTTGTTTTTTCTAACGATACAAGAATATCTATCATGCCTGACAAACAGGAATTAACTGATGAAATTGTAAATGATTACTTTCAGATATTTATTTAGTGGTTCTCTACAAATGGACCCTCATTAAACTTTGCTGAAACCCAGTATATACAGTTTCATACAGTAAATGGCATGACACCGTTAATAAATTTAGACTTTGAACAGAAATCTGTAGCTAAGGTAGAATATACAAAATTTTTAGGTGTTTGCTTTGATGAGGGATTGAATTGGAAGAAACTCATTAAAGATCTGCTGAAATATTTGGATTCCGCTACATATAGTAAAATTTGGTGAGCTACATCTCAGTAAATTAGCCTACTACGTCTACTTTCATTCACTGATTTCGTATGGGATCATATTATGGGGCAATTGAACTTTGATTGAAAAAGTATTCATTGCACAAAAGCGTGTAATCAGAATAATTGTTGGGACCCATCCAAGATCATCCTGCAGACATTTGTTTAAGGATCTAGGAGTCTTTACTGTACCTTCACAATAGGTGTCTTCACTTACGAAATTTGTTATTAACAATCCGACCCAACTGAATCAAAATGTTCAAATGTTTCTATAGCTTATGGGACTTAACTACAGGGTCATCAGTCCCTAAACTTACAAACTACGGGTATTTAAAAAGTAATTAAAGGAATTTCCGAATGGCAGCTCCTTCTACACTTTAGATGCATGGTTAGATAAAATAAAAAATCATTATAATATTGACTGTCACGTGTAGACACCATAAACTGACACTTGTCACATCATTGCGACATGTCGTATATGTGGCCTATGGAAAAGTATTAATTTAATGCAATCTACCACATGTAGAACACAGAGTTCTCAGATGTATGCGGTTTGTGGTTTCTTTTCCGCACTCGGCTGTACGTCTGAAAAGGTCACGGGTCGTCGTCTTCTTGCATAAATCCAGGTCTGGCTTCTCCGTTGAGCCCGTTAGTGTCTCAGATGTCCGCAGGCAGCTCTTTCAGGAACTCACCTGTTGCGATGGAGGGATGGAATTCCTGCAGCAGGCGAGCACCTTCCTGTTTCACACTCGGTTTCTTCCCTTTATATGCCATATAGAGCAGGTTGAATAACACTGATTAAAACTATGTAAAAATTGTTATTAAATTGTGCTTTGTACTTACGAAATGCCACGGAAAAATAGAAAAATATTACACGGCTGGAAATAAAAATTAGTTGGCCCTCTGATAGTTATCTATTTCTCTCAAGATTTAGTGTGCCAACAGTGCATGTGGGGACTGCATTATTACATTTACAGATCCTACAAGGTCCGCAGGTGAACGTCTTCGGAAAGCAGGAGACGAGGTACTGGCTGAAGTAAAGCTGTGAGCGTGCCGAGATAGCTATGTCAGTATAGCGCGTAAGGCGAGGGTCCCCGGTTTGAATTACGGTTCTGACACACAGTTTTAATCTGCCTGGAAGTTTCATATCCGCGCACACTCCGTTACAGGGTGAAAATATCACTCTTAAATTTACGGACCGGTAGCTTACATGGTACTGAGGTACACCATAATAGTATGGAGAGTAGGCTCCACAGGCGGTTACACAGTGCTGGTTCCGGCACCCATTTTATATTCCACACCTGCTCTTCCTTTTCATACTGACTAAAGAGTCCCACGTACCATTTGCCGTTCTAGCGTACGCTATACGTACTCGATTGTGGATTTCGTGCTGGCCAGGAAAGTTGTTGCACGTCTTATCCTTTTGGAACAACACATTACCTTCGTGTTCTAAGAAAGTGGAAAGAATGCGTCCTGTAGCTTTCTCAAGCACCGATCGCTGGTCAGTGTTCTATCAACAAAGGTGAAAGAGAGTGGTACATCACATCTACATATATACTTCCTAATGCACCGCAAGTTGTGTGGTGGAGGCTACTCTATTCTACTCCCATACAGAACGAGGGAAAAAAGAATGTCTATATACCTCTGTACGAGCCCTAATTTCTGTTACCTTTCTCTTGTGATCTTTACGCGAAATGTAAATAGGTAACAGCAAGATCTTTCTGCAGTCAGTTTGAGATTCCGACCCTCTAAATTTCCTGAACATAGTTTCTCGAAAAGAACGTCGTCTTTCCTCCAGCGATTTCCATTTGAGTTCCCGGAGCATTTCCGTGATACTCGCGCAATGGTCAAAACTACCAGTAACGAACCTAGCTGCTCGACTCTGAACTGTTCCCATGTCTTTCTTTAAACTGATCGTCTGTGAGCAATACACAAGACGTGGTCCTACAAGCGTTTTATACGCGGTCTCGTTTACAGATGAAGTACATCTTCCCAAAATTGTCCCAATAAACCGAAGTCGGCTATCCGCCTTCCTCACAACGTCATTATATGCTCGTTCCACTTCATAACGCTCTGCAATGTTACGCCTAGATATTTGAACGATGATACTGTATCAAGAAGCTTACTATTAATGATGTATTCGAACATTATGGGATTGGTTTTCCTACTCATGCCCATCACCTTACATTTTTATACATTTAGAGCTACCTGCCATTCTTCGCGCCAACTAGAAATTTTGGCTAAGTCATCCTGTATGCTATTACTGTCAAATAATTATGTGCCGGCCGCGGTGGCCGCGGAGTGTGAGACGCTCCACATGGCCACTACGGCCGGGGGTTCGAATCCCCCCTCGGCCATGGATATTTGTGCCGTTTTTAGTATTAGCTAGTTCATAAGTAGTTTGTAAGTTTAGGGACTGATAACTCCGCAGTTAAGTCCCTTAAGCTTAATAAACATTTGAACATTTGAACTAATTATGTCACCAACTCATTCACCACAGCACCATCAGAAAACTGCCGCAAATTACAAGTTACTCTGTCCATCAGATCATTTATATAGATATAAAATAATAGCGGTACTATCACACTCTCCTGTGGCGCGCCTGACGATACACTCGTCTCTGATTAATACTGAGCGTCGAGAACAAAATACTGAGTTTTATTACTTCGGAAGTCTGGAATGGGATCAGTGTAAAAATATGTTTGTAAACATGTTGGACTAAACTCCTTTGTTCATCAGTCACTAGACTTACAAACTAATTACACTAACTTAAACTAACCGCAGGACAACATATACACCCAGGAGGACTCGAATATCCGACGGCTAACAACGCACACACCACAGTAAAGAGCCTTAGAGCGCTCGACCAATCCGCCGTGGCTGGGACCAGTGTGTCTTCGATGAATTTGTGTGTTGGATGAATACCTCTATGATATATCACTCGCCAGGTTTACGTCGTACGCGCGAACGTTCAGAACTTGCGTGAAGACAGTATCTGATTTCATCGATGAAGATCACGGCACTCAGAGTCATCTTCTGAGGGCACCAGACGATGCTGTAGTGCGAGTAGAAGACGGGCTAGACGTGTGCGTGTCCATAGTCCCACTGCTAGTAACCGCTGGCAAGAGTGTGGATACTTCTGGCCTCACAAACGCTGTTACCTTTGCTGTGATAGCTGAATTATCCACCACCATTGGCCATTTTCTATTAAATGTTCAAATGTTTGTATAGTTTATGGGACTTAACTACGGGGTCATCAGTCCCTAAACTTACAAACTACTTATGAACTACCTACGAACTAGGACGGCACAAATATCCATGCCCGAGGGGGGATTCGAACCCCCGACCGTAGTGGCCGTGCAGACCGTGACTGGAGCGACTCAGTCTCCTCGGCCACCGCGGCCGGCCCATTTTCTATTATGTCTGTGTGGACGTCCATATCTATGTGTACGTTTGCGTGAAACTTCACGTGACTGTTGCAACCAGCATCGTTGAAATAGGACAAGTGATGACGAATGTCCGACATATGAGACAGTTCCATGAAAGGACTCCTAAGAAACTCGGAAGGCCACAATTTGACTCGTTTCAAAGCAGTTAAGTTTGTCGTAGAAAGCACGAGAGCATCTCCGGGGATGGAGCCTGGGCCTTATTGCTGTAACCATTCTCTATTGAAGGGTATATACCGCGTACTTGCAGCTGTGCTACTAAGATATCTGTTCGTGGATTATCAGGATGCCAGCTGGCATCTGTCTTCATTAGATGAAACTCTTTTTCAAGCCCAGAGCTTGCCTTAGCCAAGTTGTAGAGCATATAGTTTCCTTGCGTAAGTGATTTGCAAAGCAGGATCTTGCTGTCATAGTGGGTGGAGCGGGAAACAGTATAGATCGGGATAAGGGCTACAATATTAAGTGACTGGAATAGTATCTGCAACAAACCATACAAATCTTGGGTTAGTGCCTGCCTTCATGCGGTATGCTCGGACCTGATGAACAGCTCTATAAGAAGTGTCAACATGGATCAGCTGCTCAGGGTGGATATTGCTCAGACATGGGTGAGGTTACTGTAGATGTTACTGGTAGGTGATATTTTACCTGACATGGCCTGCATCTCACAAGGAGAGGATGCCTGCTCATCGTCGCTGAATTCATCCAAATTTATGGTACTTGTAGGGCATGGTGAGACACGAAAGTGCCCCAAGTGAGAACTCCAGATGACCAAGCGTTTAGAAAATAACAGGATGTTTGATACGGATCTATCGCCATATGCAACTTACCAGCTGTCCCTGTGACGGCAAGTTTAGGAAGCGGTGTTTGGCTCAGCGGTAAAAGATCGGATTCGTATTGAGAAGGCCGCGGGTCCAACTCCACCCAGTGGCAAATATATATTTAATCAATCATTCTTTCCATTCTTTCCACGCTCAATAGTGAATGGAATGGGGAAAAAACCTAATAACTGGTAAAATGTAACGTACCCTCTGCTATGCACTTCACAGTTCAAATGTTTGTGCAGCTAATGGGACTTAACTACGAGGTTATCAGTCCCTAAACTTACAAACTACTTATGATCTAGCTAAGACTAAGGACGGCAGAAATATCCATGCCCGAGGAGGGATTCGAACCCCCGACCGTAGTGGCCGTGCGGACCGTGACTGGAGCGCCTCAGTCCCCTCGGCCACCGCGGCCGGTGCACTTCACAGTGGTTTGTAGAGTATTGACATGTATGTATAGTCTGACGTCACAACTAACCGCAACATCATGTAGGTTATTTTACTACTTTATGTAAGCAAAAGAAAGAAAGGGAATTGGATGAAATTCGAGACTACAAACATTTTAAAAGGGACAGTGGTTAACGCGTACTTGCGGACGTCGTATATATAAATCGATACTTCCATTATTTCGCAGTAGATCAATTACATGTACCGGGGTGATATTCATCATAGAAACAGCGGAAGCAATAACTTTGACCGCATCGTGCGCACGTTATGAACACTACCCTTTTGCAGTTATACGTTTCTTTTTTTAAATTTTTTTTAATGTCTCCATAGAAAAATAGACTTGATTGACATTCTGAAAACAGCTTCTTTCATCGCATAGTCCAGCAGCGAACCACGCGTAACGCAGCATTTCGCTGAATACTTGCGAGGACAGCTGGTGATGTATAATGGAATGTAGTTTGATGCAAGCTTCTTGGGAAGTAATTTCTTCTTCTTTCTCGATTGCGTAAGTGCAGTTTTGAAATTTGTTATTAAAGATTTACTTGACAATAAAAATAAAGTAGTGCTCGCATCGACAAGGAGCAAAAAAATATTTACCGCCTGGAGAAATCGAACCCGCGAACATTTTTTAAAAAATCCGATCTCTTAACACCGAGCCAAACACCGCTTTCTAAACAGACTCTCTCATGAGCAGTTGATAAGCTGCATATGGTGACTGATCCGTACCAAAATTCCTTCTATTTCCTAAACAATTAACCATCTGGATTTCCCACCTGGTGCACTTTCTTATCTCAGCAGGCCCTACATGTACCATAAATATGGACTAATTCGGCGATGACGGGTAGGCGTCCTCTCCTTCTCAATAGGAACGAAAAAGGTAAACTGGCTCGGTTGATACCTACGTCCGTGATAGGGACCATGCAACTCATGGAGGGTGCATAAACTGAGCATCACATTGATACTAATATGGAAAGTGTTAACATCACTGGGCATAAACGCTCAGCACATGTAAGTAGAGATAATAAAGAGAGAGGAGGAGTTTCACGTTTGTGTGGAAAGTTATCACTGTGTAATAAAACTAGAAACAGTGTGTGCTTAAACTTGATCATAACAGTATATAGGTCCGCATCACGTAATATTGAAGCTATTTCTGAAAACAGAAGAAGAAAAACAAATACCTTGGATGTCTTCTTGTGCTGTTTGTCTCATAGGGGGGAGCAAATGATTATTTGTGGGGATTTCATAATTCATTGTGTAAAAGAGTGTAATGGGAAGAAAGACTTTCATTAAGTTCCATTAAGAAAAATAGTAGAGACAGGCTTCTTTCACTTGGCTATCTGAGCCAGAATTTTGTTTAGACAACTGCACTAAATTAATTGACGATCCCCATCTACGGATCTTAAATAACATATTAAATGGTGGCAACGGAAATGCGGATTAGTTTTCTCTCCTCCTGAAGGGAGCAAGAGACAAGATATTTCGTCTGAGTACCCAAAATATATAGTGCGGGAGAATTTAAATTAGGACAGTGGGTTATCGTTTAACAAAATTTATTATTATATATTTTTGACGACGTTACAGAGTTCATTTAATGAAATAAATCGCAATTTACAATACTTATGGCTTCACTGTACTAGGTTTAGATGGAATACCATAGCCATAACTATTGAAAATTGCGATTTATTTCATTAAATGATTTATTGCCCAAGGCATAAACCACAAAGGGTGTGAGACCAATTTAAATATAATACACACCTTACAAAAGAATCCACATTTACAAAGATTATATGGCCCTAATACTGCCCACCAGCAAAAGTGATCAAGGAAGTAAGTATAAATTTCAGAACTTAATAAATCACGAAATAATGACACACATGCTTGGAATGACATGGGGTTTTATTAGAACCCAAGAAAAAAGTTCAAAAAATGTCCGACAGAACTGATCAGAAAATCAATAATTAGCATAACAAATTAAGACAAAGCAAAGGTGATGTTCTTACAGGAAATGCTCAATATGTTCACAATAATTCCTCACCAATAGCTGTAGCCGAGAAATAATGTTGTGAACAGCACTGTAAAGCTTGTCCGGAGTTATGGTGAGGCATTGGCGTCGGATGTTGGTTTTCAGCATCCCTAGAGATTCGGTCGATCACGATACACTTGCGACTTCAGGTAACCCCAAAGCCAATAATCGCACGGACTGAGGTCTGGGAACCTGGGAGGCCAAGCATGACGAAAGTGGTGGCTGAGCACACGATCATCACCGAACGACGTGAAGAAGATATCTTTCACGCGTCTAGCAATACTTCGTTTTGTTTTCATTTTAAAAAAAATGTATTTTGGTTCTAATAAAATCCCATGTCATTCTAAGCGTGTGTGTCAATTTTTACCCCTCTATCTACATTATTCCGTGATTTATTAAGTACTCAAATTTATACTGACTTTTTGATCACCCGGTAGTACAAGCGTAATTAAAAATGATTATTTTTCAGAAGGGAGAAGCAATACGGGTAATCAATACCACCGAACGCAAACAGCAACGCCAGCTGCAGGACGCGGTACGAAACAGCAGATTCACTCGCGCACCAATAAAAGAAAACTTTGTTACGTAGTGTATGGTCTTGTGGCTTAGGGTCAGGGTAGCTATCAGCGTGAACAAACGCATGTTATAGAAGACTATGTGGCGTGTTTGGTGGTGATAGGATACATTTGATCACATAGTTTATGTGCAGACTGTCTGGAAAATGTCCTTCGAATACAATTAGTAATACAAAAATAGTAAACAGTAAAGACGTGCCGAAAGTAATAGTTTTACTGAATGAAAAGTAATAAGGAAGAAATTTGCATCCTTCATGAATTTTGCAGGGATTTTCAGTGAAAAATGTTTCGTAAAGTTATTCAGTCGACAATTGAAGGGCTTTTATTGTTTGTAACACCAATTCTCCTTAACTAGGTTTCGTAGGTGGTGTTTCCTCGTAAAGCGATTGTTTACTCACGGTAAAGAATATTCATGCAAAATCGATCCATTAGTTCAGGAGTTGGGGAACACGGTTAAATGATATCAGTTATATATATAATCTGAAATGTATGCCGTAGATGACTTTTTCGTCCTTACATCGAATGGCGTCTGATATTAAATATGTGTTCGTTTCTTTGACATCGATTCTGTAGTTTAGGAGGAAATGTGGAATATACATACTTTGATGACAGACATTTTTGTAATATACCTTTTTAAAAAATTTTAAAAAATTACAAAGTCACTCCCATGTTGGTGGCCAGCACCAAGTATTCGCCAGTTTTTGCATTAGTTATTGGTTTCAACAACACCTTATGACAATTAAAGCTTGTGTTTCAATTTTTACCACTGTACATACGTTATTCCGTGAAATATTGACTTCGAATGTTAACAGGCTTTGGGTTCACCCTATATATATCACCGACCGCTCCTGCCGCCGCAAAGTTGCTCTCCGATTCAGCGCGGCGCTAGGAGAGTCGTTATCGAAGTCGCAACTGAGTTCGCTGTTGTCGAACCTACCTCCCCTAGTCCCGTAACTATCTTGTCTGCGGTCCCTAGCGTGCAGTTGTGTCCTTCGGAAAGAGAGAACCATCCTGCCTCAGCCACGCTACCACATTCACCAACAGTAAATAATCGCCCAGCGCTTGTTCCTCGATTCTTAATGGAAGCTGACAAAGATACCATTGGAGTAGGTTACTACTTGCTCCATAGAACATGATTACGACCTTCCATAGTTATGTGAGACTTGTCAGTTTAATAAAGGGTATCTTTAAAAGATCTTAACCTCCAGCAGGTGCACCTGTTCACAGATTTATACAATCGGCGTATCCAACGTGTTGGCTAACATGGAGACATTTAAAAATCGACTTATACCTTCATTATTGTCCCGACGGGTGTTATGTGCAGTGCAGTAATTTTCGGTGGTAATGAATTTTTTTAAACGGTAAATTCAGTGTAAAGCTGTCATTTCTGGCGTACTCAGTGCACCGCGCGCCTGGTCTTGTAAGTATTATTCTATCTCTTCGAACATAGTGGTTATTTTACGTACAACGTTCTTGTGACCCGTCATCAATATAAATTTTTATTTTAGGGGAAGAAAACGTGTAAGGAGGAATAATGGTTCCTGAAGAAGATCCAGATTTTACGAAAGATGAAGACACTTTATCGGACGATGATACTGATGAGGAAGTGGGGGTAAATTACACGTGGTGACCATGACACCGGAAGTCATCAAGAGTATGAGTCAGACGAAGACAGTAATTGTGAATTAGTTTCTATTTGTCATTTGTGTGTGTGAAGAGACGAAACTTGTAATTGGAGGAAAAGTACTGGTTCTGCCACAAGCAAAGTGAAAAGGAAAAATATACCAAAAATTTCTCATGGACCCAAGACTATTGACAGGGATGTAGCAACCGAGATTTCAGGATTCCTCAACTTCATTAACATGGAAATCATCGATACTACTGTGAAACACACAAATAAATACATTCAGCTCATCAGCATTTTATGTTTATCAGAGAGACAAGAAAAGAAACGACAAGAAATGTATCAACACTCAGATAACTAGTCATTTGAATCTTGACATCTCTTAAACTGCAAGCAGTGAACTTAGGCTGTCTGTAAGCTGTTATAATATGGTTTCCGTATGCATTCACTACTAATAAATCATTTTCAACGCTGATAGCGAAATATAGATTTTTAGAACTACGTCATGTGTTTAGATATATATCAACTTTTCTAAATAAAGTATCATTAACAGCAACACTAAAAAACGAAACATTATTTCTCACTGTCACTGTGCAACAATGTATAGATACTTCTTGGCTAGATATGTAACGCACCCCCATGAACCACAGACATTGCCGAGGGGGGGAGGCTTGCGTGCCTCAACGCTACAGATAGGCATACCGTAGGTGCAACCACAGCGGAGGGGTATCTGCGGAGAGGCCAGACAAACGTGTGGTTCCTGAAGAGAGGCTGCAGCCTTTTCAATAGTTACAGGGGCAACAGTCCAGATGATTGACTGAGCTGACCTTGTAACATCAGTTAACATGGCTTTGCCATGAAGTTACTGCGAACGGCTGAAAGCAAGGGAAAACTACAATCATTACTTTCCCCGAGGACATGCAGCTCTACTGTATGAACATATGATGATTGCGTCGTGGGTAAAATATTCCGGAGGTAAAATAGTCCCCCCTTCGGATCTCTGCGCGGGGGCTACTCAGGAGGATGTCGTCATCAAGAAAATCAAAGCAGGTATTCTACGGACTGGAGAGTGGAAAGTACAAAACATTGTACAAAACCCAGACATCAGTTATCAGAGTTAAAGGTCATGAAAGGGATTCAGAGGTTGGGAAGGGTGTAAGATAGGGTTGTAGCCTTTCCCCAATGTTATTCAATTGGTACATTGAGAAAGTTATAAAGGAAAGCAAGGAGAAATTTGGAGAAGGAATTAAGGTTATGGGCGAAGAAATAAAAACCTTGCAATTTGCTGATGACATTGTAACTGTCAGAGACACCATAGGACCTAAAGGAGCAATTGATAGGAATGGACAGTGTGTTGGTAGGAGCACATAAGATGAATATTAATAAGAGCAAAACAACGGTAACGGAAGCAGTCTTAGAAAAGCAGGCGATGCTGAAAGAACTAGATTAGTTAACGAATCAATGAAGCTGGTAAATGAGTTTTGTAACTTGGGCAGTGAAATAACAGATGATGGTCGCAGTACAGAGGATAAAAAATGCAGAATGGCAATGGGAAGAGAAGCGTTTTTGAAAATATAGATTTGCTAACATCGAATATTAATATAAGCCTAAGGAAGTCCTTTCTAAAGGCACTTGTGTGGAGTGTGGGAAACATGGACGATAAACAGTGCGCACAGGATGAGGACTGAGGCTTTTGAAATGTGGTGCTAAGAAGAATGCTGAAGATTAGGTGGGTGGATCGCGTAACTAATCAGGAGGTATTGTTCAAAATTGGGAAAAAAGTAATTTCTATCATACTTCGACCAAAGAAGGGATCGATTGATAGGACACATACTTCGACATCGAGGAATTGTGCATCGAAGGTCAGGGGAAGGCCTCGTGCTGAATACAGTAAGCAAATTCAAATGGGTGTAGGTTGCCTTTCTTATGAGCAGGTGAAGGGATTTGCTCAGGATAGAGAAGGGTGGAGAGTTGCATAAAACCAGTCTCTGGACTGACGACCACAAAAACAACAACAACAACAACAACAACAACAATTTTCGTGTGTGAAAAAATATATAGCTACCTGCTCAATGTCAGATTTCGCAGCTAATTATATTGAAAGTTTCAAAGGGTCATGCATGCCGGCTCTCACAGTGTTACCTAAACAAATGTGACAAAGCTATGCTGATAAAGTTAATTTTCGAACGGTGGCAAAATCTATTCAGTTAGGAAATGATCCGATAAATCGATCTGTAGACCGAAACTGGAAGCCTACGTACTAATTATCGTAATCATTGACGTAAATAAAGCAATTTATTCTACACAAATGGACCACTGTTGGATTCGCTACTTATTGGCAGTTTGCGAAAGTAAGCTGTTATGTCTTTCAGTGAACCCAACGTGTGTTAAATGACAGTATGTTGCGCTGTTGGTACGAGATATTTCTATGCATTAGTTTGCTGCTTTGAAAATGTGAAATGACTGTCTGGTATGGGTAACTACTTCCAATATCAGTTTTAAAAATTGGTTCACATTATAGTTTCATTGCACCTCAATTTCTGTTTACAATTGCTCATGTAAAATATCTGGGACACAGTTTGAAAGTGGGTCAAACGAAGCGAGCAGCATCCTGGAAATTTCATAGGAGTATACTAGTCGTTGAAGAAATCTCCTAGTCTACGAATTGTAAGCATCATCAAGGATACACAATTTACATCTACACATGTGAGACGGGAGCTGTAATTAGTATATTTTTCATACTAACCTTGTGTTACTGTACCTTTCTCTTTACGCTAATTATTGAAATATGTAAATTTTTTTTTTTTTTTTTAGATCTTTATTTATTTTGATTTCTGTGCCTTTGGGGGCACATCAGTGGTGATGGGCTCCTGGGATTGTAGTACATTCTATGTTTCTATGAAAATTTCGGGATTTTAATGTTTATTGACGCAGCTTGGCTGCTAAAAAGTGGTTTTACGTGTTGGGCACGGTCAGGCCGCTCAGAGCAAAGACGCTCTTGGGGGTCTCTCCCTCCCACCAACTTTCGCTCGCCTTCGGGGAAGGACAAGAGGGGCTGGCTTGACCTGTTTGGCGCCGACGCTACAGGCGGCGGAGTATACCTGGCAGAATTTTTTAGAGTGTGTGGGGCGCTTTACACGATGCTGACCTGCAGTTTACCGTGGGTGATAGTGGGCACTGCCTTTTTAGTCATTCAGCCGTTTCGCAAGAGAGGAATTTGCCAGATACAAACAGTAGCAGAGTGCTCTGGGCCACGGGCTGTTTATGGAGACGTACTACCATTAGGCGTTATCTAAAAAAACTTCCTAGAAAGCAGCAGAGTTTGAACACAGTTTGTGTGACAAATGGTTAGGTTGAGAGGAAAGCTTTCTGCCCGTCTGGCACGCCAAGGGTTTGGCTGCAGCGGCTGTATATATAGCACAACATTAACATTTTTAGGTCGTGTGACCGTAGCTAGGAGCAAGGTGAAATTCCTTGCAGAGCATTCACCCTGGGAACGGTGAAATCCGCGGGAAGCTTTGGTGGCGTGGGCGGAGCCTCTTGGCAGCCGCAGAGAACGCGTCCTGATTCGGCAGCGTATTTTTGTATGACAGCTAAACAATTTGTCAACGGCGCTACGCCGTCCGATTGGTTTGACTGTTAGCCGTTAGCAGATATTGGTGTGTCTTTTCGCGCGTGGGTGAGGCCGCCCGGCACTTTCGGTGAGCTGCTGCAGAGCGCAAGGACGTACGAGGACTCCTGTTTGTGCGTCCAAGGGGTAAGGACCACGAGAGACTCCATTTTCAGTGTCCGAAGTGTACGGAACTGGAAGACTCTGCACGGACCTCGCTTGAGCGTCTGTAGTGTGCGGACCTCGGGAGACACGCTATACTCAGTTTAGATATGTGGGGAGGACATCGTCTTAAACGGTTCTCTGGTTAGACTTGTGTGTGATTCCGCAGATTCGACCTTGTAGAACTTGTTTTTACTCACTGACGTTTCATTGTCCGGTGATTACGCTGTGAGCAGCCACAGTTTAGTTTTCGTTTTGCTAGAAGTCTCTATTTGAGCACTCGCGCCTTTGCGAATCGAGCACTTTTTTTACAGATCTTATTACGCAAGTGACTGATCGATTTGTGCCAAGTGGCCTTTGTGTCACCTATGCAAACTATTGATTAGTCTACTAGCGTGATAATCGCACAGCAACTGCCTAGCGGCGCCGTACTAGTGACGCTGTGTTAAGTTACATGTCGACCCTGCTTAACAGGTCGCAGCAATTACGCTCGGATAAAAACTTCAGCTCATCCGCTCCCACCGCCTGCTGCCTGCGAGACGCTACCTTCAATGATCATCTGTGTGGGTAAGGTAACGCACTTTCTGGGGGGTTGAATCTGACTTGTTGGATTCTGTCCCTTATTTTATTCTTTTGAGATCCGCCTATTTACTCTGGGGAGTTTAGGGCTAACGATAATTTCAAGCCCCTGTGTAGCCAATCTAATAGCATTCTGTTTTACAAAACCCTCGATCTTTGACTCAGCCAGTCATTTTTGTGTCTCAATGTTTTAACATTTGTAAAAGATTGTTTGAACACAATTATTTGTTTTACATGATAGGAAATGTCATCTGATTTTTTTTTGTTTAATTATAATAAATTGATTTTGAGCAGATGGTCTTTCATTTAAGAGGGAAACAGAATAGTTAAATTCCACAGTTAACCAAATTTTTTCAAGTACAGTTTTTGTTTGTTTGGTACAGCTGATACATTGCAATAGAATAAGAATATTTATTATATGTTTGAAAATATGATCACATCATAGCTGATCAGTAACAAGTGGCGACCCAAGATGATTAATTGCTGTCCTATAACTAAAGACATAGTTCACACTTGGCGATTCCTGCCATAGAACTATCGAGTAAGTTTACACTTGGCAACACCTGCCAAAGGCTTATCGATATACTTTACATATAATTACTACGCAATCCACCCTAAGGTGCGTGGTGGAAGATACTGAACACCACTACTACACTCCTGGCCATTCAAATTGCTACACCTTGAAGATGACGTGCTATAGACGCGAAATTTAGCTGACAAGAAGAAGATGCTGTGAAATTTAAATTATTAGATTTTCAAAGAATTAACACAAGGTGGACGCCGGTGGCGACACCTAGAATGCGCTGACATGAGGAACGTTTCGAACTGATTTCTCATACACAAACAGCAATTGACAGGCGTTGCCTGTTGAAACGCTGTTCTGATGCCTCGTGTAAGGAGGAGATATGAGTACCATCCCGTTTCCGATCAGAGATCCCAACGGCCTCGTATTACTAGCAGTCGAGATGACAGGCATCTTATCTTCAAGGCTGTAACGGATCGTGCAGCCACGTCTCGATCCCGGAGTTAACAGATGGGCACGTTTGCAAGACAACAACCGTCTGCACGAACAGATCGACGACGTTTTCAACAGCATGGACTATCAGCTCGGAGACTATGGCTGCGGTTACCCATGACGCTGCATCACAGACAGGAGCGCCTGCTATGGTGTACACAACGACGAACCTGGTTGCACGAATGGCAAAAGTCATGTTTTCGGATGAAACCAGTTCTGTTTACAGCACCATGATGGTCGCATCTGTGTTTGTCGACATCGCGGTGAACGCACGTTGGAAGGGTGTATTCGTCATCGCCATACTGGCGTATCGCCCGACGTGATGGTATTGGGTGCCACTGGTTACACGCCTCGTTCACCTCTTGTTCGCATCGACGGCACTTTGAACAGTGGCCGTTACATTTCAAATGTGTTACGACCCGTGGCTCTACCCTTCATTCGAATACCTGCAAAACCCTACATTTCAGCAGGATAATTCACGACCGCATGTTGCAGGTCCTGTACGTGCCTTTCTGAATATGGAAAATGTTCGACAGCTGCACTGTCTAGCACATTTTCCATATCTTTCACCATTTGGAAACGTCTGGTCAATGGTGGCCGAGCAACTGGTTCGTCACAATAAGCCAGTCACTACTCTTGATGAACTGTGGTATCGTGTTGAAGCAGCATGGGCATCTGTACGTGTACACGCCATCCGACCTCTGTTTGCCCAGGCGTATCAAGGCTGTTATTACGGCCAGAGGTAGTTGTTCTGGGTACTGATTTCTCAGGATCTATGTACCCAAATTGCGTGTAAATGTATCCACATGTCAGTTCTAGTGTAATATATTTGTCCAAAGAATACCCGTTTATCAACTGCATTTCTTCTTGGTGTAGCAATTTTAATGGCCAGTAGTGTAGTTACTCCCATATACCTAGAACGAGGGAAAAACGAATACTTGAATACATCCGTACGAGCCCTAATCTCTCTCATCTTCATGGTCATTACGCGAAATGTAGGTTGGTTGCTGTAGTCCACCTCAAATTCCGGCCCTCTAAATTTCTCAACAATGTTTCTCGAAAAGAAGGTCACCATCTCTCCATTGACTTCCACTTGAGTTCTTGAAACATTTCAGTAACACTCGTGCATTCATCGGATTTACCAAGTACAAAGCTAGCCGCCTGCCTCTTTCTGCTTCTGTCCTCCTTTAAACCGATTAGGTGGAGATTCCAAAAACTTGAGAAATACTCGAGATGGGTCGCACTAGCGTTTTACATGCGGGCCTCTTTACAGACGAATCACACTTCCCCAAAATTCTCCCGTTAAACCTAAGTCGACCATTCGCCGTTCTCACGACTGTCCGTAAGTCTTCGTTCCAGTTGATACTGTTGTGCAGCATCATGCCTAGGTATTTAACTGACGCAATTCTGTCCAGCAGCACACTAATAATGCTGTATTCGAACATTACAGCATTGTTTCTCGTATTCATCTGCTTCGCCTTACATTTTTATACATTTTGCGGTAATTGTCATTCCTCACACCACGTAGAAATTTGGCCCAAGTCATACTGGAGCCCACTACAGTTATTCAATAACGACACCCTCTTGTTCACCTCA
Organism: Locusta migratoria; assembly: GCA_026315105.1. Taxonomy (NCBI): domain Eukaryota; kingdom Metazoa; phylum Arthropoda; class Insecta; order Orthoptera; family Acrididae; genus Locusta; species Locusta migratoria. The sequence continues at coordinate 151,816,365 of CM048746.1, read as the reverse complement.
GTATCATCAGCAAAGAGCCACAGGTTGAAACTCACTGTGAAGGTAAGGTCATTTATATAGATAGGTAGGGTGGGGGGAGGGGGCGGCCGCGCTGGCCGAGCAGTCTGCGGCGCGTCAGTCACGTTCTGCACCGCCACTACGGTCGGGGGTTCGAATCCCCCTCAGGCATGGATATTTGTGCCGTCCTTAGTACTAGCTAGTTCATCAGTAGTTTGTAAGTTTAGGGACTGATGACCCCCTAGTTAAGTCCCATAAGCTCTACAAACATTTGAACGTTTTTGAATACAGATAGCGAATTTTTCTTAGGTAAGCGCCGTACCTCGCGAATGATGAAGGATTACACTTTGGAAAGTCTTATCCAAAAGCTTATTATGTAAATATATTAGTATTGAGATTTTATCGTTCCGCAGTTGTTTCCTCTCAGAAGTGCCTCGTCCTCTTCAATATTCACGCTGTGTTTCTTCGACCCGCCACACAGTGGAGAATACGCGACTCCTGTGACAAAGATCTGCTGTGTATAAAGGTACCGTTCCACTGTGAGATCGCCTTGCATTGTCAGGACTGAGCGGATGCTTTTGAGGGGATTAGCGTCCTGTGTCGCTCTCGCAGACGTGAAGGATGTTACTGCGGTACCCCGCAGAGGAGGCGGGCGAGGCTTCGCTGAAATCGAAAGGACGAAGCCGCACATCCGCTCTCCACATCACGCACGGGTGTGTCTCTTACAAAGCTCTGACTGTTAACGTCGGTGGAAGCTACTTAAGGCATATATATGCATATCAAAATGGTCTTACCTAATGCTGAGTGTGCTACAAGCCCCTACAATCTCGTAAACAGCCGACCGCGAACGGCGGACAAATTGAAGAACGCCTCGGCAGCCATTATAGTGGTAAACTACCGCGCGAAATTTGTTATTTTACACAATCATAAAGTGAAACTTTTTCGAACTTCCTGTCCACCAGTACTGTATGAAGTATCTCGATTTAAAGAGCTCCCAATATTGTAAAAGGGTTCATTTTTTTCTTTCAATCCGTTATCGGCTTGACTAACAGCCTGTTATGCAAGACTAACTATCTCTGAACACAGCTAGTAGGGCTACGTGTATTCCTGTCATATATAAATGGGAAGACAGTATTCGTTCCTTTTTATCCCTTTATTAAATAGATTGATGCAGTTAAGTGCTGAGTAACTCTTCAACCTTGTGTTTCATGTATACTGTCAATAGTCAAACAGTACAGACTGACTACCGAGTACATATAGGCAGTAGCTATATAATACACAATTTATCTCAAATCAGAAATGTTCAAATGTTTGTAAAGCTTATGGGACTTAACTACGGGGTCATCAGTCCCTAAACTTACAAAGTACTTACGAACTAGGACGGCACAAATATCCATGCCCGGGGGGGATTCGAATCCCCGACCGTAGTGGCCGTGCTGACCGTGACTGAAGCGCCTCAGTCACCTCGGCCACCGCGGCCGGCACACAACACTCGTATTTGTCTGACGCTTGCCTCTACCATGGCGGTCGGCCTAAGGTTAAAATTATCTCGCGACACCAGCACCTTTAGGAAGTCTAGTTTACTTTACAAGGTCTTTGGTGTGCTACGACAGAAGGCGATGAAAGAAAGTAGAAAATTAAACCGATTATTGCTATTATAGCAACATAGATAAATATCAGTTTTTTTTTCTTGAGCCATATGCCGCACAAGCAGGGTCGGCTTTGTTAAACGGATTTGGCGTGTTAATGGTGACGGTGTGGTCGGATGCCCTTCCTGTCTGCACCCCACGCCCCCAGGAGAAAATGTGCACCCCAAATGTTTGCGTATAGTGTGTTATATGTGTGAAAGTGTAAAGTGTTACGAAATGATTGCGAATCGTGTAAATGAGGCGGGACTTGGGGACCAGCCCGGTATTCACCGAGGGGATGTGGAAAACCGCCTATAAACCTCATCCAGGCTGGCCGGCTATCCGACCCCCTCGCTAATCCGCCGGGCAGATTCGAACCGGAGCCGGTACGCCTCCACATCTCTGAACGCGGTGCGTTAAACCACAGGGCTTACCGAGCGGGTTGGTAAATATCAGTAAATGAAAAGTATGAAATCAAGAAAGATGAAGAAACGGAACGCTATATTCTGACAGATGAAAATATAAGAAACAGGGACAAAAAATCGTAATACCCAATTTATTCCAGCAGTTGTCGCAATAGTTACACTAGCTACATCGCCAGAAATAAAAATTTGTGTACCCTCTTAGAGTTTACAGTTCACTCAAAAGATATTGTTGAAAGAGTGCATATGGATTACAAAGAATGATAACATTTACAGATAAAGTGTTCAAGCGGCACTATGGTGGCATTCTATATTCACGAAATTGCTAACCTAGTTCTTTTTGCTGACGATACAAATATAGCTAGCACGCCTGACAAACAGGAATTAACTGATGAAATTGTAAACGATGTCTGTCAGAAAATTATTAAGTGGTTCTCTACAAATTAAAAAAAATTAAAAAAAAAAAAAAAAAAAAAAAAAAAAAAAAAAAAAAAAAAAAACAGTATATACAGTTTCATACAATAAATGGAACGGTACATTAATAAATGTAGACTTTGAACAGAAATCTGTAGCTAAGGTAGGATTTTCAAAATTTGTAGGTGTACACATCGATGAGGGATTGAATTCAAAATGTTCAAATGTTTGTGTAGTCTATGGGACGTAACTACGGCGTCATCAGTCCCTAAACTTACAAACTACTTAGGAACTACATACGAACTAGGACGGCACAAACATCCATGCCCGAGGGGGGTTTCGAACCCCCGACCGTAGTGGCCGTGCAGACCGTGACTGAAGCGCCTCAGTCCCCTCGGCCACCGCGGCCTGCAAGGATTGAATTAGATGAAACACATTGAAGACCTGCTTAAACGTTTGATTTCAGCTACGTATGCTATCAGGGTCATTGCAAAATTTGGTAATATACACCTCTGTAAATTAGCTTACTATGCCTATTTACATTCACTGCTTTCTCATGGGATCATATTCTGGAGCAACTTAACAAATGTTCAAATGTTTGTTGAGCTTATGGGACTTAACTACGGCGTCATCAGTCCCTAAACTTACAAACTACTTATAAACTAGCTTATCCTAAGGACGGCACAAATATCCATGCCCGAGGGAGGATACGAACCCCCGACCGTAGTGGCCGTGCAGACCGTGACTGGAGCGCCTCAGTCCCCTCGGCCACCGCGGCCGGCGCATCTTAACAACGAGTAAAACACTATGCATTGCACAAAAGCGTGTAATCCAAATAATTGTGGAGTCCACCCAAGATTATCCTGCAGAAATTTATTTAAGGCTCTAGGGATTTTCACTGTAGCTTCACAACATATGTAGTCACTTAATGAAATTTACTATAAATTCAACAGAAATGGTACTGTGCATAGCTACAACACTAGGTGAAAGGTTAAAAGTAACGTTGGTACAGAAAGCGTTGAATTATGCTGCATTTCTTTGGTCACTGGACAAGGAGCATCAAAAGTCTGACAGACAGCCAACTAGTATTTAAAAAGAAAAATAATTTTTGAATGGCAACTCCATCTACACTTCAGATGAATTTTTAGAGAAAACTTAGTAATTTTACTACAAAATACGTAAAAGAACAAAATTTAAGTAAAGACTAAAAGTCTTTAAATTATTGAGTGTCGTTTGTAGACACCATTTATTAAACAGACATGTTCCATACCATTGCGAAATGTATTTATGATCTATGGCAGCGGTCTCCAACCTAGGGCAGCTTCGCACTGGGCCACGAACGCTCGTCGAGAGTCAAAGACAACAAAAAATTATCGGTAGGTTCAGGGGTTTCACTCGTCAGTTACCAAGGTCACCGAGTAAAAAAATAAAATAAGAGTTAGATGTTTTGTGGATCCTGTATCACTCGTAAGGCTTTTTTTTTTTTTTATTTTGATTAAAATCAAATGTTTGTGTAGCTTATGAGACTTAACTATGTGGTCATCAGTCCCTAAACTTACAAACTACTTATGAACTAACTAATACTAATGACGGCAAAAATATCCATGTTCGAGGGGTGATTCGAAACCCTGACCGTAGTGGCCGTGCAGACCGTGACTGGAGCGCCTCAGCCCCTCGGTCACCGCGGCGGGCCACTCCAAAATCTCCCTGAAATACAACATAAAACGTACTGCTTGTATTTTTTTATGTTGAAAATCAACAATATCGCGCGCCACCAGGAGGCTGGATGTGTACACCGCAACAGACTGCCCTACAGCGGTGGCAGCTCATGGAGTAACCACACAATTTTTCTCAAAATTGAACTAAACCGTTTGTTACAGGAGCCATGAAAGAATGAGTATGATCCATCATTGTGATCATAACTGCAGACTTTATTCTAGTGTTTTCTTCATTTCGGAATACGTGTGTAGAGCCTTTCGCTGCACAGACACCTCGCCTTCCGTTTGTCCACTACGGTGAACACGTGATCGGGCCGTGCTGCCCTTCTGTGTGGAAGCCCAGGGCGTCACATTTCTATACCTACTCCGTCTCAGTTCGGCGAACGGAGTGCAGTCGGGGATCGTGTTCTATCTCTCGGTTGTGTGGTACAGTTACTGCCACTTTACCTGAATATGGATGCTTGGTTACGGACCGGCACTTGCCGCAAGACAAAGCACTCAAGTGATGAAAGAAACTTCCACATCAGACTCAGTACACAGTCAGGCTGTAAGTACGTCAGCGCCGAGCCCAAGCAGCAGAAGAATATACTCTTGGCCATTAAAATTGCTACAATACAAAGATGACGTGCTACAGACGCGAAATTTAACCGACAGGAAGAAGATGCTGTGGTATGCTTAAGATTAGCTTTCAACAGCATTCACACTAGGTGGGCGCCGGTGGCGACACCTACCACGTGCTGACATGAGGAAAGTTTCCAAACGATTTCTCATACACAAACAGCATTTGACCGGCGTTGCCTGGTGAAACGTTCTTGTAGTGCCTCGTCTAAAGAGGAGAAATGCGTACAATCACGTTTCCGATTTCGGTTTATCGTAACGCGCCGTTGCTGCTCGCGTTGGTCGCTATCGAATGACTGTTATCATAATATGGACTCGGTGGGTTCAGGAGGGCAATATAGATTGCCGTACTGGATCCCAACGGCCTCGTATTACTAGCAGTCGAGATGACAGGCATCTTATCCACATGGCTGTAACGGATCGTGCAGTTACGTCCGAATCCCTGAGTCAACAGATAGGGACGTTTGCAAGACAACAACCATCTGCACGAACAGTTCGACGAAGTTTGCAGCAGCAGGGACTATTAGCTCGGAGACCTCGGCTGCGGCTACCCTTGACGCTCAATCAGCCGGCCGCGGTGGCCGAGGACACTGAGGCGCGTCAGTCACGGTCTGCACGGCCACTACGGTCAGGGGTTCGATTCCCCCCTCGGGCATGGATATTTGTGCCGTCCTAGTTCATAAGTAGTTTGTAAGTTTAGGGACTGATAATCCCGTAGTTAAGTCCCTTAAGCTTAGCAAACATTTGAACGCTGCATCACCGACAGGTGCGATGGTGTACGCAACGACGAACCTGGGTGCACGAATGGCAAAACGTCATTTTTTCGAACGAATAGAGGTTTTGTGTACAGCAACATGATTGTCTCATCCGTGTTTAGGGAAATCGCTTTGAACGCACATAGGAAGTGTGTATTTGTCATAGCCATGCTGGCGTATCACCCGGCGTGATTGTGGGTGGTGCTATTGGTTTTACATCTGGATCACCTCTTGTTCGCATCGACGGCACTTTGAATAGTGGCCGTTTCATTTCAGGTGTGTAACAACCCTTGACTCTGCCCTTCATTCGCTCCCTGCGAAACCCTACATTTCAGCAGGTTAATGCACGACCGTATTTTGCAGGTCCTGCATGGGCCTTTCTGGATATGGAAAATGTTGGCCTGCTGCCCTGGCCAGCACATTCTCCAGATCTCTCACCAATTGAAAACGTCTGGTCAATAGTGGTCGAGAAACTGGCTCCTCACAATACTCCAGTCACTACTCTTGATAAACTGTGGTATCGTGTAGAAGTTGCATGGGCATCTGTACCTGTACACGATATCCAAGTACTGTTAGACTCAATGCCCAGGCGTATCAAGGCCGTTGTTCTGGGTACTGATTTCTCTGGATCTATGCACCCAACTTGCATGAAAATGTAATGACATGTCAGTTCTAGTATAATATATTTGTCCATTGAATACCCGTTTATCATCTGCATTTCTTCTCGGTGTAGCAATTTTAATGGCCAATAATGTATTTTCATAAATTTTATGCAAATAATTTGAAAGGCATAATTCTAAACATTAATCTTCTTTAAAGAGTAAAATAATTTAAAATTGTTTTCTTTTTCAAACACCGTTATTTTTAAAACAAATGAATGAGACATTTACTAACTCAAGGGATGCCACACAGGGGGACGTCCAGGACATTTCATATGGTATGCCTAAAACTACTGTTATAAATAAAACCATTTTCTTTTGCTATCTTTTAAAGTAAAATAATAACGCATTGATTGTAAAAGTAGTATCTATTTTACGTTAACGCGGTGGAAATGAGCGTAAATAATCAGGTCGTAAAATGTTTAAGCAGTTAGTTAGTAGCCAAGTAGAAAGGTCTTTACCATTTAATTAACATGAGAATGTACGCTTAAAAACTGAAGTAAAACAAAGCTATCGTTTGTCAATTTGGGCGACCATTTCACACCCGGTGGCGCCGTGACCTACCAAGCATACGAACAATCGGCACATAACTTCAGCGTAGCAGTAACAATAGCGGCGGCATCAAAGCATGAAAACCGCTCACTAACAACAAATTTTCAAATGTTTGTAAAGCTTTTGGAAATTCTGTGTCACCACTCCCTAAACTCACAAACTACCTTATACTAAAGACGGCACAAACATCCCCTGAACGGGAACGGCCGCCGGCCGCGGTGGCCGAGGGGACTGAGGCGCTCCAGTCACGGTCTGCACGGCCACTGCCGTCGGGGGTTCGAATCCCCCCTCGGGCATGGATATTTGTGCCGTCCTTTGAATAACGTAGTCCATAAGTAGTTTGTAAGTGTAGGGACTGATGTCCCCGTAGTTAAGTCCCATAAGCTTAACAATTTGAACATTTTTTGGGGAACGGCCTCAATGCTCTCGGCCACTCCACCGCGGCCACTAACAACAGCACAAATTCTTAGTGGCGGCATGCTTATCCATGCCTATTGAAGGCTCGATCTCGCATAGATAATAAATCTCTGGAAGGTGCCAGAACGCGTTCTGGCACGTCCTGTCCCAAATTAAGCCCTGGTTGTCAGCACTAACCAAATGAACATTATTAGTCCCCATTCAGTTCCTTACTTCTGTAGCACTCAACAGTCAACCTTCCAGATCCTATCATCCCTTTGCAACCACAGGGTTTGTGAAAAAGTGAACAAGATCCAGTAGAGTACGCCGAAAATTAAAAAAAAAAAAAAAATAAATAAATAAATAAATAAAAAAAAATAAAAAAAAAATCCAATAGTAAACAGTGCAAAAAAATTTGTAAATCCCTGCTGACTACAGCAGTAGCTAAGCATTTTCATGTTTCTTTCAGGGACTACTTTCGTAGAACTGAGGATGAAATCCAGTGGATTACTTTAAAAAATTGAAATTTCATCAAGTGACGAAGACTTGGTTACTGAACTATCATGTGACCAGTCTTTAAAATCGTATTTCAAAACAACACCATTGGTTCCATTCTGGATAAGTGTTCCGCAAGACCATCCAGCAATTGCCAAAATTGCTCTGAAACACTTGATGGGCTTTTCGACACCTATTTATGTGAACGACCTTTTTCAACAGTACTCTTTTTGAAAATTAAAAACAGAAATAGACTCGATGTAGATAGTGCTTTGAGTCTAAAGTTAACTAGTTTTCATCGAAATATTGACAGTCTTGGAAGTGACAAACGGTCACAAAAATCCAACAGAGAGTTTTTTTTAATTGACTACACGTTTTTGAGTTTTCACATACATAATTAAGTGCATACAATAAAAATCTTTTCTATATATTATGATTATGTAATTTTATATATTTTTACTAATAATGCGTACTATGTGTGTGTGTATGCGAGAGAACGCGCGCGCGTTCTCACGCGCGTGTGCGCACACCTACATTTTTGTGTTGACGATTTTTAATTTTTATGTAGTTCCTGGGCCTCCCAGATGTTTTTATGCAATGGCTGGGCCGCAGAACAAAAAAAAAGTTTGGGAACCGCTGATCTATGCAACAAGTATTAATCAAACCTAATCTAATCCAAATGACAATGCTTGCTCAAACATCAATGTAAGTACGTGGCAAAGCAGGCTCTGATTCTGGCATCTATTGGAACATACTCAGAAGAACGCTGTCTTGCGAAACACATTTTCATAGGTGCTCGACTTGTTCACGTTTTTCTGCAAGGCTAGTGGGTTCTACATCTGTATATATGTTCTGCAATCTACCCACAAGTTTCGTGGGAGAGAGTCTTCAGTACCACTACTAGTTATTTGCTTTTCTGTTCCGCTTCCATATAGAACGAAGGAAAAACGAATGCTTGTATGCATCTGTAGGAGCCCTGATCTCTCTAATCTTGTGGTCTTCATGCGAAATATAGGGTAGCGGCAGTAGACTCCTGCAATCCGCCTGAAATTCCGGCCCTTTCTTCAGGAATGATTCTCGAAAAGAACGTCGCCTTCCGTTGAGCGACTCTTATTTGCGTCCCACAAGCATTTCAGTAACCCTCGCGCATTGACCGAATCTACCATTTGCAAGCCTAGCCGCCCGTCTCTGAACTGCGTCTATATGCTCTTTTAAAACGGTCTGGTGGAGATCCCAAACACTTGAACATTACTCAAGAAGGGGTCGTTCAAGCGTTTTATATGCGGCCTCCTTTACAGACAAATCATACCTTCCCAAAATTTTCCCAATAAAGCGAAGTAGACCATTGGCCTTTCTCACGACTGCCGTTGAATGCTCGTTCCATTTCATACCGCTGTGCACCGTTAGGCCTAGGTATGTAATTTACGCGACTCTGTCAAGCAGCACACTACTAATACTGTATTCCAACATTATGAGATTGTATCTCTCACTGATCTGCATCACATTACACTCTTCTACATTTTGCGCTAATTGCGATTCATCACACCACCTAGAAATTTGGTCCACGTCATCCTGCATCCTACTACAGTCACTCAATGACGACACCATCCTGTTTCTACACATAGCATCATCATGAAACAGTCACAGACTGCAATTCACTGTGTCAGTTAAAGCATTTATGTAGATGGAAAATAACACCGATCCTATCACACTTCCCTGGGTTACCGCTGACGATTCCCTAGTCTCTGATGAACGTTCACCAACGTGGACAACGTACTGGGTTTTCTTATTTACATATTTTTGTACCTATTCAATATACCAGTCTTGTCAAAAACCTTAGAAAATTTTAAAAAAATTTGCAGTCTGTCTGTTGCTCTTCATCCATAGGACGTAAGATGTTATGCGACAAAGGTGAAGCTGGGTTTTTCACGATCGATGCTTCCTAAAGCCTTGCTGATGCATGGAGAGAAGCTTTTCCGTCGCAAAGGAATTGTCTGTATTACAGCTGAGATTATGTTGAAAAATCGCGCGTGGCAGTTATCGATTGGATATAAGTATGGAGGTCGTTATGGCTTGGAAATTTGCCGCACCTCTTGCAGAACACTTGCAGTGTATGGGTGAGCATTGTCTTGTGTCTTGCTGGATCAGCGTCGTCACCTATCAGCTGCAAGAATGACACAAGGTTTGAGTGGATATATTGTGGGAGTGGTGCTAGTTGGTGGGTGAAGTTAAGCAAGTATAGTTAGTTCAGGTTCCATTTGTTTTAATTAAGTAACTCTTTAAAATATTATAAAAAACGCAATGATCCCACACATTTAAGCGAAAGTGGAAAATTTTAAATGAAAAGCAAGCCTTGTAAATAAAATATTATTTACTAATTACCTGCCATTTAAATGAAAACACCTCGGCTTAGTTATCAAAATCACATTGAGCCGGAGAGCTGGCTACTCGTTAATTTAATACACCCACACAATTAAAACGGATGAGCTGATTCAAATAGGAAAGAGAGGAATAAGTTGCCCAAGGGTCAACAAGAACTATAGGTCTGACACGAGGTAGCTTATACAAACGGATAGAACGCCAAATTACAACCGCCGGGTGGCAATGTCTCACAGAGGGAAAAATTACTGCAACGAGAAAATAAAAAAAGGCAAGAAAAAAACAATGCTATACAACTACCTCCCGAGCAGATGCGAGCCAGGAGAGGGGCACAAACCAGATAAATTTCCCAGTTACGTTAACCAAGTTAATGTATATTGACTACTTGCTACTCAGAGCAAAGAGAAAAGAATACTTCAATTCAACCGAACTAAATCTGCGGTATAACACATGAATAAACAACTAACGACATAGACACAGGTAACGACGGCCCTTGGGGAACGATAACCGATCCTGACGAATTCACACACATATTTGCCGAGCGGACATTTATTTATTTCTTACTCTACGACAAGTGCAGGCACCCTTGCCATGCTGTAGGAGGAGGGTGTCAACCAACGCCCGGAAACATTTCATAGATCACAGATGAACAGCGGCTGGAGTGCGGAGTACTGTAGCAGTTGTTGACTGCTCCGACGCTTGGCGAGGGACGGACGCGGTGTCGCACGGCCGCTAAGAACGCGACCACACAGCACAGAGGCGCTGTTATAACTTGATGGAAAGGCCTCTCCGGACCAACCTCTTCAGCTCATGGCATGAATGGCTCCCTATGGACAGACAGAATGCCACCCAGAACAACTTCGATGCACATGCCCGGCCACAAACGGCCCCTTAAATCAAAATAACTCGACCCTGGCGATGCCATACGTCGTATCAAACTCACTACCTGATTCCCTCTCCAACTGCCTCTGCGCGCCACACGCGGCAAGGAAAACACCAGAAGACAATTGACGCGCGATAGATCGGAAAGCGCCACGAGCGGTGCAAGCACAGAGAGATCGATGGTACTTGCGCCAGTAATTAAATCAAGAACAGGGCCAATCGAAGAAACAGGAGCCGGTACGACACAACCTTCCTCCTTATCCAAGGACCCACACGCTAGGGAGATGAAGTGGCATGAGAAGTTACAAGCTTAACTTGACTAAGATGGACCTTAAAAAGTTTTTTGGTGGCTACTTCCCGAACTAAGAGGTTAACGGCCCCAGAAGTATCAATATAGCACACCATCCAACAACCCGCGATAAACAATGTCTAAAATCACCGCAAGTAACATAAATCAAGACATAAAGCCAAAAGCGTCGTCAATAGTAAGAGCCTAAGCACAAATGACAAGCCAAAATCAAAAGAAGACACAACGGTTTACATTAAAAGTGACCCGGCTCAAGATCCACCTCTCAAGCTGAAACAACGCAACAAAGCAATAGGCAGGAACACCTTTAAAAGTTCGTTAAAACTGAAGGCCAATAGGCGCGTCAATCACTGCGATCAAAAAGAGAACACAAAAACTCAAGACAGAACTACAGAAAAATCGGCACCGCTCAAACTCGCTTCCTCGAACCAAAAGCAACTGCCACGGACTTATTGCATCCACCACCAACACGCCCACCGACTGTCCAAACACCCAACAAGCGATGGCCTCAACTACCCCAAAGAAACTCCGATAGCTGCAACTACATTTTTCTCATTACAGCTATCGATCGATTATTAAACCTCCCACACTCACACCGATAGTTGATACCACCCACAAGCACAAATAATCCGAACTGCCCACGCAGGGCGATGGTGTCCCACAAGGTGCCCACAAGGCCATCCACTCAAAAAGAAGATAAGAACGACGATACTACAACCCCAAAAAGTACCAACACGCTATTAATAGCTACGTAAGCACGACTACAACAACTGTCCATAAGATATAAGTCAATCCGTCTGGAAGTATGGAGGGGGTGGGTGTCTCAATATAGGAAAGGGATTTGGAAATCTCTCTACTAGGGACTGCAGGGAGTTGAGAGTAGGAGTCAGCTCACTTGTGGTTTCCAAAAAGATTCTGACTGGCTTATTTAATGCTTCTCGGAGGCGCAGCACTAAATCGGCCACAGTGCCCTCAGTAGGTTCCTGCCGGATCGCGAGCTCATAGACAAGCATCTCTTTTTGACGTATTCCAATCCGTGACAAGGCCTGGCCATAGTAGATTGAGAATAATACCTGAAACCCACAATATATAACGAATAACTAGTGCAATGAACAACGACACAAGAAAAAGAAAATACACGGAAACTGTACTAAGGAACAAAGGCCGTATAAGATACCACTGAGAGGGTAATTATATATATATATATATATATATATATATATATATATATATATATATATATATATATATATATATATATATATAAGACCAGATAAGTGATGCAAGACAGAAGTTCAAGTTGAGAGAATCAATTTTTTTGATAAGTTGATAAGGCTCAAATTGTAGAAAAGACAACTCTTTAAAATACAGTAAGAACTCATTGAGCCCAGCAATTTAATCGATAGTGGAAAATTAAAATAAAAAGCAGGCCTTGTAAATACAATATTATTTACAAATGACCCCTGCCATTTAAATGAAAACTGTTCAGCTTAATTACCGAAATCACACTAAAATGGGTCTCCGAAATTTAAGTAAACAGAGCCCTTTAAAACTATAATTACCAAAACGCTCAAACATTTAAATAAAATCTGAGTTTTATTATAGAGGCTAGTAGAAGGAAAATGTGCTCAATGATATCTATAGGCGGAAGGGCAAATAAAATAAAATACGATAAAATTTACAAATCAGCCCTGCAATTTAAATGCACTCGGCTTACTTATCAAAATCACACTGAGGTTGGGATATGGCTACTCATTAATTTAATACACCCGCACAGGTGAAACAGATGAGCTGACTCGAAACGGGAAGGAGAGGAATAAGATACCCAACGGTCAACATGAACTACAGCTCTGACAAGAAGGGGCTTAGACAAACGGATAGAACGCCAAAATACGACCGCGGGATGGCAATGCTTAAAAGAGGGAAAAATTTCTCTAACGAGAAGATAAGAAAAAAAGAAAACCAAAGCTATATAACTACCGCCCGAGCAGATGCGAGCCAGAAGAGGGGTACAAACCAGATAAAATCCCCAGTTACCTTAACTAATTTAATTTATATAGAGTACTTGCTACTAGGAGCAAAGAGATAACAATAATTCAATTGAACCGAACTAAAAGTTCGGAATAACACATGAATAAACATGTAATGACGTAGACACTGGCAACGACAGCCCCTGGCGTTCGACCACCGATACTGGCAAATTGACACACACAAATTTGCGGAGCAGGACTGTATCAGTCACTTAACTTATTTATTTCGCTGCGGAGCGCGCGGTTGCTCGCCGTGGAGGTTCGAGTCCTCCCTGGGGCATGGGTGTGTGTGTGTTGTCCTTAGGTTAGTTTACCTAGGTTTAAGTAGTTTGTAAGCTACGGACTGATGACCACGCAGTTTGGTCCGATAGATTTACAAACATTTTTTGAACTTATTTATTTGTTACTCCACGACAAGTGCAGGCACCCTCGCGATGGTGTAGGAGAAGGGTCTTAAATAACGTTCGGAAACATTTCCTAGATCCCAGATGAAAAGCTGCTGGAACGACGCGAGGCGCAGCCGCGGCTGAGTGCGGAGTACTCTAGCAGTTGTTGACAGCTCCGACGCTTGGCGAGGGACGAACGCGATGTCGCACGGCTGCTAGGAACGCGACCATATAGCTGGGAGACGAAGTAAACAGCCCGCAGCGAGGTGCTATTATAACTCCACAGAAAAGGCCTCTTAGGACCAACCTCTTCATCTCATAGCATGCATGGCTGCCCACAGACAGATTGCCACCCAGGACAACTTCGGTGCACACGCTGGGCCCGGCCACAAACGGCCCCATAATCCAAATAACTCTACCTTGGCGATGCCGTGCATCGATCAAACTCACTGATAGGCTCTGCTATCCCTGCAGCGACCGACTCACTCCTCTCTCCAACTGCCTCGGCCCTTCATCGTAGCGCCACATGCGGAAACATAAACACACGACCGAAGACAATTGACGCGCAATAGATCAATCAGCGTCACGAGACATCTCTGCGCCACGAGAGATGGATGGTACTTGCGCCAGTAATTAAATCAAGGACAGGGTCAATCGAACAAACAGAAGCCGGGACGGCTCACGGATTTTACAACATTCTCAACATACCTAGCGCTGATCAGCGTACCGTCTACAAAACTTAAACGTCAACAAGTGTTGTGCTTATCGCACGCCAGATAATAAACTCGCGTGTCTTCCGAGAAATCACTCTACAAATCAGCGCTCGTCAAGTGCACAACGTACGTGGAAACGAATATCACTTGCGTTCAGGCAGAATCTTCTTTCATCGCTCAAGAGCGCACCCTGCCAATCCGTATTCGAAGTGAACGTGTGACGGGCGCAGTCGAGGCATGCACGTTGATTCTGAAGCGTGATTGGAAGAAGAGCGGGAGGTGTGAGCGGCCGTAGTACCACTGGTGGTAACCGGTTACCAACAGTTCGTGTTGGCACTCTGGGCTGACCAACCTTCTTATCAGCACTGTGGAAGCTGTACGATCTGATACTGTGGCTTTGGAATACGACTATCGTAGTGGACGTCTGTGCTGTGTGGACATCCAGAACCTCATCAACAGTTATAAGAATTTCACGTGACCACTGTAACCAACGTCGTTTTACAACTAACATAGCACGTCCAACATGTGGCATTTCTCCGTAAGGATCATCAGACCACCCAGAAGGGGTGGCCTATGTTTGCTTCACATTTTGATATCTGAGCCATATGGCTGTAAACATATCCTGTTAGAAGACTACAAACACAGATGCCGTTCTGACAGTTACTCCGTGACCAGTTTTGCCAGCAGTGAACTGGGATTTCCCACTAAAAAGCTTATAAAAATCAGCAGAAACCACTAGATTTTATTCGTGTGCTTAACAAAACCACTAGAGTGTTATTATTTGAAGTACAGAGTACGTTGAATAACCAAAAATATGAGACAATTCACCACTTGTGTTTAAAGCTAGAACAGTGTTATATTTTTTTTTCATTTCTTTATTTATTTATTTTTTATCAAAAATAAACAGTTGCAGGTCGTAATTTTATTCCCTTACCAGTTTTGAGCAATTATTGCTTTTTTTCAGAAGAGACTTCAAAGGAAAAATCGTCAGTGTTGTGAAGTGCATAGCTTGTAATAAATGAAATAAAAAAAGTAATATCCTGTGCATTCAAAAAATTCTTCGCATGATAAGCGAAAGTTCATATCACATTTCCCTTATCATGCGATAGTTAACAGTATGTATAAACTCTCCCTTTAAATATATTTTGAATTTTTATTTATTATTTTTAATTTTTGCAGGCTACGAACTTCACTACATTGACGAATTTTACTGTACAGTTACTCAAGAAGAGCAATAATTGCTTGAAACCGATAACGAAATAAAGTTTCTACTTTCGACTGGTTGCTATTCGTTTTTTATGAAAAATGGGGCACAAAGAATAACGTATATTGTATATGTTTAGGTGATATAAAATCAGGAGCTACGAGACGTTAGAAAATTACATAGTGCTGTTACTGAATGCTGCCTTCATCAAGTGCTTTTAAAAATAGTTTTCCCATAAAACCAACGAAATATTTTTAAAATCCACCATAATTCCAAGCAGCCACTATATGTAAAATTTTCCCACTAGACAGGTACTCAAAACAACCAGATTTAGTGGGAAAACCAGTAAGGTGGCAACAGTCTCCATGACGCTGTCTGCTGCCGGAAAAACTATTATCAAATGTTCAAATGTTTGTTAAGCTTATGGGACTTAACTACTGGGTCATCAGTCCCTAAACTTACAAACTACTTATGAACTACTTACAAACTAGGACGGCACAAATATCCATGCCCGAGGGGGGATTCGAACCCCAGACCGTAGTGGACGTGCTGACCGTGACTGGAGCCCCTCAGTCACCTCGGCCACCGCGGCCGGCAAACTATTATCATTACATATATTATGTATTAGCAGGCATCTGTCGTCATCGGATAAAAGTTGGCGTTGTGTTACCAGGTGTACTAATTATTATTTTTCCGTCGGGTACAAATATGTTATCTGCCTCTGTTACTATCGAGTTTGAAATATAAATGATATACGTGATTTTTTGAGCCCCATTCAACAACACTAAATCACTTTTCACTGTCAAAAAATGTTCAAATGTTTGTATGGTCTATGGGACTTAACTACGGGGTCATCAGTCCCTAAACTTACAAACTACTTATAAACTACTTACGAACTAGGACGGCACAAATATCCATGCCCGAGGGGGGATTCGAACCCCCGACCGTAGTGGCCGTGTAGACTTAAAAAAAACTCTCTGTTGGATTTTTGTGACCGTTTGTCACTTCCAAGACTGTCAATATTTCGATGAAAACTAGTTAACTTTAGACTCAAAGCACTATCTACATCGAGTCTATTTCTGTTTTTAATTTTCAAAAAGAGTACTGTTGAAAAAGGTCGTTCACATAGATAGGTGTCGAAAAGCCCATCAAGTGTTTCAGAGCAATTTTGGCAATTGCTGGATGGTCTTGCGGAACACTTATCCAGAATGGAACCAATGGTGTTGTTTTGAAATACGATTTTAAAGACTGGTCACATGATAGTTCAGTAACCAAGTCTTCGTCACTTGATGAAATTTCAATTTTTTAAAGTAATCCACTGGATTTCATCCTCAGTTCTACGAAAGTAGTCCCTGAAAGAAACATGAAAATGCTTAGCTACTGCTGTAGTCAGCAGGGATTTACAAATTTTTTTGCACTGTTTACTATTGGATTTTTTTTTATTTTTTTTTATTTATTTATTTATTTTTTTTTTTTTTAATTTTCGGCGTACTCTACTGGATCTTGTTCACTTTTTCACAAACCCTGAGGTTGCAAAGGGATGATAGGATCTGGAAGGTTGACTGTTGAGTGCTACAGAAGTAAGGAACTGAATGGGGACTAATAATGTTCATTTGGTTAGTGCTGACAACCAGGGCTTAATTTGGGACAGGACGTGCCAGAACGCGTTCTGGCACCTTCCAGAGATTTATTATCTATGCGAGATCGAGCCTTCAATAGGCATGCCGCCACTAAGAATTTGTGCTGTTGTTAGTAGCCGCGGTGGAGTGGCCGAGAGCATTGAGGCCGTTCCCCAAAAAATGTTCAAATTGTTAAGCTTATGGGACTTAACTACGGGGTCATCAGTCCGTACACTTACAATCTACTTATGGACTACGTTATTCAAAGGACGGCACAAATATCCATGCCCGAGGGGGGATTCGAACCCCCGACCGTAGTGGCCGTGCAGACCGTGACTGGAGCGCCTTAGTCCCCTCGGCCACCGCGGCCGGCTTTCCACTGTCCAGAGCGATGGGCGGCAGAAGGCGCTTTTGGCAAAAGGCCGCTTTTGTTGGCCGCTGCCGGCGAATGAGTTGCGGAGGGCTGTGCAGTATGTGGCCTTCAGAGGCAGGCGGTCTGCCAAGACATTTGTCACAGACATTTCTTTTTGGCTGAACTGTTATTACCGGTGCCTAGAAA
This sequence comes from Locusta migratoria, assembly GCA_026315105.1. Classification (NCBI taxonomy): domain Eukaryota; kingdom Metazoa; phylum Arthropoda; class Insecta; order Orthoptera; family Acrididae; genus Locusta; species Locusta migratoria. The sequence continues at coordinate 151,798,632 of CM048746.1, read as the reverse complement.
AGTGAAATATATTGCAGATGTGCTTCCATTACGCTCATTGCTTCGTGATTCAGAGTAAAAGGTGGAATAAAAATTCTTCCGAAGAGTGGCTTTAAATGGGAAATCTTGCGCATGTAAATCACGCGCTTTCAACTTAGTCGACATACACCAGTCGAAATTGATGACAAAATGCCCTCAAGGAAGTGTCACAATAGATCCGGATGCACAAAATATTAGGGTGGCCAATAGACTTAAATTGGGAAGAACATATAATTTCGTGGGGAAGACCAACCAAGGAGTGAGTTTTTTTTTTTTTTTTTTTTTTTTTTTATTTTATTTTTTTTTTTTTTTTTTATTTTGCACTTTGGTAGAACAGTTAGAAGATGCAACATCATTACTAAAGGGACTGCATACGCAATCCTCTTTACAAGTATTGCTGCTTCTTATCAGATGGGATTGACGGAGGACAGCGAAACAGCATTACGAGGTATTTCATCAGAGTAAGTGGGTCATATAAAACAAACGTATACAGATACATAAAAAATATTTATTGTAAAAAAATCTACTACTATTGACCTAATTTCCACATAACTTCCGAAATTTTGTAGACATTTTTCATAGCTTTTGTATGCCTTCTTCGTAGAAGGTTAGGACTGTGTATTCCATCATATGGTAACATGTCCTTTCAGCTCGTCATCATCGTTAAAGTGTTCACCATTAAGGACAGACTTAGGCCTGCCGCGGTGGACGCTGGGACTGAGGCGCTCCAGTCACGGTCTGCACGGCCACTACGGTCGGGGGTTCGAATCTCCCCTCGGGCATGGGTATTTGTGCCGTCCTTAGTATAAGGTAGTTCGTAAGTAGTTTGTAAGTTTAGGGACTGATGACCCCGTAGTTAACTCCCATAAGCTTAACAAACATTTGTTAAAAAAAAAAAAAAAAAAAAAAAAAAAAAAAAAAAAAAAAAAAAACATATTTTAGGTCTGAGAAGAGATGAAAATCGCTCGGAGATAGGTCCGGGGTGTACGGAGAATGATCAAACACTTCCCAGTGAAATTCTCGATAAAGTTGTTTGGTCATATTCACCCTGAGATGTCGGCCATTATCATGGGATAAAAAAAACTTCTAACAGTAATCCTTGTTCTGCATTGCGCGTCGCAAAATTTATAATGGTCTCGCACTAACCACGAGCATTGTTTGTTTGGTCTCGTGGTAAGAAATAAATCAGCAAAATGCCTTTTCTCTCTCATTATAATAATAATTTTTTGTGGCCCATTGTCCTGTTGCAAGTCATTCAATTGGACGCCATTTCAGCGACTAGCGTGTATCTAGTCTACTCCACTTATCCAACCGCGGAAAGGATACATAAAGCTTAACGTGGAATCCGAACCATGTGTTGTTTCTGGCTACTCGTCACATCGCTGATAGGTGAAGTATGGGTTAAAGCGCAGAGGGAATAAAATCAGAGGACCGGGCGTAGAACCCACGACCGTTTGGTTTCCAGTCGAGCGCTTTACCACAATATCACAGGGCATCACTTTCTGTCCCAGAAAACGACGCACTTGACTTTTCGAGGTGTCAAGATTTACTTAGGCTTAACCTTCTTTGGGGATGAAGTGTGCCTCCATTACACTGATTGCCGTTTTGTTTTAGGGGTGTCGTACGATACTCGAGTTTCATCCTTCGTGACTATCCAGGAAAGAAAACCATCCCCTTCTCCACTGCAGCTTGACAAAAACTTAAGTCCACTGCCCATCCGTTGTTTTTTGTGTCGTTCAGTAAGAATTTTGAGTACCCAAAGTGAGCAAAGTTTTCAAAATTTTCAGTAGCCATTTCATGAAGTAGTGATGAGATTTTCGGAACTTTCATAGCAAGGGCACTGAGTGTAAACTTACGGTTGTGCTTCATCATATCTTCAATTGTGTGAACCAGTTCATCAGTAACCACAGACAGGCGTCCACGTCGTTCTTCATCGTACACTTGATCACGTTCTTCATTGAACAGTGTGAACCATCTTCAAACCACTGAATCACTCATAGCATTTTGTCCGTAAAAGTCGCAGATTTGCCGATGAATTTCTTTCCGTTTCAATTTCTTTGCACATCCAAATTGAATCACATATCGATTTCACACGCGGCGGCATTTTTAATTACGGCTGGCATTATAAAGAAGCACTACAATGCATACGATGACAGCAGCGATCTGAAAATGGCTGCCGCGAATAGAAATAGAGACGGAATTTACTTTGTGGGCGACCGTCGTATTACCCCGATGCAAGGGAGAGACAATCACGAAAATAATACAGGAGTTACAGTGGGAGTAATTACGATAATCGGGTTTATCGTTGCGTTGTACGAAGTATCAATCGCCGATTTTCTTCTCCGAATGCGAAAACAGAATGTTGACTCCTCCTGCTTACAAAATACACGAAGTCAGAACTCGAACCGAGAGTTTTAGATGTCCTTTCTTCCCATGGGCTATTCGAGAATACAATGGAATTGTAGATAAATAGTATGAAAGTGGTTTGACTAATTCTCTGCAGGCACTTAGATATGATTTGAAGGGTATCCCATGAAGATCCACATGTAGCATTTTTTAGGTGGCAATCGCAGCGAATTTAGGCATCTGAGCGGTCGGACTCCGACCAGGTATTTGTGAGAGAGTGAACACATTACATGTAAAGTAACCAGCCTAACCAGAGATACACCTCAGAAGTGCTGGAAGCTGATGTTCTCCCATACCGGAGCTTGGCGACGGACTTTTCGAAATAGAATAGAGCAATGTTCAAGAATCCGTCGTCTACGAAAACCGTAGGTCGATAATTATGGAACGACTTGGGCAGCTACACCAGATTAACGATGGCCATAAGGACTGCTATGAACCAACAAGTCCAGAGACAATAGCAGTGCTTACTGCCAGCAGAGGGAGCAACAGAAAATACTGATGGCAGTTTTGTACAGTTGGTGAGAAGATAAATGAAGTTTTATTTGAAAATTTTCTTTCACTTCATCGACGTAGTTACGGTCAATAGTGGCTTCTCTTCCGATGAGACCGCAAAAGGAATGGTATTCCTACTCAGGGAGTAATGGATCTGCTAAATTTCCGATGTGAAGTCGACGATTCTCTTTACAACGTAGCAGCCGACCCAGTAAAAAGAGGAAGGCCATCAACAAAGAAAGTAAAGATCGAATTTTCAAAGAAAAAGAAGAAAGGCTCATGTGTCAATATCCCTGTTCAAAATATTAGGAAAGATAGTCTTCGACACTGCCCAGCAGTTATTGAAATTAGACGGATTTGTAAAATACACATACTGTATATCAGTTTGTAATTATTTGTGAGATAGAGTTCTAAATAAATTGACGGTATAAGAAGAGTACTATCAACTGTTATGTATGCCTATTTCCCACATCTCCTCTCATTCGTAATCTTAATACTATTTTATTTACTGCCCAAAGCGCACTTACTTAAAATTAGTCCAGTTACTCTTATTTCCTGATGTGCTAAACATGGCACGTACCCAATAATTGTTTAAAAAAAATTAAATTAAAAATCGAAAAAAGGTACATCGTGAATAACTTACACAGAAAATGATTTTTATTTATTTATTTATTTAGAAAGGAATTCATATAGTGGGCATTAAGAGGTTAAACAAATATTTGAAAATATGACGCACTGACATTTCTGCGAATTTTCTTTTCCAACATTTCGCATATTGGCATTTTTCTATGGAACTAAATACTCTAGAGGGCTGTGGGTTATTTGTTTTTTAGAGAACTGTCCGTTCCGTAAGTTGCCTACACTAGCAGTACTTCGCAGTAAACTCTTGGAACTGTAAATTTGTTTGTGTTTGACAACAACAATTATCCGTTAGCCAAATTTTAGTTTCTGTGTTTCATGTGCTAGTTTTCATAATGACAAAACCAAAATTATTGGTCTTACTTTCAATGATGGCTATTCTGGAAGACTACAGCTTTTGGAATATCTTGGAATTCGCAAAGGTTACAACACCACTAAAAGTGTAAAGCATTTGGACCAACTGCGAATCATGACGGCAGAGATTGCAACAAACAATTTATCGTTAGAAGCCAGATCCAAGAGAAGGATGGCATCAGTGAGTGAGGAAGATGAAGGAGGAGATGAGGAATACCATCCAGCAGGAGTCTAACATTTTTTATGTATCAGTTGGCTGTATATTACAATTTTTTCTTTAAACACAGTTTTCTCAGAATGACATTTTTCAGTATAAATGTCTCCCTTTCTCAGAAACTTCTCAATGTACATCAATGAATTATTTATCATGTAACGTAGATAGTACAATGATGTTGTAGCTCTAGTAGTATTTACTTAATGCTTGAATTGGACAAAAATTGATATCCTAGAAAATTTTGAAAATGATCTTGACAATGTAAATCATGTTTTCAGATACTTTAGTGACTTAATTAAGTTAATAATTACGTTAAAGCTTTTGGCCAATAATTCATGAAGATACCGTACAGATTGTTCAAACAGTTTGTTGAATGATTTTCTGTTCACTTTGGGAACATATTGCACTTCCCGAGCTGTGTACTAACTAGTTTTCTGATCTCTTGTGTAATACGGACTTGATTTGTACAGTTCTGTCATAAAACGTCGTTTCTCATCGAGCAGGTACAGCGTCGATTTTCATACGATGGCAACGCATGTCACCTGGGGATAGTAGCTGTATCGATAAGGGTTTTAATATCGTCCACCAACAGAGAGCGTGGTGACAACTGGCATGTCGCGACATGTTTCCAGCCACAAGGCTCAGTGTGGTAACAACCTGTGAAGTAAGCAAGCGCCATACCCACGGAGACGCACTCGTGCTTCCTATAGTCGATAAATAATTTGGTGCAGGATAGCAAATTAATAATCAGCCAGCCAGTTGCTATAACAGTAGGTTAATAAGCTTGACGATGGTTTCGACGGATATAAACCAGTTTTCTTCAGAAATATATGTGATATCTATAGACAAGGCAACATTATAGTTACAAATTCATAATCATTATGTCTGATAGATGCGTCATACCAAGCCCATTGTCTAAAACATCGTGATATACAGAATCAGAGTGAAACTGTTACTTACTATAATTGCATTTCACAGTGGTTGAACATCCCTATGATCAAGAGAATGTGATTTAAGACTGAAACGACAACGTGTTTGGAGTCATTCACACCTACTGTTGGGAAACAGAGAGCGTGGATACCAGGGTTGGTGGCGCATGCGCCGCGAAACGTAATGTTCATTGTCTTAAGTAGGCATTGGGAGAACGTAGATTGAACGTACATGGAATTGTAAAAGGTTTTAAATTATTTGGAAACTTTGTTCCTAGTCCCTAACACATCGAATATGGATCATCCCGTTACAGCTTTTGCGCTGCGGTGGAGCGGCCGAGCGCTCTAAGGCGCCCTGCTACGGACCCCGCGGTTGCCCGATGTCGGAAATTCTAGTACGAGTGCTCCCTCGGGCAAGTGTGTGTGTGTTTGTGTCTGTGTGTTTCCCTTGAGTTAGTTTAAGTAGTTTGTATCCCTAGGGACAGATAACCACAGTAGTTAAGTCACACAATTTACGAAGAGTTTTTGTGCATTCCAGCACATTACTCTTAATTGTATATAAATTACGATCTACTAAAACGCCAAATGATTGGTAACTCAAGGTATATGATGTTCGTTTGCCAATTACAATGAATCCATTGTCCATAATCATCAAACATTTAAAACATAAATATTGTTCACACTATGTGAATTTTATGTAAGCAATGTAAAAAAGATTTTTTTTTTAAAAAAATGTTGCAGTGGAAAGCATACTTCATTCAGATTTTTAAATGACAGTTTTTTGGCTGTCAGCTTTGATACATACCAAGCGTACCGACTCATTGGGGTGAAAACCACCAGCAGAAGGAATTTGCTGTTACCAACGTAAGGTTTCAATGCGAAATTGAAAATAAATACTTAAATCTATATCTATAAATGTGAATGTCTGTTCGGTGTATGTTTATCACGTCTGAAACACAAGACATAAAGAGCTAAAAATTTGTACAATTACTAATGTCTACCCGGGGAAGGCTTTAGCACGGTTTTATGGCGATCGGATAGCTATCTATCTATCTATCTATCTATCTATATATATATATATATATATATATATATATATATATATATATATATATATATATGTGTGTGTGTGATTGTCTGTTCGGTGTACGCTTATCACGTCCGAACGACAAGACCAGAGACTTAAATATTTGTACAGTTACTAATTTAAACCTGAGGAAGGTTTTACGCCGGTGCGGTGGCCGAGAGGACTGAGGCACTCCAGTCACAGTCTGCACGGCCACTATGGTCGGGGGTTCGAATCCCCCCTCGGGCATGGATATTTGTGCCGTCCTTAGTCTTAGCTAGTTCATAAGTAGTTTGTAAGCTTAGGAACTGATGACCACGTAGTTAACTCCCATAAGTTCTACAAACATTTGAACGTTTGATTTTGAAGGTTTTACGCACGGTTTTATAGCAATATAAAGATATTTAGTAATTTGAAGAATATAACGTGAAATTCGGAACAATAATTACTGTTTGAAAATTATATTTACTCTTTGAAAATTATATTTACTCTTTGAAAATGGTTTTATTCGTTGCATTGTTGCTTGAGGTTTGATAATGGTAAAACGGTGGAGTATTTTGCGATGGAAAGTTATCGGTTTATATAACATTCTACATATGTGTGTTAATATTTCGCTTTGCAGCGAAAACTACAGAACGCAAACGAATGGTCTGTGTGTAAATGTTGTCCGAAGTCTCCCGTTCTACATCATAGCAGTTCCATGTCGATAGTTATAAGGGGATGGCAGATATGGTGGTTGAAAGCCGTCAAATTATTTAAAAAAATCGGACTGAAGGCCAGCGATGACGTTTGTTACCCTATAGCAAGGAGGTTACATACAGCGATACGTGATGCCACACACCATATCTTTGGTCTATGCGTGCTACAATGTCTTCATCGCTTTCTCTGTAAGGATAAGCATACGAATAAGGAAATATAAGAATAAATAAATAAAGCAGTAAAAAAGAAATATATTTTAATACAGACATACAGCACTTACGCAAATGAATACATACCTGCAAAATTATACATTTGTACTACATATAACTCAATAAATATGAGATTGTACGCATTTTATCTGTCATTTGTGTTTTGATTACAATCTTACTTTGTTTGGATACTTATAATTTTGTACATTATGCGAGACAGCTTTATTTCCTATTTATTCTCCCATAAGTACAGCATGCTTTTATAAAAAAGGAGATGGACAGAGAGAGAAAGGATAGGAGAAGTACTAACTCAAATCAGAAATAAATAAATAAATATCCAGGCAACGCCGGGTTTTCAGCTAGTATAATATATAAGAATTGCTTGCTTTTTTTCGTATTTTATGCACGGCCATACCGCAAATCCGATTGCGATAGAACTTTGCCAGCTCATTGGTTGCACTCCTGCGTATGTTATAGGCAAACTAAAATTAACTTCGTATGGTGCATGGCGGAGGGTGCTTTACAGTTAGTTAATTCGTTTCTTACGCCTTCACGCTGAAATGGCTTGACAGATATAAATTAATTTTGGAACAGAGGTAGCTTATATCGTGATTACTACATGGGCTACCTTTCGTAAGCCACCATATGGTGCGTTACGGAGGGTACCTTACAGTGGGTTAATAGGTTTCTTACTCTTCACTCTGGAACGGCCGGGCGGAACTGAATGGAATATGGAATGAAGACAGCTTACACAGCAAATTAATATATGGGCTACCGTTCGTAAATTTCTGTAGGTGCCTTATAACAAACATCCAAATTGTTTGACTGGTGACAATGAAAGTCAGCACATAAACGTATTTTTTTGTGAAGGAGTTTTTATAATATGCAATTCAGTGAATTTCGCATGGCAGAGGGTACCTTGCGACTCTGACACCGTTTGACCTGTCACCATGAAACTTGGCGCATTTGTACATGTTTCCATATATAGGAGGAGAGAAGCAGGTGCAGGAGGAGATGGACAGAAACGGGAGGGAGGAGACGGACAGAGAGAGGGGAGAGGAGGGGAATGAGAGAGGGGAGATGGTGGCAGACAGATGAAAGGAGATGAACAGGGGAAGGGGTAGTAGGAAATGGGCAGAGAAAGGGCAGGAGGAGACCGGGGAAGGAGCAGGTGAACAGAGAGAAGGGAAAGGAGGAGATGGACGACTAATGGAAGATTGCAAACCTCATATATGTTCGTTTGTTCAAATTTTATGCGCTGCCATAACGTGCATCTGATTGCGATAAAACTTTCTCAACTTACTTCTTGTTCTTACGCGAATGTTGTGGACATAGTACAGTTAATTTACAATTGGATGCACGCGTGTCGTACCGGCAAATGTATTTGAAGGGTATTTTGCACAATTATTTCTTTTGCGGCAGCAACGCGTCGGGTACCAGCTAGTCTATAATAAAATATTTAACAAGCGATTCTGTCATACATTCTCAAAAAAATAATGATTTAGATCGCCCCTTGCTTTAAAAATGTCATGCTTATACAACTGTTATTATGATCAGTGAATAGATGTGGTTTATTCAAGGTATCCCCCTACCATGCACCGCCATTCGGTGGCTAGCAGTATATAAAAGTTTTATACATAAAAACAAGCGTGCATGTGACAACTTTCATAGTAGTCGGGTAAGGGAAATGGGATACTGTTATACCATCCTCCTTGCAGGGAATGAAAACTAATGTCGATGTTGCTCCTCGTTTTGTAGGTCAAGTGTACAAAACTTCGTCAACATCGGAGTATAATTGTAGATTGGTATCCAAAGCTATTCTATACGAAATTTTATTGACACGTTAACCTTCCTCTCGTTCTGAAAGTCATTGTAGAAAATTTCAAGATCAATTAAAATTAAAGACACACGGACTCTCTGCTTTAGGTGCCGTATAAAAAAGAGCTGTACGCGGCTACACGTTACTTTGGTTTGCTAGAGATGAAATGGAAAAAAAGGAAACAATAACGAAAGTTGTTTACATTAGTAATTCTTCGTAGGGGGAGGAGCGGAGAGGAGGAAACAGAGAGCAGATGGACAGAAACGGGGGCAGGAGATGGACCGAAAGAGACGGAGAAGGATATGAACAGAGTAGAGGACACAAAGGAAAAGGGAGGCAAAATAAGAGGGTATTGGATTAATAAATACTCGGGCAACTATGCGTTGTCAGGTAGTTATTATTTCAACACTGTAAAAATACTGTAAAAATAATAGACGCCGACAGACATTACGCCAGGCGTATCTTAAACATCTATCGTCTAGTATATCAGCTATCAATGTAGCACTATAAACATCCTAAGAAATTTCTTATTTGTCTCGCCATATTAATTTCATAGAAAAAGGAGCCGCATTTTACTCAGTAGCGTAAGCGAGAAACCCTATATATCATCCGCTAAGTGTTTATAGCTAACGTAACAAAGCTGTAATCTATTCGTTCCTTAGTATGTAAATTGCCTGGTCTACCTCGGCGTCCCTTGTAATCTGTCCGGTTTAGAGACATGCGCTTGAATTACGCTGCATGCTGAATTGTTTACTCTGCAACACAATGGCACACGTAATTACGGATCATCTGGAGAATAGATGAGGCAGATTCATTACTAATTAAAACACCGCAGAGACTCACACAAGCTGGCGGATACGCAACGAATGGTCCCGAAGCAAGACAATGGGCCTACTGCGCACCTCGCCTTGCGCATCGGCAAATCATCCACAAAGGTAACATCCACCCTTCATATTTGTTTTTGATGCATTGAAGATTAATCAAAAACACGTCATACGTAAGGTTAGGAGAGGGTGCTTCTTACGATGTCACGTGAGCCGAAGGTAGCTTGTCTCTTCATCGTCACAGATTCATTTTTTACAGTCACTTGATAGTGTTATCAGTTACTTACTGTGTTTTAGTGTTCATGTGCATATTAATATGTTCTTGGTGTTTATTATCAAAGAAAAATCAACAACGTTAGTATCTCTTAGGAACAAATAACTCCGTTTTCAGCTTGGGAGAGAAGTAAGTGAAGTGAAATAAACAAGCATGGTAAGCTGACGCCTCAGCTCGAGTTGAAGCAAGTGCAAACAAGCCGAGGTAAGACATTCTGCAGATCTTGTAACGAAAATATATCTAAGGGGCGGGAGGGGTAAGTGCGCCAAATTGTCTCCTTGGAAGCCAAGCGGGAGAGAGTGGGAGGGGGGGGGGGGGCGAAGCCACTATCAAGATCCGGCACTGAAAGATGTGAACCCCCAGTCATCTGAAGCACCAGCCGCCACTGTTCAAAACTGAGCGAAACAGTGAAGAAAGATTATTTGAATATTGAAGACAACCGTATGATGAAATATATAGCGGTACAGCACGATCCATGAAAAATAACAGTTCCGATCTTTAGGCGTTCTGGGCTTTTGTATGCAGGTGGTGTACCTGACTGGTAGCAGGGGCAGTAGAAAGTTCGCAATATTGTTGACTACGTTTATAAGTTTCTGTTGCTGTAGTAATCAAGTCATTAAGAGGAGAAAACAAATCTATGGGACATAACAGCGTTGGTTATTAGTCCCTAGGCTGACTACTTAAGTTGAACTAGCCTAAGGACAACACAAACAACCATGCCCCAGGGAGGACTCAAACCTCCTATGGCGAGTAACCGTGCGCTCCGCAGTGAGGCGCCTTAGACCGCTCGGCTACTCCACCGCGAATGACCTTAATATTCTGATCGCAAATTAAATGTTCCATCTAGATTGGTAAGAATCCAATAGATGGCACAGCGCGTTCAGGGACACTGGTGGTTGCTATTCCTCTCGCTAAAAAAATTATCCGCCGACAGAACACACAAAAACGAACACAATTCTGCAATGGAAAAAACAACACCTAGCATAAAAAAAAGAAAAAAATAATAACAAAGCGGTCTAGCGGTATACTGCTCGTTCCCAAACTTAAAGGCCCTGGGTGTTCGAAACCCGATTGTATAGCTATTTTACACTTTGCCTTTACCTCTCAATGATGAGAATCTCCAGAAACGAGACGTGGTTCGTATTCCACTTTAAACTGATAGTCTCTTTTCCCCGGTTGGATAACAGGGGTGGCGTGGGGGCATGCAAGTCAACGAAATGGTGTCAAATTGAAGACTTGCATCAGATCATTGATCCACGCCATTTTATTATGTTATGTTAGACTTAAAACCTTTCATTGATCTTGCAATTTATGTCACACGTTATTTCAAAATTTTCAACCGTTACAAGGACGCTTTTTTAAATATTTTGTGTATTTCAGTCTATTAAAATTGTGCTGTGCACAGCGGAAAACGTGTAGCTTCAACAAGGCGTGTAGCAAAGAGGCCTGATGCAAACGTGTTGAAAGTACCACATGTCTGTCATTGAACTCCTCCTAAACCACTGCCGATTGTGATGATGTTTCTTGTGTGTTTGAGAAGGTTCCTAAACGCCTTGGATTCACAATTGGACCATGCAGGTGGTTAAACAATAGAAATTTCTGCCGGCCGCGGTGGCCGAGGTGACTGAGGCGCTCCAGTCACGGCCAGCACGGCCACTACGGTCGGGGGTTCGAATCCCCCCTCGGGCATGGATATTTGTGTCGTCCTAGTTCGTAAGTAGTTCATAAGTAGTTCGTAAGTTTAGGGACTGATGACCCCATTGTTAAGTCCCATAAGCTTAACAAACATTTGAACATTTTTTGAATAGAAATTTCTAATTTTGATAATTTCATGTTATTATGAACTAGATGGTACCCGGTGTGTTGCTGCCGCAGGAGAAATAATTGTGCAAATAACGTTTGAAATTTGGAAGTATTACCTTGATTAATAACGAATAATAGAAAAATTCTTTTTATAGTCGAAAATACATTTGTTGAGATTTACGTGAAGGAGAAGTATAAATGGCGTTCCATTTAGTTCATATAAGCAGCCTATCTGCAAAGACTGACTTAAAATATGCAACAGAACACACGCCAGCCCCAGTCGGGGACAGCGAAATCTAAGATCTAATTAGGTAGGCACTTAAATGTGATTTCCCATGTATTATATGTAGAAGAGGGATGCTAAAGAAAACAGAATTTAATTGACAATTTATGTTTTCTGAACACGCATAAGAAATGGAGAGACCAGTTTAAAACATTAAAACCACACACATCACATTTAAAAGTGGAAAGATTAACAGTAAAAAAAAAAAATAAATAAATAAATAAATAAATAAAAATAAAAAATAAAAAAAAGTAAACGGCCATTTGTATGCCCACCTTTTACGAAATTTACTTATGACTTATGAAGAAAATATGAGTAGATTCGGGATGAGTAGACACATTTATCGACACGCATTCGCTAAACCTCACGCGACACTTACTCAAAGAGCAGCCAGCATTTGCAGCAGGGAATACTGGACGAGATCAGATAGCTTGCAGCACGCTACATATTAAAATTAAGCAACTTAGATGTGACAAAATCTCGACACGTGGTTGATCACCGGTTCCTGGACTGATTCACAACTCGTAAAAAGCTTGAAATTTATATACATATGAAAAACCAACCCCAAGAAATTCTGAATGAACAAACAGAGCTTAAACACCAACAATACATTAAAAACTTTATTGAAATTCTCATAAAAGAAAATGGCTAAAATTACGAAGCCATTAATCAACCAAAGATCGCCCATATCAAAATCTCTAAGTCATTAAATAAAAACAGCAATTTCAAGCTTGAAAATTTCAAGCTTGAAATTTATATACATATGAAAAACCAACCCCAAGAAATTCTGAATGAACAAACAGAGCTTAAACACCAACAATACATTAAAAACTTTATTGAAATTCTCATAAAAGAAAATGGCTAAAATTACGAAGCCATTAATCAACCAAAGATCGCCCATATCAAAATCTCTAAGTCATTAAATAAAAACAGCAACTTAGACAAATAATAACACTGGTTTATCAACAAGCGAAAAATACGAAATTATAGCACCAAAAAGTTTTAGAAATACGATAAAAGTTTGCACATAGCATTACACAACAGCAACATCATCTACTTTTCGTCGATTTTACGACGTTTATATACGATATATTAATTGCAAAATCTGTGCACTTAAACGTAATGCAACAACCAGAGATCGCAACTACAACTGATAGCGATAAAAAATCATCTTTGTCACCATCAAAAATAATATGTAAACATATATCATCGAACTGTCAAACGTAATTTAAAATAATTTAAAAAACTTTTATAACACCAGAAGACAGTCAGATTCGATGATATATGCACGTCATTCCATCTAGACGTAAGTAAAAAACCTTTGTTATTACTTTATGAATAAGATTTTTAATTACAACTAGGAAAACGATGTAAAAAATTATTACCTATATCTGCAGGTCACTTGAAAATGGCATTAATACGCCGAAACAGTCTGTTGTGACTTAATAAAAATATATAAACTTCGCAGCAAATTGGAATTTCTTTAATAAAATGTCATTATATGACCTTTATTATGCTGCAGGCCCCAAAGAGCAAAAAAAAAAAAAAATAAAAAATAAAAAAAAAAAAAATAAATAAAAAAAAATAAAAAAAATTATCTAACTTTTTACCTGTACACAAGGTAGCCCTAAATGAAACATTCATCGTGTATCCCGAACGAAATACTGGAACAGTTTAAGACTGCTACGAGCATTTCGACTCAGAGGCTAATACCACAGTTAGAAAACTTAACCGCGATCCACAGATTACCAGTCCAGCTAATCACCTTACCTCAAGCGTCGTCCACGGCAGAGTGCCCACGCAATGGGGTGCTCCGGGCTACCTGTGGCGTGCGAGTTTATAAGGGGAGGTTTGAGTTTGTGCAGTGCACGAGGCTTCCCAAACGGCCGGAAGGAGATGGTTAGCTCTGATACACAAAAGCATCTTTGGGGGCCGCTACTCAAGAGTTACTCTGGGTCAAAGATATCACTGCTGCAGAAGCGTGGGCCGTAGCAGACGACACTTCGAATACAGATTACAGAGATGTAACTAGCGTGTCTGCTGAGTGCAGGATCAGCACTTTACATCGATATGGCGATGCACAAGACTGGAAACACACACACACACACACACACACACACACACACACACACATAATCATTGAGGGGGTGACGTTAGTTAGGGAGAACACAATTTAACATATAAAGTATTGCGAGAGTAGTAAAAGAATAAGACTCGATGCTGGGGCGTCATGTAATGGTTGCATAAGTAAGTTACAGAAGTTGCATAGTGCGCAGAGAATTGACTCATTGAATAACATGAAACTGTAAGTTGTCAGTCACGGACTCGGTGAGACAACACAATTGAAAAGCGCTTTTATCCAACTTAGTTTCGTAATATATACGTGCCCCAGGGACGACTCGAACGTCGACGGCGAGCAACTGTGCACTCCGCAGCATTCTATTAAATACTGATAATCATTGTTAGTGTAGAGTGCGAAGTGGTCAAATTTGACTCAAATTGATATCTTTCAAACATGAGAAGTCTGTAAATTTGGTTAGAGTGGCTTCCAGCCAATGCAATGGGAACAAGGCAACAGCGAAACACTGCGGTTTTAACGTAGTTTATTCGGACTGTTTTGATCGGAGAGTTCCTTGGAGAAGTACTTCTGTTTTACATCTAGATTAGGCGTAACGTTCAACTGCCTGTGGTACATAGTAGCAATGACGGACTAAGGCTGTCGGAGTCGCGGTGCGCAGCAAAACAAAATGTGGCTTCTCATTCACTGGGAATTATATGTAATACTATGAAAAAAGTAACTTTCGAAATTTGGAGGCCGCAGAAAGAGAAGCCTAAGGCACTCAAAAAAAAAAAAAAAAAAAAAAAAAAAAAAAAAAAAAAAAAAAAAAAAAAAAAAAACCACGTGCTTTCTGGGCATTTCGAGGCCCCCAAGACAAGAGGCCCGAGACGGTCGGCCACTCTCTCCCTCCCCCCCGCCACCTCCCTCCAACACTGTATAGTAGTACGTACGTAGAGCAACGCAAACATTCGCTTTAAGTAATAGAAATGTTTACAAATCGTATGTTCAGTATCGGAATATGTAAGCAAAAACTGTTGCATATCATACTATAGGGCTCGTGCTAGTGCAGGGATTTGGACTGAAGGCGGCTCTACCGGACAGAACGGAAAACTTTTTCTGGAAGACTGCCGTAACAGTGAACAAAGCCGCGTGCACTTCAATGGACTGTATTCGTCCGTTCTGACAAAAAAGTTCTGAAACTAATTCACTATCAAGTGTAATATGTGTTGGGTTTCAAAAAATAAAATGGGAGTCATCATATTTCAGACATTCCACTTTGAAAAAAAGGCACGAATCTTCAAATTAGTATACACGTATTTGACGTGAAACAAACATTGGGAGATGAAATATCTGGCAAGTGTTTACGGGAAACAAGTGTCAATCAACAACCTTATTCTATCAAAGTAAGATTTTTATTAATTATTTACAACATGTAATTAATTTACAACATGTACTGCATCGTTATTCGGGTGTATAATTACACATACACTTTACACATGCAGTGTAAGGTGATATATATATCAGATTGATTGCGACAATAATGTCATAAAAGCTGAATGTCAGTGTAAAGCAGGTCTATCAGAACGTTGCAAACATCTTGGTACATAACCTGGGCTCTCTCGTAGTTGTTCCATTAATGAAATGACTAAAAACACGTGAATGTTGCGTTGGAGTCCATGGATTTCCATCAATTTGTCCCTCCTCAAAGCGATAATCCAAGCCTTTCTTCTATTCTTATGCAGTTTTTGTATGGAAACGAGAAAAATTTCGTTCCTGGAGGACAGTTTTTGTATGTAAAATTACACTCAACTACAGAACAATTACTGTTACTATTAGTAGAACCACGATCACACTTTTCTTCCATCTTGATTGTAACGTTCGGCGTTTGCTACTGCATAACACTACGCGCAACTCCCACAAGAAGATGCAAGGATCTCCGCCAGAGCATACTACTTGCTATGCGCAGTGAGCCTATACGCCACCTTAGATAATCCAAAAATTCTGCTACATCTAAACCACATTTTTTCGGATATACACAAAAATGTGACGTATTGTTCTTGCGTTATATCACGGATATGGATACAGTGTTATAGAGTTCTGAGACAAGTAAACAATACTGCTTGTGCAGCTAGGATAGAGCGAACAGCTTGGAAGTTAAGCGGAAACACTTGTCCAGCGAAGTGAAAGGTAAACAGCGGAGTCCTCCTGAAGACGAGGTCAGGGACAAGAGGCAGGAGAGGGACACTCGGCAAACGCCTGACGTGGCTGATGCTCACGACTCTCAGGTTGGTAGACTAACAGAGTTTCTACTACGTGTATTCGACGTCAGTTTATGGAGCCTACTGAGTATTTCCATGCAATTGACGTTATAGATATCAATATGATGCGTATCACAGTAGCTCTAGAGCAGTGGGATCATATTGCCAACAATATAGACGCTGTCACAAACGGGATCGAAAGTCATTGTTGTCCAGTATTGATGTGACGTGTTCCACATAGGTGCTGCGTCACTTTCAACGACTGCGACGCTATAGTGATCTCAGACTTCCACAGAAAAACTGATACAATAACTATTACTGCAATAAAAATGCTCGTACCACAGCAGAGCAAACGATGGCGTACATGTCTTGATCAAAGATGTAAACTAGCATCTCTACTTGTCTAGCAGCTTCAAAGTATTGAATTAAATTTCAAAAAATCTTGACACATTAACCTTAATTCCACAACAGACTGAGATATCGATGTCGAGATGGTGGACGGACGGAGAGATTATGAGGGTGAGACTCCATCTGTAACTATCCCTATTTTGAATCACCCGCACTGTTATAAAGTGGCATGTTCCATTAAGATATGACACATGTCACGTGATATATTACAGATAAGATTCACAATAGGGTGTTATGTATGAGGGTTTTGAAGGTAAATTCCAGAGAAAATGTGGCTCCACTGCTTCTGATATAAGTTACACTACACGACGTAATTTGCCAAGCCTTCCATGGGGATTCATAGGTGGAATCATATGACATTCGTTCCATGCTTGACGTAATATTGTATGTAGAACGAAACATAACATGTGCAATGAAAAAATGTTCAAATGTTTGTAAGGCCTATGGGACTCAACTAAGGGGTCATCAGTCCCTAAACTTACAAACTACTTATGAACTACTTACGAACTAGGACGGCACAAATATCCATGCCCGAAGGGGGATTCGAACCCCCGACCGCAGTGGCCGTGCAGACCGTGACTGAAGCGCCTCAGTCCCCTCGGCCATGTGCAATGAAATATCATGCGTGCTAACCATTAAAAGAGCGATAATAAATCAAACTGTTTTAGTTTAAATGTTTTTGGAGCAGCCAGATATGTGGAGAAGCGAATTCTTATCATTTACATCTTTGATATTGCCCAGGACGTACTCGCTTTTTGTCGCTCTGTGACTGGACTACTACTATTTCGGCTCCCAATCTCTATTGTCGTTTTGGCAGTTTACTTGGAAGCCCACTGCAGTTATGAAAGAAACAGCGAAACGGTACTAAACTGAAAAACAAAAAAATCCATCATTGTTTCGACGTCCGACGAGTCTCATAAAGCGCTAAACGTCACTCGAAGGCCTCCGGTCTTGACAGTTAATAATGATTTTAAGTTTGTGATAAGGTTGGGTTTTATAGATGTCAAATAATTTTGAAATATCCTTGTAGTTGACCATCAGTTATTATTTACTTTGCTCAGCGTTACCGGTTGCTATCTAGAATCATTATCATCACAACGAGATCAGCTTCGTTTTTATTTTCATTGTCTTTATAAGAAGCTGCTGTGGCTTGATTATGGACCAAGATCGGAAGCGGTAGCTCTGACCAAATTAAATAACAGCTGATGGTGAGCCACGAAATTATCAAAAGAAAAATATAATTATTATTAGGCAAAAATTTAAGTTTGACTTTTTACATCTACAAGTACTGTGCAAAGTTAGAATCGATTTGTTGAAGTTTAGAAATGATGCACTTCAAAATACTCCTAGTTCGAAATGATGCCATTATCTGAGCATTTATTCCAACTTTGGAAAAGGAAATAATTAATTCGATCAGTTTACCTGCCCATTAGATCCGGTTCGGTGTTCATCTTTACGATAAACTGTAACATAGCTTCTGTAAGAGAAACATTCTAATTGTGATAGGAACCCTCGGTGGTGCTGAACGAATGAAAAAGTCGCACTATGTGTTCCTAACTAAAACAGGAACCGAGCACCACGAAGCTCCCTCGCCGCCCCACCCCCTCCCTCCCCCAACCCGCGATAACTACGATTCTTCACACGACCTTCTCAGACGTATTTGCTACAGTGCTACCGTGTTGTAACGGTTATAAATTCCAACTAATTACATTTGAACTCTGGTACAGAAGTAAATATAGGCGAGACTTAGTCCGTGACTAAGAAGCTAACTTACCTTTACGTTAACCGCCAATTTTCTTGTTACTCAGCAGCAGACAATATCAGACAGGGATTTTTTCCGGCAATGGAGCAACTGCAAGGGTTAAAAACCATTTGTAAGGTAAAAGAGGATCTCCGAATCCATTAAACAGGTATGTTTCTGATAAAAGTTTACGATATTACAGTATATTCAATGTTTGCTACATAGTGATAATTTTCAAAGTACGCCCATCAATCCCGCGTCGGAGGTTCGAATCCTCCCTCAGATGGATGTTTGTGCTGTCTTTAGTACAACTTAATTCATAAGTAGTTTGTAAGTTTAGGGACTGCTGACCCCGCAGTTGAGTCCCATAAGCTCTACAAACATTTGAACTCCCACCACCATCAAGTAATTTTGTAAAATTACAAAATGTTTAGTACACAAAGTAAAAACATTTTATATCAAATCCAGTCATGTACGAGAACGTTGGCATCCGAAATACCATTACTTGAAAATAAATTTGTGTGATCTTTCCCCCCCCCCCCCCTTCCTTCTCGCAGTTGGAAAATTTGAGTTCTGTGGCTAGTTTCGGACGAGACCGCCCATTTTCAACCATCGGCCTTGCTTTTTAAACAGTTATAAATACAGATTCATGTTAAATATGGTTGCTAAACTCTGGAGACCCGTGGAAGTAACACTTTTTAACTGCCATTTTAAATGGAAACTGGTTCTATATCTACAGTTTTATAATTTACAACAATTTCAGGAGCCATTTTAAACATGCTTCTGGATTTATTACAGTTTAAATACAAGGCAAATGGTTTGAAATGGACGGTCTCGTCTTAAACTAGTCACAGAACTCAAATTGTGCAACTACGGCTAGAAAATTAAAAATAAATAATTTAACAAAAAGTTTTTACAGTTGCGGATCCTGAACCATCCTTATGATGAATTTTCATGGAAAATAAATCTTAAACGACTCGCTATGGTGATGACCCGAGCTAATTCGCCCCGTATAAACGTATAAAAAAACCACTGGCCACTTCCATGTATTTCTCTCAGTATTTTTGTTTGCTGTTTATTTTACGTTTCTATTTTTTCTAATATTCCTATTGGTATATACACTCGCATTACTGATGTCGTTGTCAGTTTGCACAACGTCACTTTTCACATCCTGTCGATGTTACCATCTTCCAATTTGTAATCATTTAAGAAGAAATCAATTACGCACGGAAAAACTGCCCTTTATGCACTTTATAATTGCAATATTATTGCATATTGCACATTCAGCTTCACAAGTGGTTAAAAATTCATATCCACTTTTATACCATGAATACTTAAACATGTTTATAAACCGGGTGAGAGGAGTTCATTATGGATGAGAGATTTAAATTTGATAATGTTATTTCCTAAATGTATATGTACATCATAATCGTATAACACTGTATTTGATATACGTTTAAGATGTTTTCAAATTCTGAAGCCAAGAACAACATTACAGTCGCTCTTGCGAGTATTGTTAAAGTTTTTGTATATTTTGATAAATGAAATCTGAATCCTGTTACCTATTAGGAAGATAAAAAATTATTGTGAATCATGTTTTTACAATGTTCGATGTCATCTTGTCGTATTGTAAAGCCAATACTAGAACTTGCTCTGACGAAAAGATTTGCCTCTATTCGAGACCCGAAGTCTCCATTTTTCCCCGTAAATGAATAATTAGGGGTGATGAAAGAGAACCATTTGCTGATATGATAGGCTGATTTGTGAAACTGTGTCACAGAGTTTTGTAATTGGGATACTGTTTCGAAGTTTTCACTTCCTTTGTGACATAAAGTACGTCCTGCGTGCATTCTCTTCTCCAGCTACTACAATTTCTTATTTTATTCGCCGAATGTATCAGTCCCTACCTTTAGTTTACTTTTCCCTAATTTACTTCTATATGTTAACGTTTTATGCCTTATTAATTTTATTTATTTTTCTAGAAATAATGCTGTTCGTCGAAATTTTACATAGGCATTTCTCGGATGCCTTAGAAAAAGTTGTCGATAATTACATTTTCCTGTTAACATTCAAGGCCCATCTGCGAGTATGCAAATCATGAATAAGCAAGGTTTTTTTTTTTACTGCAAGTGGTGCGCTTTTATTTTCTTCGAGTATAAGGAGCTTGTCGCGCGTACTTCCGCGATTTGGAATGTCTTTTCCTCATCTATATAGCTGAGTCTTCCAAGTAAAACGCTTAAACCGAGCTTGGACTGTCACAAACTGTGTTTTTTCTTGAATCATAAAATTCAATAGCTTTACGTTTATAGTCTTCATCCAATTCTTCTGTAAATGCGATCACTGAATGTGCGTTGAATTTTCCAATAGGATCAGTCCCCTAAGAAGTGTTTCAATGAGGGTTGATCGATCATTTTTAAATATTTTGATTTATTTGAATGTGATTATCCTAACTCAAACTCAAAACTGATTTTTTTTTTTTTTTTTTTTTTTTTTTTTTTTTTTTTTTTTTTTTTTTTCAAAAGATTTCCCTCTACCGTCAATGAATCGTGGCCATTCTTCATTGTAAGCGCGGCCATTTCTCAGTTTGGAGACGTTAGCGAAAATATAAACACCTCTGCACTGCGCTAAGTTACAACACTGCAGTTGACATGATTGTGTTTAGAAAAGTCTCCCAAACGAAATTGTTTAGTACGACAACTATCCTAAATTAAAAAATAAATAAATAAAAAGCTCTAAATTTTTGGTTCAGATACAAGAATACCACTGGGTCAATAACAAGGCAACAGTGTACCCATTTCTTGCGTACTTCAAAAATGAGAAATGGAAGTTTTCTAATCTTAAACTTTCATTCTAAGTGACTACTTAGAGCAAACACTTTGGATGTCCATGTGTTTCGAAAAGATGTAATCAATTATATGAAAGAATAGTTTTCCAAAGTTGAGAACCGTCTAACCTCTTGAAATGGAAGTGGTAGCCAATAGAAGAACAGAAAGTAAGAGTTTTTAAAATTATTGCCATCACAAAGTAGATTTTGGTTTGTAGGCCAAATAGCACTTTGTGCCTCTTGCTGTGGTAGAAACGCATACAATGGAGTATGACTTACATGAAAACATGAAGTGAATACAATCAGTCTACAAAGAACAACCCCAGACCAAATTCTTACACTACAGGACTTTTGCAATGATATTATTATACAGAGTCAGCTATTTCCTCATCAAGAGAAAGGAGCTAGTTTTTTCATATGGAGAAGCATCTAGTTCAATAAACCCCTATAGTCAGGTGATTTAAAATAGGCTAGTTAATGACATTGTTACACTTGTTTAACTGTACGATTAATCTGGAAAGGTTTGCTCTTTGCATTCAGTAACATTATTCTGGTGTTATAACTAGTTAGAATTGTTGTAGATTATGTTGCATTGATGGTTGGAATGATTATTGGCATTGATCTGGAACTCGACTTGTTAGCTGTTCGGTGTGTCAATCATTTTTATGCTGTATTTGGATGTGTTACAGATGTTTATAGAAAGTAATGACTCGTTATAAGGGGCAAGGCAATGGCTGTTTGTGCAAAAGTGATTGTTAAATGCAGGAGGTAACTGACCTAGTGACTGATAGAAAACGTTTCAGAAATATGGTTTGGTGGCCTACGCAATGCAAAAAGTTACAGGATCATTCGACTGAATGAATGTCCTGCTAGTATCCAGAATATTAGACTAATAAGGTTGTTGGGTGGATAGACTTCCAAACTTTAATAAATTCCTTTGATGGTAACTGTCTACGCTGTTTTGGGAAGGTCTTGACTGTTATCGAACACTTTTAGAAGGCTGTCTGAGATAACATGTTTGTGTAATGTGCATGGGGATTCATTTTAGATGTCCATTTATTGAGGCTTAGTGATGTCTACAAGGACAGTCCTGTCTGGCTTGAGTTTGCAAGTTGTTGCAGTCGCATACATAGAATGCCACATGCCAGTTAGGTCAGAACTTGGGTCCAAACTGTCATTTTACGTAATGTTTACATAACACTCTTTGTATCAGTCGCCATGACACGTCATTAAAGATACATCCTGTGAAGGCAGTCAAAGATATATTATTATCACACCATGAATACTTCCATCTCTGCTTATTATCACACCATGAATACTTCCATCTCTGCTAAGTTTATCAGATCATCTATGTAGTTCTCAATCAGTATGTTTAATTTTGCAGGTATCTTATGGATGATCTACTAGTTTATGTCATATTTCATTGTAACTTATGTATAATTCATGACTGTAAAATGTTTGACAGACTCTTCTTATGATGGATAACATCTGAAATCGGTAAAGTTATGAAAACAAACCGCTGATGGTTGCCTACACACTTTTTAAAATTGTAAAAAATAGTTGGAATTGGTTTGACCATTTTGTTGTAGGTTAGTGTTGACTGAGAGGTAGCCCTGATCTGGAAATAACTGCTGTTACAAGAGCTTACAGAAAGTGCTGCAGGCTAGTTGGGTTGGAATTTTAGTAAACATTGGACGCAGTGTCTGTTTTCAGTTGTTGATGATGTTCTGTTACGATAGGACTTTAAATAAGTAAACTTATGATTATGTTTATGTGGTTGTAAACATTGTTAGAAAATATTCTACTAAATCATTGCGTTGCAAGTTTGTTGTGGTGGATGTTGATCTTCTACGACTGGGGTCTAAAGAAAACAGAAGTATGTGAGGCGGGTGCAAACTTTGCGGGTGTAAGTTAAAATCGTGATTAAGCGATTTTACACAGTGAGTTTTACCTGATCGCCAGAGTCTAACACTTCCCACAAGGATTAATTTTGGTAATGTCGGATTTTTGGGCATATTCATCTTTCCTAGTAAACTATTCTGTTTCTATGTGTCATTCATTCACGATTTTTCTGTTGTTTTACATTCGTTTTCCACACCAGTCGCTGTTTTACATAAAAACATTAGTTGTGTTTACGGCAAGGATGGAAACATTTCTGTGGTGTTGCCGTGTTTTATTAGCTCTATTTGGTTAGAATATATAGAGAACTACGTTCGTTTATCTGGTGAATGAATTTATCTAATTTGGGATATTATTTTGCCTTGTGATCGAGTGGCTTAGTGTTTGAGCACAGTCACCTGTTATTTCATTGGATGGAGCATTTATCATCACATGTGTCGTTTTGACACAGGACCTCGAAGTATGTGAGGCTTGATGGTGTTTTGTGGAAAGCTGATTTACCAAAAAAAGTCATCTTAAAACGGATGGTTACATTGTGCCTAAATGCGTTGGATCGAAAGTTGTACATTTATCATCAGAAAAGCCATGTGCGGAGTCTGAGACAGAGGAAAGAACTACCTATAATGACCACTCATTTGCAAAATAAGTAAATAATATTCTAGAACAGCATATAGTGTGCACGCTAGACGACGTGTACTGCTTTAGCATTTGTGTTATGGAGGAAATAAGAGGTAAAACTAAACTACCCGAAGGCTCTCGTTTAGAAGAATTGTGGGAAGGTACAGAACTGGTTATAGAAGTCGTAAAAGATGTGGATTACAGGAAGACATGACGATCCATATTCGAGTTCGAAAACTTATCTTCCCAGCCGAATTACTCTGAGGAGGAAATAGAAGACTGATATTGATCAAAGGAAATATTGTTGTAAAATAGGGTCTCGTTTTGTTTAAACACAGAGAAATAGTGATGTTATCCATCTTGAGGAGAGCTCGATCATCGGTATTTGTGAGTTGCGCTGTGTCAATTAAATGTTGCAAAGACCTGTAACATTCCGAAAAGGTTTTTTCTAGATACTTCGACGACTGTATAGGCGAGAGACTAGTTAAAAAATAGAGTGTAACAAAGTGTGTTGGTCGCAAAAAGAGTTATTTGCAGGTCGAATAATATCGTGATTGGATACAGCATGAAACTTAGTTCGTTAGTGTGGGATTACTGCGTGTGTGATTAGTGCAAGCAATTTATTACAGCGAGAGCGTGAAGAATCTAGCTTTAGAATATGATCGTTTGTATGATTAGCGAAACATTTTTTACCTTCTTAAATGAAACTCAACACTCTGGTTCAAGACATAAGGTTCATTGTGTGACTTTCTGTTAGAGCCTAGACGCGCCTCTGACATTGTGAACTCTTGCTTTTTTTATTGTGCTGAAGAATGTATGCTACATCATTTCATTAATAGTTACTGTAAGAACTACCGGGACCTTATCCTGCTTCAACATGTCTCGCAATTCTTTTCAGCCATTCATTAGTTATGTGTAGACATACTATGCAGAAAATCTGTTTATCTGTCGATGAGCTAAAGCTTTTCCCGCACGGTGTACTATCGTTTGTGATTTAATTAGAAATGTTGCCGGTTTGTACAGTAAAGTGTAGGGCTATTCCTAAGGCGTGTGTTGATTCGTTGTCTGGCTTTCTGTGTGAGATTCGGAGACTGTTAACAGTGCCATACAGTGTTTGGAGATCTATATTTAGACACACACACACTCACTCACACACACACACACACACACACACACACACACACACACACACACACACTCACACATGCATTACTGGCAGAATTTCGCAGTGGGATGTCGTAGTTATAACGGCCGCTGACTGACAGACCACCAGCTTTCTACTTACCGGGCAGCGTTTGCGGTAGATGTTCTTATCGCCGGTAGCGGAATGGCTGTAAGATATGGGGTGTAAGCTGCAGTGTTCGAAATCCATAGTCTCCAAGCAGACACTGTGCTTGAATTACAAGATTACAATGCCGACTTTCGCGATTCCCGACTGTAACTTTGAATGTTTTTATAAACAATTTGTCTTCTGTTGTATTGATGTGAATTTCAAGACCCGGACATCCAAAGAGATTTTGTTGAGATGGACACTCTTGTGGAGGTTGCCACCGCTACAGTATGTCTTTGACCTAACGTGCGGGAGTTGTGCTTTTGCAGGGACAAGATAATTTCTAAATATATTCGTCCGCTGTCGCATACATCGTCTCTACGAGGGTGTGGTTGGCGGCTTAGAATTGTAAGTACTTGCGCATATACCTGTGACATTATAGAAGAAATTCGTTTTGTGTTACATGTAAATATTAGACGAGTTGTAATTAAGATTCATTGTATTACATTACTAACACAGTGTATAAAGATGTAGTATACAGCTTTGCCCAGAGACATTACGTGGCAGGTGAATTCCGAAGCCGGCCGCAGTGGCCGAGCGGTCTGCGGCACGCCAGTCACAGTCCGCACGGCCGCTACGGTCGGGGGTTCGAATCCCCCCACGGGCATGGATGTTTGTGTCGTCTTTAGTATAAGGTAGTTCAAAAGTAATTTATAAGTTTAGGGAGTGATGACCCCGCAGTTAAGTCCCTTAAGCTTAACAAACATTTGAAAATTTTTCGAATTCCGATAACGTACATTTTCTGGATAGTCCGAAATGTTTCACTTCGGTCATTATTGTTTAAATAACTCTCGATTAATGTACGTAGTTTCTTTCTTTTATCGACTCCTTCATCTGCATATCATCGTATTGGCAATTAATAGTAAAAATTATAATCTGCCAATGACATTTAGGTGATGAATGTGAGCAGGTTTCAAACCCAGGACTCTTGATTCAATATAAAACTGGTATGGTGGTTGCTGGAATACGGTAAGGCTGTTCTATTGATAGGAAAAACAGGGTCGCTACAGGGATTTGGCAATTATGAGCCAGCTGAAGGAGGTCTACTTTAAAGCTACTCATTCAAAACTGATCTGATGTTAAATGCAGCACTTATAATTATCATCATCTGGTAGTTAACACTCACGATAACTAACTTTTCAATCAAGCTGATTAAAGATTGGTTGAATACATTTATTATTCATTAACACTTTAATCATGTTTGGTTGTAGCCCTAATATTAATACCTGCACAGTTAATTAAGAAACAGTGCGTTTAAACTGATTCAAAGCGCAACGTATATTTTGAACAAAGCAAGAACCATACGTAGTCTGCATAAAGCTCACTGACTACAATGTAAATTCGACTGCGAGAGAAATGTGAAAGAACACATACCGACCGCGGTGGCCGAACTGGCTGAGGCGCGCCAGTCACGGTCTGCACGGCCACTACGGTCGGGGGTTCGAATCCCCCCTCGGGCATGGATATTTGTGCCGTCCTTAGTCTTAGTTAGTTCATGAGTAGTTTGTAAGTTTAGGGACTGATGACCCCGTAGTTAAATCCCATAAGCTCTACAAACATTTGAACGTTTGAAAGAACACAAATCACTTCCTAATAATACAACTCCTAGAATTTATCCCGCTAACTGACTGATTGCAGAAACTTAGTATCCTGTTCACTTGTGTAGTATTGCAGAACAATCACTATTATCGCCGCGGTGGAGTAGCCGAGCGGTCTAAAGCGTCTCGCTGCGGAGCGCGCGATTGCTCGCCGTGGAGGTTCGAATCCACCCTGCCCCTCTCCCCCCAACAGTATGTTCTTGAATATAGTTAATATACACTTTTTCAATATGTTGCATCCTTGAGCCAATGGTTCTCGATGTACACGCGGCATTCATCGAAGGGTGAATATGACTGTATGCAACAGTCAAACTCATATTCACCCTTCGATGAACGCCGCGCGTACATCGAGAACCGTTGGCTCAAGGATGCAACAGATTGAAAAAAGTGCATATTAATCATATTGAAGACGCCAATTGGGGGGGGGGGAGGTAATGACCCCCGACGTAATGTAAATAAAGGCGTAGTCTCAAGGTCACGGACTTCAGTGTTTTTTGACGAACGCAACATGGTACGCGTGCTACTAGAGAGACTATAGCACGCGTACGGAATTGCCATGTTGCTGGATTATTTATTGTGGAATTTTGAAAAACTGGGAAAAATTTTGTAGCGTTCTGTCACCAAACTCACTTGAATTTAATGGACATACAGTTCCCTCCAGAATGTGTGACTTTTCTGTCAATTGTTTAAACAATTGTTGTTATAGAACATTACTTACGACCAGCATGGTTGCTGCTGTTGCTCACTGAAGATTTTAGAGAAAAAAGTAAATGTTCTTTTGGAAATTGTTAACGTAAATGTAGGTTGTCACATTTAAATTCATATGCAAATTACGATAAAAAATTAATTGGGAACGGTGGCGGCGACGATGTGGGCAGCAGGATAAGCGGTTGTAGGGGCTTTTTTTGTACTGATTACGAGAATTCAGTTGGGGTTGTCAAAATTAATTTGATATTCAAATAAATAAAAATTAATTTGACAATGTTGACTGGAATACACTCTTTCAAATTCTGAAGTCAGCAGGGGTAAAATACAGGGAAAGGAGAGTTATTTACAACTTGTACAAAAGCCACACCACATTTATTAGACTCGAAGGGCATGAAACGGAAGCATCAGTTGGGAAGGGAGTAAGACAGGGTTGTAGCCTTTCTCCGATGTTATTCAATTTGTACATCGATCAGGCAGTGTAGGAAAGCAAGGAAAGATCTGGAATAGGGATTAAAGTTCAGGGGGAAGAAATAAAAACATTGCGTTTTGCTGATGACATTACAAATCTGTCAGTGACAGCAAATGACCTGGAAGAGTAGTTGAATGGAATGAACATTAACAAGAGCAAAACAAAAGTAATGGAATGCGATCTTAGAAAACCAGGCGATGCTGAAGGAATTAGATTAGGTAACGAAACAATGAAGGTGGTAGATGAGTTTTGTTACTTGGGTAGTAAAATAACATGCGATGGTCGCAGTATAGAGGATATAAAATGCAGAATGGCAGTGGGAAGAAAAACATTTTTGAAAAAGAGAAATTTGCTAAGATGGAATATTAATTTAAGTGTAAGGAAGTCTTTTCTGAAGGCATTTGTGTGAAGTGTTGCCTTGTACGGGAGTGAAACATGGACGTTTAGCAGTGCAGACAGGGAGAGAATAGAGGCTTTTGAAATGTGGTGCTACTGAAGAATGCTGAAGATTAGATGGGTAGATAGCATAACTAATGAAGAGGTACTGAACAGAATTGGTGAGAAAAGGAATTTTTGGCATGCCGTGACTAAAAGAAGGGATCACTTGGTAGGAGACATTCTTAGACATCGGGGAATCGTAAATTTAGCATTGGAGGGAAGTGTGTGGGGTAAAAATCGCAGAGGGAGACCAAGAGACGCGTATAGTAAGCAGATTCAAGTGGATGTGGGTTGCCGTTCTTATGAGGAGATGAAAAGGCTTGCTCAGGATAGAGTAGGGTGGAGAGCTGCATCAAACCAGTCTCCGGACTGAAGACTATAACAACAACAACAATTGGGTCGGCAGACAGGACGCAGCAGGGACCGGCTGGGGGCGGTACTGACCCAAGTGAGCGGTTGTGTGGGTGGGCGGCGTCGCAGGGCGGCTGGCGGCGGCGGGGGGGGGGGGGCAGGTGGATCCCAAGTATGGAACCGTCGGAGGTGGCGGTGGATATTGAGGCCGGCCCGGCGTTCCCTTACTATAATTGTGGTTCGAAACTAAACGGTGAAAAAAGCCTAATATTTACATAATTTCTAAGATTAAACTTAAACTTTATCCAAAACGGAAGTAAAAAATTAACTATAAAACCTAACGATGTTCTACACTCCTGGCCATTAAGATTGCTACACCACGAAGATGACGTGCTACAGACGCGAAATTTAACCGACAGGAAGAAGATGCTGTTATATGCAAATGATTAGCTTTTCACAGCATTCTCACGAGTTTGGCACCGGTGGCGATACCTACAAAGTGCTGACATGAGGAAAGTTTCCAACATATCTTTCAAGCACAAACAGCAGTTGACCGGCGTTGCCTGGTGAAACGTTGTTGTCATGCCTCGTGTAAGGAGAAGAAATGCGTACCATCACGTTTCCGACTTTGAGAAAGGTCCCTTGTAGCCTATCGCGATTGCGGTTTATCGTATCACGACATTGCTGCTCGCGTTGGACGCAATCCAATGACAGCAGAATATGGAATCGGTGGGTTCAGGAGGGCAATACGGAGCGCCGTGCTGGATCCCAACGGCGTCGTATCATTAGCAGTCGAGATGACAGGCACCTTATCCGCATGCCTGTAATGGATGGTGCAGCCACGACTCGATCTCTGAGTAAACAGATGGGAACGTTTGCAACACAACAACCTTCTGCACTAACAGTTCACAAGATTTGCAGCAGCATGGATACCAGCTCGGAGACTATGGCGGTGTTAACCTTGACGCTGCATTACAGACAGGAGCGCCTGCAATGGTATACGCAACGACGAATCTGGGTGCACGAATAACAAAGCGTCAATTTTTTCGGATGAATCCAGGTTCTGTTTACAGCATCATGATGATTGCATCCGTGTTTAGCGGCATCGCGGTGAACGCACATTGGAGGCGTGTATTCGTCATCGCCATACTGGACTATCACCCGGCGTGATGGTATGGGGTGACACTGGTTACGTCTTGGTCACCTCTTGTTCGTATCGACGGCACTTTGAACAGTGGCTGTTACATTTCAGATGTGTCAAGACCCGTGGCTCTTCCCTTCATTCGATCCCTGCGAAACCCTACATTTCAGCAGGATAATGCACGACGGCATGTTGCAGGACCTATACAGGCCTTTCTCGATACGGAAAATGTTCTACTGCTGCCCTGGCCAGCACATTCTCCAGATCTTTCACCAATTGAAAACGTCTGGTCAGTGGTGGCCGAGTAACTGGTTCGTCACAATAAGCTAGTCACTACTCTTGATGAACTGTGCTATCGCCGGCCGCGGTGGCCGAGGAGACTGAGGCGCTCCAGTCACGGTCTGCACGGCCACTACGGTCGGGGGTTCGAATCCCCCCTCGGGCATGGATATTTGTGCCGTCCTTAGTCTTAGTTAGTTCATAAGTAGTTTGTAAGTTTAGGGACTGATGACCCCGTAGTTATGTCCCATAGACTTTACAAACATTTGAACATTTTTGAACTGTGGTATCGTGTTGAAGCTGAATGGGCATCTGTACCTCTACAACATCCAAGCTCTGTTTGTCTCAATGGCCAGGCATATGAAAGCTGTTATTACGACCAGAGGTGGTTGTTCTGGGTAATGATTTCTCAGGATCGTTGCACCCAAAGTGCATGAAAATATAATCAAATATCATAAGGCAAGACCACGTTCATGACAAGTTACTGCAGAGAATTATACGTGGACGCGTAAAATGTACGTATAAATAGTGACTCATACCTGCTAGGATTGTAAAAAGGCCAAAAATAACAGTGTCGCGCACAACCATTTCATTGTGAACATTCATATTTTAGCATGTCGTGCCCGCATGCGGCGGATTCGACCAAGTACGAGCGCGCAAAATTCCAATAGGCAGACCAGTAACGCGCACAACATGCCTGTCATGAGGTATAGTGGTGTAACGAGTTAGGTACAAAGTGTCTCGTCGGTCCGACGTTCCCTCCTGCTTACAGCCATTCCAGAATCACCATCACAGATACTTGCTTATGTCCAACACGATCACCAGTTTATTTTTAGGATAATCCGCAATCCATATTGGCTACCTCTACCTCGGTAGACCTTCGAACGGTGCTCTAAATATGTTCGCTTTCTCCTGCAAGGTATAATGAGACTATTTACGCAAAACAAAAGAACAATAATACCAATAAGTCCACACAGCTGTCAGTCCGCCTTGGATATGTCTGTAATAGCGCCTATGATATGTCCCCACAAAAGCAAGACACAAATATTATGTGATTCAAATGTATCAAATGTATCCTGAAAGATGAGCAACTTCACGTATATGAGGACCTTCTACAAGCCCAGATGATGTTCCGCCTGTGATATAAAATGATACAAACCAAGTCACCCCTACCAAACTTCTGTTGACCCGAAACTCAGACAAAGATACGTTGAAAAATTAAACCTACAAACCTAACACCAAAACAGAATATTAAAAAGATAAAATTGAAACTTAAAAAACAGGCATATTGGAGAAAAGAAGCGGAAATTGATCGGGTCTGGAAGATTAAAGAACCTTCTGACAGTTCATACACATCAAACGAAGTCCAGTACAAAAGCTATTGAATTTACGGTCATCGTGACGAAGAGTGCGTTGATTCAGGGTAGACTACTCGAAAAATAATAAGGCCAGTGACTGGATTGAGTGTATTAGCTGTAAGCGTTGTTTACTCGAATCCTGCACAGCGTTGATTAACGTGTGTCATCGATGTTGCATTGGTATTGTCAAAACCACAATCTATGCCTATATAATAAAAGTTCCTGTTCATAAATTAAGCGTAGCTCTGAAGTAAACTAAATGAATAACAGAGATGATGCCATTGTCTATGTGAAAGTACTATGTTCCAACGATTAAAAAATTTAAAAAAAAAAAATTAAAAAAAAATAAAAATCACAAATTTTGCAGTGCTTTTTACAAATGAGGTCCATTTGTAATTTAACTACATTAATATGTTTATAATATATTTTTTACATCAAGAGTGTCAATAAAATATATTTAATGCGATACAAGTTTTTAAAATAATTTCCTCTTCGATATAAAATCTCCAATCTGGATTTAATAATACTGCGATACCTGAGGTTGCAGACAATGCATTCCTAAATCAAACGGAAATACAGGTTGTTTCAGAAGAGACTTTGAAAATTCATATTAATTTATTAAAAAGATATACAGAGCTGGTTATAGTGTTGTTTCAAAGAAAAAACAGATCAAGATTTTACCTGAAACTAATAGTGTTCGATGTGGCTTGCTTTGGTTATCCTGCAGACATCCATTCGTTAACTGATTTCTTCCCAAACATGCATCAGCATTGCAAGTGTAACTTGCTCAGCGGCGGCGTAGATTCTTGCTCTAAGTTCCGTTTGAGTGGCCGGCAAAGGAGGTACGTACACCATATCTTTAATGATGAAACCCCAGAAGAAAAAGTCTAGCGGTGTCAGGTCTGGGGAAAGGGCAGGCCATGCAATTGGCGCAGCACGGCCAAACCATTTACGTGGAGAAAGATCATTGAGAAAATCCCGGACGTCAGTCAAATAGTGTGGTGGTGCGCCGTCTTGCATAAACTTTCGTTTCTCTGTCGTTATCGATCTGTGGTATCAAAAATTGTTTCAACACATTCAGGTCCACTAACCCGTTGATTGTTCGTTCGTGAAAAAAAAAAAAAAATTAAATTAAATTATTGTGTTGTGTGCCTGTGTGATTGCGTGAGTTTTCTTTTTTCTGAAGAAGGCCATAGCCGATAGCTAAGTGTTGGATGTGTATGTCTCTTGTATGTTGTCGCAGCTTGTCGCCACGTCTTTGCGGTGATATACTATGAGCCAACATACTATGAGCCAACGTACTATGAGCCAACATACTATGAGCCAACACACTAAGCGCCACGTTTGTGTCCCCCCCTCCCCCACACAGAACAAATTTCCTCAGCCACCACTCATCTTTAGCGTACTTGGTACGAAATTTACGCTGAACTGTTGTTGCCGACTTTGATTCTTCAAATCAAAAAATGTTTTTACAGAATATTTGTATAGCTTAAGGGACTTAACTATGGGGTCATCAGTCCCTAAACTTACAAACTCGTTATGAACTAACTAATACTAAGGACGGCACAAATATCCATGCCCGAGGGGGGTTTCGAACCCCCTACCGTAGTGGCCGTGCAGACCGTGACTGGAGCGCTTCAGTCCCCTCGGTCACCGCGGCCGGCTTCACATCAAAACACACAGCTAGCACGCTCAGGTCCAGTGAAGGCAGCCATCTTTAACATAACTGCTGCTAGCGCTTGTTGCGGCGCGATTCTGCACTAGCGAACTACGCGAGTCAAAACTTGATGTGTTTTCCTTTGAAACTACATTAAAACCATCCCTGTACCTCTTTTTAATAAATATATGTTAATTTTCGAAGTTGTAAAGTCCCTTTTGAAACACCCTATAGTACTGCACGTTGTTTCATTTATCACATATATACAGATTATATTGGAATATTTAGAATAGAAAATAATATGACGAATCACACCTGTCTCGTGTAATGAGATTCTCTTACAATGTAGACGCTACACAGGAATTTCCTTTTTATCCTCTGCACTACATTTCTTAGTACATCACGCTAATGCGCATATTGGCACTGAAATTCTCACCTTTGTATGTCTGAAAGCAATCATTTTTACGTAAAATTGCGTTATTACAGAACAAGGTGTCGGAATGTGACCGCCCTCGTCGGGTGAAGTAAATGGCCTTTATGTAGGATGAAAGCGAGTAACAGAATTACCAGGAGACTGCGAATAGAGCGCGCTTTCCGCAACGATGCTACGTGGCAGATCAGTGCCTGACTATTTCCGTGCGCCGCTCTGGCCTCCTTTGTGGCTGCAGTAGCGGTATTTTTCATTAGACTCTGGGCTCTCTGTGGCTGCACTGCCGAAACAACGGTCACTCACTGCTGCCAGTCACTCGTTCTCCGAGAAACGAGCAACTGCGCTAAACGCAGAGAAATAGCACGCGGCTTGAAACAAGTAATTCACCGAAGAGCCAAAGAAACTTATACACCTGCAGAAGTGCTGCAACTGTACGTGGCGTGGACTCGACTGATGTCTGAAGTAGTGCTGGTTGGAGGTGTGTGTGTGTGTGTGGGCGGGGGGGGGGGGGGGATTAAAACCTTGGATCGTGTAGCGCTACACATAAATCAGAAAGAGTAGGAGGGGGTGAAGATTTTTGAACTACTCGTCGCAAGGCATCCAAATACGCTCAATAATATTCATGTTGGGAATTCTGGTAGTCAGCGGAGGAGTTAGAAGAATGTTCCGTGAAACGCTCTGTAGCAATTCTGGATGTGTCGGCCCATTGTCCTGCTGGAATTGTCTTAGTCCGTCGGAATGCACAATGGACATAAAGTGGCTGCCAGAGGGTTCATCGAACGACCGTTATACTATTTATCTCCCATTCCAATCTCGAATAGCGCGCGGAAAGAAAGAAAATCTGAATCTCTCCGTTCGAGCTCTGATTTCTCGTATTTTATTCTGATGAGCATTTCTACCTATGTAAGTGGGAGTCAACAATATATTTTCGCATTCGGAGAAAAATTTTGCCGATTGGAGTTTCGTAAGTAGCCCACGCTGCAGCGATAAGCGCCGTTGTTGTAATGATACCCATCCCAGATCCTGTATCATTTCCGTAACGCTGTCTCACACGTATCGTGAAAATACAAAAGAGCTGCCCTTCTTTGGACTCTTTCTATGTTCTCCGTCAAACCCACCTGATAAGAATACCACACTGGGCAGCAAAACTAAAAAAAAAAAAAAAAAAAAAAAAAAAAAAAAAAAAAAAAAAAAAAGGACGGACAAGCGTAGTGAATGCAGCCTCTTTAGTAGTTCTGTTGCATCTTTTAAGGGTCCTGCTAATAAAACGAAGTCTTTGGTGTTCATCTAATTTACGTCTGAAGTAATAGTAATTCCTAGGTATTTAGTGGAGTTTACGGCCTTCACTTTCGACTGCTTTATCTTTTAAACAAAGTTTAACGGATTTGTTTTCGTACTCATGTGGACGACTTCACACTTTTCATTTTTTAGAGTCAATTGCCAATTATTACACCGTAGTGATATCTTATTCAGATCGTTCTGCAGTTGATTGTATCTTCAGATGTTTTTACTAGACGGTAAGTGACGGCGTCATCTGCAAACAACCTAAGAGAGCTACTTAGATTTTCCCATAAATCGTTTATGTAAATAAGAAACAGCAGAGGACCAACAACACTACCCTGTGGAAAGCCCGATATCACCTCTATTTTAGTCGATGCCTTACCATCGAATACTACGACGTGTGTCGTCTCTGACAGGAAATCCCCTAGCCAGTCGCAAATTTGGGGCGATATACCATAACCACGCAATTTGATTAAAAGCCCACAACTTTACAAAAGCTCTCCAGCTTGAACAGCTGCTGCCATGCAGGGTCCAAGACTGATAAGGTTCTCTCCATACCATTCCATGTCCATCCGCTATATTCAATTCGAAAGAACACTCGTCACACCAGCCAACATGTTTCCAGTCGTCAACAGTCCAATGTAGGTGATGACGGGCCCAGCCGAGACGTAAGGCTTTGTGTCGTACAGTCGGCAAGGGCACAGGAGTGGAGACTACTGGTCCGAAAGCCACTGTCCAACATGTTTCGTTAAATGGATCGCCGCTGACATTATTAGTTCATGGTCCAGCACTACAGTCGGTAGCATTCTGCGGAAGGCTGGCACTTCTGTAACGCTGTACGTTTCTCGTTAGTCGTCGTTGGTCTCGTTCTTGAAGGATTTTATCCGGCCGCAGCGGTCGGAAATTTTCTTTTTCTCCGGTTTGCCGATATTCACGGTGCACTCGAGAAGTGTGAAGTCGTCCACATGAGTACGAATACAAATCCGATAATCTTTGTTTAAAAGATAAATCAGTCGAAAGTGAAGGCCGTAAACTCCACCTAGGAATATCCCCATCACTACCTTGGAGACACTATATCCCACATCCTGTACGTCGACTATAACACATCTTTTAAATTCACTTAAATCATAATAAATGCTATTGAAGCAGCAGTAGCCAAACCTAACGCCTGCGGGAGACGTAGGCGTTGCCATCCACAGCACTGTCCTCTGAGTGTTCGCTTATTTCTACACTTCTGGCTATTAAAATTGCTACACCACGAAGATCACGTGCTACAGACGCAAAATGTAACCGACAGTAGGAAGATGCTGTGATATGCAAATGATTAGCTTTTCAGAGCATTCACACAAGGTTGGCACCGGTGGCGACACCTACAATGTGCTGACATGAGGAAAGTTTTCAACCGATTTCTCATACACAAACAGCAGTTGACCGGCGTTGCCTGGTGAAACGTTATTGTGATGCCTCGTGTAAAGAGGGAAATACGTACCATCACGTTTCCGACTTTGATAAAGACCGGATTGTAGCCTATCACGCGCGATTGCGGTTTATCGTATCGCGACATTGCTGCTCGCGTTGGTCGCGATCCAATGACTGTTAGCAGAATATGGAATCGGTGGGTTCAGGAGGGCAATACGGAACGCCGTGCTGTATCCCAACGACCTCGTATCACTAGCAATCGAGATGACAGGCATCTGCACGAACAGTTCGACAACGTTTGCAGCAGCATGGACTATCAGCTTGGAGAGCATGGCTGCGGTTACCTTGACG
This sequence comes from Locusta migratoria, assembly GCA_026315105.1. Classification (NCBI taxonomy): domain Eukaryota; kingdom Metazoa; phylum Arthropoda; class Insecta; order Orthoptera; family Acrididae; genus Locusta; species Locusta migratoria. The sequence goes on along the minus strand of CM048746.1, from coordinate 151,761,986 downwards.
CTGCGTCACAGACAGCAGCGCCTTCCCCATGACTATTCTTACATACTCCTTCCATATCATAGCGCTGTGCAGCGTTTCGCCTAGATATTTAATCGACGCGACTCTGTCAAGCAGCACGTGGTTGTTACTCCTCCGCATCTTCATCACATTACTTTTTCTACATATGGCGCGAGTTCCCATCCTCACGCCACCTAGAAATTCGGTGCAAATCGTCATGCTGCCTACTATTCATTCAATGCCGACATCCTTCTGTACACTACAGTATCATCACCAAATAGCCGTAGACTGCAACTCACTCATATCATTTATGTAGATAAAGAACAATAGCGCTCCTCTCACAGTTCCCTGAGGCACTCCTGACGATACCCTAGTAACTGATGAACTCTCGCCGTCGAATAAAACGTACTGGATCCTTTTACTTAAGCACTCTTCGAGTCACTCACATATTTTGGTACCTATTACATAAGCTCGTAACTTAGTAAGCAGTGTGTAGTGCGGTACGTGTCAAATGCATTTCGAAAATCCAGAAATATACAGAACGCAAGATGAGACAAAACTGCAAGCAGGCTTACGGGCGATCGATCCTTTCTAAAGCCATGCTGATGCATCGACAGGAATTTTTCCGTCTCTTTCCACGGTTGCTATTGATCTGTAAAACAATAAATCTTGATAAACTGGCAAAGGCTAAGAGGGTGTACAAATCTTATTTCGGGTGACACTGGGTAGTAGATGTATAAAACTAATGGAAAACTGGTTGCACAACTTCTCTTTCTCTTTATGTGTGAAGATTCTTCATTTGAATTCGTTTCGATAAAGTAAATGTATCGGAACCAGAGACCTGTTCCGCAGCCTCTGCTCCACAATATGGAACACCAGCTCTGGTCTGTGTTGACCCTTGTCTGCGCGGCGTGTAGCGGACCTTGCTGGCGGCCGCCGTTATCGCGGGTGGCAGACACCAGGGCCGCACAGAGGTGACCATCAATCTACCGGGCAAGCAGACGTGGCCCGGGCTGTCACTTCTCCTCTCCCTTCCTCTTCACGGCATGGTGACTTCACCGCAGAAAGAAATACTAAAATGTTTATGGGCTTCAGGCACGTCGCACTAGCACTAAGCAGACAAGATGATCTACATCTACATCTACATGGGATACTCTGCAATTAATTTAAATTCCTGGAAGAGGGTTCATCGAACCACCTTTATACTATTCATCTCCCATGCCATTCTTGAATAGCGCGCGGGAAGAGAGAATATCGGAATCCCTCCGTTCGAGCTCTGATATCTCGTATTTTATTCTGATGTTGATTTCTACCTATGTAAGTGGGAGTCAACAATATATTTTCGCATTCGGAGGAAAATTCTCACACTCGGCAGCAACACTCCAAAAAAGGACGGACGAGTGTAGTGTATGCAGTTTCCTTAGTACTTCTGTTGCATCTTTTGAGGGTAGTGCCAATAAAACGTAGTCTCTAGTGCGGCTTTCGCACGACATTATCTACGTTTTGTCTGATGAAATAGTAATTCCTAGGTATTTAGTGTAGTTTACGGCCTTCACTTTTCATTCATTTATCTTATAAACCAAGTTTAACGGACTTCCTTTCGTACTCATGTGGACGACTTCACAGTCCTCATTATTTAGAGTCAATTGCCAATTTTACACCATACTGATATCTTATATAGTTCGATCTGTAGTTGGTTTTTATCTTCAGACGATATATGAATGGCGTCATCTGCAAAGAACCTGAGAGAGCTGCTCAGATTTTCTCCTAAATCGTTTATGAATAGATCATTCTGTTAGAGATAATTCAATGAAGTAGGCCTGTAGTTTAGTGAGTTACTTTAGTGCCTTTCTCGAATATCTTTGTGACCTGTGCAACATTCAGGAACAGATCCATGTTTGAGAGAGCGGTTGTATATGGCTGTTAAGTAAGGAGCTATCGCTTCAACATAATCCGATATAAATCTAATGGGTTTACAGTCCAGACCACAAGGCTCGTTCTTGTTAAGTTATTTAAGCTGCTTCACTACTCTGAGGGTAACTACTTCAACGTCACTCATTTTGTCTTCTGTTTGTAATTCTAAATCGGGAATATTGGTTTCGTCTTCTTTGATGAATGAGTTTCTAAAAGCTATGTTTAGTAACTCTGCTTTAGTAGCGCTATCATTGGCAGGATCGCGATTACTATTAGGTAGTGACGGTATTTTTCGTGTTTTGCCCGTAGTATATTTAACGTAAGACAAAAATCTCTTTGGTATTTTAGTCAAGATAAATAATAAGTCAGTAAAACATACAAGGCGACCACATGGGTGTCAGCTTTTATAATTTTGTAATATTTATGTACGTGAATTTCAGAACATAAATAACAATCAGTCAAAGGCATTCGACGCAACTCTCAAAAAGTTTTGAGACTATAAAGTTTTGCACGTAAGTACCAATAATTAAAAGAGTTGCAGCATCTGCCGGTGTGGCTCAGGTGGTAGAGTCTTGGATTCGAATCCCAGCGTGACGTACTTTCGTTTTCGTTGTTTTCGAATTCAGTTATGTAAAATATTTTGAAATATCTAAGTCCACTTGTTGTCAGTTTTTATGTGTGTGTAAACGAGCTGAACACCTTGTTATGTAAGATAAATGCTCGAGTAGTCTAGATGCTTGGAAACCAATTAGTAGCTATGGAGATGACTTTCGAAAAACATCGTCATAGCTCTTCACAAACGGAACAGTCAAAGACTACCGTCGTCAACTAACAGTGAAGTGAATGCCGTAAATTATTTTTTATTGAAACTAATATATGATATCAACTGCGCATGGGCAGAGCCGAAAATGTGTGTCTCCCACTTTCTAGGCAGTTGCGCTGACCCCTACACCACTGGGGGCACAGTGATCGCCGGCCGCGGTGGCCGACGGGACTGAGGCGCTCCGGCCACTAAGGTCGGGGGTTCGAATCCCCCCTCGGGCATGGATATGTGTGCCGTCCTTAGTCTTAGTTCATAAGTAGTTTGTAAGTTTAGGGACTTATGACCCCGTAGTTAAGTCCCATAAGCTATACAAACATTTGAAGATTTGAACACAGTGATCACCGCACGTGCTAGGTCTACCTAAGCACGTCTCCCGTCGTACACAAACTTCCAGATCTACCCTGCCCACAGTACTCAAACTCGTAGTCACTATGTACTAATTCCCGTAAGAGTAAGAGTACATAGTGACTACGAGTTTGAGTACTGTGGGCAGGGTAGATCTGGCAGTTTGTGTCTGACGGGAGGCGTGCTTAGGTAGTCCTTGCAGGTGCAGTGACCATTGTGTCCCCAGTGGTATAGGGATCAGCGTAACTGTCTAGAAAGTGGGAGACCCGGATTCGAATCCCGGCTGGGTACACATTTTCGGCTTTGCCCATGCGCAGAGGATGTCATATATTCTGAGAATATGAACTAATAACAACTGAAAGATCATAAGTGACGTCTGTTCTTTCGGAAGAGACGCCACATGTATATAACGTTCTATAAAATAAAGAAAATTGACATTAAATAAAAACTTGTGATATTTTCGTAAAAATTAGCATTACACTTTATAATTGTGCTACTATTCGAACACAACGAAAAAATATTTATATATAGACCAGTCCTGACAGGATTCGACTGATGCTACAATTCATTTATTGATCGGCACTTGCACTTACTTGCAAAACTTGGAAGTCTATTTTATCGCGAATTTTTGAGAGTTACGTTTAATGGCTTTGGATGATTGTTATTTGAGTTCTGAACTTCACGTACCAAAAATATAAAAAAAATTCTAAGATCCGATATCCATGTGTTCTGCTTGTTAGTAAATTTTAGTAAACAAATGGAAGAGAAGGGCGCTTCAGTCGACTGCTGTTTGTCGTACTCTCTCTCTCTCTCTTTCTCTCTCTCTCTCTCTCTCTCTCTCTCTCTCTCTCTCTCTCTCTCTCTCTCTCTCTCTCTCCCACACACACACACATTACTAACAATTAGCGCCGTAACAGAGTTTTCATATTAGGTGACATATTAATGGAACTATAATCTGTACATCTGATTAAAATTAAACATCCGTTTCTAGAATAGCACGCTACTGGATTTAAGTAGCGTTTCCCTTTTCACCAGAGTGCCTGGACAAGATTCACTGGAACTAATTGGACGGATCTTTGATGCAGAGAACACCAACTTTTTCAAGCGAGTGGCGACGTCCACTTACTTTCATTTCGGTGCTCACTACGAGAAGACAAAAGGAGTGGCCCTTATCTCCAGTTGACTCCTAGTAGTATATGGAGATACAGTGAAGGCTTTCACGACCGGTTGATATATTTATTAATATATCTTCTGGATTGTAAGGCCGTGTGGCGAGAAACTTGCTGCTACCTTAAGTTTCGCCGGATACTGCCGGAATTCTTCGGATGGACTCCATTTGTTGAGTCTTACAACTGACGTTTCGGAGGTCTAAGAGCGTTCTAAATATCGTCTAAATGAGGCGTGCCGAATCTCCGCGTGATAAACAAAGATGATATTTGTCAAAAATAAATCTTTGGAAAAACTGAAAAATCAGCTCAGGCGGAACATTGTTTACAATCGGAACATCATACAGTGAAGTTCTCTGAGACAGAAATTTTATCTTCTATGACGAATTATTAGCCACGGCTGTATAAGGAACCGATTGATATTGCCGCGAGAGACCACGTACACCGACTGCCGGCATGGCGCAGGGGATAGCGTCACGGACTGCTGTGCTGAAGGTCACCGCTTCAATCCCGCCCCCCGGCACAAATTTATTTCTTTGTAATTAACAATTCCAGAATGTTCTACATCTTTCTTATGTTCACTTGTAAATTCTCCTTGTGTCTTATGTTAACTGTTCTTCTAATTTCTGGTAAATTCTGTCTGTGTACAAATAGCAGAGCACTCTGCCCGAGAGGCAGTCAGTGCTGCGTGTATGTTGAGTTCGTAATAAACGTGCTTTCAGTATAAGTGCTGTGTTCAGTTGCCTTCGAAGTCAAGCCTGCTTCCATTGCAACGCGACATTGTTTGGTGGAGGCGCCGGGTATCCTGTTCAACAGCTGCATCACCGTGGCTCCGATTAGGCAACGTAAAAGCCGTCGCTTACACGGAATTGAACCGGAATACAAGGGATACACCGAGTACGTCCTTCCAAAAGTCCGTATCATCAGAACTATGGAAACGAAACCAGCGGTAAGTCAGCTACACATCAGACACCCGTCGGTGTTCTCTGGAGACGCTGGACAGGACCCGAACAAATGGCTAAAAGGTTTCGACCGAGTCGCCAAGTACAACAGGTGGGATCATACGATGTGCTTGGCCTACGTTTACTTCTATCTGGACGGAACAGCCCAGCAATGGTTCGAGAACAACGAAGATAAGTTGAATGACTGGGAAACGTTCCAGGAGGAACTTAAGAAGACGTTTGGAGACCGCCAGCGACAAATCCGTTCGGCGGAAGAACAACTGAAGAACCGGGCCAACGACATGGTGAGACGACACAATCGTCCATACAGAATGTTTTGGCCCTGTGTAACATAGTCAATCCGAACATGACTCAGGCGGACAAAATCACGCACCAAATGAAGGGAATTGCAGAAGATATGTACCAAGCTCTTCTGATAAAAGACGTTGCTACGACAGAAGAGTTCATTAAGTGGTGCCAGCGAATTGAAGAGATGCAACAAAGGAGGGTTGGACGCAAGAAGTATGACAGACTCCCAAATGTAGTCCCTACGGCCGTTGTGGAAGATCAGCATGACTTCGCTTCTCTCATACGACAAATTGTAAGAGAAGAATTACAAGAATTTATGGCAACCGGGACTGTTAGACCGAGCGAGCATCAGATTATGGCCATGGATGTAAGCCCAGTAAGTCACGAGGGAGCGGACGTCGCTGAGGAAGTGGTATTTCAGACATTAGCTCCTGTCTGCCCCGTCAATCGCACCCGACGTGAAGAATGGCGTCGCCCTGCTATTACTTACGCTGCAGCCGCCAAACGGCAGCCCATGAACCGGCCGACGTGACCACAACCAACTCCCCCGGTAACTATGACGCCCCACAGAAGAACAGATGTCTGGAGGACAGAAGACTACACACCACTTTGTTTCCACTGTGGGCGCTCTGGACATGTCGTACGCTACTGGAGAGAGAGAAGGCGAGTTTTCGACGATTATTTTGCCGCAAGACGTCAGCCATCAGAGCAGTTCTATCTCAGGGAATCACCTGCTGATGAATTCAGACGACCTATGGGAAGACGCCCATCGCCGTACCCTAGACGAGGTCGCTCCCCGACGCGCCGCAGCCGTTGACCGTCGCCGTACAGAGGTACCAGCCGCTCCCCTAGCCGCCGCGCCCAGGAAAACTAAGCGAGGCGACCATCTACGGAGGTGAGGCCGCCGCAGATGAAAATCCTCCATGGACGACAGTCGCTAAGATGTCGGGAAATCTCTTCGACGTCATAACCGACGGCCAACCTGTCCGGGCACTTGTTGACTTAGGAGCGTCTTTCTCTGCATTGTCGTATAATTACCGCCGCAAACTAAAGAAAACAATGTTCTGTGATACTGGGGCAACTGTGCTGAAGGTCGCGAATGGAAAGTACGTCCAGCCAGCAGGAACTTGCGTCGCAAGAATAACCATCAACAACAGGACCCATTCTCAGACAAATGGTCTTACGGAACGTTTTAACAAGACGTTAGCCGATATGCTGTCGATATTGAGCAGAAGGATTGGTATACAATTCTGCCAGTCGTGAAATTTGCTTACAATACCGCAAGACAAGACACCACGAGCTTCACGCCGTTTTTACTGCTCCATGGCCGTGAAGCTGAGACGACAATGTATACGCTGTTCCCGTTCCAACCGGACGACACTCAGGATATGTTAAACAGCTCATCACCAGGGTCGAAGAAGCAAGACAGCTGGCTCGCATACGGACACTGGACGCCCAGCAGAAGGATCGACAGCGCTATAACGACAAGCACCGACCTGTTATGTACAGCCCAGGAGATCTTGTATGGATTTTTACCCCGGTAAGGAAGGTTGGACTGTCAGAAGAGTTATTGAAGCGATTGGTCCGTATCATGTCATACGCCGCCTGTCAGACGTCACATACGAAGTTGAGGATTATGAGCCGTCATCAAAATGACAAAAGCGAAGAGACATTGTTCACGTTATGCGCATGAAGCCTCACTACGCTGCTTAAGAGCAAGTAGACGACAATGGCTTCTGTTCAAGGACGCTAAGGACGGTAATGTTACTGATGAAGCCACGACAGGAACGTCTATCGTCGATAATCGTGGAGACAGGAACGATTCCCTTGAACTGCCATACAGAGGACCTATGACAAGGTCAAGATCCAGGACATTGCAGCTAACTCCACAGGGAACGTAACAGCGGGTCGCTGTTTCTCCAGGAGAGGGAGCAATGCCGCGAGAGGCCACGTAAACCGACTACCGGCGTGGCGCATAGCGTCACGGACTGCGGTGCAGAAGGTCGCCGGTTCAATCCCGCCCCCCCCCCCCCCGGCAAAAATTTATTTCTTTGTAATATTCATAGAATATATGACTTCAACTGCTATTGGGCAAAGCTGAAAATGTGTACCCAGCCGGGATTCGAACCCGGGTCTCCTGCTTTCTAGGCAGTTGCGCTGACCCCTACACCACTGGGGACACAGTGATCACCGCACCTGCAAGGACTACCCATGCACGCCTCCCGTCAGATACAAATTCCCAGCTTCGCCCTGCCCAATAGCAGTTGAAGTCATATATTCTATGAATATTAAATAGTAACAGCTGCAGGATCAGAATGTGACGTCTGTTCTTTCCTAACAGGCGCCACATGTATATATATTTCTTTGTAATTGACAATTCCAGAATGTTCTACATCTTTCTTATGTTCACTTGTAAATTTCTACTTGTTTCTTATGTTAACTGTTTTTCTAATTTCTGGTAAATTCTGACTGTGTATAAATCGCAGAGCACTCTGCCCGAGAGGCAGTCAGTGCTGTGTGTATGTTGAGTTCGTAATAAACGTGCTTTGACTATAAGTGCTGTGTTCAGTTGCCTTCGAAGTCACGCCTGCTTCCATGGCAACGCGACAATATATAAAACATTGTGATAACTTCAACCGAATAGAGGAGACTATGAAACAACGATATATGGACTGTGGCTCTGCAAAATCATGAGATGGTTTAATATGTGACACGGTTCGATAGTATAGCCACCGTCTAAGGTATACAGGCAAGACACTCCCACTGATTTTTGCTATACACTGCAACAACAGCGCAACAAGCGGCAGTAAAATCCATTTCTAAATACGTTATCGAATGAGTGCGGCTAGTAACGTGTATGTTAATTTTAACATAATTTTTACATTAGGAAACGTTGTAGTACCATAAAAATATGAAATAACATAATAATAGCTCCACAATTTTGTTTCTTTGGTTTTATAAGATCCCTGACAAGGTATGAAACGGTACATTACAGTAACATTTATTTACAATTATCTTGTAACCTACGGGTTTTACAGAAGAATTTCATTTACTATTAAAAATGGCTAGTAAACACCAGAAGATCTATGCTTTGGCAGAAAGCCGTCGCTTTTCTATTCAGGAACGTTAAGGTTTCTTCACTACGATTCCACTAAAATCGGCAAGAGTGGAAAGTAGAAAACGTTTATAGATTGCGATAACTACAGTATTTAACGTACCAAATGAACCACCGCAGCTGTAGCCGAAAGAGAAGCGCCAGAGACGCGGAATAAAACTAAACGGCAAAACCCATCAAACTGTTTCCCAACAAAAAAAGAAACCAGTCTCACAATTGTTACTGCAGTTGAACCACAAACGGCAACAATCTTCAAAACACTGGCTTTTTAACCTATTAACTAGTTACACTCAACAGCATATGCGCGTATAAGAAAGAGTGAAAGTATCATTATCATGGGTGTGTTGCAAAATAAAAGGTCAAGGTAGGGAAGAGGAAGGACGGTATGCAAATGTAGCATGCAAATGATTTGTTCACTTGATATTAAAGGATAGCCGTGACTGACTCACCATCAAATTTCCAAGTAATAAAACCCATCCAAAATTGTGTAAAGGGGGCTATCTAATTTGAATGATTTGAGTAAAGAAATTAGTTTTGACTCGTTTTATTCTCTGAAGTCAGATGAACGTCAGATCAAAAGTTCACATACAATTCAACACAGATCGAATTCAACGAACCTATTTTACAATACAATATGCACTCCTACAGCAAGTAACCAGTAAGTCGAAGATAATTTTATTTGACTCTAAACACTTGTGACTACCCACATTTAACTGGTAACCGTCGCGTAATCTAGAGGAATATGCCGATACCAGATTACTGTGAGTTTACCTAACGTTTTCAATAGTCCGAAAACATGAACAGCCCTCGAAACACTAGGAAATTCACGCGATACTGTACCAAACTGTGCCGGCTGGGGATGTCAGCAACAAGATGGCTGGGCGGCGGCTGCGAGTGTCGATAGCTGCAAGTCACAGACGCAAAGATAATTCAGTTTCATATTCCAGAAACAATATTTAACCAATATCAGCCAACTTCGACCCCGGCGGATCTTAGTGCCTACGATCTCACTCGTTTGGCTATGTCGTGCCACTACAGACTATTTACGCGTGAAGCACGAATGCACTGTAGTCATAGGTCATAGATGACACCAGCACTGACAATCGCAATGCACTGTAGTCATAGATGACACCAGAATTGACAATCGCAAGTAGTGCGTCGCTGCGTCTAATATCAGGCTGGTTGACCTTGCTCTCAGCTTGCCAACACTCAGCGCTATTCGTACAAGTTTTGGAGCAACTGTCAAAATTGTACCACAAACTCCAAGTACCGCTGCTCGAAGACAAGCATAAAACTGAGAGCAGTAGAGAAGCGTCTGCTCTCCTCGTCTGCCAAAACACTAGCCTCCTTCTCTCTCCTTCTCAAATAACTGTCTCCTGTCTGCAAAGCATCCAGGCTCCACCTATCTCTATTGAAATGCCAATCCACAGTTAGGCGCCAAAGTACGCCCAATCACGGTTTGCGTTCGGAAGACGGACAGCCGAACCCCCTTACTATAAAAATAGCAGCCATAGACCAGCTGTCACGCGTTTCCACGGGTCGGGCCTCGCCCTTACATCCAGCGTTCACATGATAGCGGCGGATGATCTTCAGGCACCTTCGAAAACACATCCAGCAAGTTGTTCCCAGTAAACGGCCAAACTCCCTCGCTATTGTATAATTGCGGCGCCCGCCAGCTTGGCGCCAGAGACATATAATGTCCTAGTGGGTGCCACCCCGGCGTTCGCCAACTCGGCGCCAGAGGTCTCAGCTCTCCCTTCGCAAAGCACCGTACACCGCCCATGGAGACATATTGTACTGCTCCAGACGCTCCTGCCTAGACGACGCCAGCGTCGATGGTGCCACCCGATACTTGGAAGGCTCACACCTCAGTCCTACCTGTTATGGCCTTCGGCTGTATGGCGTCTTCCGGGAACCGCTGATCCTCTGAATAGCAGAGCCACCCTCGTGCTCGCCAACAGTCGCCATTAGCTCTGAATGCGTGTTGCTCCCCCCCCCCCCCCCACACACACACACCCCTTCTACAGGCCTCAGACAACCAAGTAACAGAATATTTATCTATCGCCACAAGTTATTAAATGAATAACCTAAAAGGTTGCGTTGTCCTTTTACTGTTGGAAAGCAACATGGCAGTACTGAAATCTCTCATTACCCCACACCCGAAGAAGATTTCTACATGGGGAGTGTCACTCCTAAAAATCTGGTGTTCTACGGACCAGAGTAAACCTATTCCTTACCAGTCACTTACTATGCTCTAACACATGAAATATTTCCTGAGTGTCACCATTCACAACAAGGGTATCACTAATACTTTAAATTCTTTTCTGGGATTTCTATTCTTTCTTTATGATTTTGGTTGTAACAACCCCAGATCTAAACATTACAATCCTATCCATTCCAAAAAGGAAGCAAAACCATATACACCCTTAAGTGAGTACAGCACCATTTCCAGGTAACCCCTCTGTGATACTGCCTCAGAAATTCAGACCCATATTTACATATATACACATTGACCATACACAAAGATAATAACTTTACACTTTGTCCTTCTAGGCAAACATTCACACTAGCGATGAAATAACCATTCAGTGAAGTACACTATGTTTTTCTGTTACATGGCCCCAGCACCTCTAATGACCGTGTGTCTTGCCCCACGTTCACCAGATATGTGCCACGTCATGCTTACATCTGCACAGACTACACAAACGGAATAAGTATTTCATACTATTACAATAATGAGAACAAGCAATTTTATAAATCTATTACTATATTTTATATTGGAAAGAGTTAGTAATTAGCAAAACATAAACAACACTTTAATCAATATACATATATAATAACGGAACGTGGGATGTATGTCCATATATTTCACTTGCTAGCCAAAATTAGTCACTACAGACCAATGGCGGTTATGTATGAGAGTAGCCTTTAGGTTCACGGTGTGCACTATGGTGTTTTGGCCGAGATGTGCGGCAGTGGGTGAGTGTGGCAAACAAAAGTTCGTAAAATATGGAGGAATACTAAGATCAACGATGCTCAAAGATAAAAAGACTCAAATATAAAACACTGGGAAACACATTCATACATTAACTGAGCATTAACTACAATGGCAATACACCAATTATCTCAATATAAATACTGAAAAGAGAACTGTAGTGCATAGGATCAAAATACTGACGACTGAATTAGAGAGACAAATATACGTCGAGCGACAGACTGTAGACATACGTGACGGAAAGTTCGTAAGTCATAGGTTACTTTGATTTAGCGGATAGTATCGCGTTTTTTTTTTTTTTTTTTTTTTTTTTTTTTTTTTTTTTTTTTTTTTTTTGTAAATAGGCCTACGTTGCTATTCAGGAAATTTTGAAGCAAGAAATACAAGACTTCCTATTTAGATTTTTGGTTGAAACTTTAAAAGCACGTGTTTCGATACCTTTGGAAGTTCAACCATTAAACGGGTGAAATAATGGAAATTCTTTTAAGGGTGCGACTAAGATTATTCTGATGCTAGAAATGCGAAAATTTGGATTTGGAACTATGGTTAGAATTTAAAAAAAAACTGTGTTTCGAATTTTTTGAATTCTGCCATCAATGGTGCAATGGTACAATGTGCAACGACAAGTTGTACCAAAATAATTGATTAAGAAAGCATTTTTAAATCTAAATCTATGAAAATTTATATTTAGAAGTAGAAACAACCAATGCAAACCATCCAATCTACGCGTGCGAAGCAGCGGGAATTAAGCTAGTTTAATTATATAGTTATACATATTTAATATTTTTATAGTGTAACTTAGTGTCTTATACTAGATGTGTCTATGTCCGTGTCTGTGTTTCAGTGTGTGTGAGTGTGAAGGTTAGTAACTATAGGTATGGGAACAGGTTTTGACATGCATGGCTCCTAACTTCTACTTGGCACAATCTAATCCACTCTCCACCATAATTCCTAACAAACAAACTACTAACTGCTATTTACAATTGCATACTTAACCTATTCTCAAACTATGCTCTCAGCAGCCCATTCAGATTTGGTTGCTCCATGCACTATTCTACAATTTTTTTATTATTCTCCCATTGTCCTGGTTACTGGTGTGCTCTTCTTGTTGCCTCTGACACAGCCTTGTTTGGTCGGAGGTACCGGAACATGACGAGGTTCATCCTGAAACTTAGATTGCTTTTTTAATCGTATGACCTACTTGTCTCCTTTATTCTCCTCCTGAAAAAATGTGATTAGTTCCTTTCATCCTGCAGGTATTTTCCTCAAAATGGAACTCTGATCCTCGCAACCTATGCGGCCAGATAATGCACAAATTAACGATACGGACATAGTCGTATCCAACGACTCTCCTAACTAACTATAAATCCGTCAACGCGCTCCTCAGCGTGGACAAATTCACAACTCAATAATTTCGGCAATCGTGCACACTGGGGACGCCAAAAACAAAACAAATCGACGTCCTCTCTCGGGCGGTACACAAATCACAAAATCGCCGATCACGCACGTCCCTGTGGCCACAAACACAAGTTCTCCTTACCCAGGAGTACTCACGTCCATAAATAGGACAAAACACAAACTAAGACAGCAAATGACATTTCTCGACCATATACTATGATGCTGCACCAAAACGATTTATAATGAAACACGTGTCAAAGATCTCTTTTGACACGGATATTTACTACACTTAGAACCAAACACCTCAATGCTCAACACAGTATCTTACTGATTATCTCAGGAGGAAACAAACGGGATTGCTACGAATTAGAAAATAAAATATTATCTCTACTTGAAGCGACCAGATGGACAAACATGAAATATTCGACCTAGGAATGAGCAAAACTTAACAAAAATGTGACAGAACCTATTTTCCAGCGTGGGCGTCCAATTAGATGTCTGCAAAATTCGGTATGATTTTCTGTTCCCAGCAGAGGAGTAACACAAATATAGCAAAAGCCTAAGAGCCATAAAACGCATGGACACAGTACAAACATTTACATACATAATATACACACACAATAATTGCTATAAAAACAAACAAAAGAACAGCAATACAACTAGGAACTAATTATTATTTTACAAACTTATAATGAGACTCATACTATTTTAATATGATTTAAGAAAAACTTTTTCTTGAAATGTTTATTCCATAAGCCGGTTTTCGAACCTTGCCAGGTTCATTTTCAGATGGTAGATGTTACAATATCATTTTAAGCGTCGTGTTGGAAGCTGGCTCTGAGGTGGGAAGACAGAAACATACTTTAATAATTCGAATTGCACGTTGTTTAGGTCGTATTTTGTATTTGTAAGATTACGTGAAATTTGTTGATTTTCTTACTGCGACTGTATGGCCGGATTTTTGTGGTTAATTTCCATTTCTTGCGTCTCCTTTTGTTTATGTGACAATAACTCATTACATTTTTCTATTCGGTTCTACACTGCACTGTAAACACCATTTCACCAGCGTCCAACATGTGCTTTTACAGCTGCTGTTATTTACAAACGTCTTCACTCAAAGACATAACACCCTTTGTACAGGTAAGTTTGTTTTGTGTATGATACAGTTGATCATTTAGCAAATAACTTTGTCAATATTAAATTGCAAAAGGAATAATAAATACTGTCTGCATTGTTTGAATAGTTTTTTTACTTAATATGTATGTATATAATCAGTTAAAAGTACAAGAATAAAATTCGTAGTTTTCTATATTTGAAGTATTTTATCCATTGCAGCAATTGTTCAGGTTATTAATCCACAAAATATAGTAGAATATTAATATATACTAGGTTCTGTTTATTGTGTTTAAGGACAATACGAATATGGCTTCTCTATTATTGTAGAATGGAAGGGATAGGTATTTAGATGTGGGTAAAACATTTTTGTATTTGTTCTTTGATAGTGTTTGACCTTATCAGAAGCATATGAAAGAGTTGTCATGAGTGGAGGGGGGTTTGTGGAAGGGGTGTAGAGGGGGGTGCGAAGGGGGGGGGGAGGGAGAGGCTCTTTGTGAATTTGTTACTTTACATTAGCAATTTCTCAAAATTTTGGAGGAACATTTTGTTTCTTAGTTCAGTCTTATCATTAAGCAGGTTGATGGATGCAGTATTTATGCTGATGATGATTTCAATTTCTTCAAGGAGGTCAAGTTTCAACCCTTATTGGCAAAATGGAGTATTTGGATGTTCTTTTGAATGTTATCTACAAAATGACCTTGTTGGGCAAGGTGTGCGGCAAAGCTGGATTTGATTAAGTTATTAAGGCGGAGTGCGTCCTTGTGTTCTTTAAATATTGTTGTGAAGCTTCTTCCAGTTTGGCCAATATACAGCCTTGGGCATGAGTTGCAAGTTAATTTATAGACACCTGATTTTTGAAATTTATCTATGTTGGTTTTTGCGTTGTGGATGATTTTACTTTGTATTTTGTTGTTTATGGAGAAACTAATTTTTATCTCATGTTTCTTGAAGAGGTTTGCAATTTGGTGTGAAATCTTTCCTAGGAAACGTAGACTTATAAAGATGACTTTTTTGGTTGTGTGTGTGTGTGTGTGTGTGTGTGTGTGTGTGTGTGTGTGTGTGTGTGTGTTCAGAAATTGGTTGCTTTGCTTTTGTAGACTGAATTAATTTATCAATGAAAGCAGACTGTACCCATTGCTGATGGCAGATGTTATGATGTTTGTTTGCTTTTGTCTCTCATTTGTGTCCATTGGAATTTTGTGCATGCGGTTTATCATTGATCTGAAAAATGCTTTTTTGTGTTGGTCCGGATGACAAGAGGAATTATGAATGGATACATTTGTTGCTGTTGGTTTCCTGAAAATTTGGACGTCGTGTTTCTGGTTTTTGTTAGATTCTTAGATCAAGATATATGATTCCATCTGGTGTTTCATGTTCAACTGTGAACTGTATTTTGGCGTGCATTTCATTAAGTTCGGACGCTAGGTTGTCTATTTCTGTTGTTGTGCCATTGAACAGGATGAGAGTGTCATCAACATAGCGTTTGTGATAAAGCAGCTTATGTGGCCTAGCAAAGCAAGTAGTTAATTTGAAATTAGAATTTTCAGTGCCACACAAAGTTCCAAAACATTGTGTCAGCTCTTCATTTTTTTTTCATTTTATTTAGGTTTACATGTGATATATATCCAATCTTTCGATCTTATGTGTCCTCTTAATCCCCACATCAATAATAAAGAGCCAGAGGTGTGTATGAGTCTCACCTACATAATCCGTAAAGGTGTTTTCAGTTAGTGAAATTCTTCATATCAGTATCTTTCTTTCAGTATATAGCAGCCTTTCACTGTTTCTCTTCTATTTTGCAGTCAATTTCAGACAGCGTGACCTCATTGTGTACTGAATTGTCCGTCAGATGGAGAGCTAAACATACAACGACCTCGAGCTCCTTTATATACCTGGTGCCTCTGTTGAGTGCAGCGAAAGTAAAACGCCCTGAACGGAATCGAAAATGTAACATTATTCATGGAAACCAATATTTGTGCAGGTGTTGGAAATGTTTTCCTTGGACATAAATTGTTATTCGGATATACATAAAACTCAATTTTCACCCGTGATGTTGTTTTGGAAATATTTGCTTATAATAAAGAATATTGATCGGTATATACACAAAGTTCTTTAATGGTGAAAGAGGACCGTGACTTTATAAATATAATTTTTACTCTGTCCTTGTCAGAGCAGGGCTAGATTTTTTCCTGTATGTTAGCTACAGACAGGACTGTTGCAATATCTGTCAGTAGCTGCAAGTTGTGGCCTCAGGTCATTTGCAGACGTCGCTCATGTACACCAGAACATCAACGGTAGTTGTGGGCTAAACCGCTTGCCAACTGAAACCTTTAAAGAGAAAATTAATGCTTCTAAATGAAATGAGGGAGCATATTTGCACTCACCGAATATTTTCCCAAACAACACAGTGATGAAGTCGCAAACTGAGGTAGACACGCCAGTACTGCGCGCTGCGTAGGGGTATTTCTCTGCCACTACGACACACCCGTCTTGTGTGTAAAAAAATTTGCTTATCTTTCATGGTGCCGGAGATATTCGCTCAAAATCTGCATCACTGTCGATATAAAAAATTACGTGGCTGTTAATCTTTATAACTGCACAAGTGTACTGAATTTCAATGCAATCGGCCATCAACAGAAATGTAGTTTGGCCTGTAATTTTCTAACTGAATATTCTCTTGCAATTTCTCTATTTCTTTATGTTTTACTTGCGATGTCGGCATGTATACCTCAATTTGTTGACCTTGCTTTTGCTGTTCGTAAGTAGTGCTACTCCATTTCTACCATATTCTGTTCAAAGATAAAATTTATTTAACAATAACGCGTTTCACGCTCGTGGTGCATCTTCAGATTGGATCTTTAAAACTGCACAGTGGAAATAAAATAATCGAATACGACGGTGTTAAAGCGGTTAATTACAAAACCTCATGGTTCATAATTAAAATGTTTTAAAATGAGGGGATTTAGGCGAGTCGCTTACGTCGTAGCATAACAACGAACATAGCATGATGGGGCACGTAGCGAACAGTTAGTTATTAAAGGCTTTCTTCAGGGTTAGCCCTGCCCCCTCAAGTTCTCCGTAGTAGTCGACGTACCGCATAAGAGTTCAATGTTTGTATAGTTTATGGGACTTAACTACGGGGTCATTAGTCCCTAAACTTACAAACTACTTGCGATCTAGCTAACACTAAGGACGGCAAAAATATCCATGCCCGAGGGGGGATTCAAACCCCCGACTGCAGTGGCCGTGCAGACCGTGACTAGAGCGCCTCAGTCCCCTCGGCCACCGCGGCCGGCGTACGGCATAAGAAAATCGGAGATTCTCGTTAGTGCGTTAGGGCTCTGCACGAACTCAGCTCTGACACGAAGCTGTGGGCATGTCGGCGTCACCCGCAGGTGTCGGAACGCTGGAGGCGGCCTCGCCATGTCCACCTGTCAAATTCAAGCGTGCTGCACGTTACGTCAGTTCCGCTGTCAGCGTGCAGAAAGGTCTGATTTATACGATTCGTGTTTGGAAATCGACAGCGCAATCTACACGGCCGAAAAAAAAAAAAAAAAAAAAAAAAAAAAAAAAAAAAAAAAAAAATTATAACGACGACGCCGATAACGATGCGATGGCGATATATGCCATCTTAGGGATAGTAGATATACGCCAACAAATAGTGCAGTGATGCAAGGTCTATAAAGGAGAGGTCTGGCCACGCTACCGTGATCCTTTGCGATGGCGGCCATTTTGGTTCTAAAATGGGCTATAGAACTAGAAAGTGTTAGTTGCGTAAAGCAGTTAATGTAAAATTGTGTCGGAGTATGCAGGTTACAGAGAATGTGCCGGTATCCATTCTCATCGCAATGTATGTGTCATGTGACTAACGATAAAACCACCATTGTGAGGGAAAAGTAGCCTTTCCACTAACAAAATTCTGTTCTTCCCCAATCGTATCTGTGTAACATAAGACTGCACGTGTATTCTTCTGGTAACATAAGGCTGTACATGTTTTCTCCTGATATATATTTTATTTCTTTTCTATCCGAGTTTCCATTCGGTGCGGTATAGACAAAGAATCAACGAAAGTTTCTTGTGTTGAGCCGAGAACAGAAATATCGGCTTAAATTCATATAACATTTCCCTGGTGTGTACGTTTCCAATGATTCGACATTACGTGAATGGAAGAAATATCGAGATACTGGATCTGTATCGGACAAACATAGGACAGATCCTAGTGTTTTAATTGAAATTAACTGCCACGTCACAGTGGTCTAGCATGCTTGCTCTTCGATGTTTTCGTGTGGACTTTATGCTGTATTTAGCCACGCCCAATTCCATCCTTAGTCCATCCTACTACTCCCTTTCGTACGCCCAATCCTAGTAGCATATTTTAATGTACTTATAATACGGTATCTGATATTTTTCATACAACTTAACACATCTTGTAGCCATGTTTTTCATAGCTTCTATGTCAGCAAGCAGTACAGAGTGCCCAAGGTGATGTTATTGTAATTTTATTTAAATAACATTTAATTCTAACCCTGCGCCATCTGGGCCTTCCTTACCTGTTGCGGTGTCCCCCCCCCCCCCCTGTCACCACAGTTTGGCATGTGAATCTAGTTGAACACCTTCACTAGATATCCACGATGGTGGTTTATGTTTTAGTTATACATCTCCACTAAGATGTATTTCAATTCCCATCTTTTTCTGAGTTAGATATAAATGTGTTTGTTCTCCTTGTGAATATTATCACATTGTAAACATCTGAAATGTAATGTTTTTTTTTTATTATTTATGCCACACATCTGATGATGATGATGTCGAAAAGCGTAATGGTAAAATAAAGTGTACTGCGACGAATATATATATATATATATATATATATATATATATATATATATATATATATAACTTGGGAAAGGTAGGAGAGTTATTGCGTCAAATGAGGAAATGCGAAACTGAAATTAATGTATTAGTTTCAGATAGAATTACTTTAATTACGGCAATTAATGTAGTTAAACCATTTTCATTATTTGGTGAAGTGTTTGCCGGCCGCAGTGGCCGAGTGGTTTGCGGCGTGCCAGTCACAGTCTGCACTGCCGCTACGGTCGGGGGTTCGAATCCCCCCTTCGGGCATGGATGTTTGTGTCGTCTTTAGTATGAGGTAGTTCATAAGTAGTTTGTAAGTTTAGGGACTGATGACCCCGTAGTTAAGTCTCTTAAGCTTAACAAACATTTGAAAATTTGAATATGGTTAAGTGTTAACGGGAAATGTATTTAAAAAAATTCCATTCTGCCAATTTTTTGCCCGATCATCGTTAATAAACCTAATACTTACACCATTCACATTTAATGAAAGCATTTTTCGGCTAGAGATTTTTCCGAAAAATGCTTCAGTGCAAAGCACACTTCATCGGTCATCCAAACAACCATTATCTTACCATATACTGCAATCGGAAATCTTTCATGGGAGTTTCTTCCTTTGGGCAACTCAGGCCAGATAATTCAGAAACTTAAGTCGTTCGACCAGTCGGTTCTTCTCTCACCGTTTGAGCCACACAGAATCATCCTGCGACCTTTCCTGGTAAGTCAGTAATTTAAGCCTTTAGAATTATCAATATTTTATTGCTAAGCGTCAGAATATAATTTTTGACTCAAACAGTACGCAAAGTGGCTGCAGAATTATAATAATTTCTGAAAGCGACTGTTTACTCTCCTAGCAATATTGTGCAGCGTCGTCTGCTGTAGAACCAGGAAGGAACACTGGTGCCCAGGACTGTCTTCTATAGCCCGTGCACTGATGCAGCTATCATACAGCGCCATCTGTGAGAACCTTTTAATAGGGAATGTTAACAGCCATAACAGCGAGTGTCATATCAGTGCGTGAAGCAAACTGGAGCCGCAGTTTACATGCGTGCTAATGTTACGCTCCGCGCCCATGATTATAATCTTACGTTACACACGGTCAGTAGTACGAAACCAACCTGTGTTGCAATAGCCATCTCATTTCCAAATTAGCAACTATGGTAGGATTTGTATTTTACAGTTGTTATTATTATTATTAGTCGCAAAGCTCCCCGAGTGGAAGACGTTTCAGATGCTTCATTTTCAATTCTTTTTATTTGGCCACCAGTTTTTAATTGTTTGCGAGAATTTAGCTCTTCTTTCTTCGCTCCATTTTGTTTCGGTTCTTCGGACTTTTGTCTCTGACTTAACTTTTCATTTTTCTGCTTTTATTCTAAAATTATTCCTTACGTATATGTCTTCTTTGGTAATTTGACTAATTCCAAGTCTTTTTTTTAACATTTTGGATCCATTCTCCTCCATTAACAAGAGAATCTTCGTATTTTATTATTTTTTCGTTAGTGTATGTTCGCGAAGCCTCATTATGTGGCCATATAATTTGAGGTGTCTTTTCCTCAAATCTGTCTGTGTGTTATAATAGTCTTCAATTTTGGAGGTTTCTGTAATCTATATCTATTCTCGGTCCACCTTGGTTCCAAAATTTTCCTAATTATTTTGGTTTCTTCTTTCTATTGATTTTCTATGTCAGTTTTCCTGTTTAGAGCCAAGGTTTCGCTAGCATATAACATTGATGGTTTAGTTACTGTTTTGTAGTGTCTAATTTTGAAATTTAAATATATGTATTTTTTATTATAGAAGTTTTTTTACTAATCCTAAACCTCTACGAGCTTTTTGTATTCCTTCTTTTTGCGTATATTTTTCAGAGATAATGTCTCCTAGATATTTATAGTGTGATGCTGTGTTAATTTTCCAATATTTGGGTTGTAACTTGAAAATTTCTAGATTTGTTGATGTAAACACTGTCTTTTCAAATGATACCTGCAGGCCGACTTCTTTTAGACTTTCTAGCTGTGATATAGCCATCTCACTAGAATCTTCCATTATTTTGAGCTCGTCTGCAACGGCTAAGTAGGGGATACCTAATGAAATTGGCCTCCAGCAATTTTCTTCTTCGAGTTTCTTTTCCCATTCTTCCATTCCTCCGTCTAGAACTACTTTGAACAACATAGGCGATAACACATGACGTTGTGTAGCCACAGTTTTTATCCAGAGTGGTTTTGAAAGTTTTTCCATAAACATTTGTTAATGTTTTCTTAATGATAGTGGTATTTTCCGATCCAAAACTGTTTCTTCATGAATATTAAGTGTGTCTGTGGATTGAGTCATAGGTCTTTTTGAAGTCAACAAAGACATATACTGTAGATTTGCCTCGCATCTTCCTTTTGGGCTTACAATTTTCTCTAAGAACGATCTGTTTGGCCTAGAACCAAAGAAATTCATTTACGACAAAAATTCATAGGGTTGAGGGACGCCATCGGTACTGACGGAACCAATCCCACTAATCATGAAACCTGATTATTAATCACGATCTTTGTTTTATTTCTAACGTCTCTCCTAGAGAGTTACAAATAGATGCACCTATCGATTGGTACAAACGTGTCATTTCATAACATTATATTGCAGTATGCAGTTCTTTTTGTTATTAAACAGCAAAGTCAGTAATCATTCTTAGTTCCAAACGGGCTTTGCAATTGTTAGACTGCGCGAGAACTTTATTAAACACAGGTTTTGACCCAACCCACTCACGTAATCAGGCAGGCAACGGAATAACCAGATTAATCAGTACCGTCGTTTCGTAGGGAACGTGGGCAGCCATCCGGTGTAGAAAGACACCTGAGCAGGTAATACGACTCACGTTGCTATCCTGAAAATGTAGCCTGCGCAGTTTTTAAATAAACCAGTGAGTGTGTGCGTCTTTTGTGTAAATCAGTGCTATCGATTCCTCCTTCATGTAAACAGTAATTCCATTCCCAGTCTATTTAGTTTCCATTATTTTTAATGTTTACACGATTCTGTTTTCTTCGAATCTATGTCCAGTAATGCGATCCCAACAGGCGATGTAAAACGCGGAAAGAAACGTCTACGTAGCAGAGAGGGCGGATAATTATAGTGTTCAGCGAAGGGCTATTTGGAGAAACAAAAGAAAAAAGTGAATTGTCGTGTTCTACGGCCCACTTAAGCTTTCATGTAGTTTTATCATTTTTTAATACTTCAGACAAAGAAATAATGGAAATATAGATAATATAAAATTACACACATATAAATTTAACAACTAAAACAAATTATATATAGTAATAAATTACATATAATAAACTAACTATATATATATATATATATATATATATATATATATATATATATATATATATATATATATATATATATCTGTGTGTGTGTGTTTTCGGCCTCTGAAGTGTTGAAATATATGTCAACCTATAGAGCCAAACTGGGCCATAGACTTACAAATTGCTTAAACTAACTTACAGTAAGGACAACATACACGCTCATGCCTGATTGAGGACTAGAAACTGATCGGGAATGGCTGCTTAATCCACATCATAACGCCTTAGACCACGCGCCCATGCCGCGCGGATTTTTCGCCCTTTCTTGATGACCTCTCCAAAGAAATCCATTTACGCCAAAAATTCATATGCTTGAGGGACGCGTTCAGTAATGACGAAACCAACCCCATTAATCGTGAAACCTGATCATTAATCCTCATTCATGGTTTTTTTAAATAAATTATTTCTTTATACAGGGGTATTTTTCTGTGATGTAATAATTCCTAGATCAATAACCAATCTTAAGCCTTTCTTAGAACCTCCGTTAAGTGATCGAGAGCAAAAAAATATCATGGTGGATCCATGTGAATATTTATATCTTCATATGTATGTACCAGCTTCCATACTCACAATATGGACGAACACCTCAAACCAAAGTTACTTGATTTTAAATAAAAAATAACTTTTACTTGAAACTTTATTCTGTCTGACGCAAACAGCCGAGATACGTGTTAGTGCCACCATCAAGTGACGTCCGGTTAGGTCGTCGAAGGGAGGTTCTGGTTACGTCTCTAA
Source organism: Locusta migratoria (assembly GCA_026315105.1). Taxonomy (NCBI): domain Eukaryota; kingdom Metazoa; phylum Arthropoda; class Insecta; order Orthoptera; family Acrididae; genus Locusta; species Locusta migratoria. The sequence goes on along the minus strand of CM048746.1, from coordinate 151,738,940 downwards.
AATTTGGGGTTTAACGGTTGAAAAGTGCGACCTAAAAAGTGGGAACAAGTTATAAATAGAAATAAGCAGTGTCAAATCGCCGTTATTTCTACAAATATCTATGAACGGGTGGAAGATATGGTAAAAGTAATAAAACAAGGTCGTCGTCTCAGATGAACAGAAAATTGCAATAAAATTTCTAGTTGCTAAAAGGCCATCGAAAACGGCCCGTTTTTACTTTTACTAACCTAAAGTGGGCCAAAAGTGACTCCTTATTTCACATTGTTCAGGTCGTTAAGAGAACTGCAACAACTTCATAAATAAACAAGAACACTGTTGTAAGAGCAGTGATAAACAATGCAGAATATACTTTGTCAAGAAAGGAACACTCAGCGACCGAGAAAGAGGTTTAGACGGCTACTAAAGTAATAACCAGCTAACAAGCTGCCTGGATCAGCGATAAATCATAAACATGGCGGGTGTGCTCAGGAAGACATAGAATACTGAGGAACAGATACGCATAGATACAGTTCACAATGGTACTGCGTAAACGAGGTAAAAAGGGCGGTGAATTCGAAGGGCTATCATTTGTACAACTTTTTTTTTTTTTTTTTTTTTTTTTTTTTTTGCGTGAAAAGTTATCCAGCGCTGAAATCGACCAAGGTATAATTACACATAGACGGCATTAAAAAAAATTAGTGCTGCGTAATAATTAATGGATTAAACTGAATAGTGGTTATGTAGAAAAAATTCCTTAATGTGTAGCTTTAGAAAAAGCGTTTAATATATTCGGTCTTTCCATACTGTTAACTTTTTTAAATTTAAATCTGTGCTTTTTCTTTCACATAGCAGTCTTACAATGAGTTGTAAAGTACCGTTTTGTTTGGTATAAATGCTTCAGAGGATGTTCGAAAATATGGGACATAATGCATGATGGATTTAGTTCCAGCTGATCCAAAGCGAGGAGATCATCTTGGGTGTATACCATGTCAAAAAAGAAAATACACAGTTGATACAAAATAATAATAGACATGCTAGGGTACCTTTTACAGAGGAATTGCCTTTGTGATGTGGAACCGGCCAATTTCTACCTTAGCCATTTACTGACCAGAAATCTTTCACAAATCCTAAACCATATACAGCAACGTTTTTCAACCTTATTGAATTGGCGACCCCTTTCCAGGTAAAAATATTCTGACGGCCCCTTTAAAAATATATAAATAAATAAATAAATAAAAATAAAATAAAAAATCCTCCTGGTGACCTTCCTCGCGAATCATAACTGAACGATGTTATCCCAAAGGAGACTAATTGAGTCTTCTTTCCCTTCAGCTTTCTTTTAAATTGTGGGACGAAGTTATTTTGTGTATTTTTTGGAATGCAACACATTATCCTATTTTTAGGCAATTTTTCAGAGAAAAATATATTTTGCTTAACGAGTATTTCGCATTTCAGGCAATATTCAGAAGGGAATTATGCTCATTAAGAAAGATCCGGCTGTATAAACAATTTGTAAAGAACATCATCTTTGCTTTGTCTTTTCTTTTCCTTCTAATAAAACCCCATGTCATTCCAAGCAACTTTGTTAATTTTTATCTTTCTATCTACATTATTACGTGATTTATTAAGTTTTCAAATTCATACTGACTTTTTGATCACCCGGTATATCCCCACTGTATGTGTCAGCCTTCAAAACATCAGAAAAATTTCGAAAGCTGTATTTTGACTTGGATAATATTTTATTTGTGGTCAGATGGTTAATAAGACCACCGTGTATTATCTTTTCTTAAATTTGTGAGGATGTTTCCAAAACTAAAATTTGACGGAAATTTGATGATGCTTCATTCTCTCCTTTTTTATATAAAAAGACTTCACTTCAGTATATTTTAACCATTCAGGAAAAGTTCCATAAATAAAGGCTTGTTTCGCAAATAATTTAAAATGCCGCTTTCATATTGAGGAAGGAGAGAAAACGCGTTTCTGGAACAGTGGGCGGAGCATTCACCTTTCGAGGCGTTGGTGAAGTTAGCGTCCCCACAAGCGTTTTCCTCGTTGGTCGAGCGAGCTCTAGAGAGCTGCAGTACTTTCATCCTACGTGGTGGCTCTTAGGTCTGCCTCGCCAGCAGAAAGAGACCACGCCTAAAAGCAAGCGTTCACTCTCTCAGATTGCAGCCCGGTGTTTGACGTCACCGACAGCCTACACAATGTCTCAAAGTAAAGCAACTGAGGCTTTCTCGCGGACAAAAAGTCAATATATCTCTGAGGTGACAGGAAACACACGTTTGATTCAGGAGTTTTCAGGTAGTTTGATGTTGCGTCCTAAATGATCACAATTATCTTTATCAATGTCTTCATTACCCTCAGTCACTGTTGACTGAAAGCATACTACAGATATCTGTTCAATGAGATGGAAAAAAAAATCGGATTACGATGTACGTGAGAAACTACTGAAAATACAGACGGTCATGTGAATTTTTATTTTGAATTAGTATTTCTGTTATATTCTGGCCTTTCTTGCTGTGTGATAACGAATCGCTTGCATCTCATGTCCACCAATAAAAACGACTCTGTTATCTCGATCAAATTGATTTCAGCAGATTTCTGGCTATAGTAGAACGGAGCCATTTACCCCTTCCGTAAAATGTTAGTAATAGAGATTGATCTGTAGCGCCACCTAATGTTGGAGGAGGGCCATAGGAGCTGCCTGTTTTGTCTCGGGAATACAGTGGTAGCCCGAAATGTCTATTATTCCAGCGTCCTTACCTTAAAATTACTCAGAAACGTCCAAACAGTTCTTTCTTCCAATGAAGTGGCCCCTCCCATTTCTGGCACGTTAATTAAAGAAGCTTTTTGTACATACACAGGCAACAATCTATACATGAAACAGAAAAATTGCATTTCTATTTAGTCACAATCGCTGTAAGTCACGCATTAGAAATGCGGAGGTCTTCCGTTCTATTTCCAAATATTATAGAGTCAGTTTAACAATACTTATTAAAGCATGATAATTACACTATAATTATTCTTTAGTGATTGTTCGTTGTCAATTCTATGGGCACCACGTGGAGCATGCCGTCGGCTTTCTTGCATACTTCAGTGGCCCGCAGTGGACCGTGATTGGGGATGTCTATAATTTTATTTGTGAAGATGTTAATATTGCTCTGATATTGTTTTCACTTGGTGGACGACTCGAACCAAGACACACAAGACGTTCCTAAACAATCGCAGATCGACAATTATTTTGTTTTCCTACGTAATAGTTAATAAAACGCACTGTGGGTAACGAGCTGAGAGTTGCAAAAAATTTTGACCATCAGAGCCAAAGATTCGGAAACGCGTGGTTGAAGCATGATTATGTGGCACCATCTTTTGATTTCCCACAATGTCTGTTGCCGAAAGTGTAATCAACAAAATTGCCGACAAAAATAAAGTATCAAGTGCCAATACGTGTTGATATTATCATATTTGTTATTTTCAAGTTTTTTAAAAGCAGACCGGAAAACGTAAATAACTTGGGATCTCAGCTACGACACTAAAAAGAATAATAGACCTTTGCGCGTTCAAACTAACTTCGCCCAAGGTATCACATTTTTAAGGCTTCTAGAAACATGTAAACAAAGTTGCACGATACATCGGAATGTGTTGTGTGTGTAATCAGCGAAGTAGCAAAGCTCAAAATACTCTTTCGGTCATACGAACTGTAGCGCGCCATCCCAATACCACGTGACTTGAGTGTAGGAGATGTTGCGGATATAATTCTCTTTCTGCGCATTCTAATGCTCACTTTATAGCTACCTAAATTCCGTGGTTTATACCAGAGACTTTAACTATCGTTGGAAAAAATTCCTAAATAGACAATTGAGCGTTACACTCAATATTAAAAAATAAAAAAGTTTTGAATTTTGTGATGAAAAAAGTTTCAGAAGCCCTCCCAGTTTTCTCTTTTGATTAAACAAAAACCAATGAAAAAAAGTCATTTTCTAATTGAAATTTACAGTTTAGAAACTTAAAAAAAATGACGTTAGGGAGTGATCGGTGGGAAAAGCATGCAAGATAGCAAGAGCGAATAGAGTTGCATACCGGTGTAAAATTGCCTCGATGCGACAGTTTGAACGCATTCTGCCGCTTTCTTCTGTAATTGCAGTATATCCTGCAACATTCGATGTTATTTACATTTCCGTCTGAATACCGAAGGAAGGATGAAATAAAAACTCTCACTAGTTGCAATATTTTGCTGTTGATCTGGCAATACGTTGCCATTCCTTAATACGTGCTCAGGTACGAAAGTAAGCTTAAATAGCCTTGAGTGAAACGTATGGAAGTAAAATTCATGTGTTTCCTTATCACAAATATTTGTTTGTCTCTTTCCAGATAAGTGACGATTTGCGAATGCGTGGTCTGGCAGTAGAATATGAATTTTATTGATATTATCGCAGCAATTGAAGCTGTCCTTATAGTTCCCTGCTGGACGAGATTTATTTTATTTATAGAATTTTCGAGTTCCATGGAACCTTGACAGGATTGTTCGCTAGGATGTAGAATGTGTCAGATTATTGCAATAATAGTCATACGACATTGTCAAGAGGCTTAACGTCTAAAATATTTGTAAACAGATGTATGGAAAGGGCTACACATTACTTATAGCAGCAAGGGCTTAGTGTGCGAATGTTGGCAACAAAAGTTTCGCTTCATGATGACAATTAATTTAATAACCGGACAATGGTACAATACAAGACTCTGTCAGTCAAGGAGCAAGAACTGCATTAATTACAGATTTCAAGTCCAACAAAAAAGATTATTCCGCTCATTCAATGACATTGGGTTTCATCAGAGAGCATGCAGTAGTGCTTACCAACATGAGCGTACTACGATGCTACCATACATAAAATTTTATCATAAAGGTTACAGTCTAATTGTCAGAAAAAGTATATAGCCAACAAGTGATGTACCATCGATAGTGACATAGTCAGTTCTTATAGCGAAACTTAAAATTAAACACCTTACATGAAGTATGCTTGCTTAATTTATCGTGCTCCTTTTGTCTCTTGTTATAATTTTTAGTGTAGGCCTATATCTGAAGATCGTGTTTATTTCTTGTTTCATCAAGATCACAGGCAATCTTAGTTTTATGAACATATTATTATAGTTTAGAGAGCACATAAGTAAAAACATTGTACTAGCATGGCGAGGATTGCCACTTATTTCGATAAATTTCTGCAATGTTATCTAGGGTGCACTCTCGGATTGCAGTATCTCGAAACAGGCAGCCAAATATATGTGATAAGGAAGAAAAGTAGTATTTTTGCTTCTCATGAAGCTGTCCTGTTGGCTTCCTGCCTAAATGCACAATGTGAAATTACCGTATGTCGGGAAAAACGCCGAAAAATTTGCATCCTTCATTTTCTAATCACACGGAAATATAAATAATGTAGAACACTGCACATCATAATTGCCTTACATTAATAAAAAATTTCCAAGAATGTGTTTAAATAAAAGATTTAAAATAAAAATAAAAATTAAAGGCAGTGTGCGGACTCGAACTAGGATCTCTTGTAACTGGGGCCTATGCCATCGAATTTATTGAAGTATCTTATTTGCGCATTGCAATTTGATATGTAAAGCACATCTACTTGCGAAACATTGTCATTGCACTGGAGCTTTGAAATGGCACTCTGCAACCCATTACACAAAACAGTTAATAGATTATGCCAGAATGAACAACGTCGTCTGCTGCATCAGTCAAAGATATCCCAGTACAGTGTTCTTCAATCCTATTGGTTCTCCTCATGTAGCACCGAGCTCTACGGAGTGAGTATAACCTTCTGCGCATGTTCTCAACATCAAGCCGGGATAGACACGTGGTATTTGGACGACGCTGTTGGGTTACGTATTGCGATAGCAGCGAAACTTTAACATTACACGTATGGCTTGTTTTACACATTTTTGGGTGTTGAGAGGTGATCGGTTTGACACCATAGTGATGTACAAGGTGTGGTTCTGTTTGGATATGGTATTCCGTTCTTTGAACTGACATCTGCATGTAAGGTAGATTCCGAACCGCGGTATAGAAATACAATTTTCAAATAAACGACATTGTTTACAGACAAGGAACAAGTGACGTGTAACCGTTAAAAATTCGAGGGTTCAACAGGATTCGAAACAAACAGATTCGGAATGGGAGTTTACCGTTCTACCACTGAACCACGGAGCTATGCTTCTTCAGGAACAGCTATGGTGCAGTATTGTTCTGGTGCATGTACTAGCTATGTTTACCTATTCTGTTGTCTTCTTCAGACCGGAGACTGGTTTGATGCAGTTCTCCATCCTATTGTGGAATTTGATGGAATATTACTTATTCCTTCAGTAAAAAAGTGTCTTGATTGCAGATTGTTTTACTCTTTAATTAATGGCGGGTTTCGCCCTTTAGCATGGCATCCTCAGATTATCTGCGCAACAGAATTTGTACAAAATTACAAAGGGGTTTACAAAACTGGGATAAAGGGACATGGGCTTATTTAATATAAATGGTAAACAAAGCTTCAATGTGCTCTCCGTGGTGTGACACCGTAGGTTGTTTCGCGGTGTTTGTGTATTTTGGAAATGTGTATTTCCTTGTAGCCATACAAATGATCGGGTAACAACGAATTAGAGTTGAACATACTCGATAAAGATGTGAGAAGCAAAAAACCAATTTTTAATATTACCTTAATAGAAGCTGCGGTCCCAGATGACACAAGATACGCCCATGTTTACAATTGTTCTCAATGGCGGTGGGCGGGCGTGTGACGGAGTGGTACTTGAATGCTCTACAAATTGCATTTGACATTAATATGTTAAATATGCTTCGGGACATGGTATTTCTTGTTATTGACGACCCACAGGTTTTTGCAGATATAATCTTTACTTTCAAGAATGACGGTTTGGTTTCCTCTATGTACCAATCAATTGACATAATGTAAGTATATATCATTGTATCTAATTTCACACTTTTTTGTAGCATTACTTATAATGTTTTAATTCTGTTGTAAATTTTGCAGTGTACACTTGAAAATGGCTATACAGTCGAATTCCGGATTGTGGCGAACCATAATCTAATATATAAAGCAGAGTGTCCGTATGTGTGTACGTGTTGCATACAAATCTACATCTTAAATTTTATACAAGTAATCTTCAATCCATGAGAATGGTCGCCGTAAGTGTACGAATCACGTACGATACATAGTTGACGAGATATGACGTCATAAACAATGAGATGCGCGAAAAACTGCTGCATTTTGCAACAATGCTGCTCATTTTCTCATAAACCACTGGACCGATTCCAACCAAATTTGGTACACACATTACTTACCGTAAGGTAATAATTGCTGCATGGTTAAGAATGTCATACGGCACATATATTAGGTCATAACCAATAGAAATCGAAAAAAATGCCATATAATGCGGCGAGACTTTCGAAATACACTGTATAAGAATGACAGTACTTAGCGACTTGCAACACACTTTAAACATAATTTAAAACCTTTATTAAAATTTTTCTCGCTGGCAACCATAGTAAAATGATGAAAGGAAAAAAAGTTTCTCGCTTACTACTTGTCCGCTGTTTATGGAATAAAACTACGGCTCTCGGTATGACGTTACAATTTATAATTTGATCACTACAAATTGTAGCGACAGGAAATTTTACAGACAGTATACACATATATATAGTTGAATGTAGCTTCTAAATTGTATCGCATTCCGAAACGTAGTTCATGAGATATGAGCACATAAGCAGTAACGTTCATGGAAAATTGGTCCATCCGGCTGGAAGCGAAAGCAGTTTACATCCATAGAGCTACAAGAAAAGGAACAGAATGAAACAGAGTACACCCAAAGAATACCCATTATATCCCACAAATCTACCTTTAAACCAAGAGGAAGTTCAATGGGTACATAAATGTTTGTATGCTACATGGCAGAGGGTACTTTACAGAAAACGTTGCGGAGAGAGGGAAAGGTGGAAACGAACAAAGAGATGGGAGAGAAAGAGATGGATGCAGAGAGGGGGAGGGGGCAAGGGGATGTGGAATACGAGAGTGTAGGATAAATAAACACCCGGGTAACGCTGGGTTTACAGCTAGTAAAATAATACAGTCAAATGGCGGTTAAATGATTTAACAAATATCGCATGACTGTGGCTCATTAATACAACAAAATAATTGCAGTATCTGACGGGAGGCGTGATTAGGTAGTCCTTGCAGGTGCGGTGATCACTGTGTCCCCAGTGGTGTAGGGGTCAGAGTACACCCAACGAAAACCCATTATCTCCCACAAATCTACCTTTAAACCAAGAGGAAGTTCAATGGGTACATAAATGTTTGTATGCTACATGGCAGAGGGTACTTTGCCGAAAACGTTGTCGAGAGAGGGAAAAGTGGAAGCGAACAAAGAGATGGGGGAGAAAGAGGGGGGGGGGTCAAGGGGATGTGGACTACGAGAGTCTAGGATAAATAAACACCCGGGCAACGCCGGGTTTACAGCAAGTAAAATAATACAGTCAAATGGCGGTTAAATGATTTAATAAATATCGCATGACTGTGGCTCATGAATACAACAAAATAATTCCTACTGAGTAGTTTGTAAGCCTAGGGACTGCTAACTACAGCAGCTAAGTCCATCAGATTTACAAACATGTGAAGCTTTTTCCCGGTAGACACAGTTATTAACACTTTATTTCTTTTAGTGCGAAGTAACGTAGTCGGTGTATGGGGAGCAGAGATTTGGCAATGGCAGCGCACGCGGCCCATCCTGTCCCAGAGCCGCCGTTATATACACGGGACAGTCTGCTACGTTCAGCCTCCCCCCCCCCCCCCCCCCCCCCCCCCCCCCCAGCACTGTGCACTGCCGTCGGCTGTTTCGCTGCCCCAGTGCTGCCTGCTGCCCTCTGCCGCCCCGCCATTCGCATGCATGGCCGCTGCCTCTGCGCCGCTTATTTGGGATTCTGCCGCCTCTCGCAGACACTACCCCGCGAGTCCTGCCGTTCGCTCCGAACTCCCCTCCCCCTCCCCCTTCCACACAACCAGCCATCAGCTTACACTCCGGGGCAGCCTTCATACCCGCCGATATCTGTGACACAAAAAGCACCGTAATCTCTGCTGAAACGATACGCACCACTGTTTACGAGTGACCAATTCCTAACGCTTCAAATGTGGTGCATCGTTACGTTTTTGTTTCCTTGTGGAGCTCTTGAAAGACTGGCGTTTCAGCGACTGATGCACGGACAGGTAGAAATTTACAGAACGCGCACTTAAACGTGGCCCCTGAGCGGAGAATCTTGGGAACTGATGTTAGCATTCAGCTGTTAGAACAAGCCTCGCCTCTCTCTCCCAGTGCCGCCAGCGTACGAGATATAGCTTAAGGGTATATTACATGGAGCGTATTTGGTAGCTAGTCGCTAGCGTCTGTTGTCGCTCGACGTATAGGTGAATAGCGAAATGAACACGCTGACGCAATGACACGCAGGGATTTCAGACGCTAGCGTCTTCATAAAAACACATTGTTTTGGAGAATAGGTGATACCATACATTTCTGTTTCCCGCCAAACAAAATATGAAGTGAAATTGTACTCAAATTTCTGGAGTTTATCGAAGTTTTCCACTATTATAGGGTATTAAAATGATTATTTAAATACTAAACTTAAAGACACTCTAACTAACTGTTTGACGAATGACGAATTGAAGACTGAAGGTCTCTTAGGGGATATGAATACCAAACACCTGAAAACAAAAATTAAACCAATAAAATATCTCATCTTCATTATTCTGTTGGCAGAATGATCTGCACACAATAATTCTCTCAAATGATTTTCAGAAAGCAATATATATATCTCTCCTCCCAATTAATTTTTTTCCTACTTTTCCGTTTTGATTTTGGTACATTGTTCTTTCAAGACCCTTACGAGAAACACAATTACTTCCTTCGACATTTTGACTCGACTGGTGGATGATATTTAATACGCTCCTGTATATGACACGGGGCAACCAACACGTGTGAGCGACCGAAAACGCCAGCGACCAGCGTCTAAAGTAGTCCACCCTTCAACGTTAGACGCTTGCGGTTCGGAACAGCGACTTTGTTCGCTGTCCTTGTTTACACGAAGTGAATTTAGCAGCTGCGTCCAAATTCGCCAGCGACTAGCGACCAAATACGCTCTGTGTAATATACCACGGAGTTAAAAGAAACAACAGGTTGAAGCGTCACAGATGGAATATCACTTTAATGTTTGAGCCATAGAAAACTGGAACGTATATCTACGAAATATTAATATTTTAAGGTACTTATTAAGTGGGTGTAGCAACGCTTTCTGCCTATTTTTAGTGTCATAACTGAATAACAATGTAATTAATATTCCTCGCACCACTTTCGAGCACAGTCTTCCTCTTTCTAAAAGAAGTCGTCGGGGTATGTGGACTTATTTTAGCAAATAACAAAGTGGAAGACAATAATCAATACCAAGCACAAATCAACTATATATGGATGATGTCTACGCTGAACAATGCTGTTACGAACTGGTTGGCAGTGAGCATAAACAATACGTAGACACACGAACTCAGCCGACTTCCGACCATCACACAGCGGCCATGAAAATGTGCGTGACCTGTACTTATGAAAGTGGCTTGGGTGTGATGCAAGGTTGGCAGCAGAACATGTAGCGAGTGGTGTTATACTCGTCACTTGCCTATTACAGTCTCTGAATTTCTTTCTGTCACTGCTCGCACAGTTACTTATATGTGGGGAACACACAAATTTTACTTCAGTGCCAACCAGAATTTAGTGCGTAAGTTGGTAACAAATGCACACATCTCTGCCTGGCTTCTACGCTCTGCCACATAAACACGTTTACAACGCGGATAGTAGAATATACTGTTAAAACTGAGCATGGACTCTGATTTATTGTAAAAGTTCGAAATTTGTGTGGAAAGAGAATAATGCGACTAGCTCACAGTTCTTGAATACGTTACAAACTCACTTCTTTTATAATAAACGTCGTAACTACAGTAGCCACATAAATTATATTGTTGACTGGTAGTTTCATAGATACTATTTGCGTTGCCTTTAACGTCTCGAAATAATTTCAACCTTCACAATAAAACTGTTCCCAATAAAATCACTTTGAGACCTTTTCCAAAACTTTGAAATTAGACTGGTAAGTATTGCAAAATGTAATAGTCTTCACACTTTCAGGAGGTTTACTATTACTGATTTTTCAAGACTAAACTTTAAAAAAAAACACATCCCTGAAAATATTAAACTTGTAGGACAAACGAGTATATCTGCTGAATGAAATGCAGGATGCATTTAACTCTGTTATATTTTTAACACTCTAGCAGTAACATACACTGGTATGATTACATTCGCAACAGACGTCATACACTGGTATGATTACATTCGCAACAGACGTCATAACATACAGTCTCTATGGCCTTGAAAACTTTGGCCGTTTCTTTGAGACATTTTATAAAATTTTAACTTTCTTTTAACACACTTTCGTAAGGTTTTCGTATACAATACCAAAAATTTGTATGTTACAATAGCTATCACTGACCGACGGAGATCGAGGGGGGGGGGGGGGGGGGGGAGTGATGCGGCGAGTAGGAGAACGTTTTTTGAAGAGCTTATTCAATTACCAAGTTTTCATTCACTGCTATTTGAGAACAAGGAAGTGGTAGAAAGATGGAAACGTTATACAGAAAAATTATATGAAGATCCGGATGAGATAAGCAATCTTGAAAACATAGAAATGTCACAAATGATCAGTTAGGACCTTCAAAAACAAAAGAAGAACACCTAAAGGCTGTGACAGAACTGAAGAATAACAAAGTACCAGGATGAGACATAATAACTGGAGAAATGATACAAGGATTGGACGACGAAACACATAACTACATATTCAAACTAATCCAATGTATGTATGAAAATGGAGAAACACCGTAAGATTTTAGAAAGACTGTCATAATTCCTATCACAAAGAAACCAGGCACTATAAAATGCGAAGAACAGCATACCTCGAGCCTATTACAAGACATGTCAAAAATATTAACGAAAACAATATATAACCGAATAAAAAGTAAAATTGAGCAGTATCTGGATGAAGATCAGTTGGGATATCGACAGAATAGAAGAACAAGAGAAACTACGAGGTGCGTTTTTTAATTAAGTACCGTTTTGAAATTAATTAAATGTGCACTAAGTACCTACATCTGTTTTCTACCCACTGACGCCATTAGTTTGATTCTTCCTTGTTTGCGTTGTGTACTGAGTGTTTAAGATGCCTCCGATAATCGTTGAGTCCCATCGACTGAGAAGTACGGGCTGCTAAAGGCCTAAAAACGATAGATATTCATCGTGAGATCTGTGCAGTTTACGGAGAAGACATTATAAGTGATGGAATGGTAAGAATGTGGGTGAGAGCATTTAAAGGTGGCCGCACAAATGTGCATGATGAACAACGGAGTGGGCGTCCTTCGGTCGTTAAAGAAAGTTTGGTGCAGGAAGTGGACAATAAGACCAAAGAAAACATACGCTAAAGATTTCCTCCTTGCGGGATGACTTTCCTAATGTTTCTCATAGTGTTTTATATGGCCTTGTGACCGAGCAAGACGATGATGAAGTCAAAACAGTTGTGATGTAGTGATGAACAAGTCAGGCGGCAGACTTCTATGATGAGGGTATTCAAAAACTATTTACTGAAATTATGTAGCAAAGTAAATTAAGGTACGGGCTTTCATGTAAAAATGAAATTGTTGAGATATCTTAGCACGTATTTTTTAAATTTAAAACCATACTCACTTAAGATGAATCATGGATAAAATGCTAGACAGAAAAAGACCACTGTATATTGCTTTCGTAGACTTGGAAAAAACCTTCGATAACGTGAACTGAGACGTTCTGATGGAAATTATGACTAATTTTGGTCTAGATTTCAGAGACAGATGGATAGTACATGAACTCTACAACAATCAAAGAGGGATTATAAATATACATGTTGAAATACAAAAGGCTTACGTACAGAAAGGAGTACGAAAAGGATGCAGTTTATCAGCAGTGCTCTTCAACTTGTATATTGAGGAGGGAATTGACGAATTTAAAGAGTTTATGGAAGCAATTAAGATCAGTGGAGTAGAAATTGAAATCATAAGGTTTGCTGATGACATAGCTGTCATTGAAGTAAGGGAAGAAAATTTGCAAAAGGCATTATCCAGAATGAAGTGGATCATGCCAAATAAATAAAACATGAAAATCAACATAAAGAAGACAGATATGTGGTATGCAACGGCGAGAAAATTACAACAGACATCAAGATTGAAGGCGTACCATTGAAACTTCCTACTTAGGAAGTAAAATCACACGAGATGGCAAAAGTTCAGGAGACATGAAAAACAGAATTGAGCAAGCTAAAATAGCCGTTAACACTGAACAGAGGCTTCTTACATCAAGACATACAAAAGAAGAGACCAAAAAATCATTTATAAAACGCTGTGTATGGAGTGTGGCATTGTATGGCTCTGAAACGTGGACACTCGGCATTTGCGACAGAAGAAGACTAGAAGCATTTAAGTTGTGGTGTTAGAGAAGGATGCAGGAAATCGCCTTGACGGCAAAGATGGCAAATGAAGAAGTTCTTAGAAGAATCGGCGGAAACAGAGCACTTTTGAAAATGATAATGAAGAGAAAAGTTAATAGGTCTTCTTCATAGGCACAATGAGTTTATACACAACGTTATGGAAGGAATGGTAGAAGGAAAAATAGGTGGAGAAAGACCCAGACTGCAGTACTTGAAACAGATTCAAAAAGATATAGGAGTGGAATCATATCAGATAATGAAGAGGCTATCCGAGAATAGAGCAGTGTGGACGAGAATTGCTGCCAACCAATCTTCGAACTGAGAACGAGAAAAAAAAAATTCAGAAATGTATTATATCGAAAATGAAATTGAACATGAAATGAAAAATGCGATTCGATTTATGCTTTTTATATGGTTCTTGCCCAAGGACTGTTACAAACCGACTTTTACCATCCGATGTAATATGAGCTTGCCTTGGTGGATATGTTTACGTAACTAACAGTATCACGTCTGTACACACATGCGCACTGAGTAGTACAATTTGTTTAACGTCTAACGTACACCTTAGGTATTGTTGTATACTTTATTTGCCATTTGTAATCGACCACTATTAAATTATGGTGCTTACCGTTCCATCTAATGATCAATTTTCGCACTATTTATTATATCACTGCCACACGTTTTTTCGCATTCTCCGATACTATTACGTTTAATTGGCGTCATTCTGAACAGTGGTGCTATTTTTACAGAGTTTTGGTTTTATTATAATTACCCTGTCTATGGTGCAAAATGTGGTATTTGATTCAAACTGAAAAGCTTTAGGTATTCTTCAAAAGAAAGAAACAAATTCATTAAATTTCTGTTACACAATAAATCAAACTAATCTCAAGGCTGTCAATGCCTTCGCCCCCTCCCTCGCTCACTCTCAACACCTGCTCCATTCTCACCTGTCCGAATTCTTCGGTTGGTGCAAACAGTGTCTCCTTACCGTCAACCCCACCAAATACCAGGCAATCATCATTGGTTGCAGCATCCGCTCCTTCTGCTACCTTTACCTTACTTTCCATAACCGCCCCATCCCTCAAACTCAAACACTAAAATACCTTGGCCTCACCTTTGACCGCTCCCTCTCTTAGAAACCCCACTATCAGACTGTCCACCAGAAAGCCCTGTCCTGCCTCAACCTATTCAAGCTCCTCCCCGGCCGAACATGGGGAATGAACCCTCCACCATGTTATAACATACCACTCCCTCATGTGTCTTATCCTGCGCAGCCCTCATGCGTCAAGTCCTGTGCAGTTTCCACCCCACCTGGAGATCTACCCTTGCCTATTACAAACCTCCAAATCCTTGAGCTCCACGCCCTTCACCTCGCTTACCGCATCTGTCTCCCTTCTCCCACGCGGATCCTATACGTCCTCATTCCTTTTCCACACCTCGTCAAATTCCTGGAGCATATCATGTAAAATAGAATCCCATCACCCTCTGGTTTCTACTCTCCTCTCGAATACTGGTTGCCTGCCGCACCAAAGACAATATATCCATCCCTCCCTCCACCTCCACAATCTCCATGTCCTTTCCAAGGTTAGTTCTGTCAGCTTCCCCTCATGGATGATGGCCTCCGGCCCGAAATCTATCCTTCCTACCAGCCCTCATCCTTCCCCACATTTGATACGCCTCCTCTTTCCCCCTCCCCTAACTTCCTTCTCTTGCATGGCTCTCCAATCCTCTCCCCTCCTCCTGGAGTCCCATCCTCCTCCTCTCGTCCCCCTCCCATTCCTCCTCTTGCCCCTCTATACTTCCCATCCCTCCCCTGTCCCCTGCGAGGTCTTCGTTCATAATTTTAACTAAAGTGCCAGTGATATTAGTTCATGTGTTTTGTGGTGTCTCATCGTATTTTAAAACTTCAGCAACTGCCGTGTAGGCAGAACAATGTATTGCCAAGTGTTATAAGTGCTCTCATTTCGTTGTTTATGGACAGTATTTTCTAGCCACCGTGGCAATTTTAACTCAAACTGTATCTGTCAAAACCTGCTGTTAAGGTCATTTTATTCGCCATCATTCACCTTTTGTATTTTAAATGCTTCTTTTCTTTCACCATTGTTAAACAAATTTGTTTCTCATTGTCAGTTTAAATCGTCATCGCTGTTCCGCACCGCCGAGACCGCTGCCAGCCTGCCAGGGGCAGATGTTTGGAAAGACAGTGTTATTCGTACGACGTATAATGATGCTTGGAGCGCTGGTGTCGTCCCAGATAAACGGGAACAGGTTTTACACATGTGAGTTTCGTGAGTGGTAAGTTATACTGTGATAAGGCCTTGAGGTGGCACAGCAAGTTTTGTGCGAATGCAGACTATAACACTCCCCTCACTAACAGGTTGATTAATCCTGTGACAGATTAATGTTAAAATGACCCGTGTGTTACCTACAATAAAAGTTGGACAAGGCTATCTTTACCAAAAAAAAAAAAAATATTGTGCAAACGAAAACCAACAAGTGAGGGATTGTTGCCACAACGAACTACCACACCAGATCGCCCGTTCCTCCTACCCTACTGATCACTAATTGAACTGATTTAATTGCGGAACAATCACACTCACACCCGAAAGTATTGCAAATTATAGGAAGTAACAAACAATGAAACAATACATATCTTAATAAATTAACACGGTCGCCAGCCCAATGGGGCACTCAGGGTGTGTTGTAATTAACCACGACAATTATGAATGGGTAATTACACACATTAGTGTTGCACAACAGAAGGTTGGCAAACACTTTTGCAATTGAATAACTTTTACGAATAAATGATGCTTTGGTTTTATCAGTTTACGGAAAATGATGCTTTTGTTTTAGCAGTTTATAGTAAGAAAGAAAATAAACTACGTAATAATTTTTTAAATAAACTGGTTTAGCTCGGAAACCGTGTTGGATCGGAGACCATAGTTGCACTTAATTATCACCGTCCCCTCACTAACACTCACCTGGATGAGAATTAAACAGTGGGCAGCAAAACACTTAATTGGCAGAATAATTAATATTGAGATTACGAAAAAGAAAATACTCAAAATAACTTTCAACTGGATCACAACTGGAGAACGCCGAATTACGAACCAACATAGCAAGTCAACTTTACACATAAGTTTTACACCAATGAAATATTAAATAATACTGAACCAATTACTTCAGAATTAATTATCTTTTAATTTATTTACTTAATTGTTCCAACTTTGTTTTAAAGAAAGCAATTCTCTCATTCCAAGAATTTAATATGTTGAAATTAGCTTTAAAATTTAAACTTTAGTTATTTAAATTTCATAGTTTGGCACTGAATTTAATATTCTTTTCACTTTCAACGACACCCGGGTAAATTCTGGAAAGGATAGGACCCTACTTGTTAACAATGTGTTAGGACAATGACGTAGTAGAAGTTCTATAAATTTTAGGTTATTGTTAGAAAAAAACTAGTTTCTCAAGCACAAAACTGGGTAACGCCTTACAAAATGTCTAAACTCTGTGTGGTCCGAAATTACTGGAGCGGTCTTACATTGCGTCCTCGTTGTTGAAGAGGAGGATACGCCAACTCCGACAATGCTGCAGGTCACAATACGGACACAGGTCCAATCCAGTGAGCAATTTGAGGGCAGAATCTTGACATACACAGACGAACTGCCGTGTGCCCCCGCTCGTATTGGAAACATGTGCTCTAATTATGGAACTCCGCCAACAAGGCCTGGTAACTGCACAGAGCGAGGCGCTGCACGCTCCGGCGCACTTGCTAGCGTCCCAACTGTTCTAACGACCGAGTTCGACTCCCCCTGACTCCACAGCTACTATTACTGCTCCCGCTCTGTTGCCCAAAGAACACATACCACACACACCAAAGATGTTTCCTACTTTCCCTATCGACGATTACCCAGATACATAAATAATAAATTACATAAACTAGACATTACTACATTATACATCAGTCATATGATAAAAAGCTTCAACAAAACCTATATACATTTAACTTTAATACATATTTGAAATACACATCCGGATGGTAACGTCACGAGACAAGACAAGACTCGACTCGTCTCTAAAGATGGCTGAACGTTTCTCAGCCGAAATATTAGAAGAAGAAAACTTTATGCGGCTGCACGCCCGAAACTTCTTTGAACAAGGATTAGTTTGATTACAGGATACGGCAGTAAACCCGCAGAGATTATGAAGAATTACTACGCCGGGAATACTTACGAAGATTCATATGTATCATATTTACTTTGATGAAATAAGAAATATAGTTCTTCTTCATAGATCATTGAAACTTTTGACAGGTAGCGTACACCATTTTCTTAGTGCAACACCTTACTGCTCCCTGACCAACTCCCTACCGCGTCACTTCTGAAGAAGAAGGAGACGTTGTACATGGCAGCCCTACAGTGAGTGAATAACCGCTGTTCATCGGAAGAGACGGTGTGTCGGTGTGGAGACAGACGTCGGACCCATTGTGCACCCGTCAATCCAAGAGCAACTCAATTTCGGTCCTCCGGACGGGGCGGCGTTCGGGGACACAAATTAAACGGAATTCAATCTTGCGAGACGAGATTGCTCCCCAGGAAGTCCCTCATCCGCAGGTCTCTGCGACCCAGAGTGCTGCGCTATCCAGGCAAATCAACCACCGCACCCTCGCCGCTCTTCTTGTAATTAGCCTATGCTACTGTTCACAGCGCCCTCACTGTTACAGAACAAATGAAACATTGTACAAATAAATAAACAAAGCTATTACACTGTTAAGGTTCTCAAAATACCAAAGGAGATTCTCATGGTTCCGTAACAACACCGTTATATATAGTAGCGAGAAAATTAAACACACGAACAGTAGAATACACTATGAATTGAGAGAACAAAAAGTAAGACCTACATGTGCCTTCTGCGTCAGCATTAAAATCTGTACTTCAGAAATCATCGTATAGTGTGTAGTAGAATGTTCAATATTGTAGAAGGCTTAATATTTCATGGTAGAATCTTACTCTTTACGAAATGTATGTCCAGTAGCGTGTATGTCACAACACTTCCAATCACGTAACTTCCACAGTTTTGTCCCGTATTTGGAATAAAAGTACTTTTCTGAACCTGCTGAAGTACTGCATAATCTCCTGGTGAATAATATCCCAATCGGAACACCGTAAACAATAAACAACAAAACTATAAAGCGGTTAGCAAGGGAATGATTTTTTTTTTTTTTCAAATATTTATCTGCGGTACCCGACTACTTAAAAAATCGATGCATATTATAAAAATGGATGTCTGTTTTACTTATCTTCCTAAACTGCAGAACAAACATAAACTTAATTATTATACATTTTTCTTACTATCAGATTATCACAGTTGGAGTAAGAATCGCTAGGGGATGGGGGGGGGGCAGTACTATGCACTATTTCAGAAAGAGAGAAGTTGCAAGAAACTTTACATATTATTTCAATCCTTACAAAGATTTTTCTCGCTGACAACCCCGGTAAAATAATGGAAAAAAAAGAAAAAAGGTTTATCGTTTACTACTTCTCTGCTGTCCGTGCAAAAAAACTACGACAGTCGTCACTCATAATTTATTGTTTCTACAATCACATGAGTCTCTCAGGAAATAGCATTCTAAGGACTGTTGCCTGAAGTCGTCCTTCGTGTTACTGACAAGGGACAGATAGAGTAAATAATTTAATCGCTAAAGACTAAGGACTCTTACAGATATGACAGGGTATCTCAAAATATTTCAGTATTGTTGTGATTCTGTTAACCCGGAGCTTAGCCATATTTATAATTTTTCCTTTAGAAATGGTCACTTTCCTGACATTGGAATACTCAGTAGTGAAAGCATTTTATAAACCTGGGGAATGGGATAAAGTAGAATAGACTTATTTCTGTGCCATCAGTTTTTGCTAAAATTACTGAAAAGATTATATATGCATGGTAATTGATCATTTCAATTCCCATAATTTGCTTTTAAGTGTTCAGCTTAGTTTCGGAAGTAGTTTAACAACTGAAAAACTGAAGCGCTTAAAATGAAGCGCTTCGTGAAAAGTGGGAACGCTAGGTGTATTCTTTGAGTTAACAAAAGCGTTTGATTGTGTAGTTCACAAGATATTGTTTCAGAATTAAAGGGAGAAGCTCACAGTTTGTTCACTCCTCTTCAGTGTTGAGAATCGGTTGTTATGTGCACTCTCAATTGGGTTGTGTTAGGTGGGGAATATTACCCAGGGTTCCTTTCTGTGGCCGCTGTAGTTTCTCATTTATATAAATTACATACCTTCCAGTACAGGAGGTAATTGTAAGATATTTCTGTTTGCTGATGACACCAGAACGGTAGTGAGGAATTCTGTTGGAAATATTGACACAGAAACAAATTATGCAGCTTCTTGAAAATAAATTGATGCTAAATCACGTATCACTCAGTTTTTACACGTCAACAAAACTAAAGTTTTGATTACACAGAATGGACACTTGACACATGAAACTGAACAATTCAGATTTATAGGCATTCAGGTAGATGGTAACTGTCGTGCAAAGCCCATGTTCAGGATACCATTAGAACTGATCCTGAAATAAGTTCTGAAATTGTCTAGTTTGCTTACGTTTATTCGCTTATGATGTGTGGCGTAATTTTTCGTGGTAACTTATCTAATCCAAAAAAAGGTATTTATTGCGCATAAATGGGCGGTTTGAGCAATATGTGGAGTAATCTCAGGTGTATCTTATGGACCCTTCTTTAGTAGACTGGGAATTCTGACATTGGCCTGTTAAATATTAAATCAAATGTTTGTAAACCTGTTAGATCAAACTGCTATGGTCATCAATCACTAGACTTACAAACTGTTAAACTAACTTACACCAAGGACAACACACAAACCCATGCAAGAGGAAGAACTTGTACCTTGAATGTCGTTTGTTGTTAATAAAAAAGTGTTCAAATGTTTTTATATCGGACCCAGCAGGGTGGTCATCAGTCTGTAGATTACAAACTACTTCAACGAAGTTAAACTAACGTAAGGACAACACACACCCACACACCCAGGTAAGACTCTAACCTCCGATGGCGAGCAACCGCGCGTTTCGCAGCGAGGCGCCTTAGTCCGCTCGCCTACTCCACCGCGGCTGTTGTTAATAAATTTTGGTTTATTCCCAAGAGTTAACAGATTTCAGTCAATTAATACTAGACATAAATCGAATCAACATTTGGATCAGCTCGACCCTTGTGCAGAAAAGTGTGCAGCATTCTTCTGTGTCCTTTTTTATAAGCAGTCACAGAAATTCAAAGAGTTCATTGGTAACCCGCGCACTTTCTTCGCTAAACTGAAAAGTTTCCTTATGGCCCACTCCTTCTATACTGTCGAGGAATTTCTGAGAGAATTTCTGGTTACATTGTTCTTTAGACCTATTGTGTAGTTACGATAGCTTTAAGTTTAACTTAATCAATTTACTACTTCAATGTGACGACCGGATGTACTGAATCGTTCCATGACGTTTGCACCTCAATTCGGTCCTGCGAAACAGGATGAATATATACACGTAAATAAATAAATGTAAACTAATTGCATTCACGAGACATTTTGCGCACAGTATACACCTTTACCACTGAATGTATATTTCAAATTATATCAAAATACGACACAGTTCTAAAGACATGAGGTCATAAACAATTACGTAATTGAAAAACATTCCCAATCCCTGTGAGATTTCGATACATTACGTCGTTATTACTGATTCCATTAGCACCATAGGCTAGTACTCCAGACAGTATGCACATACGTCACATGGTCTATCTTCGAAATGATATCATAGTATATGTTATTCAGGAGATATGACGTCAAAAACAATGAGATGCATGAAACTCCGCACAATCATCCAAGATGTAATTTACTCTGTCTTTACTACCAACTTCATTTGCATCTCATTTTGCCGAGTGTTTCTTAATACTCCACTCTATGAATGTGGAGAGTTACATTACATATTTCCACGAGATACGACGTCATAAAAATTGAGCTACATGAAAATGCAACTAAAATGGATAGCCGAGCAGGAATAGCCGTACAATCTGATGTGCCATATCACATATTGCGAGGACACTACCGCCGAAGGTTTGAGGCCTCCATTGAGCATGTGTGTGTGTGTTCTCCTTATTTAGCTTAAGTAGATTGTAAGTCTATGAACAGTTTGCTTGCTTAGGTTTACCATTTATTTTGAAATGGATGGAGCAGTGGACCTCAAACTGTCGCCATACAATATTGTCCGCGTCCCGTAGGAAGGCGGGCCAGTTTCCAGGCGTTCTGCGCATACTTCTCCCTTACCGCAATGACAGCCAATAATATTCATTCAGTAGGCGCGTGATTCGCCGCAAGTTAAGCAATGTGTCTTCCGCTAGCTCCACTTTTGTCGCTCATAGGTAACTTCTCCCACCTACGATTCCCCTTATCGCCCCACCTCTATGTGCAGAAGCGCCCTTCTACATGATGCCAACTATAGTAGGTCAAATTATCTATTCAGATGTGACCCTGGAAGACTTTAAATTATCTAAGTGCAATATATTACCAACTAAAAAAAAATAAGTTATTTCAACTGTAAAGTTTCATAATCTGAAAACTTAAGTACAAAGCACGTTCCAAACAAGATAACATTAACAGTGATACCAGAATAATGCAGTCGTAGCGTTTGTTATAAATGTAACGTGGCAAATCTGCGTCGTCCTCCATTTGCAAGACCAGTGACCTTTCAGTGACCTGTCAATTGCTCTTGAAGAAGCCAGTGGAGGTAATCGCCAAAAGCTTAAATTTTTATTAAGATTTGACGCAGAAAGAAGTCCGAGAATGATTTATACAAGAGTGGCATCGCGGATTACTTAGTTCTCATGTTCTTTCTCTGTTTGTGATGATGTACCTTATTTTGTTGTTTTTTAGTGTGTATTTACTGTGGAGTTATGTTTAATCTTACACTCTGTTTCTACTTCACAGAATTAGCAATTAACTTGCTATATCGTTTACTGTGTTTCTACAGACTGTTTGAGAAGTAAACTGATGTTATTTTATGAGGCTTTTAAATAAAATTAACGTTTTCCTAGAACCCTCTGGATGCGAGAAATTTTTCTTAAACAAGATAATCAAGTTGTCCTAATTAACGTTCTAGAGGGATGAGCTTAAGAGGGATAATACTAAATCCTCACATTTTCAAGTAAAACTATTTTCAAGTGCTAATAACAGAGTAATGAAAGGAAGCGTGCGATGACAGAGCGCACCAGTTGTTAAGGGTGGCGAAGTGCGGGATACTGGCGCGCGCTGAGACGGAAATCTGGCTGTAAACGACCGCACTTGCGTAATATTTGACATCTCGGCTGTGTCGATGAACCTGTGTCCTGTATTCACTCACTGCGTAGCTTAATGATATGAACATGAATATCGTAATCATTTTCGCCTGATAAGACCCCCAGGGGACTCACGGTTCTTTCGTTAGGACGTGCATGGCGAGCAAAGGGCCCCGAGTCTTTCTTCCTTCTTTCTTCCCTGGACTGTATTTCCTTTCCCTTCCCCCTCATTTCCTATCATCACTCCTTCCCTTAGCCTTAGCAGTTTCGTCGCAACCAACCAACCACCATTCCATCCAACCTTAGAAGAAAACATTTTCACACATTTACAGATGTTTTTTCTTTGGAGGAGGGGGCGGGGCGACGAGGGTGCTGCCACAGTGGACACATCGGTTACCGCAAGCACAGACAAAAATATACAGATGGGAAACCTTCATAAGGGCCTGGTCACACACTAAGGGGTGCGGTGAAAGAGGGTTACCAGCAAAATGTTCAAATGTTTGTAAAGACTATGGGACTTCACTACGGAGTCATCAGTCCCTAAACTTACAAACTACTTATGAACTAACTAAGTCTAAGGACGTCACAAATATCCATTCCCGAGGGGGGATTCGAACCCCCGACCGTAGTGGCCGTGCAGACCATGACTGGAGCGCCTCAGTCTCCTCGGCCACTGCGGCCGGCGTTACCAGCAGCTCCGAGAGATGTCCCATGATGGCGCTGCAGTCAGAAGCAACCCTTTAAACTGGCCAGAGCAGGCGGCAGGTAGCGGCTGTCCCCACCACCACTTCCCCTCAAACGCCGGCACACCAGACACAGCCGTGGCCTTGTGGCAGGCGGCACGAGCTTTCCATCAGCCTCCACTCTACGCTACCCTCTGATGTGCGAAAGGCACCCTCAGAAGCGCCTCTAGTGTGGTCTACCGGTACTAAGCCAGGGAACCGCCTGACATCTGCTGGCATCTTACGGAACTACGAGGGGAACGTAGGACAGAGGTTCTGGGGAGGGGGGGCTTCTTCTCTGTATATGTTACTCTGTGCCGAAAGATCGCCATATTTAAGCACTATCGGGCTTGGTTGGCACTTGGATGTCTGCTGTGCACTATTGGTAAGTATTCCCATGAAGAAAACTGAGGAGCTACTTAATTGAGAAGTAGCAGCTCCAGTCACGAAAACTGATATCAACGTCCGGAAGTGCCGGGCGCTGACCACGTCCCCCTCCATACTACATCCGGTGACGCCCTCAGGTGGAGGATGACATGGCGGATGGTCAGTACATAGTGGGCCTGTTGAGGTCTATCAGGTAGAGTTTTTACAGTCATTTTTAAATGTCGTATTGTTACCTCCGTATTTACATATAATCTCTTGAATGTTCTTGTTTATTTACCTATACATGTTGCTGTTTACTTGGCCATTCTCTTCATTATTTTGGAACAAAATTGAGATTTTTTGGAGTGAGCATATTTCGTTTGCCTCTACTCCGCTTCCTGCCCCACCTGATTAGAATAGTTGTTCGTTCCATAGATGCGTGTTGAGGAGCTCCTCATGGATGTGGAACATGTCTTTCTTTCTTTTTACAAGAATAATATATAATAATACTTATACAGGTGCATACATTTTTTACAAGATGAAAATATAATATTACTAAATGCATCATTTGCTTCTATTTAAGAAATCGTCAATGGAGTAGAAGGAGTTGGCCATTATAAAGTCTTTTAGGCTCCTCTTAAAATGATCTTTATTTGCAGCTAAATTTTTTATGGTTGTTGTCAAATTATTAAAACTTCGTATTTCTGAGTAGTGGACCCCTTTTTGAACTAAAATAAGTGCTTTTAAGTCCTTGTGTATATCATTTTTGTTCCTAGTATTGTAGATATGAACTGAGTTGTTTCTTGGGAAAATAAGTATGTTATTTATGACAAATTTAATTAAAGAATAAGTATACTGAGAAAAAGTAGTTAATATACCCATTTCTTTGAAGACGCTTCTACAGAATGGCAGTGAATTACATCACAAATAATATGTATTACACGCTTTTGGATTCTGAAACCTTTTGCTTGATTTGCAGAGTTACCCCAAATTCACACACGGAATTGCACGCTTGAGCATTATTCTATATACGTAGTGAGGCTTCATTTTATTACTGAGTTTTTGATAATAACAAAATAAAAGTATTCAGCATCAAATTTGTTAAAGCTGTAAATGATTAATTACGCCCTTAGAGTTCTTGGAAAACAATACTGTTTCTTAAATTCGTGAAAACCTCAGGAATTTACTTTGTTAAACACTCATAACACAGAAATTGAGACACCCAAAACACGCTTAGCAAGAGTGCAAAGCCGCGGCGGAGTGGCCGAGCGCAATGAGGCACTATGCTCCGATGCGCGAGGCCGTTACCCACCGTATGTTCGAATTCTCCCTCGGGCATTGATGTTTGTGTCGTCTTTAGTATGTTAGATTATAAGTCGTTTGTAGTATATGAACTGATGACCCCACAGTTAACTCCCATAAGCTTAACATATATTTGAACATGTTTTCAAGAGTGCAAATTTTTTCGAAGTCATTGTTTGACACAGTTAAAAAACTCAGAGAAAGTAATTAAATATTAATAGCATGAAAGTACAACTCTTTACGAAGGAAATAAATGTGCAAATGTTTGTGAAGCTTATGGGAGTTAACAGCAGTGGTCATCAGTTCCTCAACTTACAAGTTACTTTAACTAATATAATTGCGTAGGCTTCCGCGGCCAGAGTGAGATGACATAAACGTTTTGCACGCCCAATGAAACCACCACCCAGCACAGAAGAACTCCGTTATCCGCTCACTGACGATTCGCTCGCGGCGCGTAAGTGATGAAGACAACAAAACAGCTGAGCACAAAAAACTACAAACTACACTTCTGTCCAATGGCTACATCGACAAAGTGATTCACATGGCCATAGATACAAATAAAAGAAACCATAGTAGGCAGAAAGTAGATAACCAGCAGCCAACAACACGCTTACCGTATTTGAAAAACGTTACAGACTGGATTGCTAAACATCTTCGCCTGGTTGGTGTCCAGCCATTCTCCTATAGTAGCCGCAAGATCCAGGATGTACTTGGCTCCACAAAGGACAAGATAGAGAAACTACACGCAGCAGGAGTATACAAGGTGGAATGCGAGTGTGGGGAAGTTTATATAGACAGGGGGGGCAGTGGCAACGCGCATACGCGAACATGAGCGTTACATTAGATTAGGCCAACACAATAAATCTGCAGTAGCCGAACATCAGAAAAATTGCAGCCACAAAATAAAATTTAACGATGCCAGAATACTCGATAAGCAACCAGGGATGGTGAAATGCAAGATAAGGGAGGCCATCTAAATTTGAAAACATCCTAACAACATGAACTAAGAAGATGGTCTCAGGCTTCCCCCTCTTGGCTACCAGCCATCACAGCGAAATAGGCCGCACTGACAACACAACACGCGATCGTCACCAGCAAGGAACTACCGCCGCCCGGCCCGCCGCTAGCAGGACAAAAACGGAAGCCACCTTATTCTCCGATGACCACCAATCATGTCTCGCCAGTCAAGAAGCAATAGGCAACGGCTAACCACCACTCCTTCCACCTCACCATCGTAATAAAGTTTCTATTTTTCCGCCAAAAACCACCAATAACACCGTTGATTTTAAAAATTATGACGTAATGTCCAGTTGACAGTGAAGATAAAATATAGTAACGACTAGCTCACGTCAGTATACCAAGATTAAGGCCACTGTAACGTTGGCCGAAACGCAGTACAACACCTAGAAAAGTTTTATGTCATAATTAAACTAACTTATGCTAAAAAATTCCAATTGTTTGTTAAGCTTATGGAACTTAACTACGGGGTTATCAGTCCCTAAACCTACAAACTCCTTTTAAACTAACTTATACCGAAGACAACAGAAACATCCATGACCGATGGGGGATTCGAACCCCCGACGGGGAACGTCCTCTCGCATTGGACCATAGCGACTAAATGCGCACGGCTACTCCGCCGCGGCTAACGTATGGTAAGGACAACAAACACACCCACGCCCGAGGGAGGACTTGAACCTCCAACGGAAAGCAGAAGTGAGGGAGGAAGCAAGGCGTCTTAGCGCGCAGGCCCTCTCCCGCGCGGTTTCTGAGAAGATCTAGCCGACTTCCAAAAAGGCCTTTCTTTTTCATCAGTTCAATAAATCTAGCAAAATATTGACATATTTAAACTTTTCAAACAAGTAGTACCGCGGGCTATATTTGCGACAAGTAGCAAGTGCGGGAACGTAAAGCTCAACGCTGCGGTGCAGTGGCAGAGTGCCCGAATTATTTAAGCTTAACGAGATGAAGAAAATCTGGTTTCGATGGTTTTGTAGAGGTTATTTCGATGTATCTCAGACTATAATGGATGAGCGATTACAGCTCTACAATTTTCTAATATTTCCCATTTAGTTAACATATATATTTCGTTACTTAACTACGAAACTATGTTTTTCGAAATTTAGGCATTTCTTCGGTCATGTTCGTCATGATTTCAATGCAAAAGATAAATTTAAAATTTAATTTCCTATACGCTCATACTTTTTGTTTGCAGGTAATAATTTTGGCTTCGCTGTTCCTAAATTCTTTGCCTAATATAAAGCAAGGTAACGTCCAGGACTTCCTACGTTCGTTGTGCACTGCAGTCATGTCCCATAGATAACACGGTGGGCAATTTGCAACAAGATGTATTCTTCACAGTGTTCATGTTACTTTGCGCGCACTCTCTGCTTCTTCCAGTGGACACAGGTTATAACCATGGTTAAAAAATGTAATAAAAAATAATTAAGACAAACCTTGACCCATGTCACCTCGATGCAAAACATCGCATTCTACTAGAAGTAACAATTCAATTGAGACACAGAAAGGACTAAGATGTCAGTTCCGTAGGGGAGATTTTATCCATCCTCATTCGTTGTGATTTCTTGGCTTGGACTGCTTAACGTCAACTGACGCGACTTGGTCGCGTCATCGAGCACGGCCGCAGACCTTGGCCTATCGACTCCGGAGCCGCAAGTTGTTCACCTAGAGGCATTCCGCCCTTACCGCAGGCACGCCGCCCGATTCCGCTCTCTGACACGAGGAAGTGAGCAGTTACCGCCACTCAACAGAGCGAATCGGTTCGTTCCAATCTGTGAAGCAGTCGATTCCCGCCACTGACAGTGGAGTGGTTGACCTTACGTTCTTCCTTTCTGACCGCCCACCAGACTGTTACATCTTCGTACATCAATGCCTACGTCTAAACGACTAACGTACAATTCACAGTTAGCTGTCCCGTAAAGAGTGCATCGAAATACTATTGACAATATATTTAAAATTATCTGTAATCTGATTTGTTGATATAAAAAAATATCTGCCATATTAACCATCGATATATCAGAAAGAGTAACAATGAAATCATGAAAGAAATATAGGCATGTAGGCCTATAAAATACAACCGGTATTAAAGAATATTTAAGTATTGACTTGTATATTACCTCAATCAAGAAGCTAGCAGCCTGCCTATCACAAATACAGCAAGACCTGAAAGAAAAAATATGTAAGTTAGCAACGCTTCTGCGTTGAGATAAAAAGTTTCAAATACAATACTGTTTTGATGACTGTTGTTTTGTTAATTACCAACTGTGCACATGCTGCATTGACATACTATATTGAATTCCTGTTTAACTCTTGTGCCTCATTTTTTTAATAAGTCATTGGATACATTGAAATAAACCTTCTTTCCAAACTGGTGTACGAAAATTCCATATTTTTACACCGTAAAATTGTTACAGGAAAAACTTTCAAAACTTAATCGAGTAGGTTTTCCTTTTCGGTAGAGATATTACATTTCAAAAACACATTTATCTTGTGGTAAATAGGTTTCTACCTGTTCAAACAACTTACGGGTATGTTGCCCAGTGTCATCGTCGACCACCGCCGATATTTCGACAAGACTAAACCCTGACGATAGAAACGAAGTGGCACCTAAATCTATGGCTTTGCGCAGGAAGCATTTCCAACAGCATTGGTCGTATTTTGCGGAAAGATAAAGCCATGTTGGGTCCGTAAAGGATTATCTTAGTTTGCGTAGGGATGGTGTGTATCGTATTCCTCGCAGTTGTTGCATGTCATAAATTGGTCAGACTATAAGGACTGTTCAAATGTTTGTGAAGCTTATGGAACTTAACTGCGGGATCGTCAGTCTCTAAACTTACAAACTACTTATGAACTAACTTTTACTAAATACAGCACAAACATCCGCCAGAGGGAGGATTCGAACCTCCTACGAGGCAGGCCGCGCGATCCGCAACGTGGCGCTCCATACCGCTCGGCTACTCCCGCGCGTCGAGGACTGAACATTAGCGTCACACACGCCTAGCAAAGCTCAGCACATACACTGTTGCAGAACATTGTCTTGGCACACTGACATTCTGACATGTAATTCCACCCATTTAGCTAGCGTTTCACATCTACATCTGAATCTACAAGGGGTACTCTGCAAATCACATTTAAGTTCTTGGCAGAGGGTTCATCGAACCACCGTAATACTATTTATCTCCCATTCCATTCTCGAATAGCTCGCGGGAAGAAAGAACACCTGAATCTCTCCGTTCGAGCTCTGATTTCTCTTATTTTATTCTGAAGTCAGCAGCGGTAAAATATAGGGAACGGAAGCATATGTGCAACTTGTACATTAATCACAAAGCTGTTATTAGAGTTGAAGGGCGTGAAAGGGACGCAGTGGTTGGGAATTGAGTAACACAGGGTTTTAGCCATTGTCCAGTGTTGTTTGATTTGTACATTGAGTAAGTTGTGAAGGAAAGCAAAGAGAAATTTCGAGAAGGCTTTAGATTTCAGGCTGAATAAATAAATACATTGCTTTTTGCTGATTACATTGTAATTCTGTCAGAGACATCATAGATCCTGGAGGAGTAGTTGAACGGAATAGACAGTATGCTGGAATATGCGTATAAGATGTACATTAATAAGAGAAAAACAAGGGTAATGTAATGCTGAATGAATTAGATTAGGTAACGATTCAATAAAGGAGGTAGATGAGTTTTGTTACTTGGGCAGTACGTAGGATATAAATTGCAGACTGGCAGTGGGATGAAAAGCGTTTTAGAAAGAGAGAAATTTTTTAACATCGAATATTAATTCAAGTGTAAGAAAGTCTTTGTGTGGAGTGTTGCCTACTACGGGAGTGAAACTTGGACGATAAACAGTGCGGACAGGAAGAGGATAGAGGCTTTTGAAATGTGGTACTACAGAAAAATGCTGAAGATTAGAGGGTAGATCGCGTAACTAATGAAGAGATATTGAACAGAATAGGATACAGAAGTAATTTTTGACATGCCATGACCATCTAATCTAACTTGAATTTAGCATTGGAGGGAAGCGCGTGGCGGAAGAATCGCAGAGGGAGACCAAGAGACGAATATCGTAAGAAGATTCAGATGCATGTGGGTTGTCTATAGTATGAAGATATGAAGAGGCTTGCTCAGGATAGAGTAGGATGGAGAGCTACATCAAACCTGTCTCCGGACTGAAGCTCACATCAACAACAGTGACAACAAATGGTGTCTGTCATTTCGAACATATCAATAATTCTTTTAATTTTATCCTGAGAGTTTGCTATTTTTTGCATATCACATACTTTTTGCCTTCTTAATGAGTTTTTCTGAACCTTAAAAAACTGTTCTAATGAGCTACTGCACCTTGATTCTGAATACTTCTGATACAATTCACGCGTTTCTCTACATGATAGTCTTATCCACTTTGTCAGCCGCCTAGGCTGCCTGTTACTGGAAGTACGCTGTTCTAGCGAAAAGCAACTTTCAAACAGCCTGATAAATGTGTTGAGTAAAGTATGTTAAGTAGTTCCTAACTCTAGGGACCAATGAACTCAGCAATTGGGCCCTTAGATTGAAAAACATTGCAACGTGTGTTTTGAGAAAACATAGCCTTAGTATTGTGTTTACTGAAGACAGTTTGGCTTCTGCCCCACGTGAAACGAAAACCAATGAGGCTCCGGCAGACTGGGAAGAGTACACAGTACAATGTTTGCATCAGGTTTACGGTGCACGGAGTATACGAGGCTTCAAGATGCCGCTGGCAGAAACGGGCTCCGTGGTGTGCGGGTAGCCTGGCGAGAGGCTGCAGGCGCGTCGCGCTGCCTCCTGCTGCGGTGGAGCTGCCACGCCTCACTGCTCTGGAGTTCTGCGACGTGCTCAGGCGAGCGTGAAGCGCTCTCTCGTGAAGACGGTGGCTAAGGATTCCAGGTAGCAGCCAGGGGGCGGTACTTGCGCACTGGCAGGAGGGCGGTACTGGGGCACTGACCAGCAGGTCGCAGCCGGCGGTTTGCAGCCCCGCGGTTCGGACCCTGACCAGAGGGAACGTCCGCCCACCCGTCTGATCGACGAACAGTGGCCGCTAGCAACGCACAGTCGCCACAGCTGGTTGCTTGACAGGTCCAAGCTTCTCACGATAGTAAAATAATTCTGCAAATTGCAAGACTGTCATTTTGCTTCCAAAGCAATGACGTTTATACGGAGAAGTGGTATTTGTCGTCATTAACCGGAGATGTCTGCGTTCTTAATTTCGTAGGCTTCCACGGCCAAAGTCAGTTGACATACAAGTTTTCTGGGTGTTGTACCACGTCACAATATAGGATGATTTGATAAGTATCGAGAAAGAAAGAGCAGGGAAATTTTCGGAACCTGTAATGTTGTTGGTAAGCCTGATATTTTCACGGATATTAAAACAATTTTCGAACGGCAGCTGTTGTTAGTTGATTGTTGGCTGCCAACTGAAGTGGAACTGCATAGTTAGTTCCTTAGAATGGAGAAAAACGAATTTAATTTGAAAGGTTGGACAGCTGCTGTGGTGTCGCACATGTCTGAAGTGCGTGCCACGTACTTACGCCGCGCGCCGCCATGCACGCACTGCGCGGCGATCTTACGACGTCGGCCACGAGCGCCCTCTGCTGCAACTCCGCTCGTGGCCACGACTGCTGCATCGGCCACTTGGGACTGAGATAGGAACCAGTTAACAATTGGGAATCAGATAGGCACCAGTTAATACTTGGCTATCGGATAGGCACTAGGGATCATCAGTAGGCAGGCCTCAATCTAAAATATGTATCAGCATTCTGCAGACAAGAACTATGTAAAAGTTAAGTATTACCAAGACTCCACGAAATATATATCTTGTTCTAATTTAGTCTAGTGTTTCTAGTTTCTGCTGTCCAACTGGCTGGTCACCTCCGTACCTGCACACGTGTGCATCCTTTATTCCTGTGTCGGTCACTCTCCACTCGGCTACTGACACCTACGACAACCGGCGGAAACGAGACACAAAAGTGGCGACGAGGATGGGATACAAAAGTTGCAATAGTCAAATCCAAGTTGTATGAGGTCCATGTGGGTTCTGCACTAACACTGAAGACATTTACCTTTTGGCCAATAAGTTTAAAAGTTGTCGGAAAAGCACGAAAGTTGGAGCACGCTACGGTCGGCCTGTTAAAGGTACCACACGGGAAACCAGCGATAGGGTGCATGACATAGTAATGGAAGACTGAAGATTAAATGTTCTCGAGATAGCTAACATTGTAGGAATGTCAACGGAAAGATTGCATTACGTCCTCCATGAAAAAATGGCCATGAAGAAGCTCTGTGCGCGATGGCTGCCGTGCCTGCTCACTTTGGACCAAAAACGGAAACGAAAGAACATTTCTGCTCAGAATCTCACATTGTTCAGGCGCATTGTACATGACTTTTTGCGCGTATTCTTGATGAAACGTGGATCCACCATTACACTACAGAGACCAAACAATAGTCCAAACAATGAACGAAGAGTGGGGAGAGTGCACCAAAGAAGGGAGACTGTTTCCTCAGCTGGAGAGGTGATAGACACAGTCTTTTGGGGTTGGCAGGTATAGATCTGATAAATTATTTGGAGAAAAGGTAGATCTGTAATTGGGCCCTGGGCTCTGCTGGATTGTTTCACACAGGAACTGACTACAAAATGTCAGAGATTGTCACGGAAGAAAGAGCTGTTTCATCAGGACAATGGTCAAGCCCACACAGCAGCTATCCCAATGGCAAAATTGCACGACTTGGGATTCCAGTTGGTTCTTCACCCACCCTATTCACCAGCTTTGGGATGAAAAATTCGAAACTCACTTGACTGTTTATGCTTGCAAGAAGACTATGTCCAGAAATAGAGTGAGTTTTCACCTTTATAATAATTTTTATTCTAATGTTACCAAACTTACCAAACCGCCCTCGTAAGATGCATATTAAATATCCAAATTATCGACCAACGTTATAGTGGCCTTCTTTTGGTTATACCCAGAGCAGTATACCAATAAGTAGGCTATTGCAATGCTGGAAGATACGTTGGTTATTAACGTAATAACCATTTTACATTAAGACGCGGTACAAAACCCAGTTGACCTTTACGTCGTCTGCGTTCTTGCTTACACATCGGTTTTCCAGATACTAACAACACTGCGGTCTATAGTATGTGATATTCCATTATTGAGTGAGACCACCATCTTTTCCCCAATGCCCATGCCCATCTGCCTCACACTCCGTCCATTTGCCAATATAACTTTACCAAATTTTGGCCTTTTGTTTTGTTTTCACACATAAATCCTCAAGGATTCATGTCGTCAACAGGATGTCCTACAGTAATATATTTATTCAGGCGCATACAGTAGAACATTAAGATGTTGTTTTGGTCTTCAGGTCGAAAACTGGTTGATGCAGCTCTCCACGCTACCCTGCCCTGTACAAGTCTCTTCATCTGAGAATACGTTCAGCATCCTACATCCTTTTGAATCTGTTTACCGTATTCGTCCCTCGGTCTCCCTCTGCGATTTTTACCCCATATACTTCCTTCTAATGCTAAGTTGACAATTTCTTGATGTCTCAGGACGTGTCCCACCAATCTATCCCTACCCTTGGTCAGGATATGGCAGAAACTCCTTTTCTCCCCAATTCGGTTAAGCACCTCCTCATTATTTACGTGATCTACCCATCTAATTTTCATCATTCGTCTGTACCACAACATTTCAAAAGCTTCTATCATCTTTTTGTCTGAACTCCTTATCGTCCACGTTTCTCTTTAAACAATGCTGTACTCCAGACAAATGCTTTCAGAAAGGACTTCCTAACATTTAAATTAGTATTTGATGTTAACAACTTTTGCTTCTTTAGAAACGCTGTTCTTCCCGTAGCCATTCTGCATATTATATCTTCTTTACGT
Organism: Locusta migratoria; assembly: GCA_026315105.1. NCBI lineage: Eukaryota > Metazoa > Arthropoda > Insecta > Orthoptera > Acrididae > Locusta > Locusta migratoria. The sequence goes on along the minus strand of CM048746.1, from coordinate 151,704,730 downwards.
CGGCCTTAGGATGTTATTTTGCTACCCAAATAACAACAATGATCTAATACTTTTATTGTCTCATTACCTAATCTAATTCCTTCGGCATCGTCTGATTTTTTTTCGACTACAATCTATTACCCTCATTTTGCTCTTGTTAATGTTCATCTTATATCTTTCTTTCAAGACACTGTCAATTCCGTTCAAGATCTTTTGCAGTCTCACAAAATCACTATGTCATCGGCAAACATCAAAGTTTTTATTTCTTCTCCCTGAACTTTAATCCCTATTCCAAATTTTTCCTTGCTTTCCTTCACCGCCAGCTCGATGTATAAATTGAATAACATCGGAGAAAGGCTACAACCCTATCTTACTCCCTTCCCAACCTCTTCATCCCTTTCATGCCCTTCAACTCCGATAATTGCTGTATGATTTTTGTATAGGTTTAATATAATTCTTCGCTCCCTATATTTTACCCCTGCTACCTTCAGAATTGAAAGAGTGTATTCAAATCGACACTGTCAAAAGATTTCTGCAAATCTACTAACGCCACACGTAGGTTTGCCTTTCCTTAGCATATCTTCTAAGATAAGTCATAATGTGAGTATTGCCTTCCCTGTTCCTACATTTCTCCTAAATCCAAACTGATCTTCCCCGAGGTCTGATTCCACAAGTTTTTCCATTCAGCTTTAAATAATTCGTCTGTCTGAAAAATCCGTCGTGAATAGAGTTAGTATAAAGTGACAATGCATTACAACCTCCTTCATAAATGAAGACCTGGTGTGTCGCAATATAGTACATTTAGAACGTGCATTCAGCGATCAAATTTACCGCGAATGTAGTAAGTGGTGCAGAAAGAAACTTAAACGAATCCCGTCGTTTTACTACATGAACAGCGGGAAAGGTAGTAAACGATGGAGTTCCATTCTCCCATCGTTTTATTCGGGTTGCCAAAGAGATCACGTTTCTCAATGGTTTGAAAGTACATGTAAAGTTTGTTGCAAGTCGTTACGTCCTCTCAGTCTCGAACAGTTTATAAATAAACCTACGTCATTCAGACATCGCATGACGCGACTGTTTTTCGCCCATTTCATTGATTACGACGCGATGTGATCCTAACCGCTGCGTGGATTTGATGCGCGGTCCAAGGCGTTATAATGCGGACTGGACGGTCGTTCCCGCCGGAAAGTAGAGTCCTTCCTCAGGCAGGCGAGTGTGTGTGTGCTGTTCTTAGTGTACGTTAGTATAAGTAGTTTGTAAGTCTACGGGCTGATGCCATTGCAGATTGGTGGAACAGGTTTACACACAGTTAAACATCCTTTCTACCTAATTACATTTCGTACGTGATTTTTACTCCAATAGCGTTCTGGTCTGATAGTAAGGAATATGTATACCAAATTTGTTGTAATCGGACCAGTACTGAAACTGGACGTATGAAGATAATCCACACACACACACACACACACACACACACTTAACACACAACCTTACAAAGATACATACATTGTCATAATGTAATAGCTTATATATTTATTGCAACCTTTTGGTCGCCCATCTCCATTTCTCTCTCTCTCTGTCATTCTCCTCCTCTCCTTTATCTCGTATGCCCGGCTCTCCGTCTATCTTCTCCTTCCCACGCTCTGCCCCTCTTTTCCTTCTCTCTCTCTCTTCCACCCCGTTAGTCCACCCACTCTATGACAAATGACGTATTCTGGTAACATTCATGATAGTCGGTAATGCAAGATCGAAGTTTATTTGCAAATTACCTCCTGTCATGCACCATGCGTTGACTTGCGGAATATAAAAAATACATCAACCACACATACTTCTGCAGACATTAATGATGATCAGTCAAATACTTTCCAATTCTGTAGAAACGTAGGCCCATCCCCCGCCATACAACGTACAATATGTTACGTAGACAGCGGTGTTACTCTTTATTTGAACCTCACGTGCGAAAAATATCGTCAAGAGGAGTCTACACTTTAGTGCCCAGTTCTTTCGAGAACACATCATACTAAGTCTCATTACACTTCTATCGGAGGTCAGGTAGGGAAGTATTCACGAACATCGGACTAAAAAAATAGATTTCTATGAATTAGAAATAAAGAAACGGACATACATCCATTTATGTAGTGTGTAGGGAAATTACTTCAAGGACTTACGAATACTTCAATAAAGAACCCATGTCCGTATACATCATCCAATGACGCTAGGACCATTTATTTATGTTTGACACTATGAAACAAATCTGTTCTACTACTGCTGTTAGCTCTCCATATTACGGTCGGATGTAGTATGGACCAATTGAACAATATTTTTTAATAAAGAAGGACTCAAAATTTTTGACGTTTAAAGCTCAAGTGTTCATAATTTTTGAAGTGCCATTTTTCGTGGCTCGTCCACACTCTTACCAAACTATTGAATGCAGTTAGGTTGCTGTACAAGAGATTCACAGTGTCAGAGAAAGAAGAGCTCATAGTTACAGTTATCAAAGTACTGTGTACTCAGTCTCCTCTGCTAGTCTTCAAAGTTTGTAACGGCAGTCTAGGAATACTTCTATCAGGTTTTCCCTCACCTCTGCAGTTTGGGTCTCTGTCGTGAGTGCTTGTGGCTCGGTTCAGCTCGGATGTCCCATGTTCTCGTTCGGATTTCGTCGGTTCGCCATATGACGTAGCTGTTGATGTAAGTTCACGCTGATAACACTCGGCGCGGCAAAGCGTTGCCAACGACGCCCTGCGCCCTGTAACATCGGATCTCTTCCAGTGTTCCACGCTCCGACTGTGTTATTCATTTTGAGCAGGATGTAACGCTTTGCTGTAGGCGATAAGGCAATAACTTGAAGATTGACATGGAAACGTTTTGACTTGTATAAACCCCGTATTTAGAAAATATCGTTCGTGTTATTCGTCACTATCTCTTCATTCACATAAAGTGATGAGCACTATCGACAAAGTATCTTATAATTCTGTGTAAGGAGAGAAGTTCGAAAATTTCAAATCAGACTCCTATGGCGGATCTCCAGCATTAATGATGTCAATTAGACAAAACACACTACCTCAAAATGATTCCATACTTTTAGATTTCAGAATACCCTTGACGCCGTAGCTCACAAGCGGATTTTAATCAAATTGTGCCGTGATGGAACATTGTCTCATATTTACGACTGAGTTGGGAATTTCTTGTCTGGGAGGTAAAAGTTTGTAGTAACTTTTCCTATTTAGCACGTCATAACACGGAAACTAGTTATACGAGTACCAAATTTGGAAGCAATAACGATCATGGTATGGGGTGCATTATTTCCATGCGTCACAGCACTAAGCATCCAGTTGAAACAATTGCCACCGTGCCGTGGTCATGGTATATCATAGTCTGACAAACCTTAGCAGTCGCAGTGCACCTGTTGGAGTGTCAACATGAGCTCGGTCATTACAGGTGAATATTGTCAAAACAACGGCAATGCTGCAGCTGCGTTATCGTCGGATGAAAGGATTCCGGAAGGGTCCTCTTCGTCTACTTGCAGTGTGGAACGTTATGAACAGCTTCGAATCTACTGGAGAATGGGCGTAATTCAGGGAAGATGCAGGCCACCTGTTGCACCGCGTTATGATTGATTAAATCGCTGTTGCTGTGGCAGACAAAGCTGCGCGCAATTCCCGATCGTCAAGCAGTGCGCGTGCTGTGTCACGACAGCTGAACATTGTGTGGTCCACCGTTCGGAAGGTGCTTCAAACCATTGTACTCTTTATGACAAGGATTTAAGACGAGGGCTGGCCCCGGACCATCAAAAATCAAAATGTTCAAATGTTTGTAGAACTTATGGGACTTAACTACGGGGTTACCAGTCCCTAAGCTTACAAACTACTTATGAACTAGCTAAGACTAAAGACGGCACAAATATCCATGCCAGAGAGGGGATTCTAACCCCCGACCCTAGTGGCCGTGCAGACCGTGACTGGAGCGCTTCAGTCCCCTCGGCCACCGCGGCCGGCCCCGGACTATCCTCTGATAAGGAGAATCTAATTTTTCTCTTATGAGGTGAACACACAAAATTTCTGAGTGAATGTGGATGTTAGTCTTCAGACACTTTGCACGAATTCCTTCCGTATATTGAACGTATCACTGCATGAAGTGGCTTCACGTGTACGTTCATAATTAGCTGATTATATATGAACAGGTTGGCGCTAAAGGAACAAAGACGTACATAGTGACCTACCGCTGTTAATGCGATATGATTCGCCAGCATGGCATAATTGTCGTATAGAAGTGAGATCCATTGAACCCAACACTTTGCATGTAGATATCGACTAAAACGGAAGTGATACCTTCCGTTCCTCATGGTTGTGTTGTTCATAATCCACATAAACGATCTGAGGGACAATGTAAACACTCTTGTTAGATAGATTGTGGATGACGCTGTCATTTATCATCTGAAGTTACAAACCAACTGCAGAACTATTTAGATAAGATGTCTCTAAGGTGGCAATTGACACTAAATAAGGAAAAGCGAAAAGTCGTTTACATGAGTAATAAATGTAATCCATAACATTTCGTCCAGAAAATAAGTAAGCAGATCTGAAGATTCTGAATTCTACTAAATACCCAGGAATTACCAGTACAATAGACGCAAAATGGAAGAAACACAAACATAATCTCGTGGGTCAGGTTATTTATTATTAGAACACTTAAGAGATGCCAGAGAACCACTAATCAAACTGCCTACACTACACTTGTCCATACTCATTTGAAGTATTGCTGCGTATTATGGTATTCTCTTCCGGTAGAATTGACGGAGGGCATCAAAGGGGAACAAAGAAGGGCAGGTCGTTTTATATTATCACAATGCACAGAAGAGGGTTTCATATAAATGATACAGGAGTTGAATTGAGAATCATTACAACCACGTTACCCTTAATTAAATTGACATCTACTGATGAAATTTCGATCTCCGACATTCTTGTCCGACTGCCAAAACTTATTGTTGATTTCTACATTACTGCAAATGTTGTGCTCCTCCATTTCAATACTCGGTCCCAGATGGCTAAGCTCAATAGATAATTTTTGTAGAAGTTCGGTTGGGAGTTGTTATCATACAGCATAGAGTCCTGATCTTGCTCCCAGCAATTATAATATTTTCTTGCACGTCAAGATCTTCCAGTAATCCGGCCAGTATTTTGACAATGACGGTAAGATGACTGACACACACTTGCGTTATTCTTCTACGACACATAAATACAAAAGTTCATCTCAAGATATGTTAGATGTCTCAGTTCCTTTTCCTGACTGTGTCGAAAATTAGATAAGATCTTCTTGTGGCTGTTAGTTTTTCTTGTAGTTATGTTTAACTATGTTTACGTACCTAAAAACTGGTTAACTGACTTTCTCGATACGCCACATACATTGGGAGAAATGATCAAAACAATATTCGAAGAATCAGAGCTAGAAAGGTCGAACGGAAATCATTAGGTGTTCTTTCTACCCGCACAAGTAGTCGGCCAGGTAATTAGCTAAGTACTCCATATAGATGTATATGAGTAATTCTAACTATAGATGAGGACGGTCGGCATAGATATTGTAATTATCTATAAACAATTTTTAGCAAATAAATCAGTTGTAAAAAGGTGCCCTGATGGCAATGAACCTCCCGTCCGTTATCACTATGCGGCCCAACCTGGAAAGTGACATTCGTATACAAACCTAATGAGTAAAAGTGTTACATAAGCCCATAGGTGAAGCGTGTAATAATCATGGAATTATAACCATGTTCGTAAAACCTGACATTGCCAGGAACGAGTATACATGGTGCAACATGTATAAGCGCAATTATTTCAGAGGTGTCAGGACAGTGTACCGCAAACAATATATAAGGGTCTTTTGATATTTGGAGGATTTCACATAGAGCTATTAAATGTCGCATGTTTTGTCGTTAGGTAGTGCATCCCCATATGTGTAGCGCCAGTACTCCTATTTTCCTTGGGATAAGGGGCAAAGCACTGAGGCACACCTCGCGATAGTAAGGTTGGAGATTGTTGCACTTGCGGTCCGGGTACGCCGAAAGTGAAAACATCAGGTTGTATCTTTTGTGTTTGTTCTGTGGGACGACTGTTGGCCACAGAGATGTCTGAACGTATTAAGGTACCACATATACAATAATATCTACATGTATAAATGTCTCACCTTATGAATTAAATTTTTTATTTACGCAAAAACATTTTATAACCATAGACAAAAAAAAAATTAAAAAAAAAAAAAAAAAAGAAACAGGTAACGAAAATATAATGAATTTGTACTCTGAAACAGTCTTATTTAAATATTTCGATCGTAAATAAGCACAAAATAGGTACTTTATCTAATCTTTAATTGAAATGCATTATCAAGCAATAAGTTCACCTCTAATATTTTCAGCTCATGTTTTCTCCACATTTTCGATTTAATAATCCAAAAGTTGAAACTGGTTATGAAACCTTAGTTATATTTTGTATTTCGCTATAGGTTTCGAAAAGATTTTTCCATAAATTTTAAAAACTTTAATTTTAATAATTTACAGAAATCCACAAAAAAGGAGACTGAAAAAGTGATATGCGAGTAAGGCAAGACAAGGAAAGACATGACACACTAAAAGAGTTATTACTTCATGGGGTAGTGCTAACAATATTTGTTTGTAAAATGAATCGCTAAAATGATTCATAAAACGTGCTCTATCCACTTTGTAGTGTAATATTACGTGTGGAAACCTCCAGCCTGGAAATTATTTGGGGAAATTAGCTGCATATAATGCAATATTTACAGACCATTAATTAAAATTTGAGGTCGTAAACATGTGCTAACGTAGGATCTACCCTCTCTGTGAGATAAATCAACACTTCGTCATTTGGGAACGCCTCAGATAACTCAGAACCACATCAAAGCCCTAAAGAGCGACGCTAAGAGAGCGCCTTCTATTAAATTATTCTCTCTGGTCCAGCGAAGCAGAGGAATGCTCCTCTGTAATTTAAACTAGTGGACCAGTATTTCGAACTCACGTCAAATTACGCATGGCCATTACAGCTTTCAAGAATCCTATTAATGGCAAATGTACTTGACTAAACAATCACAAGCACCTACAGTCAAGCACACCAAACAAATCCTTTCGAACAACAAGCCGTAGAGTGAACTATAGATGCAAAGCAAACGGCAGGATGAATAAACTTACATAAACTTCGACACAACTACCAGTAATCGAGAAATCCGTGTATTGCAGGATGTAGCAAGCCACGGGGCGTCATCTGAAATACTACATATGGCTCAGGATTATTATCAATCACCTGTTTCTAAGATGAAGTAGGGTTTTGCAGTCATAAACTGGTGTCATCAAAAATGCAACACCAGACCTGTGGGTAACTGCCAAATTCACTTTTTATGTTACCGGCTGTACAAAGTTCACATGATTAAAGACACAACGCCAAGTGATGTAAGGAAGATGTGGTAATAAGTGTTGCCGCTACTTAAGGCTATGATCACTTAATCACTGTCACACGTCTCAGCACTGTACGAGGGTTGGAACATAAAATAGTGGCGGCGCTGCTGTGGAGACACTTTGCAATGGAATCTACTATTGTCGCTGACAGCACACGTTGTTGACATACCTACTGTGCAAATACAGATAAAAGAGAAAGCTGATCGTTTCCATTGGAAAAGCAAGTTTTGGTAAGCTGTTGGGTTCCCCAGCCGGACGGCCAGCAGTTTGGACTTAGTGAATAGTATATAGGTAGTTAGGAATACCCTAATCTGCTCGGAAACTCTATGAGCGAGGACGGCGATCCCAGATTGTAATTCAAATAAAATATAGCCACACACATTATTCTAAAAATACATATAAAATCAGGGAATTATCATACGGCAAATGTAATTATATGAGTGGATTCAGGAGACTTGGGAGATTCAAACACCACAATTGCAATTTCAATTACCCTTAAAAACATAGCAAATGGGCACCACTGCACCACGCTACCTATCTTAAAAGACGCACCACTTTATTTCCGTATTCTTACAATTAACTTTTACTCTCTTATTCTGCTTTTCGTTGAGGTAATAATATTCTTGTGTCATAACAGAGATTCCACCACAGAAACACAAAACATGAACCCAGCAAAGCGCATTACATTTTTATATGTATTTCATTATATTTAATATTATTCTTTGTAACGTTCGTTTTATGTTGTAGGCTGCCTCTTAAATATTTCATGGACGACTAAAAGTAATAGATATGCAGCAGATAATTTATACATAAGCAATTATATGTATTTGTGGACAAGAACTGAATATATTTGCATAAAAAGCCACGCTAAATTAAATATTAGTTATTTAACTATATTTCGACAGCGGCAGTATATTTGAACAGTGAGACACCACACTTAATAGCTACCTGAGCAAAGAGCTTCAGTCTCAAACTGTTTTAGTATTGTTAAATGTACATTGTTTTTAAATGTAAACAGCATTTGTAGGGATGTGATCAAATCATTTAATTCTGTAATATTCAAATGTATAATATTTTGGAAGGGAAATTGTATTTTAAAAATCAGGCGTTGGGATGATCGGAAGGATACAATTTTGGGAGCAGGGAGAGCATGCTTTCGAACGCTTGGGAAGGGACTCGTAACTTGGACGTAGTGGTGAGAGGTTGTCACGCTGCGCGGTCTGAAGCCGCGTTACGATATTGTCATTTGAAGTGGTAGGCATGTGTGGACTTAGAAAATTTACGGGACTGTGACTGCACGACTTAGTCTCTGCTTAAAAAGTGATAAACTATGCACGATGGTAGGGCTGTGGAACTGTGCTAATTCAGCTATTGAGTACTCGGGTGATGAAAACTGTGTTTCACAACAAATACTGTAATTAATTGCGGATTAATTTGCAACTGCAATGTTCGATGGACTACATTAATTTACGAGAGATAATTTGGAACTTTTTACTCTCGAGTGCGTATGATACAACAGTTGTTGAAATATTCAGTTATTTACCAATGTATAAAGTAGGACATCCTTCGCATTATCATGTCCCAAATGAGTAATAAATTCCATTTATAAAAAAAAGTATCTTTTCATAACATTATCTCGAACCCATTTTGTTGGTTATTCAGAGCTTTAATTTATGTTTGTTTAAAAACATTTTTCGCGTCATCAACTGCAGATTGATAGACTGGCTAAAACTGCAGATCAATTATTGATTTTATTTAAACAGTTTGGGTTGCTGTTTAGGGCAGAGAATCTGACATACATAACTCACTCCTATGAACAGAGACAACGAGCCATAAACCTTTTACTACCCTGAGTTATGTATTGCCTAATTCTTATTGGTGAATACCGATAGGAAGGTCGCACCTACCTTACCTCATAGCAAATGGACTCGCCCATGCCACGTCACCGGCGTGCGCATAATCGAGGGAAACACAGTCGCTTGTGAGTGAGCGGTCTAACGCAACGGTGTCACTATGTTTTCTAAACAGGAATCTGCCAGCGGTAGTATAGAATGACAGTGTCATCAAGGTCTCCAAGAGGTAAGCGGGGAATTGGCATTGCCCAACAAAACAGTAGCACGTTGGGTGAAAGCCTTCATGGATGTTCGGCAAACTCTGACATACGTGCTTCGGGCAGGTCGTCCTAGCGTGTCTGTAGAAGACGTTCATACTGTTGCCGCGTTAGGGGACAGTGATCGACAGCAGACGATTCGTGAGCTCGCCCACGAAACCGGATTAGAGCATATGACTGTGTTTCGCATCCTAAAGGAACGCCTGGTCATGCGAAAATTTGCGTCACGATGGGTTCTCTATAAATTGACGGAAATGAGGCATGGATGCGTTACGGCGCTCACTTTGATTTGATTCCGGACATGAAGGAACCACTTCGTGGCACTCGCTTCAGAACTGTTCCAGAGATTCGAATGGCAGTAGACCCCTCCATTCGCACCATCAACAGAACAACCCCTATTAACGGTGTACTACGCCTTCTACATCGCTGGCAAAGGGTTCTTCACAACGCTGGAGACTACTTTGAAGGCTAGTAATAGGTGCAAACATGTAACGCTATTGTATTGGTTGAGAAAAAATGGTTGTCACTCTTTAAGTTGTAACCCTCATATCACAGATGTGCTGGATATGTTTTTGGGGTCCTGCATTCTGTGCCACTTCCACATACTTCAAAAGTTCAAAAGTTGATAAGATTTAACAGCGGGTGGTATATAAATGTCAATTTCTTCCATACATGAAATGACTGTACAGATCAAAATTCAAAACCATAACGTAACCCTAGGGGTTTATTGGGGCTGAAACACCAATATTAGTAGGCGATGTAGACCCCATCGGAGGCACTGTAGACGCTAATCCTGTAATCCATTGGATCATAGAGAGATGGTGAATACTGTCTTACACGCCTGATCGACCTGTTCAAGTAGATCTACTAGAGTTGCGGGTCAGTTGTCGCCCCGTCATATCCCACAAGTGCTCGGAGTTTGATACTGATGACCAGGCAGTCTGCTGCCAGTCTTGCAGAGCGCGTTTACTTTTATGGCCGGCCGCGGTGGCCGAGCGGTCTGCGGCGCGCCAGTCACGTTCTGCATGGGCACAACGGTCGGGACTTCGGATCCCCCACTCGGGCATGGATATTTGTGCCGTCCTTAGTGTAAGCTAGTTCGTAAGTAATTTGTAAGTTTAGGGACTGATGACCACGTAGTTAAGTCCCATAAGCTGAACAAACATTTGATTTGATTTTATCGTCCATTGTGTCAGCGAAAATTATACTAAATATATACATGTGGCCTCTGTTCCTAAAGAACAGACGTCACTTCTGATCCTGCAGTTTTTATTATTTAATATTCACAGAATATATGACATCAACTGCGATTGGGCAAAGCTGAAAATGTGTACCCAGCCGGGATTCGAACCTGGGTCTCCTGATTTCTAGGCAGTTGCGCTGACCCCTACACCACTGGGGACACAGTGGTCACCGCACCTGCAAGGACTACCTAAGCACGCCTCACGTCAGATACAAATTCCCAGCTTCGCCCTCCCCACAGTACTCAAACTCGTAGTTATGAAACTAATTCCCGTAAGAGTAAGAGCTTCAAACTTTCCCACCCTTTCCCACTAACGATAGGATCATTGCCCGTCACCGGCATATTATATATATACATGTGGCGTCTGTTCCGGCTGGGTACACATTTTCAGCTTTGCCCAATCGCAGTTGATATCATACATTCTGTGACTATTAAATTACACTAAAGTTGTGAGGGCGGACCGTGAGTCGTGTCGGGATAGCTCAGTGGTAGAGCGCTTGCCCGCGAAAGGCGAAGGTCACAGGTTCGATTCCCGGTTCCGCTACACAATTTTAATCTGCCAGGAAAGTTTCATATCAGCGCACATTCCGCTGCAGAGTGAAAGTTTCATTCTGGAGAAATATACGTTGGAACAACACGCCACCTCCTTTTGCTAGAATGGCAAAATAACGGGTCTTTCGCCACAAACACTAACCCCTAACCAGAGTGGTAGCTTTTCGCACACCACCCTATACGGCCGAGATGGGGCCGCGAGACTTGGACAATTACACACTACAAGACAGCAGTCACCAGGTCTACGTCGTAAGCGCTAACCACCATCACTTCAGTGCAGGTGGAATGTGCTTTTGCCACTGCTGAATAACATGGCACATCATTCCATTTTTCCAAGTGATCCTCTGGCAGTACTGAATAACATGGCACATCATTCCATTTTTCCAAGTGATCCTCTGGCAGTACTGAATAACATGGCACATCATTCCATTTTTCCAAGTGATCCTCTGGCAGTACTGAATAACATGGCACATCATTCCATTTTTCCAAGTGATGCTCTGGCAGTACTGAATAACATGGCACATCATTCCATTTTTCCAAGTGATCCTCTGGCAGTACTGAATAACATGGCACATCATTCCATTTTTCCAAGTGATCCTCTGGCAGTACTGAATAACATGGCACATCATTCCATTTTTCCAAGTGATCCTCTGGCAGTACTGGTCGAGTCGTGCACTAGATGCTGTGCCGTGGGAAGAAGACGGGTTAGATTTGTGCGCACCAGTAGTCCCACTGCGAGTAACCGTTTGTGAAAAGCTCGTATTGCACTTCCGGTCTCATAAACCCTCTTATTTGAGCTGTGGTACCTACATGATGTCCACACAGTCATCTTATGAACATCTGTGATGTAAGGACGACCAGAACTTCATTATTTTGACCATTGCGACGAACATCACTCCACAACTGACCCAGCACATCTAACATGTATGGCAATTCTCCGCAAGGAGCATCCCTCCATTCAGAGGGGTTTCGACCTCTTCCAAGTTCGATTGGCTGTAGAAAGCACCAGTGCGTTTCCGTGGCACGGCGTTTACCATGCTTGTGTAAAACTGAATTTTACGGCCCGTGTGTTAGCGAGCATTATCCTGTTGGCACAAATGTCGCTATTTCCATTCACAATTTCTACTCTGGCAGCTATGTCTTCCAGATACCTGTGGGCGGCTCGCTGAAACTATAGTCAGTGCATTTCCTCTCCCCAGGTGGTATCTGCCGTCATCCGATTAAAATCGCTGTCCTGTTTTCAAGAATAGTAGTTTCATATGTTCGAAGAATATTAAAGCCAAGATCGCTGATTATTTATTCTGGGGGCTAGTGCCATGCTTTCTCAAAAGTTGTTCTTTAAAGCTGATTTGAAATGCACGCCACTTTTTACCTATATAGTAGAAATACCATGTATCGCAAATAATTCTGTAAACCCCAGAATTTTCTAAAGGAGAACATGCTGACTTTAAGATGTGAATGAAACTTTTATTATTGGTCGAGAAGGCAACGTTGCATTTATACTTATCGAAGAAGTCGTTGATTCAATCTGATATGAGTTCGGCCCCAGAAATGGAATGGAAAAATACTTTTTCTTTTGCTCAGATTCAATGGGACTGCCAAGTGTAACAACTCTTTTAGCAGTTTTCAAGGATATTATCAACTATGGCAGGATCATATTCGTTATTAATTGCTATGGTTATAGACTCAGGGCCGGATCTACGGGGAGGGGGGGGGGGGAGGGGAGGTGGCAAAGGGAGCAGTTGCCTCGGGCGGTATAATTTTGGGGACGGCAAATTTTGGCCGACAGATTTTTATTTCTTTCAGATTATATCATATTTTTGCTATATTTTAATAAAATTAACTGGCACCGAATTATTAAATATAAAATAAGTGCAAGAAATACCGGGATTATTTAATAAAACTGAATCTCCTGGATGCTGACAGCAGTGTTACTGTCATAGGTAATTCAGCTAATTAAACCTTAATAATCTACTTTAGCTTAGCAAGAATGAGGAACATGTTTTCCTTATTGCATAATGTAAATGCACAATGTTCATTAATTTGCATATGTTTCCTTTTTTCAGACTACTAAATATTCACATTTCATAATATCAAGATAATATTTGCAGAACAGGTGAATATGAATGTAACGATTCAGTCCATATAAGAAAAACTATTTCAGGTGCGCACACTTCTTATTGAAAGTCAAAAGCATTAAATAAATGCAATGGTAACGATTAGAGAATGGTGTAAGTATAGTGTTGTATATTAGTGATAATAATTGCTGCATTAGCAGAGCAGACAGTAATATAGGAAGTGCGATATTTATTCGAGCAATCCACTGTTACCCGCCGCAGTCTTATTGCATCAGACGTCATGAAGTTCGCAGGAATAATCAGAATACTGACTCTGTCTAATAAGCTATCTTTACTAAAAGTCCATCCAAAATAATTATCCCAGTATTGTTATCGGACCTTCTTTTTACGTCGTTAATATTTTAAAAACAGTGTACATCAAGTTAGTTAAATTATTTAATTGTAGTCATACAAGAAAACTGCCAGATTTTTGGCTGTCGGGTAACAAAAATATTTTACGGCTCTTTATTCGGAAAATCGGCTGCGATGACAACCCCGAGTGACGGGGTAGAGTTTCACCCTAAAGGTGTCTGACGCGATGCGCGCACAGAGGCCTGTCTTCCTCATAAACATCTATTGTTTGAGCGCGACGGTGTGACGTAACGTAATAAATGTTGTCTGCTGTATTGATGTGCATTGTGCCTCTTTTGTGTACTTAAATTTCTTTAATAACGTGCATAATAATAGATGGTCGGAAACGGAGTAATGGGGCACGTACCGGGAAATAGCAGAAGAGAAGAAGAAAAAAATAAGTAAGGCGTTATCTCAGACACGAAAATTGAATTCCTTTTTCACAAAGTCTGCTGTCAGTGAAGCAAACAAAATGTCAGATATGATTCTATAATATGAATAAGATTCGTAATGGATACCTTGAAGCTGTATTAATAGCATCATTTATCCGTTTTCCGGCGTTACTTAAAAATTCTTGTAAGTGCGTTGCATCTTTGCAATTAAAAGAAAGACAATTTGTTAATTGTCGTACGCATTTCCCTTGTTTTATTTGTGAAAACTCTCATGGCGATTTCTGATGTTGCTAATGCACGTGTGTCTTTCTGGACTTGTATTTAGTGAACCTGCATTCCCCAGATAACAGAGTTTCTAAACAAAACTTCGTAGCAACGGGTATGGTAAGTAACAAAATTCATTTCATTTAGTTGTATTAATATATTTACCTTTCATATCTCTTTAAAATCATATTTATTCTGATTTTATATTACTTTCCTTTTAACGAGTTCATGTGATCGAAATGGATGCTAAACGCAAGAAAGAGAACACAAAAATGTTAACAGACCATTAGGCAGTGTGCAAGTTACAACAGCAGGTAACCTACGGACAGCTTTCTTTTTATATCTGTTTTTGTACGCACGTACTAGCAGTTGCCACAGAGATAACTACAAACGCTAGGAAGCAGACGTCACTGCACATGCACAGCTACAATGCTCGTACATTATGTTACAGAATAAGCAAAACATCAGAAAAGACTTTTTTGGAATAATTAATACTGCAGCAGTCACTTTTTACTAATATTTTTATTAGCACGACGCGTTTCGGCAGCAAGCTGCCATCATCGGGTGCATTTTTACAGTTACTGGTAAATAGTGATGTAAGTAGTTTATCTTAGCTTTTAAGGATCTTTGAACAGTGTAACCATCAAATACAAAATGTCTACGTCTGCTGTATATGTAACTGTGTTCTTGTGTTGTGTGTGCCAGACAACAAGATTATCAACAAAACTGTAAGTAAATACAATACTACAATAATCCAGTAACCATAATGATGAAACATAATACTAAAATAGCTATATCTTCCTGAACAGGTTAAAATGTCAAAACATAACCTCACTGGCACCCACAACCCAAAACATAATAAAACAATAATGAACCAGTAACTGTAAAAATGCACCTAATGATGGCAGCTTTCTGCCGAAACGCGTCGTGCTAATAAAAATATTAGTAAAAAGTGACAGCTGCAGCATTAATTATAAAAAAAAATATATTTATAATACAGCCACAGACCTCAGAACAATCTACATAACATGGATAAATTTATATATATCAGAAAATACGCCAGTAGCTTCACAATAACGTTAACCTCACTATAAAGCATAATTCTACCTTACGAGCACATTCGATTACCAGACATACGAAGTACGTAGTTTTCAGTTTCCTTTTTCTTTGTGTTTTTCGGGATATCAGTTTCCTTGGACTATACTCTCATGTTTAGTTATATAGTACAGCATAAAATGATATGCAAGATAAAATGAAAATGTGCACTTGAAATCGTGTAATCAGTTGAAACAAGCCGACAATGTGAAATACTTTGTTTCAAATAAATTGACTGCCTTCGCGGGAAAGAACGGTGTATTGTTTTTGGTTAATAAAGGTCAAATTTCAGTAGCAAACCGACGAAAACGACTTCAGTGTTCTGCAAGGCGCTTAAAGCTTTATCTTCTGAATCACGTGGAAACAGAATCAGGAAACTGAAACATTTTAGTCGTTTGCACTTAAAGGAATAATTGATGGCTGCGAGGCTTGTTTTCATTTGACGTAATGGCTGCAAAAGTCCTCAGGTCCTCCTGAGGCTACGCACCCACTGCACCTCAGACAGCCCCGCGCATGCTTCTGTCTGCCACCCTGGGAGCGCCAGATAGATTTCTCTGTGTGGATTCTGGTAGTTTCCAAATGTTCAAATGTTTGTAATCCTATGGACAAAACTACGTTGGCCATCAGTCCCTGGTCTTACACAGTGCTTTAGTTGGAAAAAGTTTTTGGCGGTACTCTGATCCTGCTCGGCGGAGAAAGAAGATTATAGTTAAGTGGCGTATCATGGTAAAAAAAAAAAAAAAAAAAAAAAAAAAAAAAAAAAAAAAAAAAAAAAAAAAAAAAAAACCAACCCTATTGGTCTTGGCTGAAGTGTGTTTCATAGAAAAAATTTTAGGCGGAACTCTGCCTATTCCGCATGAAATGAGTCAAATGAACATTTTTAGAAGATCAAGGAAGTAAAGATTTAGGCATGTGAATACACTAACAAAATAGAGCTATAATTTGAAACACATTTTTATTGTAATCAAGGCTTTAGTGTAGATGAGGATACCACCATCGGCTATTGACGACATCTAATGGCAACTAATCAAGAGTGGCGTTCCAGAAGGCAATAAGAGAGCTTGCTGCTCTCGGGAATTAAAAGTAGACATATCACACGAAAACCACTACTAAATTCGGTCAATTGAACCGCGTGGAACTTTGAAAGACGGAACCATGCGCTTATCGCCGTAAGTTCCTACTAGCTAATACTAAGGACGGCACAAATATCCATGCCCGAGGGGGATTCGAACCCCCGACCGTAGTTTTCAAAAATATGCTAGGTCCTTGACTTGATTTCTGACAAAAGAAGACAATATATATTTAAAGATACTTTAGCTACTGAATACTTTTCACTTATGTTTGTCTGCACTCCAGATATCAGCCACAATAAGAAGCTGACACAAGTAATTCGATATGTCAATTCGAGCCGGCCGCGGTGGCCCAGAGGACTGAGGCGCTCCAGTGACGGTCTGCACGGCCACTACGGTCGGGGGTTAGAATCCACCCTCGGGCATGGATATTTGTGCCGTCCTTAGTGTTAGCTAGTTCATAAGTAGTTTGTAAGTTTAGGGACTGATGACCCCGTAGTTAAGTCCCATAAGCTATACAAACATTTGAACATTTGTCAATTCGAATGAATCAGAGGTTCTAAAAAGTTTTATTGGCGTTCATATAGTTACAGACGAAACACGAGAAGGCCCTAGTCAAGAGATACTGCAAAAATTGGAACAAGATGTGTTGAACATTGAATACTGCAAGGGGCAGTTTTATGACGATGGGGCAAACATGGCTGTGAAGTACAAATGGGTCCAGTCAAGAATACTTCAGAAGAATGAACTGGCCTGTTTTGAACCATGTGCTGCTCACTCTTTAAATTGAGTACGAGCACATGCAGCTGATACACCTGCGGAAGATCAAACTTTTTTTTGGAACTCTGCATCGTTTGTATCAATTCTTTGCGACTTCTACATCTGATGCGAAATCTTACGAAAACATGTACCCAAAACTTTAAAACCCCAGAGCAGGACTAGGTGGTATGGAAGAGTAGATGCGGTTGAAGCTGTTTGCAAGCATTTTCATAAAGTTTTCAAGGCCCTTGAAGAAACTGAACCTTATAAATTCTCAACACCAGAAATAAACCAGTAGACAGTCTTCCAAGTTCCTCTGCATCATTAAGTTTGATTTATAAAAATAAATTGGTAGAGGGATATCCCAACCTTACTACAGCGTTACTTTTTCGTCTGGAGAAAGAAGTTTTAGCAAGCTGAAACTAATTAAAATCACTTGTGGAGCACGACTGCTGAACAAAGTTTAACAAATCTTAGAGTAATATCCATAGAGCACAAATTGCTGCTTCTTTAAAATATGATGACATCATAGATATTTTTGCTGCAAAAAAAGCTCTAAAAGCGAAATTTTAAATTGAATTTTGTATATCAAGTAATCATGTTATATTTTTGTATATATTAAAATTATTATGCTTTCCTTTGTTCTTAATTCAGTCAGTAATATACATTAACGTTGTGAGATGGTGACATTTATTTAGCAACATGTAACCCAAATTAATGTCAAAAATTTCGAGGGTGGAGTGGGTGTTGAAAGAAGGGGTGGCAAATTTAAGTTGACCCCTTGCCATATGCCCTAGATCCGGCCGTGACAGTAGTCAAATATAACTTCTTCAAATGTAACCGAAAATTGTACCAGTAAGATGGGAAATCTGTTAGCTGTTATCCTTGCCGACATTTTCATTAACTATTTGGAAGAAAAATTATTCTACAAATTCTCTACTACATCGCTAGGTATTGTTTCCTATTCTAGATATGTCTATGACATTTTAGTCAGGTACTAAAGACTTATCAATGGCATTGTTCATATTTTTACTCTTTTCAATTAACTACACGAGAATATCACTTCCACCTGTGAACTTGAAGATGAGGCTCGTCAACTGAACTTTTTCGATTTCACCTTAACAGTAGAAGAAAATAAAATCTCTTTCAATATCTACCGAAAAGAAACATATACTCATCACATTGTACCCGCTTCTTCCATGCACCATCAAATGCTTTCTTTCATTCTGCCATCCACAGAGCTATTTCCATCCCACTCACGGAAGAAAAATTCCAGGAAGAAATAAATTTGATTAAAACCATAACAATACCACAATAATTATAAATTATTGTGTCATTGAACATGTCAATCAAAGACATACTCCACACTGCGGGCCCCAGAGAACGAAAAAAACCATAACAGTTAATAACGAATACGATACTGTCATAGTTGACAACATCGTGAATAAGAAAACCGCTAAAAGAGTTACTACACTTGGCACTTCCATTGAATGCGACAAGAAAATATTTTCCATTGCATTTCTGGGGCCCATCATCAATCAGTATCAACGACTTCTTCGATAAGTATAAGTGCCTTATCGACCAATAATAATTTGAAGAAAATTTTCATTCACAATTTAAAGTCAACCTGTTCTCTCTCAGATAATAAAGGCGTTTACAAAATTATTTGCGATACTCAGTATTCCTACTACATAGGTAAAACGGAACATGCTTTTAAAATCAGGTTTAAAGAACATATATAGAGAAAGCCAGGAAGTAGCCCCAAGAATTCGTCTTTTGCTGACCATCTTCTTATTACAGGTTACGTACCTTAAGTCATTCATGAGCTGAACATTTTGCACACCGAAAAGAAAGGCCACAGATTTGACGTGTTCGAGGAATTGTAAATGTTTAAACATCTTTCTCGCAATGACGGGCTTATTCTAAATGAGCAGTAATAGAAGCTTTTTCGCGGTATTAAGCCATTACTCGGTCTTTGATGTTGTACTTGGTGCAATGTCCGAAATATTTCTTCCGACTTCATTCAAAATTTGTTTTCCACAAAGCCAGTTTTAACTGTGTCATACTTATTACAATTTTGTTACTCTTTTTCTCAGTACTTTAATCTGTACAGTAGCCTAGTTGTATTTGCGGCTACTAGATGGCACCACTGAGCTAACGTGTACTTGTTCATAACTCCACTTGTGCCTTTGTGCAGGCGTGCAGACCATAGTGGTTAGCTCTTTTTAATTTTTAATTTCATTTATTTATTTATTTATTTTGTAATTTGTGACGTAAGCTTCACCGCTGATTAGTAACATTTATTGTGTGATTTATAAGTACTGTTTTAATACTCCAGATCAACTTAGTACTTACATTCTTTCTTTTATAAAAACTGACTCATTTATAAATTTTCCAATCTCATTTTATAGGTTTTAATTTATATTTTCTGATGAAGTCAATCTTAGTTATTGCCGAAACCGGGTTAAATAATTTTGCCTTTGCGACCGAGGGCTCCACTTTTGACCTTTAATATTTGTTTGATTGTTTTAAATGAGAACACAGAGACCCAGAACGTCTTTGGGTCAGACTATCGCATTGTTTTAATGTTCTTCTTGTGATATCTGTCCGTTCAGGAAGTTGGCAACCATTTTGGCGGCGCGAAAAAATTCCGTAGATGTTTTGGAGGTCTAAGCTCTGATATTATGTAACCAGTATATTTTTCTTAGATGAACAAATCACTTTCTTGGAATCGTTCCTGGAAGAATTGACTGGCGAAAATGGTCTTTCATTCCACATGTATGTTTCACAGCAGTCAAAAATATGTTCAGATGTTTGTAATCCTATGGGACCAAACTACGTTGGTCATCAGTCCATAGTCTTACAAACTACTTAAACTAACGTAAGTGGAACACACACTTCCATGCCAGAGGGAGGATTCGAACCTCCGACGAGAGAGACCGCGCGATCCGTAACATGGCGCTCCAGACCGCTCGGCTCTATCCGCGCGGCCCACGGCAGTCAGCACTTAATTCTCTTTCTCCATTCTCCGTAGAATTTCTACGTTTGTGACATGATCTGTCCACGGTGCTCGTAGAATTCATCTGCACAGCAACATTTCGAAGGCCTACAATGAGTCCACGACCAACAAGAGGGTCGAGACGATCTAGTAGCGCAGAAGTCTTGTGTTCATTGATAGTCAGTAATTTGTAAACAGATTATTCATCTTATTGACAGCTGTTATGGTTTTCCCAATTCTAGACTTCACCTCATCAGCAAGATCCCACTGGTTTATGATGGATCCAAGGTATGTGTGCCTATGTATTTTTTGGATTACATTATGGCCAATATGACAGTGAGTATCTCTGTTTTTACTAATTACCTTTGTTTTCGTTTTCTAATGGTTCATATCTAGACCAGATTCAGAATATTTGATGTCACTCTATCGATAAGAAGTTGTAGACTATTCTAAGTATCCGCAGAGATTACGGTGAATTCGGCATAAAGAATGTTGTTTATCCATTTCACATTTAAAGACACACCTGCCGTCACATTATCAAGAGCTTCCTTGCTTTAATAAATTCAGTCAATTTAATTACATGGATCGATAATTTTTATTTGAAAATATACCTTATGTTCTCACTGAAAAACGTAATGTGCTTCAATTATGGTCCTTTTCATTATTGTGTGGTAATTTACGAATTATATTTATTCAGTGAGAAAGGCATTGATTTTTTCTAGTTAAGTGAATAGAATTATTTTCAAAATTCCCCCCTTGACCTCTAGTAAATGAAAAACGGAAGTAGAAAAAACACATTTTCAGAAGGAAAATTTTGGAAGTGAATTAATCTTGCTTGCTGAATAAATAGCTGATAGAAACACTGTTCTTTAGTGCAAAACATTAAATATCAAAAAGGTAGTTACAGTGAAGAATTGGAAGTAATCTTTCAAAACGCGCTAAGGTAAAAATACTACTGCCGAAAAATTATCCTAACAGATCTACATGCCGCTTTCGATTAGGAGAAAGTGAATTTCTAAAGCAATTTATATAGTGTCTGCTCTATGAAACATGTAGGATGCCTCAAAAGTCAGAAGGCATGTTCAGTGCTGATGCAGAATTAAGTCCGAGGAATACAGGTAAAGCTGCAACCAAATAGAATAATGGGCATGTGTGATGAGTTAAAAATTTTTGTTGGACGAGAAGCGGGGCCTGATGGCATAGTAGTTAAATCGACTACTTGGCGCAAAGCGGAGCAGTCCGACTTCCAGTTACGCTCCGGCACAAGTTTCCAACTAACAATTTATGGCAAGGGCCTGTAACAGTCAACGTGTTTCGTTTCGTTTCTAATTAGTAATTATGTTTTCATTAAGGAGGTTGGCAAGGTCAATTATTGTGACAGACGCGACCAACGACTGGTAATAATGGACAATAAGTTTGCGAAAACTGTGAGCACTGAATAGAGAGGTGTAGACTGTACAGCCGATGAACTGCGCGAAGTCTCTCGCTGCCTGCCATAATGAGGCAGCAGTCGTGACGGGCACAGTAGCAGTTCTAACGAGCGACACGTGCGGTATTGTATCGGGCCCTTCTATCCCTTCCCTTCCTCCCCTCCCCATCCACCCCTTCCCGCTCTGCCCTAGCTTTCACCGATAGCAGCGGTCTCATGCTGTGAGCGAAGGATCAGCAGCTGGAGCCTCACCAGAAGGCAGCAATCACAGTTCCTATTCATACTAAAGGCGGCGAAACTCTACACAATATTCTTATAAAAACCGTGAATCCAATAATAATAATTAATAACACACACAACATTTTTTTTAAAAATGTGCATATTATAAAAAGGGATGTATGTTTCTATGTTACACATATCCTCATAAACTACTGTACAGACCTAAGCTAAACTTGCAGCGGCCATTTCAGAACGAGACTACTTAGCGACTTGCAACAAAATATGCACAAAATTTATGCAAATTTCAACTCTTTTTCCACAACTCAGGCAAATATTGAGAGGGGAAAAGTTTGTTTACTACTTCTCCGCTGTATATGTAGCTAAACTACAGATAGTATGCAAACCACAAACATACATTAACATAATGTATATTTGTGATACAGGCATGACACTGAATATGCCTTCTTCTAAGAATGATTAGGCCTTAGTGATCTGTTCGGACATCATACAGTTTAATCCATTTGTTTTATTTTATTTCAATTTTATTTATTTATTTATATCCGAACTTCTTCATCGATCTAGTATTTGTCTATGTGGTGCTTTGCCACGTCTTCTTTCAGTCATATGCACTAGATCGTATTCCTGTTTTTCATGTAAGAGTATTATTTATACCTTTACAGATTATATGACTGCAACTGTTCTCCAAGTTCTTCATTTATATATCGTTCTAGGAGCAGTTTCATCTTCTTGAATATGTATATGACAATTTTCAAACGAGGGCCGATCTAAATCATTTGTTGAGAATAGGCCGCGGTGGAGTAGCCGAGCGGTCAAAAGCGTCTCGCTGCGAAGCGCGCGGTTGCTCGCCGTGGAGGTTCGAGTCCTCCCTGGGGTATGGGTGCAGGTTAGTTTACCTAGGTTCAAGTAGTTTATGAGCTACGGACTGATGACCACGCAGTTTGGTCCGATAGATTTACAAACATTTGAACATTTGATTTGTTGAGAATATGTATGCCAAGATCGCTTGTTGAATAATTTATTTTACTTTGGATGACCGGTTTCGATAATCTTAGTTGCCATCTTCAGATTCGCAACTCTAAATTTTTACAAAATAGCACTCCATCTGACGAATTGCTTGAGGGCTTAAATGTAAAATCAGGTATCACATTTTTTCTCACTTGTTGACACTGAGTGAATACTCGAGAAGAAATGTGTTGTCTGATTTATTTTAAAAAAAAGTGATAAGCTATAGCAAAAAGTTTTCAATTTGACACAACCTAACTCTTAGCATTCGTTTGCAGCTGCACATTTAAAAAGCTTCTGTCACCTTTCGATCTTAACTCTTTATCCTCCACGTTTACCCTACAATGCTATACTCAAGACAAATGCTTTCAGAAAGGATTTCCTGAAATTTAAATTAATATTGGACTAAATGACCCGTGGGAATATTTCGCACCGTTAGTGGAATGACAAAAAAGCTGGGAAACACTGAAGTAAAGTTGAATGCTCAAGCATAGTTGTCTTCAGAATCAATCAATGCAAGTGTTTAAAAGCGCAAATGAAATAGATTCACACACTGAGTGTTTTTAGGTAAAAAGAACTGCGTACCTACATTATAACCAAACATATCGAAAAGAAACCGATTAAAATGTTTAATCCAAGGACAAAAGGATTTTATTTCTTCTCCCTCACCTTCTTTATTATTTTCAATATTTCTCCTTGTCACAGGTTCCTCAATGTACTGGTTAAATAATATGGGGTAAAGGCTACAATCCTGTCTTACTTCTTTCTCAACCGCTGCATTCCTTTCATGCCCTTAGACTCATAACTGCTGCCTGGTATTTGTAAAAATTCGTTCCCTATATTTTACCGCTGCTACCTTCAGATTTTAAACAGTGTATTCCTGTAAATATTGTGACAAGCTTTCTTCATATCTACAAATGATAAAAACGAAAGTTTTTCTTTCCTTAACCTATCTCATAATATATGTAATAATGTGAGTAATGACACACTTGTTGCAAAATTTCTGTTAAAACCAACCTCATCTTCGTATCAGATTATACCAATTTTTTCACTCGTCACTTAAGAATTGGTATTAGTATTTTGCAGCCATGATGTACCAAATTCATAATTTGTTAATTTTTACATTTGTCTGAAGTTCCTTTCTTTTGATTTTGAATTATATTTTTCTTGAAATGTGAGGATATTTCCTCTGTCTCATGCATCTTGCACATAAAGTGTAATATTTCCATCATTACTGGCTTTCCCAGTGATGTCATCTGTTAAGAGGGAATATCATCTACTCCTGGGAACCGTGTTTTCACGCAAATATTTCTATCTACATCTACGTAGTTGCTCTGCAAATCACATTTAAGTGCCTGTCAGAGGTTTCATTAACTACATTCATCACCTTTCATTGCCGTTCCATTCTATAATATCGCACGGGAAGAAAGAACATCTAAATCGTTCAGTTTTCGATCTGATTTCTGTTATTTTATTGAGATTGTCATGTCTCCCTATGTAGGTAGGTGCTATCAAAATATTTTCACATTCAGAAGTAAAAGTAGGTGATTGAATTATCGCAAATAGATCTCGCCGCAACGAATAACGTCGTTCTTTTAATGCTTTCCATCTCATTTCCGTAACATTTCCGTGACGCTTTCCCTCTGTAATGTCATAAAACAAAACGAGCTGTCCTTGTCTGAACCTTCTCAATGTCCTCCGTAAGGCCCATACTGGGCAATAGTATTCCAGGAGAGGACGCACAAGTGTGATGTAGGCAGTCTCTTTGGTGGAGCTGTTGCATCTTCGAAACGTTCTGCCAATGAAACGAAATCTTTGGTTCGCCTTCCCCACAATATCTTCTATGTGTTCTCTCCAGCCTAAGTTGTTCGTAATTGTAACTCCTAGGTATTTGGTAGAATTTACGACCTGAAGGTTTCACTGATTTATCTTGTAATTGAAGTTCAGAGGATTTCTTTTAGTGATCATGTGTATTACTTCATACTTTTCATAATTTTGTGTTAATTGCCAATTTTCGCACCATGTAGAAATTTGGTCTAAATCGCTTTGCAGTTGCTTTTGATCCTCTGTTGACTTCACTAACCGATAAACGACAGCATCATCAGCGAACAGTCTAAGGGAGCTATTCAGATTGTCTCCTAAATCGTTTATAAACACGAGGAAGAGTAGGGGACCTATAACGCTTCACTCGAGGACTTACCGTCAATCACTACGAACTGTGTCCTTTCTGATAGGAAATCGTGAATCCAATCTCACAATTGGGGCGATATTCCATAAAGCACGCTATTTCATTATAAGCCACTTGTGGGCTACAGTGTCAAAAGCCTTCCGGAAATCCAGATATATGAATTCGATTTGAGTTACCTTGTTGTTGGCACTTTTCACTTCATGTGAATAAAGGGCAAGCTGTGTTTCTCAGGTACATTGTGAATCCGTGTTGAGTATTGGTTAATAGGCGTTCTGTTTGTTGCTAGGAGATCAAGGGTATTTTCGCATGCATTTACTATTCTAGTGGGTAGATGAACTAACTGTTCGAAGTAGTTTTCAGAAAAAGCATTCAGAACTATTTCGGACAATGTTTTATATTTTCCTCCGCTTTTGAATACATATTTATGCCTACATATCGAGGCTAAATTAAAGTCGCCACCGATTATAACAGTATGCTTTGGGTATCTGTTTGAAACGTTACAAAAGATTTCTTTTAAAATTTCGGCAATTGCATCTTCTGAGTCAGGGGGCCGATAAAAAGATCCAATTATTATTTTATTCCAGTTGTCAGATATACCTTCT
Organism: Locusta migratoria; assembly: GCA_026315105.1. NCBI lineage: Eukaryota > Metazoa > Arthropoda > Insecta > Orthoptera > Acrididae > Locusta > Locusta migratoria. Next base: position 151,678,883 of record CM048746.1, on the reverse strand, counting down.
ACCCATACCAACTCACAGGAAGTATCTGACTCAATTTCGCTGCAGGATAAACCGTTTTTAACAGCAATAAACACGCAACCCTCTTTTTTATTTAATCTATTCTTCCTGAAGACCATTCGTCGCATTGTAAAAATTTCGGTCGAACTTATCTCTCGTCGGCTAGCTTTCAGAACCAATAACGATTTGTGCCTCAGTACTTTCTATCAGCACGTGGATCTCTGGAACTTTCCAAAAACAGCTACGACAATTTACAACAGTTACACCAATGGTTCGTTGATCTGCATTCGTCCTTTGTCTGACATGTACCCTTTGAGACTTAAACCCAATTTGTGTGTTCGTAAGGCCCTCTAACCTGTATAACCGCCACAATTCTCCGCTACTCGTAAAGTGGACTCATGACCTATTTAGCGAACCGGAAGACCCACCACCCTTCGGCGCAAGTCGAGGAATCTGCAGCCAACGCGGTTGCAGAACCGTCTGAGCCTCTGATTCAGACCCTTCACTCGGCTCTGAACCAGAGGTCCGCAGTCAATTCTGTCGACTGTGCTGCAGTTGATGTGATCTGCCTACATCTAGCAAGGAAGACTGACAGTCGCTGGCAGCCGCTCAAAACGAGAATCTCTCCCGATCCAAAGCGACACACATCGTTGGTCCCGACATGAGCCACCACCTGCAGCTGGCTTCACCCTGTGCTCTTCATGGTATCCGGAAGGATCCGTTCCACATCTAGAATGGTAGCATAGTGGTAGAGTGCCAGTGCGGGTTCGATCCCCACCAGCGCCTAGGATTTTTATCTGTCACTTTCCACTTCTTTCGCCACTGACAGTGTTGCAGATGTGAAAAATATCGAGTAGCACCGTGGTTCGGAACCCGCGTTAATCTGTAGCTCCCATTACAAGTGGCTGGGTAAGTCAGTTCGAAGGTCGGAGAAAGGCAACGGCATACCACCTCCAAACATGACCATGCCTAGTAAAGCACTGTTGTGTAGGGATGGCGATTATCGTCGAAACAACCGGTTTTCGGTTATACCGGTTCTTTTCATCTACAGTTTAACCGCACCGTAAAATTGTTTCAGATAACCGGTTTTTTAAATAACCGGTTTCCGGTTTTTTATTGCTATTATTTCCAGTAGAGTTCGACCGAAACATATTTTGCGGCCGAAACAGAAACCGTAATCGAATATTCGGTTCTTCTAGTTTCGGCCGAAACCGAAACTTACGAAATTTAGTTAATATTTAGGTAAATTTACGTTATACGACAAATCACTAGGCTTTCCATATTTTGCAAGATCCCCTCCCAATACTACGCCTTCTTGAGTGTGTGTAAGCCTAGCCAGGAGTCCGTAGAAGACGATATACGAAGCATACAGATTTACTGGCCTAGTATTTTATTCTGGCAGTTCTGAATATTGAGCCAACCACTCCGTAAGTTGGACTTGTGAGGCAGCGCATACGAATTACTCTTAATCTAACTTAACTAACTTACGCTAATGACAATATATACACCCATGACCGATGGATGAGGGAGGACTCGAACCTCCGACTGGTGCAGCCGCGCAGTCCGTAACATGGAGCCTCAGACCGCACGGCTACCTCGTGAGGCACCACATGATCGATGTTACCTAAACCCATATCGGTTATTAAAAAAGCCACTCGCTTTCAAGGAATCACATTAATAAAACTTGTTAGCATAAAAATACGATAATACATTAAATGTTATTATTACAAACAGAGTATATCACATAATAGGTATATTGATCGAATTTACTTTGTCTTCCAAGGAACATTTTGGGTGCTTTCTCCTTAAATGACATAGCATGTTTGTAGTACCTCCACCCGTTTTCAGCTTTTTAAAGCAAATGGAACATTGTATCTCTCTGCTCCCGTACTTCGTGAAGTACTTCCACACCTGGGATGGTGCCATTTCATACACAACTGATGTCTGGCGACAACAGCAAGGGACTGCCGCATGACCAGACGGAGGCGGGTCTTGTACACTGCCGGATCACGCGCGTCGTCTAATAGGCCACGCCACACAACAGGTGCATCGATGCCTCAGTAGCTGGACCAGCCCTTAAGTTCTTATGCCACGCATTTCTGACTGCCGGGATTGTTCTTAAATTATCACTGATCGCTTTTCTTAGTTACTGCAGTGACCTAATATGTCAAAGCAGTGGAAATTTTAGGAATAGCTCTAAATATTGGGGGTCTACTAGTTTTAATTTTTTTAATTATTTACAAAAAACACATTTTGAATCACAACTACAGGAAGTAGTCGTACCGGTTTTTTTACTCGGTTCTTGGCAATAACTAAAAAAACCGGTTACAACCGACAGTAAATAAATACCGGAAAAACCGGTTATTCAAAACTAAAATACCGGTATCGGTTTTAACCGCTCGGTTTTTCCCATCCTTACTGTGGTGTTCAAACCAATCTTCGGATTGTTGATTACTTTACTTTATTTATGCCTTTAATCGTCTCGAGAACGGCGTCCTGTGGCTTACGAAACACAACAAAGCGCGCATTTGGCGGGGGTGGTCGGCCCTTTTCGTCATTTCCGCTGTCACTTCCGGGAGGACAAAACCACGCTCAGTTCGCGCCGCTACCCCGACACCGGCCTCACGGCGAGCAGGAGTGGCGAAACTCGGCCGTTGTTGTTGCTGTTGTTTTCGAGCCGCCCCTGGCTCTTTCCTCTGGCGTTGAGCTTAAAAAATAAAACTGGCGGCGATTCCGCCGCTACGACCCGGAACAGTGGTGGCAGCCGCTTTGTCTCACGCGGTATACACCCCAAAATAGGAACAATTCCTCCAGCATTGCGACGGCACCGGGATAAAAAAAGAAAAGAAAAGAAACAGAAAGCGAAGGGAAGAGAGTAAGTGCCGCTGGTCGAAGGGAAACGCGCTGTGGCCTTCTCGCCTCCACTGTGTTTCAGAGTCGGTCTTAGTACAATGAATGTCTGGGGGATTACAGCGGCAGGTGGCACAGTGTCACTGGCATTCAAGTCAAAACGGGCAGCAAAGAGGGAACGATTCGGAATAAGGAGATATTGTGCTTTTACTCGTGATGCAAATCCGCCCTGACATTATAACAGCGCCTCATTTCTTACATTCTGCCCACAACTCGAGGTAAATCCTTGTCGAGCAAAGAAGCCGGAGGAGAATTTAAGAACTATATCACTGAAAAAGAGAAAGTCGCTGCCTTCCCAGCGTCTTTCAAAGTGTATGTCATCCCTTCCCTCACTCTTAATTACTATATCAGGTGGTCGTTCGTGATTGTTAACTTCATGAATCTATACATATTAGTAATATTTACGTATCCCTCCTGCTAAATTCTGGACTGATTTCAACCAAAGTTGGTACACCTATACCTTACTACCAGACTACAATATTGTTTTTGAGTTAAAAACCACGAACAACACACTGTGTGATCAAAAGTATCCGCACAACCCCAAAAGCATCATCATCATCGTCATCATCATCATCATCATCACCCTTAGAGACTGATAATGCCTTTCAGCGTTCAGTCTGGAGCAATAGTACCTCTAATAAAATTCCTCCATGATTATTCAATGCTAACATTGATGCCTCATCTGATGTTATGCCTTTTACTTCAAAATCATTCTGCATCGAATCTAAGTACTTTCTTCTTGGTCTACCTCGACTCCTCTTACCCTCCACTGACGAGCTCATGAGTCTCTTAGGTAACCTTGCTTCTCCCATACGTGTAACATGACCCCACCATCTCAGTCTGTTCGCTCTAACTGCTTTATCAATGTGTTCATTCCCAGCTTTTCTTTGATTTCCTCATTATGGATACCCTCCTGTCATTGTTCCCATCTATTGGTACCTGCAATCATTCTTGCTACTTTCATATCTGTACCCTCTATCTTAAGGTAACCTGTATCCTCCCAACTTTCACTCCCATACAACAAAGTTGGTCGAAAGATAGAGCGCTGCACTGCTAACTTAGTCTTGGTACTTACTTCCTTCTTGCAGAAGAGAGTAGATCTTAGCTGAGCACTCACTGCATTAGCTTTGCTGTACCTCGATTCCAGTTCTTTCGCTATGTTGCCATCCTGTGAGAAAATACATCCCAGGTACTTGAAACTGTCTACCTGTTCTAACTTTGTTCCTCCTATTTGGCACTCAATCTGTTTGAATCTCTTTCCCACAGACATTACTTTCGTTTTGGAGATGCTGATCCTTGCACCTCTGATCGAGCTCTGAAATATTAGTTTGCAACCTTTCAATCGAATCGGCCATTACAACTAAGTCATCCGCATATGCGAGACTGCTTATTTTGTTTTCACCTACTTTAATCCCGCCCTGCCAGTCTACTGTGTTCAACATATGATCCATGAATAGTATGAACAACAGTAGTGACAGGTTACAGCCTTGTCTTACCCCTGAAACTACCCTGAACCATAAATTTAATTTACCATCTACTCTAACTGCTGCCTGACAGTCTAAGTAAAGCCCTTTAATTGCCTGCAGAAGTTTGCCTCCTATACCATAATCTTGAAGAACTGACAATAGCTTCCTCCTAGGAACACGGTCATAAGCCTTTTCCAGATCTATGAAACACATATACAATTCCCTGTTCCAGTCAATAGCACTTTTCCATTACCTGTCGTAAGCTAAAGATCTGGTTCTGACAACCTCTAAGAGGCCTAAACCCACACTGATTTTCATCTAACTTGTCCTCAATTAATACTCGCACTCTCCTTTCAACAATACCTGAGAAAATTTTGCCTACAACGCTAATTAAAAAGATACCTCGGTAGTTGTCGCAATCTTTTTTGTTTCCATGTTTGAAGCATGCATTCTTAATAATGGGTGCATGGTGCTATCACCGAATGCCAGGTACTCAATAACAGCGATCTCAGGAGATATAGTGAGAGAGCGGAATAGGGCGCTTCGTGGAACTAACGAACTTCCAAAGTGGTCCGTTTATTTTGTGTCACTTGTGTCAGAAGTCTGTGCACGAGATTTCCACACTCCCAAACATCCCTAGGTCCACTGTTTCTGATGCGATAGTGAATTAGAAACCTGAAGGGACATACACAGCACGAAAGCGTACAGGGTAACCTCTTCTGTTGACTGACAGAGACCGCAGACAGTTTAAAGAGGGTTGTACAGTGTAATAGGCATCGTTTGTTTGTTTGTTTGTTTAGTCTATGGGACTTAACTACGGGGTCATCAGTCCCTAAACTTACAAACTACTTATGAACTACTTACGAACTAGGACGGCACAAATATCCATGCCCGAGGGGGGATTCGAACCCCCGACCGTAGCGGCCGTGCGGACCGTGACTGGAGCGCCTTAGTCCCCTCGGCCACCGCGGCCGGCTAGGCATCGTTTCAGAACGTTACACAAGTATACCAAGCTGTATCAGTATACATTCCAAGTACTACGACAGTTAGGCGGAAGGTGAGAAAACTTTGATTTCATGGTCGCGCGGCTGCCTATAGGTGACACAGAACAATGCCGCACTTGGTGTAAGGGGCGTAAACATTAACCGATTTAACAATGGAAAAACGTTGTTTGTAGTGACGAATCACTATACAGAATGGCAGGGTGTATGGTGAATGCCCAGTGAACGTCATCTGCAAGCAAGTGCCTATAGTAGAATTCGGAGACGGTGGTGTTATGGTGTTTTTCATAGAGGGCTTGTCCTTTTCGCTTTGCGTGGCATTCCACTGCACAGGTCTACGTTGATGTTTATCGTCTTACTTGATGTATTTTTATTGTATTGTAATGTAAAGTCAGCAAATTGTTTAAAAATGAAGAAATTGATACATAAGCAAACAAATCTATTACTTTCTATACAACTTTTGTTTCGTTATTCGCATTCGAAAGCCGCGACGGAGTGGTCTAACGCATTGAGGCTCTATGCGCCGATGCGCGAAGCCCTTCCACGTCGCCGGTTCGAATTCACCCTTGGGCATGGATGTTTGTGTCGTCTTTAGTATAAGGAAGTTTATAAGTAATTTGTACGTTTAGGGACTGATGACCCTGCAGTTATGTCTCTTAACCTTCACAAACATTTGAACTTTTGTACACGTTCGTAAATTCACCACTGCATTTAGTGGTTTGGAAATATGAAAACATGCAAGTAATCGCTACCAAATTTCCACGGATCACCAGCCCGGGTTACCTGAAGATTTCCTGGAGATTTCCTCAACATTATACAAGGCCTTTGGGCATTCATAACACTTACAGACATCGATTTTTATAGATATAGATAGATCATATACGCTGGTTAGTAAAAAATCTCTAAGTATGAGAGAGAAATTAACCATGATACTTTTCTGTAGAAAATCTGAGTGGAAAAATGATATGCGTGAGATTGTGAATCGATAAAGGAGACAGTACGAAGTGAACGGGACTTGGGAAGATGCGGTTATTAGGATCAGTGTTCTCCAGAAGTGCTGTGCCGTTAGTGTGGACAGGCAGATGAAACGCGCCTAGACGTGAGAAGCGGTGAATATGGAAGACAGAATGGGAAAAAGTGAACTTTTTTGCGGTTGTTCCACTTATTAGACGTAGAGACTTTCGTTACAGCTCAAAACTATATCGACATACATAACCCGCATTCCACCCAAAGGTGCGTGGTGGAGGGTACTCAATACCATTACTAGCTACTTGCTTTTTTGTTCCAATCCCGTATAGGACGAGAGAAAAACGAGTTCTTGTATGCATTTGTACGAGCCCTAAGCTCTCTGAAGATATCTTTGTGGTCTTCACGCGAAATGTTGGTTGGTGGCAGTAGAATCGTTCTGCAGTCCGCTTCAGATTCTGGCTCTGTAAATTTGTTGAACAGTGTTTCTCGAGAAGAACGTCGCCTTTCCTGCAGTGACTCCTATTTGAGTTCTCGGAGCATCTCAGTAAAAAAAAAAACGATAGATCCAACCACTACCCGCCCGCCTATGAGCTGCTTCTACATTTTCTTTTGGACGGATCTGTTATGGATCCCACACTTGACGAATAATCAAGACGGGGTCGCACATGAGTTTTATATGCGGTCTCTTTCACAGACGAATAAAATCTTCCCAAAGTCCTCCCAATAAACTGATGTCGACAATCCACCTTTCTCACGACTGATCTCATATGCTTCTTTCAATTCATATCGCTATGCAGCGTTACGCCTACATACGAGTACGTTGTTGACATACTACCTTACCTCCGAGCAAATGGACTCGCCCATCCCACGTCACCGGCGTGCGCACAATCGAGGGAAACGCAGTCACTTGTGAGCGAGCGGTCTAACGTAATGGTGTCACTAAGTTTTAGAAACAGGAACAACAGTGTTGGATTAATATCGAATGTACCAGAGGTCATACAGCACGACAGTGCCATCGAGGTCTGCAACAGGTGTGTGGGGAATCGGTATTTCTGTTCACACCAGTGACACTTTGGGTAAAAGCCATCAACGAATATCGGCAACCTGTGGCAGACAGGCCTCGGGCAAGTAGTCCTAGCGTTACTGAAGAAGAAGTGCATACTGTTGCCATGTTAGTGACTGTTCATGATCTCGCCCACGAAACCGGATTAGAGGAAACGACTTTTGCTTCGAATTCTGAAAGAACGCCTGGGCTGGGACCGGGGAGTACTGTACCACCTACCATACTCTCGGGACTTATGCCATTGAGACTTTGATTTGATTCCGAACATGAAGGAACCAGTTCGTTGCATTCGCTTCACAGTTGTTCTAGAGATTCGACAAGCAGCAGACTGTTCCATTCGCACTATCAACAGATACAGGCTCTGATAATGATACACTATGCCATCCATATCACTGGCAACACTGGTGATTACTTCGGAGGACCGTAACAGGTGTAAACATGTAACGTTTTTGTATTTGTCACTATTTAAGTCCCAAACCTCGTATTTAATTGACACGACTCTGTCATGCAACACACTACTAATGTTGTATTACAACATTACGGGGTTGTATTTCCTACTCATCTGCATCACCTTACATTTTTCTACATTTGGAGCTAGCTGTCGTTCCTCACACGACCTAGAAATTTGGTCCAAGTCATCCTGCATTCTACTACAGTCATGCAATGACGATACCTACCTATACACCACAGCATCATCAGTATACAGCGGCAAACTCACTCTTTTCTTATGATCGTTTATATAAAATAATACCGGTCCTACCGGCCATCCCTGGGACACGCCCTAGTCAGAGATGAATACTAGCCATCGTGGAAAACGTACTGGTTTCTATTACTAAAGTAGAGCCAATCACATATTTGGGAACGACTTTTATGTGCTCGCACCTTCGTTACCAGTCTACAGTGTGGTACCGTGTCAAAAGTTGAGAAATATGCAGGGTCTGCCTGTTGCCCTTCATCCAAAGTTTAAAAAAAAATAAAAAAATAAAAAAAATGTTCAAATGTTTGTATAGCTTATGGGACCTAACTACGGGGTCATCAGTCCCTAAACTTACAAATTACTTACGAACTAGCTAACACTAAGGACGGCACAAATATCCATGCCCGAGGGGGGGGATTCAAACCCCCGACCGTAGTGGCCGTGCAGACCGTGACTGGAGCGCCTCAGTCCCCTCGGCCACCGCGGACGGCTCCAAAGTTCGCATGATGTCATGAGACAAGAGTTTCCCAAAGCCATGCTAATGCATGTTCGACTCAAATAACTTTACTATAACTGAAAATATGTTCTCGAATTCTACAGCAAACTCATGATATAGTTCTATTATTCTGTGGGTTCTTTCTTTAGCCTCTCTTATACATTGGAGTTACCTACGATATACTCCAGTTGCTTGAAACTTTTGTGCCGGATCAAACTATGGTGGATCTTTTCCAACATTAATCCTCTTTGGCGCCATACATAAGTGCAGCTCTATATTAAAAATGCACTTACAGTTTGCCCATAATTCCTCCACGTCCACCGTAGCAGTACTAAAATCAAATCAAATGTTCAAATGTTTGTATAGCTTATGGAACTTAACGAAGGGTTCATCAGTCCCTAAACTTAAAAACTGTTTATGAACTAGCTAATACTAAGGACGGCACAGATATCCATGCCCAAGGGGGGATTCGAGCCCCGACCGTAGTGGCCGTGCAGACCGTGACTGGCGCGCCGCAGTCTCCTCGGCCACCGCGGCCTGCTACTAAAATCATTCCTTCAGTGGGGCACTGCTTATGATTATACTTGCACAAACTCACTCCTAGCCTGCTTGACCGATTTATTAACTTTGGTGGCCATTGTAGCTATGACGACATCATGATCACTAAGCCCTGTCTCTACATTGGCATCATTGACATGATCTAGCCATTTGTAACTATAACGACAGAATACTATCACTACGTGAGTGCTGACGATTTACCTGCTCAAAGCAGTGTTCATAAAACGATCTCAACAATAGTTCACACGACTGACTGCCTGTACGTCCTAGTCTATACTTGACATGTTGAAGTCGCTCCAACTAACAATGAACAGTCTGGGTATCTTTGCGCTACTGAGCTTAAACTTTCTTTGAATGACTCTAGCACTGTGACGGTGGATCCGGAGGGGAAGGGGCGATAATAACAACGAACCATTAATTTGATATGGCCTATACTTGTTACATGCGTCCAGATGACTTCATAGTGACTCGATTTCGACCTCAGTTGAATAAATATTATTGTCGATTGCAATGAAGATACCCCCTTCGATTATACCTGATTCATCTTGGAGATATACATATCACTCTTCGCTAAATATTTCTGAGCTTCCTACGTCGGGATTCAGTCAACTCACAGTGCCGAGGATTCTTTGGGCACCAGAAAATGAGGAACATTGTTTCAAATACCCCACAAAATGACTGTTAATATTTTGACAGACGAATAGTCCCTCGGAATGGGGCCCGATTTCATTGCTTGTATATGAATTGACGAGTGTTCATCAGAACTTTTGATCCTTTTTTCCCCATCAAGTACTCTGCTACCCGAGTATCTTTGTGTAGTGCATATCTGAACTATTAAGGGGATCCTTACAGTTCCCCACCCGATAACGTACGTCCATAAATCTTCAGCCATGACCGTCACAGAGCCGGCGAAGCCTTAGGTTGAGGCTCTCAACTCGGCTCTAAACCAAGGGACCCCGATCCACTCTGGGCACAGTGCTGCAAATTTAAAGGTCTGCTTGCGGCCCGCGTACTAGGCCAGCAGTCTTCAGAAATTTCGACAGCTGCCCGTACGTTCTGAGGATGTCTTCAGAATCCAAGCGACAGGAGACATGCCGACATGAGCAACAACCTCTAGACAGTCGCCTGCAAGGCCGCCTCCACATCTTGGATGATGTCCCCGGCAGGCAAACCGAGTGCACGTTGAATTTTTTCTGGCCCTGGACGCTATCTGTATAAGGGGCTCCTTAACGCGCTTAACGCTGGAGCTTCCAATCACTAACAGACCCACCCATTTGCCTGCTCAGACCCTGCTGAAGGACCGGCCACCAGTCCACTCGTAGAATGAAGGGGCGATGTCACACGCCCAACCTCCACATTGGCCCTCCGCCTCGAATGACGCGAACGAGGACGGATCAACTGCGTCCGGTAAACGTGAAGGTGCCACGTAACACCGGAGGTGCCTCATACGACACGCAAGTCTCTCCACCGCTGCCACACCCCGAGGCAGCAGCCTGGAAATGGCTATGGCCAAAAGCACGTTTAGACTTTTGTGATCAGCCGCCATCTCCCCTGCGTTCACACACAGCACGCATACTCGTCCTACCTAAACAGTAAAACAAAACGAAGTAGCTAAATAATCAGCCCCAGGAGATTCGAGTCCTCCCTCGGGCATAAGTTACTTTACGTTAGTTTAAGTATTTTGTAAGTCTACGGACTGATACCCAACTTAGTTACGTCCCTTACATTTAAAAACCGTTAAAGTTAATTCATTCCGCCACTGCTCTGGTGCTTTACTAATGGCGTGTGGTAGCTGACTGAGCTGTGATAAACTATCCCCCAGTATGCAAACCAATAAATTATCAACAACAGGATAATAAGCGAAAATAAATCTTTTTAGGACGAAACTCAACTGAAATTTAAGAGTGCCTACTAACTCTGACTTGTTTTGAACACAAAAATCACAGACGAAAACACTACACAGCAGTTTTTACCAAATACGCGAGAATAAAGAACTCAAAAATAGAAGAACTAACTAAATTTAAGAAAATTTAATAAAAATTACGCAACTACTTCCCTGCAAGGAGATATACTGGAGGTAGCAGGCAACAGATCTAAAGGTAACAGAGCCATAAATGAAGAAACAGTTACATAAAATAATGTACGTAAAACTCTCACTACGTAGACAATTTGGTTTCATTAATGAAGTCAATAACGCGTGACCGACAGAGTTTCTTATATCCTTTGTAGTCTCCGATCCAGAGTTGAAACATTACGATACCCTGACAGCATTGTTTGCTATAGCCCCCTTGAATGGAAATTGTTGAATAAAAGTAAAAGAAAAAAGTTCTTCGTGAAAATTAACAACTAATATTTAAGACGTTGGAAATGTAGTTATTCAGTATGAATTCGAGTATTTTCAAAGACATGAATAAAACTGTCGTGTTAAAATTTTACTCTTCAATAGTTCAGTGAAACTAATTCAGTTAAAATTTGGGATTTGTAATGATTATATAATTTTAATTTAAAATGAGTGGCAGCACACAACCAGAGAAAAGTGTAAAAAATTCACCTCTGGAATGATCTGACCAGTTTATGGCGACACAACCACCCATAATAGCATGCTAAAGTGCCATGACGCAAATCCTATAGAACCGCAGTATGTTTAACTTATGAGCTATGGGAACGAAAATGGCGGATGCGTCAGTTCGTACTTACAGGAGCCTTAGCCTTTCTAAGCGAGCGCTAAGCTCACGGCCCGGTCGGCCGTTTACGCCTTACACACACACACACACACACACACACACACACACACACACCAGCTCTCAAATGTTCAAATGTTTGTAGAGCTTATGGGACAACTACAGGGTCATCAGTCCCTAAACTTACAAACTACTTATGAAGTAGCTAATCCTAAGGACGGCACAAATATCCATGCCCGAGGGAGGATTCGATTCGAACCCCCGACTGTAGTGGCCGTGCAGACCGTGACTGGCGCGCCGCAGTCCCCTCGGCCACCGCGGCCGGCGCACCATCTCTCCGCTGGCCAGCACACTATCAGCCATAGCTTCACTGCTGTTTAACATGAATTTTCCAAGTTACGGATTTATTCAGATAATGCATTCCCATCAATATCACCTGTCTACATAGATATAATGCTACCAATATTTATAAAAGAAGAGTGTAACAATTTTGTGTATTGGCAAGGTCAGTGTTGCGGTGCATTTAATCTATCTTCATAAATTTCTCCAATCATAATGACTGAGTGCTACTCGTTGATCGTAACTCATGAATAAAACTCAACCTTATCTATAAGTTCTCAAAACAATCACTGCGTTAAAAGTGGTAAACATAAAAATTAACGTATCAAAATATTTTGATAACTGGTTGAATACACTTTTAGTCTCCCTATGTCTAAGAGTTCTTAATGATATTACTCATTTTCGCAAATAATCTGAGACAATAATGTACCTTACAATGAATACTAACTTCAAAAGTAAGTAATTCTGTATGCCTACCTGTGCACATCAAAACGCTAAATTTATTTCGGAATTTGTTATCGTTAAAAAGATACTGTTTGACTCTCAGAAACCATATCTCATGTGACGCACTTGCGAAATGCAGTGCAAGAAAGAATCAATACACAAATCAGTAAATTCAATGTATGCGTGAAAATTAGTAGTGGAAATAGGGAAGTTAGTGTTTGATAAAAGGACGAAAAGTAAACACTGTAGGTTCAGTTCAATCATATTTCATTAATGCAAAATTCATTCTTTCAAACGGCGCTAACAATGTATACCGAACTTTCAAACTGCTCTAAGAATGGATACCGAAGTTCCCCAATTATAAATCTATAAAAGAAATTAATTACCTTTGATTCACCATTTTTTTCATCAGTGTAGTATCTTTCACGTCATATTTGTTACAAACTTGTTTCTAAAAAAATCCTTTTCGAATAAATACTGCCTCCATCATGCAGTAAGCGAGATTACATCATTCAAGACTGTCTTTCATATACTGCTAGAACTCTCTCACTTGTTCTGACAAAACCGGTATCGTAAATTTGTCTGACATAGACTGCAATATCTTTGCCATCCAATATAACTTACTATACATGGACTGCCATTATACCGAGTGTAGAGGTGCAAAGTTAAGTGCCCGTAAGATAGATATCCTACAGGACTACGTAAAGTTGATAGTGGGAATGACAAAGATTCTCTATGATAAATAATATATCATTTATACGAACTTTAAAGTTAAAATCTTACATTCTATGGAACTACATTCAAATAATTGTAACGTTGACGTTAATAATTGGTGATTAGTAACACGTACCGACTCTCAACGTTTTTGTAAGGTGGCAATTTAGGTGAGAAGAGGCCAGAATTCCGAAGCCTCGCTCTGCTCTCTGCCACAACAACGCACAACTTGACGAATATTTTAATTGTTAAGCAGCGACCCAAAAGGAATCCAAATGTGCTTCTGCCGAGAAAAACAAACTTTATGCGGTATCGCAATATTTAATTGAGGGTAAAAGGAGCACGACTAAAATGGGCTAGCCTTGCATGAGATTTTTCGAAACTACAAATCACGCACTCTTACCTACATTGACAACCTGTTATACAGAACAATTATGGAAACAGCTGCTAATTTAGTTACAAATTAGGAACATATAATACGAGGGTCGTCGACAAAATAAGCTCTGTTTCTGTTTGTATCCGCGGCAGCGATCGCAGTTCCGAGCATGCGCGGCAGTTACTCTGATTGAAAGAGCAGACATGAATGCCATTTACAGATCGCTGCTGCCTACGTGTGTTTTGTAGTGCTTCTTTATAATGTCAGCCGTAATTTAAAATGCCACAGCATGTGAAATTAGATGTCATTCGCTTTCTAAGAACGTTAAAATATAGGAAATTCATCGGCAAATCTGCGAGGTTCGCGGACAAAATGCTATCAGTGATTCAATGGCTAGAAGATGGGTCAGACTGTACAATGAAAGACGTGATCAAGTGCACGGAGAAGAACAAATTGGACGCCTGATGAACTGATTCACACAAATGAAGAGAACATTAAGTACAAACATAAGTTTACACTTAGTGCCCTTGCTACGGAAGTTCCGCAAATTTCACCATCACTAATTCATGAAATTGTTACTGAATACCTGAAAGTTCGAAAACTTTGTTCTCGTTAAGTACCCAAAATTTTTTCTGAACACCACAAAATACAACGAATGGCCAGTGCACTTCAGTTTTTGTCACGCTACACCGAAGAAGGCGATGGTTTCCTTTCTCGGATAGTCACGGTGGATGAAACTTGGCTATCGTATGACACCCCTAAAAAACAAAACGGCAATCAATGGAATCCCTAAGGAAGGTTAATCCCAAGCAAATCTTAACACCTCGAAATGTCAGGTGCGCTGTTTTTTTAGACAGAAAATGTATTTTGCTGATTGATTTCTTGCCACAAGACCAAACAATCTATGCACATGGAGACTGCGAGACAATTAAGAAATTGCGCCGCGTAATACTGAACAAGCGCCGAGGATTACTGTCGAAAGGTGCTTTTTTTTCTACGATAATGCCCGATCTCACACGGCGAATGTCACCAAACAACTCTTACGGGAATTTCACTGGGACATGCTTGATCATCCTCCGTACAGTCAGGATCTCGATCCTAGCTACTTTCATCTCTTCTTACATCTAAAATCTGCACTTGGTAGTCAACACTTCAACGATGATGACCAGCTGAAAGAACATATTACCACATGGTTGAATACAAAAGCGGCAACCTTCTATGAAGAAGACTTACAAAAACTTGTGCCACTATATGAAAAAGTCTACAAAATTTCGGAAGCTATGTACAAAAGTAGTTAAATAGTTGTAGATTTTTGTACAATAAATATTTTTCCTCTATCTGTGCCCGTTTGTTTTACACAACCAAACGGAACTTACTTTGCGGACATACGTCGTAATAATGAATAGACAGTAGGACTATAAAAAAAAAGGACTGCTAAATTCCCGTCGGCCGCGGTGGCCGAGGGGACTGAGGCGCTCCACTGCACGGCCACTACGGTCGGGGGTTCGAATCCCCCCTCGGGCATGGATATTTGTGCCGTCCTAGTTCGTAAGTAGTTCATAAGTAGTTTGTAAGCTTAGCGACTGATGACGCCGTAGTTAAGTCCCATAGACTATACAAACATTTGAAATTTGCTAAACTACCTTTTTGACAGATAGATGACGATTTAATAGTTGTTTCAAGTAAGGTTTAAATCAACCGAACCTGCTAACTATCGTTGAAGTGGTAGCAACCATAAATACTAGTTACCATATCTTGTAATATTAGTCACATAGAACAGTTCATTATATTTGAGTCGCTGTAAGTTGATCCCTGACCGTTGCTGGAAGTCGATCGCTACAGCAGCATGCGACCACTGTCAGCAGTTTTGTAAATGTCTGTATAAGAACTGCACAGATATGTAAGAAACCAAGCATAAGTAGTTCTAATGTGGTGGAATACGTAATACGGCCAATCAGTTCCAACAGGAAGGAACTACACTGCTTGTGTTGAATGCCTAGACAAGAAGATATCATGCAGTGTGCTACTGATGGGCCCAACAGTATTCTGAATGGACTCGTTAGAATTGGCATCAAGTGCTATTCACAGATGAGACTCGCATCTGCCTCCAAGCAGATAATCGTCGGAGACATTTCTTGAGGCAGACTGGTCAGCCTGGGCACTCTCCAGCGAGTGAAGCAAGCGGTGTCTCCCTGACGCTTTGGGGTGGCATTATGTGGTGAAACCGTAGAAGCCAATGAAATGACTATATGATATCGTTCGACATATAGTGCCACCATTTTGATGAGAGACTGGTCTTAATGGATGACTTTGCGCTCATCATGCTCGTCTTACGTCAGCTAACCTTCATGATAACAATATCTCAAGATTTGAATGGCCGGTATGTTCTCCAGATATAAACGCAGTCGGACAGAACTGGGAGTTGTTGAAAAGGACCTTTCGGACTAGACGACCCACTAACCAATCTGAGAGATGTACGCAGCATCGCTATTCAGCAATAAAATCTGGACCAACAGTCCCTTGATAATCGTCTAATGGAGAGTATGCCGCTAAGATCCATGCAAAAGTGCAAGAGGTCGGGTAAACGCGTAGTATTGGTACTGGTGTATACTGGAATTTGTATCTGAAATTCAGAATGTCTAGAAAGTCTAGGTTATTGTCATAGGGGAAGACGGGGCAAGATAGGGAAGCTAACTTTTATTCATCTTTTTCAACTTTTCAATTATAACAACATGCAAAGGAAACGACAAACTTATTACATTTCGTTGTATATATCATGGTTTTGTGAATTGTAAAATCTTTCACAAAGTACACAAATGTGAACGTCATAGGCCCAGTGTCCGCTTCCAATACACAGTATCCAGCCTCCTTCAGAGATGTCGTAGCATTATAAACAGTATTTACTCTTTACCTCATTGTCGTTCGACGTCAGTTTAGTTTTCCTCGAGCATGAAGACAGTAATGCTCATCACTATTTTGTTTCACTTATAGGGAACAGCACTCTTATTTAAATTTATATATAAAGAACAGTCTAGAGTACAAAAAAATTATTTTTTTCCGACTAGTTTCGGTCTTATTTTAGACCATGTTCAGGAAATTAAGCTCCATTGATGTCGTGAAGCTGGCAAAAAACTTGGAGCAGTGACGCACTAGAAGGCTCCAAGTTTCTTGCCACCTCCATAACATCAATGGTCTAGACTGTATTCTTCATATATATATATATATATATATATATATATATATATATATATATATATATATATATATATATATATATATATGGAGAATGTTGGGGGATTTTATCCTCATACTTTCTTCAGATAGTAAAATTTTATAAGGAGTTTCAGTTCCAACAATTATGTCTAACGCATAATTTGTAATAAATCTGGAATAACGAACACCATTCTATTGCATTCGCCGTATAATGTACTTTTTCAGAACCAGAAGCTCGGTAAACACATGATAGAATAAGTACATAATGGTAGGACAAATAGTAGGCGCAAACGGAATAGCTCCCCCATCTTTCCCCACCATATCTTTCCCCCAAGCACGCTGTCAGGTGATGTTAAGCCCAAATGAAAAATATTTAGTAAAAATTGATTACTGACACAGCAGTTTGTTGTTAATAACACACATTATTCAGTTATATACATATGATCTGGACTAATATCCACTAAAACACGTTTCAGATCCCTCTAAAATCAGTACAGAAATTGTACCTACCTTGCTGAAGAACCCTCCGCGACAGTGGGAGCTGTATTAATGAAGTTGACGTAGCTTAAAGCCCTTCCCCGTTTCACCCCAGTCCCTCGTCTTGATCCGCTTTCCTCTACAACTTGCCACTTTGTTAATATTACAAAAACAGTCTTGATCGCAAAAAAATTATCAGTTAGCTGCTGGCAGCAGAACAGCCACGACAGTCCAGCACTAGCCACAAGGGCTACATTTTATTCCCAAGATGACCTACATCAGGTAGAAACCGGTCAATAAAAACTGTTAACTTTTGCGATCAAGACAGTTTTTTGTAATATTAATCATACCAAATTAATCGCTGTTTATCTTCTTTGACAACGTTGTCTAAATTAATTGTCTCTTTGTGTTTTCATGAGTAATCAAGGAAAATGAATTTGTTTTCTATATCAGTATTTAATTATTATATAAAAGGTAAGGATACCCTAGAATATTGGTGATGGAACGCTTAATTTGAAGTGTGTGTATTTCTGTGATCGAAATATAATTAAAAAGTACTATTGTTGATTATAAACCATGAGCATATACATTAATTTTGTTGAGGGAACGAAATGAAGTTACGTCATCTTGCTACGTAGCATCCTATTTCCATACGTAACCTTTCGTGTATGTAACTGTCGTGTTCGGTAAATCTCTACATATCGTTTGTGATTCTCTGTAGTTACCTAGGATGTGAGACAGATTATAAAAATACGCCCCTCTACTTCATTTAGTGTGTGTCAATGTACCGACAGTTCATCAGCTAGCCCTGAATAAAATTACTTCTCAAACCATAACTACTCTGGGAATGTACAACCTCTGACAATGTTTCGTGAATAGTAGATGAATTATGAACTACCGTTAATATCCTTCCATATAGTCATCTCCAATAGGTATGTACCGCTAAGCTCTGCGATACATGTCCTGGAAACTTTTCGAGAAGTCTTCCTTTCGGATGGTGTTCAAAAGCCTCGTCACATTTCATAGGAATCTCCTTTCAAAGCGAAATCGACATCCTCAATGACAATACAGTTCAAAACATTGGGTGATGCAACTGCCGTTTCCACAAAATCCTATAAACCCTCCTGTTCCTAAGGGAACATATATATACTACATATACGTCCTGATGTATGGTTTCTTCCGTCGTCACGGGTTTTACTGTAGTGGCTGGTCGCACAGCACGTTTAATCTACTATTCTATCCGTTTCTTCGAAATACGGTTCTTAGGGGGTTCAGCTGCTGGGATACACCGCGAAGAGTGGAGGCAGTTATCTGCATGAAGACACAGGTTGGTGTGCAGTGTGTTCCCATATTGCTATTCTCTTTTCTTATAAATGACGTAAGGAAGTATACCAGTGGACTGTTCGATCAAAAAATATGCCGGTAGAAACTGAATAATCAAATCACATGCAAGCAGTACTTCCTATGGATCTTTAAAATTCATAATTAATTTTTAAGCCACTGCAGGCACATCTTCAGTGAACATGTTAGAGGAAATCTTAACTTTTCCCGGCGTACTGAATGTTGAAAAATCTCACGGGTACGTTGCCGGGTGATCACCGCCAATATATCGACAAGAGCACACCCTGCCATCCTCAAGACACAACTGCACTCAGGGACCAGTGTGTAAGGATAATTTAATACCTCAGTTTGCAAAGAAAAATAAGAAGGATAACAGTACAAGTAACCGCAGAGTTAACACAACCAAAGATGACCAACATCAGAAGGATCGATATGACTACTAATGGTGCTCAAATTCGTCTTCTGAAGGGAATAGGTTTTCTACTGATTTAATTGCTTTTTGTCAAAACTTTAGTTCCATAAAGCCTAAGATGATATTATAACTTAAAACCTTTTTAAACGTGAACATTGTTTACTCCCACAGACATTGCCGAGGTGGGGTGGCTTGCGTGCCTCAACGATACAGATAGCCGTACCGTAGGTGCAACCACAGCGAAGGGGTACCTGTGGAGAGGCCAGACAAACGCGTGGTTCCTGAAGAGGGGCAGCAGCCTTTTCAGTAGTTACAGGGGCAACAGTCTGGATGATTGACTGAGCTGGCCTTATAACATCAGCTAATGTGGCTTTGCCACACAGCTACTGTGAACGGCTGAAAGCAAGGGGAAACTACAGCAGTTACCTTTCCCGAGGACATGCAGCTCTACTGTATGAACATATGATGATGGCATCCTCTCGGGTAAAATATTCCGGAGGTAAAATAGTCCCCCATTCGGATCTCCGGGCGGGGACTACTCAGGAGGATGTGACCATCAGGAAAGACAGTACTGGCATTCTACGGGTCGGAGCGTGGAATGTTAGATCCCTTAATCGAGTAGGAAAATTAGAAAATTTAAAAAAGAAAATGGATAGGTTGAAGTTATATATAGTGGTGATTAGTGAAGTTCGGTGGAAGGATGAACAGGATTTCTGGTCAGGTGAATACAGGATTATAAATACAAAATCAGTTGGGGGTATAACAGGAGTAGGATTGATAATAAATAAGAAAATAGGAATGCTGGTAAACTACTATGACCAGCACAGGGATCGCATTATCATTGTCAAGATAGATACAGGGGAAAATAAAACAGTAGAGGAGGAATGGGTAAAATTGAGACATGAAATATAGAAGGTAGCAGACAACAAAATAGAGAAGGTAGCAGAGGACAAAATAGGTAGGAAGGAAAGACCTACAAAAAATTCTTGGATATCACAGGAGATACTAAATTTAATCGATGAAAGGAGAAAATATAAAAATGCAATGAATGAAACAGGCAAAATGGAGTACAGACGGCTAAGAAATAAGATTGACAGGAAGTGCAAAATGGCTAAGCAGGATTGGCTAGAAGTCAAATGCAAGGATGTAGAAGAATGTATAAATAGGGGAAAAATAGATACAGCTTACAGGAAAATAAAAGAAACATTTGGAGATACGAAAAACAGCTCTATGAATATCAAGGACACTGATGGAAAACCAGTTCTCTCCAAAGAAAGTAAAGCTGAAAGGTGGAAAGAGTATATAGAGGGGCTCTACAAAGGAAATGAACTTCGAGACAATATTGTAGGAAGGGAAGAGGATGTAGATGAAGATGAAATAGGAGATACTATACTGAGAGAAGAATTTGACAGAGCCCTGAAAGACCTAAGTCGAAACAAGGCCTCTGGAGTAGATGATATTCCCTCAGAGCTACTGAAGTCTCTGGGAGAACCAGCCATGACAAAATTGTTTCACCTGGTGTGTAAGATGTATGAGACAGGCGAAGTACCCTCACACTTTAAGAAAAATGTTATAATCCCCATCCCTAAGAAAGCAGGTGCAGACAGGTGTGAAAACTACAGAACCATCAGTTTCATAAGTCATGGCTGCAAAATATTAACACGAATTATATACAGAAGGATGGAAAAGCTGGTAGAAGCCGACCTCGGGGAAGATCAGTTTGGGTTCAGGAGAAATGTAGGAACACGGGAGGCAATACTCACTTTACGGTTTATCCTAGAATATAGATTAAGAAAAGGCAAACCCACATTTCTAGCTTTTGTAGATTTGGAGAAGGCTTTTGACAATATTGATTGGAATAAACTCTATAAAGTTCTGAAGCAAGCAGGAGTAAAATATAGAGAACGTAAGGTTATTTACAACTTGTACAAAAACCAGACAGCGGTTGTCATAGTTGAAGGGCATGAAAGGGATGCAGTGGTTGGAAAGGGAGTAAGCCAGGGTTGTAGTCTTCTCCATTGTTGTTCAATTTCTACATTGAGCAAGCTATAAAGGAAAGCAAGGAGAAATTTGGTGAAGGAATAAAAGTTCAGGGGGAAGAATTAAAAACATTGCGTTTTGCCGACGACATAGTAATTCTGTCAGATACAGCAAAGGACCTGGAAGAGCAATTGAACGGAATGGACAGTGTGTTGAAAGGTGCATATAAGATGAACATTAACAAGAGCAAAACCAGGGTAATGGAGTGCAGTGTAAGAAAATCAGGTGATGCTGAAGGAATGAGATTGGGAAACGAAGCAATAAAGGAGGTAGATGAGTTTTGTTACTTGGGCAGTAAAATAACAAATGATGGTCGCAGTACAGAGGATATAAAATGCAGAATGGCAATGGGTAGAAAAGCGTCCTTGAAAAAGAGAAATTTGTTAACATCGAATATTGATTTAAACCTAAGGAAGTCCTTTCTGAAGGTATTTGTATGGAGTGTTGCCTTGTATGTGAGTGAGACATGGACGATAAACAGTGCGGACAGGAAGAGGAATGAGGCTTTTGAAATATGGTGCTACAGAAGAATGCTGATGGGTGGATCGCGTAACTAATGAGGAGGTACTGAACAGAATTGGGGAGAAAAGGAATTTCTGGCATACCTTGACTAAAAGAAGGGATAGATTGGTAGGACACATTCTTAGACATCAAGGAATTGTGAATTTAGCGTTGGAGGGAAGTGTATGGAGAAAAATCCCAGGGGAAGGCCAAGAGATGGATACAGTAACCAGATTCAGACAGATGTAGGTTGTCGCTCTTATGTGGAGATGAAGAGACTTGCTCAGGATAGGGTATTGTGGAGAGCTGCATCAAACCAGTCTCCGGACTGAAGACCACAACAACAACAACAATATTGATACACCAATTTTTAGATTCATTTGAAGGCAGTTAATTCTAGCGAAATACAACTTATGGTAGCAAGGTGATTTGACAGTTGTACCAACCATTTTCAGTCTTTCTAAGCCTTCACCACGGTTCAAAGACCTATGAGAATAAGTGATGTTTTTAATGTCTATGACCACTCATAAAATGAAATTTACAGAGATGAGGTAAGTGCTGATAATAATAAATATAAGATCGATTTAAAAAACGGAGAGATACCGCACGTTTGCTCAGCTATGGAAGTGTATCTGGATTCCGATAGAACTGAGCGGTCAAATGAGAAATATTGATGAGAATAGTCAAATGGACGGATAAATTCAAGAAAATATTTTAACGCTTTAAAATCATATTTAAATAAACATATTGCTCGTGTTTTGAGCCCAATCGTAGGAGGTTGTGATCACCGCATTAAGAACTCGGCGGATTTCTTCCGTCGATTTGAGGGATTTCGTTTGAATGACTCTGACATTTTAGTGAGTTTCGATGTGGTTTCTCTGTTCACTTGCGTTCTCCTGACTGATTCGTTGCAACTGAAGATAAGTTTGGTGTCGATTCAAGAAATCTATTTAGACATTAGGTTACTTCCACTTACATTTCATTCAATGATCAGTACTACGTACAAACCGGTGGTGTTGCAATGGAAACCCTGTTGTCACCTATTGTGCCCAATTTGTATATGGCTGATTTCGAGGAATGTGGTTTGCAGTCAGCGCCCTTTAAATTTGTGTGTTTTTTTTTAGATTTGTAGACGATAGTTTTGTTGTTTGATCTCGTGGTAGTGAGAATTTCAACGACATGTTGGAACATCTAAATTAAATCCACCCGAATATTCAATTCGCTATGCAGGTGGAAAAGAATTGCTTCCTTCCCTTTTTTGATGTGTTGGTCAGAAAGAAGGTTGATGGTACGTTGGGACATGCTGTTTATAAGAAGGCTACTCACACTGTCTGCGAGCTGATAATTGTCACCATCCAGCTCAGCGTGAAGGAGTACTTCGAACCGTGGTTCACAGGGCCCATCTCATTCAGATCCTGAAAGTTTGTCAGCTGAGTTGTCCCATCTCGAGGTCACCTTTAGTCAGAATGGTTATAGTGAGAGGCAGATAAAACGTGCGTTGCGCTCTCGGTCTACTGTGCAACGAGTGAGTGACGGTAGTAATGAAGTGGCACCCAAATCTATGGCCTTTTTGCCTTACGCAGGAAACATTTCCAACACGATAGGTAATATGATGTGACCTATGTTTCTTCTCCACTGTCGGGGTCCGTAAAGGATGATCTTGGTTTGAGTAAGGCTGGTGTCCTTGCAGATGTGGCAGTCATGCATTGGTCAGATGATCAGGACTGTTGGAAACGTGTATTGAACAGAAGCGTCACACACAGTTACAACAGCCGAGCAAATCCGCTGTTGCAGAACATTGTCTTGGCACCGGTCATCCTATGGAATACAACACAGAGATTCTGAATAGAGGTATTAAGGAAGCTGCCGAAATTAACTCGCAAGCGACCTTATAGATTCTGCTTGGAATCTGGATCTCGCTCTCGTAAAAAAGACTTAATGCTGCCTCACCTGTTTGATTAGTAGTCACTATTGATATTTTTGATGTTGATCAACTTTGGTTGTATTAACTCTGCGGTTACTTGTAGTGTGTGTATTATCTTCCTTGTTTTTCCTTTACAAACTGAGGTACTACATTTCCCTTAGGCTTTGCTTCCTTAGTGCCATTGTGCCTTGATAGCGGTAGGGTGTACCCCTGTCGAAATATCGGGTCTTAAAATTATGGGAAGTGGTTTAAATCATTTGCAGTTTTGCACAATTTCAACGTTATGTGAATTACAGGTTTCAATACGTTTTTTCTGTGGACGGGTACGATGCTATGACCTGTTACAGACTTTTCGAATGTTCGAATGTTTGTAGAGTCTATGGGACTTAACTACGGGGTCATCAGTCCCTAAACTTACAAACTACTTATGAACTACTTACAACTAAGGACGTCACAAATATCCATGCGCGAGGGGGGATTCGAACCCCCGACCGTAGTGGCCGTGCAGACCGTGACTGGAGCGCCTCAGTCCCCTCGGCCACCGCGGCCGGCTACAGACTTTTCTTTGTTGGTGATAACATACAATATATACATATAAACAATAATAATACTAATTACTTTTTAAATAATGCATACTGTCTTGAACTTGTATACGATGTTTGAAATCACTGCGATGTAAAATGCACGAAATTCTTTGAGTCTACGATACAGATATCTTTTAGATTACTTACAGGGTTGCTTATCTCCCCCTTACACATTTTAATTCGTCTTTTGAAGGAAATAGGTTTCCTAATGATTTAACTGCTTTTTGGCAAAATTTTATTTCTATAGAGCCTATGATTATATTGTAACTGAAAACGTTTATAGACGTCTACGTTGTCTGTTATAAATATATTTATATAGCAATTTTAGATTCATTTGAATACAGCCAATTTCAGCAAAATACAGCAGATGATTGCAAACGTTTGATATGGCAGTTATATCAACCATTTTAAATCTTCCTAATCCTTCACCACTGTTAAACGTTCCAAGAGCAACGAGAGTAAGAGAAGTTTTTCATGGCAATGAATAGTCACAAACTGAAATTTACAGACCTCAGGTATGTGTTGATAATAATAAGGTATACGATCGAATTCGAACACGGAGAGTAATCGCACGTCAGCTCAGCTTCGGTACTGTATCTGGAAACCAATAGGATTGAGCATTCGAATGAGAAAAATTGCTCAGAATTCTTACATTGTTTTCTAATTCAAGAAAATATATTTAACGATTTAAAACCATAATTTATTAAGACCAGATTACTTTGTAATCAAAGCCTTTATTTTTCTCTTCATATGTATTACAAATGAAGCAAGGGAGATCTCAAAACAATTCATCGATCAGTAATTGAATTTGGAGCAACACATTGATGATCTACTGAATAATTTGAGATCACGAACTTGTGCTATTACGATTATTGCAAACATGTCAGTAAATTAGCTTACTAGGTCTATTTTCATTCACTGCTTTCATATGGATTATTGTGGAGTAATTCATCACTGAGGAAAAAAGTATTCACTGCACAAAGGAGTGTAAATAGAATAATTTCTGGGCTCATCCAAGATCATCCTGCAGACATTTAAGGATCTAGCGATTTTTCACAGTAGCTTCACAATATATGTACTCTCTTACGAAATTTGTTATTTTTGCGTAACTACAACACTAAGAGAAAGGATGATCTACACCAGTGTTTTTCAAATCCCTTGGGCGGTCACAGTCTTGTTCGCGGGGGTCGCGGTGGCAGGAGAATGCAGTAGCATGTTCCACAGAATATCTACGCTTCGTGATGCTCACCTTCCCAGGCAGAATTGCTTCACGGAAATTACAGGGTTTCGTGGAAGTCGCTAATTTAACAAGTCATCCGTAGATGGAAAAAAGGCTTTGTTGTGACATTTTCCGGGCGGCCCTTAATCATACATCAAAAGTGTTACAGATATAACACGTACTTAGGGCACTTTTAATTTCTGATGATGGGCCGAAACGCGAACAATGAAGCTACTTTCACACCTCATGATGACTTGTTAACCAATTTCTTTCAGGCTCTAGTTATAATGTATGATTTACAGATTTTATGTTGATATGAGGTAATACAGCACACTTATTAAACAAATTAGAAGTATTTTGAATATTTTATACCTGCTTAGGCTTATTATAAAAAAATGAGAAAGAAACTGATGCAATTGCTTTTTCCAAAAATGCTTCCTCAATTTGAGGCACCATTTAATCCTATGTTATACATTTGAAGTAGACCAAATTTTTACCAGGTATGAATGACATGATGCCTCATCTGCTACACCTATTTAATTATATTTATTATGTATATTACAAGGGTAAAAAATCAAATCATACATTTTAATTTTTATATTTTTCTCCTAATGAAAATGTTGTTTTTTCTACGATTGATTCTGCAACAAGGCTTCAGTATACTACGTTATTAACGACTATTGCTAGTTACAGAAAAAAATTAGAGCAATACTTGATAAACGTTAGGATGTATTTATAACTTGCAGGAAATCGCGAAAGAAGATATGAGTTCAATTAATCTGTGCCTCAGAATGTTCGTAAAGCATAAACTTCATCGTGCAGCATTTCATCATCTTCAAGCCTCCTCTTGGCAATCCTTTTAGCACTTCTAGCTTCTTTAGGAACTTGAAGAGTGAATCTTTCAGCTTCATGCACCTGTTGTCTGTCACAGGCTAGCAATTGATATTCCATATTTAGAGCCACGTTTTATGCATAAATTACTCAGGACTTCCTATTACTTTATCATTTATCACTGTAACTAGTACACAAAATTTTAGTGTATTTAGCCCTACATAAACATTCTTGGGTAATGTCTCCAATATGCAATGGTTGACACTTTCATTTGTATTCTGAGTGCCCCCATGAAGACATTTACTGAGGCAAAACAGGGTCACTCAGGAATCTGAAAATTGTTTTATTTCATTCATAACAGACTCAGGAACAGAATGCTTATGAGGGTACATTTGACCACTTTCTTTTGCTATTTGGAAGAAGAGCGTGGCGGTAAACATGTCGTAACTTTTAAATTTGATATACATATACGTCATTTTTCATTTGAAACACTATAATGTACATATCAATACAATCAGGAAAGACTACAGAATTTAATAAATGTCATACAAAATTTCCATTTTCCACCATTTATAAGTATCCTGGATCCTTAAGCGACTTTACAGCGTTTATGCAGTACTGCAACATTTACAATTTTCTTGTACGTGACGTTTTCAAATATTTTTATGTTAGAAAAACTAATCACTTTACTTCACGGTTTCATACGCGCACGTGACAACGCACCGCCACTTATTACACACTGAAATTCATTATTCATGACAGTAAAACCGTACCTCAAATATTTTTAGTCATAAAATCTTTTAATACTGATAGTCAAAGTTTTTTTTTCGGTTCTGATTCGTTTCAGCTAATGCAACTTTCACTAGACGGAATAGCTGAGAAGGTATTAGGTACATATAAGATAGAAAATTAAATACTTTGCCTTTAAAATCACTGACATATGTGACACAACATTCTATTTAATAAGGGCCTGGGGTCGCCGGAATTTTCACTCGGAAAGGGGGTCGCGCGTTAAAGATGGGTGAAAAACACTGATCTACCCTATTTAAGCTTAAATCTAGCTTTTGCACAGAAGGGGGTGAATTATGCAGCCACAATTATCTTTGATCACTATCAAATTCTGACCGATAGCCCAATAGCATTTAAAAACAAAATGAAAGATTTATGAATAACAACTCCTTCTACTCAGTTGATTAATTCTTACATAGAAATTAATTTAAAGAAATAAATAAAAGAAAAGAAAAAAAAGTTAATAAAAATATATTGTATGTCATGTAATGTTACCTTTTACTATATTATCATGTTCCAGATTATTACGAATTCTTGTATTCATGATCTATGGACAAAATATTAATATAATCAAACAGCAAAGGAAAAAAAACTTGAAAAAAAATACCACCCCATTTGAGAACCTCACGCTACCACCGCTTGGAACTAAAATGGCGACAGAGCCTGTCGCTACAGTAGAATCTCATGTGTATGCCCGTCTATATCTTGGTACCGTAGGCAATGTGCTCTGCACATGACAACGACTTTCCATTGATGTAAACGTCGGATGGGGCTACCATATCTACTAGTCCCAATCCTTAACGGTTTTAACAACAACAATATATTGTATTGTTGTATCAAAGATACTGAGTATAAGGAGAGGCGTTGAAATAAATTCGTACTTTTGTGGGAATTCGAACCCGGATCCTCCTGTTAATTAAACACTTTACCAATCAGGTACCACAGCTGTAGGATAATGCTTCTGCACGATTTTAAAGTACGTCTCCCCCCACGTCACATACCTTAATTCTGCCTCTATGTTCCCCTGTGAAAGAGGTATCAAAGTTGCCAAGGCAATCCGAGAATTGAATTATTATTTATATTTGTATCTTATGGGTGGAAAAGCTGGTAGAAACTGACCCCGGGGAAGATCAGTTTGGATTCATGAGAAACGTAGGAACACAGGAGACAACACTTAACGACTTATCTCAGAAGATAGATTAAGAAAAGGCAAACCTACATTTGTAGCTATTGTAGATTTGAAGAAAGCTTATCACATTATGACTGGAAAACAGTCTTTCAAATTGTGAAAACAGCAGTAGTAATATATATATATATATATATGGAAAGAGGGGTTATTTAGAACTTGAACAAAAACCAGACTGCAGTTATTAGAGTCAAAGGGCATGAAAGGGAAGCATTGATTGGGAAGGGAGTAATATAGGTTCGTAGTCTCCAATTTTATTCAGTTTGTACATCGACAAAGCTGTGAAGGAAAGCAAGGAAAAATTTGGAGAATTTAGTTCAGGGTGAAGAAATAACAACATAATGAAACTTCGCTGCGGAGTCTGCACCGATATGAAACTTCCCTGGCAGATTAAAATTGTGTGCTGGAACCGGGATTCGAACCTGGATGATTTGCCTTTCGCGGGCAAGCTCTCTATTAGGTCCCAGGTTCGAATCCCGGTTGCGGGACTCAATTTTAATCTACCAGGATAGTTTCAAATAACATTTAGTTCTACTGATGACACACATTATGTCATAGACAGAAAAGTACAGCAAATGAAAGGAATGAACAGCCTGTTGAATGGAGCTTATAAGATGAACATTACCAAGAGCAAAATTAGGGTTGTGGAATGTAGTCTAAGAAATTCAGGCGATGCTGAAGGAATTAGATTAGGTATCGAAACAATGAAGGTGGTAGATGAGTTTTTATACTGGGGCAGTAAGATACGATGATCACTGTACAAGAGAATGACCCACTCGATTGGCCGTGTGATTTAACAAACCGCTTTGCGAGACGGGGAGGTGTATTGGTCCCGGTTCGAATCTGCCCGACGGATTAACGAAGGGGGTCGGAGTGCCGGCCACCCTGGACGTGATTTTGTAGGTGGTTTTCCACATCCCCCTAGGTGAATACCGGGCTTTTACCCAAGTCCCACTTCAGTTACACAATTCGCAAACATTTCGTAACACTTTACACTTTCACACATACATCACTATACGTAGACATTTGGGGTACACATTTCATACCGGCGGGGCATGAGGGTGGCGGCAGGAAGGACATCCGGCCGCCCTATAAATAGTAGAACGCCAAATCTCAATTTAACAAAGCCGACACTGCTTGTGCGGGAGCATGGGCAAAGAGAAAGAACGAAAGGTCGCATTATAGAGGATTTAAAATGCAGAGTAGTGATAGGAAGAAAAGCGTTACTGAAAAAAGTCAGTTTGGAAGTTTTATCTGAAGGTCTTTATATGGAGTATTACCCTCTAGGGTTGTGAAATGTGGATGAAAAATAGTTCACACAGGAAGAGGATAGAAGCTTTTGAAATGTGATGCTACAGAAGAATGCTCAAGATTTGTTGTTGTAACGCGGAGGTAGTGAGGAAAATTTGGGAGAAAAGTAATTTTTGGCATATCTTCAGCAAGAGAAGGGATCGATAGGACACATACTTAGACACCAAGGAATCATGAATTATGCATTGTAGGGACGTAGGGTAAACATCGCAGACGGAGACCTAAAGACGAATACAGTAAGCAGGTCAAAAGGAGGTGGGTTGCCGTTATATGAAGAGATGAAGAGGCTTGCTTACGATAGAGAAGAGTGGAGAGATGCATCATACTAGTCTCCGGATTGAAGACCACAACAACAATTATATAACCTCTGCCAGTGGAAAAGGCGGGATTGTTACCATTCACGTTCATTGCAGTATTAAGGAGCCCTAGCAAGTTTGATGCCTATTTCGTAGGGGAACATTGAGGCAGAATTAAAGTATGCGACGTGGAAGGAGACGTGGTTTAACTCCTTGTAGCCGTATTGTCCTTAAGGCTGTGTTAGCTGAGCGGTTAAAGCGTCCACCGGATTCGAAATCCGGCCACAGCAAAATTTTAAATTCGTCACCTCTCTTTATATGGAATACAGGGTGAGTCAAAAGTCGCAGTACACCCTGGTATTTCAAAACCCCTGCGGGATTTGATTTGGGAAACCTGAATATTCCAGTAAGGTAAGGGTGAGGTAGTCTACCTTTTACGGTATGTTTCTTTTGTATCCCATCCTCGTCTCCACTTTCGTGTCTCGTTTCCGCCGGTTGTCCTAGGTGTCGGTGGCCGAGTAGAGAGAGACCGACACAGGATAGTAGGATGCACGAGTTTGCGAGTACGGAGGTGACTAGCCAGTGGGACAGCAGAAACTAGAAACACTAATTTAGATTAATATTTCGTAGAAATAATACAATACTTGGAGGGCAGCAGACTAGTGGAATGCTGGTACATTGTATAGATACGTAGAGGCTTGCCTACTGATGCGAGTCTTTGCTAGTGCCTGTCTGATTCCCAAGTGACCGATGCAGTTCAGTGGTGGCCACGAGCGGGGTGGCAGCAGAGGGCGCTCGTGGCCGACGTCGTAAGAACGCCTCGCCGTGCGTGCCTGGCGGCGCGCGGCCTAAGTACGTGGCGCGCACTTCAGACTTGTGCAACACCACAGTATCGACCATGGACGTCAGTCACCTTTACACCGGCCATCTTGATTCTAAGTCAATTTTTTAAAGTGGAAATGGTGTCGTGTAATACATGAAATAACATCTGCATTTTACGAGAAGTTTATTCCTGTAAACATATTTGAAGTAGGACTTGTGGTTCAAAAGTTACAACAATTTTTTGTTTCAGGTAACCGAAGATGGCATGAACCGAGAAGGAAAGAATTGAGGTTATTTTGATGTCTGGAGAAAGGAGTTTCCGTGCCATATCAGCGGATTTTAACAACAGGCTCCCAGAAAGACCTCCAATTTCACACAACAGTGTCAGGTGATAAATTTCCAAATTCCGAGAAACCAGGACTGTGGTTGATAAGGCACGGAGTGACCGCCCTAAAAGTGCTGCTGAGAGAGACATCCTCAACAATCGTTTTGGTGTCCTACGTGAAGAGCCCAAATCGCAGCACACGGCGTATGGCAGCAAAATGTGGAGTCAGCCAGTTGTCGATCATGCGAATCCTTCATGCATACCAGACGCTCCCATTCAAGATGCAGCTACTCCAGCACCTTGCAGACGATGACCCAGACAGACGTATGCAGTTTTGCGCGTGGGCCCTAGAGCAAATTCAACAAGATCCCTCTTTTGCACACGGTATCTTCTTCAGTGATGAGGCAAATATTTTTGTAAGTGGTGAAGTCAACCGTCGCAACCACAGAAACTGGAGTGACCAGAATCCACAATGAATTGAACCTTCCAATTTAGTTGATGACGAAAGGCTATGGTGCGATGTGGAATATGTGCCACACGTGTAATTGGACCCATTTCCATTGACCAGAACATAATGCCCAACGCTACATGGAAATGCTGCAAGAATTGATGTCTCCCCTAGTCCTCAATGAAGATGGCAGTTTTCGCTCTTACTTTCAACAGAATGGGGTTCCTCCACACTTCAAAGCAGTTGTTCGCCAGTGGTTAGATGGTCAATTTCCTGGTCACCTGATTGGCCGACGTGGTTCTGCCGAATGGCCACTCAGATCACCTGATCTCACACCGCTTGACTTTTACCTGTGGGGTCATTTAAAGCAACTCGTATATACAGAGAAAATAAGTAACAGACACCAAGCAACGTATTAATGAAGCATATTAAGATTACCTGACATCGTCTGGTCTGGAGGTGATCAATTCGTTTTATAGTTTCCAAATGATAAGCCAAGATCGCAAACTAACAATTTATTAAGTGACGACCGGTTTCGGTGCACTGTGTCACCATCATCTGGTCATATGTATATTATAATCTGGTCAACATGTTGAAAAATTGGGTCTAAAATAAGAAGTGCAACATTGCACTTAGTCATTATATATAAAAAAAAATACTTAAAAACATGACAGCTTACAAAATACTGACAGCTCTGAAAATTATAGTTTACATTTTGGCGCAAGGTGGCAGCACCATAGCTGGTTTCACAGACTATAATTTTCAGAGCTGTCAGTATTTTGTAAGCTGTCATGTTTTAACTTAAGTATTTTTTTTATAGTGACTAAGTGCAATGTTGCACTTCTTATTTTATACCCAATTTTTTAACAAGATGACCAGATTATAATATATCTATGACCAGATGATGGTGACAAAGGGCACCGAAACCGGTCGTCACTTAATAAATTGTTAGTTTGCGATCTTGGCTTATCATTTGGAAACTATAAAAAGAAGCGTGTGCCAGCATTTCTGCGGAAATCCTTCTGCGTGTGCATGACGACTGGATTCAGCGCCTTCAGAGAGGGGGACCATGGTGAACACATTAAATGACTGTTCTCTATGGGGAGCATCCGGCCGCTAATTCCAACCAAAATGTTTGGTAACTTTTTAACCATAAGTGTTACTTCAAATGTGTTTACACGAATAAACTTCTCGTAAAATGCTGATGTTATTTGATATATCACACGACCCTCTTTCCACTAGAAAAAATAAAAATAAAATAAAAACCCTTAGAATCAAGATGGCCGATTTAAAGATAGCGTCCATGGTCGATACATACCGTAAAATATAGACTACCTCACCAATACCTTACTGGAATATTCAGGTATTCCAAAACCAGCAGGGTTTTTGCAATTACAGGGTGTACTGCGACTTTAGTTTCACCCTGTTCATTTGATTTCTGTGTATAGAGGCTGTGGATCGCCACATGCTAGTACTGCGACCGCGGCTGTTCCCGGCCCTGAGATGGCCCATCAGCCGGCGACACTCCGCGTCTCTCGCGCTGAGCCGCGGCCAGCAGCCTGGCGCTAATGACGCGCACCTCGCCGCCGCCTTTCCCCGCTAATGGCTGGTCCCGCCCGCCACTCGCGCGACGCCACTTTGCTTAATGAACTGCATCCCGCAGTCGCCGCTGTCGCTCTCGGCAGAAGCCATACACAGTCCTTCATAATTACTGCACGCAGTGGTCATGGTGCGTGTCGCTGTCGTATCGTGACAACGCTACCGGCAAAGTTAAACCTTTTTCAATATCACCTGCATCATTTGCTGTTTCCGATAAAATTTTTTGATACGTAGCTAAGGACTGGGAAGTTACACAGGTACTCAAAAATTCAAGAAAGGCAATAGGAGTGACCCGCAAAATTTCAGGCCTTTATCATTGATGTCGGTTTGCAGCATGATTTTAGATCATATACTTCAAGACGTGTTCAGAAAGTATCGTTCTTGTGTAACACAGCTAACTATTTGCGTGAAGGGGTCTCAAATCGATTCCATACTTTTAGATTTATTGTAGGGTTTTGACACTGTAACTCACAATCAGCTACTAATCAAATTGTGTGGTTATGGAATATCGCCAAAATTGTGCCATTTAACAGGAAACAGTGCATAGTAATTGACTTGCCCAGGAAAGTGTTATGGGGTTTCTTCTGTTCCTTATTTTTATAATAGATTTGGGAGACATTCGGAGCAGCTCTCAAAGACTGTTCGCGGATAATGCTGTCGATTATCGTTTAAATGTTCAAATGTTTGTTAACCCTATAGTGACCAAATTATTTACAGAAGATGTACACTTATTATGTATAGTATATTAGGCTAAGAATCCATACATAAAATCATAGTTTAAATCTTGAACGTGCGAGTTTAGCCTACGGGTATACAAAATTAGTGGGAACTATTGTTCCCACCGAACTGGACTTGATAATTAAAAAAATGTATACCCTTTATTTTTTAGTACAAAAAGCATATTAAACATTTAATTTACTTACATTTGTTCATATTGTTTATTGAGTTCATTAAGGGGACGTACTATGGAACTTAGAGAAGCATGGTGCTACACACAAAGGTACACGACAGTTGCTACACATTATGGTCCTCTTTTCTTTGTTTTGGTGCTACATTGGCGGCCCCTTCCGTTTGTAGTACCTTTTTGTTGGCAAATGAGTTCAACTTTCACCAAACGAATTTCACCTGGAACTCTTCGCTTACGACTTGAGAAGCCGGAGATGAGCTGCCTTGTCAAATGCTACCTAAATGTTAGCTGGTCTGCTTCTGTAACTTCACATAATGTAGACATTGACAACTGCCAAATATACAAGATAGAAAAATAGTCTGTGCCACCTCTTCCATGAACGACGACCTATAGCATACCGTTCTCGCAGCTGATCAAATTGATCCATTCCTCCCATTATTTTATTTTATTGTACTTTGCCACAACCAGTGGACAGATTACTTCACTTTTGCTTCCATATTTTGTTCAAAATCTGCGAAATATTTGGTGACTCAAAATCTTCATCAGAGTCAGCATGGACATCTGACTCTTCTACATCTTCTGGCATGAATCTAGGCATTCTAAACAAAAAGAAACAAACAATAACAGCAAAGCAGATTGCACAGCCATACACATTGCACTTCATATACGTTCAGTGGGAAACATAGTTCCCACTAACTTACCTTGTAATATTTATGTAATTTTCGTTGTTATCTAGCAAATATACAGGAATACTATTCCCGCCATAAATATAAAAAGAGACATATACAACAAAAGTGAATTCACACACAAAAGGAAAGCAATCTAAAAAACGCTGTTATGGTCGAAACAGTGTCTTGTTTTCCCGCGAAAACTACGCTTCTGCATTGACAAACAAACAAAGCAGAGATACAACCGCTAACGCACGCCTATTGACAAATTAGGTAGTACACACTAAGAAAGATGGCAGCACAAGTGAGAAGTGGGAACACTGAACTTACAGCGAAAACAAGTAAGTGGGAACTATAGTTCCCGCTGGTCAGTAAAGGATTAACCCTAGAGCAGACGAGCCGGTGTATTTCATACACCAGTGCCGTTGTAAAAACGACAAGCGTTATAGGCAAGTAATTATTGGTACCTTTCTACTCATTGTTTAGCTTTTGTTTAGTTGTGTCAGAGCGTTTGCAGCATCAACATGTTAGGGGCAACAACAGATCATTCCTCGAACTGCAGCATCGGTGTACTCTATTACACCATGTGCCTGGTCATGTAAGTACTATGTCAAACTGTTCTACGTTTACACGAAGCGTTATGGAAAAAAGAGCTGTGTATTTTCGAGACGTCCGTTAATATATTTCACTATCTCTTGTTCAATATTCGTGTTTTTAATTTTAGGGCCAAAAATACTTGACAGACGGGGAATTAAAGCGGACCGTTTTACAGGTGCTTGCAGTAGAAGACGACTGCGGAAATATTGATGATTTGTTTTCTGATGGAGAAGATTGAGTAACATTACCGAGTGATGATAGTGAACTCTCAGTGTGGTGGACATTGAAGTCGACGTGTTTAATGGTAGGGGTAAACAAACGGAATGGTTGAAAACTGATACGCAAAACAAATTTTATTAAGATGTATCCAGGTCCTAAACTGAGAACACGAGGTATGGTAGAGGAAATTGTTGTTCCTTTAAAAAATGTTCAAATGTTTGTACAGTTTATGGGACTTAACTACTCATTAGTTCCTAAACTTACAAACTACTTATGAACTACTTACGAACTAGGACGGCACAAATATCCATGCCCGAGGGGGGATTCGAACCCCCGACCGTAGTGGCCGTGCAGACCGTGACTGAAGCGCCTCAGTCCCCTCGGCCACCGCGGCCGGCTGTTGTTCCTTCTCAGGTGTATTAGATTTGAGGATAAAGAAACTAGGGATGTCAGACGTAAAACAGATAGGTTAGCAGTTAGTAGGAGCTTTCTGGATACATTAGTAAAATATTTAAAATCTTGGAGAATTTGTTGCTATTGACGAGAAACTAGAAGCATTCAGAGGTCGTTGCAACTTCATACAATACATTCCCAACAAACCAGCTAAATATGGCATCAAAATACTAGTTCTGTGCGATGCTAAGTCATTCTAAATATATCGCCACTTATTATAAATGTGTCCATAATACACCGTGCGCCTGTTTCTGTAACATTAAAGAGCTCGCCAGCTATAGGATTAAGCTTATGCGACTTAACGACGGGGTCATCAGTCCCTAAACTTACAAACTACTTATAAACTACCTTATACTAAAGCCAACACAGACATCCATGCCCGAGGGGGGTGGGGGGATTCCAACCCCCGACGGGGTACGGCCTCGCTCGGAGCATAGCGGTTCAATGCGCTAGGCCACTCCGCCGTGGCGATTATCGTTGCGCAAAGTCACCAAAAGACAAGAAGAAACTGCAAAGTGATTTAGAAAGGGTCTCTGCATTCTGCAAAACTGGCAATTGACCCTTAACAATGAGAAGTGTAAAGTCATGCATATGAGAACTAAAATAAATTCGTTAAACTTCATTTACACGATAAATCAATCAAGTATACAGGCCGTAAATTCAACTAAATACTTAGTCTTCCGAATGCGAACATGTTTTGTTAGTACCCAACTAAAAAGAGAAAGAGAGACGTGATCAGCATAATAAAATAAGAGAAATCAGACAGCTATGTCCTCAAACACAGATGCGACCATCATGATGCTATAAAGAGAACCTGGATTCATCCGAAAAAATGACGTTTTGCCAGGTTCGTCGTTGCGTACACCATCGATTCGTTAAAGCCATGCGAATAAGATGCCTGTCATTTCAACGGCTTTCCGCATTGCCCTCCTGAACCCACCGATTCCATATTATGCTAAAAGTCATTGGATAGCGACCAACGCGAACAGCAATGTCGCGATACGATAAACTGCAATCGCGATAGGCTACAATCCGACCTTTATCAAAGTCGGAAACGTGATATACGCGTTTCTGTTCCTTACACGAGGCATCACAATAACGTTTCACCAGGCAACGTTTGTCAAATGCTGTTTGTGTATGACAAATCGGAAACTTTCCTCATGTCAACACGTTGTAGGCGTCGCCAAGGGCGGTAACCGCGTGTGAATGCTCTGAAAAGCTAATCATTTGCATATCACAGCATCTTCTTCCTGTCGGTTAAATTTCGCGTCTGTAGCACGTCGTATTCGTGGTGTAGCAACTTTAATGGCCAGGAGTGTAATTTTGTGCTTATACAGACTTTTTCTGCGGTGAAAGAGAAGTATAAATATTAAAAAGAACATGAATCGGTGTAATTAAGTAAAGAGAAATAGCGATTGTGCTAACAGAATCATGAACTAAACAGCTGTTTTTCAGACGTCATATTTGAATGTCCCAGGAAATACGCTTCAGACAAGTATTCTGGGGACAAACACCGATTTTAATGCAATAGTTAAAGTTAAAAAGACAGCCCTGATCGCAAAATTGTTGTTTCTTTTTCATTATCGGTTTCAGTATACTGTAGACCATTTTCAGATGGATACCAACGTGATGGCAGTTCACGTTTAAACGGCCGTATGTGTCCACCGCCACCGCCTGTCAACATGGAGGTATCCCTCTGAAGATTACAATAGAATGAAACCGGTAATGAAACAGAAGCAACAACTTTGCGATCCGACTGTTTTCAACTTTAATTTTAATTAACAAAAAAGCACAACAGTCAAAAACTGTTTTCGAAATTCGGTTTCAGTCTTCCGGAAGTTGTGTTGCATGTAAACGCAGTGACACGTCCGGAAGACGACTCGTTAATGGTGCCATGCTAGTGCGTCCAGAAAGTGATGGCGCTGTGTCACAGTCTGACAGCTGTCACTACGCTGTTTGCTGAGGTGCGTGTGGAGCCAATATCTGTGTAGCCACTCGTGTCGACACTCGTGTCACCGCAGATCACCGAGACAAAGCTCTGTATAGGGAAAGTATGGCCATCCTTTTACGCGCCACTTGCCGCCTTCTCCCACTAGTGATTGGCTGAAATAGAGTCACAGGATTTTCTCCGCCATCTTGTCTTATGCTTTGCTTTCCTGCAATAAGAAGTGTTGTAAATATTCATACGTTTGGGTTTAAATAATGCCCCAGTGTTGCAGTTTAGTGTGTTCTTTATAAGATAAATATTATGGTTCTTACATCTGAAATTAGAAATACAGGAAGAAGAGTCTGGTTAACGGAAATTGTCAGAGAAAACTAAAAGCCCAGAAGCGACCCTCGCATCTGTGTTGTAATTTTAATGCACAATAAAATTAATAGATTAACGATTCACTGACGATTGGACCATGCAGCAGTTATCTAAATATCTTTTAACTTTAATAAATTTTGTGAAGAAAATTTCCGCCTAATAAATTGACGTTAAATTATTCACGCGTCGTTGACTTTATTTGCAGGTAATTGCTGAAACACACACATTATTTTAGTTATAAATTGAGTAAACAAAATATATCGTTCAGATGTGAAATTTATATACACTTCCTCAAGCAAGCCTTTCTCATTCGTGTACATGTATTTCGCGTATTATTACAGGAAACAAAAAAATCGGAGCAAGAAAAACATTAGACACAAATATGTAATTGGTATTGTAAAGGAATTTCTCTGTTTTCGGTAAAAGTCATGTAGTGGATATCGCCTTGCATTTTCCGTTGTTCATGTAAGGATTAAATACATAATTCGCAAGAAAATACTCATCAAAGAATTGTCCAAATGGGTGTTTTTGCAGCAATCAGTCGTTATTTGTAAGGAACTGATTTATTTTGCAGATCTAGATTTCGGCAAGTGGCTTGCCATTATCAATGATAAATTAAGAAGAAGTCATCGTCTGTATACATACATTATATGAAATATAGCATTGACAAATTACAAAAGAGTCAATAAGATGTACTTTACATACCACATATATATTTGTTAGCATGTTATGCATGTGGGTGCATTGTATCATCCTCATAGATGGTCCATAATACACTGTTTTCCACAGTTAGATGTAATGCTACTGCGAGTAAAGTGGGTTACAAAGTGAAATGGCATTGTATGCAACAATGTAAAGATTTAAATTAACTGTTTGTTTCTTTATGACTGGTCTTGTAAATATGTCATAAAATAGTTAATGCACTGCCATTTATATAAATCTGTTAACTATATCCAGAAGTTTCTATTTATAGTTATGGTATTCATAGAGAAATATGTCAGTGGCTTCTACATATTGGTAAGGAAAGAAGATCTATCGGGTCGATTTCCTGTTTATTGTTACAATAGCACATGCATAACATGTTAACATAAAAAGTGTATGATATGTAAAGTACGTCTTATTGACTCTTTTCTAAGTTGTCAATGTTATATTTCATATAATGTATTATACAGACGATGACTTCTTGTTAATTTAGCATTGATAATGGTAAGTCACTTGCCGAAATCTAGATTTGCAAAATAAAGCAGTTTCTTACAAATAACGAATGATTGCGGCAAAAACACCCATTTGGATATCAAAAATATAATCGAAGGCGCAAAAAAAACAAAAAAAAAAAACTTCTTTATGGAAGCCAATCTGATGAAAGAATTGTCAGTTATCTGAATTGTTTTCTTAATTTATACTTTGCTCTGATGAGGAAATGTTCACGGTCTGTTTGAATACTGCGCTACAAAATGTCAAATGTTTGTAGAGTCTATGGGACTTAACTACGGAGTCATCAGTCCCTAAACTTACAAACTAATTATGAACTACTTACAACTAAGGACGGCACAAATATCCATGCCCGAGGGGGGATTCTAACCCCCGACCGTAGTGGCCGTGCAGACCGTGACTGGAGCGCCTCAGTCCCCTCGGCCACCGCGGCCGGCTATTGCGCTACACTGCACGATAGTCCGAACTTATAAATGAACTCTTTCGATCTGGAGCTAGAAACGAGACTGTTTTCTTAAAATCCAATGACAAGTGTTTCGCAGAGCCGCTCAGTCGGCATGGACAGAACAGCGCGCACACTTCCCGCGTCTTTCCGACGGACACAACCCCAGGTATCTCGAGAGTGAAATGTGCTATCATTCTGCTAGCAACCTTAAATAAAATTTAGATATCTTACCTACATTTCACCCGCAGCTTTGTACGTACTAAAGTCAACCATACGCAAAAGTCTATGCACTGCGAACTCCTCAAAATTTTGCGCAGTAGTTAATTTAATTTGATGTAGCACTGTAAGTACCAACGAATAGAAAGTGAGATCATTATCGAACGAATATATCACATTGTTGTTCTTGTGGTCTTCAGTCCAGACACTGGTTTGATGCAGCACTCCACTCTACTCTATCCTGAGCAAGCCTTTTCATCTCCTCATAAGAACTGCAACCTACATCCATTTGAATCTGCTTACAGTATTCATCATCTTGGTCTCCCTCCGCAATTTTCACCCCACACACTTCCCTCTATTGCTAAATTTACGATTCCTTGATGTCTAAGAATGTGTCCTACCAATCGATCCCTTCTTTTGGTCAATTCTTTTCAGTACCTCTTCATAAGTTAAGCGATTCACCCACCTAATCTTTAGCATTCTTCTGTAGCACCACATTTCGAAAGCCTCTATCCTCTTCCTATACACACTATTTATCGTCCAGGTTTCACTCCCGTA
This sequence comes from Locusta migratoria, assembly GCA_026315105.1. Lineage (NCBI taxonomy): Eukaryota > Metazoa > Arthropoda > Insecta > Orthoptera > Acrididae > Locusta > Locusta migratoria. The sequence continues at coordinate 151,638,271 of CM048746.1, read as the reverse complement.
CAAGGCAACACTCAGCACAAATGTCTTCAGAAAGGACTTCCTTACACTTAAATTAATATTCGATGTTAACAAATTTCTCTTTTTCAGAAACGCCTTTCTTCCAATTGCCATTCTGCATTTTATATCCTCTGTACTACGACCATCGCATGTTATTTTACTACCCAAGTAACAAAACTCATCTACCACCTCTAATGTTTCGTTGCTTAATCTAATTTATTCAGCATCGCCCAATTTTCTTAGACTGCACTCCATTACCCTTGTTTTGTTCTTGTTAATCTTCATTTTATACGCACCTTTCAACACACTGTCCATTCCTTTCAACTGTTTTTCCAAGTCTTTTGTCGTCTATGGTAGAATTAGAACGTCATAGGCAGAACGCAATGTTTTTAATTCTTCACCCTGAACTTTAATTCCTTCTCCAAATTTCTACCTGCTTCTCTTTATAGCTCGCTCAATGTACAACTTGAACAACAGTGGAGAAAGACTTCAACCCTGTCTTACTCCCTTCCCAACCTTTGCATCCTTTTCATGCCTTTCAACTCTGATAATCGCTGGGTGGCTTTTGTACAAGTTGTAAATAACCTTCCATTCCCTATATTTTACTCCTGCTCGTTTCAAAATTTGAAAGAGTGTATTCCAATCAACACTGTCAAAAGCTTTCTCCAAATCTACAAAAGCTAGAAATGTAGGCTTGCCTTTCATTAATCTAATACGTAAAGTGAGTATGGCCTCCCGTGTTCCTACATTTCTCCTCAATCCAAACTGGTCTTCTCCGAGGTCAGATTCAACCCTTCTGTAAATAATTCGTGTTAAAATTTTACAACCATGACATATTAAACTAATGGTTCTTTAATTTTAACACCTATCTGAACCTTCTTTCTTTGGAATGGGGATTATTACATTTTTCTTGAAGTCCGAAGGTTTGTCGCCTGTCTCGTACGTCTTACGCACCAGGTGAAATAATTTTGTCGTGGCTGGTTCTCCCAGAGACTTTAGTAGCTCTGAGGGATTGTCATCTACTCCAGTGGCCTTGTTTAAACTTAGGTAAAAGGTAAAAAAGAAGGCAGAAAAAAGAAATGTGAATGTAGGCTTTCTCGGCGTATGGCGTATGGCCATCGACACTTAGTTTGAAGATAATGAGATTGTCACTCATCGAAACGTTTCGAAAATTCAATGCTGCCACTCGGATGGAAACCCGAGAAGATTTCGTCAGAAAAATGAAAATTTTTCATTGAGTAGTTTTTTCAGAATCGGTTGACAAATATTGTAAGCGCTCGGAGCGCTGTGGCGGTCAGCGAGTAAGCAGCAGCGGATTAGGCCCAACGTGGCCGACACTGGCAGGCTGGCCACACTCCCCCTATACAGAGCTTTACACCGAGACAGTGGGCAGCGCCACCGTCCAGTGGCTATGGCCGCGTCTGAAGGCGCCCAATTGTCTGCAGCACTTCACATCGGCGGAGCTGCCAAGTGGTTCTGTCTGAAGGGGCCCACAAGTAGCGTGGCACAGGCTGAGAGGGCATTCTCAGAATAGGGGAGTCTCAGGGCACGAATAAGAGCAAAGAATTTCTGAGAGCGTATGTTCGGAGCACAGTTTTATATGGAAATGAAACATGAGTAGTGGGAAACGATTACTGAAAATTAAGAAGACTGGTAGCGAATGAGATTCTCCGTTGAATCATGGAAGAAATGCCATGTGCAAGACACTGACAAGAAGAAGTAATTGATGATGCTACATGTGCGAAAAGGTAAGACATATACACACTCGCACAAAGGAAAGGACAAATGAGGCTAGTTATCAGTTGTTGTCCATAATGGTTGAGTCAGTTATAGTTTATGTCAGTTCTCTTAACTATTTGAGCTCACAGAACAAAAATTAGTCACCCCTAGATAAATCATTACATGCAGCACTAAGCTTTGTTGCCCCTCAGCCAAACCTCAGTTGGTGGAGGTTGAATCGTTCTGCAGCCATTTTTAAATAGCGATCAGCTATTTTTCGTTAATAGTGTTCCTCTAAACGAACGTCGCCTTCCTTCCACAGATTTCCATTCGAATTCATGAAGCAGGTTAGCAGTGCTCGCGTGTTGACCGAACCTCCGTTACCGAATCTATCAGCCCACCTCTGAAAACTTTAAGTGTCTTCATTTAAATCGATCTGGTACGATTCCTATACACTCGAGCAATACCCAAGACTGGATCTCACTTGTGTTCTATTTCAATTAATCACCCAATACATTCGGAGAAAAATCGTGTCTTTTCTGGTTTGATATCAAAATAACAGCTGTGGTTCTGAAGGAATATCGTCCTTCCTTTCTATTTCCTTATTAATACAGATAAAACCCTTATTTTTTAAAGTGTTAATTTCATAATGCATATTGTTAGAAGAATTGAGATTGACAAAGAGAGAAGGAAGAAAGGAAGGAAGGAAGCTTGGAGTTTAACGTCCCATTCACAGCATGGTTATTAGAGACGGAGCTTACGCTCGGATGTTTGGGTAAAGATGTGGAAGAAAATCGGCCGTGACCTTTGAAAGGAACAATCTCGGCATTTCCCGGGAGTGATTTAGGGAAGTCACGGAAAACATAAATCTGGATGACCGGAGGTGGATTTGAACCACCATCCTTCCGAATGAGAGTCCAGTGTGCTACCAATGCACCAAGTCGCTCGGTAAAGGGTTAAGGGCCACGAGAAGTACTAACTCAAGGCTTGATACCCACACAGCGCGGAATTATTTTTCTTTTAACTTTATTCTCAGAAGCTCAAAAAAGAAGTTCAAATGTTTGTTAAGCTTATGGGACTTAACTGCGGGGTCATCAGTACAACATACAAACTACTTATCAACTACCTTATACTAAGGACGGCACAAATATCCATGCCCTAGGGGGGATTCGAGCCCCCGACCGTAGTGGCCGTGCAGACCGTGACTGGAGCGCCTCAGTCCCCTCGGCCACCGCGGCCGGCCCTCAGAAGCTATCAATTGCCCGCATATGACTGCACTACATCGTTATAAGTGATTTTTTTCACAATCACGCCGTTAGTTTTGCAATACAGTCCTTCATTCTAGAATGACATCAAAATGAATGTTTTATAATTTTAATCTGATGAATCATTATTATTAAAACAACATTTATTGTATAAATACATATAAATGTCTCAAAAGTTGAAGAAAGTTCAAATAATATAAACCCAACTACGATGAAGTCTTCAGTATCTTCTGTATGAACCTCAACTTTGTAGCTGCGCCCAACCACGTTGCAATTGACAGTACAAGCTAAATCTGATCTGCAGTGGGAGCAGGCGATTGAAAAAAATAAAAATGTGGCACTGTATACGAATTTTTACAGACAAGAATAAAAAAGTAAGCCGCCGTTCTCGTCAGCGCTATCTGTGTTAAATAAATAAACAAATACCTTGGCAATGCCGGGTTTTCAGCTAGTTTGGAGATAAATGTCATAATTGTATACTTTTAAATACAATTTGTACTGTACAATAGAGAGGTAAGAAAGAAATATAAACACTCAACACCCTGATGTTTTCTCGTCTATACCGTAGATAACGATAAATGGTAACTTGCTAAACAGTACTAAGCCGCGCTGGCTCGATATACTGCTCCAACTAGCGTATCGAGATCGCGGGTTGCGTGGCTAGTTTCAGTTTGTCATTTGTCTTGCGGCCGGTGCTAGGTGCCTCGATCGCGAGTGTATATCTGGTGGAACTTGCGAAAGGCACAGGTAGTTAGGCAGCAACTAAGGAGATGGCCAGAGGGCCTTAAGAGCGAGGCAGTGAGAGTGTGTGTTCAGCCAGCAAGTGGTGTGGGTTCGACGGCGGTAGTCAGAACGGGCATGGGCCGGGCGTGCTGATAATGTTTTCCGGTGGTGAGGCAATGGCAGGGTGAGCAATGTCGCCTAGTGTGTTCCATTTGATGACTGTGGCCTCATGTACTGGGATTTACCTGCTTCTCCGGAGTCTTCAACTTGCATTGAGATCAGACTCGCTTATATCTCCGCTTCTCGAGGCACCCTGACACATCGTATACAACTGTTTTGGACTTTGCAGTTAATTAGTTGCTTTGCTTGACTATGTGTAATTATTTGCGTTACTTGGCGTCTTTACCTCCTGGTTGTGTTTTCCTCCTATAGGAAAATTATGCCAACCATTAGTCGTATTTTTGGGCAATTTAGAACTTCCTTTCGCATTAAGGCTGTAGCTCCTTAATTCGTCCGGACACTCCTTAAACCATATCACATACTTTGTGTGGCTACTCGCCGTTCTCTTGCTGGGAAAGACATTACTGCTCCGAGTTTGCTGCAATGTGAATTGTTTAGCGTTTATCATTGATTCATTGATGTTGCTTCTCCTCTGCTGTAATTTGAAGTCTTGTCTTAAAATTCTAGGTTTTTATGTAACTGTAATTGACGACGGTAACTGTAAGCATTGTTTTGCTGATTTAATTCCTGCCTTTCAGGCAAGTTGAACTTTTTTATTTTTTATTATTATTTTTTTTAATTATTTGTTTTTATATGTTATTGGCGAAGGCTACTGTAAGCATTGTTTACTAATTTAATTTCAACCCTTCAGGCAAGTTGAAGCCTTTTCTTAAATGTCAATGATCCCGGCTATATTTAATTACGTCTCGGGCAAACTAGTGTTATATTGTCATTTGTGTTTTTTTTTTTTTTTGCTTTAACATAGCGTGCTAGAAATACTGAATGTAAGGTAACACAACCCAGATATTTCTAATTCCACGTTGGTCTAACCTTACGTATATACAGTTAATATTAATTTACCTGTAAAATCAGTAACCCCTTCGTAATTGAAGAGATTCTCAGGTACATTACTTTCACATGAGAGTAACTGACTGCCATCCCGGTGGAGCCCACTGAGCCCTCAGTGTCATAGCACATTGATGCACAGGATCGTCACCTACTCTGTATGACGTAGCACGACTGCCCTCAGGCCTTTTCTCGTCGCTACAAGACGCTGGGCTGTGGCCGCAATGTCCGACAGGTGGGGGATATGTGGCGACTGCATTCGGCGGCCCACCCACAGGTAGCTTCATAGGCGACAACCCAGGCCCGTACACCGACAACGCAGAGACGGAAAATTTTGCAGCTGGGAAGACTGAATTTAGATGCAAGGCAGCAAAATTCACAGAAAATGTCAGGAGGGGAGCGCACAGTTTACGGTTGCTTTCCTCGTGTCTGAAAACTGTTGAAATATTCATAACAACGTCCTGTTGGCATAAACTCCCTACCGCCGTCCAGCTGACACCGAGAGAGAGAGAGACAGAGAGAGAGAGAAAGAGAGAGGGGGGGAGGGAGGGACGGAACTGAGGGGGAGGAAGAGACATAGCTTCTTCTTTCACAGATCGTTTAATGCCGTGTCATAAAGAGAACTTCTGCAGTAGTTATTAAAATGAAATAATGTTCTGCCAACATCGCAAGTATAGTTTTATTTTCATGGAAGACTGCTTTCACCACACAAAGGTACCAGATAATGTGATGTAACATTTACACTACTGTCCATTAAATTTGCTACACCAAGAAAAATGCAGATGATAAATATATTATACTAGAACTGACATGAGATTACATGCAATTTGGGTGCAAAGATCCTCAGTACCCAGAACAACAACCTATGCCTGGGTATTCAGTCAAAAAGAGCTTGGATGACGTGCAGAGGTACAGATGCCCATGCAGCTTCAACATGATACCACAGTTCATCAAGAGTAGTGACTGGCGTATTGTGACGAACCAGTTGCTAGGCCACCATTGACCAGACTTTTTCAATTGGTGAGTGATCTGGAGAATGTGCTGGCCAGGGCAGCAGTCGAACATTTTTAGTATCTAAAAAGGCCCAACCAGGACGTCAACCTGCGGTAGAGAATTATCATGCTGAAATGTAGGGTTTCGCAGTGATCGTATGAAGGGTAGATCCACGGGTCGTAACACATCTGAAATGTAACGGCCACTGTTCAAAGTACCGTCGATGTGAACAAGAGGTGACCGAGACGTGTAACAAATTGCACCCCATACCATCACGCCGGGTGAGACACCAGTATGGGGAAGACAAATACACTCTTCCAACGTGCATTCAACGCGATGTCGCCAAACACGGATGCGACCATAATGATGCTGTAAACAGAACTTGGATTCATCCGAAAAAATGACGTCCATTCGTGCACTCAGGTGCGTCATTGCGTGCACCATCAAAGGCGCTCTTGCCTGTGATGCAGCGTCAAGGGTAACCGCAGCCATGATCTCCGAACTGATAGTCCATGCTGCTGCGAACGTCGTCGAACTGTTCGTGCAGATGGTTGTTGTCTTGTAAACGTCCCCATCTGTTGATTCTGGGATCGAGACGTGGTTGCACGATCCGTCACAGCCTGTCATCTCGACTGCTAGTGATACGAGGCCGTTGGGATCCAGCACGGCGTTCAGTATTGCCCCCTGAACCTACCGATTCCATATTCTGCTAACAGTCATCGGATCGCGACCAACGCGAGCAGCAGTGTCGCGATACGATAAACCGCAATCGCGATAGACTACAATCCGAACCTTTATCAAAGTCGGAAACGTGTTGGGACGCATTTCTCCTCCTTACACGAGGCATCACGACATCGTTTCACCAGGCAACGCCGGTCAACTGCTGTTTGAGTAATCGGTTGGAAACTTTCCTCATGTCAGCTCGTGGGAGTCGCCACCCACAACACGTTCTTTCTGTCAGTTAAATTTCGCGTTTGTAGCACTTCATCTTCGTGGTGTAGCAATTTTAATGGCCAGGAGTGTATATTTGAAGATCTCTACATTATGGTTGATTTATGTACAAACGGAACTCAAATGTAAAAGAAAATATGTACAATGTAATTCGGCACTGTACCCTTCACTTGTACTCTCGATGTCACCACATAATTTGTGTGCTGCAATTGGTCGTTAATGAAATTTACACTCGATAAAAACATAGACATTTGGTTTGCAGATTACAGTAACCAAGAGTGCCCGTAATACCCGACAATAGATCATCAAGGGAGTGTCGTCCAGATTGTTTCACTACTCAACTACAATTCGGAGTCAATCTCTCAGATCTTATCTCGTCCAGAAAATAAAATAAAGAGACATGTTTTTAACGTACGCAGGCAGAGTTCATGTCTGGAGAAGAAAGTGACAATTGTAATCTTACGAGCGCTAGAATTATGTAAGACAAGTGCCTAAAAATGCTGGCGATATACGTCCCTGTACCGTATAGCCGTTTGACTGCCTAGTGGCGTACGGTGTCCCCCCATAATGACACCCCAAAACATCAGGAAACCACCACTTTGTTGCACTGGCTAAACAGTGCGTCTAAGAAGATCAGTTTGACCTAGCTGCCTCCAAAAGCGTTTCCTACGATTGTCGAAGGCAGATGGTAGTCCTATATGAGAATAACATTTGATGCCAATTCAAACTAGGCCATTCAGCTATTGGACCCATCTTTATCTCGCTGTGTGGTGTCTAGGTGTCAAAGGTGGGGAACGTAATGGACGTCAGGAATGAAGTTGCTTGTAATGCAGCCTACTCCTTACAGTTTGTGTCTATACGTCGTAAATCATTATTCATCATTCAAGAAACTTACGGCTATGTATGAAACTCGGCATCGGTCGATATTTAATAATAATATTAATAATAATAATAATAATAATATGGTTTTCTGTACCGCAGGACCTAATTGAGGAGTAAGACTCCATGGTCATGGAATAAGTTAATAGATGAAGTTTAACTCGAGAATGGTAATAGAAAATTTTTAAGTAGTCCGATGCACACGACACTCTTAAGACTAAGTGTAAAGAATCAATAAAAAAATGAATTAGCTTAATTGCTTAATTTTTCTAGGAGTTTCTCGACAGCATAAAAGGAGTGAGCCTTAAGGTAACTCTTCAATTTAGATTTGAAAGCGCGTGGGTTGGTGCTAAGATTCTTTAGTTCTTATTGAAAATGGATGCTGCAGAATACTGCACACCTTTCTGTACAAGTGTCAAGGTGGTATGATGCAAATGTAGATTCGACTTCTGTCTAGTATTCATCGAGTGAAAGCTAATAACTCGTGGGAATAAGCTGATATTATTAACAACAACCGACATTAAAGAAAAAACGTATTGTGACGCCAGTGTCGAAATTCTCAGACTACTGAAAAGGGGTCGACATGAAGTTCGTGAACTTAGACCACATATTGCTGCAACTGCCCGTTTCTGAGCCAGCACATCCTGCTATTCTCAAGGCAATGTGCAACGACGTTTAAGACCTCCGTTCTCAGTGACAACATACAGGCAACACACACCGAGCAAGTACGCACACAGCGCCATTTAATGACCAAACATGAAAACCAACAGGGCATTAATTTTGTTTCTCTGTTTTTGGACAACTGAGAGAGCAGGATTCCATGTAGGATCTGATCAAAAGCCTCCATCTCTATTCAACAGGTTGGCCGCTAGTTTCATTTCAATCACTTCCTTGATTACACAATCCCAATTGCTGAAAGTGCATGGCCAAATTTCCGTTTTGCATTCACCTGTGTCCAAGCTACGTTCGGCAATAGCAGACACGTTAGGTTGATGCAAACGCGTGTGACGTTGATGCTCAATACATCGGTCCTCGACAGTCCTAATTGTTTCACCAAAAGATGACATGCCACGGCTGCATGGGATACGGCAGACACAGACCTTGCGCAAACACAAATCAGCAACAACGGACCCTAACAGCGCCTTAATTTTACAAGGTAGTGGAAACACGCATTTCACATTTACGTATAATACTGCCAATCATGTTACAAATTCTGCTGATATATGGCAGAGAGGCCTTTACCTTGGGTGTCTGTGATATCATCACTAGACCGTTGCGCATTTGTTTGATAGCACAAAGCTCTTTTAATCTACCCTTCTGGCGAAAAGGGAACTCCAGATGGGACCAATCGGCAGACAAACTTTTCGGATTTGAAAGAGTGTCCTGTACACTAAGGTATGTAGGACCACTTCACGCTGAGCCGGGTGGTGACAACTATCAGTCTGCAGATACATTTCCTGTAAACAGCATGTCCCAACGTAACTTCTACCTTCCTCTTAACCAACAAATCAAGTAAGGGAAGGCAACCACTTTCTCACCTCCATGGTGAAAGGGATGTTAGTGTGAAATGAATTTAGATGTTCCAAACAAATTATTCAATATCTCACCACCATGAGGCCAAACAACGCTGCTGACTCCAAAGTAACTTCTTTAAAATCCTCCGTGAATAAATTACCAATAAAAGGTGACAATTTTAACACGAATTACTTACAGAAAGATGGAAAAGGTGGTAGAAGCTGATCTCGTCGAAGATCAGTTTGGATTCAGGAGAACTGTAGGAATACAGGAGGCAACATTCTCTTAAAGACTTATCTTACATTAAATAAAGGCAAACCTACATTTCTAGCTTTTGTAGGTTTGGAGAAAGCTTTTGACAATGGTGATTGGAATACACTCTTTCAAATTCTGAAATCAGCAGGAGTAAAATGTACGGACCGGAAAGTTATTTACAATTTGTACAAAATCCAGACAGCAGTTATCAGAGTTGAAAGACATGAAAGGGATGCAGAGGTTCTGGAAGGGAGTAAGACAGGGTTGTGGTCTTTCTCCAATGCTATTTAATTTGTACATTGAGCAAGCTGTAAAGGAAAGCAAGGAGAAACTTGGAGAAGGAATTAATGTTCAGGGTGAAGAATTAAAAACATTGCGTTTTTCCGTTGACATTGTAATTATCTCAGAGACAGCAAAAGAGTTGGAAGAGGAGTTGAACGGAAGGGACACGTACGGGTGATGCAGAACGTATTAGATCACGTAACGAAACAATAAAGGTGATAGATGCGTTTTGTTACTTGGGCAGTAAAATAACATGCGATGGCCGCAGTACAGAGGATATGAAATGCAGAATGGCAATGAGCAGAAAGGCGTTTTTGAAAAAAAAAATTGGTTAACATCTAATATTAATTTAAGTATAAGGAATTCCTTTCTGAAGGCATTTGTGTGCAGTGTGGCCTTGTATGGGGCCGAAATATGGACGATAAACAGTGTTGACGGGAAGAAGATAGAGGCCTTTGAAATTTTGTGTTACAGAACAATGTTGAAAATTAGGTGGATGGATCGCGTAACTAACGAGGAGGTACTGAACAGAATTGGAAAAAAAAGGAATCTCTGGCATACCTCGACTAAAAGAAGGGGTCGATTAATAGGACACATTCTTGGACATCAAAGAATTGTAAATTTAGCAATGGAGGGAAGTGTGTGGGGTAAAAATCGCAGAGGCAGACCAATAGATAAATACAGTAGCAAATTCAAATGGATGTAGGTTGCAAATATTATGAGGAGATGAAGAGGGTTGCTCAGGATATAGTAGGGTAGGGAGCTGCATCAAACCAGTCTCCGGAGTGAAGATCACAACAAAAATAGGTGACAAGGAACTTGCCATCGCAACTCCATCTGTCTCTTCATAGTACTGGAACCTATATAAAAAGTATTTAGAAGTCAAGATAAGTCCGATTAAATTCGTTAATTCAGTACCCAGCCTATCCTCAATTAAACACAACGAATCAAACAGAGGAACTCGAGTGAAGAGAGAAACCACAGCAGAACTGACCAAAATATCAGAGTCATTCAAATGAATTCCCTCCAATCGACGTAGGAAAGCAGTAGATATGGTGCCCACTAGGGGGATCAACAAACTAGCACGATGTTTTGCTGCATTATATTTCGGAGCACTAATGTTGGACACAATCTCTCTAAGAGGACATCGTTCCCTGTGTACAAGGCCATATAACCTACGAGGTACAGCACAATAAGAATTGAGACTCTTGACCAGGAACTTTTCTTAGGGAGATTGTTAGTCTTCTTCACCTTTTTGTTAGGTCAGCTGTTAACACAGTGCTATCCTGAATCAGAAAATCAGAAAGTAAACACTGCATGTTTTAACATAATCCTGCTTGTTTAAAACAACAGTTGCATTTCCCTTGTCCGCAGGCAAAATAACAATATCATGATCCACCATGATGAACGTAAAGCAGCTGCCTCAACTGTTGTTAAATAGCTCACAGGCGGATATGCCCTAGTCAACACACGACAAGCTTTCCTCATAACCTTCACATTAAAGTCAGAAAATAGTTTAAAAGCAGTGGATAACCTGTTGAATAGGGTTGGAGGTTTCTGCTTAAATTCTGCATGGAATCCCACTCTCTCAATTGACCAAACACAGAGGGTCAAAATTAATACCACCTCGCTCTCTGAACATTGATGTTTATTGCCGATACTGCTGTTGGATATCATCTTTGGTCTTGTGATGGCGCTGAGTGCTTGCTTTCTTGCTCTGTGTTGTCTTTCTGTTCCAATTGAGAACCGAGTTTTTAGACGTCGTTGCACATTGCTTACTCGCTGCAGTATTGCCTTGAGAATGACAGGGTGCGCCTGTGATGAAATATCAACCGATGTCGAGTTTCATACCTGGCTGCATACCCGTAAGTTGTATTTTAATACATTTAAACCACTGTGAGACGAATAATGACAAATTGTTAATAACAGTGATTTAATTCTGAATAACATAAAATAATAGCATATGATTTACTAGAAAATCCAATACTTAACTGAAATAATCACAACATGATACATTGGGCGAATGGATGGGCACGTGTCGACGTGATTGAATAAAATCTTCTGGCGTTTACAGTAGGATTCTAACTACCTGACACTGGCCAGAGATACTTCACAATTTCCGATTGTATCTTCTTCTAACGAACATTCTTATTAATAAGAGTGCCGTATTAATTAAATCTTAATGGAAGTACGGTACTTAGCTGACACAGATGAAGGGATCATGAAGTTTCTGACTTGATCAAACCAAAAGTGTTGCGCATTACTGCGAAATTCGTACTTTGCCTCAATTGTAGTGCGACTACTTCTTCTTTTTTGCCGAGAACTTCCTGTAGTCTAAATGTACCTTTTTAGCGGTAATGTATTTTTCGGGCTGAGTATTGCTTTTCCTGTACTTTGTGTGGTGTCGCACAAGTACAAAGTGCGCGCCACCTACTTTCGCCGCGCGCCGCCATGCACGCACGGCGCGGCGTTCTCACGACGACAGCCACGAGCGCCCTCTGCGACAACTCCGCTCGTGGCCACCACTGAAGGACATCGTTCACTCCGCACTTCGGACTGAGATAGCAACCAGTTAGGACCTTCGTAATCAGATAGGCACCAGTGAAGACTTTGCTATCGTACAGGCACTAGGCAGACCTCTAACAACTATGTATCAACATTCTGCAGTACTATGTAAAAGTTAAGTATTGTTACATTCTGTGCAATATATATCTCTTTCTAATTTACCCTAGTGTTTATAGTTTCTGGCTGCTCCCCTCCGTACCTGCACCAGCGTGCTATCTATATTCCTGTGTCGGTCTCATCCACCCGGCCACCGACACCTACGACGAGGCTGGGACACAAAAGCGGCGACGAAGTTGGGACACAAAAGTGGCGACGAGGATGGGATGCAAAAGTGGCGACGAGGAGTGATAGAACCTTGGACCAGCCCGCTTACAGCAGCCAGACAGCAGCAGTCGGAGCACACAAAAATTTCTCCCGCCCACCCACCCTTATTATAACAATTTTGGGGAAAGATATTTTGTTACGTGTTTTGTGGACTTTTTTGTTGCAGAGCGTCCTCTTTCATATTGCATTTGTGTTTTGTACTAATTTACTTGTATACGCGGTGCCTAATCGGTCAGCATGGCTACTAGCCCGAACCCAAACTTAATGGAAATTATTCAGTTACAGACGGCGCAAATCACTCAACTACTGTAGGCCGTGTCGCAGTTGAAGGCACAGGCTGCTCACCAACAACAACAGCCGTCACACCAGCAGCCCACACCTGCCGCTGTACCGCTCCCTACGTTCCGCCAGTACAACGAACGTGAGGAAGAATGGAGCGACTACTTCGCACAGTTTCAAGAACTCGTCGCGGCTCATCAAATTACAGGTCAGAGAGTGAAGAACCTTTTCTTATCGATTGTGGGCCCCCGGACCTTCGTATAATTGCAAAAACTTTTCCCTCACGCCTCTCCTCGTGATGTAGACTTTGAACAAATTGTAGATGCACTGAATGCTCATTACGAGAGGAAAGTTCTCGTAGCCGCTGCGCGGTACCGATTTTTCAGACTTAAAAAATTACCGCGGCAGTCACACCAAGAGTGGATTACGGAATTGAAGGGCTTAACCCGCCATTGTAAATTTACTTGCTCTTGTGGACTTTCGTATAGTGACGTGATGTTGAGGGATGGGATTACGCAGAACATTCAGGACCCCAGAATTAGGGTAGCAATTCTGAAACAGTCAGACCCTTCATTAGACAGTGTACTGCAGCTTATTGAAGCGCATGATACTTTTGACTTAGCTGATGTAGAAATGCAAAGCCACAGTGTTAATTCAGTGCGCTGCAACGGACGCTTTCCTAGCCGTTGTTCTCAGTATAGCACTAGTGATTCTTATTTTTCTACCGGCCGTGCTGAATAGACAGTGTACAGTAGCCAGTGTAAAAGTGCGACACAAAGGTCGCCCCGTCGTGTTAGAAACAGTAATTTGAAGAATGGGCGCCAACGCTCATTTCAGAAAAATGTTCGTAAGTCTTGCCCTCAGTGTGTGTCTCGCCACAAGCCTGCTCATTGCCCTAGTCGCAACGCAACCTGTTATCAATGTGGCAAATCGGGACATGTGCAGTCTGTGTGTATGCAAATTCAAAACTCAAAGAACAGTAACGTTAGAAACGGTGCTTCGCAAAGTGCGAGAACAGTTCATTCTGTAAATGTTATACGGGCTGTGGAATTGAACAGTGCTTTCCTTGGATCTCAATTTCAAGAATGTAGTTCTGCGCCTATGGCAAAACGATGTAGTGCACCACGTAGCAAGTGCCAACGAGCGCGTAAAACAGTGCAACGGAAACGGGTTCGGGACAAGCAAAATGACTATGAACAGTGCATTCCTGTAGTGAAAATAGTGCCTTCTGCAACTGCTCCTTGTAATAGTGCCCAGTACTGTGTAGCTAGTGACAGTAGACTTGTTGTAGATACTGAAAGTAATTTTAGTGCAGTAGCATCGCATTGCGCGGACGCCGATCCGGCGGTAGTGCCATCTAGTGACAGTGTTGTTAATCCCCTGCGTGCCGAGTCTGAGTCGCTTCCTTCACTACGCGGCCCGCGCATACGCAGCACACAAACCGTAGCAGACGTTGCCCACATTCGCGCACCTGTCGTGCGCCAGAAGCACAAACTTTTTGTAAATCTCTCCATAGGAAATAAGACTGTGCAATTTCAGCTTGATACTGATTCCGCTGTTACATTAATTAATAAAGATACTTATGAACTTCTGGGTTCGCCAAAATTGTCGCCGTCACAGCAAGTGTTAACAGCTTATACAGGTGAAAATATTCCCGTGCTAGGAACATGTAGCCTGCCCGCCTCTTTTCAAGGTGTAACAAAAACAGTTGCTTTTGTAGTTCTTCGGGCCAAATCGACACAGAACATTTTTGGACTAGATGCTTTTGACTTGTTTGGTTTATCAATTCAAAGAGATATGCTTCAAATTTCGTCAATAGTGCCTCAGTATAAAACCAATGCATTGTGTGAAAAATATAGTGACTTGTTTTCGCCGGAACTAGGTTGTGCAAAAGACTTCGTGGCACATGTAACTTTAAAAGATGTACTTCACCTGTAAAGGAGACCGCGTATAAAACGCTTGTACGACCACGTCTTGAGTATTGCTCAAGTATTTGGGACCCGCAGCAGATCGGTTTGAAGGAAGACATAGAGGCGGTTCAGAGGCGAGCAGCTAGATTTGTTACCGGTAGGTTCGACCAATGCGCGAGTGTCTCGGAAATGCTCCGGCAACTCAATTGGGGATCGCTGGAAGAAAAACGACGTTCTTTTCGTGAATTTCTGTTAAGTAAATTTAGAGGGCCGGAATTTGAAGCTGAGTGTAGTACGATCTTGCTGCCGCCTACTTACATTTCGCGTAAAGATCACAAAGACAAGATAAGAGAAATTAGGGCTCGTACGGAGGCATATAGGCATTCTTTTTTTCCTCGTTCAATTTGGGAGTGGAATAGGAAAGGAAATACCTAGTAGTGGTACGGTGTACCCTCCGCCACGCACCTTACGGTGAATTGCGGAGTATGTATGTAGATGTAGATGTAAAAGAATCTGCAGTTCCAAAATTTCGTAAAGCTAGACCAGTGCCTATCGCATTGCGTGATTCAGTTGCCGAAGAACTTAAACGTTGGCAAGATAGTGGGGTGATTTCTCCTGTTTCTGCGAGTCAGTGGGCCTCGCCTATAGTAATTATACCCAAGCCGTCCGGAAAACTTCGGCTCTGTGCGGACTTCAAATCAACAGTGAACAGTCAAACAATTGTAGACACTTATCCCCTGCCCAGACCTGACGAACTAATGGACAAATTAGGACAGTCTCGCTTCTTTTCCAAGATTGATTTAGCAGAGGCATACTTACAGATTCCACTTGATGACGAGTCAAAAAAGTTTTTCGTCATTAATACTCACATGGGCCTTTTTCAATTTCAACGCCTACCCTTTGGCAGTTCTTCCGCTATTTTTCAGTGCTTTTTGGAACAGCTGACAGTTTCTGTACCGTGTTGTTCGAACTATTTAGATGATATTGTGGTATTCGGACGTACAGTTGAAGAACATTTAGCAAACCTGGAGTGCCTTTTCAAAGTTTTGACTGCAGCAGGTCTACGTTGCAATAAAGCAAAGTGTTCGTTTTTTCAAACTGAAATAGAGTACCTAGGCCATGTGATTAATGCCCAAGGAATCCATCCCTTACAGTCACATCTTCGAGCAATCAAAGACTTGCCTCTTCCTAAGAATGTGCATGAATTGCAAGCAGTGATGGGAAAGCTTAACTATTATTTCAGGTTTATTCCCAATGCCTCTCAGATTGCAGCTCCACTGCATCACTTACGTAGGAAGAATGTTCCTTTTGTATGGTCTAAAGATTGTCAGGTTGCCTTTGACAAACTAAAGTCTGCACTACTCAGTGATGCATGTTTGATTCCCTTTGACCCACAGAAGCCTGTAGTGTTAGCAGTTGACGCCTCGTCGTACGGTCTGGGTGCCGTTCTGTCGAATCGTATTGGATGTCACGATCGTCCTATTGCCTTTGCATCCAAGCTACTGACGCCGACGCAACAGAATTACAGTCAGATAGAAAAGGAGGCCTTAGCAATCATTTAGGGCGTCACAAAGTTTCATCATTATCTCTATGGCAGAAAATTCTATTTGTTGACAGACCACAAGCCTCTCATGTCGTTGTTCTCACCCACAAAGCCGATTCCGCCACGTACGGCACAAAAGCTTCAGAGATGGTCCTTGATATTGTCTAATTATCAGTATGAGATTTTGTACCGACCTACCACTAAAAACGCCAACGCGGACACACTTTCCCGACTTCCGGTTGGCCAGGATGTGTCGTTTGATTCTTCGGAAATGGCATGTTGTCAGATAGACTCCAGAGATGCTTCCGCTGTCGCAGATTTCCCTTTGAACTCTCGTCGGGTTGCACAGGAAACAGCTGCGGATGCAGACTTAAGTGTGGTAGCACGTTTTGTTTGCTCAGGGTGGCCTGCCAGAGCCAAAGACATTGATCGGCCTCTGGTTCGACGTTATTTTGCACAACGTCATGCATTATCTTTAAGTCAGGGTGTACTGTTGTTGCATACCGACAACGACCAAGCAAGAGTGATTGTTCCTCGTTCCCTGCAACGAGAAGTGTTACGTCTCCTGCATCAAGGACATTGGGGCATTGTTAGGACAAAGCAACTGGCCAGACGTCATTGTACCTGGGTTGGTATGGACGCTCAGATAGAGAGCAGGACATCACAGTGTACAGTTTGTGTGGAGCATAAGGCGGCTCCTCCACAGCGTTTCTCAGACTGGCAACGCCCCAAGGGACCATGGCAACGTTTACATATTGACTTTGCCGGACCTTTCTGGAATACGCGCTGGTTAATTGTTGTAGACGCTTTCAGCAAGTTTCCTTTTGTGATTGCCATGAACTCAACGACAGCTTCTAGTACAATCAGTGCCTTAACATCAGTGTTTTGCATCGAAGGCTTGCCTGATACTATCGTCAGTGACAATGGACCTCAGTTTGTTAGTGCGGAATTTCAACAGTTTTGTCGTGTGAATGGCATTCAGCATATCACCACCGCACCTTTTCACCCTCAGTCCAATGGTGAAGCAGAACGTTTCGTTCGAACATTCAAGTCTCACATGGAGAAGATGAAAGGTCAGCACTCCAGGCAGCAAGCTCTTCAAATTTTCCTGTCTACGTATCGGTGCATGCCATGTGACGGCCCGTCTCCTGCCGAGCTGCTACACGGCCGCCGTCACCGCACTCTCCTTCACCTGCTGCAGCCTCCCACGCACCGAGTCGGTTCGTATGGCGCTACGCGTTTTCAGGTTTCTACGCCGGTGCTGTACAGGGTGTTTGCTGGCAACAAGACAAGATGGACGCCGGGCACCATTCAGCGCGTGCTCGGTCGCAATATGTATGTTGTACGTTCTTCCACAGGGTCGGAGCTGCGGCGCCACGCAATCCAATTGCGCCTGCAGAGGCCACGCGATCCTGTCTCGGGTTTCTTGATTCCAGACCCAGTTCACCGCCAGGGAGCACAACCACATCGTTCGTCCCCGGACTACGAGATCGTCCCGATGGAGATCGACGCAACGCCGCCGCTGTCGCCGCCGCAGATGACAGCGTCACCGAGAGGGACTCCGGGACCGTGCGGGCCCCCCCAGCTTGGGCCACGCACCTCAGAAGAAGATGACCTGCTCAATCTGGGCGGCAGGGTGCGCCCTTCCCCAGGTATCGGTGGGTTCCCTGGAGGATCGCAAGGCGGATGCCGGGGCGCGGACGGCGTCTCGATCCCAGCCTCAGCTACGACGCCCGTCCCACCAGTAACGCCCCCGCCCAGGCCCTCCTCCCAGTGCCGTCGCCGTGGCCCTCAGCCCTACGCCACGACGGCGCGGCGGTTTGGGGGGGAGGGGTGTGGTGTCGCACAAGTACAAAGTGTGCGCCACCTACTTTCGCCGCGCGCCGCCATGCACGCACGGCGCGGCGTTCTCACGACGACAGCCACGAGCGCCCTCTGCGACAACTCCGCTCGTGGCCACCACTGAAGGACATCGTTCACTCCGCACTTCGGACTGAGATAGCAACCAGTTAGGACCTTCGTAATCAGATAGGCACCAGTGAAGACTTTGCTATCGTACAGGCACTAGGCAGACCTCTAACAACTATGTATCAACATTCTGCAGTACTATGTAAAAGTTAAGTATTGTTACATTCTGTGCAATATATATCTCTTTCTAATTTACCCTAGTGTTTATAGTTTCTGGCTGCTCCCCTCCGTACCTGCACCAGCGTGCTATCTATATTCCTGTGTCGGTCTCATCCACCCGGCCACCGACACCTACGACGAGGCTGGGACACAAAAGCGGCGACGAAGTTGGGACACAAAACTTTGAAAGCTTTGTTATGATTCGCATTTATTTTATTAATTAATCCGTCGGAATTCCTTCCACATCCTGCACAAAAACAATCCTAGCTTGTGCTCCTTCTCTAATGATTTTATGACGAGACGTTAACCGCTAACGTTCATTTCTTCCATTATTTAATCAGTGATTAAAATTTGTAAGTTATCAACCTCCCGACCTAATCGTTTGCTCACATATTGAGTATGCGACCAGAATTCATTTCTCACTTTTGTATTTATATTTTTTAGTTGTAAGTTTTTTTCGTGACCCTTTATATCGATCTTCATACATACCACCTATTTACCGGGTTATTACTTCGGGACTTACAGCTTTTCTAAACCATCACGAAATTAGCTACACAGATCAATTGATAGCTCTGTTAAGGCAGCAATTAGTTTGGTGTGTTTATCACGTAACTACATTTATTCAATCAATTTGTTGGAAAGTAGTTATTATATTACTTGTCAAAATATTTACTTGGTAGAATCTGTTTCAGTTTTGTTTAGTATTCATGCCATATAATAATTACACAATGTATGTTAAAATTTTTCTTGACAAAAATTCTATTGAGTTTTGATATTTATGGGTCATGTGTTCCAACTTCCTCATATTCTTGTTTTGAAATTAATCGGGATAGAAATCTTTGCTATGTCGATACTTTGAATTCAATGCTGAGGCCACTCTCTTTAATTCAATTAGTGCTAAATAAAATCCGTCAGACAACTTCAGTGAACGATTGAATTTCGAGGAGCTATTCGCAGCTGAATACGCCCAGCTGACGCACACCACTTTAAGCTCACACCGATCATTCCGCGAGTTACTAAAACCTCTCACTACATATCTGTTTAGTTGTCGGAACGTAGCACCTACGCTGAATTGCAAGAAAATTATGACCACCGTTCACTGCTACACTGATTGTTATATACTGGTGTAGTGTATGTTACTTCCGACTTGTCAGAAAAAACATAAATGTGGTCTTGAGTCACGACCTGTCTACAAATTCCCTAAGTGTATAGGAACAGGAAAAGAAGAGAAATGATAACCTTGGGCTACTACAGGTCGATGAAATGATTCATTGGCGACGAGTGTCAGGCCGGGATTCGAACCTCTTGGCTATCCGGATCACGCGTTTCACTCACCCAAAATTTTCACTTGTTAAGAAAGTAACGGCCCATCGTCCATGTACGGCTATGCTCGCTGTGCAGATTCCCGCATGACGTCAAACGATTTTTCCGCATCTCAGAAAGAACAGACGCCACACCAATTACAGGGTAAATCACATAAACGTGCATCGCAAATATTACGGAAATGGAAAGTGCTATTGATTTGCGGATTTCGCCGGATGAATTAGTAATCAAGGTTCGAATCGTTAGCTAATAAACAGATTTTAATTATCCACGGAAAATATACTTTTTGTGAATACATACACGTTTAAAAAAAAAAAAAAAAAAAAAAAAAACATACACCAATGCCTGTTGACATTAACAATATAAATTTGGGCCAATTAGAATGTCATTATATGTTTTGGACGACATTACAGCGTTCATTTTAATGAAATAAATCGCAGTTTGCGATCAGTTATGGCTTTAATGTACTAGGTTTAGATGGAAAACCAAAGTGTGGCGAATGAAAATTTGTGCCCGTCCGGGATTCGATCCCGGGAACTCCTGTTTACTAGGCAGACGCGTTGACCACACGGCCACCGAGGACACAGTGACCAGCCCACTTGCAGAGGGCTCTTCCCTGCACGTCTCCCGCCACACCAAAATAATTGTATACAAGCCGAGACTGGGCTCCTGACGACCATTAATTGTGTTTCGATACCTCATGGTCTGTTCGCGTGGCGAATGGAGATTTGGGTTTGGCGGGAGACCTGCAGGAAAGAGTCCGCTGCAGTCGGGCTGGTCACTTGGTTAAACGCGTGGTCAACGCCTCTGACTAGTAAGTAGGAGATGCCGGGTACGAATCCCGGCCGAGCAAAAATTTTCATTCGCCAAACTTTGGTTTTACATCTAAACCTAGTACAGTGAAACCATAACTGATCGCAAATTGCGATTTATTTTATTAATTAGAATGTCAGTGGAGTTTGTTGTACTTCTACAGTGCAACTTGTTTTCGAGATATCTCAATGTAAAAAGTTTCCACATCAGCACTTGCACGATACCTGTGGTGGCACACAGCAAAGAACGACACGATTGTGTATACTAGCGATTTGGATTCTGACCAGTAAATAGCTGACCGTCACAGATTGTGTTCAATGTCACTACCGGCAGCGACCATATAAGATTCCAGCCTAGTATGGAAAGATGGCTACCCACGAGTTACCATATCAATGTTATGTTCTAGCAGTCTCCAGTTATACGTCGTTGCGTACCACCGGGTGTATTTGGTATATCTTTATAAGCCGCGGCGGAGTGGTCAAGCACATTGAGCCGCTATGCTCCGATGCACAAGGCATTATATATATATATATATATATATATATATATATATATATATATATATATATATATATATATATTTGTCTGTATGTATGTGTGTGTGTGTGTGTGTGTGTGTGTGTGTGTGAATGTCTGTTCGGTGTACGCTTATCACATCCGAACGACAAGACGCAGAGACTTAAATATTTGTACAGTTACTAATTTATACCTGAAGAAGGTTTTAGACACGGTTTTATAGCGATCTGATAGATATTAAGTAATTTGAAGAATATAACGCGGAATGCGGAACAATAATTACTCTTTGAAAATGGTTTTATTGGTTGCATTGTTGCTTAAGGGTTGATAATGATAAAAGGGTGGAGTATATTGGGATGAAAGTTATCGGTGTATATAAAATTCTACGTGTGTCTGTGTTAATATTTCGCTCTGCAGCGAAAACTACAGAACGCAAACGAATGGTCTGTGTGTAATTGTTGTTCGAACTCTCCCGTTGTACACCATAGCAGTTCCATGGCGATAGCTATAAGGGGGTGGAAGATATGATGGTTGAAAGTCATCAAATCATAAAAGAAATCGGACTGAAGGCCAGCGACGACGTTTGCGACACTATAGCAAGGAGGTTACATACAGCAAAACGTGATGCCACAGACCATATCTTTGGTCTATGCGTGCTACAATGTCTTCAGCTCTTTCTCTGTAAGTATAAGCATACGAATAATGACATATAACAATGAATAAATAAAGCAGTAAAAAAGAAATTTCTTTTAATACAGCTCTTTAAAAAAATCGATTTGACGTTTCGCGTATTATGTCAAGTGATCGATCTGTGATATTATTACAATCACTATTGTTGAATTTCGTGATTGGATTCTTCGAAACTTGTGCATTTTTACGTGTGATTTGATCTACACTACTTACTTTCCTGATAATGTTGATTAAAAATGTTTGTTTCTAAAGAATCTATTGATTTCATTTCATCCATCAAAACCTCATAGCACACTACTGAAAGATAGCTTATCTATCATAATCATGCAACACGCGAGCGAAGCCGCGTGTTTAAGCTAGTATATATATATATATATATATATATATATATATATATATATATATATATATATATATATATATTCAATATGGACAATTCAAGATAGCGCCCATGTTCGGTACATACTGTGAAAGTTGCACCAGGTCTCCCAATTCATGCAGTTTTTTTTAAATAAAATGGTGCGATGCTCTGCGACTTATAACTCGCTCTGTAGCCCTGAATGGTGGAAAAAGAGAAGGACAATATCTTCCGTCCGGTCCCAAACTATTGCCCCGCCACTGTATCATCTTACCCCACATGAACGCTCGCCAACTTCTTGAAGCAAACACAGAGAGAGCCAGTGTAAGGTGGCATTGTCTCTAGCGAGGGCTCCCAGCGAATATATAGAAGCGCTGAGCTCCTCGTGGGCACTGCGTTACAAGGATGTGACGGTAGGACAGGGGGATGGCGAGGGGAGGTGGGAGGAGGGCGGTCGTCTCCAGTTGTCGGCCACGTGACCAGAGTTCCCGATCGCCTCGGCGCCGGAGACACAGCCGGGTGTTCCTCACCGGCCACGTGCTGCCGTCCGCTCCTCTGCAGCGCGCGCTATAATTCACCGCCTCCCCCACCCACACCCTCGCTACTACTTTCTTTCTCCGATTAGGCGCAGCAGCCGTCGCGTAGTACAATTTCTCCGTTCGGGAAAACAACAGTTACTTTATTAATACTTTATCTCTCACTGAGCCGTAAATTTGCTAAATTGCTACAGCTCGAAATTCGAACAGTTCCTCTCATCGTATGAAAAATTCTCTTTTATATCTCTTGCGAGCATATCTCCTCCCAGTCGCTGCGTTATATCTCCTCCCGCTCTCAACCCTACACATCCCCTCCTCTCTCTCTTCCTCTCTCTATCGCACACACACACACACACATACCCACACACACACACACACACACACACACACACACACACACACACACACACACACACACATATATATATATATATATATATATATATATATATATATATATATATATTATTTTCGATTATTCTTTAAAGAGAGCAATTGAACTTAAGTAATTATGACTTCTTTTTCCTTCGTTCTTCCCAAATTCTCTTCATGCGTTCACTGTGTTCTCTCTTGCGTTCTTCTAAAAAAATATTCAAATGTTTGTTAAGCTTATGGGTCTTAACTACTGGGTCATCAGTCCCTAAACTTACAAACTGCTTATCAACTACCTTATACTAAGGACGGCACAAATATACATGCCCGAGGGGGGATTCGAACCCCCGACCGTAATGGTCGTGCAGACCGTGACTGGAGCGCCTCAGTCCCTTCGGCCACCGCGGCCGGCTGCGTTCTTCTGACCACTTTTTTCCTGTTCTGTTCTTTGTGTGTTCTTGTTTAAGTTTATGTTTCTTTATAATGTTCCTGAACTGTTCTCTATTGTTTATGTTGTCTTGTGTGATTCCCAGTTCTTTAATATCCTCTTCTGTTTCAGTGATCCACTTCGTCTTGTTTGCTATCTCAAATATTTGCCTTGTGAGCCTTGTTTCATTCACCCTGCTGATATGTCCATTAAATTCCATCCTTCCCTTTCTGATGGTGTTCGTTATAGTTTCCATGTCTTTGTAGATCTCTCTAGTTGGCTGGTTTATCCAAATTCCTTCCCAAAACATTGAACGATATACTTTCCTCAAAATTTTTCTTTCCTGTTTGTCAATCTCCCTGATCTTCGTGTGACCATGAATCACTGTAGTTTCTGCAGAATAGAGTGCCTCTGGTGTGACTAATGTGTTGTAATGCCTTAGTTTTGCATTGACAGAAATAGATTGCTTATTGTAATGGTTCCAAGTTAGCTTATATGCTCTTTGTAATCTTGAGACCCTTTCTTGATTGGCTATTGACTTCAGTCCTGATGGTTGGATTATCTCTCCTAGGTATCTGAAGTGAGAAACTTGTGGCACTTTTCCATTCTGAGTTGTGATGGGGAGACTATCTGCAGGCTTGTTTTCCATATATTGAGTCTTTTCATAAGAGATTTGTAGCCCAGTTTTCTGTGAGATTTCATGAAGCTTCTCCAGTTCGAGTCTCGCTTCTTCTCTATTGTTTGTTAGAATAGCAAGATCGTCCGCTAAAGCCAGACACTTAACCCTGATTCTCTGCTCCATTTTTAATTCCCTTAATTTTTTCTCCGTGTCCTCACAATTTTCTCCAGTACCAAGTTAAACAAAAGGGGGGATAGTCCATCTCCTTGGTGGACACCAGTAAGGATGTGAAATGCTTCTGATGTTTCTCCCATGAATTTGACTTTAGAGGTTGTTCCCGTTAATGCTTGTTGGATAATTGACCTTGTTTTCCTGTCAATCAGAAATTCCTCTAATGTGTGGATTAATGTTTGCCTGTCTATTGAATCATAAGCCTTTTTAAAATCTACGAAAGTCACCATAGTGTGTCTGCATCTTCTCATTTGTAAAATAGTCTTTAGGTTCCATATTTGTTCGACGCAATATCGACCTTTACGAAACCCAGTCTGATACTCTCCTATTAACTGGTCCATCTGTTCTTCTAGTCTACTTAACAGGACCTTTGAAAAAAATTGGTATATTACTGGGAGCAGTGAAATTCCCCTGCAGTTATTTGGATCAGTTTTTGCAAAGAGGATGGATTAGTGCACATTTTCACTCTGCCGGAATTTGTTCAGTTTCCCAAACCTTTGATATAATTCTGTAAGTTGCTTGTGTAAGAGTACTGTCATTTAATTTCTACATTTCTGCTATATGCGAAAGGACACTCACTCACTGACTAAACACAAAATCTCGAAAAGTACTTCATCTATGAAGCTGGAATTTGGCAGGATTGTATAGGAATAAGACGTCAGCTAAGAAAGGATTTTGGGATAGGGCCAATAGTTCACGAGATCTGACGTCATAAACAATGAAAACTTTCCCGTTTTGTGGCACGTGATAGTGTGACTTTATCAGTTCACTATTAGAGAACTAGATCACTTATCGACTTGCAACAGGCTTTATGCATAATTTTAAACCTTTAGGAAACTTTTATCGCTGACAACAATAACAAAGTGATAAAAGGAAATAGGTTTGTTACTTACTACTTTTCCGCTGTTCACGGAGTAAAACTAGGGCATTTGGTATAACGTTACGATTTATTATTTCTACACTATATGTTGTATGTGCAGGAAACTTTACAGACAATATACAGACATATTCCTGAATGTACCTTCGAAATTGTATCACAGTAATGGCACGTGGTTCATGAGATATGAGCACATAAACAGTAACGTTAAAGAAAACCCGCCCCATCACGGAACAAGTTTAATCTTTTTCTTCTTTACTACTAACTGTATTCGCATCAGATTTGACAGACATACAGCACTTACACAAACGAATTTATACCTGAAAAATTGTACAATTGTACAACATAGCCTATAATTCAATAAATATGCGACTGGTAAAACCTTTTCACATCAGGCACCACGTTTTATTACATTTGTTATTACTGCTAAGACGCTCCTGTATTCCAGTGAGCTTAGAGAAATTCCTGAAAGATAACGGTGCTACAGAGAACTTTGCAGCAACTGTGAAGCGCATATCCCTGTAGGAAGAAGCAATAGACCTGTATAGAGCTTCAAGGGAAGGAAGAGAATGAAAGTATACATCCGACGAATAACTGTTATTTCCGACGATCTGGCTTTTAACTTTAAAAAACTGTAGTTTGCAGAAAAACTTGCACCTTTTATTACCTATACTAACAATAAAACTAAATGTAGGCCTGTCGCTACTCACTTCAATCTTCAAAACTATTGGACGAACCTTCATGCGGTTTTCACTGGAAACAAGAGAAACGATTGGGTCAACATATAGGCGTAATTTTGTTAAAATCGGCTCATGGAAAGAAAAGATATCGTAATTTTAAGTGATTTCAGTAACCTTTGTGTCTGTTCGTTCAACTATTAAGAACTTTTAATTTCCAAAACTACTTCACGAATTTTGCATGGGGTTTTCACAAGTAACTTGAGCGTAACTCTGGGCAACATATAGACTTCGTTTCATATAATTCGGTTCACGGAAAAAAAAATCGTAATTCGAAGCTTTTTATCTACGACCGTCATGTCTATCTCTTTGAACACGTTTATCTCCAAAACTACTAGACGGATTTTCGTGCGGTTTTCACTCGTAACTCGAGCATATCTTGCGGTTACATAAAGGCTTCAATAATTAAAATCGGATAAGAGAGAATAAAGATATCTTAATTTAATCATTTCTTTAAAAGCCCTAGTGTATGTCTGTTTGTTGAGGATAATTTCCAAAAGTACTACATCAACTTTAATGGGTGTCCACAGGTAAATAGTGAATAGTTTGGAGAGTAACATAGATTTCATTTAATCAAAATTGGACCAGATAAGGGAAATGTATCGTAATTTGTAGTTTTATGTATATAGTGTAAGTATGATGTAGTACAGCAAATCTTCAAGAGTATGATACAAAGATCCATGGGGTTTAATAGGTCAACTGAGAGTACCTTGGGGCAACATATAAGCTTCATTTCATCAAAATCGGATCAGGGGAAGAAAAGATATCGTAATTTCTAGTTTCTTGTGTATACTATGCCTGAATTGCTGCGTAGTATAACAAAGATCCGATTGAAGCGCTGTTACTGACATAGTATATCAAATAACTAACAAATGGCGATGCTGCGTTGTTTATTCTCACAACTAAGGTGTAATAAACAAGGGCTACAATATCCCTTACGGCAGTGTTATAGTATGTTAATGTTGGCAAAAGCCGTTAAATCCTTTTTGAAAAATCAGCAAAATACAATGAGGGGAATAATTATTTGTGTTGATAATGAAATAAATAATTAATGTTGTTCCGATCAGTAAATTATTAATCTCCCTAAGGTGAATATTTCGTTGCCAATGTTAACATATTAAATAGCTGCCACTGCAAGTAAAACATAACCCAGGTACGACACAAAAAAGTAATATTTTTACTAGCTGTATCCCGCATGCCTTGCATGCCATGGAAAGAAAGAAAGTTCTTCATTCCGCAGGTATCATTAGAATTTAAAACAAAACGACGTTCCTTCGCGTCTATCGATGTTTTCATTTATTAAGAAATCTTTTCAAGAAAACACGAATTTGTGTATTTTCCTTTCTGATTTCGGTGCGTACTTATTACATCTAGAGTCCATTCTGTTTAGAAATGCCTAGAAAACGGTGTGGTACAGTACAAAACAAATAGAGGCCCTGTTAGTTACGTAGTGCACCAAAGAACTAATAGTTCTGCTGCTGATTTTTTAAATATTTTTTTTAATTTTTTATTTCTTGTCGATGATTATGCCATAGAACAGCATCGAACCAATAAAGATGCTGTTGGTTTTGCAGTGCTGCAAAGAAACAATACATGATCGTGTTGTGAGTATTCCCTCAGTAACAGAAGTATTTTGAATTAAGAGCTGCAATCTTATCTCTGCAAATACAAACTAACTTTGAACACCGAATTTCTGATTACACTATGCTTTAGTGTGCGCCTCGGTTGCACAGTGGTAGAGTGCCAGACTACAAATCCAAAGGTCGCGCGTTCGATCCCCGCCAGGTCCTACGATTTTTATCTGTCACTTTCCACTTCTTTCACCTCCGGCAGTATTGCTCATGTGACAAATACCGAGTAGCACCGTGGTTCGGAACCCACGTTAAACTGTAGGTCCTCCTATAACTGGCTGGGTAAGTCAGTTCGAAGGTCGGAGGAAGGCAACGGCATACCACCTCCTAACAGGACCATGCCTAGTAAAGCACTGTGGTGTTCAAACCAATCTTCGGATTGTTGACTGCTTTACTTTTACCTCCTATTCAAAGCTTAATGACATTTCTTTGCTTCCTTTGACAGGGGAAATTTGAATTAAAAACATAATGGCATTGCTTCGTGTCTAATTTACATAAGAATTCTTTGCAAGGAAATTCGAATTTATGTACTTCCCTTTCTGATTTCGATGTATCTTCATTACATTTGGGTGCATTCTGTTTAGGAATGCTTCGAAAACGCCATAGTACAAGAAAGGACCAGGCGGCGTTAATTACATAGTACACAAAATAACTAATTATAGCTTTGCTGCGTTTTATTTTTTTTTATTTTTTTTATTTATTTTTTTTTTATTTTTTTTTTTTTGTTCATTCTCTTAACTATGGTGTAATACACTACAAGAAGGGGTACAATTTTACTTACGGTGGTGGCTTGTGTGCTGAGGTTGGCAACAGCTGTTGAATGCTCTTTCAAAAATCAGTCATGTAGAATGAGGGGGAATAATTCTTTATGTTCACGGTGAAATAAATAATGTATGCAGTTCTGTTCAGTAAAGTAATCATCCTCCTAAAACGAACAGTTCGTTGCCAATGATAGCAAACTAAACTGCTGTCACTGCAAGTAAAATTTAAGCCGGGTAGGACACAAGAAAATTTTTTTCTTCCTTGCTGTATCCCATATGGAAAGAAAAGAAGTGCATGTTTCGACAGTTATAACCAATAAATTGTACATTGAGTATAAATATCTATGGAGTGATAATTGCGTTCTGTGGATCTTCTCAACATTAAACTGGAATTATCACGTGATATTGAGACAAATTCACTCTTCCCACACATTTATTTGCTCTTACGCTTGGTTTGTACCTCATTGGCTGCAGAGAAGCCACACCTCCTTTTCGCAGTGAAACCACATAATATGAAATATAATATAAGTAAATGTGTCACAGAAGCAACAAAAAAGTTAAGGAAGCGTCGCTGAAAGGGCATTTACACATACTCACCCGTCTTAACCGAACAAAAAAGGTCGAAGATGAAGTTAGCGATTAGTAGATTTTTCCCAATATCACGTGACATTTCCAACTTAATGTTGAGGACACAAAATCTGTTCTGTGCATCTGAATGCTCACTCCAGAGATACTTCTGCCGTTCAACTGCTACTAGAGATAATATACATACGCGGGCGACGAACTCATCAGAAACCTCTCCGCTTTCATAATTTTTCCGTACAATATTGTGATTAAAATTTGTAATTACTTACTTTTGGTGCGGACTACATTAAGATAGAGAAAGACGTTTTCTTTTGCAGAGATTTCAACTTCGAGCTTTACGAAGTAATCACTTACGGTGAGAGATAATTTAGTACTACAGCATAGAACCAATACAGGGCGCTGTTATTATTACTATTTCTCATGTCAACGATAGAAGTGTTTTCAGAAGTTTACGTCACACAGACAATTACACACCGCTAACGTAACTTTATGAACACAACCTAACATTTGATTTACATCGTTCCGGTGTATGAACTTTATTTAATTTCACTTTTTGTATGAAAACGTTTACGAACATCATAGTTTCTACAATGACTTCTACTTAAATTTGACATCTTGCCTAGGATAACTGAGTTTATTGACAGGGCGATCCAACAAGGATCTTTTTTTTCCTTGCTGACCTAGGTCCGGAACCCTATAAAACCATGATATACACAGGTTCCTCATTAATAACCGTTGCGAAGCACGGGCATATAAGCTAGATTACATATAAAAAAACAGTCTAGAGTGCAACAGTTTTATTTTACTCTAGTAGTTTCGGTCCTTCTTTTAGATCATCTTCAGGAATTTTAACTCCATCGATGTCGTGGAGATGGCAGGTAATTCCAGTGACGCACTGAATAAAATAAAATTGTTGCACTCTAGAGTGATTTTTATATATAAATTTCGATAATAATGCTGTTGTCCCAAAAAGTGAAACAAAAATGTTTCCAAAAATATGTGACAGTCATATTGACATAGGAGGGAAATCAGTGATATTATATGGAACCAGTTAGAAAATCGAGTCTATGACATGACGTTTAAGAATAAGGAAAGGGAGGTTATATACACAATAAACCTGCCTTTCCTTATTCTTAAAGGTCATGTCATAGACTCGATTTTCTAACTGGTTCCATATAATATCACTGATTTCCCTCCTATGTCAATATGACTGTCACATATTTTTGAAAACATTTATATATATATATGCCCCTGCCCGTGCTTCTCAACGGTTCTTGAATGTGTATATCATGGTTCTTTATGGCTCCAGAACTAGGTCAGCAAAAAAATATTCTCGTTGGATCGCTCTCCCAATAGCCTCAGTTTTCCCAGCAAAGATGTCAAATTTAAGTAGAAGTCATTGTCGAAAAACGGTGTTGTTGTCTTCAGTCCGCAGACTTGTTAGATACCGCTCTCCCCGCTACGCGGTCCGCATGTGAAGTAGCTCGGTCCACACGTTTATAAGCAGGAAGCGCATGCTGGAACGTCAGTATAACTCTGAAAATGGCTGGACGGTATTTAGTCAAAATATTAGATGCAGTCAACTTTATGCGGCTGCACGCCAGAGAATTTATTTGAAGAGTCATTGCGTCGCGAAAACAGGAATATGCACAAGGAGTAAAAGAACAACAGCAAAGTACACTAAATAGTAGTTCATTTGACAAAATAGTTCAGTTGAATTACAGTCCTGGAAAATGAGAAAAAGAACACCATAAATTCGTCGACCCAGCAGAGGGAAATTTTATTGACATAGCGTCAGCAATGTTGGCGTTAGTACCGTGTATACCCTCCTTTTGCAGAAATTGAAGCTGTTAATTCTTTCATGGAAACGATCGTAATGGTCCCGAATGTGGTTATGTGCAGTTTCGTGCCGCTCATGCAGACCGCACAACATGACGATTCATGCGGTCCCAAACATCCCCAAAGGGGGAGAGATGATTGTGCTGGACAGCGTAGGTGACGTACCCTTTAAAGAGCACGTTGGGTGGTACGGGTTACACATGGATCTGCATTGTCCTGTTGGAAAAGCATATCACCTTGTTGGTGCATGAGTGGAAGCTAGACGGGTTAAGTGATGGTTTTAGTGTACTGTGCATTGTTTAATGTTCTCTAGACGATCATTAGAGGAGAATGGCGAGTGTAGAATATCGGTCCCCTCACAATGATGCACGATCATGTGTGCGTTAGAGTGTCCGCCGCTCACGCCCCAACATCATTCACCCTGCCTCCAATGGAGTCATGATAGGTGCTTACGGAAGAGCTGCGGTGGAGTAGCCGAGCGTTCTAAGGCGCCTCGCTGCGGAGAGCGCGATTGCTCGCCGTCAGGGGTTCGAGTCCTCCCTAGGGCATGGGTGTGTGTGTGTGTGTGTGTGTGTGTGTGTGTGTGTGTGTGTGTGTGTGTGTGTGTTGTCCTTTGGTTAGTTTACCTTAGTTTAAGTAGTTTGTAAGCTACGGACTGATGGCCACGTAGTTTGGTCCGATAGATTTACAAATATTTGAACATTTGCTTACGGAAGAACGAACGGAGACGCCTCGTCTTCAGTGATGAGTGTCGTTGCTGCCTCGGTGCCACTGATGGTCGTACGCGTGTGCGGTGTCGTGCAGAGAAGTGCGAAAATCTGGAGTGTACGCGACAGAGGCAAACGGGGCGACACCTGTCATCATGGTGTGGGGAGCCATGTCTTACACTGGCCGTTCTTCTCCGGTGTTCGTTATTCGAAAATTGAACAGTACCTGATACATTCAAACCATCATTCAATCCGTCTTGTCACCGTACATGTAGCAACAAGGCGATGTGCTTTCCCAACAGGACAATGCCTGTACAACCCAACGTGCTCTACTAGGTGTACGTCAACTACCCTGCCCTTAATTATCCCCAGATCTTCTCCCCGTTGAGCATGTATGCGACTGGATGATACGTCAACTTGGCGCGGTCTACATGGCCGCAGGACATCTGGTCCAAGTGAGGCATCAGATGGAAATTGAATGGCAGGCCATACCGTAAGACTTCACTCGGCACTTCCACGATTGTCTTCATGAGAAAGTTGCACCCTTCATTGCTGCAAAATAAGGTTATAGACAATACCAGTGTCGACATTGTGCACGCTCTAGTAACTGTACTGACGTGCGTATGGTTCTGACTGCGTGATCGTGTGTTGTATACATCTTCAAAATGTGCCAATAAAATTTCGCTCTGCTGGGTTGACAAGTCAATGGTGTACTTTTTTCATATTTCAGGAGTTAAGTTAGTACTACACATGCCTAATAAAAACGCTACACCATTGACTGGAGTGATTCAGTCAATGCCAAAAAAAAAAAAAAAAAAAAAAAAAAAAAAAAAAAAAAAAAAAAAGTAAAATAAATAAATAAATAGTAACACAAAAGAGCAGGGCGGCGTCAGTGGCTTGAAGAGCTTACACTTTAATGAATACCTAACGGCGCGTCACGTTGTCAGGACGTGTTTATGTGTGTGGTGTGGCGGCCTCAGTTGTTCTCGCCGCGCTTGCTCGCCGCCTTTTCACGCGTCGCAGCGTCCGCACGCAATACACAGCGCCAGCAATCTCGGCCACCATCAAGTCAGGCCAGAGCGGCGGGTTGCGTGCCTGCAGGCGCTACTACTGGGCGGAGGCCGCTAGCTGTACTTCGTCACTTTGCTCGGCTGGTCCGCTGTCGTTTCCACAGAGCAACTCCAGGGCAGCGCCGCGCATTCGGCACAATCGCCCGGAGAAAGGAAGCGGCGCAACTTTCCTCTTTCGGGAAACGCTGGCATCTGCTCTCTTTTACCGAGGCGTCGGTCGTGGTAGCATTAACACAAACCTACAGCTATTTATTGTGCCATTAACAGTGAATGTTCTCAGGAATACTGTAGCCAGAATGCAAAATCATATACCAGCGCGAGAGGTGAATATATTTTCACCAATGATGTAGGTTAGATCACTCTTGCGAAAGCGAAATTTAAACGGTCACAAAATCCTCAAGACTGGCAGCCTTTTACAGAAAATCGAAATTTAGTTCGAACTTCAATGCGAAAAGCTTATAATAAATCCCACAATGAAACCCTGCGACCTAATTTAGTAGAGAATTTTAACAAATTCTGGTCATATGTAGTCTATACTAGCGGTAAAACCTTCCCTATGCGATAGTAACGGTGATGCAACTGATGAAAGTTCTGCTAAAGCAGAATTGCTTAACACGGCTTTCCGAAATTAATTCACAAAAGAAGACGAAGCAAATACTTTAGAATTTGTATGAAAACAGCTGCCAGCATGCGTAATTCAGTTGATACCCCTGGTGTATTAAAGTAACTTAAATCACTTAACAAAAATAAGTCTCCCGGTCCTTATTTTATACCAACAAGTTTTCTTTCGGAGTATGCTGATGCAATAGCCACGTGCGGGTAAGTTACTATGAACAGTATAGTGAATGCGTTATAGTAGCAAAGGTAGACACAAAACCAACACCGACCACAGTAGTGCCAGTTTATATGCCAACTAGCTCTGCCGATGACGAGGTTATCGAAGAAATGTATGAGGAGATAAAAGAAATCATTCAGAAAGTTGTAATCTTTATTGTGATGGGAGACTGGAACTCGGTAGTTGGAAAGGGAAGAGAAGGAAATATAGTAGGAGAATATGGACTGGGGAAAAAGGAATGAAAGAGGAGATCGCTTGGAGAATTTTGTGCAGAGCACAATTTAATGGTCACCAAATCTTGGTTTAATCATCATGAAATATGGCTGTATACGTGCAAGACACCAGGATACACTGGAAGGTACCAAGGTGACTTTATAATGGTAAGGAATAGATTTAGAAACCAGGTTTATAACTATAAAACATATACATAGGCATACGTAGACTGTGACCATAACTTATTTGTTATGAACTGCAGATTAAAACTTAAGGGTCTGCAGAAATATAGAAAAGTTACGAGATGCAACCTGAACAAATTCAAGGAACCAGAAGTGATTGAGAGTTTCAGACGGAGCATTAGGCAAGGGTTGGCTGAAACGGGGGGGGGAGGGGGGGAGGGGGGGGAAGTAAGACAGTAGAAGAAGAATGGGTAGCTCTAAGAGATAGTGAAAGCAGCAGAGGATCATGAAGGCAGAAGTACAAGGCCTAATAGAAATCCCTGGATAACACAGGATATGCTGAACTTAATTGAAGAGATAAGAAAATATTAAACTTCAGCAAGTGAAGCAGGAAAAAGGAAGTACAATCGTCTGAAAAACGAAATTGACAGGAAGTGTATACTGGCTAAGCTGGAGTGGTTAGAGGACAAATGCAGAACCGTAGAAGAATGTATAACTAGGGGAAAGATAGGTACCGCCTACTGAAATATAAGAGAGATAATTGGAGACAAGAAAAGCAGCTATAAGAATATCAAGAACGCAGACGGAAAACCAGTACTAAGCAAAGAGGGGAAATCTGAGCTGAGAATGGAATATATAGAGCGCCTATACAAAGGAAATAAACTTAATGGCAGTATTCTAGAAATGGAAGACGAACTGGAGGAATATGAGATAGAGGATATGATACTGCGAGAAGAATTTGACAGAGCGCTGAAGCATTTGAGTCGAAAAAAGCACCATGGAGTGGATGATATTCCGTCTGAACTGCTGATATTGTTAGGAGACGCAGTAATGAAAAAATTGTTCCACCTGGCAGCAAGATTTATCAGACAGGGGAAATACCCTCCGACTCCAAGAAGAATATTGTAATTTCAATTCCAAAGAAAGCAAGTCCAGACAAATGTGATAATTACAGAATTAACAGTTTAATAAGTCATGGTTGCAAAATACTGACACGAATTATTTACAGACGAATGAAAAACTTTTGGAATCCGACGTCGGGGAAGATCAGTTTGGATTTAGGAGAGATGTAGGAATACTCGAGGCAATACTCACATTACAACTTCTCTTAGAACATAGGCTAAGGAAAGGCAAACCTGTGTTTTTAGCGTTTGTAGATTTTGAGAAAGCGTTTGACAATGTCGACTGGAATACACTCTTTCAAATTCTGAAGGTAGCAGGGATAATATATAAGGAGCGAAGAGTTATATTCAACCTATACGAAAACCAGACAGTGGTAATTAGAGTAGAAGGGCATGAAAGGAACGCAGGGGTTGGGAATGGAGTAAGATAGGGTTGTAGCCTTTCGCCAATGTTGTTCAATCTGTACATTGAGCAAGCAGTGAAAGAACGCAAGGAGAAATTTAGAGAGGGAGTTGAAGTTCAAGGAGAAGAAATAAAAAGTTTGCATTTTACCGGTGGCATAGTAATTTTGTCAGACACCGCAAAAATCTGGAAGAGCAATTGAATGTGATGGACAGTGTCTTGAAAGGAAGATGTAAGATGAACATTAACAAAAGTAAAACGAAGGTAATGGAATGGAATGTCACTACCGACCGTAGTGGCCTTACAGGACGTGACTGACGCGCCGCAGACCGCTTGGCCACCGCGGCCGGCACAGCGTTACGGAAATTATACGGGATTATACGGGATGGGAATCATTACAAGAACGGCGCTTATCGCTGCGGCGTGGGCTACTTACAAAACTCCAAACATTCTCGTCCGAATGCGAAAATATATTGTTGACTCTCACTTACATAGGTAGAAATGATCATCAGAATAAAATGCGAGAAATCAGAGCTAAAACGGAGAGATTCGGGTGTTTCTTCTTCCCGCGCGCTATTCGAGAATGACAGTTCGATGAACCCAGTGCCAGGCACTTAAATGTGATTTGCAGAGTATCCCATGCAGATGTAATCTGCATGCGTCAGCTGTGTCGCGGTCACGTTATGGAACGGTGTGATGTGGAGCGGAACGCACTTTTCCGGCCGTGTAGCAGAGTGACGTGGGCGCTCAGTGAGGCGTGCCTCACCCTGACGGAAGGCGAAGCGCTGGTGGGGGCGGCAGACTGGCAGACTGGGGAGGAGGCCTGCAGCAGGCTGGCAGGTGTCGGCAGCGCGTCACGAAAACAGGCAGCTGCCTGCTCTAGGCGGCGCCGCGAACCTGCCGAAAAGTGGCGACGCGGCAGCTATGACGGCCGCAGTCAGCACTAGGGATGCAACGTCGTTGATAAAAACATCGATGTTCAGACATCTATGTTCCTGAGTTTTGTATCCCATCCTCGTCGCCACTTTTGTATCCCATCCTCGTCGCCACTTTTGTATCCCAACCTCGTCACCACTTTTGTATCCCATCTTCGTCGCCACTTTGTGTCCGAGCCTCGTCGCCCCTCCTGTGTCTCGCCTCCGTCGCAGGTGTCGGCGGCCGAGCGGAAAGACCGACACAGGAACAAAGGAAGCACGCTTGTACAGGTACGGAGGTGAGCAGCCAGTGGGACAGTAGAAACCAGAAACACTACAGTAAATTAGAACGAGATATATATTGCACAGAATTTATACAATACTTAACTTTTACATATCTCAGTACTGCAGAATGCTGATACATAGTTGAGCCAGACGCCTGCCTAGTGCCTATCCGAAAGCAAAGCCCTCACCGGTGTCTAACTGATTCCGAAGTGTTGACTGGTTCCTATCTCAGTCCCAAGTGAACAATGTCGTTCAGTGGTGGCCACGAGCGGAGTTGTAGCAGAGGGCGCTCGTGGCTGACGTCGTAAGAACACCGCGCCGGGCGCGCACTTTGGACTTGTGCGACACCACACTGCGGAAAAATATCGATGTTAAAAAAACATCGCTCTGAAAAACTATACATCGATGTTTTCCCGATGTTTCCATACGTTTAAAAAATATTTGGAAAAACACGCTGAAATGAAGCTGTGTTGCAAGAAAGTATCTGCCTTATTTATGTTCTTTCACTAGGCTACCAATACACAGTGAAATGGCAGATTAGAATGAAAAAGAAGTTGGGAATAAAGTTTCGCAACCTATTGCGCTGATTTTACTTGGGATTTACATCGATTTGTTTATTAGATGCGAAATAACTTGTGTTTTGTTGACGAATTGCATTTTTCTTAGCTGTCGACGTGGAGAAAATTAAACATTATTCATCTTTCAGTTATTACTTAATAATGTATTTTTAAAATCAATATTTATCAATGACGTTTATGATATCATTTACCTTGCTGAAGTGAAAATTTATGTTATACTTGGCTTGTTGGCTTTTGTCTCGAATATTTCGTTGACTTTTGTTTGATGTTTTAACTGCCGTTATGACAGTACGATATCAGGCTGAATGGGTAACACTGTCAAAGATTCGATTCCACTGATGCTGGAGGGTGAAATTTCAGTAATGCCAGCAGCCCGTGCTGGACAAACATCAGATTGATAATCAGATTGTTTCATATTTCACTTGGTTACTATTTCAAAGGTATGAAAACAGCGGCGAGCGACGACAGCAGGAGCACCACACTTGAGCTGACGCTGGCTGAGCAACTAATTAAGTAATAATGGAGTTGCCAATCAATATATCGATAGTTTTGGACTTCTGTCGTCTATGCATCGGCGATATATCGCTGTTCAAAATATCGATATTAACATCGATGTTTATGGACGTAAAATCGATGTTTTCAAAACATCGATGTATCGTTTGCATCCCTAGTCAGCACCCCCTATAGAAGAAAGCCTGCGCACGCGTCACAACATGGGCGGCGGTGAGAGGCTTAGAGTCCTCTGAAAGATTGTAAACATTAGCAGTGCATGCTGTTTATAGTGCATTCTTTCGTTCAGGACTGTATTTATTACGTAAATTTGTATTGTGTACGGTGTGATCGCTACGCTGGACGATTTGTGTGTGTGTGAGAACAACGTGTGATCTCTTTTTTACTGACAAAATGCCGTTTCGCTGTTCTGTGCCGAAATGCAGAGGAAATTACCACTGTGGCCCAAAAGTTACCTTCTTTAAACGTCCGGGGAAGAATAAGCTAATGGGGGGGGGGGGGTGGTTACGTAAATAAAATGAATCGCAATATCCAACGGTAAACAGACATGACTTAAAACTCTTTTATAAGGTTTGAAATGTTTTAATATATTCTATTTAAGTAATCACAGTTTATTCTACCGATACTCAGCTTTTCAACATTACGATTTATGGGGGTTCTGTTCGCTGCAATATTATTCTGCTGGGGCGTCGTGGTATAAATAAATACTCGTTATGTACAATTTTTCACTTCTTCTTTAATTTGAAACCAAACTCCTTGTCCACCAAAACATTACAAATTCAAACAACACAGACTGATATAGATTCCAAAGCACTTTGCGAAAGCCAGAACTCCAACTCCCCCACGCAAGGCGGTGAGGCAAATATATAACACCGACAATAATGACGTTACATCATCCATTGTTCACAACAATTGAATATACTAATATACAATTAACAAACACACAAAGAAAACATTTCATGTACACAAAAATAATCACAATATAAAATGAAAACTATACATACAATTTTACATGGCACGTATTTTTTTAAGTCGAAATCTCTGATCTTTCTGTTGACAACAAAGGGCATTGTTAAATGTCAATTAATTAGTTAATGAGTACATCATACATGTTTCTAACATATATTGTATATACAAACAATTACACTGTTGGAATTTCGACTTTTACATTAATTAACACAATTATCTGGTCAACACAAATTGTTTATGAGCCTGAGATATATACAATGCTATTTATTTTAATGTCTTTATGTGGAAACAAAAGTTTTTACCATTCGTCTGTCTGTCTATTGAAATAACATACAATGACAAAACTATTGTTTATAGAACTGTCTGGAAAGCATCTAAACGAATCTATTAATTAAAGAAATCTATCACGTGATTTAATCACAGTATCACCGAGATACTGTCCTACACTGATTCCTAGACTGGCTATTTCGTTTGTAACTTCACACGCAAAATATATCACTATACCACACGATTCCGGGTCCGACGCAGACGGTATCGTACAATAACATTGAGATGAGAGGTCCAGCAGTATCGTCACAGGTTAAATAAAAACGAAAACTTCTCATTAACTTGAAGAAGGAGCCAAGTTATCCTGGGAATTATTGATAACCATTTCTTCTTCTCCGGACGTTTGAAGACGGTGACTTTTGGGCCACAGTCGTAATTTCCTCTACATTTCGGCACAGAACGGCGAAACGGCATTTTTTTCTATTAATTGCACCAAAGCTCTTTCGTTACTATTAGGTTTACCAGTTGCAGACTTTTCCCATTTTCATAATCAACCTATTACAGGAAATGCATTTGTACACTTTGCTGTCATGTAAAATTTAATTTATTGTGCTACCGGTTTCGGAAGTGTCCCATCTTCTCTTTTGTTTTATTTCTAACTTTATTAATATTTGATCCAGATCAACACGTATGTATAGCTCTATTATAACACCTTTAAATGTAGTACTGAGGCTATAATAGTACGTTTGTAAATTGATTACAGCATCATACCTGCAGTGGGTGATTTTGTTTAGTGCTTAGTTTTCTATTTAATGTTATTCTATTATTTTAATATGACCAATTTTGTCAGACTTTTTATATTTCTATTCGATGACTGTAGTAGTAATGACCTGAGAGGGTGAATGCCTCTTGTCCCACTTCCAAACATATGAATCCTGTTAACATATAGAATTTTGGAAGTTGTAACATCTTCATTGACGACACTGTTCATCATTATGAAATTCACGTAATAGCATAGGTGTTGTAACAGAAGATTGCCGTTATTATGAGGAGATGCTCCCGCAGCATAAGCGTAGCGTAGAGAGTCGCAAGAAATCATTCTTTGCAACGAAGACAACAACAACAACAAAAACAAAAACGCTGCGCCGAGTGGGCGGGAAGATTGAGGCGCTTAGCTCCGATGTGCGAGGCCGTTCCTCGTCGGGGGTTCGAATCCGCCCTCGACCATGAATGTTTGTGCTGTCTTTAGTATAATTTAGTTTCTAAGTCGTTTGTAGGTTTAGGGACTAATGACCCAGCAGTTACGTCCCATAAGCTTAACAAACATTAGAACATTTGAAAAACAAAAACAAATGCGGGTATCGATAAAGCTGTTTTGTGAAAATTTCTTACAAGCAAATCACATTTGTTAGCAGTGAATGTCACGTAGTGTTATTAAATTTGATTCCATATTGAAACACCCTGCTTTGCGGCTGTAATGTAAAACGTGAATGATGAAATAAAATCCGACCACTGCCGAAAACCTGATCAACAATGTCTCTACCAATCGCAAGTGATTTGTCAAGTCTCCGTTAAAAGAGATGAACATTGGTACCTTACCTTTTTACTTTGGCAAATACATTCTTGTAAACTTACCATGATTCAAGGCAAGATGAATAATTGGCGCTACCAGTCACAGAGAAGAATGACACTGTAAATCTATAAATGTTTTGTGA
Source organism: Locusta migratoria (assembly GCA_026315105.1). Taxonomy (NCBI): domain Eukaryota; kingdom Metazoa; phylum Arthropoda; class Insecta; order Orthoptera; family Acrididae; genus Locusta; species Locusta migratoria. The sequence goes on along the minus strand of CM048746.1, from coordinate 151,598,014 downwards.
AACAGTTATAATAGTATATATACATGTGGCGTCTGTTCCGAAAGAAACAAACGTCACTTCCGATCCTGCAGCTGTTATTATTTAATATTCATAGAATATATGACATCAACTGCGATTGGGCAAAGCTAAAAATGTGTACCCAGCCGGGATTCGAACCCGGGTCTCCTGCTTTCTAGGCAGTTGCGTAGGAAGTGGTGTAGGGGTCAGCGCAACTGCCTAGAAAGCAGGATACCCGGGTTCGAATCCCGGCTGGGTACACATTTTTAGCTTTGCCCAATCGCAGTTGATGTCATATATTCTATGAATAGTTATAATAGTGCTTTTCAAAATAATCCTTACCATCTTCCTATCCAAGTTTCTGGTGCATTTTTTGTTTTATTTTATTTACCTTAACAGCTTAAAATGCGTAATCAGGCACGTCTGAGCCATTTTCACGACAATAGTAAACAACTTTAATATTTCATTAGAAGAAATAGACTTTTATCTGGAAATGCTATTTCCTCCTTTCCGAAAATCTTTATGCTTTACCAAGATACACTAGAAAAACTATGATACATGGATACAAAGTGTCAATTCGTTAAGAGAAGACGTTTCCACCGTTATTAAACGTTTCATACGATTTCAGAAATCTACTTCAAGGAGAAGAAAACGATTTTTGCATAACTTATACTTCGATATGTACGCTCGGTGAAGGCTTAATTTTACTTTCGTTATGCGTCACAGTTACTGTACAACATGAAATTAAGTAAGTTAATGCAACAAATTTTAAACAGTTTACAGAGGTAAAAAGAACAATGCATAGACATTGCATATGTTGGATTTATGCGTAGCAGCTTATCAAATCAGAAGATATATGGAAATTTCATTTAAAAATGAAAGCACTTGCATTCTCGGGTTATTGGTTTAATGTCCAACGGACTAACCCTCGTGGCGTGCCCACCTCCACCTAATGTGAAATACTTAGCATTCCACCTGAAGAACACTGTTTCGCGAGAAATTTATCGGTACGGTCTGATACCTCCTGTGGATAAGCTACTGAATTTCTTTTTGTTATTTGTTATACCCTGCATATAAATGAATCGAGGTATTTAAAGAAGTTGTCACATTTTTAGTGTAACAAAGAATTTGTTTTATATAACTGGCATACTCTTTTATGATAAGGAAAAGAAGGGAATCACAATGTTCGTGGGGACAGAAAGGCAAATATGTTATTCTTTAAACAACACTGCCAGGAAAGTGGAGAACCAATTGTCTCAATCCTCATTCATTGTAGGAGAGAGGTTGTGGTAGTAGAAAAGATACATGTATCGTGATATTAACAGTGTGAGCAAAAACGAGAGAGAGGAGACGTGAAATTGAATAATAGAGATGAATCTAATGTTTCTGGGTCTGGATTCTCCAAATCGCAGAACTTGAATAACAATAATTTTGTCCGATTCCTCCCAGGCCTGTTAGCTTCTCGGTAAAGAACCCCAAGCAAAACATCCTCTAGGAAAGGTACAAAGAGGAGATAATCGTGACTGAAGAAGCAGAGAACAGACTATGCGAAAGAAAGAGGCGGTAACAACGTAAGAGAAGAAAAATGGGACAACAGCAGAGGAAGGCAGCCGAAATGGAGAGAAAGGGATAAAGGCACTGATGGAGAGACAGGCAGAAAGGGGGGGGGGGGAGTGTAATACGAGGCAGCGGGAGAGATATCTAGAGAGTGCCAGTAAAAGGGAAATTTTGTATGTGACAGACAGGAAAAGCGAGTTAGGATGTTTCGTGATAAAATATGGTGAATGCTTTCGCATGCAAACATTTTGGAGAGGAAGTCCGGATTGAAGACTGAGGCAGATGGTTCCTGACTTTTCTGTCAGTGTTGATTAAACAAGAACATATTTGCTTATTTTGTGTTCCGACTGGGGAAGGTATTACTTACTTCATAAATATCTGCGCTGAGCGCACTCGCGGCCGTAGTGAGCTGTTTTTCCAGGGCCGCGTATTAAGAACCCGCGTAGCCACGTACTATCGGCGAGAGGGGTCTGCCTGAGCCACATGGTTGGGAAACCCATGGCGAGGTTGCCACTTATGAACAAAAGCATAGTGGCTGGTCCTTCACGGGGAGAAAATACGACTCCAACAAAGTACTTTAAAATGTAAGTAATGTTTATCAGAGAATGTATCATTCCTATACATATTATAAATGCGAAAGTTTGCATGTTTGTTACCGCATCACGCTAAAACCACAGCACTGATTTAGATGAAATTTCATATAGAGATTTCTTATGTCTTGGATTAAGACATAGGCTAATGTTTATTACAAGTTATTTATTTGAAATATATCCATAAAAATACGTATCGGTTGTAAGAAGCTTCTAATACAACAGCAGAAGAACACTGTAGGTTATATCATGTTTAGCCGCGAGGGTTAACGCGTCATGTAATAGACTTCCGTTATTTCGGGCAATGGTTTGGGTCCTGCTATAGTGAAATTTTTTTTCTTTGTTATTGTTATCTTTTTTACTTTCGAATATACAAAAAGATTCTTGGATACTGCCAAAACGGCTTAACTGATATATAATTACATACACAAGAAATCTGAATGTTGGCGTTTATGCCGCATTCATTGTAACAAATGAAGGAAGTATGTATATAAATTGAAGACTATAAATAAAATATGCTCTTAAGTACCATGACAAGAAAAAACATTGACGTTTTGTGTAGAATGGGATCTAGATACCAAGCCCTATTTTGTGTACAAAGCGCGAACTGCCACGTATAAATAGCGTACGTAAACTGCAACGAAAGTAGTAGCAAATGCACTCAACAGATGGCAGGCGGTACGCTGCAGATCGTCATTCTTTAAAATTGTATTCTCTTTGGATTTCAATGAATAATAGTTTCTTTGGTGATTTCGATTATTTATAGCATTCGAACGTTTGCATTTAGTTCTTTTGTTGGTTCGCTTTGCATTTGTTCGTTTCTCCGTTAGATGTCTTTGTTATCTCTTTACTTTTCTCCGTTAGGTTTGTTGTTTATTTCGTTACATTTCTCCGTTCGGTTTGCTGTTTACTTTGTTCCTTTCCTTGGCATTTGTTTTAGATTACTGTATTGTTGTTATTGTAGTTACTTACTGTCAGGGGTGCCATCCCACAAATTGGAACTGAAGGTGGGGTGTGCCTGTTTTATTGATGCGTAACTTGAATGCACCACGATTATGCAATGGCACCAGATTACGCATCACGGACCTGAGAAGGCATATCGTGCAGGCCACCATCATCACCGGTGGAGCCAAGAGAGAGAATGTATTAATACCACGAATTCCCATCACCCCAACAAACTTGCCATTCCAGGTTAACCGGTTACAGTTCCCATTGAAAGTGGCCTTCTCGATTACTATAAACAAGAGTCAAGGACAAACATTAAAAGTGGCAGGTATTCATGTGGCCACCCCATGTTCCTCGCACGGACAGCTCTACGTAGGCTGCTCCCGTGTATCGAGAGCTAGAAATGTCTACGTATACTCGGAGAACAAGAAGTCTCGAAACGTCGTTTACAGGGACGTATTGCAATAGATTTTTGCCTCTCCATCCGTTCCAAGACAATTACATATTCCGTGCTAACAATGTCGCTAACAGTCATGTAGTTTATTTATGCCCTTTTTTGGCACTTAAATGTGTGACTATTGAACCGCGGATAACACCGCGGGGAGCAGCTAGTAAAACATAAGGCTGCCTTGCGTAATATACAAAATTTTAAGTACACTAGCCAAACAAAGAAAGATAGTAATCAAAATACTGATATGTAACATTCATACATTCATTTAATTCACAGCTTTACTATAAACAGTATTTCTTGTTACTTGTCAAGGATCTAATATGAATAATTTATTTGGTGGGGTCACTCCTGAGCAAGTAACACAGAGTTGTCTATGTGAGAAACATGGACATATCGGATCCACTCTACTGTATTGAATAAATTACCCTGTGGTTTATTAATAGTAATAGAAAATGCAAGTGTCATTGTAAACTGTATTTTCTTGAAGTTAAATAATGGGTATTCGTCAGATGTACTCTGTTTCATTCTCTTCCTTATAACTCTATAGAAGTCTATTGCTATCGCCTGCATCCGTGTGCGCTTCAGAGCTCAAAGTTGTCAACACCATTGTCCAGAGGTCACCCCCCTCCCCTTGGCCAAAGACTCACCCTCCCCCCCCTCACCACCCAATTGCGACCAGCTCTCACCCCACCCCCTCCACACACACACACGAGTTATTAGGTCCTGTTTTGACATTTAATATTGAAATTAAATATCTTTTATTTCACTTTTTGTAAATGAGTTTAGAAAGCCCACCCCCAGTCTGACAAAAAGTACTAATTTGTCACTCTCCCCCCCCCCCCCCCACAGAAATTTCAGTGATGCAGTTTGCATCTTGAGCCCCCTCCCCCCTGTGGGCACGTCTGCAACTGTCAGCTTTCCAGGAATATCCTTAAGCTGAGTGGAATACGTTTTTTACCCATCGCAGCATACGGGGTATCACGTAACACTTTCACCGCAAATATTGCGGAAACGGAAAATGCGATTGATATGCGGTTTTTACAGAATGGATTGATAGTCAGGGGCTCGTATTTTTAGCCAACAAATTGTAATATTACTTAGAAACTGTATTTTATGCAAATATACATTTTTTTAAATGTAACAATGGTTTTTTCTATCATACACTGGAATTTGTGACTCCAGCTGTGTACAAAGAATTGTGACTCACATTTTTATCGCGTTTAGTTTGGCAGCTACAACCGTTCAAAGTTTCAGGGCCGGAGGCTGCGGTAGCGTAGCTAACTGCCGAGTGGCTGTTCCCACTGTCTCATGACCGCCAGCCAGTCAGCTACGCTGCCGTAGTCTCCGCCCCTAAAACTTTGTATGGTAGTAGCTGCCAAACTAAACGTGATAAAAATGTCATTCAAAATTATTTTTACACAGCTGGTGTCAAAAATTACAGTGCATGATAGAAAAAAACTATTGTTCCAGTTGAAAAATTTTATGTTTACATAAAAAGTACACTTTCTATATATTTTTACAATCTGTTTATTGGCTAACAATACGAGTCCTTGACTGCCAATCTATTCTGTGAAAACCGCTTATCAATGGCACTTTCCGTTTCCGCAATATTTGTGGTGCAACTCTTAGGTGATTCACCCTGTATGCGCCGTACGGGGTGCCAAGCAGTCTGCAGCGCCTCCAGCGTCTGAGGTTAGAATCCTCCCTGGGGCATAGATCTTTGTGTTGTCTTCAGTATAAGTTAGTTCATAAGTAGTTTGTAAGTTTAGGGAATGAGGACCCCACAGTTAAGTACCATAAGCTTAACATACATACGATCTCATATTTATTGAATTCTACGTTGTACAATTGTATAATTTTGCACTTATATATTCATCTCTATAAATGCTGTAGGCCGGTAAAATCCGTTGCGAACAGAGTAAATGTGAAGATGTAATACATTAAAATCTGATGCGTTTTGGGGCGGTTTTCAATGACCGTTACTGTTTATGTTCTCATATTACATGAACTACGTGTCGCAGTGTGATACAGTTTCGAAGATATATTCAGCTGTATGTGTGTATACCGTCTGTAAAATTTCCTTCGGCTAAAATTTGTAGTGTAGAAATTATAAACTGCAGCGTCATACCGAATGTCATAGTTTTGCTACATGAACCGCGGAAAAGTAGTAAGGGAGAAACATTTTTCCTTTTACTATTTTGATGTGGTTGTCAGCAAGAAAAAGTTTAATAAAGGTTTGAAACTATGTTTAGAGTTGGGTGCAAGTCGCTAGGTACTGTCATTTTCATAAAGTCCAATATATAAAGCAGAGTGTCCGTATATTTGTACGTGTTGCATACAAATCTACAGTTTTGATCCAATATTTCTCAAATTTTATACAAGTAAGCTTCAATCCATGAGAACGGTCGCCGTAGGTGTAAGAATCACGTACGATATATTATCGACGAGATATAACGATATAAACAATGAGATGCGCGCAAAACTGCTGCATTTTGCGACAATGCTGCTCATTTTCTCCTAATCCATAGGACCGATTTCAACCGAATTTGGTATACACATTCCTTACCGTGAGGTAATAATTTCTGCATGGTTAAGAATCACATACGGCACACGGTTCAAAAGATATTACGTCATAACCAACAGAAATCGCAAAAAATGCTATATAATGCGGCGAGACTTTCGAAATACACTGTATGAGAATGATAGTACTTAGCGACTTGCAACAAACTTTAAACATAATTTCAAATCTTTATTAAACTTTTTCTCACTGGCAACCATAGCAAAATGATGAAAGGAAAAAAGTTTCTCGCTTACTTCTTTTTTTATGGAGTAAAAACTAAGGCTCTCGGTATGACGTTACAATTTATAATTTGAACACTACAAATTGTAGCGACAGGAAATTTTACAGACAGTATACACATATATAATTGAATGTAGCTTCGAAATTGTATCACATTCCGACACGTAGTTCATGAGATATGAGCACGTAAACCGTAACGTTCATGGAAAATTGCTCCATCCGGCTGGAAGCGAAAGCAATTTACTTCCATAGAGCTACAAGGATAGGAACAGAATGAAACAGAGTACACCCAACGAATAAACATTATATCCCTCAAATATACCTTCAAGAGACTGCAGTTTCCATTCGAACTTGCATTTTCTATTACGGTTAATAAATTAAAGGGCAATCTATTGAATACTTCGGAATGGATTTGGCATCTTCATGTTAGGGGCGGTCTCACCAAAGAATTTATTCATATTAGAGCCTGGAAGATATACATATTTTGTGTGTGTGTGTGTGTGTGTGTTATATAGAGGGGAAAAAAAGAAATCTTAAAAGTTCTTTTACTTCAAAATTTTCAATGTTTGTTAAGGTAATGGGATCTAAACTGCGGGGTCATCAGTCCCTAAACTTATACACAACTTACAACTTATGAACTACCTTATACCAAAGACGGTACAAGCATCCCTGCCCGAGTGGGAAGGTGGGGGTATTCGAACCTCGACGGGGAACAGCCTCGCGCATCGGAACACAGCGCCTAAATGTGCTCTGCCACTCCACTGCGGCTTCAGAATTTCACAAGAAGTATATAAATAGAGAAAAAGTTCTTGGCTGATTTACTTTAAACTTTTACATATTACTCTAATGAAGAAGACAGAAAATCAACAAAAGTCAGATGCTACGAAATAAATTGTGTTGTGCTAAACTGACTAATTCATATCATGTCAATAAATTACAGCGCAAATATTCGTCTTAAAGATAGTACCATCAGACGTCACTAGATCGCGGGATGAGCGCAGCTTGATAACTTGGCAGAAACATGACTGCGAGCTCTAATTTATTGATTAATAGTCGTAGTTACATATCACATCAACTAATCATCTTTTCATAGAGGAAAAACATAAAGTTAGTGAAAATTTACCCGAAGAAATGAATTAAATACTAATAGACAATTATTTATTACCTATCGATGTTTAACGCAAACATCGATGTTCTGTTTATTGTATACTGATAACAAAAAAATGTTCAAATGTTTGTACAGCTTATGGGACTTAACTACGGGGTCATCAGTCCCTAAACTTACAAACTACTTATGAACTACTTACGGACTAGGACGGCACAAATATCCATGCCCGAGGGGGGATTTGAACCCCCGACCGTAGTGGCCGTGCAGACCGTGACTGAAGCGCTTCAGTCCCCTCGGCCACCGCGGCCGGCGATACTGATAACAAAGTTATCTTATAGTACACTGGTAATGACAGTGTTTTGAAGTTTCACTGGTCGTTAAGAATCTTTTTCCGAACGTAATAGAAGCCACCATCATCACCGGTACTGTCGCAGGTAAAGACGTGTTCATTCCTCGCATTCCGTTGATACCCAGTGATTCAATCATTCCCTTCGATTTCAAGCGATTGTAGCTTTCTATTTGCCTTGCATTTGCTATGATTATCAACAAGGCACAGTGCCAATCACTTTGTGTGGCAGGCATTAATTTGGACACGCCATGTTTCTCACACGGCCAGTTGCACGTGGCTTGTTCCAGAGTCGGCACGGCAGATAATTTGTTTGTTTACACTCCAGACGGACAAACGAAGAATATTGTGTACTATCAAGCTTTGAGGTAAGACTGTTAATTACTTCTTTTCTGACTATACACTTTCATGATCCAGAATGAAACTTTCACTCTGCAGCTGAGTGTGCGCTGATATGAAACTTCCTGGCAGATTAAAATTGTGTGCCGGAACCGGGACTCAAACCTGGGACGTTTGCCTTTCGCAGGCAAGCGCACTACCGACTGTGCTATCCCGACACGACTCACGGTGCCGCCTCACAACTTTACTTCCGCCAGTACCTCGCCTCCTACTTTCCAAACTTCACAGAAGCTCTCCTGCGAACCATGCAAGACTAGCACTCCTGGAAGAAAAGATATGGTGAAGACATGGCTTAGCCACAGCCTAAGGGAAGTTTCCAGAATGAAACTTTCACTCTGCAGCGGAGTGTGCGCTGATATGAAACTTCCTGGCAGATTAAAATTGTGTTCGCAGAAGAGCTTCTGTGAAGTTTGGAAAGTAGGAGGCGAGGTACTGACGAAAGTAAAGTTGTGAGGCGGCATCGTGAGTCGTGTCGGGATAGCACAGTCGGTAGTGCGCTTGCCCGCGAAAGGTGAAGGTCCCAGGTTCGAGTGCCGGTTCCGGCACAGAATTTTAATGTGCCAGGAAGTTTCACTTTCATCATGTTTTCGTGAAAACGGTATGTGTTTTTAAGTAAATATAATGCCTTTTCTCCACCTCTGATGACTGTAAAAATGTACTTAAATTACACCAAATATTAAAAATACTAAAACTATTTGTTTATGAAACATATTCATATTCATATTTTCAGAGTCAACTTATTTCTTGACAAAAAATGTTCAAATGTTTGTATAGTTTATGGGACTTAACTACGGGGTCATCAGTTCCTAAACTTATGAACTACTTATGAACTACTTACGAACTAGGACGGCACAAATATCCATGCCCGAGGGGGGATTCGAACCCCCGACCGTTGTGGCCGTGCAGACCGTGACTGGAGCGCCTCAGTTTCCTCGGCCACCGCGGCCGGCGTATTTCTTGACGAAATTCAAGTATACTGAAATGATAAAATGATTTACTTTATATTTTAAAAAGAAATCGAAGAATGAGTGGTATCAATAAACCTTTGTTTTAAATTGTTGTATATCCGGAAAGTCAGAATCAGAAGCCGGAAACCTGATTTTCATAATATGTGCTTTCCATCTACAGCTACTGCAGTTTCACACGCAGCCTGGCAGATATTTAACATCCCGGGCATCTCCGGGTTTTCAATTAGTGTATTGATAACGTCTCGTCGCATTATGTGGCAGTTTGTTGGAACTACATTGTTTATGAAGTTATATCTCCTAAACCATGTGTCGTATGTGGCTCTTACTCCTGCATCGATTGGTGTCTCACGTAAGGAATATGTGTACGACATTCGGTTGAACTCGGTCCAGTGGTTTAGAATAAAATAAGCAGCATTTTCGCTTAACGCAGCAGTTTTTCGAGCATATCATTGTTTATGACGTCACATTTGCTGAACAATGTTTTTTACACGATTCGTAAGCTTACGGCTACCGTTGCCATGGACTGAAGCTTAAGTGTACAAAATTTCATAAATATTGGAACAAAACAGTAGATTTGTATGCAACACGGACACACAAACACACAAACATATGGACACTGCTTTATATGTAGAGTTATGCAATTTATTTAAATAAGGTAAAGGCAGCAGTTATGCATAGCGATAGGTAGAACCCTCATATATTTTTCTATTTATTAAGTTTGTAACAAAGGTAACGCCATTTGGACTTCCACGTACTTCTGATACGACCACGGACACCGTTTTCGTTGATTTCGCTACAATGATCCGACTTTACGTAGTTACTGTGTCGAACTGTGGAAATTTCCCTCCTATCGAGTGATGCTTCTGTTTTTAAATTTATGGCAATGAGCAGCTGAGAATATTACTTCTAAAACGAACTTTGATTTGAATCTCGATAAGTCTGTGCTAGTATATTTATTCTTTCGGTAAGCTGGGACTAACATTGATGAAATTCTGCTCTGTGTGTGAGAAAGAAACTCTTATATTAGTAAAATGAAAACTGCAGTGAATCTTGAAATAATGTTAATGAATGTTAACACTTTGTATATAATATGATTATATTTTATTTTATTTTTAGGCTTCGTCGCGTGAACAATTTGCTCCTAATGGGTTAATGTAGTCAAACATTCAGTTAAAAAGCCAACAGTTCATTTGGGCCCATGTTGGCGTTGTTTTGTCAGACGTGCATAGACTGTTGTTTTTTGTTTTTGCACATGCATGCTGGGAGCTCTGAGTTACACTATTTGATGAAAGTATGACTTGCACTTGGTAAAACTTGTGGAAATATCTGACGACCCAGCAGACTGTGTAGGTGCTTGAGGTAGCATATTATGTTCTTCATTAGAGAAACTAGTACATTTTTACACTGCCATATTAGCCACGTAGCAGGGCTACGGGCTTATGCATTCGAGCGGTAAGGGGGGAGGGGGAGGTTCCGCGCCTAGAAACTCTAACAAGTTACATGTCTGTGGCAAGCCAAAGAGTATTGAGGTGTTAAAATCTACAACAATCATTGACAAATACACAGATAGTAATTCGCAATGTTCGAGAACTTTAGATTTCAGGTGCTCTTCTTTAGTTGATCATTCTGAAACACATGAACTCTGTTCCTTTAGAACTGAAGTATCATGGCAAACACGACAGGCTAAAGATGGCGTAAGTCTCTCCCCATTGCAGAAATCACGCTAAATACGTCTGAGCAGCAGGGAAAATAGACAAGTGTAACATATTTAAGTTTGTGTCTGGCAGAATCAAAAATCAAGGAGGAATCAATCTAGATTTAAAGAAAATATGAAAAGAAAACAAATTCAAACTACAAAAAGAACAAAGTAACGTAATTAATAAAAGCAAAACAATAAAAAAATTAGAATCAAAAGAAAAAAATTGATCTTCTTGCAGTAATCATTAAACAACAAATTCAAAAACTCAATAACATCTATATGAAAGAACAAAAATCAACACTAAAATAATAATCAATCATTCTAAAATCACAATAAAAATATATTGAAATCATAAAAACAAAACTTAATAAAAACATTAAAGAATGAAATGATGAGCGTGCATGGTTGGCCGAGTGGTTAAGGCGACCGCTCGCGAAAACCGTGAGACCTGGCTTCGAGTCCCAGTCCAGCACAAATTTTCATGTGTTACAAACAGATAGACCTACTAGAGAAGAGCAACTGAAGTCGGATATTCTCGTAAATTGCGAATTCATCTCTGTATATTTAACATTTATAGCTGCGGTCCATCAGCAACTCTTTTCCCTTAGACGTGTCATGGGAATAATTGATAGTTCTAACATATATCTATATACCCTACGTGTCGTGAGTTGATCACCCTGGCAAATTTTCAGCTGAATTTGCACTGTAACGGGTCAGAAGGTGTAATTTTCGTCGGGAGAAGCGGGCAGGGAATATTATGTTAATGAGCTGATGATCTGACAATTAATGGGCGTGTGCGACTCGCCACGATCAGATAACACGGTAATTATTAACTTCCACGACATGGATTCGCGCATTCGTATTCGATCATTTCAAACATAGCATGTATTTGTAGCCAGGAGACTAGTAGAAAACTTGGTCACTTTTTTTTACGTTTCTTCGCTCTGCAACCTGATAAATGAAGGTTTCTGACGTCACAATGAAGAATTGGCTACTCGGAGTGTCGTAGGACGTGACCTAGATGGCCCGCAATGGCTTCTTCCTGATATTTTTCTCACACAACCACCTCCATTCAACAGAACAACTCACCGTGCAAAAAACACTGGAATCCTGACGTTGGCAACAGCGATGCACAAAGGGCAGTCGACAATATTTTTTGAAGGGTGCCGACATTTGACAGTCGTGGACAATAGTGCCATCTAGTGTGTTCAAATGTTTAAATATCCGTAAAACTATTGAATTTAGTATTGTGGTTATGTCCCAAGGCTTACAAGCTAATAACGTAAAGATAACACATATACACTCATGCCTATATGCATAGCCAGAATTTCATTTCGGAAGTGATTTCCAAAAAATGGACATTGTAAAATAAATGACTTTGTGCTTATTATCAAAATGTCTCTAAACAGACTTCCAAGGCTCTCTATTTGCTTCGAAGGAGCAGGTGCAGTTTCCGTAAACTATCGGAAACCTCAATGAAGGCACTGACCATCTTGCTTCAGAGTGCGATAAATCTGTTAACAGTCATGTGACTATTTTCATAATAAAAAACATGAAACATATATGTTTAAATGAAATAAATTAAACGAAATAAACTTATAAATCGGGATCGGAAACTAAAACTAGCGTGTGTGAGTGTGCAAGGTTTGTGTGCAGATGCAACAGTACCTATCGGTACAGCACTGTGAATGTAAAAACTTATCTGAATGTGTGAACATCAAGTAAGAGTAAATATTATAATTAATCAGCCAGGGATCGACTGATTGCAAGGAGTATGGCCCAGAACACGAGTCTGGTTAAACAATGAATGAAAAGTCCGGTTGTAGCTAAGAGTCCGATTCATTAACCAGACAAATAGTTTATTAATTAAATACTGATCAATGTTTGACACAAATTTAATGTTCAAAAAATAAAATATGATCAGGGATGGAGTGATAGACTATCTCTAACAGTGACTGATACAGCAGAATGACGTATAGTGGTATAACACAATAAAAACGATAAAGTTGACTTTTATGTGTTTGTTGATTAATTAAATATCAAAATTTAGATTACTACTGTGACACACATTGAGCATTAGTTTTATTGCGACCTTAGTAGTGATTGTTATATATAACGTTATGTACTATGAACAAGATTTACTTCATTAAAAAACAAGATGTTTTATCGTGAAAATAGTTCATTAGCTAAGTAGGGTGCAAGTGTAAATGTGCTAATGCGAAAAAACGAATTGCAATCTAAAATATTAACTGATATCGACAAAAGGAAGATGTACAATCTATTCTAGAGTAGAAACGCCTAAGTCTATAATTGTGTAATTGACAAATTATTTAAATTAAAGATCAAAGTTTATTTTATTAGATGCCAAAAGTGACTACGTATGGATTCAGTTGCGTGCTTAGCAATAATTGTTGTGTGCCCCGACCCCATCTGATCTAACTTCATTAACAAACAACTGTGTTGTCAGGAAGTGGTGTAATTAATATCTGTATGAAAAGGCGCGTTACACAATAGACAAGAAATTCTGGTAGCTACTTGATAAACTAGTTGGTTATGACTTAACAAAGGTGAACAATAAGCAGGTGGTATAATTAATTTGGTTCGATTGGCAAGAAATAAGGTACTAAGCATGTGCGCAATGTTTAACAGAGACTCAACAATTTACTTCCATACTTATAATTCTAATCATAAATTAAGTTCACTCACATGTTATCCGTAGACAGCACCTTGGTCTCTATCAGCACATAATGAAATATAAATGAAGTTATAGCTTGTGTCTATCCTACTGTTTAAAACTTGAAGCTAAGATAACTTGGCGATAATGGTAACATGAAACTATCTTGAAGTGAAACAAAGTTGTAAGTTATGAGTCTTCTTCTTCTTCTTACCTTATAAAACGTGACCATTACAATAAAAAATACTAAAATAAAAATTAGAATTATCAAGAATTCAAACAGCTTACAACAACTCTCTCACAGTCTATTGCTTTCAACCAACACCTAACTCCGTCTGTCCACTTCCACTCGCTGACTCCTCTCTCACAGTTCGGTCGATCTACACAGTGTATTTGAGTACAAATGTTCATAAATCTATCGGACTCAACTGCTTGGTCATTAGTCCGTAGCTTAAAAACTACTTAAACTAAGGTAAACTAATCTAAGGACAACACAAACACCCATGCGCGAGGGGGAACTGGAAATCCCGATGGCGAACGGCCTCGCGCACCGCAGCACGGCGCTCCAGTGCGCACGACTAATCCACCGCGGCTCCGTCTCCAAGTCCTACCTAGAACAACATAATCTTCTTGGTGTAAACCAAAGTTAATACTGTACTACTGTCAAAATCCAAGCGCATATTCTAAGCATAATCTTTGGTTATCACCAAAACTGACTACCACTGCTATAGTTCTCTTGCGTCTAATTCTGTTAGAAACTCGACGAAAGAAGTCCGATTATTTCTGCTTCTTGTATCAACTTCTTTCTTCGTTGTAAATAAGACAATTGGTTTCACTGCTGCTTTCCTAAAAAGTACTTCAAGCGAACAAAAATTTCCATTTCATGACGTAATGAACCTCATGCCATAATATCCATTATCATACGAAGGACACATGTACGGTGGACTATGGTTCGAATGGAACAGTGTTATTTGATGTCAAGAATTAGCAATTAAACAAACTTGAAAACCCTTATAAAGAAAGCAGTGGGAAATAAAAATAATGAAAGGATATCTCCTCTGTCCAATGAGGATGTCACATCGCATACTTTAGCCGTTCTTTACAGTTCGAAAACATGATAAATTGGCATAAAGAGTTTAAGGCCATCCCTTTCCCTTATCCTTTATATTAGTTTTTTGGAAATTTTGGAAGCTGCCCCCTCCCTCTCCCCCCCCCCCCCCACCGTGGCTAGCCCATGCACCATGCGGCCAGAAGGAAGACTCGTACCTCTTACGGGGAGCAACCATTAATTGTTTTTCGCTAGACTAGAAAATTTAGAACCACAAGGACCACAGTGTCAAACAATTTGGCTTCTATAAATGTAATATGTAAATTAGAATTCTGAAATTTTTGTAATGTGACACAAATTTAATCAGCTTTATTACTGTAAGATATCTCCATAAGATGATCAATAGAACATAATGTAATTGTGTTAAATAAAGTTTTCGTCCTAGTTTCCATTTGTACCTATTCCAATAGTTTAAGTAGTTAAAAAAATAGGAATTTGAGAACTGAAATCTTAAAAATACTTGCTTATTTATTTACACTATCATTCTCACAACTGAATCTCTCTCAGTAGTAATAATGAAAGTGGTGTCTCGATAACCGTATACATGGTGAGACACTTACAACTGTTTTACTAAATATATTTGGGAAAATACAAATAGCAATTTTAAAAAAGTTGCAGTAGAAGAGAGACGTCCATTAACATAAAGCTTGACCCCCTGTACCACCCCTGGCGGCGGGAAGGGAGTTTGATATCTTAAATAAGAAACACTATTGTTTCTTTGCAGATTTGGATGAACCGTGTAAAAAGTTTTACATGAAACTTTATTTTTCGTTTCATGATAGATGGCGCTGTAATCGTGATAAATGAAAATAAGTAGAAAATTGTTGAAAAACGGTAATATCTCGAAACAATACTCATCAGTATCGGAAAAACAGAGTACGGCTTTTGACATTTTTAATAATGATATCGTTTGACATCTCCGACAGTCGAATGAAGCACTTACCTTGATAATGTCTCAGTCCATGATCAGACTGTTCGTTGTCCTTCAATGATTCGTACTGTACACATAACTACGCAATTGTTCCACGATGTTAAAGACTGCAGAGAGAGAAGATATCATTTCCTTGTATTTTGAGAATCACAGAATGTTGAAGCAACTCATCGAAGAAATGCTCAAGTGTTACCTGATAGGAATGTTCCTTTTGCAACGATGTTTGTCAGTGTTGCCCAACTATTTCCTGAAACAAGAGAAAGAATCCGTGTCCATTTGTTTGTGATATTACCGTTTGAAAACCATTTTCAATTCATTTTCATTTTTGCTGATTTCAGCGCCATCTGTCATGAAACGAAAATTTTTCAATAAAATTTACATATAATTTGACGCAGAATTGAAATCTACGAAAATAATAGTGGGTCCTACTTGATATTTGAAAGTCACTCGCCACAACCCGCCTTAGAGATTGGTGCAGCGACGGGTGGGTGATACTTTTATGTTAATCGATCCCTCTTCGAGGTGAACAACTTTCATTTTAACTGTTTTTAATTGGATTTGTATTTTTCCTTATATACCGAAAACATTTTAAAGTGCCTCACGCTGTATATTACAAAGGGTGCGCCATCAGGAAAAGTTCGGAATGTTGTCTTCTATTGCTTTACAAAGAAGCAAATAGTACATCTACATGCATACACCGCAATCCACCGTAAGGTGCGTGAAGAAGTCTACACTGAACCACTAATAGGCATTTCCTTTCCCATTCCACTCCCAAACAGGAGAAAAAGAATGCTTATAAGCCTCCGCATGAGCCCTAATTTCACTAATCTTCTCTTTAAAATCATTACGCGAAATGTAAGCAGGCACTCAGATTCAAGTTCAGGCCCTCTAAATGCCCAGAACAGAATTTCCCGAAAAGAACGTCGTCTTTCTTCCAGCGATCCGTATTTGAGTTCCCGGAGCATTTCCGCGACACTCGCCTATTGGTCGAACCTACCAGTAACGAAACTAGCTACTAGCCTCTGAACCGCTTCTATTTCTTCCTTTAAACTGATCTCTTGCGGGTTCCAAACACTTGAGCAATACTCAAGACGTGGTAGTACAAGCGGTTCATGATGTACATCTTCCCAAAATTGACCCCAATAAATCGAAGTCGGCGATCCGCCTTACTCACAACTGTCCTTAGGTGTTCGTTCCATTCATATCGCTCTGCAGTGTTATGCCTAGATATTTGAACGACTACTACTAATGCTGTATTCGAACAATTTTGGTGAACCCAGAAATTCATAAGTGTCTTTATTCATTAATTTTACAGCGGAAACAGTGTCGAGCTTAAAGTGCACAGTCTTATTTGACACGGAAAGAGTCACAAAAAGTTTTTTCTTGTGACGCGCGAATGTTAGTGACGTCTGATTGTTTGCTGCACTTGCGCATGAGCAGTCCGCGTACTAAAAGAACAGGAGCAGAATCGGCACGCAGCAGGTTAACAACACTATCCCTAGATGGCATCTGCGCTAAGCTATCTTGCTGCATATCAGAATCACGAATACGCGACTGCGCATGCGAGAAACGCTTTTGCTACAAGTCACTGTCACTACTGATAGATGGCACTACCGCCGGATCGACTTCCACGCAAGAATGCGAGGCTACACCAGATTCATCAACTACTGCACTAAACGTACTTTGAAAAGCTACATCAAATCTACTGTCACTAGCTACTCAGTAGTGTGCAATTCTACTTGGAGAGATTGGAAAAGGGACTAGGTTCACTACAGGTTTTCAATGTACATAGTCATTTTGCTTCTCCCGAACCCTCTTCTGTTGCAAAGCTTAACGCACTCGACGGCGCTTGCGACATCGCTCACTACATATGTTTGCCGTAGGTGCAAAAGTTTTTTTCTATTTGAGATTCAAGGAAAGAAACGTTAACGTCCACTGCATATGTGACATGTTCTCCCACTCTGCGAAGCACTTTTCTAATGGCTCCATTCTTGGAAATTTTGTTCTGCACATGCACTGTCTGTACATGTCCTGTTTTGCCACCACGATAACAGATGGAGTTGTGACAAGGACATTGCGCACATTTGTGGCGAGATACACGCTGGGGGGAAGATTTACGAACATTTTTCCGAAAAGAGCGTTGGCGCCCTTTATTCACGTTACTTTGTCTAACACGACGGGGCGAGCTTTGTATCGCGCTTTTACACTGGCTACTGTTCATTGACTGTTCAACACGACCGTTAGGATTGTAAGAATCGCTGGGGCTAGACTGAGAACTACGACTAGGAAAGCGTCCGTCGCGGTGCACTGAATTAACACTGTGGCTTTGCATTCCTACATCTGCTAAGTCAAAGGTGTCATGAGCTTCAATAACCTGTAGTACACTATCTAATGAGGGGTCAGACTGTTTCAGAATCGCTGCCCTATTTTTCGGGTTCTGAATGTTCTGGATTAAAGCATCTCGTAACATAACATCACTATAAGAAAGTGAACAAGAACAAGTAAATTTACATTTGCGGATTAAGCTCTTCAACTCCGTGAACCTTGATTTTTCTGTATGAAAAATCGGTACCGTGCAGCGGTTATGAGAATTTTTCACTCATAACGATCAGTCCATCTACGAGTTCATTAAAGATCACGACGGGATATGTGGGGGAAAAGTTTCTGCAGCAGTACAAAGGTCTTGGTGCACACCACAGCTAATAAGAAGTACTTGACTGTTTGACCTGTAAGCTGATAAGCCGCAACGAGTTATTGAAATTGCGCGAAGTAATCGCTCCATTCTTCGTCCTGTTCATTGTACTGGCGAAACGTAGGAGCGGTGTGGCAGCAGCTGTGGGCGGCTGATGCGACGGCTGTTGTTGCTGAGCTGCCTGCGCCGTTAACTGGGACACCGCTTGGAGCAGTAGAGTGATTTGCGCTATCTGTAACTGAATAATTTCCATTAAATTAGGGTTCCGAGTAGTGACCATGCAGACCGATTATGTACCGCGAATACAAGAAAATTAGAACAAAATGAAGATGCAATGTGAAGAAGACACTCTGCAACAAAAAGGTCCATGAAACACGTAAAACACGTAACAGAATACGCCCCCCCCCCCCGCAAAAAAAAATAATAATAAGGTTGTGTGGGCGGGAGCAATTTCTGCGTTTTCTAACTGCAGCTGTCTGGCTGCTGCAAGCGGTCTGGTCCAAAGTTCTTCTATCGCTCCTCAGCGCCATTTTTGTGTCTCGTCGCCACCAGTTGTCCTGAGTGTCGTTGGCCAAGTGGAGAGAGACTGACACAGGAAAGTAGGATGCACGCGTGTGCGGGTACGGAGTGTGAGGTGACCAGCCAGCGGTACAGCAGAAACTAGAAACACTAAGCTAGATTAGTGCAAGGTATATATTTCGTAGAAATATTACGATACTAAACTTTTATGGTTCCAGACTAGTGGAATGCTACAGATACATAGTTTATCTTGAATTAGGTATAAGCCTGCCTACTGTTGAGAGTCTTATCTAGTGCCTGTCTTATTGCCAAGTGCCATTCCAGTTCAGTGGTGACGACGAGCGGGGTTGCAGTCGTGACTGATGTCTTAAGAACGCCGCGCCGTGTTTGCATGGCGACTTGCGGCGAAAGTATGTGGCGCGAACTTCACACTTGTGTGACACAACATACACTACAGGGTACGTAGAGACAAAATACTTTGACACTAAACTGCACCAAGATTTGTGATGTGGCTCTTTATAGGCACCACTCTAAACACTCAAGTACTCTGTGCTCACAGCTGTGGCCGGGTGGCGTTCGGCATAAGGACGATTCATGGTCTGAGGCCGCCATGTGTTTGGGTGTCGCGCTCACTGCCCAGCTTGATTTTATTGCCATTATAAGGCCTCTCTATGTTATTCTGTGCTCGCTGCCTCTACCTTGAATCGAAGAGGCTCTGAATGTGTTGTTGGGGTATAGCAGTCATGCATCTCCCACATATTGCCGACGTTGATCTGGTGTATCCTGGGACAGAAGTGCTACAAACATCTATCAGACGTTTTCGATAAGCGAGAAGTCGGAAGAACGGGGATGTCAAGGCAGCAAAGTAATTTGGCCACATGTGATCGGGCATTATCCTGTTGGAATGTGAGCGTCGGCAAACACCGTGAAGAGCAATAGTCTCCAATAATTGAGAGATAAAACGCTTGTTGGTTAGTGTATTGGCAATGCTTTTTAGGGTAGGGAGAGAAAGAGAGAGAGAGAGGGGGGGGGGGTCCAATACGGTACCGGTGAAAACTATAAGCGCATACAGAAGACGTATGGTGGCACCAGTTTCCAGGCTAACATACCTTCTGTGATATATAAGAATCGCTCGTTTAAAGATTATATATACATGCAAATAAAGGAAAGGGAAATCAATATGTGTGGAATTTATCCATCTAACTGCATCAGGAACACTGCATCATATTATCTGCGAAAATAGGACTTGAAAATACTATTGTCTCCAGGAATTCTTCTCCTGATGTAGCTGACTGTTGATAGTGCGCTATGTTCTATCCTCAGAAACAGTGGAATGATTTGTAAGGTCCTTAGTCCAAAGCTCACGTCTTAACCTTTTTGGTCCACTTCAGGTTAGTAACACTAAACATTTGACGTTTGCTATTAATTTTAGACAGCTCGAAATGTAACAGCAAATAGCGCCTTAACCGTTCATCTCAGACGCAAATTAAATAAATGGGTTCCAAAAATAGAGAATTCTCTACAACTTTGGTTTTATATTTTTTCCATATATCGTCTCGTTGCAGAGATATTTGCAAAAATAGCGGCAATATTACATGTTCTCGTTTCTTTAATTTGTCTATATGTGTTCATTCAATGACAAATGTTCATATGTAATGGAATTATCAAACATTTATCTGTTCAGTGTTTCCTTTTAACACTCAAGTAGTACCTTATATGTAAGTGATTTATATCACATATTAAATCTTCACCAGGGTCAATTCCACACACAGAATCAGTATCAGTACAGTCGTTATCCATAGCCACAGGTAAAAAGCATTAATTTTGATCCCTTGCATGTTTATTGTGCAGAATTTGTCTCACTTCGAGGTCAGCTGAATTCACTTACATCATAAAGGCATGCTCCTATCCATACAACCTACTTTGCACAACGTTTGTTGTTTTTGCGGTCCTAGGGATATATTTTGACTACGCCATATGTGAGGGTGGAGGAGAAACTGCAGAGAAAGAAAGGTTAAACACAACTTGTACCGAACCTGACGGTAGTTTGTAATGATCGAGTATGAAAGAGAAGTTGTGAGAGGGAAGGACGTGACAGTTACACCTGAACTTGAATGTTATTAAATCTGAACATCGACTACGCAGTTAGGAAAACCAAAGAGAAACTCCAGAAGAAATTATAGTTCAGGGACTATAATTGAAAAATAATAAACTTTGTCGGCAGCGTAGTATTCCACAAGAGGCAGCAGAGGAGCAGTGGTTGAACAGAATCAGTTGTCTAATGGAAGAAGGTTCTAAGATTAGCATTAGTAGAAGACACTGGAGTGTAGTCGAATTCGATTAGGAGTCACTGACGTAATTTGATGAGGAAACGAGACCTATAAAAATATTTCCCTGTTTGAGGTCGAAACTGACTTATAAATGGCTGAAGTAAATATAATATAAAATGAAAACTGCCAGTGGCAAGTAAAACATTTATTAATCAGGCATTCTTTTATATCTAAGTAGATTTAGTTGTTAGGAAGCCTTCTTCCAAGGAATTTGTACTGTAGCCCTGAATGGAAATGAGACTTGGACGATTAACAATTATGACAAAACCAGAATGTAAGATTCTGAAATATACTACATTAAGATGGTGAACACAATATAGTTCATGGATATCACGTAAACAACAAGGAGATGCTGAATACAACTGCGGAAAAAAGAAATTTGTGGCTTAACTTCATTAGCAGAAGAGATCGTTTGGAAGGTCACGTTCTGAGACGTTAGGGGATAAAAGATTTAGTATTGGATGGAGGAGTCAAGTGTAAATTTATAGAGGGAGACCAAGAGTATAGTTCTTAGATTGAAAATGATGTGCACTACGTTATTTATTGAAACATGAAGCGATTTATACGCGGAGAGTTCTATCAAATCATCATTCGGACGGAAGAAAAATATTGTACAACATGGAACCAAACTGAGATATAACTCTATAAATAAGGCCAAATATGAGACCACAGTTGTTGACGCTATAGTAACTACAGACCGCTTACGCAAGACGAATGACTTATCACGCAACACTTTAAAGTGATGTAGGAATTTAGAACATCTTACTTTACGATTGTCATATACCGAAGTTGATATTTTTCCTAGAATTATCAATAATTTCGAATGTTGACTTTGTTTATATTGTGAGGAGGCGATCCAATATTATGATAGGTTCCAAAAAGGACAAAGCCAAAATTGCTAGTTCATAATTTTATTTCGACGACCGGTTTACATGGTCTCTGCCATCATCTTCTGGTCAAAAAATGTTTTACACAGCCGTCATCTTGTGATGTCAACAGTTATTTTATAAAATAATTTAAAGTGCAAAGGTACACTATATCATTGCAGTAAAAGTGTACATATTAGTATAAACGAGAGTAGGATACTTTTACTTCAGTGACATAGTGCATCTATGCACTTTATTTTATACAATAAGTGTTGACATCACAAGATGACGTCTGTGTAAAACATATTTTGGCTAAAATGATGGCAGAGACTATCGAAACCGGTCGACGAAATAAAATTACATACCAGCGAATTTGGCTTTATCCTTTTTGGAATCTATCAGTTTCGAATGTGTATTTACAACCTTCAGTCTTCGCTTGAACTGGATTCATGATTTTAGAAACGAATGAGGTAATCCACCCTACACGTTCTGGCCTGGTGTTTCTTACGTGTACTGCCGTCAACACCTCGCTTCTGCCTTTATAGCTGTAGTTATGGGGTTTTATGCGTTTCGCGAAGCTATTAAGATTATTAATGTTGGCAGTCGTAAAATCGTACGACTCGCTACGTGAGAGACACACGTTGAATATATATTTGCCCTGACAGTGGCAAAAAGCCGCTAAGCAAACATAAAGTATACGATACCCCAGGTGTGTTGCAGTACTGCTTCAGTTATTACCTTGTAAACTTACCTGAGTACATCTTCATACGTAACACACAAGAATATTTGAAATTTTCTCGTAAAACAAATATACTACTAAATCATTACATTGCTATTAATGCATTACAAAAAGAGGAGGGAAAAAATGAGTAAACATCAAATATTATCATTGGTAAATGAAGTAGTTTAAATTATTTGTGACACGAAACGAAATTAGATTGTTAAACAATAAATCAATGTCCAGAGTCGGTGTTCTGTTAATATTTGTGCGATGACTGTGATTCGAAACAGGTAACTCCTACTTTCTAGGCAAGCTCTATATGTAACTACTAAGCAACCGCGACCTAATGGATTCGGCGATTTCAAATGGAAGAACGCAGAGCCGAAGTTTTGTAAAGAAATTAGCTGGATACCCGGCGTTGCCCGGGTGTTTATTTCTTCTACACCCTCGTAGTCCACCTCCCCTTCCAACGGCATTCATCTCTTTCTTTCCCATGTCTCTGTTCGTTTCCACCTTTCCCTTTCTCGGCAATGTTTGTTGCAAGGCACTCTCTGTCATGTACCATACGAACATGTATGTATCTTGGGATCTTCTTCTTGGTATAAGTGTCGCGTGTGCAAAAATTCATCAAGACCTGAGAAAACCTATTCATTTTGTCAAAGTTCGTATGTTAAGTACCCTCCACCGTGCATCGAACGAAATTTTATACAGACATTGACGTCCCTCTTCTTTTCTGCTGAAGTGAGCAAAATTTCATAAATATAGGAACAAAACTATAGATTTGTATGCAATAGAAACACAGAGTCAATTGAAAAATGCACTTTATTGTTCTCAAATTTTCCAGTTTTATATCATACAACCAGTGTTCTGAGGATAAAAAAAAAAAAAAAAAAAAAAAAAAAAAAAAAAAAAAAAAGAGAGAGAGAGAGAGACAAACAAAGAAAAAAAGGATCTGTGAAATCGATCGAGCCGTTGGCAAGTTATGGCCCGACCAACATACTTAGGGATCCGTTTCTATTTTGCAAGATACTTTCCACCATGCACCGTATGAAACGTTAGGTAGACGGAGAACTTCATTTTGAATGTCAAGCGTGCAAAGTTTCGTGAAGGTCGAAATGAAACTGTAGATTTCGTCAGTCTGTAGGAAAAGTATCCTCCGCCATGCACCTTCGTTCCGTTCTATCGTAAATACTTTCTTAGCTAACATCTTCTACCTTTAAACTACATACTGGCAAAATTTCAGATTCATAAGTGCAGTAGTTTTACAGATTTCGTGTTTTGTCAGTGAGAGAGTGAGTGAGCGACCTTTAGCTTTTATATATATAGAGACATCTTCTGAATTATGGGTCCTACATAAACATTATTATCAGGTTCGTAGAGAGGAATGTTAGGAAAATGCATGCGAAATAAGTTGTAAATTGATTTGGTAGTAAAGACGTAGTAAATTACCTCATGATCTTTATGGCGAAATTTCATGTATTTCAATGTCTTTGACGTCATAGCACATGAACTATACGTCGTAATACGATATTATTTCGAAGGTACATCCACTGGTGCATATGTAAGACGTTTGCAAAATACATCGTAAATAGAGTTAGTAGGAAAGACGTAACAAATCAAAACGTCATGCGTGATGTGGCGGTTTTTCATTAACGTAATTGTTTATAACTCCATATCTCATTATCTGTGTGTTGTACTATGATAAAATTTCGAAAGTACGTTCAGTGATATGTGTGTCATACTGTCTGTAATATTTCTCTCGAATACAATTAATAGTTTACGAGTAATAAATTGTAACGTCATTCCAAATGCCGTAATTGCATGAAAAAGTAATAAGTGACAAATTTTTTTTCCTATCATCATTTTTCTGGGGTTGTAAGGGAGAAAAAGTGTCCTAAAGGTTTGAAATTATGTTTGGAGTTTGTTGCAAGACGCTAAAACCTCTCCTTCTCAAATAGTGGTCTGATAAAATCACATTATCACGTGACACAATACGAGGAAGTTTTAATTGTTTTTGATATCACATCTCCTGAACCTTCGCCCATATCGCAAAATCATTTCTTAGGTAACGTCTTCTACCGATGAACTACATTTCTTCCAAATTTCAGTTACATAGGCGTAGTAGGTTTCGAGATTTCGTGTTTAGTCAGTGAGTGAGTGTCTGAATGAGTGTCCTTTCGCTTTTATATAGCTAGAGACTAGTGGCAGTACCCTGTCGTACTGTAATATTTATGGGAAAACGTGTACGAGTTAAGAGACAGTAAGGTTATGGACAAGCAGCGTCAGAGATATTCCTTGCTCATTTGCGCGCAGTACTGTGATAAGTTGAGCAGAAGACTCTGTGCCATAAAATTCGTGGACTCTCTTGTTTGATGTTAAGGAAATTATCATTCGTGTTCTGGTTGATCTAAGAGAATTGTACTCTAGGGAAAGTCGTAATTGTCACCGAAGAACCAATAAGACAAGACTGCATTGGAATTAAAGAGAGCCTGCATTATCAGTTAGTGCAAAACGTGGACACACACAAATCAAGACGAAAACGTCGAGAATGTAATGAAGGTGAAGTGTAATCCAGAACTCTTGGTACTGATATACACTAATCTTTTTATTTTTTATTTTTTTTTATTTATTTTTTTTTCTTTAGAAGATCACGGAGCACTAAATACGGAGACAGACATTTTTCTACAGATGTTTACAAGTCATCCTTCTATTAGAATAATAATTTTCAGTCTAACGCTGAGTGTGCGCCGATATGAACCTTTTTGGCGGATTAAAAATGAGTGCCGGAAATGGGATTTCAACCTGGGACTTTTGCCTTTCACGGGAAAGCGCTCGAGGTTGGAATTCCGAATGCGGCACACAGTTTTAATCCGCCAGAAATTTTCAAATCAGAGCACGCTCTGCGGCAGAGCGAAAATTGTCATTGTGGAAGTATCCCATAGGCTTTGGCCAAGATATGTCTTCACCGTATACTTTCTTCCAGGACTAATAGTCGTGAAATGTTCTCAGGAGAACTTCTGTGAATTTGGAAAGAAGGAGGTCAGGTAAAACTGTGGAGACGGATCGTGAAGCGTGCTGGGATACTTCAGTCGGTGCCAAATGTTCCAACCAACTCTAAACTCCATGCCATACTCTTGTTAGACGCTCCTTTGTGTACGACATGCTACTTAATTGATATCGCTGTGTGTGTGTGAAAATTCCAAAGAAGTTGGAAACCATCACTACGAAACCCGCGATTAAAATTATTTCTGAAGACTTCCTGTGTCCAGAACCGACCCCGTATCCTAATACAAAACGAAACTACTTCAACTGGATAAAAGGTCACTCGGTCCATTGCTTATGTTGTTGTGGTATTCAGTCCGGAGACTGGTTTGATGCAAGTCTTCACCTTACTCTATCCTGAGCGAACTTCTTCATCTCCTCATTACAATGACAACCTACATCTGTTTAAATCTGCTTACTGAATCGATCTCTTAGTATTCCTCTGCGGTTTTTACCCCAAACACTTCCCTGCAATGTTAAATTAACTATTCCTTGATGTATAAGAATGTGTCGTACTAATCGATCCCTTCTTTTAGTCAAGGTATGCCAGACATTCATTTCCTCTCCAATTCTGTTCAGTACCTCCTCATTAGTTACACGAACCACCCACCTAATCTTAAACATTCTTCTGTAGCACCACACTTCAAAACCCTCTATCCTCGTCCTGTCCTCACTGTTTATCGTCCACGTTTCACTCCCATACAAGGCAACACTCCACACAAAGACTTCCTTACGCTTAAATTAATATTAGATGTTAACAAAATTTATCTTTTTCAAAAACGCTTTTCTTCCCACTGCCATTCTGCACTTTATATCCGCAGTACTGCGACCATCAACCGTTATTTTATTGCCAAACTAATAAAACTCATCTACCATCTTTATTGTTTCGTTACGTAATCTAATTCCTTCAGCATCACCTAATTTCCTTAGACTGCATTCCTTTACCCTTGTTTTGCTCTTGTTAATGTTCAAATGTTTGTATAGCTTATGGAACTTAACTACGGGGTCATCAGTCCCTAAACTTACAAACTACTTACGAACTAGTTAACACTAAGGACGGCACAAATATCCATGCCCGAGAGGGGATTCGAACCCACGACCGTAATCGCCGTGCAGACCGTGACTGGAGCGCCTCAGTCCCCTCGGCCACCGCGGCCGGCTCTTGTTAATGTTCATCTTATATGCACCTTACAACACACTGTCCATTCCGTTCAACTGCTCTTCCAGGTCCTTGACGGAATTACAATGTTGTCGGCAAAACGCAATGTTTTTATTTCTTCATCCTGAATTTTAATTCCTTCTCGAAATTTCTCCTTGCTCCTGGCGTGCTCAATTTACAAATTGAATAACATTGGAGAAAGGCTACAACACTGTCTTACTCTTCCCAACCACTGCGTTCCTTTCATGCCGTTCAACCCTAACAACC
Source organism: Locusta migratoria (assembly GCA_026315105.1). Taxonomy (NCBI): domain Eukaryota; kingdom Metazoa; phylum Arthropoda; class Insecta; order Orthoptera; family Acrididae; genus Locusta; species Locusta migratoria. Next base: position 151,570,845 of record CM048746.1, on the reverse strand, counting down.
GCAGTGTGGTTTTTGTACAAATTGTAAATAACCTTCCGTTTCCTATAATTTTACTCCTGTCTGCTTAAGAACTTGAATAAGTTTATTCCAATCAACATTATCAAAAGCCTTCTCCAAATCTACAAAAGCTAGATATGTAGGTTTGCCTTTTCTTTATCTTCGAGGATAAGCCGTAAAGTGAGTATTAACCCCCGTGTTCCTACATTTCTCCTGAACCCCAACTGGTCTTCGCCAAGGTCTCCTCCTATTAGTTTTTCCATCCTTCTGTAAATAATCTGCGTTAGTATTTTGCAACCATGATTTATTAAACTAATGGCTCCATAATTTTCACATCTGTCTGCTCCTTCTCTCTTTGGAATGGGGATTATTACATTTTCCTTAATGTCTCAGGGTACTTCGCCTGTCTCACACATCTTATACACCAGGTGAGACAGTTTTGTCACGGCTGGTTTTCCCAGAGACTTTAATAGCTATGAGGAATGTCATCTATATTCATACTGCTGTTTTCCATGTCTCCAAATGTCGCTTTTATTTTCCTGTAGGCGGTATCTATTTTTACGCTGAACATTTTTCTACTGACTTTCATTTACCTTCTAGCCATTCCTGCTTAGTTATTTTGGACTTCCTATCAATCTCATTTCTAAGTCGTCAGTACTCCATTTTTTCCTGTTTCATTGACTGCATTTTTATATTTTTTTATTTCATAATTTAAATTCAGTATTTCCTATGATGTTTTGTCGGTCTTGCCTTTATACCTATTTTGTCCTCTGCTGCCTTCACTATCTCATCTCTCAATGCTACCCATTCCTCTTCTACTGTTTTATTTCCCACCTTTTCTGTCAACCGTTTCGTAAAGCTGCCTCTGAAATTCTCAAGAACTTCAGGTTCCTTCAATTTATCCAGGTCCCATCTCCTTATTTTCCTACCTTTCTGAAGTTTCTTGAGTTTCAGCCTACAATTCGTGACCAATACAATACGGTCAGGGTCTATATATGCCTTACAGTTTAAAACGTGGTTCGGAAATCTATGTCTTACCATTATAAAATCTATCTGGTACCTTCCGGTGTTTCCTGGTCTCTTCCACGTATACAGTCTTCTTTCGTGATTCTTGAACCAGGTGTTTGTTATAACTAAATCGTGTTTCGTGCAAAGTTCTACCAAGCGGCTTCCTCTTTTATTTATTTTGCCCAGTCCATATTCGTCTACTATCTTCCTTTCCCTCTCCTACTACCGAATTCCAGTCTCCCCTTAACAATTGAGTTTTCCTTTCGCTTAACTGTCTGAATAATTTCCTTTACCTTCTCATATATTTCTTTGACCTCATCATCATCGGCAAAGCTAGTTGGCATATAAACCTGTACTATTGTAGTCGGTGTTGTCTTTATATTTAGAATACGATAATGCGATCACTGCGCTGCTCACAGTAGTTTACCCGCATTCCTATTTTCTTATTCATTATAAGACCTACTCCTGTAATACCCCCAACTGGTTTTCTATTTATAATCCTGTATACACCTGTCCAGAAATCCTGTTCCTCTTTCCACCGAACTTCAATAATCCCCACTACATCTAACTTCAACCTATCCATTTCTCTTTTCAAATTTTCAAACTTCCCTACCCGATTAAGGGATCTAACATTCCACGCTCCGATACGTAGAATGCCAGTGTTGTCTACCCTTACCCTGATGATCACATCCTCCTGAGTAGTCCCCGCCCGGAGATCCGGATGGGGGACTATTTTACCTCCGTAATATTTTACCCGAAAGGATATTCCTACAGTAGAGCTGCATGTCCTCGGGAAAATAACGACTGTATGTTCCCCTTGCTTTCAAATGTTCAAATGTTTGTATAGTCTATGGGACTTAACTATGGGGTCATCAGTCCCTAAACTTACAAACTACTTATGAACTACTTACGAACTAGGACGGCACAAATATCCATGTCCGAGGGGGGATTCGAACCCCCGACCGTAGTGACCGTGCAGACCGTGACTGGAGCGCCTTAGTGCCCCCCCCCCCTTTCTTTCAGCCGTTCGCAGTAACAGTGTGGCAATGCCACATTAGCTGATATTACAAGGCCAGCCAGTCAATCATCCAGACTGCTTCCCCTCTTCAGGAACCACATAGTGCTTAATGACGGACAAAAAGATGAGTAAAGAAGAGTTTTGGGTGTACATCACATGACAACTCAATCTACTGTCAAAGACTAAAAACTACAGGAATTACAACACTTCTAACAGCTTCAATAGTCTATAGACAAAGGAAGTATGGTAATTTATTTAATTTATTTCTTATGTAAGAAAAGGATTCAGCTTCACAGCTTCAAACATAATAGTGACTTCATTACATAACGCACGAAGTAAACCTGAATAGCATTCCACTGTTCAGGTAGTCTGACGAAATCAGAGTTACGAGGAGCCGACATGAAGCGATTAACGTAGAGAACGACAATCGGTAACACTGTGGGAAAACATAAACATCCAGAGGAGACGAAGTCTGACGCAGAAAGCTGATCAAGACTATTCATTTTACACAATGCACAACCTTCCATAGTCTTAACAACATTAGTAAAACAACAGATCAAAAGTTAAAAATCTTGCCGACGATGGCAAAGAAGGTGAAAGAAGAGATGGGCTATAAGGGGAGATGGGAGCCCCGATAAAGAAGGAAATAAAAAGAAGAAAAAATTAAGTCGGTAGAACGCTTGTCTGCGGAACGAATAAGTCTCAGGTTCGAATCTCGGTTCCGGCACACAGTTTAATCTGCCAGGAAGTTTCATCCTTTTATTAACTTCCTTCTTCAGCTAAATACTGAAATGCACACTGCTGGCAACGAATAGTGGTATTATTTGTTGTGTGTGTGAGTGTGTGTGTGTGTGTGTGTGTGTGTGTGTGTGTGTGTATTACGACAAAACAATACACGAACTTTTATTTTGAAGAGATAGATTCTTTAGTTAATTGTTGGTTGTCAGCAAAAGTTTCGAGACGTTTTTCATTATACTCCATATCCCGTCTAAAGTTTCTTATCCAAGATTCTAAACCAGTAGCTTACCAAAAGACAATCCATAGATATTATGGGTTAGTACTATCTGTACTGTTAATCACAGACTATGATCATATATAATCTCCATGAAAGGCAATACATCTTTATTGTCTGTTTGGTACGCTCGCACGGTGTAGAAGATGGACGGGAACACAGTGCCGACAATCTAATGAACTTCAACTCGCTCTGTTGGTGGCTGAACGATATACAGCCAAAATATTAGGAAAATAAAGTAAATGGTTACGGCTGAATACCCGCAATTTTATCATGAAATACGCAGTAATCAAAATGATGATCGTGTGGCACGCTTGGTCGTCAGATCTCAACTGAGCCCGGAAATACGACATCAAAATATGATGGTTCACAGTATACAGTGTTGTCTGAATATATATTTATGTCGTACATATGGTAACCAATCTCCTTCGCCCGTCTTTGTCCGTCGCCTTCTGTCGCACTCACTCTCCATTTCAACTTTTTCTGTGGCGAATTTCAACCTGCAGTTTCGTTTACAAGCAGCCGTTACATCATCCGTACTGCGCCCTCTACCGCTATCTGCTGAATTATGGAGGATTACCATGAAATGTAGCGTGATTTGAAACCTGGTAGAAGAGGTATAACTCATGAAAACTAACAATTGTGACATCAGATAAAAACAATGCACCATTTATTGGGAATTACGGTAGTTGATACGACCCGTGATCCTAGTTGCGACAACTGAAACCGTGTATATCAAGGAAATGGTCAAAGGGAACGCAATATATGCCCGGATTTAGAAATTCATGGACTGTGAATCGTAACGACCAATTTTCCGGTCGTCCACCAAAACAGCACAGAATTTGTTCTGGCTGGCGTGTTTGTGTAGAGACCCTGTGTTGTCACACAGACTGGTCGGTCGGTTGCAGAAGCAAACACGCCGCACTTGTTGTGTTTATGTTGGTCGTATCGACGGCCGTTTTTCCTACTCGTGTCCAAACAAATTGACAATACAATCAATTGCGCTGGTCTGGCGACTCATCTAAAAGATAACACGCACTTCATAAATCATTAACAGAGATTACACCGAGGTGTTTTCGTTTATGTAGCTGATATTTTGTAAGATAAATGTCAAATATTTATTGAGTGATGGTGGTACTCTATGTGCCTATATGACGATCACTGTGGCTAAATGTGGTGGATTATCGGAGGCACTAGATATTAGGAAACGCTTGGTCTATATCCCATAAATTAAAACTGAACCAGATATTCACGTAAGAGTAAGGTTTTAGGCGAGCTTATAACACCCACAATTACGACTCGCAATTCGTAAGAAATTTCAAAACAAGTCTGAAACCTCTCACCAATCTAAGAAACGCAACTGCTAATGTTACACCCTTTTACAAAATTTTGTTATTACCGTGAAGTGTGTACTAATGGATAAGGAATCGTTTATGTGACTCCCTTTCCGAAGATTTTGAATTTTGATAGGTAAAGGATATGCAGAATTAATGTCACCAGGCACGATGTACACTAAAGTGAGTAACTGCAATTCTTAAAGAAAAGGGTCGCCAATCTAATTAGGCAAATATGTACCAGCAACTAACTGTAATAAGCATTCTCGTTTCAAGCCTACACCTGGTGCTGAAGTACATGGAATTTTGAAAATGGACATAGTTAGGTAAATCGCAAAACACACAAAAGCTAGATCACTGCTATAGCAATTAAGTGGTTCAACAGATTTGTAAATAAACAGCATTCACATATAATGGACACTATGGATTCAAGAATCGTGCTTTAAGTATGAAAATTGTAATACAAACTATTCTTTCAGTGAACTATGGAAAAATTATAAATTTGGATTGTTGTGAATTGCTTGACAAAGGTGGTAATCTAAAAACTTTAAGCATCAAGTTAAGGGAAACAAGATTCTGCCATATTGCTGAAATTTTTAAGATCGAGTTTCTGAAATTTATCTTTTCAAGTAATATTTTCTTTCCTACTAAAATGAATGTTTGTTAAGGGGGTTTGACCAAAGGTAACTAGAAATTTTCACGGATAATATGTACAGTTTAGTCGAGAGCATTAACTTTGGTACATAATGTCACTGTTGTTCACAAAACAGTTTAGCAGTATCAAAAACAATGTACACACACACACACACACCTTACCTTGTTGAACGGCTCTAGTCATAAGTTACAGTAATGGATTCATTGCAATGAATGAATATATACTCCCCTTTTGTTTTATAATAAATATTAGTGCCAACAGTATAATGTTTTGGTAGCAAGAAATTTTGTATATGAAACTATTGAAATTTAGTTAAACGCTTATTATTTCTGAAATTATCTGTAACCAACAACTAAAACAAATTGTGCCAATACTATAATAATATGAGGAAATGGCAACTGGGTGCTGTATAAAAGTTATCATGTAAATGTTCTGTAGCAATACTTTTTAAAATGATCAAAAATTCATACTAAATTATATAAATGACTCTAATTTTAAAAAATTACCAATGGCACTATTTGAAATCACTTTTCAATTTTTAAATATAGGACACTCGGAATAGTATTCACTAGGAAAGGACCCTGTCTAAGAACAATGTTAAGATAAATCAGGGTACTTAACACAATGTGAGGTCAATGCAGATAATTATTGGTTAAACACTTTGCTGGTTCATTACACTACTTGCTAAGAAAAACTTTACTTGTTTGTCCTGTAGTGGTGGCGGTGAAGACGTCGAATTTTCTGGTGGTAACAACGTTTTGGCGGTAGGCGTGACCTGCTTCCATAATAGCTTTGAGCTCACAAAACTTCTTCTTGGCGTTGAAAAAATACATTTTTGAGCTCCATATTAAACGGCCAGCTTAAATAGGACAACTCCGGTGACATCCAAGGCAAACCTGCGGTTACTTCTAGAAATATATGCCTCAACAACCCACAGTTCCTCACGAAGGTGCTACCACTACGCTGCCCAGAACTCGACTCCTCCTTTTTTCACTTACAGACAACGCTACTCGAAGATTCTCCCGCCAATTCCCACCTTTTACATCGCGCGCACACACAGTTCCGTTTCCTACCGGCCGCAAATATATATATATATATATATATATATATATATATATATATATAATTTTAACAATTTAACTCCCTGTGCATGAACCGGCGCATTATGAAGCTTGTTAAAAATTATTTAAAAACATTGTCATAAAATCCCTTTTCATAATATTAATATTACAAAAATAAGTAATAATTTCCTATACAAAAACTTTACATTATATACATGGCCACAAAGATCTTAATACAGATATTACATTAAATCCGTCTATTGCACTCATAATCGATACTTCTCCCATCGAGTACACAGTAATAGGTAGAAGGACTATAGTGTTACAAGCTGACTGGTTGTATCAATATGAATTTCGCCTTTTTCGATATTAATGGTTAATGGACTGTGTAAAAATGGATCGCGTTTATACCGAGCTATATGCTGAAATTCTTCACTTTCACATGGGGGTTAATGGTGCGAGAACAAATGTGAGGCAATAAATAACTTTGATTGAAATGCGTTTTGGTTACTTAGCGGTATGACCGTCGGACAAAACATTACTGTTCGTTTGCTATTGCCTGAGCTACTCGTCGAAGTTAATGAAGGCAACCATGACGGGGTATATAAGTATTGAAAGAGGTTCGGGAATATTTGCAACCTCCACCCTGAAATACGATCTTGAACTTTTCTAGATACGTTCCTGTTGGATGTACGTCTTTTTCTTTCTTTGAATGCTAGTTATTTTTCAACAAATTTCTTACATTACCTAACCGGACAGACTGTGTCCTTTCAATACATATTTCTTTCCTACCGCAATATGACAGGGCTCAGATTATCATGGCCGTTACCCATTAGTTACAAATTATGCATGAAATTTTTGACGGCAAACAGCAGTTTTACTGTAAGCCTGTCATTCCCAGTTTGCAATGTGCTATACTTGCAAATGAGACGACACGTGGAATCATGAAATGGAAGATCAGGCGCAATATAAACGAATAACATGAAAAATTGTGAACGACAAAGTTCACGATAATTGTAAATTGTAAGTTAAACTGAGAAGAGAGGTTAAAGAACGGTAATAGAAGCCGATAACGGATTCTGCGTAATGTAGTGTGCCGAAGTTGAGAGATACATGGGAGGGAAATAGACAAACAGGGCCTGTTAAATAGTGAAGAATTTAAAATCGGAGCAACATAAATATATCTGTTATAAATATGGGACAACGGATGAAGCGCTTTGAAAACATACTAACGTAGCACAAAGAAAAATTCGTACGAACAAACTACTAGTCGCAATAATGGCGCCGCGCGGGAGTAGCCGAGCGGTCTGCAGCGCCACGTTACGGATCGCGCGGCCTCTCGCTTCGGGGGTTCGAATCCTCCCTCGGGGATGGATCCGTGTGTTGTCCTTAGTATTTAAGTAGTTTGTAAATCTAGAGACTGATGACTAACGTAGTTTGGTCCCATAGAATTATAAACATTTTTTGTAATAGTGACAAGTGTGCCTCTGAAGGATGTAGAAAAACAAAATTGGAAAATGAAAACAGAACATGCACGTCTACATATTTACTCTGCCAATCACATTTAAGGCCCCTTCCATGATATTTCTGTATCGTTCCATTCGATAGTACCGTGGGGTAAAGGAACACCTATCACTTGATTTCACTCATTGTGTCTATCATCTTTTCCTATGTAGGTGGATGCTAACCTTATGTTCGCATACTGATTAAAGCTTTGGTGAATCATATTTCACAAATAGATCTTCTCGCAACGAAAACTGCCTTTCTTTTAATAATTTCCACCCAAACTCGTTCATCATTTCCGTGACACACTCTCTCTCTTATATCGCAATAATACAAAACGAGCTACCTTTCTCTGTACCTTCTCTATATCCTCCGTCAGTATTATTTGGTGGGAATACCAAAATGCGCAGAAATTCTCTAAAATAGGACAGACAATGAAGGCAGTTCTTTCGTCGAACTGTTCTGCCAATGAATCGTACCCTTTGTTCTGCCTTCCCTACGATATTCCTATGAGTTGTTTCCAAGTTCGCAGCGTAGTTCGTATTTGGTTGAATTTACGACTTTTGGATTACATTGATTCGAAGTACGTATTATCTTCTACTAAACCTTAAGATTGCTCTTCGACCAATAGGAGAACATTATTATTCTTTTTATTGAAAATACACACAGAGATTGGTACACATTTCTAATCCAAAATCATAAGACAGTCAAACGAGAAGGAGTATCTCAACACAGCTTTTACCTTAAAAGAACTGGTCACAGTCTTTGCATCTATAATGAGCAATAAAGCTGCCGGCATAGGCAAAATACGAACAGAACAAATTAAAAAGTTTGGACCTGCCACAAAACAGTGGATATTAAATCTTACTGCATTTTAAAATTGCAGATCCCCAAGATTTTGCGCACTGCCTAGGTAATAGCACTTTTAAAGCCTGGGAAAGGGTTAACAGACCCAACCACTCTCACTCGTCATTTGTACAAGGTATTGAAATATCCTGAATCGAATATCAGAGTATGTTTATGAAACCCTCATAAAAGAGCAATAAGGTTTCCGACCACAAAGGTCTTGCGGAAAGAGCCTTAACTTAGCATATTGAGGATGAGTATGAGAGAGGTGAAATAACAGGTGTGGCTGTCACTGACCTCACAGCGGCTTACGATAGAGTTTACATGGAATACTGCTTAGAAAATGGCACTTAACTACAACGTGTCACCAACTAACACAATTAATTCCATGTATTCTGAAAAATAGGAGGTATTTCGTCTCTCTCCAAAACAAGAAGACCCGATGGAGGATGCAAAAAATTAAATAAATAAATAAATAAATAAATAAATAATAATAATAATAATAATAATAATAAAAGAAAAAAGAGAAAAATAATAAATAAAAGACATGGTCTCCCTCAGGGAAGTGTGTCGTCCCCGTTGTTGTATAACGTCTACACAAATGATCAACCAATTAACTCTACAACTAAGGCATTTATTTAAGCTGATGATACAGCTATCACTCTCCAAAGTAAGACGTTTGAAAAGGTAGAGATGAAACTGATTGTGCAAATATTTCGACGAAAATCAATTGAAGCCAAATCCTGGAAAGATCCGAAGACAGTGCATTTCATCTTAAAACGGAGGCAAAACTGAAACTGAACATCCCCTGGAGAGGTAATAAACTACTCCGCAGTGAAACTCCTAAACATCTTGGGGTAAAAATGGATCCATCCATAACATTCAAAGTCCACTGCGACGAAACGAAGCTCAAAATGTCAGCACGGAACATCATCATCTGCAAACATGCAGGCGGGAACCACCTGGGGTGCCCAGCCAAAAGTGCTCAGAACATCTGCCTCGGTACAATGTTTCTCCGCCACAGAATACGCTCCAAACGTCTGGCAAAACTCTGCACATTCTAAACAGGTAGATACAGTCGTGAACGAGACAGGCAGCATTGTGACAGCCTGATTACGACCTACTCCTGTCAACCAACTGTACAAAATTATGGTGATAGCACCACCACGCAATGGAAGGCAAGTATCAGCAGAAACGGGAAGAAGAAGCAAGAAGCCGATCCCAGACATCTTTTGTTCGGACATGAACCTCAACAGCCAAGACCGAGGTCAAGACAAAGTTTCCTGCAGAAATCCACAGCAATTCGTTCAACTCCCAGATCTCGCACCTACCATATGTGACCCAGAAGACATTGAACAGACTGTGAATTGGGGTGTCAAGATGCAAAGCCAAGCTCAGGAAGAGGGGCTTCAGCAACGAAGATGAAACTTGTCAGTGTGGTAACAAACAGGACCAACAACAGCTGGTAGTCTGCAGGAAGTTAACGACTGTATGCAATATTGGTGACCTTGCTGAAGCCAACGAAACTGCCACGAAAACCGCCGAAAACTGGGCTCGTTAAAAAAATAATAATAAAAAAAAATGTTCAAATGTTTGTGAAGCTTATGGGACTTAACTACGGGGTCATCAGTCCCTAAATTTACAAACTACTTATCAACTACCTTATACCAAAGACGGCACAAATATCCATGCCCGAGGGGGGATTCGAACCCCCGACCGTAATGGCCGTGCAGACCGTGACTGGAGCGCCTCAGTCTCCTCGACCACCGCGGCCGGCGAATAATAATCACCTTGGTGTTTGTTGGCTTATTTATCTTATGGTACATGTTCAATCTTACAAATTTATTGATATGTTTCTGTAATTATTTCATCTCCTGGACATGGAAAATAAATAAACCTCTTTAATATCGCGTAGAGCCCACACGTGCACGCAAAAGTGCTGTAACGCAACTTGTCTTGGACTCGACTAATGTCTGAACTCATGCTGGTGGGAATGACACCACGCATCCTGCTGGGCTGACCAAATATGCATAAGAGTACCAGGTGGTGGAGATCTCTTCTGAACAGCACGTTGCAAGGCATCCCTGCCGTTCTCAAAAACGTTCGTGTTTGTGGAGTTTGGTAGCGGGTGAAGGTGTTTAAACTCAGAGGAGTGTTCCTGGAACCACTCTGTAGCAATTCTGGACGTGTGTCCAGACGTCTGGACGTATTGTCCCACTCTAATTGCCTAATTAAGTCGGTAGGCCCAACAGACATGAATGGATGCGGGTGGTCATCCAGAATGTTCAAATGTTCGTAGAACTTAAGGGACGTAACTACGGGGTCATCAGTCTCTTATCTTACAAACTACTTATGAACTAGCTAATACTAAGAACGGCACAAGTATCCATGTCCGAGGGGGGATTCGAACCCCGACCGTAGTGGTCGTGCAGACCGCTTGGCCACCGCGGCCGGCTATGTTCGTGTCACCTACACATGATCTTAATAGTTTTATAGAAAGCATACTATAATCTTAGTTACAGTACTATTCCCAGAAACTATTCTGATGCCGTAAAAATGAATAAGGTATTAGGGAGAAGACTCAAGAATATTATTTATTCAAAGAATATATGACTTAAACTGCGTATGGCTAAAGCTGAAAATGTATATGCAGCCGGGATTCTAACCCGCGTTTCTCGTTTTCTAGGCAGTTGCGTTGACCAATATACCACTGGCGATACAGTGATCACCGTACCTGCAAGGACTATGTAAGCATGCCTCCCGTCAAAACACAAGTTTCCAGCTTTACCCTGCCCACAGTACTCAAATTCGTAGTCACTTTGTACTAATTTCCGTAAGAGTAAGTGCTCCAAACTTGCCCAACCCTCTCCACTAACGAAAGGACCACTCCCCGTTATATATATATATATATATATATATATATATATATATATATATATATATATATATGTGTGTGTGTGTGTGTGTGTGTGTGTGACGCCTATTCCTAAAGAACAGACGTCACTTATGATCCTGCAGTTGACTACGAGTTTGAGTATTGTGGGTACGGTAAATCTGGAAATTTGATGATGTTCAGATGGTTGTATAGCTTATGGGACTTAACTAAGGGGTCATCAGTCCCTAAACTTACAAACTACTTATGAACTAACTAATACTAAGGACGGCACAAATATCCATGCCCGATGGGGGATTCAACCCCCGACCCTAGTGGCCGTGCATACCGTGACTGGAGCTCCTCAGTCCTCTCGGCCTTCGCGGCCGGTTGGAAATTTGTATCTCACGGGAGGCGTTCTTAGGTAGTACTTGCAGGTATGGTGATCACTGTGTCCCCAGTGGTTTGTCGGGCGCCGTGGCTCAGCGCGTCCGTTCAGATGGCTGAACGCCCTCTGTAATAAAAAAGCTGAGCCAAATACGCAACGAACAACTGAGGATAAACTGAAACGACGACCGCCAAACATAGATCTACCTGGGAAAAAAAAGTCGTGTAGTGGCTAACACAACTGCCTAGAAAGCGGAAGACCCGGGTTCGAATCCCGGCTGGGTACACGTTTTCAGCTTTGCCCATACGCAGCTGAAGTCATATATTCTTTCAATATTCTCTTTCGGAATGGACGCCACATGTATATAAATAATACTTACGTTCGCGTCACCTACACATGACCTTCATAGTTTTACAGAAAGCATACTATACTGTATCTTAGTTACAATATTATTCCCAGAAACTATTCTGTTGCGGTAAAAACGAATGAGATATTAGACGCAAGACGAAAGTAGACAAAAAAATCTCAAGAGCAATACGTCCAGAGAGCCCTTAGACAAGGATGCTGTATTTTTTTGGTAAATATATAGGAAATAAGAAGTTAGGAGGGATGGGTCTGGACATAAATTAAGTTTGTTTTTTTCTTTCCCGATGATCAAGTGGGTATGATCTAAAGATGAGGAAACTCTTGGAACCATCTAATACGTCTGGTCTGAATTTTTTTTTAATTTATTATTATTATTTAGTTCTCGAAATATATCTGCATAAGAAGTGAACAACATTGGTAGAATACCATAAAAATGTTAGAAATATAAACATCTAGCTGCTGTGTAATATCTAATCGGTGATCAAATATAAATAAGAAAGAGAACAATGCAAATTAGACCATCAATAAAAGAACTTATTCTAATCCTTTGGTCAGAAAAATTGAAGTATATTAGAAGGAACTCCTTAATATCCTTCTAAAAATCGCAGTTGGATGGATCTGAGAAACGCAGACAAAAATGAGAAACACTTCCGGGCGTCTACAGAAAATCTCCAGTTTTAGACACTTAAAATGGAATAACGGATTATTTATGCACCTTTAGACACATTTTATACCATCAGTTTCTACTAAAGTTATTGAAAAGGCTGTATGTTCGAGATTAAATGGTAATTACTGTTCCCATAATTTGCTTTCAAATGTATAGTTTGGTTTAAAAAGTGGTTCAATCACTGATAAATCTATATTCGTTTTCTCTGAGGCACTTGAAGGAATTATAAGAAAACTGAGAACGCTAGGTGTATTAATTGAAGAAAAGCGTTTGATTGTGCTGATCACAATATTTTGTTGCCGCGGCGGATTAGCCGTGAGTACTGGAACGCCATTTTGCGGTGCGTGCGGCCGTTCTCCGTCGGTGGTTCGAATCCAGCCTCGGACATGGATGTTTGCGTTGTTAAAATATACAAACATTTGTAAGGCTTATGGAACTTAACTGCGTGGTCATCGGTCCGTAAGCCTACAAACTACTTATGAACTAGCTTATACTAAAGACGGGACAAACATCCGTGCCCGAGGGAGGATTCGAGCCCCCGATGGGGAATGGCCTCGCGCATATTAACATAGCACCTCAATGCCCATGGCCGCTCCACCGCGGATGTTGTCCCTAGGTTAGTTTACCTTACTTTAAGTAGTTTGTAAGCTTCGGACTAATAACCACGCAGTTGAATCCGATAGATTTACAAACATATGAACTTTTTGTATATTTTGTTGCAGAAGTTGGAACATTACGGAGTAAGGGGAGTAGCCCACAGTTGATTCACTTCTTAACTAGCAGAAGGTGATCCTATGCACTGTTGAAAACCGTTGTGATATGCACACTCAATGGGGCTAGAGAGCTACTACATGTTTGGTTAGGGTGACTGACATTTGAACACAGATTGTAATATAACAACGCGAAATGTTGCTAAGTCAAAGGTTGGGATAAATAGAGAGAAAAGTTTGAAGAAAATACTGTCATAAACTGACTGAAATTGCTACTTACAAATTCTAAATGTGCAACTGAATCCACGTGTAAAACATTTCGGTGTTGAGAATGAAAGACCTGCATCCCTCTAGTCTCTATGTAAAATGGTTGAAGTCTCTGTGTAATAACTTTTGAGCAGGAAGTGGTTCACAGGCCAGATAATTTCTTCAGTTCTTAACATACTTCTTCATACAAGGTACCTTTTTTTGCCTTCTGAGCAACGAAAATTCGTCATTTTTATCACACAACGATTTCAGAAGTTACTCAGGCCATAATACTACAGAGCTCATTTGAGAAAACGGAGAATGCTCTCCTCTTACGAGGAACTTTACTAATTTTATCCATATGATATAAGAAATAGTTTTTTCTAGATTGCAGAGTACAATCTCTGGTGAAATTTGTTATCAGTTTCGTTTTATCGAGCAAGGTGGCACCGTGGTAACACACTGGACTCATATACGAGAAGACTGCAGCTACAATATCCATCCAGATTTAGGTTTTCCATCACTTCAGTAAATCAGAAGAATCCCGACATGGTTCCTTTGAAACGGCACGGATGATTTCTTTCCCAATCTTTACCCAAATTTCTGAGCTTGAGCTCCGTCTCTAATGACCTCACGGTCGACGGGACGATAAACCCTCTCTTCCTTCCTTCTGACATTTTATTCGTGCGAATCCGATAATGTTTTCCGAATTTCTGAGAATAAAGTACATTCTCCATTTTATTCATATTACACAAGGTCTCAGTATCTGATTACGTATATCGTTTAGACACCAGAGCATTTCTACATCTACATCTACATAGATACTCTGCAAATCACATTCAAGTGCCTGGCAGAGGGTTCATTAACCACTTTCATTACTTTTCTCTACCGTTCCATTCTCCGGGAAGAAATAACACCTAAATCGTTCCGTTTCCGATCAGATTTCTCTTATTTTATTGGGATGGTCATGTCTTCCTAAGTAGGTGGGTGCTAGCAAAATATTTTCACATTCAGAACTAAAAGTCGGTGATTGAAACTTCGCAAACAGATCACGCCGCAATGAATAACGTCTTTCTTGTAATGATTTCCACCCCAATTCGTGCAACATTTCCGTGACGCTTTCCCCCCCCCCCCCCCCGTGACGTGATAAAACAAAATGAGCTGCCCTTCTCTGAACCTTCTCAATATCTTCCGTCAGTCCCACCTGGTGAGGGTCCCACAAGGGGCAACAGTACTCCAGGAGAGGACGCACAAGTGTGATGTAGCCAGTCTCTTTGGTGGAGCTGGTGCATCTTCGAAGCGTTCTGCCGATGAAACGTAACCTTTGGTTCGCCTTCCCCACAATATTTCTATGTGTTCTCTCCAGTCAAAGTTGTTCGTAATTGTAACTCCTAGTTATTTGGTAGAATCTACGACCTTAACGTTTGACTGATTTATCGCGTAATTGATGTTCTGCGGATTTCTTTTAGTGGTCATGTGTATTACTTCACACTTTTCTTTATTTAGTGTCAATTGCCAATATTCGCATCACGCAGAAATTTAGTCTAAATCGCTTTGCAGTTGCTTTTGATCCTCTGTTGACAATACTAACCGATAAACGAGAGCATCATCCGCGAACAATCTAAGGGAGCTATTCAGATCGTCTCCTAAATCGTTTATAAACACGAGGAAGAGTAGGGGACCTGTAACGCTTCCCTGTGGAACGCCAGATATCACTTCTGTTTTACTCGATGACTTACCGTCAATTACAACGAACTGTGTTCTTTCTGATAGGAAATCGTGAATCTAACCGCACAATAGGGGGGATATTCCATAAGCACGAAATTTCATAAGAAACCGCTTGTGGGGTCCAGTGTCAAAAGCCTTCATGAAATCCAGAAATATTAAATCGATTTGAGATCCCTTGTCGATGGCACTTAACACTTCATGTGAATAAAGGGCAAGCTGAGTTTCGCAAGAGTGATACTTTCTGAATCCGTGTTGACTACTGGTTAATAGGTCGTTCTCTTCGAGGTAGTTCATAATATTCGAACAAAGTATATGTTCCAAAATCCTACTGCAAATCGACGTCAATGAGATAGGGCTGTTCAGGGAATGTGTAGCTTCTCATCATCTTTAAGGATTAAAATTGAGTGTATTGTTGGTGCATGCTGGAGAAGGAATGGGTCAGATGTGTTTCGTAGGGAAGGTGTGAAGGTTGGGTTCTAGAAGCAGGAAATACTGGACTACTTGTAGTACAAGGGTAGGGTTTCGCAAAGAGTTCAAGGTCTACAGAAGGAGTAATGTTGTCTGGAGGTGAGCCATGGGCCGCACTTTGTGCTCTGTGTTCTGTTGTAGCTGTGGCAGCTGCAGCGGTTCAGGTCTGGAAACGGATGGGGAGGGTCGGGGCTTTTGCTCTCGCAGTTTACGGGAGGTGCGGGATATACGCAGGCGCCGGACAGTATATCTGCAGAGAAGTGGACACAGCGCAGGCGGCCATTTTCCACTGTACCGCGCGCCGCGTGCTTTTTATATGGCGGCGTTATTTACAAGCAACTGGCCACTGCATCTTATCCGTCCTGCCGCCACGCGTTCAGCGCAGTGCCCATTACATTCGCGGTAGGCAGAGGATGTGGGGGAAATTACGATACGCTACACCGGCCGACACCCGTTTGGGATATCGCTCGGCTGCTTCTGTGCACGTATTCAGATGGCTAAAACGTAACTACTTTAAAAATGTTCAGTCCGCTGACTCTGCCCAGATCAATAATTAATATGTAATTTAGACAGTCTATTAATCTGCATATGATTACGTGAAAATATATTTAACAAACATAAATTAACCTCTGAATGAACAACAAATAGATTCTAAGATAAAGAAGTTATTCACTCACGAAGTAATTCTTTATAACTAGAGTTTATTACTTTTATTAGACATGAAACGCAGAGGTGGTCCTACTTTATACATCGGTAAATAACTAAATATTTCCCTAACTATCTTTCATGAGAGGCACAATATGTATCACAAGCAATCAAGAGTAAAAGTTCCAAATTATCACTCGTAGGTAAGAGTGGTCCATCGAACTTTGCAGTTGCGAGTTAATCCGCGATAAAAGTATTTGTTATAAATCACAGTTTGTCATCACACGAGTACACGATTGCTAAATTATCACAGTTCCACAGCCCTACTACCGTGCATAGTTTATCACTTTTTAAGCAGACACTAAGTTATGCAGTCACAGTCCGGTAAATTTTCTAAGTCCACACATGCCTATCTCTTCAAATCTCAAGTTCGTAACGCGGCATCAGACCGCCCAGCGTCACAACCTTTCCCCACGTCCAAGTTACGAGTCCCATCCCAAGTGTTCGAAAGCGTACTCTCTCTGCTCCCAAAATTGTATCCTTCCGCGCATCCTAACGCCTCATCTTTAAAATATAATTTCCCTTCCAAAATATTATACATTTAAATATCACAGAATTAAATGCTTTGACCACCTCCCAACAAATGTTTACATTTAACAAACATATATTTAACAATACTAAAAAACGGTTGAGACTGAAGCTCTTCCCTCGATAGCCATTAAGCATGGTATCTCATTGTTCAAATATACTGCCGCTGTCGAAATATAGTTACACAATTAATATTTAATTTATCATGGCTTTTTATACAAATATATTCAGTTTTTGACCACAAATACTTGTAATTGCTTGTATATAAATTATCTACTATTTTAGTCGGCCATGAAATATTTAAGTGTGTTTCAGTAACATTCTGGGTTAGCCGCCCTCGCTCATTCAAGAGCGCTGCTTCCGGTTTCCGACCACATTAGGAAAAGCCTGACTACCTGTTGTATCTCATTCACCAGGTACAAACGGGTAGCCGCCCGGCTGGGGAACCCAACACCCTGGCAAAACCCGCCTTTCACATGGAAACAATCAGCTTTCCCCTGTATCTTTAATATCACAATTGGTTGTGGCATTACTTTTTAACAGCTCTCCACAGCATCAAAGTTCAGAACAGAAACTTCTTATAAAACTGCATCTGCGTTATCAGCTTACAGGAGTACTTAAAATTCATTCACAATACATGCTCTCCATTTTATGTGTGCATAAATATCAAAGCAAACACCAGGTATGTTAGTAATACTGTTCAATTCAACATAACTTTCATCCTAGGATGCATCACAACAATAAATACATCGGTGCCCAAACTGACATAGTGACTGCTTCGGAAGCTATTACAAGCCTGGCGATATGGAGCTTCCTTATATACTTTTGTGAAAAATGCCATTCATTGTTTACTAAAGATAGGAAAAACTACGAATTTTGCAATTGTATGACAAAATAATAACACTTCTACTTCCCAAAATTAAGGTACTAATTTAGATCAATTCATGATAATACTGGTTTCGTAAATATGATTAAAGATCTGAAATATGCTTAACTGTAAGTACAAGAATACATTGGTCATTTATGCTAATAACTTGAAAAATAGTGAAGGGCAAATATTCGTACCATTTGCAGAATAATGAAATAAGTTATTTGTTGTTTTACTGCACACAAGAACAGTAAAATAATTTTTATAGGTTTAGTTTATCTACAATAATGCCTATGCTCGCAAGTTTATATTCGCAGTATTTATCAGGTTTGGGTTTTCATGGCTAGTTACTACTCAAATATATATATATATATATATATATATATATATATATATATATATATATATATAAACAGACTACTTTTGTTGATCAACAAATAATACAATTCCTTGTTACAACATTGTCTCGTTATACCAAAAGTATTAAACATAAGGAGAGCCACCTCCTACTTACTAGGTAGGTACTTTAGACCACTCAGCTAACACAGCATTGTAGCCAAAGCAACTACACGGACTGTCTTAAAGCACGTCTCCCTCCACACCACATACTTTAATTCTGCCTCATGTTCCCTGTTAAATGCGTATCGAATTACCAAGGCTCTCCTACAGTGGAATAGCACCCCAGCAAAAAGTGCGAATGGGAACTATCCCGCCTTGTTCCTCAGGCGGAGGTGATATAAATATCAACAAATAATACAATTCCTTGAGACAACATTGTCTCGTTATACCAAAGGTATTAAACATAAGGAGAGGTATTGAAGTAAAATTTATGCTGTGGTCGGGATTCGAACCAAGACCTCCTACTTACTATTCAATGGCTCTCTTGATGTTTAATACTTTTGTTTATGTTCCATAAAATACATATTAGCAAGTTTTAGAAAAAAATGTTCAAATGTTTGTATAGTCTATGGGACTTAACTACGGGGTCATCAGTCCCCAAACTTACAAACAACTTATGAACTACTTACGAACTAGGACGGCACAAATATCCATGCCCGAGGGGGGATTCGAACCCCCGACCGTAGTGGCCGTGCAGACCGTGACTGGAGCGCCTCAGTCTCCTCGGCCACCGCGGCCGGCGCAAGTTTTAGTTTCGTGGCCTTGTTCTCTTACTTATTTTCGTATTTTATAATGAAATAGTAATTGTTTTGTATTCATAGCAATGTATGGGTCTTCTGTTATAAATTACTTTATTGTGTTTCTCAATCTTCCCTAACTCAGATCTCGCAAATTGGCATTTAACAGTTGTGCTTTCTACTTGGGTGATGAAACGGTAAACATTTAGCTCTGTAGCTTGCCTATTACATCCCATGCTGAAGGTGTGTTGTTTGCACATCATACTCCCGCTGTGACTGTTTTAGTTACACAGTAAACGTGGATGTAAGGGCGATTATCACAGATTGAAAAAGGCTAATGGTTTGATAATGGACTGTAGAGTCCGAAACTAGTCATTGACTTCAAAATTGTACTACTGTGACGGACAAAATAAATCCGTGTTCGAAGATCGAAGAATAGGAATTTTCGATTTCGGCAGTGGTCCAGGAATTCAGCTTCACACATACAACCTTGCCCAGTGTGTATCGTGAATGATGCCATGCGCATACCCACGCATTTGCTCCATCCTCCACCCTGATGTGAAGCTAAAGTTTGTGTTAAATATGTACAAAATATTTATTTTGCAACTCTCATAGCAAGGAAGTTACACGTTAACCTATAACATTGTAAGGTACACCTACACATATAATGCGATCAGTTGTTATTCTTTCTCAAATTTTAGTTGTTTAAGTGTTTTTAATTTCAGCTTAGTAATGTCGTACCTATTCAGTTAAAAAGTAATTAGAATTATCAACAAGACTACTACCTGAAATGGATGTAAAAAACAGTTTAGCCTATCTAAACAAATGTACGATGGGCGACAAAACGATTGCCCCGCCCGAATTATTTAAAGTCATAACATTGCGTACGTCCAAGGTCATAACCTCCTCAGTCCTGTGAAATTTTTCTTCGATATTTTTTTTTTTTTCATTTTGTTTCAATTTTATGATTAATAATATTCCAAAAAGGCCTCAAAAGTATTTTTTAAAATCCTGACACTTAAACTGTCAGTATCGGGCGCGATATTTCACTATGCAATTTATGTAAATATGCTTTCATTTTTTGTGTTATTAATAGTATAGGCTGATTTTACATTAACTAACGAGTTCGATGGAAATTCGAGTGCTCACATAGCCAACAAACCGCCTTTCCATTCTGTCAGCTGTATTAGCACTGCTGCAAAGTGGACAAGTGGCCAGCTAGTGTGTCTTTTTCAGTTTTAAGATGTACTGCCTCCTTCCGTTTGTGTTGAGATGCCTATCACTGTGACCAACATTTGAATTTTGTCACGAGATTTGTTTTACGTCCCTTACAGGGGACGCCGGGACTGAAGAGGATAATCGCGAGGTGCCAACACCGGCGGTCTGTGCAGCTTCAGCTTGCTGTTTCAAATGTTTGTATAGCTTATGGGACTTAACTAGGGAGTCATCAGTCTCTAAACTTACAAACTACTTATGAACTAGCTAATTCTAAGGACGGCACAAATATCCATGCCCGAGGGGGCATTCGAACCCCCGACCATAGTGGCCGTGCAGACCGTGACTGGCGCGCCGCAGTCCCCTCGACCACCGCGGCCGGCGCTCGCTGTTTACATCGTCAAACAAAAGCAGTATAATAGTTAAGCTACAGTATATGTCGAGATTCATTGCACATTAACTGACGTATCACTTCTTTTGGAAAACCTTATTCGAGCACGCAGAAACGGTTGAGGTATAAGAATACCAAGTGTATACAATTACAACAACGAATCGCTTCTCACATGTTTCGTTGGGGATCGGGCACCGTGGCTCAGCGTGCTCGGTCAGAGGGCTGAGATAATATTTTAAATATTAATTCGCAAGAAATTTTGCAGATTTAGGTTTTATATATTTTTAGAAGTTTCTGTTTTATAATAATCTAATCTCTTAATAACAGAAAGTAAATAAAGCAGGAAACATTTGCACCGCAATAAAATAATAATAATAATAATAATAATAAAATAAAAGGCCGGCTTCAGTGGGCCATGCCACCGTCATCTGGTTATATTACATTTTACACGTTGGTCATCTTATTTAAAAATGGAAATTAGATAGTAGGTGGAATATAAAAATATTAGGCTAAGTGCTACGTTGCAAATGTTCAAATGTCTGTAAATCTCTCGGACCAAACTTCGTGGTCATCAGTCAGTAGCTTACAAACTACTTAGGTAAACTAACCTACGGACAAACACACACACCCATGCCCTAGGGAGGACTCGAACCTCCACGGCGAGCAACCGCGCGCTCCGCAGCGATCTGCTTTAGACCGCTCGGCTACTCCACCACGGCTGCTACGTTGCACGTATTATTGAATCTCCGTTCTTTAAATAAGATAACCAACTTGTAAAATTTGTTGTATAGCCCACTGAAGGAAGGGAGGAAGCTTAGGGCTTAACGTCCCGTCGACAGCTTGGTCATTAGAGACGGAACTTTCACTCGGAGTTTTGGGTAAGAATGAGGAAGGAAATCGGCCGTGCCCTTTGAAAGGTACCATCCCGGCATTTGCCTGGAGTTATTAAGGGAAATCACGGAAAACCTAACTCTGGATGGCCGGAGGTGGATTTGAACCACCATCCTCCCGAATGCGAGTCCAGTGCGTTACCACTGCGCCACCCCGCTCGGTACAGCCCATTGAAACCGGTCGTCATAAAATACGTAAGTATTTTGCGATCTTGGCATCTCACTTCTGAAAGTTAATCTATCAGCTCGCCTCTACAACCTGCTATGTACGGTAATGTGAACAGCTTTGAGTAACCGTATTTCTTCCCCGAATGAAAGACACTCACTTTGTTTTTCTTGGGTGTAAGGGGAGAGAACGCTGTGAGAAACGGTACGGGGATGAGGGCTTAATTGCATTTAAAACTGCGAGGCCCAGAGAAATTCGGAAACAGAATAGGGACTAATTTCAACTTGCCACAAAGTTCTTTTCCACTGGGCGATGGGGCGGTTGCGAAGACTGAAGTGGATCTCTGTACGCGGGCAGTCTCAGAGCGGCTTTTGCTCTGACTTACAATCAAATAATCCAATGTATCCTCATATTTCTTAGTATCCGTCGTACAAAAAACTGGAAACGGAAAAACTTCCAAACTTGTTTACTCAGCAGTTGCTG
The DNA here is from genome assembly GCA_026315105.1 of Locusta migratoria. Lineage (NCBI taxonomy): Eukaryota > Metazoa > Arthropoda > Insecta > Orthoptera > Acrididae > Locusta > Locusta migratoria. The sequence continues at coordinate 151,548,584 of CM048746.1, read as the reverse complement.
TGAGCCGGGGTTGTTGTTCTTCTCGTCGTCAGCGGCTACCTTCATCCAGTATCTGACGGACTCCACTGTTCTCAACTTTTTGGCACATTTCCTTTTGTTTACATTTGCTTCCGACTTCCCTTCCTCTCACCGCAGCCGCAAGCTACGCAGCGGAGAGGTGTGCGCCAACTTTCTTTCGGTTGTGTAAACTTCATTATATTACGTGTGTTATCGAACGAGGACGGTTCGTGAAATAAGTTACCATCTGTTACATCAACTGAATGGGTGTGCTAGCACTGTCAACTTGGTACTTCAGTACCTTCCTAACACTGTAACTGGACGAATGTGAAATATTCAAATATTACGACTTTAAAAAAAATTTAAAGTCATCGTAATTATGGTTTAGGATCAGCAACTGGGAATATTTAGTAAAACAATTTATTTTGTCCGTCGCAGTTGTACAATTTTGAAAATGACTAGTTTCGGACTCTACAGTCCATTATCAAACCATTAGCTTTTTTCAATCCGTGATAATCCAATGCATGTTACAAATGGCTGTAAAAATCTTGTACATTACCCTCTGTCGATACCTATCACTAGTTACATTAAAATAAAAGTGGCAGTCAATACTGTTGTTACCGAGCGAGGTGGCGCAGTGGTAAGGCACTGGACTCGCATTCGGTAGGATTGTGGTTCAAATCCACCTCAGGCCATCTAGATTTAGGTTTTCCGTGATTTCCCCAAATCACTCCATGCAAATGACAGGATGGTTTGCCGCGGTGGAGTAGCCGAGCGGTCTAAAGCGTATCGCTGCGGAGCGCGCGGTTGCTCGCCGTGGAGGTTCGAGTCCTCCCTGGGGCATGGGTGTGTGTGTTTGTCTTTAGGTTAGTTTACCTAGGTTTAAGTAGTTTGTAAGCTACGGACTGATGACCACGCAGTTTGGTCCGATAGATTTACAAACATTTGAACAGGATGGTTCCTTTGAAAGGGCATACCCGATTTCCTTCCACATCCTTCCACAAACATCCGCGCGTAAGCTCCGTCTCTAATGACCAAGGTGTCGACGGTACGTTAAAACCTAAGCTTTCTTCCTTCAAAACTGTTGATACATTCACGGCCCCCAGCGTATACTTTTACAGAGCAATGAAATGAATTTTGTAGCGCAGTTCATTACAGGATGTACATAAAGTCACGGAACACTTTCAATTACTTTTTTCACAAGCATTGCAGAAATATTATACACGTGTCATTCTGAAGAGAAACCCTGAAATTTTATGCATACCGCCACAGCGTTGGGCACTGATGACCACGATGTTGAGCGCCCTAAAGCTCCAATAACAACAACAACAACGCCACAGCGTAGTTTGGTAATTGGCCGATAGCTCTAGAACGAAACATGGCGAGTTCAGGTGCTATACCGGCCATGGAGCTACCCCTGACAACAGGCAACAGTCCTGACACAGTGGAGTAACAAAAACACACTCAAAAGGCTTTAGCATGTCCAAGTAGGAATATCCAGTGACAGAGCACTCGCCGAAGAAGAATGGCCCGTACAGTTTTCGACGTGACAAGGCATAAAAAACATTTACCTTTGGGAAATCACGCTCAAATTCAGTGCATTCGTGTGGATGCTTTGTACCCCAGATAAGACAATTATGCCTGTTCACTTTCTCGTTTGAAATGTGGCTGCGTTGCTAAAAATTGAGCGATGCCATCTCCAACCACATTCAGTTGTTGCAACTGAGAACAAAACTAGAAAAGCATGTATTTGTCGTCGTCATTGAGCTCCTGCACTAGCTAAAATGTGAATGGTTTTAGAGACAGCTTCTGTTGCAGGACATTCCACATTGTCAATGAAGCCACTTAGAGTTCACGGGGTGCAAGACGCACCGATATCTTTGGACTCCATATGAAAATCTCTCGTACGTGCTACAAATTCACTTCACACATTGGAACGTCCGCTTCTCTTTCCTGGGCACAAGCAACCCGCCGTAAAGAATTCGTTGTGCCAGTGTTAAACGGACTTCCTAGTTGGTCGCTTTTCAACGTACTTGAATCTAATTATCCTTTGAATAGCATCAGCACACCTGTTTATGTCGAACTCCAACACACAGAAAGCTCGCTGCGCACCTGAACCAGCCATGTTTGGCACTGACTATCGACATATTATAAAACTACGCAGTAAAAAGAAAAATTTCAGGGTTTCTCTTCAAATTGACATAACCGGCCGCGGTGGCCGGGGGGACTGAGGCGCTCCAGTCACGGTCTGCGCGGCCACTACGGTTGGTTGTTCGAATCCCCCTTCGGGCATGGATTTTGTGCCGTCTTTAGTATAAGGTAGTTTGTAAGTTTAGGGACTGATAACCCGCAGTTAAGTCCCATAAGCCTTACAAACATTTGAATATTTTAACAGCCATAAATACAACCGCTCTCTCAAAGAAGGGTCTGTACCAAAAGATTGTGAAGTTGCACATGTCACACCTATATTCACGAAAGGCAGTAGGAGTAACCCACTAAACTACAGGCCTATTTCATTGACGTCAATTAGCAGCAGGGATTTGGAACATATCCTGTATTCAAATATTATGAATTATCTCGAACGATCTATTGACCCAAGGTCAACACGGATTTAGAAAATATCGTTCATGCGAAACACAACTAGCTTTTTATTCACACGAAGTGATGGGTGCTATCGATAACACAGGTCGACAAATTTTGACTTTTTGTCTGGGGTTTGCATGAAAACATGAATTTCTGACTAAATTGACCCTGCTGATCACAAATCTGCAGCCTGTTTCTCTGTAGCACGTCAGGTTTTAGCACCACCACTATTATCATCATATTCACCATTGTCTAACTCTACACCCGATGAAATTGGAAATTGGAAAGCAATTACGGGATAATGGAAACGAAATGGAACAGTAAATTGGTTAAAAAAGAATTGGAAGAAAGGCATATGAATTATAAGAAGCAAATATTATGGTGGGCACTTACCAGGTAGAGGTATTACTTCCGTTTTCGTTTGCCCGTGACTGAACGCTTGATATCCTTCCTCTTGTGTGTCACGTCTCCTTCACGTGTGATGCACCAACAGTAGTCAGCCATCATGTTTATTCCCCAACGACCTTGATAACGATGTTCCATACTTTTAAGTTCCTGATGAAATCGTTCACCATGTTCCTCTGAAGTGTCAGCCAAATTTTCTTGAAAACTCTTTAAGTGTGACATTAGAAAATGTAGTTTTAGAGAGACCTTGCATCTTAACTGTTTAAAGGCCTGTAGCATGTCTTCCACTATTTTCTTGTAATCAGGCTGCTTAGTCTGGCCAAGGAAACGATGCACAACATTTTTAAACTTCTCCAAGCTTGAAGATCTATTTCCATCATAGAACTTTCAAAGTGCTCATCAGACATCAACTTCCTTATATCTGATCCAACAAATATCCCTTCTTTCAACTTTGCAGCCGATAGATTTGGTAATTGCTACACAGATATTGGAAACAGTTTTGTCCAGTGCTTTAACATACTGCTTCAAGAGTCCTAATTTGATGTGCAGTGGATGCAATAAAATATGGTCTGTATTAACCAAATGTTCAGCCACTATGTTCTGTGATCCCACTGTCAGATTTTGCCTCTTAGGCCACTCTCTCCTACTCCAGTGCTCATGATATGCTCTACTGTCCCATTCACACATTACCAAAGCATCTTAGTGTACCCTGCTTGCTGACCAAGAAGAATGCCAATCACTTTAAAGTCACCACACACACGCCAATGGTGTTCTTCGTACTTCACATTTTGTAGAAGTATTTTCACGGTATTGTATGTCTCTTTTAAATGTACTGAATACGCAATTGGAATTGATCCTAGGTCATTTCCAATATGTAGCAACACTGCTTTCAAACTTCTCTATGAAGAATCTATAAACATTCTCCATTCCTTACTCTCATACTTCTGAGCTCCCATTTTCATCACTAATCCGGCGATGTCTTTGCAGAACACCATTAAACCATCTTCAACAAAAAATTCCCTGAAATCTTTATCACGATTTCTGTACAATGAATATGATGTAACGTGTCCAAATAAGTTATTTTCACTGAGACGTGATCCAAGTAGTTGTCTGCATCTTTTGAGAGTCCTAAATCTTTCACCAAATTGTCAAGTTCTTTTTGAGTAAGAGGTTTTGGGCTACTATCGGTACCACACTCAGAATAGTTGGATTCACTGCTTTCTTGACTTACATCTGGTTCAGAGAATTCAAAATAATCCACTGATGTTGGTGGAGAGGGGATTGGTAGCCCTGGGCAATGAGGAACAGGTCTAATTGCTGAATCTAAGTTTGAATACGATATGTTTTTCATGTTTCTTCTGTTGTATCCCGTTACATTCGTCATACAGAAGTCACAGTCATCAACATGATTCTTCTGTTCACTCCATACCATAGGAATTGCGAAGTTCAAGCACTTGATTTTACCTTCACTCCATTTCCTTAACTGCTCCACACATGTATGGCACATAATTTGTGGAGCAAATGACTTATCCTGATCGCCGAGCTTCATGCCGAAATATGCAAAATATGACTTCTGCACAAATTTTGTCATTTGTCGACGTCTTGCACGTATCACATAATTTCCACAGATATAACAAAATATATCTGGGCTATTCACACACTGCCTTCCTGACATTTTTAACGAACCTTCAGTGAAATACCACCACTCACACCACACCTTCTTGTAGCTGTAGCACTCACTCACTGATTTCTGTGGCGATAATGGAACGTCAGCTCCAAGCTCATTAGACCCCTCTGCCTCACCTTCACACAAAAATGCAGCGTTGTCACATTTCTGTAGTTGTGGACACTGCATAACGTAGATTTCACAACCAATCGTATGTTTGGAGGGAGGGTAGCTGTGCAGAAAAAACTGAGGGTGATGGAAAAAAACTGATATGATTTTCATATATTCAGGGGTCCAAATTTACTAAAGAACACCACTTACTTTCCAAACCCCAGAATCCATGTCGACCTGTGTAAGGGTTCGCAAATCGATTCCGTATTTCTTGTCTTCCAGAAGGCTTTCGACACCGTACCTCACAAACGGCTTTTAATCAAACTGCGTAGTTATGGTATATCACCTAAAATTCGCGACTGGATAGGGGATTTCCTGTCAGAGAGGACACAGTTCGTAGTAATCGATGGTAATACATCGACTAAAACAGAGGTGATATCGGGCGTTGCACAGGGTAGTGTTATTGGTCCTCTGCTGTTCGTTATTTTCATAAACGATTTAGGGAAAAGTCTAAATAGCTTTCTTAGGTTGTTTGCAGATGACGCCGTCATTTACCGTCTATTAAAATCATTTGAAGATCAAAACCAACTGCAGAACGATCTGAATATGATATCACTATGGTGTAAAAATTGGCAATTGACTCTAAATAATGAGAAGTGTGAAGTCGTCCATATGAGTACGAAAAGAGATCCGTTAAACTTTGTTTACAAGATAAAGCCGTAAACTCTACAAAATACCTAGCAATTACTAATAATTCAGACTTAAACTGTAAAGAACACGTAGATAATGTCGTGGGAAAGGCGAACAAGAGACTGCGTTTTATTGGCAGAACCCTTAAAAGATGCAACAGAACTACTAAAGAGACTACGTACACTACGCTTGTCCGCCCTTTTTTGGAGTATTGCTGCCCAGTATGGAATCCTTATCAGGTGGATTTGACGGAGGACATCGAAAGAGTCCAAATAAGAGCAGCTCTTATCGTATTATCACGATATAGGGGAGACAGCGTTACGGAAATGATACAGGTTGTCGGATGGGTATCATTACAACAACTGCGCTTATCGGTGCGGCGTGGGCTACTTACGAATCTCCAATCGCCAACATTCTCCTCCGAATGCGAAAATATATTGTTGACTCCCACTTACATAGGTAGAAATGATCATCAGAATAAAATACGAGAAATCAGAGATCGAACGGAGAGATTCAGATGTTATTTCTTCCCGCGCGCTTTTTGAGTATGGTATGGAAGATAAATAGTATAACGGTGGTTATATGAAGCCTTTGCCAGGCAACTAAATGTGATTTGCAGAGTACCCCATGTAGAGGTAGATGTAGAAGATGGATCAAGATCGAATGTGCTAGTTTCATCAAGTTCTTCAAGAGGCATGCGGGGACTCGACATTTCCCTACAGAACAGTGCCACGTTGCGTAAAAACCTTCAACAAAGGTCGGCGAACTGTGATAGACAGTCATCGGGCAGGTCATTCTTGCGTCTCTGAAGAGAAAGTGCATACTGTCTGCGCTTTACTGGACAACGATGCCAGTCGACTCGTGAGCTCTCCGACGAAACCGGTAGGTCTTACGAATGTGCTTGGCATCCTAAGAAACGCCTGAGCATGCGAAAAAATGTGTCGTGATGGGTTCCGCATGAATTGATGGAAATGCAGAAATGGATGCGAAAGAACCGGCAAGACTTTGTGCGCAACCCGCTTACCATTTTGCTCGACAAAACGAGGGCGCATACAGCTGTGGCTGCTGCGGTCGACGGGACTAGGAAGTACTGTAGCATCCACCATACTCCTCCGACTTAAGTCCTTGTGACTGATTTGACTCCGAAGATGAAGGAATCACTTCGTGGGATTTGCTATAGAACTGTTACATGGATTGACCGCTCCATTCGTACTATCGAGAGAACAGGCTGTGCTAACAGTATACTGCGCGTTCCACAACGCTAGTAACGAGTTGTACTCAACGCTGGTGAGTACTTTGAAGGACAGTAACAGGTGCAAACATGCTCATAACTATTTTGTATCTATTATGAATAAAGAGTAGCAAATTTATCGTCAACATATCGTAGACTACGATTGTAAAGCCTTCTGACCATTTCTTCCTCGTGCTCGCAGCACTAACTGTAGCAGTACTCCCTGTGTTCAAAATTCGACCAACTTTGTTTACAAGATAGATACACGTTTTATTTTATTTTTTTCCTTGTATGTAAGCGACGCCAAGTAAAACCCTTATTTTCTTACAACGAAATTTTGATTTCCACTGCTGACAACAAAGTCGAATTCGAAATTCGGCCCTTTCTACGGGTAGACCTCTAATTTTCAAATCGTCGTCATCTTCTTTAACCACTATTAACGGCTCCGTATACACATGGATTTAGTTTTATGCACATCTGTGCCAAAGGCCCTTTCGAATTATACATACATTTTACTGTCGCCCTTGTACGAAAATTGGATATTAAATAGTAGCAACTATTTATTTACAACTGTTCCAAAGCGTTACATGTTTTCACCTGTTACTGTCGTTCATGGTAGTTAGCAGCATTGTGTAAAATCTGTTACCAGTGATGTGGAACGCATAGTACACAGTTAGCAGAGCCTGTTCTGTTGACGGTGCGAATGGAGCGGTCTACTGCGTCTCGAATCTCTGGAAAATTGCCGAGGGGACTGCGGCGCGCCAGTCACGGTCTGCACGGCCACTACGGTTGGGGGTTCGAATCCCCTCTCGGGCATGGATATTTGTGCCGTCCTTAGTATTAGCTAGAACATAAGCAGTTTGTAAGTTTAGGGACTGATGACCCAGTACTTAAATCCCATAAGCTCTACAAACATCTGGAAAATTTCTGTAGCGAATGCCACAAAATGGTTCCTTGATCTTCGGAATCAGATCAGTCAATACTCACGCGGAACCCAAAATGATGCAATCTTTCTCATGCCCTGGCGTTTCTTCAGTATACGAAGCACGGTCGTATGCACTAATCCGATTCGTGTGTGAGCTCAAGAAACGTCTGGCGTCGATCACTGTCCACTAACGTGGAAACAGTATGCACTTCTTCAGAGACGCTAGGACGCCCTGCCCGGTGCATGCCTGCCACAGTATGCCGACCTCCGTTGCAGACTTTTAACCAACTTGCCACTGCTCTTTACGGCAGTGCCGATTCCCCGCATGCCTCTTTAAGATCTTGACGACACTGTCGTGCTGTATGACTTCTGACACATTCAATCATGATACAACTCCGTTCTTCCCGATTCGAAAACATAGTGACACCGTTACGTTACACCGCTCGCTTTCGAGTGATTTTTCTGTCGATTGTGAGAACGCCGGTGACGTGGAAAGAGCGAGTCCATTTGCTCGGAGGTAAGATAGGTATGTGAACAACGTGTGCTATCAGAGACAACAGTAGATTCCATTGCATAGTGTCTCAACAGCACTGTTGCCATTATTGAAGTTCCAACCTTCGTATGATTAATAAATGGTACTTGTTTCAAAGTCGGTACACGTGAAGGTAAACCGCTCATCTCCTTGGTGTTTAAGGATTCCGTTCGAAACTGCATAGGTTCACATTCTTCTCCCGTTATCAATGTTTTCACATCCGTGTAAGATCTTGAACTCCCTGGAAGTAAATATGAAACTACCCTATTAATTTTACCAGAATGTTCATCTTTTGGTGGAAGAAGTGCAGTCGTGGGAAACTTCAAGGTTTTCTTCAGAATAAATAAATACAAGTGTTCAAAAGCGCAAATGGAAGACCTTGATGCTATGAGCGTTCTTAGGCCAAAAGGAAATGCGTACCTTAAACAGAACCGAAGAAATTAAAACAAACCTCTTAAAATATTCACAGTAAGAAAGGAAGGATATCGCATTTCAGTATAAATGAAGGAAGGCAAGAGTGAAGTGAATTATAATACTTAATGACAAATCTGTGTATTCATACCTTTTATTTAAAAAAAGGATTAAGGAAATCGACCGGATTGAATGGCGTAGCCGACTGACTTCAGGTTTCATCAATTTTTGCAATATATAAGATGATGCTAAAACAAACACGGTGTGTGTGTGTGTGTGTGTGTGTGTGTATGAGAGAGGGGGGGGTTGAGAGAGGGAGAGCCAGACGGATCATGTATAAAACTTAATCCTGCCAATCAGGGTGTATAGTCTGGAGGCCTGCGTCATAAATAAGTCAAATACCAGGATGTGAAATGAAGTTTCTTAGGTCAGCTCTTCAAAAATCTAGGAGATTTACGTACCCCGCGGTGGAGTGGCCGAGGGGTCTAAGGCACCTTGCTGAGGAGCGCGCGGTTGCTCGCCGTTAGAGGTTCGAGTCCTTCCTGGGGCAGGGGTGTGCGTGTTTCCCTTAGGTTTGTTTAACTTAGTTTAAGTAGTCTGCAAGCGTGGAGACTAAGATGCGGCTGTTTGCTGATGATGCTGTGGTATATGGGTGTCGTCTTTGTTTGACTGTAATAGCGTACAGGATGACTAAGACAAAACTTTTATTGTTGGTGCAAAGGATGGAAGCTAGTTCTCAATGTAGAAAAACCTAAGGTGATGCGCATGAGTAAGAAAAGCAATCCCATAATGTTCCAATACTGCATTAGTAGTGAGCTTTTTGGTGTAGTCGTGTCGTTCAAATATCTAGGCGTAACATTGCAGAGCGCTATGAAGTGGAACGAACATGTAAGGACAGTTGTCAGTAAGGCGGGCAGCAGACTTCGGTTTATTGGGAGAATTTTGGGAAGATGTACTTCATCTGTAAAGGAGACCGCGTATAAAACGCTTGTACGACCACGTCTTGAGTATTGCTCAAGTGTTTGGGACCCATAGCAGTTCCGTTTACAGGAAGACATAGAAGAAGTTCAGAGGCGAGCAGCTAGGTTCATTACTGGTAGGTTCGATCAATGCGCGAGTGTCATGGAAATGCTCCGGGAACTCAATTGGGGATCGTTGGAGGAAAGACGACGTGCTCTTCGTGAATTTCTATTGAGGAAATTTAGAGGGCCGGAATTTGAAGCTGAGTGTAGTACGATCTTCCTGCCGCCTACTTGCATTTCGCGTAGTGATCACACAGACAAGATAAGAGAAATATTCACAGAATATATGACATCAACTGCGATTGGGCAAAGCTGAAAAAGTGTACCCCGCCGGGTTTCGAACCCGGATCTCCTGCTTTCTAGGCAGTTGCGCTGACCCCTACACCACTGGGGACACAGTGATCACCGCACCTGCAAGGACTACCTAAGCACGCCTCCCGTCAGATACAAATTCCCAGCTTCGCCCTGCCCACAGTACTCAAACTCGTAGTTATGAAACTAATTCCCGTAAGAGTAAGGGCTTCAAACTTGCCCACCCCTCCCCACTAACGATAGGATCATTGCCCGTCACCGGCATATTATATATATACATATATACGCCACATGTATATATAAGAGAAATTATATATAATTATATATAAGAGAAATTAGGGCTTGTACGGAGGCATATAGGCATTCTTTTTTTTTTTTTTCGTTCTGTTTGGAAGTGGAAATGCCTAGTAGTTGTACAGTGTACCCTCCACCACGCACCTTACGGTGGATTGCAGATTATGTATCTAGATGTAGACTGAAGTGGTGTGGTCGTGAGAAGCGAATGCACCCAGCTCGAACTCCACACCATTATTTGGAGGTGGAGGTGCCACGAAGAAGACCAACTGGGCCTCCTAGAAAGAGATGGAAAGACGAGGTGAAGGAAGATCACGAGAGGAATAACATGGAATGCTTTGAAGAGGGAAAAGCTGTAGCAGGACTGGAATCAGTGGAGGCATATCGTTCACTAAGTTCCTACACTGCTCGCCGGAAAAAAATCCTGATGATGATGTTGATGGCGATGACAGCCTTCTGCTGTTGTGTCTGAGTTTAGATCACGAAAATGGTGACTCTTCTGTTCAGTCCCGTTAATAATTGAATACCTTCCTAGAATAAGTATGTAACCCACAAATTTTCTAAAATTGTGATTTCAGTGGAAATAGGATGTATCTGCATGCTTCTATGTTGTGGTGCAATCTTGTGTCGTATTTGATCATCAAGCTGATTTACAACCAGCTGAACGTTTCCCTCCATGGAATAAGGATGGAACAGACAGCATTAAACAATTTGACTTTTTGAATGTGGTTTCAGCATACCAATGCCACTTCAAAATAAATTAAATAATGAGTCTTGCAAACCACAATAAACTTGTAGAATCATGCTTAAAATGAAGTTTCAAATCTATACTCTAAAATATTTTGTTGACATCTTCATTCACATTTTTATTTTATTTATTATTATAATATTACTTTCTTTAGTTTGAATACTAAGTGCATGCACAATATGTCTCTTATGTTACACGTAAGAAATATTCCAAAATATATTGCTGATCATACATCTTTTTTCCATTGTATTACTTTCAATTATTATGTTATTTGTAAAACCTTAAGTTACAACAATAAAATATTGCTTTTAATATCTGAACACATTTGTACACTTGCATATGCAAAGAGTTCCAATACTGTATATCACAAACAATTTTTCTCTCTCCTGAAAAATTACTGATTTGATGGTTACATCCTTATTCCAGGGAGGTATTCAATTTCTAAACGAGGACTGAACATCGGAGCGGACTAAAATGTCCGGGCGATCAGACGCTTATCATATCGTTCTACTGATACCTAGACCGATTAAAGAAGATGTCACAGTGCAGACACAGTTACCGATGCGACCTCTGCAGGATTGAACAAAGCTGTGGGCGGTGGGGAAAAAAGATAATTATCGCACTACTCCGGAAATGTGTTACAGAAATTAGAGACGGGCGAGGGACTAGCTAGAATACTCCGTGCAGTTGTGCCACGTCACGGACGCCGTGGGGCGTAGGTGGGTAGCGAAACTGCCTAGAAGTCAGTTGATTAGGGTCCTAATCACGGGACAGGCACACATTTTCGTATTTCGGCACTGATAATTCAACACCTAACGGCGCCGGCCGCGGTGACCGAGGGGACTGAGGCGCTCCAGTCTCGGTCTGTACGTCCACTACGGTCGGTGGCTCGAATTAGGGATGGGAAAAACCGACCGGTTAAAACCGATACATATATTTTAGTTTTGAATAACCGGTGTTTTTCGGTATTTATTTGGTGTCGGTTGTAGCCGGTTTTTTTAAGTTATTGCCAAGAACCGGGTAAAAAGACCGGTACGACTACTTCCTGTAGCAGTGGTTCAAAATGTGATTTTTGTAAATAATTTTAAAAAATTAAAACTGGTAGACCCTAATATTTAGGGCTAATCCTAAAATTTCTACTGCTGTGAAATATTATGTCACCGCAGTAACTAAGGAAAGCGATTAGTGATAGTTTAAGAACAATCCCGGCAGTCAGAAATACGCAACAAACGCGTGGCATAAGAACTGCCGGCCGCGGTGACCGAGGGGACTGAGGCGCGCCAGTCACGGTCTGCACGGCCACTACGGTCGGGGGTTCGAATCCCCCCTCGGGCATGGATATTTGTGCCGTCCTTAGTGTTAGCTAGTTCATAAGTAGTTTGTAAGTTTAGGGACTGATGGGCCCGTAGTTAAGTCCCATAAGCTCTACATAAGAACTTAAGGACTGGTGCAGGCATCGATGCACCTGTTGCCGTATGGCGTGGCTTATTAGACGACGCGCGCGCACCGGCAGTGGGCGAGACTGGCATTTATTTGTCTGGTCATCGGCAGTTCCTTGCTGTCGTCGGCAATTGTGTATATAACGAGATATTCGTATGCGCTGGCCCAAAAGTCCAACTTACGGAGTGGTTGGCTCAATATTCGCAACTGCCGGATGGAAATACTAGGCCAGTAAATCTGTATGCTTCGTATATCGTCTTCTACGGACTCCTGGCTAGGCTTACACACACTCAGGAAGGCGTAGTATTGGGAGGGGATCTTGCAAAATATGGAATGACTAGTGATTTATCGTATAACGTAAATTTTAACTAAATTTCGTAAGTTTCGGTTTGGGCCGAAAGTAGAAGAACCGAAAATTCGATTACCGTTTCTGTTTGGGCCACAAAATAAGTTTCGGTCGAACTTACGGGAAATAATTGCAGCAAAAATCCGAAAACCTGTTATTTAAAAAAACCGGTTATTTTGAGTAATTGTTACAGCGCGGTTAAACTGGAGATGAAAAGAACCGGTATAACCGAAAACCGGTTGTTTCAGCAATAACCGCCATCCCTATTTCGAATCCCCCGTCGGGCATGGATATTTGGGCCGTCCTTAGTATAAGATAGTTGATAAGTAGTTTGTAAGTTTAGGCACTGATGACCCCGTAGTTAAGTCCCATAAGCTTAACAAACATTTGAACATTTTTTGAACACCTAACGGCAGTTTACGACATGTAATTTCACTGAAAACTTTGATTGGCAGGCCTCATATCTGCATAAGGTTGTGAGTTAATTAACCTTGAGCTCGCTGGCACACAGAACTCAAGCAAGCTTTAACAGCAAAAAGAAATTCTAAACTCCGCGTTGTAAATCCTTTTTATGGACGCTAGTATCATATTATACGTTTTTGACCGCCACACACATTCCCATTAGCGCGTAAAACGTACTCGCAAATAAGAGACGTTGTTTGTAACGTCCATCATACTGGCAAAACAATTGAGATTACTCAAGGGGAAAAACATTGTTGGCTCTCGCAGGGACTACATTTTACGCGGAATATGCTGCACAATTATCAAATTTCACAGTTGATATTTAACAAACCTCTCTTGTGCAGCGAACTGTTCGTATTTCAGAAGAGAATAAACGAATGGCTGCGCAAAATTAATGAGTTTCATTGCTGAAATCCGTCAGTTGTGAAATGCTAGAGCGTTTTTTCATATACAACACTCTCTCCGTCGTAGGGGAACAGGAGTATAGAAAACCATTGGTCGAAGCATAGATGAATTTCGTAAATCGTTCGACACTGTTCCACACTGCCGACATTTAATCCAGATACAGGCTTATAGAATAGGATCATAGATAAGTGATTGTTTCGATGATTATTTGCCAGAAAGAAAGTCAATATTCATATTCCTTTGTATGTAGACGTATTCGCTACGAATCAATGAATTACAGACGCTGACTGTGAAAGTTCTCTTAACATTATAAGTAAATAAATAAAGACTAAATCTACGTAATAATGTTACTGTTTGCCTGTATGTTCCAATATCAACCTAATTGATTTCTGTATGGTGTGTAGTCTGCTGGTGTGTCGTGTTCCTATTGTCATCTTTGAGTCACAATAAGTGAATATATCTTAATCTGTTTATAATTGTTATGATACGTAATATATCAACTTCGGGAAACAAAGTCAAACATCTGGTAGTCTCGAAGCTGAAACGTAGTTAACAGACATTTAAATAGCACAGAAATTGATAAGGAGGGCATCAAAAAGACTGAATTTCTCTGAACAAAAAATAAGTGAACAATAATGAAATAAGTGAATAAAGATGTGATTCGAAAGTAGTGGTTTGGCTTATCTGTGTCCAAGGGAAACTTTACGTTCACAATGATCTCAAAAATTAATACAAAGTTGAAAGAAAAATTCTGATTAGATCTTTCAAACGTGGAATTGAAAACCATCTAACTACAAAATTCATCTCATGAAAAATATTGATTTGAGGAATCCGATATGAAAAATTGTCCCGAGAGGTTGTTGGATTAATTGAAGTGAATGGATGTATTTCAATCAAAACTTCACTTGACAAATGAAACAAATTCACTAATACACAAATCATTATGTCTTCAGAAAATAAGCAAAATGAAACTGTTTATTGAAATTCATGGATATAAAAACACTGTGTAACACAGAACGTATATGTGGGAATCGTCGTGATAAATTATTAAGCAGGTCATGTTGGAACAAATGTAATTATGAAAAAATGTAAATCTTTCTTACACAAGACAAAATCATTACTAAACCCTGCTTGAATGTCTGTCTGAGGTGGAGAAATCTACGTGTCACAATAATCGGAGTATTACCATCTTAATATGAACAACAGGACAAGATTCATCACTTTTGCTTGCGTGGGATCACTTCCTATAAGTCAATTCATATGGTTTATTCAGCTTTATTTGGCGTTTCCTACATCATTTGCAAACGTTAGGAAAAACCTCTTTAATTAATCATTTATTTTTAATTTTTTTATTACATTATTGTTTCCCAAATGATAACCTATCCATGGAGTGTTTGACTGTAGGATCACAGTTACAATAGTAACAACGTATTTGCAATTACCGTATGTTGCTGGGGATGAAATGAGATGTGTGCGGTTGGACCTTGAGTCTATATCGAGTGATATTTCCTTAACACGACCGTACATAACCAAATCGCGTTATATTATGTTTGGCCGATACAGCGTAGTTTGCTAAACACCTGAAGACCATCTGAAGTCTCAACTAATAGCGAAAATTTTCCCGCTTTGCACGGTGTTGTGACCGAGAGCAACCTTTTACACTGAAACTAAACTTTGATCCCGGCGATACATGCGCCAACGATAACACTCATAGGGGGGCAAAGATCTAGTCAACATACATCCCACATCCAAAAACTAAACTGCTTTTTAAATCTGAAAGCCTACCTATCACTGACAATGGCATTGAAATATGTTACTTCTGAAAGCAGAAAATTTGTGGTGGATCAAGATTCTAACTCGAGTCTCCTGCTTACTAGACAATATTACGTCTACGTCACCCGGACAAAGTAGTGACCACGACTAGACAGACAACGTTAGCACACCTCCCGCCAGATCAAAATTGTCAACTTATCCACACACTAACAACTCAGTACCCTGTTGCTCATTCTCTACATTACTAGTGTCATTCACCATTTCCCATACGAGGTCGAGGGGTGATAAGAATCTCCACAGAAGGGATTACAATTCATTAAGGAAGAGAACCAACTTCTAATGCCGGTCAGGCTCACATTTTGAACTTTATACATTAAAACATTTCAGTGCGTCTTGGACCTAGAGCCAGTAATTTATTTGTTTAGGGAGCCGCTACGTTACAATGAATTCCGAATGCTATACAGGACAGAATGTCACATCTACAGTGTGTGAACAAAAAACGAAATTATTCTATGTTTTTGTCCACTGTCAACGATATATTAGATAGTTTGGTGGCACTACAAAGGTACCTTGCAGAGTATTTCTCCAACCATTGTCGATTTCACTACAGAGTTACATAACCTGTCTCTTCAGTGGATTTGTTGTAAAGCGAATTGCTAACAAAGTGTAGTGTTTCTTCGCCGCAGAATTATCTTCTTGATATTTCTAACTAAATTGTTCGTAATTATAATTAATAGATATTTAGTTGAATTGACATCTTTGAAATTCTTGCGATTTGTCAAGTGGATGGCCTCATAATTCATTTAAGGTCAATCGCCACTCTTCCCAAGTTTTGTCTGTGTCATTCACGTTTTTATAAATTTGCTAGACGATAAATAATAGCATCATCCGCAAAAACCTAAAACCGCTGCATCATAATGCCTGAAACAAGAAGAGAGAAACTGAAAACTTATTATGAAATTTGGTAAATATTTTAAATATCTCTGCATTCGAAGCGGGACTAATAAATTCGTAGAAAAAAGTAATGTTTCTTTCTTGCCTCTCAGGGTACGAAAGATGAAGAAAAGATTGATATTACTAATTGGGAGGTTTTTAGAAAACTTGAGTGCTTGTGTATTGTGTATTATGTTCCTCGTTTGGAGTCCTTATTCGCCAAGTTTGGCACATGTATGCTCTTCCAGCGGGGATTTTGACTGTTTTCTAGCGGATGTGTGAAAGTTGAGCCCCATGTGAAATTGTGAAATACTGGGATGTCCAGTAATTATATACAAAAGTTTTAGGTGCCTCAATCCTTAATTTCACCAGTATAAAAACCGTCCTCACTACTCCAACCCAGCGACAAAAAAAAAAAAAAAAAAAAAAAAAAAAAAAAAAAAAAAAAAAAAAAACTACAACTCGGTTTTGATATCTGACATGTCAAAATATTGCCTTTGTAACGACAGATACCCTCATACTATTTCAAATCTCAATTGGTGACTTTTGCAGAAGGCTCAGTCGTGTTCCGATAGAATCTGAGAGCTGGCTGAGTGTAATGGACGTGTGTATAATGCAGTATTACTTTTACGTTGTACAGCAATGATGAGAGAATGGAACGTGTAAATCCCGGTGCCAGCAATATAAATTGTTGCAAGTTGTAACTTATAAGAAGTACTAGACTTGTTCCACTACTGCACTGCACTCGAGCCTGAGCTGTACTTCGAATAAGCCCCCACTACGGCAGAGAGTCACCTAAGTAAACGTTGTGCGCTATAAGATTTCCTTGATGCAATTTCGTCCCCGTTTCCCAGAAAAGTACTTGTTTAAATAGACATGGAACAACTGTAAATCCAGAGCATTGGTAGCTAGTTAGTAGCACCGTTTTAAAAGCATAGTTATCTGTCGTTCACATCTCCAGTCTGTGGTGCAGAGGACAACTTCAGACCATTCAAAAGAGAGAAGTTCAGTTGCTATGCAGGGCAGTAAAGTCGTCTGTGTGGGAGTGAAATGAAATGAACAGTACTGAAACTTTAGGCAGCTCTGCGCGTTTCATTGCTCAAACGTTCTCTGCCTCGCTTTTAATTAAGCCGGTACTTGCTCGGAGACTAATATACTTGGTGCTGCCGTGCGTCCTTTTCAGACGAAAACTTTAAACTTGCGACAGAGCTTAATACAGACCTTTATAGTTTGACGCAGAGTCATTGCTCTTAGATTCATAGAACGCAAGTTTCATTCGGCTGTGATGCAGAGAGTAGGTTTATCGTTCATTTGATCCTGCTAAAACTGTGGAACGTTCAACAAAACTGAACTTACGCTTTCGGTAGCAGCTGTTGTAGTTTTCTCAACATAAATATACACTAATACTTTAACACTAAAAGAAATCTACATCTACATAGATACCCTGCAAATCACATTTAAGTGCCTGGCAGAGGGTTCAGTAACCACTTTCATAACCTTCCTCTACCGTCCCATTTTCTAATAGCGCGAGGGAAGAAAGAACACCTAAATCGTTCCGTTTTAGATCTCATTTCTCTCATTTTATTGGGATGGCCATGTCTCCCTGTGTAGGTGGGTGATAGTAAAATACTTTCACATTCAGAAGTGAAAGTTGGCGATTGAAATTTCGTAAATCGATCTCGCCGTGATGAATAACGTCTTTCTTTTAATGATTTCGAATCGTGCAGAATTTCCGTGACACTTTCCCTCCTATAACGTGATAAACAAAACGAGCTGCCCTTCTCTAAACCTTCTCAATGTCTACCGTCAGTCCCACCTGGTGAAGGTCCCACACTAGGCAACAGTATTCCAGGAGAGGACGCATAAGTGTGATGCAGGCAGTCTCTTTGGTAGAGCTGTTGCATCTTCGAAGCGTTCTGCTAATGAAACGTAAACTTTGGTTAGACTTCTCCACAATATTTCTGTGTGTTCTCTCCAGTCTAAGTTGTTCGTAATTGTAGCTCCTAGATATTTGATGGAACTAACGACTTTAAGGTTTGAATGATTTAATCGAAGTTCAGCGGATTTGTTTTAGTGGTCATGATGATAACTTCACACTTTTAATGGAAGTTCAGCGGATTTGTTTTTAGTGGTCATGATTATTACTTCACACTTTTCTTTATTTAGTGTTAATTGCCAATATTCGCTCCATGTAGAAATTTTGTCTAAATCGCTTTGCAGTTGATTTTGACCCTCTGTTCACATAACTAACCGATAAACGCAGCATAATCAGCGAACAGTCTAAGGGAGGTATTCAGATTGTCTCCTAAATCGTTTATAAACACAAGGAAGACTAGAGGACCTATAACGCTTCCCTGGGGAACGCCAGATATCACTTCTGTTTTACTCGATGACTTACAGTCAATTACTACGAACTGTGTCCTTTCTGATAGGAAATCGTGAATCCAATCGCACAATTGGGGCGATATTCCAAAAGCACGCAATTACATTAGAAACCGCTTGTGAGGTACAGTGTCAAAAGCCTTCCGGAAATCCAGAAATATGGAATCGATTTGAGATCCCTTGTCGATGGCACTTAACACTTCATGTGATTAAAGGACAAGCTGAGCTTCGCAAGAGCGATACTTTCTGAATCCGTGTTGACTACTGGTTAATAGGTCGTTCTCTTCGAGGTAGTTCATAATATTCGAACAAAGTATATGTTCCAAAATCATACTGAAAATCGACGTCAATGAGATTGGCCTGTAATTACGGGGATCACTCTTATTAACTTTCTTGAAGTGACTTGGGCAACTTTCCAGTCTTTGGATACGGATCTTCCTTTGAGTGATCGGTTGTATATGATAGCTAAGTATGGAGCTATAGTATCAGCACACTCTGAGAGGAATGTAGTTGGCATACAATCTGGCCCCGAAGATTTGTTTTTGTTTAGTGACTTAAGTTGTTTTACTACTGCAGGAACATCTACTTCTAAATTTGCATTGTTCCTGATGTTCTGATCGTAAGCATAGTATGTCGTATAATGGATTTTGCAGCAGAAATCGTATCTTACAATTATCTCTATAAAAACGATCCAATAATGTTTTTGCTTTGCGTTAATTTATTTAAACAAACCAACATTGCTCTAATCATAATTTACTTCTACATCTAATCTCTGTTTCCGTTTACTAAATAAATATTTGTAAAAATATTTTTGTTTATACTGAATAAGGTGTTATACCTCGTATTTGTGAAAAGCTTACATATATTTTGCGGAAACAGAATTCAGAAATCATATTGTACCAATTTTATTCTAGAAACCAACATTGTCTACATATACGCGTGCGTTGTGGCACGCAAGCAGTCGAGTCCATCAGTCCATCAATCAGTCAACGAGTTACTCACATTTTGGTACATCAACGTGTCTTTGTAATGTGAACATCCCCCAATACAATAAAAATCAATATTTGATTCAACATTTGTAGTTCCTATAAAACAGAATTAACCCTGAAAACGTATAAAGAATGACTATCGGATGCAAGCAGGTTGGCTGACGACGTAAGATAAGTGGGATAACATGCATTTCAGGTGACTTAATTTACTATTTTGAAGTAGGTGTGGCAGTTTCTATATTATAAAGCCGGCCGCGGTGGCCGAGGGGACTGAGGCGCTCCAGTCACGGTCTGCACGGCCACTACGGTCGGGGGTTCGAATCCCCCCTCGGGCATGGATATTTGTGCCGTCCTTAGTTGTAAGTAGTTCATAAGTAGTTTGTAAGTCCCATAGACTCTACAAACATTTTGAACATTTTTAAAACCTTGACGGACCACTAACCGCCAAATAGGACGCTGAATTTCCTCAGCTAATTTAACTGGGCGACGGGGGAGGGGGTGGTATTTTCGATTCTGGTAGGAACGGGTAATGAAGGTCTTCGAAGTCGCTGTCCTTGTTGCGGATTTTCGTTAATACTCGCAGCAGGACTCGTTTGACGTCATGGTTCGTCGGCATCTCCAAGTAGGTCGCGTCGTCTTCCGACACGTCCGCCCCCTCAGGCGCAGCCTTGCCGCCAGTTCGTGTCGGAGGCGCGTCCACCTCCATCTGCGCCGCGCCCGCGTCCCCCGTCATGGCGGAGTCGAGGGAACCGTTTTCAGTCGCAGTATCAGTAGAACTGCAGGTCACCCAGCCTGCGGGGGCGGGATGTGGCTAATCGTCGCTTTGACGAACCTCAACTCCCGCTCGAGGTCCACAATTCGTCGCATCGCGGCGTCGAGGGCGGCTCGATACTGCTCCCTTTCTGCCGCCATCGCAGCCTGAAGACGAAGCAGGGTGTCATCCGCCGCGGGATGCAGAATAATACGTGCACCCGACGTGACGGCGTCACCACCAGCCGACCCTCGAACGTTCCCACGTGGTGCACGAGGCGCAGGGGACGGGACGGCCGCTGACGTGGCCGGCGTCGCAGTGCTCGTCCTCGACTTCTTCGCACGTCCCAACTTCTGCGACGTGCGCCATTCTTCAATGTATGGGCATCGGCGGAAGTTGGCAGCGTGGGGGCCGCCAAGTTGACGCACCGCTTGTCGGCGTCCCGCGGGTGCGTGCAGTCGCGCGTGTCGTGTGCGCTCGCGCAGCGCAAACTCGCAAACGTCGCCGTGCAGTCACCGGCCACGTGGCCGATCTTTTGGCAGCGGAAGCACTGCACAAACTTCCGTGCCCTCCGTCGGCGCTGCCTTCTACCCGCGCCTGCCAAGGCCATCACCTCGGCAGCGAGGTGGACTAACGCCGCTAGAACGCCACATCCTGGCTGTCCCCGTCGATTCCTTGTCGCAGCTTGATTTGCCATCTCCGGCGAGAGTTGCTCGCTGTTTACGCGGCTAAGGGCTGCCGCTGGAGGCTGGGTGGCCGTCTTAAAAGGGCTTGCCGGAGGAGCGTGGCGGCGCCAGTAGAGCCTGGTAGAGACTCGCTTCCGAGTCGCGATGCTGGCCCACCTGGTGGATCGACCAGGAGTCGTACAGTGGAGGCGGCTGATACATCGCTGGCCGGAGCGTTTGTAAACACGCCTGGCCGCTTGTTTGGGGATCCACGCTTCGGTCGATAGCTCCGGAGACTGTGTTGCGGGTTGCCCGCCTTCCAGGGCACCGCCTTATGACACGCTGCCGGTACGGAGTTTACTACAGAAAGAAAAAGCTGACTCTTACAATTTTGCACAGAACATAATCCAGTCATAACAAACATTTGGTTGCAGAATAAAGAAAGAACAATGTACACGTGGAAGAAACCAGGAGACATCGGAAAGCAGTAGATAGATTTTTAAAATGGTAATACATAGATTTCGGAACCAGGGCTTAACTGTAAGACATACCAGGGCCAAATATACACTCTGGCCATGTCTTATTGGTAATGAACTTTAGACTGAAATTGAAGAAACTATAGAAAAGTACGAAAATAAGGAGATGAGATCTGGATAAATTGAAGGAACCAGAAGTTCTTGAGAATTTTCAAGCAAGCCTTAGGCAACAATTGACAAACAGGGGACAATAAAAAAGTAGAATGGGTATCTTTGAGAGGTGAAATAGTGAAGGCTGGAGAGGACCAAATAGGTAAAAAGACAAGACCTAGAAAAATTCTTGGATAACACAGGAAATGCTAAATCAAATTGATGAAAGGAGAAGATATAAAAATGCAATAAATGAACAGGTAAAATGGCACAGGCGACTAAGAAATGAGATTAACAGGAAGTTCACAATGACTAAGCGGGAGGGACTAGAAGATAAATGCAAGTCTGTAGAAGAATGTATAACTAGGGGGAAAATATATACCCCCTACAGGAAAATAGAAGAGGTATTTGGAGACAGAAAAGCTGCTGTATGAATATATAGAAATCAGATGCAAAACCCAATACTGAGCAAAGAAGGGAAAGGTGACAAGAGTATATAGAGGGGCTCTACAAAGAAAATGAACTGAGAAAAATATTGTAGAAATGGAAGAGGAAGTAGCTGTAAACGGGGATAATATACTAAGAAATGAATTTGACAGAGCACTGAAAGGCCTAAGTCGAAACAAGACCCCTGGAGCAGATGTCATTCCCTCAGAACTACTGAAGTCTCTGGGAGAACCAACCTTGACAAAACTATTTTACCTAGTGAGTAAGATGTAAGATGTAGGCGAAATACCCTCAGACTTTAAGAAAAATGTAATAACCGTCATTCCAAAGAGAGCAGGAGCAGACAGATGTGAAAATTACAGAACCATCAGATTAATAAGTTATGCTTGCCAAATTTAACATGAATTATTAACAGATGGATGGAAAAGCTGGTAGAAGCCAACATCGGGAAGATCATTTTGGATTCAGGAGAAATGTAGGAACACTCTCCTTACGACCTATAAGATAGATTAAGAAAAGGCAAACCTACATTTCTAGGTTTTGTAGATTTAGAGAAAGCTTTTGACAATGTTTATTGGGATACACTCTTTGAAATTATTTAATCAGCAGGGGTAAAATATAGAGAACAGAAGGTTATTTACAACTTGTACAAAAACCAGACAGCAGTTATTAAAGTTGAAGGGCATGAAAGGGACGCAGTGGTTGGGAAGGGAGTAAGACAGAGCTGTAGCCTTTTCTAATGTTATTCAATCTGTACATAGCGCAAGCTACGAAGGAAAGCAAGGAGATACTTGCATTAAATTTGAAGGTGAAGAAATGAAAACATTACGTTTTGCAGGTGAAAACGTCTGTCAGAGACAACAGATAACTTTGAATAGCAATTGAATGGACTGGACAGTGTGTTGAAAGGAGTTTATACGATGAACATTAACAAGAGCAAAACAAGGGTAATGGAATGCAGTCTAAGAAACCAGGCGATGCTGAAGTAATTAGATTAGGTAACGAAAGAGTAAAGTTGGTAGATGTGTTTTGTTACTTGGGCAAGTAGCACATGATGGTCGCAGTACAGAGAACACAAAATACAGAATGGCAATGGGAAGGAAAGCGTATTAGAGAAAGAGAGTTTTTTTAACATCGAATATTAATTTAAGCGTTAAGAAGTCTTTTCTGAAGGAATTTGTGTGGGAGTGATACACTACGATAAATAGTTCATACAGGAAGAGAACAGAGATTTTCGAAATCCGGTGCTACAGAAGAATTCTGAATTTAGGTGGGTTGATGGGGTAAGTAATGAGGCGGCACTAAACAGAATTAGGGAGAACAGGAATTTTTGGCATACCTTGACGAAAAGAAAAGACAGATAGGTAGAACACAGACATCGAAGAATAGTAAATTTAACATTGGAGGGAAGTGTGTGGGGTAAAATCGCAAAGGAAGAGACGAATTCAGTAATCAGATTCAGATGAATGTGGATCGCTCTTATGAGGAAATGAAGAGGCCTGCAGAAGATTAGCGTGGAGATTTGCACTGAAACATCCCCGGACTGAAGAACACAATAGCAAACACAAGGACTACATCCTGCTGTAAGAGAGAAACGCAGGTGGTCACATCAAGAAGGCTCCTCGCAGAACACAATAAAGGTGAAAAGGTTCTTGTTGAGAAAGTCTGGCAGAAAGTGGACCATCTGCCTCATACAGCCTCCAACAATTTTGACTTACGAATATATTCGCGCTTGTAAATGTGATCGTAGGATTCCACAGTTGTTGTCCCTGACAAAAAAAATTCTTCAGGATGTGGGATCCCATTGTCAGTCCTTAAAACTGCCCGATATATACCCAGAGAAAAACGCGAACGCCGCAATAAAATTATATCCTTTCTTCTACCAAGACATCCGCCAGTTATTTAACAGATGTTGCAGCTGTATCTGGTCCTCACTTTCTGCTCTAAAATTCCTCATAACGGTTAAGTCATGTTGAGACTTGACGATTTTACTATCCGGGGAAGAAGCTAGATAATTTTCTAATGCTGTACACAGCACGTCTGCGTCAGAATGATACCGTTGAATACAGTACCAAGATATTGACGCCCAAATCTTGAAGGAACCTCTTCCATGCTTGACTTTATGAAGCAGGTATGCCGTATCGTAACCCTCTGTTTAGGTTTTAGATACATGAACTCTGTTATTTGTAGGAATAATGTAAACGATGATTCATTGGAGCATACCACGTACCCTCAAGAATTCTATTAAAAATATTTGTAGCAGAGAGGCAGTGAAAGAGGACACAGTGCTGGATGGATGGGGGAACAGAAGATATACAGACATAGTGGGAGAGCGACAGTGATGATAATAGAGATAGAAATGGAGGTAGAAGCAATGGAGAGGGAGAGAGAGAGATAGAGAGAGAGAGAGAGAGGGTGGGGAGGGGAGGGAGGGAGGGAGGGAGGGGGAGAGAGAGAAAGAGAGAGACATACGTAGACAGTGGCATCGAGAGGAAGATGCTGAATGCGAAGTCTTCACTGAAAAGAGCCTAGGATAAGTGCTTTGACAGGTTTTTTTTATTAAAGGAGAGGGAAGTGTTTCGTAGGCTTCGTCAGGGTTTTGGTTATAAAGGCCGAACGAAGAATGAAGCAGCTGGTCCCTCACTTTGCTGTCTTGATTTAAGGCAAAAAAAAATCACCTTATTGTGATACTATGAAGCGGGTTTAATTACATAGTATAATTTTCGCGAATCTGACCTGAACAACTTTCCGGATTAAATGAATACAGTCTCTATTTACTCAAAAAACAACAGCTAATTCAGTTACACACTACAATTTCCTATGAACTGCTCTTCGTTAGTCTCGCTAAAACTCAAGAAAGGCTGAATCGATTTGGATAATTTTTGTCTGAAATATTCGTATAAGTCCAGGGAAGGTTTAAACGGTGATAAAATAAGGAAAAGTTTTCCGGAAGAGAGGAAAATCGGGTAAAACTGAAACAGCCTTTTCCAGTGAGCTATCAATACCTTTAGTCCAATTGCGATAAAATTTTGTACATTTCATGTTGAAAGCAAGAGGAAGGTTCGAATCGAATAAAAAATTTGGAAAAGTCGCCCAGAAAGTAGGAAAATTTAGTAAAAACCGAAAGCGATTTTTTCTATGAATAAAAGTCAATTGCCACATGGTTGTAAGAGAATCACTTGAGTCCAGCTTGACAGGACAAGGTTTGTATGAAATAAATTTTTTGGAAAATCTACTGGAAAATTGAAAAATTAGAGAAAAACTGACAATGCGTTTTTCAATGTGTTTTGATTGAATTCAGCACTATAACTGATTACTCGCACGACGGAGAGGGTGTTATTCTTCTTTTGTTTTGTTCATTATGGCATTGGAAAAATTTTCAGTAAAAAAATAGGGACAGTAATAAAGAAAAGTCGCAAAATTTGAACGAAGTTCCTATTTCAATGTCTTTCTAAACGTATTCAACA
Source organism: Locusta migratoria (assembly GCA_026315105.1). Lineage (NCBI taxonomy): Eukaryota > Metazoa > Arthropoda > Insecta > Orthoptera > Acrididae > Locusta > Locusta migratoria. Next base: position 151,522,971 of record CM048746.1, on the reverse strand, counting down.
CTATAATTTGAGAGCCGTTCATCGGATTGCGATAAACGTTTGATCATTAGACGTTCAACGAAAGATGAACGTTCTTATGAACTAAAAACTTGGGAAAGTTACCCGGAAAATTTAAACATTCGCGAGAAACTGAAAGAACTTTTTTTCAATGCGAAATCAATATAATTCGTCTGATTTCGATAAAATTTTGCAAATTTGACGTTCAGAGCAAGAGTAACGATCGTATGAAATAAAATTTTGAAAACTTTACCCGGAAAATTGGAAAAATTCAGAAAAAATAGAGATTTTTCTATGATATAACAAAACCATTCATCTGATTGGGGTGGAAATCATTAAAAGAAAGACGTTATTCATTGCGGCGTGATCTGTTTGCGAAGTTTCAATCACCGACTTTTACTTATGAATGTGAAAATATTTTGCTAGCACCCACCTACTTAGGGAGACATGACCATCCCAATAAAATAAGAGAAATGAGATCGAAAACGGAACAATTTAGGTGTTCTTTCTTCCCGCGCGCTATTAGAGAATGGAACGTAGAGAAAAGTTATGAAAGTGGTTAATGAACCCTCTGCCAGGCATTTAAATGTGATTTGCAGAGTATCTATGTAGATGTAGATTGCGATAAAATTTTACACATTCGACGTTCAAAGCGAGAGGAAGGTTTGGTTAAATTAAAAGTTTGGAATAGTTGGCCAGAAAATAGGAAAATGTGTTCGTGATTTACCAACTCTTTCCGCCCACTATCGATGCTCCCTTTATAAAGCTACTGGGTTTAAAATACATATAATTTAAATTAATACGGTTTATATTAAGAATTGATACGAAGTTCACCGGGTCATCTAGGTTTTTACTATTAATAACGTTTGGAGATATTTACCATATGCACTATAAATTCAATACAGAATCCGTTTAACCCACAAAAGTTTATGAAGTGATGCTTTGGATAGTTTATTAAATGACGACTCTGGCGATTTCCGTATATTAGTTGAGTCAGTTGCGTTTTCCGCCCAGAGGTTTCCGGCGCGACTTCTGTCCGCCATTCCCAGCTGGCGGGCAGAAAATTTGTTTCGAGTCTCTTGAGTGGTAGCAGAGCGCTTCTGAGCGGAAATGGGACGCCACGTTAAGGCCACGGCGAAGCTGACGACGTGTCTGGAATGCCGAACAGCGGTCGCCCACTTCAGAAGCCAAGTCTGCAATACCAGTGCTCAGCTTAAAGAACGACCGAGATATAACATCGCCTCTTGGCGGACGGCAGCTGTTAGTGGTTCGCAGCTGAAGCAGATGCGACGTACTCCTCTAATGATCGCGCTGTCGACGGCACGTTAAACCTTAATCTTCCTTCCTTACGGTCGCTGCTTACAGGTTGCCACCGGTATTGCCCATTAGTTCACCCGCAGTTTGCCTGCTCCACAACTGTGCCTCAAACTTGCGTAATATCCGCTTCTGACGGCGCGTATCTGTCGTAGTGCCACACTGGTTGATAGTAGAAAGCACGTGTAAATTGATTCTTTCCTTCTCCGCGTTATCTGTGGAAAGAAGAAGAACATAAAGTGGTCTTGCATGATTGACGGTACTGTGTTGAAAGTACTAGGCTGGCCTCAATAAAACGTACCAAGCGAGTTGGCGCAGTGGTAAGACACTAGACTGGCATTCTGGAGCACGGTAGTTCAAATCCACTTCGTGCTCACATTGTGGACGGCTGTGATACAATACGTCATTCTCCAAGCTGCATCAGCGCATCAGGGATTCCATGCGACGGAGGGTGGATGCATGTATCCTCGCTAACGGAGAACATTTTGAACATTTCGTGAAACAAAGTGTTTGAAGTCACACTGGTACATTGTGTTGTGTGTTTCCATTCCAAGATTAATGTGATTTGAAGATAAGTAATAAAATGAGCTCTAACATGGAAATTAAGCGTTTTCGGACACATGTCCACATAATATATTTCTTTCTTTGTGTGTGAGGAATGTTTCCTGAAAGTTTTTGATTGAATGTACTTCATTTACATAATATTCTCATGAACCCTGGGAAGGAAACGGAATACATATATGCTTAAATATACAACATACATAAATAATAATAACAATAATTTCCTCTGGCTCAGTGGCTGGTACAAGTCGTTCAACTGGACGCCACCTCGGCGTCTTGCGTGTCCCTAACCTACCCCACATATGCAACGGGGGAAAGGAAACCTGCATTTTAGCGTGCACCCCTCACCTCTTTGAGAGGTCATGGCAGGTTTAAAACGCAGACTGAATAATTGCATGATCCGATCAGGTTTCGAACACGCGACCCTTCGGTTTGCTGTTAAGCGCTTTTCCCCGTAACCACCACGCCGTATACGTAATACATAAATAGGTTTTTACAAAAATATCTATATGTTCTTCTCCAACTAACTTCAGATTTTGGCTCAATTAGTGTTCATATCCTGTTTTCATATGTTCAAATGTTTGTTAAGCTTAAGGGACTTAACTGCGGGGTCATCAGTCCCAAAACTTAGGAACTACTTATAAACTACCTTATACTAAATACGCCACAAACATCCATGCCCGAGGGAGGATTCGAACCCCCCTACCGTCGCGGCCGTGCAGACTGTGACGGGCGCGCCGCAGACCGCTCGGCCACTGCGACCGACTAGCCTGTTTTAATGGTCTGACTTGCCTCAGTTTTTAGGTAGGTTAATGGAGATGGATCTTGCTTAAATGTTTCTAAACGGAGAAAAACTTTTTAGGAACCGGAGAAATAGTTCTTTAAAATATGGAACCCCTTGTTTAATGTTTTAATTGTAAGTACCATCCAACGCAGTGGATAATTATATTATCTGTTTCCTATTACATTAGTTTCAGCCTATTTATATGTAGTTGAGTTTTATCTGGTCACTTGCTAATGTTATGGTAGTTTCTTTTTATTCAGGTATATAACCTGAAGATGTGACTACAGTTCACAAAACCTGTCGTTTCTTTTTAAGAAAGTGAAGAACAGCTCGAGCGCAATCTTTTGTTGACGATGAACAGTTTTAGCTGTGGATGTCGGTCCTCACAACTAGAATATTATAAGTTTCGTTCACTGTCGGTCAACACAGATCATCGGTGAAATGAGTACTCGCTCAGACAAAAATAGCTGCAGTGTTTAACGTTTCTCTAGCATCCTCGCTAATGACATCGTACACAAAACACAGTAAAGTATCATTGTCGAAAAGTAATAGTGTGTCAAAACAAAAGTAACTAACAACGTCCGACGAGCAATGAGAACGAGTCTGGACAGGCAACATACAACTACGACGACAGTAGCAATAGCATAATTTACTTAAAAAACACTGTTTCGATAACAATATTGCGGCTGGATTTTAACATTCATTTAATTGGTTCAGTGTTTAAACCATAAATAACGGAAGCTCAAAAATGAGCCTACGATACAGCAAGCATGAAGGAGGTTCCTCTTGACAAAATACATGGTATAAGTTACGAAAATAAGTTATGAAACTAAGTTATGAAACGACTGCATGACGACGCTATGTTGCATCATAGAGGATATGTGACAGCATCATATGGTACCATGTTAGTTAGTCTCTCGTCCCTGCAACAGACAATTGAGTGCATGCCATGGAATTAGACGTACAGCTATTGTAGTGACGGCGAGTTGAGTGCGCCAGTCAGACGTTGACATGTCACATTTTCTGCAACAGGCAAAGATCAAGTTCTTCCAGAAATTAGGCAAAACCGCTGCCGAAACGTTTGCAATGATGCAGCAGCTGTACGGTAGGGACGAACTGAGTTGCAGTGCTGTGTTAAGGTGGCATCGACGCTTTGTGCAGGGAGGGGACAGTTTGGAAGTGTCACAAGTCCTGCGGTTCTTGCGACTAAACGCGGTAAGTGCTATCACACAGCTTTTTTGTCTCCGACAAATCGTCAGTGAATTGAATTAAATAGAAGCCAGAGATGTTGTGCTACGGAAGAACGTTCAAAACGAAGTGGGCAGTTAGAATAACAAATAAGGTGGTTCTACAAAAATCGACGAAGAAAGGAAGAAGGCTGGAGAGCATAGAACATGCGTTAAGACCTCCACTAAATTGTAAAACGTAAAAAGTGTATTGACACAGATTGTAATAAAACCTTAAAATTATTAAAGACGTATGATAGAATTGCTACTCTGAAATGAAGAAAAGTTGTCCGAGAAGAAGAATGGTGATTTTTCTTGGTGGTATGCTTCAAACTACGACATATTAGCATGAGTGTTATTAAAAAAAATACATCGAAGTTCTTACCGGCTGAAATAAATCTTTAGACACTGAGTAACACGTCAGGGAAATTTATATGAGACTTGTATAACTAACTGCTAGGATTCTTGGAAACTAAGGTCCTTTCTTTAAGCTTAGATGTAGTTACCAAAATTTTCCATAACATACGTAGATATTCTCCACTCACTTCATCGCTTCAAAATTAAATACATTTCTCAACTTACTTGCTGCAGAGCTGAAAGAAACTGAAATACTACATTTGCAGAGCACTGAACAACATTCCAATGAAAACTGACTCCGATTTAATGAAGATGGAAAGTCTTATATAACTTTTCCCAGCATCGGCCATACACGAGAAACACACGAAGTCAGAACCATAAGAACATTAGATGCTTTCATAGCTTTTACACAGTGATTTATACTGTATTTTTTAGGAATAATTAGCAATGTAATTTCAAAGACGAATTTACAGATAGTATCAGTCGCATTAATGTATTCTGTATTTGTAAATGATTCTCAAACACTCAACAATTCAATAATAATAACAAATTCTCATCTTGGTGGTCTGATATAAAATATTTATTCAAAAATCAGTGTAGTTTCGAGTCATGAGGACATACGTACATCGCATAAAACATATCTACAAACAAAATTCATAAAAAATATAAATACAAAAAGTCAGAACTCAAACACTTAACACGCCCTTGACAGTCCTTTTTTATTTATATCTTTTATAGATTTTAACTGTCCTCAGAACTGGAGACTGCTATGATGATGTCCATTCACTGAACGAAGTCGATATACGATATTTATAAACAAATATTTCATATACCACTACCGAGCTGGAAATTATTTATTATTACTAAAATGATTATTATTATATTTTGGTGGTTAGGCACACCACCAGTTATTGAGTCATCATACTCTTTATTAAGTTGCACGCTGTTAAAACTTATTAACGTACCAGGGATTCGTTATGAAGTTACAGAAAAATCTGATATCTGGTGCGATATATTTTCACTCTATTGGAGAGCCCTTTTGTAGTCAAGGAACGCGACGTCAGTGTCTGTAGCGCAGTGTATGTCACCGTGGAACAGACCTAAGCGAGTTTCGGAAATGTTTGTGAAGAGCCTGTTAATTTTTAAGGAGGAGATTAAATATCCGCCAAAATGTCACACTATATGAGGATAAAACATGTTCCACAATTTTGAAGCATTAAAAAACAATAATTAACGTCTAATATTTGAACTTTTATCTCTAGCATTAGTTTTTAATGTGAATTTTTCACTCTAGATGACATTTAATGATTTTGTTATGGGAGCTATAAATATTGTAAAGCTTCACTGTATTTGTCTGTACATGTTACTTTTTCAAGCGATTTAACACACATTTTTCGCTTGTTTTAGCACGGAACTTCGTATTTGCATCTGAATGCTCTTCTCATTGACCGTAGTATTTATTTTCCTATATTGTATCGTCAGGTTTGGGTACTCGAAGCAGGTGAACCTAAACATAACAAAAACCTGATAAAATATTGAAAGAACTGGATCTGATTTGCAGATAAAGTTATTAGTAAGTATAAGTTTCCATGTTTGATTGCACGATAACCATAATTAAAGGAAGACATTGGAGTTCACCTAATCGTCGTAAATACTGGTGACGCGTCACGACTTGCAGGCACATTGTATTTTATATTATTTAATTTTCTTTTTCGTTCCACCTTCAACCGAACATCGAGTTTTTATTGATGGTTTCCGTAGATCCATTAAATGATAAGTCACAACATTTTGAAACGCTTTGTTTAATCAGACTGTCACTGACAGACGCTATAGCTACGGGAATACGCTACGGTCAAATCCACTGTGGCACAAGTCCAATGATACCAATAGCTCCGGGACAAGCAGAACAGATACACCGAGGGGAACACTTTGATTCCGTGTCCTGAGCGTCATCTGTTTGACAGCAGCCGTATCTCGTGTTTCCATGTTTTTACCCGTGTTCGTTTCATCTGACTGCAATGCGGGTGATCGGAAATTTAAGGGTTGGACTGGTAATGCCCAATGTTTTGTTCACAGTGAATATCACGTGTTATCGGAGAGCAGATTATTATGGACTTATGTGACGAAATTTCGGCTTAGTAATTGAATGGCACCGCATTATCAGATGGGAAATGGAATTCATTAAATTAAGTTATATATTTCAATCAGATATTTACTACACCATTTATGTGACAGATAACTTCAGTTCTTAAATTTACAAATTCCATGACAAGTCTGTTCTGAGAAATTATTTAACTACAACCAAACTGGTGTGCCTTCTGACATAATGTTATCGTCGTCTATGTCTTTACGTGTGACAAATGTAGTAATATGCGTGCATGAAATGCCATATTCAGCCTTGAGATGGTCGATAAAAGAAATTGATGCATGGACATTCATCATTTTGATCCCTTCTAGATCCACATTTGCAGATGGCAATAGTTAACCGAAGATCCACACCTCCTTCCACTTTGAAATTTCTATATTAAATACTTTTTCACAGTTTGTTACTGGAACAGTCTGTTTCCTTTGTAACGAGAACCTGCTCCAGTTCTCCTAGACACATAATTTACAACTAATGTGCAATTTCATTTAGTTTCGGCGCTCTTACAACGATTCATTAGTTTGCTATAGAAATAGAAGGCACGTTTATAATAGTCCTCATAAATGTTCTTTAATACATTGTCAACAATATCTTTTAATACAATGGACCTCATCTGCTTGAGTGGCGACGGTTCGTACTCACTGTGACTTGACTGTTCCTATTACTCTGGAGATTAATGTCGCGTACCGCTTGAAGAGCCACCTTCAGGTTTAGGTTCCTCTTATCTTTCAAATTCCGTATATTATGGTTGCAAAATACAAACACAAATTATTTACAGACGAATGGAAAAACTTGTCGAATCCGACCTCGGGCAAGATCAGTTTGGATTTAGGAGAAATGTAGGAAATTGGAGAAAGCTTTTGACAATGTCGACTGGAATACATTCGTCCAAATTCTGAAGGTAGCAGGGGTAAAATATCGGGAGCGAAGAGTTATATTCATCCTATACAAAAAACAGACAGCGGTTATTACAGTTTAAGGGTAAGAAAGGGACGCAGAGGTTGGGAAGGGAGTAAGACAGGGTTGTAGCCTTTTCCCAATGTTGTTCAATGTGTACACTGAGCAGGCAGTGAAGGAATGGAAGGGAATATTTGGAGACGGAACTAAAGTTCAGGGAGAAGAAATAAAAACATTGCGGTTTTCCGATGACAGTAATACTGTTAGATCCGGAAGAGCAGTTGAATGGAATACACAGTGTATTGAAAGGAAGTTATAAGATGAACATCAACAAGAGTAAATGGAAGGTTATGTTGTTATGGTCTTCAGTCCGGGGACTGGTTTGATGCAGCTCTCCACCCTACTCTATCCTGAGCCAGTGGCGTAGCTAAGTAGTTTGGCACCCGGTGCGGTGATCCAATTGTCACCTTCCCCCCATCCAACACCACCTCCACTCTCGACAACCTTAGAAAGAATGGAAAAAAATATCTCACTGACGTGTTTTACGGCCCACTTTAGATTTGTAGTTTTATAAGTTTTTGCAAACATTTTGGACTAAAATAATAATCTAAATAATAAAAAATCAATTAATAAGAGTATCTGAAACTCTTTTAGGAAACAAAATTAGGTAGTGGTGGGTTCCGAATCACTAACTTTCACCGTCATAGTACAACGCCTTGCCCACTACGCTACAGCTATCAATTAAAAGATGGGTTCTTTAATCTCATACTATTGATGGCCGTTGTTAACTGATGCTAATATGCCATTTGTAGACATTAGATCATCATGTCTCGTACGAAGAACGATGTGTTTTTGTTAATTCTTCAGTGCGCCATTGCTTTGAAATGAGAACGTGTAAGTCACAACAAGAAAATCACAAATACGCTACGCAAGATGGCGTATGCCAGAGAGAGTTCTGGGCGAGGAATGTCACGTGACATCTCCGAACGTCTGGTTTTCATTAATTCAATGGAGGGTGTCAAATCTCCGTTATTTTTGCAAATATCTCTCAAACGATACGATATACGAAAAAAAACTTAAGAGAACACAGTTGCAGAGAATTTTCTCCTCTACAAATTCGGTTATTCAATTATCGTGTCAGATGAATAGTTAAGCCGTTATTTTCATTAAAATTTTGAGCTGTCAAAAGACGATCGCAAAGGCCCACTTTTAGTGTTGCTACCGTAACCTAAAGTGGTCCAAAATTTCAAGGAGAGAAGAATACATTTTTGATATACATAATGAAATGAGCAAAATAGAAAGTTAATTACTTTGTAAACAGTCTGTATAAAGGTAAATAAATAAAACTAGTTTTTATAAATAACATAGTTTAATCGATTATTAATGAAGCAGAACAAATAGCTAAAGACTGTCTTAATGATTGGTGACTTTCACGTGCAGTTTGCAATCTCACCCGTCTAACTTTCCCTGCAGCAAATTTTGAAATTGCATCGTCAAAGTCAGTAGCTTTAGCCACACTATTTTCAGTTGACAAAACTGTCAAATTAGAGAGTCTTCCTTGGCTCACAGCAGACCTAAGGTAATTCTTAATGAGTCTCAGCTTTGAGAAACTTCTCTCACTGGACGCTACCGAAACACACAAAGTTAAGGAAAATATTAATGCCAAAGTGAGGTTCGGAACAGATTCAGAAATTTCATATTCAACAACAAACTAAAACTCTTAAAGATGTCCATCCAAGAGATTCTTCTTTTGGGACATTAGCAGCCTGCAGAAATCTTCGCAGCCGTAGAATTTCTGCGAGCATACCATCTTCAGAAATCTCATCGTAATTGTCAATCGGATTTCTGGGCTCTAAAACCCCAAAATGATCTGATATACACTCCACGTTTCTGCAACGTGTATCAATTTCTTGTTAGAACTGTCGATGCACTCTAACATTGACCTTCTCAGTTCCTGGTGCAAATTCAGCGTCTCGTTTGCAGCCTTTTCGCCAGGCATCATTGTCATCTTCCTAATATTTCTTATTTTTACGACAGGATTACCCATCTCGTCACATGTGTCCTTCGCAAATCGAAAGGCTTCGTTCACAAGCAAATAGAAATCTCCATATTGATTTATAGCAAACACTTCTTAGTTGTCTTTAGATTTTTAGGCAAATATTGCTTAAAAGAGCAATCTTCCTGAAATTCAATAAGTTAGTAATCAGTTGTCCCTTGTTGTATAGGAGAAAATGCTTTTATGCATTTTTTACTGAGGTCAGATATTCATGAACAGCAAGTAGTAGGAGATTTGTTCTACTTGACGTCACAGTTGCATCAAATAATAAACCCATTTTTTTTTTATTTTTTTTTTATTTTTTTTTTAATTTTCTGCGTTGTTTCTTATACATTATACCAGAGATTTCCAAACTCTTTCTAGTCGCGACACCATTTCTAATATACAAAGTTTTACAAGAAACACACTGATTTTAATTAGAAAGATTTGTCTATATAAATGATACTTTGAAGAAATATTAATTTTTATGATACAATTGTACTTAAAGTGCACGCTGAGCGAAATGAAGAATGTTTAGAATTTTTCCACAATGTTCTGTCTTATTTTATCTTAAGATTTTGCTGTTGTTGCGACACCCTTAGTGGCACTACGCGACACACCTGGGTGTCGTGACATCCAGTTTGGAAAGCTCTGCACTGTACATTATAATGTACCGCATTGATAGCCACGGCAGAAAAAAGTTCTGGTTTTATGCACGTTTGCACATTTAAGCACTTGAACACTCTAGCACAAAGTACATTCGTGATATATAATTAATACGGCTGGATTGGCTAAATGACCGATTATTTTAACGTTCAAATCACGAAAAAGGAAAACAGTGACCGTTTATACTCTAAAAGTGGCAGCAACATCTGAATGAGTATGGTTATCACTTTTAAAGATGGGAGAAACATCTGATCCTCAAAAAATTATTAAAAAGAAAAAATTCAGGCATTTGGCATCAGTAGAAAAGAAACCCCTTGCTATCTTTCTTACAAATATGGGAATAAAACGTTGTATTGAAAAAATTCACAAATAATTCCATTTACTTACGTGCAAATGAATAAATATTTCATTCGATCTTCTGAGTATTGCGGAAGAAAACTCTAGCGTCCGGTCACTCACGATAATAGACGAAGAATGGCAACAGCCCCGTCGGTTCAGACCATTAACAATGGTACATTAGCGTGAAAAAAAAAAAAAAAAAAACAGAAACCTCTGGCAAGTTTTGTCACCCCCTTGGAGTCGGTAATCGGTGCGGACCGCATCCCCCGCACCCCCCTAGCTACGCTACTGTCCTTAGCAAGCCTTTTCATCTCCTCATAATAACGGCAACCAACATCCACTTGAATCTGCTTACTATACGCGTCTCTTGGTCTCCCTCTGCGATTTTTACCCCACACACTTCCCTGCAATGCTAAATTTACGATTCCTCGATGTCTAAGAATGTCTCCTACCAAACGATCCCTTCTTTTAGTCAGGGTATATCAAAAATTCCTTTTCTCACCAATTCTGTTCAGTACCTCTTCAATTGTCATGCGATGTACCCACCTAATCTTCAGCATTCTTCTGTAGCACTACATTTCAAAAGCCTCTATTCTCTTCCTGTCCGCACTGCTTATCGCCCATGTTTACTCCCGTACAAGGCAACACTCCACACAAATGCCTTCAGAAAAGACTTCCTTACACTTAAATTAATATTAGATGTTAGCAAATTTCACTTTTTCAAAAATGCTTTTTCCCATTGCCATTCTGCATTTTATATCCTCTGTACTGCGACCATCGCAAGTTATTTTACTACCCAAGTAACAAAACTGATCTACCACCTTCATTGTTTCGTTACCTAATCTAATTACTTCAGCATCGCCTGATTTTGTTTTGAGCTTGTTAATGTTCGTTTTATACGCTCTCTTCAACACTTTGTCCATTCCATTCAACTACTCTTCCAGGTCCTTTGCTGTCTCTGACAGAATTACAGCGTCATCAGCAAAACGCAATGTTTTTATTTCTTCCCCCTGAACTTTAATCCCTATTCCAAAATTTTCCTTGCTTTCCTTCACCGCCTGCTCGATGTACAAATTAAATAACATCGTACTCACTTCCCAACTGATGCTTCCCTTACATGCCCTTCTAGTCTAATAACTGCGGTCTGGTTTTTGTACTCCTTTCCCTGTATTTTACCCCTGCTGACTTCAGAATTTGAAAGAGTGTATTCCAGTCAACATTGTCAAACGCTTTCTCCAAGTCTACAAAAGCTAAAAATGTAGGTTTGCCTTTCCTTTAATCTATCTTCTAAGAGAAGACGTAAAGTGAGTATTGCCTCCCGGGTTCCTACGTTCCTCCTGAATCCAAACTGATCTTCCCCGAGGTCAGCTTCTACCAGCTTTTCCATTCTGCTGTAGATAATTCGTGTTAAAATTTTGCAACCATGATTTATCAAACTGATGGTTTTATAATTTTCACACCTGTCTGTGATTTCTTTGGAATGGGGATTATTACATTTTTCTTAAAGTCTGAGGGTATTTCGCCTGTCTCATACATCCTACACACCAGTTCAAATAGTTTTGTCATGGCTGGCTCTACCAGACTTTAGTAGCTCTGAAGGTATCTCTTCTACTTCTGGGGCCTTGTTCCGACCTGTGTCTTTCAAGGCTCTGTCAAATTCATCTCTCAGTATAGTATCTCCTATTTCATCTTGATCTACTTCCTCTTCCCTTCCTACAACATCGTCTCTATGTTCATTTCCTTTGTAGAGCTGCTCTATGTACCCTTTCCACCTTTCAGCTTTCCCTTCTTTGCTGAGAACTGGTTTCCCATCTGAGTTCTTGATATTCGCAGAGTTGCTTTTCTTGTCCCCAAATGTCTGTAGGCGGTATCTACTTTTCTCCTTCTTATACATTCTTCTACAGATTTGCATTTGGCTTCTAGCCACTCCTGCTTAGCCATTCTGCACTTCCTGTCAATCTCATTTCTTAGTCGTCTGTACTCCATTTTGCCTGTTTCATTTACTGCATTTTTATATTTTCTCCTTTCATCGATTAACTTTAGTATTTCCTGTGATATCCAAGGATTTTTGTAGGTCTTGACTTTCTACCTATTTTGTCCTTTGCTGCCTTCACTATTTCATCTCTCAATGCTACCCATTCTTCTTCTACTGTTTTATTTCCCCCTGTTTTTATCAATTGTTGCCTAAATCTCCCTCTGAAATTCTCCAGAACTTCACGTTCCTTCAATTTATCTAAGTTCCATCTCCTTATTTTCCTACCTTTCTGCAGTTGTTTCAGTTTCAGCCTACAGTTCATGACTAACAAGTTATGGTCAGAGTCTATATCTGCCCCTGGCTATGTCTTACAGTTTATAACCTGGTTCCGGAATCTATGTTTTACCATTATAAAATCGATCTGATACCTTCCCGTGTCTCCTGATCTCTTCCACATATACAACCTTCTTTTGTGATTCTTAAACCACGTGTTTGTTACGATTAAATCATGTTCCGTGCAAAATTCTACCAGGCGACTTCCTCTTTCATATCGAATTCCAGTCTCTCATCACAATTAAGTTTTCCTCTCCCTTAACTGTCTGAATAATTTCCTTTTGCTCCTCATATATTTCTTCGATCTCCTCATCATCGGCAGAGCTAGTAGGCATATAAACCTGTACTACTGTTGTCGGTGTTGGATTCGTATCTATCTTGACAATGATAATGCGATCACTGTGTTGGTCATAGTATTTTACCCGCATTCCTATTTTCTTATTCATTATCAGTCCTACTCCTGTGATACCCCCAACTGATTTTGTATTTATAATCCTGTACTCACCTAACCAGAAATCCTGTTCATCCTGCCACCGAACTTCACTAATCCCCACTATATCTAACTTCAACCTATCTATTTCCCTTTTTAAATTTTCTCATTTTCCTACCTGATTAAGGGATCTAACATTCCACGCTCCGATCCGTAGAATGCCAGTATTGTCTTTCCTGATGACAACATCCTCCTGAGTAGTCCCCGCCAGGAGATCCGAATGGGGGGCTATTTTACCTCCGGAATATTTTACCCGAGAGGATGCCATCATCATATTTCCATACAGTAGAGCTGCATGTCATCGGGAAAAGTAACGGCTATAGTTTCCCCTTGCTTACAGCCATTCGCAGTAACTGTATGGCAAAGCCACATTAGCTGATGTTACAAGGCTAGCTCAGTGGTTCATAGGGGTGGAAATGGGAGGTAATGGAATGCAATTTCAGAAAATCAGATGATGCTGAGGGAATTAGAGTAGGTAATGAGACAATATAAGTAGTAGATGAGTTTTTTTATTTAGGTAACAAGATAACTTCTGATGGCCGAAGTAGCAGAATGGCTTTGGGAAGAAAAGCATTTCTACAGAAGCGAAACTTGTTAACATCCAATATTAATTTAAATGTTAGAAAGTCCTTTCTGAAATCATTTTATGGAAGTGAAACGTGGACGATAAGGAGTTCAGATAAAAAGATCATAGAAGCTTTTGAAATGTGGTGCTACATACAAATGATGAAAATTAGATGGGTAGATCACGTAACTAATGAGGAGGTGCTTAACCGAATCGGGGAGAAAAGGAGTTTCTGGCACATCCTGACTAAGAGAAGGGATAGATTAGTCGGACACATTCTGAGACCTCAAGGAATTGTCAACTTAGCATTAGAAGGAAGCGTGTGGAGTAAAAACCATAGATGGAGACCGAGGGACGAATACTGTAAGCAGATTCAAAAGTTTTGTATGTGTCCGAACGTGTTCTCAGATGAAGAGGCTTGCACAGGACAAGGTAGCGAGGAGAGCTGCACCAAACTAGTCTGTGGATTGAAGACTACAACAACAACATATCTGTCCAGCGTAATGTCGTGTATTTCTGTGTCGTCGCAGTTATATTTCTGAATTTTTCTGTTATATAATATATTTGCCAACTCCATATCGTCGGCCTCGATGTTGTTTCCATATTCAGCAGGTCGCAACTTGCTCACTAATATTTGGGCCACATGCATAGGATCAATTCTCTTTTTGATAGCAATTCACTGTACACAGTTTGCACAGTAATTCGCTTGAGAACACACCAAGAGACAAATACGTATTGCAGCTATACCACACAGGCTACTGGAGCACTGGTCAGTGCAGCTACACTAGGCCACCATCTAGTGGCGCTAGCAGACAAGTGCGGCGTTTGGCATGGAAATGACTCACGCCACTGTTTTTGTTTGCTTGTTATTCTAAGCTAGGTTTCGTGCGCTTTCGAGCGTTCAAGAACAAACGTGTCCGCTGAGACTAGACTTTTCTTGTTCACGGGCTGACAGTATCATCGCCCAGTGCCTCAAACAGTGTACGAATAATCACTCACAGTCTGGTATTACGTAATTATTCCAGTGTCCAAGGTTGACTATTTACTTGTTTTAATAAATTCGCATGTTACTGAAGTGGAGAGTTCGTTTGTGTTAAAGTGTGCCAACGCCATCTTACCAACATCGCAGCAACAGGAATCAGATTACAAAAAGTGCCTTATACGTGCACAGTGTAATTCTCAGAAGCACCAATTTTTTTCCCGATGACTGACTTTTGTATTCGTTTGTACTTTCACCTAGCACAAAAAGTTAAAGATATTGAATATAAGAAGAGGCACTGAACTTTTTTTTTGTAGGCGGTATTCGAAACTGGGATCTCCTGCTGACTAGGGAAGCTTTTTAAGCACTTACTACGGTGTCCCTACTGAAATTACGATTGCAGAGACTGTCTTTAAGCACATCTCCCTCAACACAATCTTCAGCAGTGTCTCATGTTCCCCTATGTGGCAGGTATCAGTGTTGCCGAGGCCGTCGAAAAGCGGAATAGCAGCCCTGCAATTAAAGTTATTAATTCAGTGCCTCTTCCTATTCAGTATCTTTGATACATCGTGACTGAATATGACTTGGAAACTGATTATTTGGTACAAATTAGTTAATTATTTATTTTTGTATCACATTACAGTAACTATCTGATAACGCCATTCATACAAAAAGTGTAGAACCGTGAAAAACTAAAATTTCTAACGGTATTTAACGAATGTATTTTATACATCATTAACTCCTTTGTAAGTTATGACCGTATAATATTCCGTTGAGGTGTTTCAGAAATTGTCTTTCAATCCGTCCTTGATCGAGCCGAGCCGGCCGAGCACAAGGTGGAGGCAAATTTCATGCAGCAGGATCTTAGAACATATACTTTAATATAAATTAACTCGAAGAGCCCATAGTCAACACCGATTCAGAAAGTAACATTACATGTGCAACACAACTGTACTCACATGGTGTAATAATTGCTACTGAAAAGGGATGCCAAATAATTCCGTATTTCTAGAATTTAGGAAGGCTTTAGACACTGTACCACACAAGCGGCTTCTAATCAAACTACGTGCTTTTGGAATATCGCCACAGTTGTTGTAATTGACAGTAATAAACAGTACGTTGTAATTGACGGAAAGTCATGGAATAGAACATACGATATCTGTCCTTCGCCAGGGAAGTGTGATAGGGCCCCTACTATTCCTTATTCTTATAAACGATTTAGGAGCTAAGCTGAGTAGCTCTCTTACACTGTTAGTTAAGTCTCCAGATTATCAAAGGCAACTACAAAATCATTTACATAAGATATCTGCATGGTGCAAAACTTGGTAATTCACCCTTATCAATGATTAAGTGTAGAGTCATCCATATAACAGCTAAGAGAAATCCATTAAACTTCAGATACAAGATAAAGGAGTCAAATCTACAGGCCGTCAATTCAATAACAATTACGAACAACTTAAATTTGAAAGAACACACATAAAATATTGTAGGGAAGGCGGGATAACACAACAGTTACAAGATACAACAGTTTTACTAAATAAACAGCTTACAGTACACTTGTGCGTCCTGTTTTAGGATCCACAACACGTGGAACTGACGAATGATGTAGAGAAAGTTCAGAGAAGGGCAGCTCCTTTTGTATTATCGCGATATAGGCGAGAGAATGTCACGGAAATGATACATGAGTTGGGATGAAAATCATTAAAGGAAAGCCTTTATTCCTTGCGGCGAGATCTATTTCTCTTCCGAATACGAACATATTTTGTAAGCACCCTCCTACATAAGGAGACATCGTCAACAAAATAAAAGAAATCAAATCAAAAATAGAAAGAATTGGGTATTTCTTTTTCCACCGAGCCATTAAAGAATGCAACTGTAGAGAAATATCATAAAAGCGGTTCGATGAACCATGTGCCATTCAATTAAATGCGACTTGCAGAGTATCTATGTTGATGTAGAGTGGCGACCAAAATAATAAATCAAAATGTTTGTATAGCTTATGGGACTTAACTACGGGGTCATCAGTCCCTAAACTTACAAACTACTTACTAACTAGCTAACGCTAAGAACGGCACAAATATCCATGCCCGAGGGGGATTCGAACCCCCGACCGTAATGGCCGTGCTGACGGTGACTGGCGCGCCTCAGTTCCCTAGGCCACCGCGGCCCGCCCAATATAAGAGAGCCAGTTCTATTGACGAGATTAACAACTAGGACATCTATTAGTTCACAGAATCTCCACGAGTGCCATATTACCCGTCCGTTTTAGACAACATCTGGGAAGACGTCGCTGTTATCTGTAAAAATGTTCAAATGTTTGTTAAGCTTATGGGACTTAACTGCTGGGTCATCATTCCCAAAACGTACAAACAACTTATAAACTAACTTATACTAAAAACAACACAAACATCCATGTCCGATGGAGGATTCTAACCTCCGACGGGGAACGGCCTCTCGCTTCGCAGCATAGCGCCTCAATCTGCTCGGCCACTCCGTCGGGGATGCTAACTGTAGTCGTGCGAATGGAAGCGTCTTAACTAGATGTGCGAAAAGAGGCATAAAGGTAAGAATCTTCTGGGTCAAAATAACAGTGCCGTTTTACATATGTCCCGTTTAAAACGATTTTTTTGCAGTTGTTTTGTATGTATATTGACATTTAGTTTTGTTTAGATTCTTCTAGATGGGCAGAGCAGAGCATAAAAGTGATGATGATCGTATAGTCATGTTCCGGATGTTTAAAAGTGGAATATCCAAAAAATCAAATAGACAAAGATTTACGCGCTTCGCGAACGCGTCCAGAACGCGGTAGAAGTCAAAACAGTTGGAGAACAGGGGGCGACCTCGTGTAACTACTCCTCGCTTAGACAGACTCATTACTAGGGATGTAAAGAAAGACCCATTTTTGTCAACACAACGACTGAAAGCCATTTTGTTTAGCCACAGACGTGACGTTCAATCATCAACTTCAACGATTAAAAGATGAATGGGATCTGCAAAATTGAATGGGCGCATTCCGAGACAGAAGCTACATGTTTCAAAAGCTAATGTACGGAAAAAATTGGCCTTTGCACGGAGAAATGAACAAGAACCTAACATTTGGTGGAGGAACATCCTTTGGTCCGATGAATCCAAGTATAATAGGTTTGCCTCAGACGGAAAAGTCAACGTGCGCCGCCGACCAAACCAGGAATTTAATCCGAAGTTTACTTTGAAATATGTAAAATACGGTGGCGAAAGTGTTACGTTAAGGGGATGTTTTTAATAGTATGGCATTGGTTCAATACATCGTATCAATGGCATAATGAACGCAAAAACGTACAAATAGACCTTGGAAATTTCAGCAAGATAACGATCCGAAGCATACCGCAAGGACCATAAGACGGTTTTTTCAAGATCAGAATATCGAAGTATTAGAGTGGCCACCTCAATCCCCTGACTCATCACCCATTGAGGACTTTTGGGAGATCGTAGACGATAGAATTGATCGCGCAAAAGCTACAGCTTTAGATAAACTTTGGGAAGAAATCCAGAGAGCCTGGTATCAGTAGTGACGAATGCAGGCGTTTAGTAGACTGTATGGGTAAGAGGTGCAGGGCAGTCCTAAAAAATGCACCTCTACGCCAAAATGACTGTTCCTGTAAATTTCATAAGATTGAGATCACGTACAAAATATTCTGTCAGTTGGCTGTATTTCCTTAACCCTGTAGTCTGGTATTCTTTTGAATATTTTTGATTATTTCGTGTTGTGTTATCTATGTAACTAACTGTGGTACAATGTGGCTCTGATGTAATGGTTCCTGTACAGTGTAAAATTTTGTTTCCATCATAGTACAAGCATGTCTAGCAATAAATGTGCACTTTATTCCAAACCTTTGCCAGGTGGCTCTATTATTTTGACCGCCATTGAACCCTTGATTTCTAAAGGAATCTACTGTTGGGGGGGGGGGGGGGAATCAGATTGTAACAAACGAGTGCGAAAATAGCCGCCGCGAGAGCTACTTGCGAGAGAGCGCAGACAAATCGTGTTGGGCGCCTGCGGGGCAGTGATACCCCGGCCGCACGGCCTCGCTCACGAGACATGATTCACTCGCCGAAATGGCGCCGGAAGCCTCTTTCGCCGCTGCCGCCAGTAATTTATCTCGCGGTTCCCTCTGAGGGAAACACTGCAAGGCGCTCTCCTCAGAAAGGCTCGGATTACGTGAACACTGGTGTCCCGTAGAGTGGTCTCGTAGATGGTGGCAATAATACCTGTCTCTGGTGAACCACCCATATAAGGGGCCCGTAATAAAATTTGCCTATATACGAATTAATTTTAAGCAAAATTGAGCAATTCATACAGAAGCCCCTGAATTTCCTTCTGTTCTGACTCTGTTGGCACTGGCAAGTACCATAGAGTTTTAAGTGATACAACAAGGATCACATACGTCTGTCAGCTTTACGCACCAATTAAAAACGTGGAAAGAAATCCTTTCTCTACCTCCTCCTCTCTTTCTCAGTCATTATCGCATATAACTGATAACTGATATAGGAAACACCCAAAATATGCGCCAAAGCCACATGCGTTCCACAGGGAAGCGTTATAGATCCCCTACTCTTCCTCGTGTTTATAAACGATTTAGGAGACAATCTGAATAGCTCCCTTAGATTGTTCGCGGACGATGCTGTCGTTTATCGGTTAGTGAAGTCAACAGAGGATCAAAAGCAACTGCAAAGCGATTTAGACAAAATTTCTACTTGGTGCGAAAATTGGCAATTGACACTAAATAAAGAAAAGTGTGAAGTAATACACATGACCACTAAAAGAAATCCACTGAACTTCAATTACGCGATAAATCAGTCAAACATTAAGGTCGTAAATTCTACCAAATACCTAGGAGTTACAATTACGAACAACTTTGACTGGAGAGAACACATAGAAAATATTGTGGGGAAGGCGAATCAAAGGGTACGTTCCATTGGCAGAACGCTTCGAAGATGCAACAGCTCCACCAAAGAGACTGCCTACATCACACTTGTGCGTCCTCTCCTGGAGTACTGTTGCCCCTTGTGGGACCCTCACCAGGTGGGACTGACGGAAGATAATGAGAAGGTTCAGAGAAGGGCAGCTCGTTTTGTTTTATCACGTTACAGGGGGTGGAGGGAAGCGTCACGGAAATGTTGCACGAATTGGGATGGAAATATTAAGAGAAAGACGTTATTGATTGCGGCGTGATCTGTTTGCGAAGTTTCAATCACCGACTTTTACTTCTGAATGTGAAAATATTTTGCTAGCACCCACCTACTTAGGGAGACATGATCACCCCAATAAAATAAGAGAAATCAGATCGAAAACGGAACGATTTAGTGTTCTTTCTTCCCGCGCGCTATTAGAGAATGGAACGGTAGAGAAAAGTTATGAAAGTGGTTAATGAACCCTCTGCCAGGCACTTAAATGTGATTTGCAGAGTATCTATGTAGATGTAGAAGTGACACAACAAGGATCACACACGTCTGTCAGCTTTACACACCAGTTAAAAAGTTATAAAGAAATCCTTTCTCCCCCACCCCTCTCTCTCAGCCATTATCGCATATAACTGATATAGGAAACACCCAAAATATGCGCCAAAACCACATGCGCTTCTTAGAAAAAACTTTAAAAAAATTCCATCTAACTATCAGTACTATTAATGCAGTGTTAGTTTCTGTGCTTTGTGATGTCATTTTCAAGTGCCCATGATTACAAAAATATTACACTGATTAAACGACATTAAACAGTGACAAGTATCAAAATTAAAATTTACCACAAAATAATAAATTATTAAATAAATAAAAGAGAATTCAGAGTCTGAATGCCGTTTGTTCAACTGCGGGCACATTTGATTCATCCCTTTACCACCATAAAGGGTAAATCACTTACCCACAGTTGAATTGTAATTCGATTTCTGGTTCTCAGCTTGGCCACATGGGTATATTCGAATCCCCATACTGAGGAAGGAATGAGAAACTGGCATTGCTTTCTACACACATTTACAACTTTCGAATAATTGGACTATAAGATTGAATCAGACTGACCACTTGAAAACTCATATTTACAATAATAACAGGAAAATCGAAACGTGTAGCTTAAAAAACTGTTTATAATGCGTGGCAGTACTGTTTCTCACTGTTTAGGAAAAGAATCCAGAGTGATAAACTGATTACCGAAAACACCTGAATGCGCCAGTCTGAACGCACCCCTAGAAATTCACGATTTTTTTCACATAGTTAAATCCTTGAACTTTATTTACGTATGAATAAAACTTACACGAAATCTCAATTACCTCCCAAGTAATCACAAAATAATACACGTCTTTTAGTTTTATCGTAAATTAGTGACAAAAAAGGACCAAGAAGCGCCGGCCGCGGTGGCCGAGGAGACTGAGGCGCTCCTGTCACGGTCTACACGTCCACTACGGTCGGGGGTTCGAATCCCCCCCTCGGGCATGGATATTTGTGCCGTCTTTAGTATAAGGTAGTTCATAAGTAGTTTGTAAGTTTAGGGACTGATGACCCCGTAGTTAAGTCCCATAAGCTTAACAAACATTTGAAATTTTGAAATTTGGACCAAGAAGCAATTAAAGGGAAGCATCACAGAAAACACCTGAATGCGCCATTCTGAACGCACCCCTAGAAATTCACTTTTTTCACATAGTTAAATCCTTGAACTTACTTACGTATGAATAAAACTTACACGAAATCTCATTTACCTCCCAAGTAATCACAAAATAATACACGTCTTTTAGTTTTATCGTAAATTAGTGACAAAAAAGGACCAAGAAGCAATTAAAGGGAAGCATCACAGAAAGAGTCAATTTACGTTATGTTAATTACAAGGGTTTTGCTTTTCCAAACTCACAGTTACATACTGTCTGTGAGTAAAAGGTAATTATTCTTATGCAGAGACTCTCTCCTTTCCTCCCTTCTTCTCTTTCTCTCTCTCCCCTTCTCTCCCCGCCCCTCCCTCTCTCCCCCTCTTCTTTCTCTCTCTCTCTCTCTCTCTCAATTTTGTTGTAAGGCTGTCTGGAGGAGGGGGGTGAGCACATACCCTGTGCCACCCCACCCCCTATATCCGCTCTTGATAAAGACTATAAGCGATCTTCGGTGTTTTCCAGAACTAATTACCTGAACAGATGACGAACTTTGAAAAAATATTGAGGTCAGTGTTTTTCCTGGACAACAACGTATTAAAATTTGATTTATACCGTATTTTGTGCTTCAATCCTTGAAGTTGCATTTTTGTCGATGAACAACATGCTTCTAGTACGACATTTTGCCGCTTGGTACGCCGTGTAGCCACTTCAGAGGCATTAATCTGTCCATCTTGGAGGTTGTGTTGCGTTGCCTTCTGTACGTGGCTGATATTATGAGCGTGAGTGTGGTTACATTTATCTTATTCCAGCAATGAATTGCCTTTTCTCTGGTGTTGTTAGCGAAGATTATGCTAGCATTATTGATCAAGCTGTGTTAACTATCAACAAAATAACGTCCAAGTAATGAAATAACCTCAATACAAACATCTGTGTTGTGCATGAAATACATATTAGTACGACCAAAAGTTTTAAAACACGAATTTTGATGTTTACTGCACTGTATTAATACAGAAAACACTGAGTTTTAATTTTTCCAAAGCTGATTTCATAATGTGGGAGTGAAAGGGTTAAATTGCGAAATTTCTTTAAGATCAGTTGAGGATTTTCGGAGTTCATGGCGGACGAACATCGTGAGGCGGGATTTTATATATATATATATATATATATATATATATATATATATATATATATATATATATATATAAGAAGGTGAAACAATCACGAATACTCCACAACATGGGTTAAAAATGTGTGCTGAAAATTGTGTGTACTGTTCTAGGCAGATCAGCATCGTCACTAGAATCTTAACAACATCTAAAACAATATGAATATAGGGCAAGGTTGCCGATATCGGACCACTTTTTTATTTTGGGATCCAAAGTCTACATTATTTATCTAATCGAAACAAAATATACTTTAAAAGAAGCTATATGTTGTACACTTTCATATGCTAGTTTTATACTGTGAATAAACACAAAACATAAATGGTTATTATTTGAAATTTAAAAATGTATAAATTGTCCAATTTAGGAAACCGGTTGCCTAATTTGGACCTTCAGTTGCTTCAATTGAACCGCTTGGTAAAACAATGACTAACAAGGAAATAAGACCCGTAATATAAAGAAAAGCTTCATTTCAACATCTCGCCATTGACGGAGGGAAAGCTGTGTATTTCGTCTCCTAAATGAAGAAAACCACCTTTTACCAGCCATTTTATTTTCTATGTTGAAAGAATGAGGCAGTTCATATTTCTGTGCTATGTCGAATGCAAGTTTACGAACATCTTTGATTGTGAATACAAAAAACCTCTCTTCAAATAAAAGAAGGTGATCTGCGACAATTTTTTCCAGCTCAATTGTAAAGCTTGAGTGTCTTCCGAATAACTGAACTTCATTTCAGAACATGCTTTTACCATCACCATATCTCTTTAATTGTAGCTTTTGGTAGTCGGTATATACGAGCACACTCGTTAAGTTCATGGTTACCGTTTCTGTGTGTTTCCACAGCTATCTTCAGTTCATCTTCTGTCCATTTCCCATACATTCCCTTTATTGATTCTTCCAAATCTAAAATGGTTACCATACTTACTCCTTATTTCTTAAGTTGTTTTGCAGCCTAGAAAAATGAACGTAAAATGCAACATCTACCTATTACCTATTGTTAAATGACTTTAAGCATTATTTGTTACGAGTGATCCCAAAATAGGATCGGTCCAAATTAGGAAACAGCCATTGGTCCAACTACGGCAACTCGACGCCATATAAGTAAAGATAACGTTGTACGAACAAAAAACGCTAAACTCTAGTTTTACGATATTAAATTATTAGCTAATGAATGGCACTTTGAACTATAGTGCTGATGATATTTTTACTTACTTTTAGAGCAGAGGAAAGCTTATGTAGCAGAACACTTACAGCGACATAGAAGAAAACGCAATAATGGAAACTGTTCTCTTTCCAATGA
The DNA here is from genome assembly GCA_026315105.1 of Locusta migratoria. Lineage (NCBI taxonomy): Eukaryota > Metazoa > Arthropoda > Insecta > Orthoptera > Acrididae > Locusta > Locusta migratoria. The sequence continues at coordinate 151,499,239 of CM048746.1, read as the reverse complement.
CTATCGTCGACTAGCGAATGAGTTACGTGACTTCGACAATCTTTCTCACCAGTTGAGCGAACTTAGAACTTTAAGTTACTAACACACAGTGAAATACGAAGGTGTCTAACTCAGGCAACGGTCCACCTTCGGCATCTCTCCCCTACATAGTCAGGACCAAAGAAAGATAAAATATATCAAATTCGATTTTTTTTTCAATTTATGTCTGTAATAATGGAAGATGTAAGATGTAGAGTTGTGTAGAAATCAACATAACTCAGCCCACAAAGCAAGATACAATAATGAAGTCAGCTCATCTCGTCTCGCATTTGGTATTATTCTAAAATTCGATAAAAGTGGCACCTAAGGAATGAGGGGTATAATATTAAATGCAGATATTTGATAACTACGATAGTGTAGCAACTTTTACGCACCAGGTGCTATCGTGTTAGGCCACGTCCGTGCAAGTCTTGTTAGGTAACGGTGTTCCGCCGCCTTACGTGCCGACAATTATGGGATGGTGTTGTACACAGTTCAAAATATGCATCCCCATTAGGAATTGAACCCAAGCCATCTGTGTAGCAGATGGCCACAGAATTCACACTTTCTATCCTATTTCGTTCCTCCTGCAGAACGGGATCCACCCTTTCTTCCCTATTTTATTCCTCCTCTAGAAGAGGTTCCTGCTGGACATGGTATGCAAATTACTTCTTGGCGTAATATTTTATAAATTACATCCACTGTACGACTGAGTCTGACATTTCTACTGGCTTTTACCGCACTTTCGAATATGTCAGTATTTTCATTTCACTTCCACTTCTTCACCTCTTAGTTCATTTATCCTGCCCTGGGTTGGCTTAGTGATTGGGCTCGTACCTTTAAAACACCTAAAATACCTCGCTTGAGAGGGACATATGAAAAGGCAAAGCGCTTGCGACAGTTTTCCGATTACATTAGTAGCACAGTTTAACGTAATTCGACTAAGAGTGTTCGCAATGTTGGGGTAGCGCAGTAGGTATACCAGTAAAGTGTTAATATCGCGTCCTGCGTTCGGTTCCGCATACTTATCAATGTTTTCATTTTACATTATTCCACACAATGATAAAGCTTTAATTAATAAATTCTAATTTATTTAAACATTTCAGTTTACATGCGTTAATTGATATACTCGAGTTAAGTCACATTTACTTGAATTCAATTAATGTACCGTATTTAAACAGTCACTTTTGACAATTCGGTGAAGCTTTGAATGAAAATAATATTTCTGAAAATTCTAGTAAAGAATTTTTGAATAATTCACTGTGCATCGTTAAAATAATTACTTTAACAGAATGCAAACTGCATGAAATCTTTCTTTAACGAGATAATTCTTTAAATATGCTTAACTGTAAATCACACTACAATCATATTTTTAAACGAAGGCTCTCTTACGTCAATTGGTGATGCATGTCACGTATATCGAATCAGTGGGGTGAAAACAGGAGCACTCAGTTGATACAGTACGGTTGAATTTGCTTAATTTGCATCTCCTGTTGACTATAGCTGTCGATGTTATTGTAGCAATTCAGAACCACTGAAATGTTTCACTAAATTTATGTTTCAGTTATAAAAGGTGAGGTAAAGCAGTCAACAATCCGAATATTGGTTTGAACACCACAGTGCTTTACTAGGCATGGTCCTGTTTGGAGGTGGTATGCCGTTGCCTTCCTCCGACCTTCGAACTGACTTACCCAGCCAGTTATAGGGGGACCTACAGTTTAACGTGGGTTCCGAACCACGGTGCTACTCGGTATTTTTCACATAAGCAATACTGACAGAGGTCAAAGAAGTGGAAAGTGACAGATAAAAATCCCAGGATCTGGCGGGGATCGAACCCGGGACCTTTGGATTTGTAGCCTGGCACTCTACCACTGTGCAACCGAGGCGCGTTTCAGTTATAACATTCTATAAAATAATATACAATGAAAAAATAGGAAACAGTGGTACTCCAATCCTAGGCAAAACATTGGCAGTCTAAATGCTTACCCACTAATCTGCTCTAACCTTGCAAATGTCGGTGTTCGTAATTATATTCAGCTTATACTAAAATCTGAAATATTTCGGCGAGCGTTTTCTCTTTTCCTACGGCACACTCAGCCAAGATATTTTAGAAATTTTAGCGAAATCGGTGAGATCCACCCGCGACCTACCCTGATTATATCGTCCTTTCCCTCTAACATTCTTATTAAATTCACGTCCACTTGTATAGTATATGGTTCAATATATATGTGATTATTTCATGTGTATCATCTTCGTACCGGGTTTGTTACTTCTGTACGCATTGAGATCTAACGGTAAATTATGTACGATACAAATGGTTTGTTATTTCTGTTATTTGGTGAAACGTAGAACAGTTACAGTTTTGTACTTGTGCACTATTTGATTTCTGTTTGTGATATCTTTCATTGAATATTTTTTTTTTATTTCAACGTTAAAACATATATCCCTTACGTGTGCAGATAAACTGTCTAGTATTTCTGCCATCCTTATCCTACTTGCTATATTTGTGTTGGTTAATATCATTTTTAATCAAAGCAGTGTTATTTATTTGCTACAACGTAGTACAAATCGCTTTATCTCTCTTTTACAGGTGAGTGCTGTTGTTCATCTGCATTAGTTAACGGTTACTTCTGTTGGGACAACGAATACGCACCATCACACACTTTCCATTTCTAGCAGAAGAGGTCTTCATCTGGTCACTCGGGTAAGTTAAAGTCACCGTCTGTCAATATTCACTCATCCTGAAATTGTCACAAGAAATATTTCGTAAGGCCTTTTGCACAGACGGCAGAATAATTTTTAACTGTTATTTAACTGTTGCTAAAGAGGTAAGCCTTACAGCCAGTTAATTACACTTACCTAACAACCTTCAAGAACATTACGTTCAGGAACAGTCTAGAAATCTTATGAGTGTGTTGCAGGGCGGGCTAGGCTGAGAAATAACTGTAAAAATTATACGTTGCACCATTTCCGACTTAATTAGCAGTGAAGTTAGCCAACTGACTCGCTACACTCGCAGATTCAAGCGGCTTTCAGTGAGCGGTGTTGCCAAACGTGCTCTCTATTGGGTTTCCTGAAACTACCACGGAAAGCGATACAAAATCCACAGATTGGAAGGTCGCCAAGTTCGAACCGAGGCAATCGTTCAAGAGTCGCGTGCGCACCATTTCTAGTTTCTTTGCTTTTTGTTACTGTATATTAAGTTGCATAAAATACACGTATTCAACATATTGACTCTTGTATAACACCACTACTAAATTGTGATATGCCCTGTAAGTTTGGAAAGCTGTGTTTAGTAATTATGCTTTAGCACTACTGTCATCAATATCATCACTGTTACTATCAGGTAGCATGGTGGATGTGGGAATGAGCTTGACTGGAAACCGAAAGGTCGTATGTTAGCAGCCCGTTAACATCAAGTGATTATTTTTCACTATGCGTTCCAATCTAGCCTTCACGTCTAACGATTTGGGGAGTAGCCGGAAACGACACGTAGTTCGGTTTCCACGTAAAACTGTAGATCCCCTGCGTTGTGTGCTAGGTACACGTAAGTCGCCGAAGTGGCGTCCACTAGAAACTCTTGCACCAGGCCAGTGAACCACACGAAATTATTATAATAAGTGTATACATATTTATCTTGACCACCCAAAATATCTTTGGAACAAGAACAGCTATTGTAAAACGACATCCACCGATAGCAATGTAAGGCAAGAGCTCATGATTGTAAGTATTTTGAAGCATTGTAAAATGAAAGCGTATGAGTTTTTTAACACAAACTTATGTGTTTCTAAAGGAACACCCTATATTATTTCATCAAGAATCTGTAGCAATCATCCTAGAAGATAGTATAAAGAAAAGGCAAACCTACATTTCTGCTTTTGTAGATTTGGAGAAGGCTTTTGACAAAGTTGATTGGAATAAACTCTTTCAAGTTCTGAAGCAAGCAGGAGCAGGGAGCGTAAGGTTTTTTACAACTTGTACAAATACCAGACAGAGGTTGTCAGAGTTGAAGGGCATGAAAGGGATGCAGTGGTTGGGAAGGGAGTAATACAGGGTTGTAGCCTTTCACCAATGTTATTCATTTTATACATTGAGCAAGCTACAAAGTAAAGCAAGTAGAAATTTGGAGAAAGAATTAAAGTACAGGTTGAAGAATTAAAAACTTTGCGTTTTGCTGACGACATAGTAATTCAGTCAGGGACAGCAAAGGACCTGGAAGAGCAGGTGAACGGAATGGACAGTGTGCTGAAAGGTGCATATAAGATGAAGATTAACAAGAGCAAATTAGGGTAATGGAGTGCAGTCTTTGAAAAACAGGTGATGATGAAGGAATTAGATTAGGTAACAAAACAATAAATGAGGTAGATGAGTTTTTTACTTGGGCAGTAAAATAACAAATGATGGTCGCAGTACAGAGGATATAAAATGCAGAATGGCAATGGGTAGAAAAACGTTCTTGAAAAAGAGAAATTTGTTAACATCGAGTATTAACGTAAGCCTAAGGAATTTCTTTCGGAAGACACTTGTGTGGAGTGTTTCCTTGTATGGGAGTGAAACATGGACAATAAACAGTGCGGACAGGAAGAGGATAGAGGCTTTTGAAATGTGGTGCTACAGAAGAATGCTGAAGATTAGGTGGGTGGATCGCGTAACTAATGAGGAGGTACTGAACAGAATTGGGGAGAAAGGAAATTTCTGGCATACCTTGACTAAAAGAAGGGATCGATTGATAGGACACATTCTTAGACATCAAGGATTTGTGAATTTGGCGTTGGAGGAAAATGTGTGGGGTAAAGATCGCAGAAAGATAGACCAAGAGATGGATACAGTAAGCAGATTCAGACAGATGTAGATAGCCGTTCTTATGTGGAGTTGAAGAGGCTTGCTCAGGATAGGGTATTGTGGAGAGATACGTCGAACCAGTCTCCGGACTGAAGTCCACAACAACAACAACAACAACTATAGCATGACAGTACTCATCAAATGTTTGTAAATCTATGGGACTTAACTACTCTGGTCTATAGGTTTATAAACTACTTAATCTAACTGATGCTAAGGACAACAAATACACCAATGCCCGAGAGAGGACTCGAATCTCCGACGGCGAGCAGCGGCGCGCTCCGCAGCTAGGCGTGACCACGCACCGCGGCAATCACATAAACTGTGGTGTAGGGATGGCGGTTATCGCTGAAACAACCGGTTTTCGGTTTACCGGTGCTTTTCAACTCTAGTTTAACCGAACCGTAAAAGTTGCTCATGATAGCCGGTTTTTTAAATAACCGGTTTTCGGTTTTTATTGCTATTATTCCCAGTAGAGTTCGAACGAAACATATTTTGCGGCCGAAACAGAAACAGTAATCGTCGGTTCTTCTAGTTTCGGCCGAAACCGAAACTTACGAAATTTAGTTAATATTTAGGTAAATTTACGTTACACGATAAATCACTAGTCTTTCCATATTTTGCAAGACCCCTCCCAATACTATGCCATCTTGAATGTGTGTAAGCCTAACCACGAGTCCGCAGAAGATTATATACGAAGCATACAACTTACTGGCCTAGTATTTCCATCCGGCAGTTGCGAATATTGAGCCAACCCTTCCATAAGTTGGACTTGTGAGCCAGCTCATACGAATATCTCGTTATACACACAACATATATAAGTTACAGTCAGTAAATAAACTTCAATCAGTGCTGCAGAAGTATTTCGACTAACAGTATGATAGTTATAGTTGTTGTATCTTTCGGGTTATGTGGTCGTGGTCCACGAAACATATCCGTTCCTGACGTTTCGTCCGGAGCTGCGCCGGACATCTTCAGAGGTACTGGTAGCGGTGAGTCTTGAGTCTCAGTCGGCAAGACTCACCGCTACCAGTACCTCTGAAGATGTCCGGCGCAGCTCCGGACGAAACGTCAGGAACGGATATGTTTCGTGGACCACGACCACATAACCCGAAAGATACAACAACTATTACTTCAGCCGGTCGTGAAAGCCTTCACTGCATGAGTATGATAGTTGTCAGTGTAAATTTACGCAAATTGACTTAGGAAAATTCTGTACCACATGATCAAAGAATGTTCAAATGGGTGTGATTTCTTATGATACCTAAATGCTTAGGTCATCGGTCCCTAGAATTACAAACTATTTAATCTAACTTAAACTAACTTACGCTAAGGACAACATACACATCCATGACCGAGGCAGGAGAGAGGACTCTAACCTTCGACTGCAGCAGCAGTGCAGTCTGTGACATGGAGCCTCAGACCGCACGGCTACCTCGCGAGGCACCACATGATTAATGTTACCTAAACCCATATTGGTTATTAAAAAAAGCCCCTCGTTTTCAAGGAATCACATTAACAAAACTTGTTAGCATAACAATATGATAATACATTAAAAGTTAGTATTCCAAGCTTAGAGTACATCACTTACATAATAGGTATATGAATCGAATTTACCTTCTCTTCCAAGAAACATTTTGGATGCTTTCTTCTTAAATGATACTGCATCCACCTCCACCAGTTTTCAGCTGTTTAAAGCAAATCGAGCATTGTACCTCACTGCTACCGTACTTCGTGAAGTACTTCCACAGTCGGGATGGTGTCATTTAAAATGTTCAAATGTTTGTATAGTCTATGGGACTTAACTACGGGGTTATCAGTCCCTAAACTTACAAACTACTTATGAACTACTTACGAATTAGGACAGCACAAATATCCATGCCGGAGGGGGGATTCGAACCCCCGACCGTAGTGGCTGTGCAGACCGTGACTGGAGCGCCTTAGTCCCCTCGGCCACCGCGGCCGGCAGTGCCATTTAAGACACAACCGATGTCCGGCGACGACAGCAAGGAACTGCCGCATGACCAGACGGAGGCAAGTCTCGTACACTGCCGGTGAACGCGCGTCGTCAAATAGGCCACGCCACACGGCAACAGGTGCATCGATGCCTCACCAGCTGCACCAGTTCTTAATTCTTATGCCACGCGTTTCTGACTGCCGGGATTGTTCTTAAATTATCACTGATCGCTTTTCTTAGTTACTGCGATGACCTAATATTTTACAGCAGTGGAAATTTTAGGAATAGCCCTAAATATTAGGGTATACTAGTTTTAATTTTTTTTTAATTATTCACAAAAAACACATTTTGAACCACTACTACAGGAAGTAGTCGTACCGGTTTTTTTACCCGGTTCTTGGCAATAACTAAAATAAACCGGATACAACCGACACCAAATAAATACCGAAAAAACCGGTTATTCAAAACTAAAATACCGGTATCGGTTTTAACCGGTCGGTTTTTCGCATCCCTACTGTGGTGACGCATAAGTCTAAAGTGCGCGCCACTTACTTTAGCCGCGCGACGCCGTGCACGCACGGCGCAGCGTTCTTACGACGTCAGCCACGAGCGCCCTCTGCTAAAACTCGCCGGCCGCGGTGACCGAGGGGACTGAGGCGTTACAGTCACGGTCTGCATGGCCACTACGGTCGGGTGTTCGAATCCCCCCTCGGGCATGGATATTTGTGCCGTCCTAGTTCGTAAGTAGTTTGTAAGTTTAGGGACTGATGACCCCATAGACTATACAAACATTTGAACAACATTTGCTAAAAGCTCGTTGCCACCACTGAACTGCATCGGTCGCTTGGGAATCGGACAGGCACTAGGTCTCATCAGTAGGCAGGTCTCTATCTAGTTTAGCTATGTACCAGCATTCCACTAGTCTGCTGCCCTCCAAGATAAGTATTGCACCATCTCTATGAAATATATATATATATATATATATATATATATATATATATATCTTGTTCTAATTTAGCGTAGTGCTTCTAGTTTCTGCTGTCCCACTGGCTGGTCACCTCCGTGCCTGCACACGCGTCGTGCATCCTATTTCCCTGTGTCGGTCTCTCTTTACTCGGCCACCGACACATAGGACAACCGGCGGAAGCGAGACACAAAACAAACAACGGCGTTGACTGCATCCCAGTACGCCAGTTACATCCCCTAATATTGCGAAGCGAAGTTGACGCTTGTAATACGCGAAACTGCTGCTAGCGCACGTCCTGAGACTCAGGCGAGAACCTCATATTGCTCAGCTTGTACTCTAGCGAATTTCAAGCGTATTTCAAACGTCAAGTTCGCTTCGCAATATCAAGGGATGTAACTGGCGTATAGCGATGCAGTCAACGCCATTGTTTATGTGTTTTGTCATGCTATACATTTCTAATGAAATAATATAGGGTGTCCACTTAAAAACACATACGTTTGTGTTAAAAACACACATTCTCAAGTTTTAGAATGTTTCAAAGTATTTACATTCATGAGCCCCTGCCTTACATTGATACCGGTGAAAGTCGTTTCACAATAGCTGTTATTTTGGGCGGTCAAGATAAATGGAACACCTTTCATACGTATATACTAGTCACAAAAAATATCTTAATAATAATGATTTTATATATACTAAAGGAGGACATAGAAGCTTTTTAAAAGCGGGCTGCTGAATTTGTTACTGTTCGATTAACACGTGAATACTATGAGGATGCTGATAGAACTCGAAAAGGGTGCCGCGGTGGAGTAGCCGAGCGGTCTAAAGCGTCTCGCTGCGGAGCGCGCGGTTGCTCGCCGTGGAGGTTCCAGTCCTCCCTGGGGCATGGGAGTGTGTGTCTGTCCGTAGGTTAGTTTACCTAGGTTTAAGTAGTTTGTAAGCTACGGACTGATGACCACGCAGTTTGGTCCGATAGGATTACAAACATTTATATTTATTATTTTCGAAAAGGGAATCTCTGGTAGGAAGCTGAAATTCTTTGCGAGGAACACTAAAGACGAAATTCAGAGGCATTTGAAGCTGCTGCGTGATAATTAAAATGCCGTCAAATTAAATTTTTCGTAAGCATCACATGGACAAAAGACCTGAAAGCTTGTACAATACTGACCTTTACGCGTTGCGAAATTATTTCATCTTTGCAGTGAAGTGGCTGAATTCTAAAATTGTTAAAATCGTTGCGGAATTAAACTCACTTTGATTAAATCTCTCGGTTTCTATTTTAAAGTACAATAAACATTTAATTGCTAATGGTGGACAATTGGTATGTGGCTCTGTCGTGTTGGATATGCCTAAATTCGTCGGAATACACAATGGACTTGATGCAGGTGATAGCCAGAATACGTACGTACGTGGCACCTGTGAGGGCCGTGTCTAGATGTATCAGGGGTCCCATATCACTCCAGCTGCACACGGCCCACAACATTGCAGATCCTACACCAGCTTCAACAACCCCTGGTGGCATGCAGGTTCAATGGATTCATCAGGTTGTCTTCGTGTGTGTAAACGTCCGTCCGATCGATACAGTTGGAAACGAGACTTGTCATAACTGCAATCACCAACAGTTCAGTGTCGGTGTTGACGGGGTTCAGCGAGGCGTACGACATGTGCCATGAAATCAGCAATGTCACATGGGTGGATCTTTGGTTCCGAAAACACATATCGTTTATTTCAGGCCTGCTCAGCAATCTTCTGGAGCGAACTGGCTCGCTCTCGCGCCACAGCAGTGAACTGTCGGCTGGCTTGCGGTGGCTACCGGTAACGGAAAAGAGTTGTGAGGGGCAGTGAGAGAGGCAGGAATCCCAATAGGTCACTATAATTCTACGGCCTCTGATATGTTATGCGAAGATGTAACGCTTGTCGCTGGTTGAATAATCTATTTTGTGGTAAATTGTATGAAACTGATGAATGAAAGACAAAATACAAGTTATTTATTATGAATGAAAGTGATTTCTGATGGATGAAAGTAAAATTCTATATGTTTCTTATTTTTATCGTTTTTTATTGCGTATCACAAATGAAACAGTTGTAAACAGATAATACACTCACTTCAATGTTAATAGATACAGCATGAAAACAGAAAAAACATTAATTGCCCAAACGTCATTAACTTGTGGCCCCATATATATTAGTAAAAATAAGCCCTCGTTTAGACGCTCTTTCGATTTATACCATTCAAAACGCGATTTTCCATAATCAAATTTGACCTTGATTTTACAAAAACTACTGTCTATCAAAAAGCCGGAACACGTGTCCTTTCATTTGCAATATGGTACGCCTATGCAAAATTCAATCGAAATCGGTGACCCAAATGTCAAACCCTCTCCTTGTTAGTGGCATGTTGTTTAATCTTTGAACCTCCGCTTTCTGCTCTTCATCTTGCAAGTGTCCATAGTCTTTCGCATGGAGGGTATTGTAATGCCGTTGTAAATTAAATTATTTCGTTAAGGATTTTGAAACAAGCTAAGCATTTTCAGACACTCGCGTATAAGAAACAAACGCTTCTTCCTCTGAGGTGTTGTACATTGACGTCGATGTGTCTGCTTTTCGCTTTGAAGCTATCGCACTAAATTTCTTAGACGTGAAGGAGGTGCTCTGTACATTACGTACTGAGGAGCGGGCACACGCGCTCGCATCTGAAGCTTAGCCGGAAAGGCGTTGTTGTCAGTCGTGTGAAGACAGCCCCTGTTTACAGCTACCCTGCGCTGCAGTACATCACGACGCTTGGGCGTGAGCGCTCACGGCCCAGGCAGCGACCGAGCAAGAGCGCTCGTGCTCGTCTAGCCGCCTCCTAGCCAGGCCTGGTTTATATTTGGTTGAATGGGTTATTGAACACTGACACTTGTTGACAGCCCAAGATTGAAATCAGTAGAAATTTGCGTAAGGGGGGCACCTCTGTCACGTTGAACGGTTCTCTTCAGTCGTCGTAGATCTTGGTCCGGCTGCTACGATGGCGGAGATTTGGTGTTTTAGTGGGTTCCCAATGTTGACGTTGCACTCCTGAAACGCTCGTACGGGAAAATCACCACCCCATCGTTACCTCGGAGACGCTGTGTCCCATCTCTCGTGCACCGACTACAGCACGGCTCAATTCGTGATGACATGCCAATTCCATTGTAGAGACGGTAAACGCCAGACACCTGTTCTCTTATACAATCATTGTCGGCCGTAGGGCCGTCTTAAGTGTGTTTACATATTTCTCTGTTTACGTACTCAAGTCTCTGCCAGTTTTTTCTCATTATAGGGCCCGCAGCATGAAATAAGTCATTGTAAGACATTTTATTTTATAGTTTTTATTTTTTCTCCTCCCACTACAACTCCTTTTGCCTCTTACAAGGCCTCATCAATTAGCTTCACAGCAGGGTGGGATTGGAAAGAATGAAACTTTCACTCCGCTAAAACTGCTTGTTCAGCCCAAAGACAAGGGAAAGAAGAAGTAAACTGATGCGAATGACGAAAAATCGAAATACTGTTGTCAGTGATAGAAGTGTAAGGGGGATAAGGATTGGTCCTTCTACAATAATCCTACTTTAAGTGCTTGAAGGATAAAGAAATGTGGCCGGCTAAGCGGATTTACCACAGATAGTCATCACTTGCTGGAGATTTGAAATTTATTATCCATAGTCGGTGATTAACAGGAAAGATTTTGTAAAATTTTCTTCTAAAACGGGTCAATAAATAATTTTCAGTAACTTAAAATGAGTAAACTACGCTCCAGTCAGATCCTTTAGGCTACACAGCTCTCAAAACGTACAATGACTGAGCTAGATTTAAAGTTACATAAAATTGCAAAATCACACAAGGAAGTATCAGAATCAACAGTAATATGACTGAACAAGGTGGCAACCACAGAAATTAACTAACATCTACTGGAGTCCTATCAAGTATACAAACAGTCGTCACAGACTTTAATAGAATAAATTAAATTAAGCATCAGGGCTCCAATGAGAACTTTGCAGTCACTGGACCAGATTTAAACATACATAAAATTACCAAGAAACACAAAAAGAAACATAAGAATTAACAGTAGATGTGATTGTACAAGGTTGCGATTACATGAAATAAATTGAAGCACCAACTGGAGTCGAATCAAGTATACGTGCAATTTTGGGTAACACACATTTAAACAAAGAGCTCCAGTGTCTGGACAAGGATCCAACACCGCACACCACAGGCGACAGGAATGGCTAATTACATCTGAACAAAACACTACCCGCACTGTAACATCGGTAGAAAACGGAATGATCACAGGAGGAAGAAACGGACAGAGCTGAGCAGATGAAAGTGAAATTTATCTGAGCAGAATTTCCAAATTACAACTACGAGCTGGCAGAAATCACCGCACAGAAGGAAAACACACTGCAGGCAATAACGCCTGTCCCGCGGGCACACGCCAGACAAATACCCCAGACGCCCTCACTAAGCGTTGATAGAAAATGAATTATTCATCAAACTTCAGAAATAAGAGCGGCGAGGTAACCAACCTATATTTTGGCCACCAACACAACAATTAGGACACAGACGTTAGGCAATACCAGCTACTGTGTTCCAACCTACACGCCTACTCACCGAGACAAACACAGAACATGAAGGACCGGATCTAAAAATGTCTAGATAAGGAGAAGCGACCTTGTAACAGCAACACTCAGGTCTTAAAACAGCAGATCCTGATACGCATAGATTCCATCACAAGCGTAGCGGAGGCAGCACAAGAAAAGTACTTATCTTGAAAAGTGCCAGAATCAAAAAGAATCAATTCGTATGTGCCGACGTCTAAAGCAGTTCCACTTTGTGACGATGTGAGTTGGGGTGGATACAACAAGTGATTTGGCTCTCCCAAAACACGGCAGGCACAGAAGACGGAACTTTACTCCAGGAGTGAGTGACAGCCAATGCGTACATAGGAGGCCACAGCTATCATCGTTGAAGGTTCGCAGAGCTCATGCCATAGCAAGCTATCACAACACACGAGCCGGACGGTTCACTACCGGGCCATCTGCTTCCTCGATCGGATTCGTACTGGCCGTCTTCTCAGTCGGGGCAGAACTGTTACCTCCCGCACGCGAAGCGAGATGTAGTCGCCAATCGGGGCAACTAGCGACATCCGCGAGACATGTGACGAACGAAAAGGTAGCCGCGACACGCGCGGTGAAGTAATGAAGAGATATCGATAAGCGAGTACGAGCGACTGTTAACTGGCACCCGTGCACAGAGTAGAAAAAAAAAAACAAAGAAATCGAGCCATCATGGGTCAATTAGTTCTCTGCATAATGGTTAAATGAGTAAAATTATGAAACATTTCACATGAAAAGCTAACACCCTTGCGACTAAGTTTCATACATCTTTGTATCTCCATATCCTCTAAAAATAGAAACATGTTGCATCATACTACAATAATTATATGACTAGCGACCGTGTGAACGATCCACAACCTTGAATTCATCAGTGGTACCAATGTGTTTTAACCTCAATTAGTTTGATGTCGAACAGGAAAGCAGATTTAAACTTGCAGCATGCATAGATGAGGACCGTACATATCGCTTAAGACAATTATGTGTCTAGTCACAACTTAATAAGGAGTACTTCTATTACAACTGATGAGAGAATCTAAATAATTTCTCCAGTTATATGCGGTAGAGTCTTCTTCCCATCATGGTGCCTGTGATTTTTAAATGTAAAAGTAATCTAGGTGGTGTAGTTGGCATAATTTAAGTGCTGCTGGATGCAAATATTTTGACAGGCTGTGCTGATCAGGCTTTTCGACATTACAGCTGCAGATAGGAAGAACTCAACCAACCTTCAACAGCAGCGAGGGAGAGTTTGAAAATAGTTTCCTCTGTCGTCTGTGGGCAGAGCTGTGTATTAAAGGAAATAAACAGAATGAGACATCAAATATACCTTTATTTTTCTATTCTGACTACTATGACTTTTGTCATACCGTTCTATAAGCTTCAAAAAGCCGTCCAGAAAAAGAAATCATGGTGTTGCATACGAAAGAAGCTTTGAACGGCTATGGGCGAAAGATGACACAGCAGGTGAACGTGCACGTGTAAGACACCGATACACCATTACCCACGAATATAGCAATGACATTCTGTTTCGGACTGTGACGGGGGATGAAACGTGGGTCCACCATTACACGACCGAATCTGAGGCCGCATCCATGGTGTGGAAACATCCGTCATCATCTGTTCGAAAGTTCAAAAGTACTCCGTCGTCACCCACCGTTGTCTGGGACGCCCAAGCTGTTTTGTTGCTGGACTTTTTGGAGGGTACAACCGTCAATGCTGCGCGGTCCTCTCCCACTCTATCGAAATTGATAGAAGTGATTCAGAAAATGCGGGCTGGCCACAGATGTGGCGTTCTGCTGTTATATAACGATGCGAGACCACACTCGACAACGGCAACACAGTCCTGATCTCGACCCAAGTGACTTCCTTCTGTTTCCAGGTTTGAAGAAGACTCTCAGCGGAAGGCGCTTCCCAAGCAATGTTGTCAAACGAGCCGTTCAATGCTTCTTCCGTATGCAACACGCTGATATTTTTCTGGATGGCTTTTCGAAGCTTATAAATCGGTATGACAAAATATGTCTCAATGTACTTTGAAATTATGTAGAATAATCTATATCTATAAATGTGAATGTCTGTTCGGTGTACGTTTATCACGTCTGAACCACAAGACATAAAGAGCTAAAAATTGGTACAGTTACTAATGTCTATCCGGGGAAGGTTTTAGGCACGGTTTTATGGCGGTCGGTTAGCTATTTATCTATATTTATGAACGTGAATGTCTCTTCGGTGTACGATTATCACGTCCGAACGACAAGACGCAGAGACTTAAATATTTGTACAGTTACTAATTTATACCTGAGGAAGGTTTTAGGCACGGTTTTATAGCGATATTATAGATATTTATTAATTTGAAGAATATAACGCGAAATGCGGAACAATAATTACTCTTTGAAAATTATTTTTACTTTTTGAAAATAGTTTTATTGCTTGCATTGTTGCTTGAGGGTTGATAATGATAAAAGGGTGGAGTATATTGGGATGGAAAGTTATCGGTGTATACAAAATTCTACGTGTGTGTGTGTGTCTGTGTTAGTATTTCGCTCTGCAGCGAAAACTACAGAACGCAAACGAATGGTCTGTGTGTAATTGTTGTCCGAAGTCTCCCGTTGTATACCAAAGCAGTTCCATGCCGATAGCTATACGGGGGTGGAAGATGTGATGGTTGAAAGTCGTCAAGTTATTTTTAAAAAATCGGACTGAAGGCCAGCGATGACGTTTGTGACTCTATAGCAAGGAGGTTACATACAGCGAAACGTGATACCACAGACCATATCGTTGGTCTATTCGTGCTGCAATGTCATCAGCTCTTTCTCTGTAAGGATAAGCATATGACTAATGAAATATAAGAATAAATAAATAAAGCAGTAAAAAAGAAATTTCTTTTAATACATCTCTTGAAAAAATCTATTTGACGTTTCGCGATTACATCAAGTGATCGATCTGTGATATTACAATCATTATTGTTGAATTTCGTGATTGGATTCTTAGAAACGAGTGTATTTTTACGTGTTATTTGATGTCATAGCACACTACTGAAACATAGCTGATCTATCATAATCAACCAACACGCGAGCGGAGCCGCGGGTTTGAGCTGGTAAAAATATTTTTTATCTTTAGTGTATTATTCTACTTTATTTTCCTCTCAGCGCAACTCTGACCACAGTCGGCATGGAAAACATTTTCCAACTCTCCCTAGTATGTTACACCGACACCCGTCGCTGGAATCAGTGCCAACAGTTCATGGTTCGATAACGCCAGAGAGGTACCTGGAAGTCTCCCGCCCCCTCCACTCCTCCCATTCTACGCGTCGCAGCGGAATTTGAGGGCCAGAGGCTCCTTAGACGTCTGGGATTGTTGCTGAAGTGCCATCTGCGGTAAGCGGGACATTTCCGAGCAGAGAATGCAGCACGTTACAGGAATGTTGGTCGGATGCCGTAATCGGATCTGACGGAATGCCTCAAAGGCGAGATAGTTCTAGAGCTCTCGAATATTCCGTTTTGTGAGCTGTGAAATTTCTATGAATGCATAGGTTCAGAGATGGCATGCTCGTTTCGTATTATCGCGATACAGGGGGGAGAGTGTCATAAAATGGTGCAATAGTTGCGGTGGAAATCTTTGAAAGACAGGCGTTATATTTGTCCTCCAAATGCAAAATTTTTTATGTTAGCATCCACCTCCATTGGGAGACAGGATTATAATAATAAAATAAGAGAAATCAGATATAAAACGCAAATATTCAGGTCTTCCTTTTTTCTCGTGTTATTAGAGAATGAAACGGTAGAGAAACATTATGAAAGCGTGTGCATGTTTTCTCGGCGATATCTATATTAATAAAAATGATTTGCCACATGTATAAAAGCGCATCACTTGCAAATGACTTCACTGATTTGGCTGATCTTTCCTTTGTTCTGTTCGTAATTCTAAGGACAAGGTATGTATGGAAGAAAATTTTTGGCAAATCTACCGGAAAATATCAGAATTTGAGAAAAACTGAAAGTACGCTTCACTCTCGGATTATTTTCTAGATTCTCCAACAATCAGTTTATTCATTCGTTACTCGCCTTGCGACTAAATACGCTGTTAACGGAGCGAACAATTACGTCAAGGAGTTTAAAAGAAAGGGATATTGCGTTATCTATGCTGAGAATACATTAGAAACATCATTTTCCTCAGTAAGTTAACGTGTCTGAAACTAAGTTATTATGCCGGTTATCAAAATATTATTTACTATGAAGAGAAAATTCCCACGCTCCAGAAGTTGTTGCCGACATAGCTATACGACGCCTGTATCGCGGATTGTAAAATTTTATCGGTATGTAGCAATGTTGTTAATCTTGTTTCAATTAGAATCCTAATGAGAGTTCATTATTCACTTATAGGTCAAGAAACAAACAGACGAATATTGCTGTCAATTACAAAAACCATACCTGGTTAAGGGATTTTGGCAGCGAAAAATAACGATGTAGACTATTTGAACATAGGAATTCAAAGCCAAATCGCTGGCGAATTGCATTCATTTACTTCGATAGATTCCATTTCCGATCCTGAAGAAATTGTTAATTACACAATAGAAATCCTGAATTCATTAGATTTTGCTAGAAATGTCACAGCATGATTTGCAACTCAAGGTCGGGACTGTGATCCTCATGTTACGTAATCAAACCCAACCAAAACAATGCAAAGGGCAAGAAACTTCAAAGGAGAGGCTGTTCTGTTGTTCTTCACGGGTTTGCGGCCGGATTAAGTCGATCTTCTGATACGATATTTCGGCGGTCCACGTGGCCGCCATCTTCAGGTATGACTGGTGCACAATCACGCCGGAACTGATTGTGCACCAGTCATACCTGAAGATGGCGGCCAGGTGGACCACCGAAATATCGTATCAGAAGATCGACTTAATCCGGCCGCAAACCCGTGAAGAACAACAAATATTATTACGCCGGGAAAATCTACGAGACGCTGTTCTGATTACAAGAATACCACTGATTCCAACCGACTTTCCGTTTAATTTAAGCGTGTCCGGTCTACCGTACGCCTTGCATTCGCAGTGACGATTAATAAAGCGCATGACCAGTCGTTGGAAGTTTGTACAATAAATCTTGAATCTCCGAATTTTTTCACATGTTTGTGGAGTACTCGAGAGTTGGTAAAGCATCTGTATTGTTCATGTGCTTTCAGAACGGAAAGATAAAAAATATCATTCATCAAAAGTTTAACAATGAATGCAACACAAAGATTTTCGAAAAGTTGTATTTCCATTCCACTTATTGTATTTTAGTTAATTATTTTGTTTCATATGGACTTTCTAAGATTAAAGTATGATCATACTACAAATGCTTTGTTTTCAGTTCATAAGCTCTCAATATAAATATAATAAAAATAACTTATTCTTTTCATTCTCCACTCCAAGGAGTGGAGCGGGCTGTTTGAGATCCGGCCCATAAAGAGTCGCGGTTCTATTCAGCCAATTATCAGACAAGCTGATAGTGGGGCAAAGGGGGCATCCCAATTGTCAATAAGTGTGAGGGGCTTACCAGTTCCGGCTATGCCTTACAGCCGGCCGCGGTGGCCGAGGGGACTGAGGCGCTCCAGTCACGGTCTGCGCGGCCACTCCGGTCGGGGGTTCGAATCCCCCCCTCGGGCATGGATATTTGTGCCGTCCTTAGGATAAGCTAGTTCATAAGTAATTTGTAAGCTTAGGGACTGATGACCCCGTAGTTAAGTCCCATAAGTTCTACAAACATTTGAACATTTATGCCTTACAATCAAGGAAAACCTCCCGAAAACCTTGGTCAGAACCGAGGGATTGGGACCAATTTAATTAATCTCTGGTACGTTGCCCCAGACTACAAATGGATTATCGGGAGAGAGCGAGTGCACTCACGACGATGCTAAACTGTGGTGTAAAAATGTGCGGTTTTGTTTTCCCAGTCGTTTTTAAGATAAAACGATAGTTGTTTTTTTGCCTAAGTTTATAATCATACCTGTTCGTACAATAAAACCACTAAAAGTACGGCCATTAAAGCGACTAACATCACAGATAAAGCAGCTCGAAAGGTTTCTCTAATAACACGTTTCCAATTGATTTACCCAGCCATTTTGACTTCTGTTGCCAATCAGTCCCAATGGATTTAAAAAGATGGGATGATATAGACTAAGAGGGGGGGAGGAGATCGATGTAGTGTGGGATAAGAGGGAGTGAGGTGAAAAAGGTAGGGGGAGGAGGATATGTGGAAATAGAGGTGGGAGGAAGGGATAGACTTAGGGGGGAGATTAGGGTATATATCCCATACACATTAGCTACTGGAAAGCGTTGCCGGTTTTGCTAGTCCATTTCTCGGGTTACAAGCCGCGTTAATTGGCTTTCTGCCCACGAGCTTTCGACAGAGAAAGACTATTCGAATTATTGAACAGCGAAACATAGAAGATGAAAGGTGTTTTCGATTACGCTATAAATAAAAGTCAGCTGTGGTGAAACATGCTTTGAAAAACGGACACCGAACTGCTGTCGACGAGACATCAATTATTAAACGGACAGACAGCTTCTGGGACAGCGTAATAAACGAGGCCACAGAGATAAAAAGTACTGAAAACACCCTTAATAAAGACAGCGGCTTGCAGCTTCGTACGGCCTGGGAACCTGTAATTGCGGAGTTGAAGCGGGAGCGGCATACGCACGGCCAAAACATTGCCTTATATGGTCAACGAACTGGGCGGCGCGACTATATAAGCAATGCAGCGGCCTCGAAATGACAAGTCATCCCCTTAACAATGGCAGAGGAAATTTCTGTCGAAAGCTCGTGGGCAGAAAACCACATGACGTGGCTTGTCACTCGAGAAGATTTTATTAATTATGATAGCATATTCACGAAATGTATGACATAAACTGCGAATGGGTAGAGTTGAAAATGTGTACCCAGCCGGGATTCGAACCCGGGTCTTCTGTTTTATATGCAGTTGCGCTGACTCCTACACCACTCGGGACACAGCGATCATCACACCTGCACGGAATTACTGAAGCACGCCACCCGTCAGATACAAATTTGCAACTTTACCCTGTTCACTATAACTCAAACTGGCAGTCACTTTGTACTAATTCCCGTAAAAGTAAGGGCCTAGGAGTGCCTTCGCACTGAGAAAGGATCATTGCCCGTCATCGGCAAATTGTATAACTTATATATGTATACAGGGTATACAGGGTAACTTACTAAATAATAGGTGACGGGAAATTTTAATGCAGTAGGTCAACAAGAAATGTTACACTTTTTGCGGAGCTATGAACATAGTTTATTGTATCATTTTCCAAAGAGTTACAGCACAAAGATATAATTTTTTATATGGAACAATAGTTTTTTTTCTATCGTGCATTGGATTCGTTGAAACCAGCTGCGTCCAAATCAATTTAAACTACATTCCTATCACTGTTAGTTTTGGAGGTACAACCCTTCAAAGTTTCAAGGGCAGATACCACACGCTGTACTTAATACATGGCTGTGTGGTGGGTGATTGATGTTGTGGTGGTGGGAAGTTGATTTTCATGAGATGTTCAAATGTGTGTCCATGTTCCTCAATGCATAATGCAATGCGTCGTCGAAAGGATCTGCGGACGAGATGTAAAATCGCCGGTGTGACGGAGCGACATGCGTCCTCGATGCGCCGTTTTAGATCATCTGGTGATGTGGGCTCAGTGACATAAACACGATCCTTTAGATATCCCCACAAAAAGAAATCTACTGGTGTTAAATCGAACGACCTTGCGGGCCATGATATAACTCACCTGTCAATGTACCTGGGAAGTAGTGTGGACCGACTATTTCATCCCCAAGGATTCCACACCACACGTTAATAGACCACCTACGTTGACGGTCGACAGGTCGTACCCACCGAGGATTGTCTGCGGCTCAGTAGAGCATGTTAAGGCGATTCACTGCACCATAATTTGTGAACGTGGACTCATCAGAGAACATAACACTTTGCAAAGACTCCAGCGTGAAATTACGCATGGCCCACTCACAGAATGTCACTCTTGTACGGAAATCGTTCCCATGCAGCTCCTGGGTCAGTGACAGGCGGTACGGGTGAAACCTGTGGCCGTGTACTATACGCCACACAGATGTGAGACTGACACCAGCGACTGCAGCAACGGCTCGTAAGCTGACATGAGGACCGTGGTGTAGTGTAACTAAAACAAACACCTCCGTCTCCTCACTTCTTGCAGGTCTTCGCCTGTTACTGCGGCGCATTACCAAGCTGCCTGTTTCACGAAGTCGTTGTTCGGCACGTAAGAACGTAATGGATGCCGGGGCTCTTCGCCTAGGATATCTCACGGCATACGCCGTGGATGCTTCACTGGCATCGTGTCGGCACTCGCCGAGCATCAGCAACATATCAACGTACTCGTTGTTCGTGTATGCCATCGTCATCCGATGTCAGTAACTGTGGTATATTGAGCCCCGGTTGTTTGTGTGGCTCCAACTGTCGGGTATACGGCCGTGTGCGGCGACAGTCGGCAGTCTAACAGAGCATCAAGGAAGCTTCTCGCTCCGTGACACCGGCGACTTTACAACTCGGCCGCACCACATTTAGAAGGCGCATTGCATTATGCGCAGCGTTTGTGGTATCTGCCCCTGAAACTTTGAAGGGTTGTAGCTCCCAAACTAACAGTGATAGGAATGTAGTTTAAATTGATTTGGACGCAGCTGGTTTCAACGAATCCAATTCACGATAGAAAAAACTATTGTTCCATTTTAAAAATTATATCTTTGCGCTGTAACTTCTTGGAAAATGATACAATAAACCATGTTCATAGCTCCGCAGAAAGTGTAACATTTTTTGTGTTGACCTACCGCATTAAAATTTCGCGTCACCTATTATAAGTTACAGAGGCAAACACACTTAGTGAAACATCCTGTATATGTTTGTGTGTGTGTGTGTGTGTGTGTGTGTGTGTGTAAAACGAGGGAGGGGGGGGGGGGTCAGTTACAAAACGCTTTACAAGCGTCCGAAATTACATGCAAACTTTATTGCAGGTCCCTAACTACTCCCATTTTGCAATAATTGACGCATAATCTGGGCATTCTCACCCATTGGCCTCTCGTTATTTAACTGACATCTATTGTTTTTTGGTAAGGATCATTCGCGTTGGTACGGTGAACAGTTCACCAAAGTTTCATTGCAATCGAATGAATGGTTTATGAATACATAGAGGCTATACAGACAAACATTCAATTTTATATATAAAGATTACGCAGTAGCAGGTACTTTAATAAAATATCTGGGAGTGTGTATAAAAATCAATTTGAAGTGGAATGACTGCAAAATCACATATCGACTCATTGGAATGATCCCCGGGAACTGTAATCCGCAAACGAAGGACGTATTACAAACGCAACAAAGATCCAGATGTTCTGCAATTGATATTTATTCATTCACTGTGTCACAAATTGGTTTTCGGCTTCCTTGACCATATTCAAGTGACTGACAATTGAATGTCACAGATGAAGATAAAATATGCGACTGACAAAGATATTAGGCTCGATGGATTGGCCGAGCGGTCTAAGGCGCCTGCTGCGGAACGCGAGATTGCTCCCCGTCGCAGGTTCGAGTCCTCCCTGGGGCATGGATGTGTGTGTTGTCCTTGCATTAAGTAGTTTTTAAGCCTAGGGACTGATAAGTAAAGACGTTAAGTCCCATTTGAAGATCTGATATACAAAGATATTAAGACAGAAGATACAACTGTTAACACTGGAACGAATTACATATTGTGCCTACAGAATTAATTTTCTTAACTATAAACGGGAACAATGTGTATACAAAATCACATGTACAAAATGTCTAAAAGTACACATAGGCACTCAGGGAAAGGTGTAGGTCGAATCTTTGTCAACAATCTCGTATCAGAAAACCAACCCTATTATGTGATGTTTTTCAAACATTTCTAAAAGTCAACCCTCTTTCACGTGAACATATTCTGGCAGCCTACTTTCAAATAAATATTATGGCGACCCTCCACCTGCCCCCTCCGCACGAACCATGGGAAAAAAAGAAAAAAAATGTGTTAACTAAAAGGAAACTAATTTTATTTTCTTTCTTTTGCTTCAGCGTCCTTTTAAATTGTTGGAGGAAGTTTGTTTTGGATATTTTTCGGAATGGAACACATTATCCTATTTTTAAATGATTTCAGACGGAAAAATATATCTTGCTAACGATTTTTTCGCCTTTCAGGCAAGACTCAAACGAATTAAAGAAATCGCACTATTAGTCAATTTTTAAGGAAGTAGAGCTTTTTTCGAATTTTTCAGAATTACATACTCTATGAACTTATTTTGCCTTTATGTTGGTTTCTGAAAACAGTTTTCAGACTTTGCGCTTATTCAACATTAACTAACCTCAGTAATATTTTACGACGCGATTCCACCCGTCTGCTTTGACTCATGACGTCATCAACATGTCGGAAAACCCGTATACGGAATACCTTAATAACTTCTATATTGTAGATAATAATCTGTAGTTATCCTCGTAAAGAAGTATTATTTGCATAACATTTGGAATTATTGTCCTTTTGTAACATTTCATCATGTTTTGTCCAGAACCGACGGAAATATCCATCGACTCATGGAAGTGATAGAAAATATTGCCGGCCGCGGTGGCCGAGGGGGCTGAGGCGCTCCAGTCACGGTCTGCACGGCCACCACGGTTGGGGGTTCGAATCCCCCCTCGGGCATGGATATTTGTGCCGTCCTTAGTATTAGTTAATTAATAAGTTGTTTGTAAAGCCGGCCGCGGTGGCCGAGGGGACTGAGGCGCTCCAGTCACGGTCTGCACGGCCACTACGGTCGGGGGTTCGAATCCCCCCTCGGTCATGGATATTTGTGTCGTCCGTAGTCTTAGCTAGTTCATAAGTAGTTTGTAAGCTTAGGGATTGATGACCCCGTAGTTAAGTCCCATAAGTTCTGCAAACATTTGAACATTTGAGAAAATATCGAAATTAGAGGAGCACGCTTCCTTATAGGTACACTTTAGTAAGCGAAACTAAGCTGTCACTTAGAATCCAGTGGCAGACACTTCATGAGTGATGTTCTGTCTCTCGATACGGGCTTCTGTGAAAGGTAAGTGCCGCGGTGGAGTAGCCGAGCGGTCTAAAGCGTCTCGCTGCGGAGCGCGCGGTTGCTCGCCGTGTAGGTTCGAGTCCTCCCTGGGGCATGGGTGTGTGTGTTTGTCCTTAGGTTAGTTTACCTAGGTTTAAGTAATTCGTAAGCTACGGACTGATGACCACGCGGTTTGGTCCGATAGAATTACAAACATTTGAATTTTTTTGAAAGGTAAGAGAGCATACGTTTCTTGAAGAGGCAGCTTATGTATTTCTTTCCCCCACCGTATATCTTGCGAAAATGCCACGAGAATAAAATAAAATTAGAGCCCACAGTGAGGCATTGTCGTCTTTTCCGCGAAACAGACTGGAATAAGAAATGCGGCAAAAGAAGCTCTAACGATCGTAGACACAGTTCCATTCGTCACATTCCGTGAATCGGCTTGCGTAGTATTGATGTAGATGAAAATACGTGCTTCTTTCCCATCGCGTAGTATACGTTCAGGCTTCTCATCATTACTGCATTTCTTGCGACAGTTCTGCCTATTCAGCTATCACTGCAACACGACTGAGCCCCAAAACGATCTCAGTTGATACCAGGTCGGGACAACAGGGAGAAAAGAAGTTCGCCGAAGCCAATTACTGCTTACAGGAAATTTATTAAATAACTTTAAGCACAATGGATAGAACTTCGGGAAGCACAAATTAATCTCTTATAGATTTGAACACCAATACAACTAATCAAGGGGACGTAAGGTTAATAATAATTCCCTCAACACATGTTTAAATTAACTTTGCCACAATGGACTATATATAAAATACAGTATCAATATAAGTGGATTTAACACACCTAAACATTACTTTAAAAAATTAGTTTACCAAATAACTACGACTGGAGTGCCTCTAGGGCAAGATATGCAAAATGTTCGTTTCCATTTAGAAAGACTTACTTATTTACAAGGCTTTAAATAGATTTCACGCATGTCTACATGCCACGAGTTACAGAGTTACCATAGCACATATTTAATAATAGTTGTGGCAGAAGCATCAGGAAAGATAAGCCACACCCAACAAAACGTTAAGAGACTTAAAACCGGCCATGATAACATATCATAGTAAATAAACAGTTTCTTCCTTTTTAAAATATCCACAATTGAGCAACGGTCGTGTCGGGACCAAAATGACAAGGCAAACTACACTGCATAATAACAGTCTTCGCAGAAAAATTACAATTCAGTTCAGGCCGCAGGGCCAGGCAACACTAAAATGGTCGTTCTTAACAATAGTGCATGTAAATACTGAGTAATAAATGACAGAGTCACATTGCTTCACGAGTGCAGCCCTGGAACGGATAATCCGTAAGGAACGTTGCGTACTTAAGAGCGAATGACACAAGTGAGACAGGCAGCCATACATAAGTAATTAAGGAGGTGGATGGTAGCCAGATCCTGTATGACAGACGTCAAACTGATATCAAGAATGCTCGTGTTTAAGTTTGACAACATAAATACAGTCGTTATGCACACACAGCCAAGATAACAAAATAAAAAAGAAACTGCCAAACTACATCCCAATTGCTGCAGTCAAAAAAGAGGCCACGATAGCAAAAATATGGGGAAACAGAAGAACACAATGCAAGATAACCATCGTCAGAAACTATTGAATATAACAACGCACGGATGCACCGGCAAATAATGAAGTGTCATCCAATCTAACGCACTGCAAAACAAGGCACCGGACGCTCAATGTTGACAGAAGCCAGGGCCGGATCTAGGACATTTGCCAAGGGGAGCAAGCTTAAATTTGCCGCCTCTTCTTTCACCCCCCCCCCCCCTGTAAGAATCGACTTTTTTACGCTAATTGGGTTACATATTTCTAAATAATTGTCACAATCTCACAACATGAACTAATTTTATTGATTGAATTTAGATCAAAGGAAAACAGCACAATTTTAATACATACAAAAATATTACAAGATTACTCATAGTACAAAAATCGATTCAAAATTTTGCTTTTCGAGCTTTTTTTGCTGCAAAACTGTTTTTGATATCATCATAGTTTCGAGAAGCAGCTCGTTTGTGCTCTATAGATATTATACTCAGATTTGTTAAGCAGTCGTGCTCCTCAAGTGTATTTAATTAGTTTCAGTTTGCTGAAACTTTTCTCCAGACGAAACAGAAAGTAGAATGGTATGATATATTTTAACGCTGTAGTAAGGTTGGGATACCCTTCTACCAATTTATTTTTATAAATTAAACTGAATATTGGTGATGCAATGGAATCTTGCAAGGTTCTGTCTACTGCCAGCGCATGTTGTCTGAAACTTTCAACTTTAAGTTCTTCCTCGCTAAGATCTTCTGCCAGTTCCGCTACTTTGGCATTTAAGTCCTCCACTTCCATTTCTCCAATTTGCACACCACACAGAAAACTAATTTTTGCACCAATTTCTCAAGTGCGGTAAACCTGGTACTAAGCTCTGTCAATTATTCCTTATTTTTTCTGTGAATGTTGGATATTTCATCCTCACAAAGCTCATCGGTCATTTTCTTATTTCTTTGAATCCTTTTCTCGGAGAATACCGTTGATACCTAATTATCTTCTGTTAGCACTTTGGCCTCAGATATAGCTTCAGAGGCACAAGAATACCGGGAAGTTTTGAGAAAGCCAAAAAGTCCTTGAACAGCTTTATTAATTGTAAAGTATTACCTTCGCAGAAAGTGATTAACATGAGCAATTTATTTTAATATTGCATACCAGAAACAACTTAAAGTAATGAATTTGAGTTATCGCATATTTTTTAAGACAGATCTTGTCTCTGATTTTGTTTCTGGTTTTGACAATTTATAAGTTTCAGTATCTTCCAGGGCCTTCAAAACTTTATGAAAATGCTTGTAAAGAGCTTCAACCGCATGTACTCTTGCAGATCACCTATTCTTTCTGAACGTATGCTGAATTTGCTCCTACTAAATTTAAAGAGTGAGCAGCACATGGTACAAAATAGGCCAGTTCATTCTTCTGAAGTATTCTTGACTGAACCCCTTTGTACTTCCCAGCCCTGTTTGCCCCATTGTTATGAGACTGTCCCCTGCAGTACTTAATGTTCAACCCATCTTGTTCCAATTTTTGCAGTATCTCTAGACTAAGACTTTCTCCTGTTTTATCTGTCACTGTAAAAAAGTCAGTAAAACTTTCCACAACCTCTGAGTCATTCAACCTGACATATCGAATTACTTGTGTCATCTGCGCATAGTGGCTGATATCTGGAGTGCAGTCAAACATCAGTGAAAAGTATTTAGCAGCTAAAATATCTTTAATTATATCTTGTTTTATTTTGTCAGCAATCAAGTCACGGAACTCATATATTTTTTGTAAAAATAGCTAATCTGGCCTTTCTTGTGGCGTTCAATATGATGACGAAGGGGGACACTATAGTATGACATGAGATCAATTGTATTTAGAAATTTACCGCTATGTGGATCACTAAAATCACCATATTTTGTTCTTCTAAAAGGACTTAGTTGCTTAGCTATAAAAAGGACAGCGTCAATAATACAGTGAGATTCCTCCTATTTTATCTGGTCTTGCTGCCCAGTGTGCGATACTTACCAGGTGGGTTTGTCGGAGGACATGGAAAGAGTCCAAAGAAGGGCAGCTTGTTTTGTATTGTCGTGATACAGGAGAGACAGCGTCACGGAAATGATACAGGATCTGGGATGGGAATCATTAGAACAAAGGCGTTTATCGTTGCGACGTGGGCTACTTACGAGACTACAATCGTCAACATTCTCCTCCGAATGCGAAAATATATTGTTACCTCCCACCTACATAAGTAGAAAAGATCATCTGAATAAATAAGTGAAATCAGAGCTCTGAGAGATTCAGATGTTCTTTCTTCCCGCGCGCTATTCGAGAATGGAATGGGAGATAAATAGTATAAAAGTGGTCCGATGAACCCTCTGTTAGACAGTTAAAAGTGATTTACAGAGTATCCTGTGTAGATGTCAATCAATTCCACCGCTACCGAGAGACGACCTTAGATCCTTAATGCTTTTGACTTTCAATAAGAAGTGTGAGCACTTAAAATACTTTTTTTTTTTTTTTTTTATAAGGACTGGAAAGTTATTCAAATTCACCTGTTCTACAAATATGACTTTGATATAAAATATGAATATTCCTTTATCTGAAAAAGGAAATCTATGCAAATTAATAAACATAGCGTATTATGCAATAATTGAAAAAAAGTCTGTCAAAATTTCCCACCCTCTAAATTCTGCCGCCCTGGGCAACTGCCCCCTTTGCCCCTCACTAGATCCGGCCCTGCAGAAGCACAAAACTTTCCACACAAATGACTTTGGTGGAGACACTTGGCAGACGTCCCATGAATGGTGTGAAAGAGTTGGGCTAGGAATCCGTTCTCATGATGTCCGAACGACACGTTGCAGACGTGGCGTGGTTGCCTCAGACAGCCGCCACAGCAGAACGGCCCGACCCCGACGACGGCCCAGAGCACAGTCTAATATATACAGTCGCGACACTCACTGCTGTGACATCTGTTACCGTCTGAGATTTGGAGCGACACTAGCGCTCCAAGCGGTCGGAAAGCCGGCTGTCCCTTAACGCCGTATACGACACATTAATAAT
Organism: Locusta migratoria; assembly: GCA_026315105.1. NCBI lineage: Eukaryota > Metazoa > Arthropoda > Insecta > Orthoptera > Acrididae > Locusta > Locusta migratoria. The sequence continues at coordinate 151,471,103 of CM048746.1, read as the reverse complement.
ACCCGCTTGCAATTACTTTTCTGTGTGGTTTGCTAAACATTGCATATATTCTTGCATTCCAAGCTTCATTTAAGTATCTTTACACATGACTGAGTCTAAAAGAAACGTTAACAGAGCAAAAACTCTATGTGATCTGACACAAACTGCAATTATTACGCAGTACTTCTTTAGAAATTGCTTGCAGCTTACCTAGCTGGTAGTGATAGATAAACATAGTATTTTGCGCAGACTATCCTATAATTGAACTTCCAGGGGACAGTTAAATGTCAAATGTAAATTTAGCAAAAAATCGTGAATAAACTGACGCTAACTGCAACATATTTATGACGAAATTCTTCAAACATTGCACCTTACTTTGCTGGTAAACACAGTATTTCGCAGATGAGACATGTAATTAGCCCTCCCGGTGTTGAAAGGTGCGAAAAAATGCCCCCCCCCCTCTTTTTACTTATGAGAACACCCACTGGCAATGAAACTTTTGTCTAATATAAATTTCCTAAGAGGCTATTTCAATTATATGTTCTTTTAAGATAATACGTCGATTACACGACAGTGTAAATGTCATATATGGATGATCTTCAGTCATTATCGAAGTCTGTCATTATGTGGTTAATAGAAGAGGGAGAAGTGGGAGGGGGCGGGGTGACAATCGTCTGTAAAATAAGACGGCTCTTTGATTTCAGGTAAATAGGTTTATGTACTAGAGTGTGGTTTCCATTAGATAAAACAAAACATATTTAACCTTTCAATTATTAATAATGGCCACAATGAACACTTTCTTTTCATACATTTGCCTTAGTAGTAAATTATTTTCGAATGCCCACGCAGAAACGCTCAGCAGTAACAACAACCAACACGTCTCGTATACGATATAGAACAACGTGGCTTTACGTCCGCAAGGAGCGCTGCAGTCGCCTAGTATAACAAAAATGAGCGGTAGTGTCGCGACTGTATATATTAGACTGTGGCCCAGACCCTACAACGCGTGTCGCTCGGTCGGAATAGTCGCGGAACACGTGACCAGATAACGAAATGCGCGCCGCTGGGTACGCCCCTCCCCCCCCCCTCTCTCAGAGAAGCAAAACAACAACGAATAAACTGGCGCCAGTGCGCAGGCGAAAAAAGACGAGCCGACACGGCTCAATGACAGGGGGGCCTTGTCTGTGTTTACTGTTCCATACCATGTTCGGTAGAAGCGAAACACTTTCAAGATACTTTTATATCCGTCAGTCCTACTACTACGTAGGACGCCCGAAACATTGAACAAAACTTTCTTTCGCGTACGCCATCTTGCTTTCTGTATATGATGATTTTCTTATGATAACTCAAGCGTTGTCGTTTCAAAGCAATGGCGCAGTGTAAATTTTCAAAACACGTCGTTCATAGGACAATGAATTCTAATCTTACGTCTAAAAATACCATGTTATCACCTGCCATCAATGGTACGAGAATTACGGATTACTCTCGCAGCTGTTCGCGTAACGTACTAAGAACTACATGTTTTTATTAATTCTTCAGTGCGCCATTGCTCTGAAATGACAATGCATATGTTATCATAAGACAATCGTAAAATACAGAAAGCAAGATGGCTTATGCAAGAGAGAGCTCTGGGCGAGGAATGTCACGTGACATTTCCGAAAGCCTGGTTTATGAAAAACTAGCTGAAAACCCGGCGTTGCTCGGGTATATATTTATTTATTCCTGCCATTTTTTCAGTTATATATTCATTTGTATGAGGGCTTTATGTCTTTAAACTCTCTTCGGAATACAATTAGTACTAAAGAAGTACCTAATAGATTAAAACTTGGTGCGGGATGTGGCGGTTTTCCTTGAACGTTTCTGTTTATGTGCTCATATCTCACGAACTACGTGTCGTACTGTGATACAATTTAGAACGTACACTCAACTATATGCGTTTATACTGTTTGTAAAATTACCTGCGGCTACAATTTGTACTGTAGAAATTATAAATTATAAAGTATTAACGAAAACCTTAGTTTTAGTCCATGAACAGAGGAACGTAACTGTTTATGTGCTCATATCTCATGAACCACGTGACATACTGTCACATAATTTAGAAGTTATTTTCCGCTATATATGTGTATACTGTCTGTGAAATTTCCTATCGCTACAATTTGTAGTGTTCAAATTATAAATTGTAACATCTTACCGAGAGCCGTAGTTTTACTCCATAAACAGCGGAAAAGTAGTAAGCGAGAAACATTTTTCTTTTCATCATTTTACTATGGTTGCCAGCGAGAAAAAGTTTAATAAAGGTTTGAAATTATGTTTAAAGTTTGTTGCAAGTCGCTAAGTACTGTCATTCTCATACAGTGTATTTCGAAAGTCTCGCCGCATTATATGGCATTTTTTGCGATTTCTATTGGTTATGACGTAATATCTTTTGAACCATGTGCCATATGTGATTCTTAACCATGCATCAATTGTTACCTCACGGTAAGGAATGTGTGTACCAAATTTGGTTGAAATCGGTCCAATGGTTTAGGAGAAAATGAGCAGCATTGTCGCAAAATGCAGCAGTTTTTCGCGCATCTCATTGTTTATGACGTCATATCTCGTGAACTATATATCGTATGTGATTCTTACACTTACGGCGACCGTCCTCATGGATTGAAGCTTACGTGTACAAAATTTCATGAAGATTGGAACAAAATTGTAGATTTGTATGCAACACGTACAAATATACGGACACAATATTAGAAGAAGATCAATTGACAGTGTCAAACCGCCGTTATTTTTGCAAATATCTCTGTAACCGTGCAGATTAATTAAACATAACAGAGCAAAAGTTGTAGAGAATATTTTTCACTACAAAATCGTTTATTCAATTTTCGTGTCGGATGAACGGTTTATTTGTAATTAATTTCCTCCTCTCAAAAGGCAAATCACTAACAGCTTTTTTTTTTAGTGTTACTAACATATTTTTCTGTCCGAAATGTTTGAAAAAGGGATGTTCTGTTTGCTGGCATCCAGCAATTATGTCTGTAAAATTTTGTGTCGATCGGTTGAACGGTGCCAAGTAAAAAGTGGAAACACGTTACAGACAGACAGGCAGACAGATATCGTCAAATCACCGTCATTTTTGCAAATATCTCTGAAACTATGCTAGATATGAAAGAACATAACAGAGCAAAGTTGTAGATAGTTTTTACCTATACAATTTCGTTTATTCATTTTTCGTATCAGATGAACGGTTAAGACGTTATTTTCGTTTGAATTTCGAGCTGCCAAAAGGCGATAGCAAAGGCCCACTTATAGTGTTACTACCGCAACCTAAAGTGGGCCAATAAATAAATAAATATATTCCCAATCCCGATTGCACCAATGGTGGAATTGTCCAGAAATACCCTGCAAAGAGACTGTTGAATTATTGCCTTATACATCGCCATAGTGGTCTTGCGACCGGCATTAAGGTTTGGGGTGGTACTGGATTCCATTTCCGGCCCGCCTTTAACATGTATCGTACATTAACCATCCAGGTTTACATCTGAAGTATTGTAGCCGGTCGTCGTCCTGTACCTTCGGAGCTTGGGGAAGGTCACATTGCGACAGAACAATACGCAATCGTAAACACCACCTAACGTTCAAGACTTCCTCGTCAACTATCGGATCGCACTGCTTTGGTCTTCCTGTTCTCCCTACCTCTAGCCTATCGCAAACGTCTAGTCCATAATTACAGAACGAGTGCTGTGGGAAACACTTCCCGCTCGGTTGAGTGGTCGATCGCTCTAAAGCGCCTTGCTGCGGAGCGCGCGGTTGTTCGCAGTGGGAGATTCGAATCTTTCCTCGGAAATGGATGTGTGTCTTGTCCTTAGGTTAGTTTATGATACTTTAAGTAGTTTATAACTCTAGGAACTGATGACGATAGCAGTTTGGTCCAATAGGTTGAGGCACTTACCCACGCTACGCCCGTCCATCATATTTTGTGCTTTACAGTGGGGTTACTTCTCGAGCACGTTATTTGTGTACCGCGTATAATCACGGGCGTAGCGAAAATTTCACTTCGGGAGGGTTTTTCAACAAATGGACATCGTAAGAAAATGACGTTGTGTTTATTATCAAAATGTCTCAAAACAGACTTCCATGGCTATTTATTTGCTTCGAACGAACAGGTAGACTTCCGGGCACATCCCTGGTTTCGTAATCGATCGACTACCTCCATGAAGACACTGACCATCTTTCCTCGCAAATAAAAGAAATGAAAGATATCAGCTCTGTCACGTGAGGATTATTGAATGATGAGGGGAAACGAAAAATAATAATAATAATAAAGAAATAAATAAATCGGATGATGATTATATTGCACACATTAACCGTTCTTTACAGTTTGAAAATGTAATTTCGCATAATGTTTACATTTTTAAGACCTTTCCAACTCCTTTTACATTAGCTTTGTCAAAATTTCTAAAGGTGTTTCGACCCCTAAAACCCCCCTTTGGCAACGCATATTTGTGTGATTTTTAACGATTGAGATGAAAATTTGTCTACATATTGCTTGCATTGTTACAGAGGTTAAGGCACATTTATACCACGTTACGACACATAATTAAGGAAATGCAACATCATCAAGACTGAGATATCTGAAAATCTGCCGCTTTATTAACCCAGATAGAGCTGCCGTCCAGAAGGACGAGAACGGCAGCTTACTTTTTTTTATTCTTGTCTGTAAGAATTCGTGCACAATGTCTTATTTTATTCCTTCGAATAGCCTGCTCCTATTGCAGTTCAATTTTAGCTTGTATTTCCGATTGCAAAGTGGTAGGATACAGATGCAAAGTTGAGGTTCATACAGAAGATACTGAAGACTTCCTCGTAGTTGGGGTTACATTTCTTGAACTTTCTTCCGTTTTTGAGCCAATCTGTATATATTTCATCTTAAATGTTGTTTTAATAATAATGATTCGTCAGATTAAAATTGTAGAACACTCATTTAGACGTCATGACGTCATTCCAGAAATAAGGGTAGTATTGCAAAACTAATGACATTATTGTAAAAAAAGAAAAAAAAAATACTAATAACGATCTTGTGCACTCACATGAAGATAAATAGTTTCTGAGGAAAAAAAAATTACACAAAAAAAAAAAAAAAATACCACGCTATCTAGGTTTAATAACGTTTTAAATTTCCTACTTCTTTGGGAGCACATGTATTCGCAACATATTTTGCAAACAGACTTGTGGTGAATCTGCTGAATCGTTTATCGGATTAAAATGACTTTGTTCACTTGATCTTGAAGAACGAAAAAAGGAGAGAGAGAGAGAGACCCCGCCCATCCCTCCCCCCCCCCCCAAAAAAAAAAAAAAAAAAAAAAAAAGAGAGAGAGAGAGAGAGAGAGAGAGAGAGGCAAAAAAAATGAGAGAGATAGATAGAGAGAGAGAGTCACTGTTTACGTAAAATTTTGTATGTTCATGGCAGTGAGTACTGCACCTACGAATGTGACAAAATCTATTGTTTTATCCCGAGGTATATGAAAATTTGAACTCTGGACCTTCAAAGTAAGACATTTCAAACGATGTATGGCAGCGGATACCTATCAATAAATTTGAACAGCATTGAAGTCAATAGATGGAGGATGCAGTGGTCTCATGGGGTGAAGAATGCGTTCCAAAGAGAGTCGAGGATGTGATTAGCAGAGACTAAGAAATAGACTAAGACTGCAGTAAATAAATACGTATTACAATCTTGAGCTGTGGCCGGCTCGTATTTATAGTGAAACACTTCAGATCTATGTAACACTGGTCAATACTGTGGAACTCGCCAAGGCCCAGAGAAGGTGGGTCACGCGAGTAGAGAGCAGGTGGGGTGGTTGCAGAGAGCTCATGTCGGCACTCGGTACAGTGTGTGCTCAGGCAGGCCAGTTCCGAGAAGGAAGGATTCTCCTGAAGACGCCACCGAGTGCGTCGCGGCCCATTTAACTGTTAGAGCGACGCCGACATGAGACGACGTTCGCACTGGTGGCTCCATAATGGCATGCTCGAGCTTTCCTCTTCAGGCTGCTTGCCTCCGCGAAATCACGGTTTACATTTAATCGTACTATTCCAATCTAAGCTTTTTGTTCGCTCCTGGCGTACTGTGGCTTGTGCGGATGGTGACTCTTGAGAATTCATTCGAGTGTTCATAAATTTATACGAGGCGAGTCCAGAAAGTAAGTTCCGTTCTAATTTATCTCCGCTGCAGCGTTGCGATTGCAGTTCCGTACATGCGTTGTAGACGTGTATCAAGGAGAAGTACGTGCGTCATTTGGAGATCGCTGTCAGTTACGTACGCTTTGTTGTGCTTGTTTGAAATGTCGGCGTTGATTGAAAATCCCGCCGCCTGTGAAATCAGGTCGGTGATTCGGTTTCTGAATGCGAGGAAAGTGAATCCAAGTGAAATTTATCGGCAAATTTGCGATGTTTATGGACCACATGTTGTTGTTTTGCTTCACGACAACGCACGACCACACACTGCAAATGTGACGAAAAACCTTCTACAGGGATTTGGCTGGGACGTGTTTGACCATCCTCCGTACAGCCCTGACCTCGCTCCTAGCGACTTTATTTGTTCTTACATCTCAAGTCTTTCCATGGCGGTCATCACTTTACCAATGACGACGAGCTGAAAGAAACTGTTTCCATCTGGTTGAAGACACAGGCGGCAGATTTCTATGAAGGAGGTATACAAAACCTGGTGCCACGCTATGACAAATGCCTGCAAAATGTCGGCAGTTATGTGGAAAAGTAGTTTAAGAGTTGTAGAATTTTTGTGCAATAAAAATTTCTCCTGCATCTGTGTACAATTTCATTTTATTACCAAACGGAACTTCCTTTCTCGACGCGCCTCGTACATTCAATACATAATTAAGACACGTTCACACAGTTAAAATTAGGTGTTATAATTGAAGTTGTCTGAATGAAAGGCCTTAGGCCGGCCGCGGTGGCCGAGGAGACTGAGGCGCTCCAGTCGCGGTCTGCACGGCCACTACGGTCGGGGGTTCGAATCCCCCCTCGGGCATGGATATTTGTGCCGTCCTAGTTCGTAAGTAGTTCATAAGTAGTTTGTAAGTTTAGGGACTGATGACCCCGTAGTTAAGTCCAATAGACTATACAAACATTTGAAAGGCCTTAGTCCACTTGGGCAGTTTTTTTTATTGGAGTCGTGGTGAACTCACTGCCGGTTTCACAACTTAAAGTTGCATCTTCAGGAGGTTTTTACTGTACACAGTGATAATTGTTTTAATAAAATGACTATTTAGATTCAAACGTTACGTATTAAAAATCAAAACTTCAAACTACTTATTTATGAGGAAGTTAAATGCAAAAATTCTTTACAAGCCAGCAGGCTAGTTATTGCAATAAATATTTTGTACGTTACTTACAAAGTTTTCCATATAATGCAACTTTTGTCTACCTTTGTGGAGCTGATGAACCTCATTACACTGACGACAATCTCAATTTTAAAAATTTTGTATTCTCATTCTACGGGAAAATCTGATTAACCAGCAACATTTGTGGTTCTCAGTAATTATTATAATGGTTGTTTCTTGAAGGGCCACCCATCACGTCGCCTAATGACAATCAGGCCAAACAATTTTTACCAAACTGATTACTGATTTTTAATACTTTTACTTAAAATATGACAACCGCACGGTCAAGGTGCTTGCGGTGGGACCTCACCATTAATCCCCGTTATCTACAAAAATAAAAAATTGAAAAAAAAAGAGAAAAGGAAAACTTTGTAAGTAATATACAAAATATTTATTGCAATAACTAGACTCTTGGCTTGTAAAAAATTTTGCATTTAACTTCCTCATGCATAAGTAGTTTGGAGTTTTGCTTTTTAATACATAACGTTTCAAACTAAATATTCATTTTGTTAAGATGCAACTTTCAGTTGTGAAACCGGTAGCGCGGGTCTCCACGACTCCAATTAAAAAACAGCTCAAGTGGACCAAGGCCTTTAATTCAGACAACTTCAATTCTAACACCTAATTTTAACTGTATGAAAGTGTCTTAATTATGTATAAATATTTTAGATGTGGTGGCCTTTCATACAAAATTCTTTATACATTCAAATAAACATGGTACTGTAAAACAGCATCTGTTGCCAGACCAGCACCAGCTGGATCTCTGATGGAAGAATGGTCAAACATTCCTCATGAGCTGATTGATAACCTCACACTGCCCATGCCATGCAGGTGTGCAACTGTACTGGCAGTCGTAGGAGATCAGACGCCGGACACAGGATTAGAGGGCAACGAGAATGACGTATTCACTTTTATGGTAGCACCATGGTGCCTCGCTCTACTCTAACTGAACTCCATGTAAAGCTGAAGTAAAGAGTTGAAGCAGCAAAATATTGCATTGTTGCACACACAAATTTCAACCATAATCAATATCAAAATAAAATACACTATCGTATGTATATTGTGTATGATATCTCTCCTGATCCCATAATTGTTGTGAACGGCGTATGTTCCGGACAGACTCAAAGGCGTCTGGTATGAATCCCCTGAACTATCAAAACTTAATCGTCATTGTCGTTACAGAGGCAGATGAAAAACGCATACAATAACTGCTTTGTTAAATATATAAGAAAACGTACAGTTTGTGGCAACAAGGAAATAATTTGTATACATTTGCTAATTTCCATATTGATTATCAATTAAACATGTTTCAAAGTATTATCACCCACACTCTTTCTCAGAAGCAAGAATACGCCATAATTTACTCATTAATCTTTACGAAATTCCAGACTAGAGAGAGTAGACACACGTATGAGTCAGTGCCGAAACTGAAACTCTACACCAGGCTCAACCAAGAATTTCGCCCGGCGGGCGCGTCTGCGCCCCGCGGGCGCAGGCTAGTTTAGTTCAGCGCCCCGGCCGCGACCGTGTGTCGCTAGTGTCGGCAACGGAACGAGAGAGACGGCTGCGCAAAGAGTGAGACCACATAGCACTGCTCCGCGCTGTATTGTCCCGAGGTCACATCCAACAAAACAAAAAGTTCGCATGGCAGAATTACTAGGCAAATCCTCAGAAGAACATTATATAAAAAAGAATCCGTGGACTCAATTAAATGACGGACAAACGGATTTTCATCAAATTGCGTGGTTATGGGTTATCGCCCCATATTTGAGACTGGATAGGGTATTTCCTGTCAGAGAGGACACAGTTTGTAGTAATCCATTGTAAGGCATCGACTGAAACAGAGCTGATATCGGGCGTTCCACAAGGTAAGTAGTTTGGTCCTCTTCTGTTCCTTATTTACATAAACAACTTTGGAGAATATCTAAACCGCTTTCTTAGGTTGTTTGCCGATGACAAAAATTATCTGAAGATCAGAACCATCTGAAGAACGATCTAAATAAGACATTAGTTTCGTGTAAAAATTGGCAATTGACTCTAAGTAATGTGGCGTGTGAAGTTGTCTACATGAGTACGAAAAGAAATCCGTTATAGTTTGTTTACAAGTTAAATCAATCAAACGTGAAGGACATATACTACACTAAATACCTAGGAATTACTATTGTAACAGACTTAAACTGGAAAGAACACTAGATAATGTCGTAGGAAAAGCGAACCATAGACTGCGTTTTACTGTCAGAACCCTTATAAGATGCAACAGAAGTACTAAAGAAACGGCATACACTACGCTTGTCCGTCCTTTTTTGGAGTGTTGCTGCGCAGTGTGGGATCCTTATTAGGTTGGTTAGACGGATGACATCGAAAGAGTCCAAAGAAGGGCAGCTCGTTTTGTATTGTCTCTATATAGGGGAGACAGCGTTACGGAAATGATACAGGATCTGGGATGGGAATCATTACAACAACGGTGCTTATCGCAGCGGCGTGGGCTACTTACGAAGCTACAATCGCCAACATTCTCCTCCGAATGCGAAAATATATTGTTGACTCCCACTTACATAGGTATAAATGATCATCACAATAAAATACGAGAAATCAGAGCTCGAACGGGGAGATTCAGGTGTTCTTTCTTCCCGCGCGTTATTCAAGAATGGAATGAGAGATGAATAGTATAAAGGCACTTAAATGTGATTTGCAGAGTATCCCCTGTAGATGTAGAAGGTCTAGCTGCAGTGGCCGAGTGGTCTGCGGCGTGCAAGTCACAGTCTGCGCGGCCGCTGCGGTTGGGCGTTCGAATCCCCCCTTGGGCTTGAATTTTTGTGCCGTCTTTAGTATAAGCTAGTTCATAAGTACTTTGTAAGTTTAGGGACTGATGACCCCACAGTTAACTCCCTTAAGCTTAACAGACATTTGAACATTTTTGTCAGCAATATTCAACTGTCGTATAGTGATGACCGCCCGCTCCATGCCTTCGTTTACATACCATCTGTGACGTCATTACAGTAGTAGGTCACATAACGACAGTTGGTGATTCTCGCAGTAGGGTACAAAACTTTTTAAATAATGACTGAAATGTTGATGTGACGGCATCGTTAGATGCGCTGTAAGATTCTAATGCAAATACATTAATTTCTAACACTAACAATACCCCCAAAATCGAAAGTTTAAACAAATGACTATTTTCAGTATGACCGATAATAAGTCTTGGCCATCGCACAATGAATATTTATGAAATTATTTAGATGAAGTGTTTTTCCGGTAGATTTTCCAGTCTTCTTTGCAATGAACTGTTCCGACTTACTGTGCTTTACTGTGCTCATAAATTTAGACAACTTAGGGCGATAAACAAATTAATTTAGTTTACACAAAGACAACATATTAAAATAAACAAAAATAATATATTCTAAATAGGTCATACACCTGTAACTTATCACTGCCTCGCTGTTTATGTATCTGTCTTATATTAATTGTTATTAACAGATCATTATTGTTTTTCCTTAAAATGCTTTATTATGCGCAGTATAAAAGTTCCAGATGATACTGTTATACCAAACTTTTCATCTTGATGTGACATTTCATTGACCCTTCGCTCGTTACTGTAGTTCAATTAGTTTAGCCTCTGGATATTTATGCATAAATTTTGATATAAAATTAATATAAATGATGTCAACACATCATCTGAATAGCACTGTTCTTGTCCTTCAAGTGTTCTACGTGCTAGTCTGTGACTGTAATAATGTCAGCGTAGTATCTAAAATTAAAAGGGCACTTGCACATGACGTCACTTCTCGCTGTGCTCTAGGCCCACCGATACGAACATGTGCGCTTTACCTCCACGTAGCAGCTGATTGCCTGTTCAGTCGTCGCAACATTCCGCTGTCAAACTTGCGCGCTTTAAACTTCAAGTGGCTGTTGTACGTTTCTGTAACGTCACAATCAGTTACTCTGAATGAATTGGCGGACTAGAGTGGGTTCAAATTCCTTGTCGTATTTAAAGTAAAATGAACGTTCTAGTGCGTATAAACAAAAAAGTATTTATTGGTATAGTGCTCAGTATGTGCATTTCAGGTGCTGTGCTTAGAAACTCTGTAGTGGATCCAGCTGCCCCCACCGCGATTATCAGTTCGCCGAACGTAGCGTTCGCTGATCCCCGTTTTCGGTGGGAGGAAAGCCGCGTGGGCTGCCACGTGGCGACCACGCTCCATCCTTCTCCTGCACTTGTCCGGCCCTCAGCCCGTAATCCCTTCTCAAGGGCGACGGAACATCACCCTACCTGCTACTAATCCTTCTCACATCCTTAAACCTCGCCGGCTCTGAAACACTTGAAACTTTTATGAGACTTGTACTCCACAAAAGCACAGCAGAATACAATCGTGTAACACGCAATCCCCTCTTTTTTTATTAGGTATAAGAAGGTTAAGCTCTGATGAATATAAAAAACAATTTCACACTTGTGGGCGATGTTGTAGCAGCAACATCTTGGGCAGGTGCAACATCTTGGGCAGGAAGTCAGGTGCAAATGACAGATAGTCCAGCCCTGTGACAGAGTGCCGTAATAAAATTAATCCCGTGATTTTGATAACAGATTCGGCCCTTAGGTGAAATTACGAATAGAATGATATCGGTCGCTGGCTTATCGGCCCAGTACTTTACAAGTAGTATAAATTAATTGCCAATTTAATCTCATAAAGTGAATTTTCGCCGACAAATAAGAACCTCCACAGGCTTGGCTGACACCTTGACTCCCAACTGACAGATGATTTATAATTTTACCAAGAACGACCGGCCGCAGTGGCCGAGCGATCTGAGGCGTGCCAGTCAAGATCTGCACGGCCGCTGCGGTCGGGGGTTCGAATCCCCCATCGGAATGGATGTTTGTGCCGTCTTTAGTATAAGCTAGTTTATACGTGGTTTGTAAATTTAGGGACTGATGACCCCTTAGTAAAGTCCCGTAAGCTCTACAAACATTTGAACATTTTGTTACCAAGTACCATTTAATTAATACGGAAATGAGAGACCCATTTGGCCGTTAGTTTAAATTCGCTTCTTCCTCACCAACGGCCGTTTGGCTGAAGAACCGCTAGTCCAGGTGTGCCAACCGCACAGGGCACCGATCCTGCCCGCACGAGCCGGGGGAAGGGCGCAGAAGCGCGTTGTCAGGTTGGCTGCGGAGCCCCACTTCTCGGCGGAGTGATACAGTTCCTGGAGTACGGACATAAAAATGACAGGAGCCGCTCCCGACGCCCGAGTCGTGTGCAGTTCTACGCCAGTGCTAATTGAGCCAGCAGTCGTCCGCTATTTATCGGTTTTGTTTCCGCCGGGACGATTAAACGCATTCGCCAATCAACGGGCGAAAGTGTATAGAATGTTCGGAATGTTACCGATAGGTCTGTAGCCGTTGCCCCTGCCTGGGCTATTCTGTTAACTCTCAAATATACGTAATGTTTCTCAGCGCAATCACTCTCTGCTAGGGTTAGGGCTATTCCAGTTTGAATGATTTTACTGAATTGACTTTCATAGTGTCTTGGTCCTGCGCCGGCCGCGGTGGCCGAGGGTACTGAGGCGCTTCAGTCACGGTCTGTACGGCCACTACGGTCGGGGGTTCGAATCCCCCCTCGGGCATGGATATTTGTGCCGTCCTAGTTCGTAAGTACTTCATAAGTAGTTTGTAAGTTTAGGGACTGATGACCCCGTAGTTAAGTCCCATACACTATACAACCATTTATTAACAAACACCACACACAATTACACCAGCTAAACCAGTTTGCTCACTTGGTCTGTAAGTTCTCCACTGCTGTCCTATTACTAATATCAATAGCACTGAAACCATGCTAGAAGAGATGGAGTTCGATGCCAGCCACGGTCAGGCTGCAGCAGAAGTTCAGGTGAGGTGTTGATCGCCACTTCTCCAGGGAGAGCAAGTAACAAGTAGCCATTTCCATAGAATCTAACATTCCCACCAGACTACCGAGGGCTACAGACGTGGTGACCGTTCAATTAATTTATTTTGTAACACAACCATTATCGTAAAGTACCTTTATTAGGAGCGCAGTGTTGGGAGGGAGCTTGGTTTATTATTTGTCGATAGACTCTACAATAAATTTTTTGTTATTGAACGTGATGTTAATCTACGCTGCCTTTCCAAGAGCCTGGAAATTATTGTTATCAGCAGCCAGAAAGTGATGGAGAACATACCGCTCTTAATCTTCAGTCAGATAGTTCACACATAATCTAAATCTGAACTGTAATTGAATGTTCCTAATCTTTATTTATTAAATTGAGAGAACTCGGGAACTACTACGAAAATGAATTTACGTAATTATCAATAAATTTTTATATTATTTAAAACATGAAATGCACATCACATGTTCAATTGTCAAGTAACTCTTTGTTCCTATCTAAACAGCACTCGAACAGTTCAGGTACGTCTTCCACGCGAACTGATAAACATTTAGCTTAATTGTCACGATTATTAAACAACTACAGTCAATAATTCTCGCTTCAAAAGTGGATATTCCCAACATTTGCCACGCGTATTTTCAAATATCAATGGGTAGAAACGCGAAATAAAACATCTTAAAGTGGCCCGTGGTTCCCTCGGCTGACGAGGAGCAGCAGTTATTACAAATTTATTATCAGCCACACCTTACACTGGAACAGAAATTGTACAATGAGTGTGAGGAGAATTCGCTGTTGACACCGCAACACTTAATCGATTTTATACATTTCAGTTTGTATTACCATTTATTGTACCCGGTATAGTTATAATACACTTATTATTCCTACACCAAACAGGATCAAACAGCCCCATTTGACTTGAAAGATCACCGTTAATTCTAAAATTAATTCTAGCTGAAAGGAGCCAGTTAAAAAGCTTACTTTAAACATATAACTAAGGCCGTAAAGTCAGCTAAAGGATTCGCGTGAACTACTGACTACTTCCTGCAACAGAATCTTTTTCCCTGGCCCAGAATTTAGAGCTGACTCAAACTTTACTTTTGCAGTAGGAAGACAAGGAGACGGTGGCCTAAATACGTCGTAGATCACGAGAATTACACAGAATGATTAATATACAAGCCACCCATAACTGAACCATTTCATGAATGTGGCTGTGAGAACATTTATGGCGCAACGGAATTAAAACATGAAAATTTGCATCTGAGTTTGTTCTCAGCACTGGTGAAAAACAACATTAAATAAAAAATGGAGGGTATTCATAAATAATATTAATAAGAAGGATAACACTTCACTGACAATAAATTGTTTATTAAGTTCAAACATGAGCAAATTAGGGAACCAATTTTGTTAAACAATAAAAATGCATCCCCATTTAAAATAAAGTAATCTGAACTGAACATCGTCGGAGGAGGGATTTACAATCACGAAGCATTCAGCCACTCACACGCGCTAAGCAAAGCGAAATTCACCCAATTCAGAATGCTGATACGAAGCAGAAGCAGGCGCCGCTATCGTAGGCGAAATTCAGCGAACCAGGATGTGCCACACAAGGAAAATAAACTTCGTAGGTGGCTCTGGTCTGTGATTTTTACTTGAGATGGAACGCGATAATAGCGAGATTAAATTCCATTTAAATCAAACCGGGAGAATGCAGACTTACGGCACGTGTCTGCTACATTACATATTCGCACTCCACTGCAGGCGAATTGCTTAAAGGTCGTATTAATTTGAACAAAAATCAACAGTAGCACATTACGAAGCAAGAATACGCAATAGTAAGGCACTGTCATGAGAGCAGTGGCGAGAACACTAGTTACTAGCTCTAAAACCTTGAAGTCGGTGTTCGGAACTACGTGGTTCCGAAAACCAGTAAAAAATGAAAAATTCAGTTTCCAAAAAATAAAGAATAAAGAAAATAAAAAATAAAGAATAAACATAGCTACGGCATGCAACTCTTGGAAATGCGTAGGATATCATAAGGAAGCTAAAGAAATACAGTTAGACGTGATTGGAAGGGTTTTAGACGGATGGAGAAAGTCCACTCTACAAAAATCAGAAAAATGGAATAAATTCAAAGTCGGAGAAAATCAACTAATAAACACGGCATGCAGCACCTTGAAATACGTAGTATGTCCTCGTTTAGCAAAAAAGCCCGTCTAAGTGAACTTAGATAACCTACAAAGTTAAAAACCTAGGGAAGACGGCAGACAGCCGTCTTTCAGACTAAACAGAAAATTTTTTTAATTCCTTCCCATTCATACTTCACTTTTAAAGATATAATTGCAGTTGTTATTTTAATAATAATTCTAATTACACTATGTTTAATTAACCCTCATATATTAGAAGATCCAGACAATGGCGGACTAAGGCTGTCGGAGAACCCTCGGCGAAAGCAAAACAAAGTGGACCCCCCCCGTCCACTCGGAAATACATGTATTACTACAAAAAAAGTAACTTTTGAGATTTGGAGGCTCTCCAGGAAGAGAGATGTGCCGAACTATAGGCATATATTTCCAACGTCGGTCAGTTGTAGAATTTTGGAACATGTATTATGTTCGAGTATAATGACATTTCTCGAGACTAGTAATCTGCTCTGTAGGAATCAGCATGAGTTTCGAAAAAGGAGTTCGTGTGAAACCCAGCTCTCGCTATTCGTCCCCGAGACTCAGATGGTCATAGATACGGGTTCTCAGGTAGATGCTGTGTTTCTCGACTTCCGCAAGGCGTTTGATACAGTTCCCCACAAACGTTTAATGAACAAAGTAAGAGCATATAGTGTATCAGACCAATTGTGTGATTGGATTGAGGAATTCCTAGATAACAGAAAGCATTCTGTCATTCTCAATGGAGAGAAACCTTCCGAAGTAGGAGTTATGTCAGGTGTGCCACAGGGGAGTATCGTCGGTCCGATGCTGTTCACGATATATATAAATGACCTTGCGGATAAGATGCTGTAGTACATAGAGAGGTTGTAACAATGGAAAATTGTATTGAGATGCAGGAGAATCTGCATCGAATTGACACATGGTGCAGGTAATGGCAATTAAATCTCAATGTAGACAAGTGTAATGTGCTGCGGATACATAGAAAGAAAGATCCTTTATCATTTAGCTACACTATAGCAGGTCAGCAACTGGAAGCAGTTAATTCCATAAATTATCTGGGAGTAGTCATTAGGAGGGAACATGGAACGACCATGTAAAATCAATCGTCGGTAAAGCAGATGCCAGTCTTAGATTCATTGGGAGAATTCTAAGGAAATGCAGTCCGAAAACAAAGGAAGTAGGTTACAGTATACTTGTTCCCCCACAGCTTGAATACTGCTCACCGGTGTGGGATCCGTACCAGGTGGAATTGATAGAGGAAGTGGAGAAGATCCAATTTGGTAATCGTGAAAGCGTTACGGAGTTGTTGTTGTTATGGTCTTCAGTCCGGAGACTGGTTTGATGCAGCTCTGCACCCTACTCTATCCTGAGCAAGCCTTTTCATCTCCTCATAAGATTGACAACCCACATCTATTTGAATCTGCTTACTATACGCGTCTCTTGATCTCCCTCTGCGATTTTTACCCCACACACTTCCCAATGCTAAATTTACGATTCCTCAATGACTAAAAATGTGTCCTACCAAGCGATCCCTTCTATTAGTCAGGGTATGCCAAAAATTCCTTTTCTCACCAATTCTGTTCAGTACCTCTTCATTAGTTACGCGATCTACCCAACTAATCTTCATCATTCTTCTGTAGCACCACATTTCAAAAGTCTCTATCCTCTTCCTGTCCGCACAGCTTATCGTCCATGTTTCACTCTCATACAAGGCAACACTCTACACAAATGCCTTCAGAAAAGACTTCCTTACACTTAAATTAATATTCGATGTTAGACAATTTCTCTTTTTCAAAAATGCTTTTCTTCCCATTGCCATTCTGCATTTTATATCCTCTGTACTGCGACCATCATTTGTTATTTTACTGCCCAAGTAACAAAACTCATCTACCTCCTTTATTGCTTCGTTACCTAATCTAATTCCTTCAGCATCACCTGATTTTCTTACACTGCACTCCATTACCCTAGTTTTGCTCTTGTTAATCTTCATCTTATAAGCACCTTTCAGCACACTGTCCATTCCGTTCAATTGCTCTTCCAGGTCCTTTGCTGTATCTGACAGAATTACTATGTCGTCGGCAAAACGCAATGTTTTTAATTCTTCCCCCTGAACTTTAATCCCTATTCCAAATTTCTCCTTGCTTTCCTTTATAGCTTGCTCAATGTACAAATTGAACAACATTGGAGAAAGGCTACAACCCTGTCTTACTCCCTTCCCAACTGATGCTTCCCTTTCATGCCCTTCGAGTCTAATAACTGCAGTCTGGCTTTTGTACAAGTTGTAAATAACTCTCCCTATATTTTACCCCTGCTGACTTCAGAATTTGAAACAGTGTTTTCCAGTCAACATTGTCAAAAGCTTTCTCCAAATCTACAAAAGATAAAAATGTAGGTTTGTCTTCCCTTAATCTATCTTCTAAGATAAGACGTAAAGTGAGTATTGCCTCTCGGGTTCCTACGTTCCTCCTGAATCCAAACTGATCTTCCCCGAGGTCAGCTTCTACCAGTTTTTCCATTCTCATGTAGATAATTCGCGTTAAAATTTTGCAACCATGACTTATCAAACTGATGTTTCTGTAATTTTCACACCTGTCTGCGCCTGATTTCTTTGGAATGGGGATTATTACATTTTTCTTAAAGTCTGAGGGCATTTCGCCTGTCTCATACATCCTACACACCACTTCAAATTGTCTTGTCATGGCTGGTTCTCCCAGAGACTTTAATAGCTCTGCGGGTATGTCATCTACTCCTGGGGCCTTGTTCCGACCTAGGTCTTACAAGGCTCTGTCAAATTAGATGATAGCTAAATTCCAGTGGAAGACTCTGCAGGAGAGACGCTCTGACGCTCGGTACGGGCTTTTGTCAAAGTTTCGAGGACATGCCTTTACTGAGGAGTTTAGCAGTATATTGCTTCCTTCTACGTATATCTCTCGAAGGAGAGATATACGTAGAGGATAAAATCAGAGAGATTAGAGCCCAGACAGAGGCATACCGACAATCCTTCTTTCCGCGAACAATACTGACTGGAATAGGAGGGAAAATCGATAGTGGTACTCAAGGTACCCTCTGCCACACACCGTCGGCTGGCTTGCGGAATATGGTTGTAGATGTAGATATCTCTGTACTTTGAAAACTTACAGAGTCGCTGACTTTTCTCCATGTAGCATGCATTGAAACGAAAATTAAATTAAAAATGTCAAAGAAATATCTCGGCAATTTGGTCTTGTTCAGTTCGTTTTTATGACTAGCGCTTAACTTTTCCAATCATAACTTCCTACACCTTTCCAATTAATCGAAACTTCCCGAAATTTGTCTTACTACCATTCTCTTGCTTAGTAACTAATGTACTGTAGTACTAATCCTGTAACTTAATTCTAAGAGCAACTAAATTTACAATGTTTTTATTATTTCGCAAAACCAATTTCATTTAGTGTTGATAATTTGTGAATGCAATAAAATAAAGACATCTTACCAGCAATTCAAACTAAGATACAAATTTTATATTTTTGTAACGGTAACACTGAATATTATTCACAATCATGCAACTCTATGTAAATACGGCTGTTATGTAGCTCTGACGTTGAGCTGATGCGGATATTATGCCCAGTTGTGCAGTTTGTATGTCTGACTGTACAGCAGTCATACTGTGGTGTCGCACAAGTACAAAGTGCGCGCCACCTACTTTCGCCGCGCCGCCATGCACGCACGGCGCGGCGTTCTCACGACGACAGCCACGAGCGCCCTCTGCTGCAACCCCGCTCATGGCCACCACGGAAAGACCGGTCACTTCGGACGGAGATAGCAACCAGTTAGGACCTTCGTAATCAGATAGGCACCAGTGAAGACTTTGCTATCGTACAGGCACTAGGCAGGCCTCTAACAACTATGTATCAAAATTCTGCAGTACTATGTAAAAGTTAAGTATTGTTACATTCTGTGCAATATATATCTCTTTCTAATTTACTCTAGTGTTTATAGTTTCTGGCTGCTCCCCTCCGTACCTGCACCAGCGTGCTATTTTTGTTCCTGTGTCGGGCTCATTCCACTCGGCCACCGACACCTACGACGAGGCTGGGACACAAAAGCGGCGACGAAGTTGGGACACAAAAGTGGCGACGAGGAGTGATAGAACCTTGGACCAGCCCGCTTACAGCAGCCAGACAGCAGCAGTCGAGCACGTAGAAATTGCTCCCGCCCACCCACCCTTATTATAAGAATTTTGAGGGGAACATATTCAGTTGCGTGTTTTGTGGACTTTTTTGTTGCAGAGTGTCCTCTTTCATATTGCATTTGTGTTTTGTTATAATTTACTTGTATGCGCGGCGCCTAATCGGTCAGCATGGCCACTACCCCGAACCCAAACTTAATGGAAATTATTCAGTTACAGACGCCGCAAATCACTCAACTACTGCAGGCCGTGTCGCAGTTGACGGCACAGGCTGCTCACCAACAACAACAGCCGTCACATCAGCAGCCCACACCTGCCGCTGTACCGCTCCCTACGTTCCGCCAGTACAACGAACGTGAGGAAGAATGGAGCGACTACTTCGCACAGTTTCAAGAACTCGTCGCGGCTCATCAAATTACAGGTCAGAGAGTGAAGAACCTTTTCTTATCGATTGTCGGCCCCCGGACCTTCGTATTATTGCAAAAACTTTTCCCTCACGCCTCTCCTCGTGATGTAGACTTTGAACAAATTGTAGATGCACTGAATGCTCATTACGAGAGGAAAGTTCTCGTAGCCGCTGTGCGGTACCGATTTTTCAGACTTAAAAAATTACCGCAGCAGTCACACCAAGAGTGGATTACGGAATTGAAGGGCTTAACCCGCAAATGTAAATTTACTTGCTCTTGAGGACTTTCGTATAGTGACGTGATGTTGAGGGATGCGATTACGCAGAATATTCAGGACCCCAGAATTAGAGCAGCAATTCTGAAACAGTCTGACCCCTCATTAGACAGTGTACTGCAGCTTATAGAAGCGCATGATACTTTTGACTTAGCAGATGTAGAAATGCAAAGCCACAGTGTAAATTCAGTGCGCCGCAACGGACGCTTTCCTAGCCGTAGTTCTCAGTATAGCACTAGTGATTCTTATTTTTCTACCGGCCGTGCTGAACAGACAGTGAACAGTAGCCAGAGTAAAAGTGCGACGCAAAGGTCGCCCCGTAGTGTTAGACACAGTAATTTGCATAACGGGCGCCAACGCTCATTTCAGAAAAATGTTCGTAAGTCTTGCCCCCAGTGTGTGTCTCGCCACAAGCGTGCTCATTGCCCTAGTCGCAACGCAACCTGTTATCAATGTGGCAAATCGGGACATGTGCAGTCTGTGTGTATGCAAATTAAAAACTCAAAGAACAGTAACGTTAGAAACGGTGCTTTGCAGAGTGCGAGAACAGTTCATTCTGTAAATGTTATACGGGCTGTGGAATTGAACAGTGCTTTCCTTGGGTCTCAATTTCAAGAAAGTAGTTCTGCGCCTATGGCAAAACTATATAGTGCACCACGTAGCAAGCGCCAACGAGCGCGTAAAACAGTGCAACGGAAACGGGTTCGGGACAAGCAAAATGACTATGAACAGTGCGTTCCTGTTGTGAAAATAGTGCCTTCTGCAACTGCTCCTTGTAATAGTGCCCAGTACTGTGTAGCTAGTGACAGTAGACTTGTTGTAGATACTGAAAGTAATTTTAGTGCAGTAGCCTCGCATTGCGCGGACGCCTATCCGGCGGTAGTGCCATCTAGTGACAGTGTTGTTAATCCCCTGCGTGCCGAGTCTGAGCCGCTTCCTTCACTACGCGGCCCGCGCATACGCAGCAGACAAACCGTAGCAGACGTTGCCCACATTCGCGCACCTGTCGTGCGCCAGAAGCACAAACTTTTTGTAAATCTCTCCATAGAAAATAAGACTGTGCAATTTCAGCTCCATACTGGTTCCGCTGTTACATTAATTAATACAGATACTTATGAACTTCTGGGTTCGCCATAATTATCGCTGTGTCAACAAGTATTAACAGCTTATACAGGTCAACATATTCCCGTGCTAGGAACGTGTAGCCTGCCCGCCTCTTTTCACGGTGTCACAAAGACAGTTGCTTTTGTAGTTCTTCAGGCCAAATCTACACAGAACATTTTTGGACTAGATGCTTTTGACTTGTTTGGTATATCAATTCAAAGAGATGTGCTTCAAATTTCGTCAATAGTGCCTCAGGATAAAATCAATGCATTGTGTGACAAATATAGTGACCTGTTTTCGCCGGAACTAGGTTGTGCAAAAGACTTCGTGGCACATGTAACTTTAAAAGAATCTGCAGTTCCAAAATTTCGTAAAGCTAGACCAGTGCCTATCGCATTGCGTGATTCAGTTGCCGAAGAACTTAAACGTTGGCAAGATAGTGGGGTGATTTCTCCTGTTTCTGCGAGTCAGTGGGCCTCGCCTATAGTAATTATACCCAAGCCGTCAGGAAAACTTCGTCTCTGTGCGGACTTCAAATCAACAGTGAACAGTCAAACAATTGTAGACACTTACCCTCTGCCCAGACCTGAGGAACTGATGGACAAATTAGGACAGTCTCGCTTCTTTTCCAAGATTGATTTAGCAGAGGCATATTTACAGATTCCACTTGATGACGAGTCGAAAAAGTTTTTCGTCATTAATACTCACATGGGCCTTTTTCAATTTCAACGCCTACCCTTTGGCAGTTCTTCCGCCCCCGCTATTTTTCAGCGTTTTTTGGAACAGCTGACAGTTTCTGTACCGTGTTGTTCGAACTATTTAGATGATATTGTGGTATCCGGACGTACAGTTGAAGAACATTTAGCAAACCTGGAGTGCCTTTTCAAAGTTTTGACTGCAGCAGGTCTACGTTGCAATAAAGCAAAGTGTTCGTTTTTTCAAACTGAAATAGAGTACCTAGGCCATGTGATTAATGCCCAAGGAATCCATCCCTTACAGTCACATCTTAGAGCAATCAAAGACTTGCCTCCTCCTAAGAATGTGTATGAATTGCAAGCAGTAATAGGAAAGCTTAACTATTATTTCAGATTTATTCCCAATGCCTCTCAGATTGCGGCTCCACTGCATCACTTACGTAGGAAGAATGTTCCTTTTGTATGGTCTAAAGATTGCCAAGTTGCCTTTGACAAATTAAAGTCTGCACTACTCAGTGATGCATGTTTTATTCTTCGAAAATGGCGTGTTGTCAGATAGACTCCAAAGATGCTTCCGCTGTCGCAGATTTTCCTTTAAACTCTCGTCGGGTTGCACAGGAAACAGCTGCGGATCAGACCTCAGTGTGGTAGCACGTTTTGTTTGCTCAGGGTGGCCTGCCAGAGCCAAAGACATTGATCGGCCTCTGGTTCGACGTTATTTTGCACAACGTCATGCATTAAGTCAGGGTGTTCTGTTGTTACATACGGACAACGACCAAACAAGAGTGATTGTTCCTCGTTCCCTGCAACGAGAAGTGTTACGCCTCCTGCATCAAGGACATTGGGGTATTGTTAGGACAAAGCAATTGGCCAGACGTCATTGTACCTGGGTTGGTATGGACGCTCAGATAGAGAACATGACGTCACAGTGTACTGTTTGTGCGGAGCATCAGGCGGCTCCTCCGCAACGTTTCTCAGATTGGCCACGCCCCAAGGGACCATGGCAACGTTTACATATTGACTTTGCCGGACCTTTCTGGAATACGCGCTGGTTAATCGTTGTAGACGCTTTCAGCAAGTTTCCTTTTGTGATTGCCATGAACTCAACGACAGCTTCTAGTACAATCAGTGCCTTAACATCAGTGTTTTGCATCGAAGGCTTGCCTGACACTATCGTCAGTGACAATGGACCTCAGTTTGTTAGTGCGGAATTTCAACAGTTTTGTCGCGTGAATGGCATTCAGCATATCACCACCGCACCTTTTCACCCTCAGTCCAATGGTGAAGCAGAACGTTTCGTTCGAACATTCAAGTCTCACATGGAGAAGATGAAAGGTCAGCACTCCAGGCAGCAAGCTCTTCAAAATTTTCCTGTCTACGTATCGATGCATGCCACGTGACGGCCCGTCTCCTGCCGAGCTGCTACACGGCCGCCGTCACCGCACTCTCCTTCACCTGCTGCAGCCTCCCACGCACCGAGTCGGTTCGTATGGCGCTACGCGTTTTCAGGTTTCTACGCCGGTGCTGTACAGGGTGTTTGCTGGAAACAAGAAGAAACTATGGATGCCGGGCATCATTCAGCGCGTGCTCGGTCGCAATATGTATGTTGTACGTTCTTCCACAGGGTCGGAGCTGCGGCGCCACGCAAACCAATTGCGTCTGCATAGGCCGCGCGATCCTGTCTCCGGTTTCTTGATTCCAGACCCAGTTCACCGCCAGGGAGCACAACCACATCGTTCGTCCCCGGACTACGAGATCGTCCCGATGGAGTTCGACGCAACGCCGCCGCTGTTGCCGCCGCAGATGACAGCGTCACCGAGAGGGACTCCGGGACCGTGCGTGCCGCCGCCGCCTGGGCCACGCACCTCAGAAGAAGATGAAGATGACCTGCTCCCTCTGGGCGGGGGGGGGGGGGGGGGTCCGCCCTTCCCCAGGTTTCGGTGGGTTCCCTGGAGGATCGCAAGGCGGATGCCGGGGCGCGGACGGCGTCTCGATCCCAGCCTCAGCTACGACGCCCGTCCCACCAGTAACGCCCCCGCCCAGGCCCTCCTCCCAGTGCCGTCGCCTTGGCCCTCAGCCCTACGCCACGACGGCGCGGCGGTTTGGGGGGGAGGGGTGTGGTGTCGCACAAGTACAAAGTGCGCGCCACCTACTTTCGCCGCGCGCCGCCATGCACGCACGGCGCGGCGTTCTCACGACGACAGCCACGAGCGCCCTCTGCTGCAACCCCGCTCGTGGCCACCACGGAAAGACCGGTCACTTCGGACGGAGATAGCAACCAGTTAGGACCTTCGTAATCAGATAGGCACCAGTGAAGACTTTGCTATCGTACAGGCACTAGGCAGGCCTCTAACAACTATGTATCAACATTCTGCAGTACTATGTAAAAGTTAAGTATTGTTACATTCTGTGCAATATATATCTCTTTCTAATTTACTCTAGTGTTTATAGTTTCTGGCTGCTCCCCTCCGTACCTGCACCAGCGTGCTATTTTTGTTCCTGTGTCGGGCTCATTCCACTCGGCCACCGACACCTACGACGAGGCTGGGACACAAAAGCGGCGACGAAGTTGGGACACAAAACATACAACCCATGTCGCCGGCCGCGGTGGCCGAGAGCTCTGCGGAGCGCCAGTCACAGTTCGCACGGCCACTACGGTCGGGGGTTCGAATCCCCCCTCGGGCATGGATATTTGTGCCGTCCTTAGTATTAGCTAGATCATAAGTAGTTTGTAAGTTTAGGGACTGATGACCCCGTAGTTAAGTCCCATAAGCTGTACAAAAATTTGAACATTTTTGAACAACCCATGTCTGTCAACTGATGTAGGAGACAGTAGGAAAAGCTTGCTGCCCTACAACAGGTTTCGCCAGATTTAATTGCCTCCAAAATTTACAGAACTATCAGATTAATAAGTCATGGTTGCAAAATACTAACACGAATTAGGTACAGGCGAATGGAAAAACTTGTGAAATCCGACCTCGGAGAAGATCAGATTGGATTTAGGAAAAATGTAGGAACACGGGAGGCAATACTCACATTACGACTTATCTTAGAAGATAGGCTAAGGAAAGGGAAACCTACGTTTTTAGCTTTTGACAATGTCGACTGGAATACACTCTTCCAAATTCTGAAGGAATCAGGGTAAAATATAGGGAGCGAAGAGTTATATTCAACCTATACATAAACCAGACAGCGATTATTAGAGCCGAGGGGCACGAAAGGGACGCAGAGGTTGGGAAGGGAGTAAGACAGTGTTGTAGCCTTTCACCAATGTTGTTCAATCTGTACATTGAACAGGCAGTGAAGGAATGAAAGGAGAAATTAAAGTACAGGGAGAAGAAAAAAAAGTTTGCCGTTTGTCGATGACATAGTAATTCTGTCAGAGATCGCAAAAGATCTGGAATAGCAATTGAATGGGATGGACAGTGTCTTGAAAGGAAGATATAAGAAGAACATTAACAAGAGTAAAACGAAGGTAATGGTATGCAATGTCAGCAAATCAGGCGATGCTGAAGGAATTAGATTAGGTAATGAGGCAATAAAAGTAATAGATGAATTTTGTTATTTGGGTAGTAAGATAACTTCTGATGGCCGAAGTAAAGAAGATATAAAATGCAGAATGGCTATGGGAAGAAAAGCGTTTCTAAAGAAGCGAAACTTGTTAATATTCAATATTAATTTAAATGTTAGGAAGTCCTTTCTGAAAGCATTTGTCTGGAGTGTTGCATTGTATGGGAGTGGAACGTGGACGATTAGGAATTCAGATAAAAATATGATATAAGCTTTTGAAATATGGTGCTACAGTCGAATGATGAAAATTAGATGGGTAGATCACGTAACTAATCAGGAGGTGCTTAGCCAAATCGGAGAGGAAAGGAGTTTCTGGCATATCCTGACTAAGAGAAGGGATAGATTGGTTGGGCACATACTGAGACATCAAGGAATTGTCAACTTAGCATTAGAAGGAAGCGTGTGGGGTAAACGTCGTAGGGGGAACTAACACTTTTATGGATCCGTACAAGTCCTAATCTTATTCTCGTGGTTTTTAGGCTAAATGTATCTTGGCGGCAGTAGAATCGTTCTGCAGTCCGCCTCACTGTGCACTGTGGTCGCGTCTCAGTGTTAACACGTACGCAGGGTGCCAATATGCATGAAGATATTATACACTGCTAGATGATCACACTTTGTCCATCATCCCTAAGAAGGCTTAGTGTTAGCACTCTGGGCTGTCCGTACGGATAGGATGTGCCTTTTGTTTTTCTAAATACTTTTGGCACACATTGTTGTATTACTGCTAGCATTAGACGTTTTCAGACACTCGACATTCTTATTTCTGTACTGCCGAATAGTTACAAGCCGACGTTTAAAGTTGTTACCGGAATCCTCGGAGACTGATAACCGTGGCTGTTTAGTGCCTTCCACAGCCCAACCCCCAACGAATCCTCGGAAAGTTTAAGATGTTGAACAGATCATCACACATTCAATAACGAAACTACCAACCAACTTATCGTTGGGAGAGATATGTCTGTCTCCACGGTGACTAAGACCAGAAACTAAAATTAGATAGAAATGAAAAATAAAGCTTAGTAATAAAGTTTGATTTATATGAAAATTTTTTAACGTTTGTGTCTCAAAAATTCGGAGATATTACTCCGAATACGTGGGCGCGCGAATTTTTCAGGTCACAGCACCTCGCGTTCTCTTCCACCAAGTGAGATGAGTACGATCTACAAGGAATTCCATTTTTACACACATGCAGAGATTTTTCTTTACCACAGCTTTTAGAAAGTCACATTCTTACGAGCTGTTTTAACACCTGCAAAAATTTATAGCGAACACACAAGTTAAAAATACTCCGATCAACTAGAACTTTATCAACACCAACCTACTATCGGTATACACCCGTCCAGCCGTCATCTGACGAGGAATGATTGCTGGTCAGATATACGCGCGGTGAATGTTCGCATCAGTGTGTATAATGGAGAATGAGTTCAACACAGGGCAACCTGCCCTGCCGTGAATGTCCGGAAAAAGAATTTCGCGTGATCGAGGCGTGCTGTGGTCCATGTTTCTAAAATGTGGCGAAATCAAGGTAGAATTTCATCCGAACGTCGAGTGGTTGGGCAGCCACCGCTCATTACAGATGTCGCACATCGTAGACTGGGCAAACTGCGAAAAAGGACAGGGAGTGAACCGTGGCGGAACTACCATGAGACATCAATGCTGATCAGAGTACAAGTGTGTCTAAACACACTGTGCACCGATCTTACGATGGGCCTCCCAGCCAACAGCTCATGTATATGTCAAAATTAATACCAAGACAATTTCAACTACCGCTGAAATGGGCACGTGACAATGGTCACTGGCCTTTGACGAATGGTCTGATAAACGCCGTTTTGTTCCTCATAATGCTGATGGAGGTTGCGAAAATGTTACCGTATAAGAGAACCCCCACTTCACATCAGTAGTACAAGATGCTGGGAACCAAATGAATGGAATGAACGAATATTATGTCCCATAACATAAACAGGGCGGTCGACATGAGTGTAGAAGTAACGTAGATTCACCATCCTTAACCTCGGCTACAAGGTATTACATAATGTTACACTACTGGCCATTAAAATTGCTACACCAAGACGAAATGCAGATGATAAACGGGTATACATTGGACAAATATATTATACTAGAACTGACATGTGATTACATTTTTACGCAATTTAGGTGCATAGATCCTGAGAAATCAGTACCCACAACTACCTCTGACCGTAATAACAACCTTCATATGCCTGGGAATGAAGTCAAAGAGATTATTGATAGATCTGAAGCATTGAATTAAAATTTGTGGTGCGGCCGGGAATCGAACCCGGACCTCCACGCTTACTATGCAGACGTCTTAACCGTTAGACTACCACACCCCTAACGATTAAGGCGCCTCGGAATAGTCTATGTACGATTTCCCTCCACAACACAAACTAATTCAGCTTCTTTGTTCCAAAGATAATTGCCACTACTGCCAAGGCTCTCCATGCAGCGGAATAGCACCTCAGCAATGGACATGGTGGAACAATCCTATTATAGTGATATAAATATCAATTAAATACAATGAAAGAATACCTGAGACGGATTTACGTCTCAAATATGTCAAAGACATTATTGATAGATCTGAAGCATTGAATTAAAATTTGTGATGCGGCCGGGAATCGAACCCAGACCTCCATGCTTACTAGGCAGACGTCTTAACCGTTAGACTACCACACCAGCACCGATCAAGGCGCCTCGGAATAGTCTATGTACGATTTCCCTCCACAACACAAACTAATTCAGCTTCTTTGTTCCAAAGATAATTGCCACTACTGCCAAGGCTCTCCATGCAGCGGAATAGCACCTCAGCAATGGACATGGTGGAACAATCCTATTATGGTGATATAAATATCAATTAAATGCAATGAAAGAATCCCTGAGACGGATTTACGTCTCAAATATGTCAAAGACATTATTGATAGAATAATAACGGTTAAGACGTCTGCCTAGTAAGTATGGAGTTTATGAAGAGACTGAGTGGCGTATTGTGACGAGCCAGTTGCTCGGCCACCATTGACCAGACGTTTTCAATTGGTGAGAGATCTGAAGAATGTGTTGGCCAGGGCAACAGTCGAACATTTTCCGTATCCAGAAAGGCCAGTACAGATCCTGCAATATGCCGTCGTGTATATCCTGCTGAAATGTAGGGTTTCGCAGGGATCGAATTTAGGGTAGAGCCACGGGTCGTAACACATCTGAAATATAACGGCCACTGTTGAAAGTGCCGCCGATGTGAACAAGAGGTGACCGAAACGTGTATCCAATGGCACCCCATACCATCACGCCGGGTGATACGCCAGTATGGCGAAGATAAATGCACGCTTCCAATGTGCGTTCACCGCGATATCGCCAAACACGTATGCGACCATCATGATGATGTAAACAGAACATGGTTTCATCTGAAAACATGATGCTTTGCCATTCGTGCACCCAGTTTCGTCGTTGCGTACACCATCGCAGGCGCACCTGTCTGTGATGCAGCGTCAAGGGTAACCGCAGCCATGGTCTCCGAGCTGACAGTCCATGCCGTTGCAAACGTCGTCGAACTGTTTGTGCAGATGGTCGTTGTCTTGCAAACGTCGCCATCTGTTATAGCCATGCGGATATGATGCCTGTCATCTCGACTGCTAGTGATACGAGGCCGTTGGAATCCAGCACGTCGTTTCGTATTGCCCTCCTGAACCCACCGATTCAAAATTCTGCTAAGAGTCAATGGATCGTGACCAACGGGAGCAGCAATGTCGCGATACGATAAACCGCAATCGCGATAGGCTATAATCCGACCTTTATCAAGGTCGGAAACGTGATGGTACGCATTCCTCGTCCTTACACGAGACATCACAACGTTTCACCAGACAACGCCGGTCAACTGCTGTTTGTGTAAGAGAAATCGGTTGGAAACTTTCCTCATGTCAGCACGTTGTCGTCACCGGCGCCAACCTTGTGTGAATGCTCTGATAATCTAATCATTTGCATATCACAGTATATTCTTCCTTTCGGTTAAATTTGGCGTCTGTACCACGTCATCTTCGTGGAGTAGCAATTTTAATGGTCAGGACTACTCCCAAAGATGGATAAAGAAACTGGAATATACCGATGTTGATTTCGACGAGGAAGGTCAACACTAGACACGGTTTTCAACCTACCCCAAATTTCGGTGAAAACGTTGAATATATAATTGAAACGAATCACCTCTTTATTCACTTATGGCTGTATACGACAGCATCAATAGAAGCGATTTTTTATGTCTTACAGGAGACGAGGATACACGGAAAACTCCTGAGAATGCTTAAAATGATAATATCTGACGTAAAACGCTGCACTCAAGGAAATTACTTAGACTCCCTGGAAATTTAAAAAAAATGCTCCATGTCAAGGAAATGCATTATTAATGTAGCTTCCGAGAAGGTGAACAGGGAAGCACGCCCACAGACTTCTCCAAGTCAGTGCAGATTTTAACATATGCAGGCAACATAGCACGGACTACCAGCACTGAAACAAGCTTTTATAGCCTTAAGGCAAACAAGTAAGAAAATGGTTCTTATGATAAATGAAGGTAAAAGTAAATTCATAGCCTGTGAAAAAGCATATCAACCCAATATGCCGTCAACTTTCAGTGTAAGTGGATACACATTTAAAAGAATTGATAGTTTCAAATATCTTGGTTAGACAGTCACATGCTTTAATGACATCTCAACTACAATTAAAATTACACTGATTTCAGCAAATAATGTACATTTCGCCTTGAGTAATTTGTTACGGTTAAAACACTTCAGCCGCCCAACAAAATTTATTAATCTCTTGTTAGACCAGTTCTCACTTATGCTGCGGAACCATGTCCCTTGACAGAACCCAAGGCAAGTCTGCTAGACGGAGTTGAGAGGCAAGTTTTGCGAAGAATAATTAGCCCTGTGCATGGCAGAGAACAGTGAAGGAAAAGGTACAATGCAGAATTGTACACTATATATGCCGCCTCTTCTGTAACAAAATCATACGATCAGAAAGGATAAGACGGGCAGGTCATGTGACATGAATGGTGTCTGAGGTTATCCAGGAGGACAAGGTCGAGGTCGACCTCGAGCGAGATGGCTGGATGGAGTGGAAGAAGATCTGCCGCAGCTTGGATGCAGAAATTGTAGGAGGGAGGATGCGGAAGATCGTTAGGAAGGCCAAGATTCACCCTGCACCTGCTGCGGGGAAAATTCAAGTGCTATTCCACAGGTCCAGTTGAGCTCGTCCAAGACATTGTAAACTGGATGCAGGCCACATACTCTCCTTCATGACAATCATGTTTCCCAATGGCAGTACCGTTGAACAAGATGATGTGTCATGTCACGAGACCAGGAGTGTGATAGAGCGATTCCAGCAACACAGATCTGAATCCGACGATACACATATGGGATGTAACTCAACATGACATCGGAGCTCATCGCCGACATTTTCGGAATTGACGAGAAAAAAATTAAATTGAAATCTAACTAAAAATAGAATAAAAATCTAATTAACATCTCAGGTTGCAAAAAGTACAGCAGCTAAATGCAAATAACATACTGCTATAAAGTATCATTATATAATAACAGTTATGCTAGATGTTATATATGTCGCTAGACCATCATAGCTGTAAGTAGATTTTTTTTACATGTGTAACTCATTTACAATACACAAAAAGTAATTTATTTTATTCTTACATAATCGCAGGCACTTGAAAATGGCAAACTGCTGAAACAGCTGTTGTATAATAAATAAAAAATATCAATTTTAGCAGTGATCTGGACCTCTTAATAATAAGACAACACAAAGGATTCTAAATCAGCTGATTGGCTGCAGTAATGAAGGAGTTGTAGATGTTGTAAAATCCTTTATTTTCCTCTTTACGCTGACGCGTTTTGGGCCCAGCCCATCATCAGAGCACCTGGTGACACAGTACAGGATACAGTACATATAGGGAAAGAAACCACAAGCTACGAAATAAAGAGGCAGATTTGTCTATTTTGCATACTGGTACGAAGGGTATTACCCTAGATATCCTTGAAAATTTAGAAATTTGGACTAGTTATCATAATAATAAAGAATGTTTACTAAATGACCAAATTTTTGGTTCCAGACAGTGGTATTTCGATCTGTTTCACAACCTAGGTTTTCTTGAATATTTTTTTACTCTTTTCCTGTGCGAAGGTTTCTCTAAGTTTATTCTGTTAGTTGTCCTTTCATTAGATATTGGTAGTACGTTTACTTCTTCCCCTCTTGAGGAGAGATTTTGTATCCGCCATATTCATGACGTTGTGCACATTCAAGAATATCCTAAAAAAGAGAAGTACATGTTGTAAATAGGTTGTTTTATTGTCTGACAATTATTTCCCATTATTGAAAATGTTTTAAACTAACTCGCCGTTCAGCTCTTTTTATCTTTGTAAATTATGGTAACTTCTGTGGCCATACATAGAGGGCGCCTAAGCTACGCCTAAGTTGCTCAATAGCATACTTTCCATTCAGTGGTGTTGTATGTGATCCATCGAGCTAGCAACTTGTACAAGTACAGCTGATGTTGGCCGTTAATGTATTATGAGTTTTTATATGCATCTTTTTCCGTTCTCAATTCAGGAGAGGTATGTGCCTTATAATTGTAAATACCAGAGATTGGTTTTTAAAAAAATTGGTCTTTGTAACTATTTTTACCTATATATATTGTATCCTGTGCTTTGTCACCAGGGTCTCCGATGATGGGCTGGGCCCGAAACGCACCAGCGTAAAGAGAAAAATAAAGGATTTTACAACATCTACAACTCCTTCATTACTGCAGCCACTCAGCTTTTTTAGAATCCTTTCTCTTCTCATATAAATAATGGCTGCCTACCTCTACCAGGACTTTAAGTCCGATTTGCAATCTTAATAATATGTCCTTTAGTGACGTGAATTGGTTGACATGTTGTATGCAAATGAGATGCCAACCTCTAGCGACCTCGCAAGGCCTCATTGTTTCCATGAGAAGAAGCGTCCCGCCGGCTATCCGTACGAAAGATGTACACAGGTGTGACAATTCCACCTATTAGAATAGGACCGCCACAACCAAAACACAAGTTCTGATAGACAATACATATTTCATCACCTGATTTGCTGATGTAGAAAAAACCGTAGTGTTGATCATCTTCTTCACAGTACCCATGTTGACATGAAAATATTTAATTATGGCAACCTGGTTTCTTTGGTAGTACATAGAAGTACAGTGCTTCATGTTTCACTTCTATTTATTCTCTTCCAAACGACATAGTTTGCATCGGCATAAAAAAGAATAAATGGGTACTACAACGTGGTGTAACAGTCACTGAGACTGAGTCAGCTAAAGACTGTGAGTAACTAGCACTTGGCCAAAATAAGACGAAATAAAGACTGATTGTGATTCGTCGCACTCATATTTAAAGATAATTCTAGGTTATAGAAAGTCCCAGAAAAAGTTGGTACAATTAAGTACCCGAATTGTTCTTCCGAGATTAGACGTATACAGGGTGGTCCATTGATAGTGACCGCGCCAAATATCTCACAAAATAAGCATCAAACGAAAAAAATTACAAAGAATATAACTTTTCTAGCTTGAAGGGCGAAAACAGATGGTGCTATGGTTGGCCCGCTAGATGGCGCTGCCGTAGATCAAACGGATATCAACTGCATTTCTTTATTACATATTCGTTTGGAACGTCAATAAATATGAATGTTTTATTTGGAACACTTTTTCGCTTTGTGATAGATGGCGCTGTATAAGTACGTGGTATCCCGTAACATTTCGCCATTGCGGACGGTATTTGCTTCGTGATACATTACTCGTGTTAAAATGGACTGTTTGCCAATTGTAGAAAAGCTCGATATGCTATTTATGTATGGGTGTTGTGATTGAAATGCCTAACGGGCCTGTGGTATGTATTTTGATCGTTATCGCGAAAGGCATCATCCAAGTGTCCGGACCTTTCGTCGGATAGTTACGTTATTTGAAGTTGACAAGAAGTGTTCAGCCCCAAGTAAAACGTCAACCACGACCTGAAACAAATGATGACGCCCAAGTCAGTGTTTTAGCTCAGTTGCGGCTAATTCGCACATCAGTAGCAGACAAATTGGTACAAGAATCGGAAATCTGAGAAACGTCCGTGTTGAGAATTCGACATGAACATAAATATCACCCTTCTATGCACCAGGATTCCCTTGGCGAAGACTTTAAACGTCGTGTACAGCTTTACCACTAGGCAAAAAATAAATGACGGGACGTAACAGTTTCTTTTTTAACGCGTTCTGTTTAGTGACGAAGCGTCATTCACAAACAGAGGTAACTTAAATCGTCATAATATGCACTATTGGTCAACGGAAAATCCACGATGGCTGCGACAAGTGGAACATCAGCGACCTTGGCGGGTTAATGTATGGTGCGGTTTTATGGGAGGAAGGATAATTGGCCCCTATTCATCGATGGCAATCTAAATGGTGCAATGTATGCTGATTTCTTGCGTAATGTTCTAGAGATTTTACTACAAGATGTTTCACTGCATGACAGAATGGCGATGTACTTTCAACATGATGGGTGTCCGGCACTTGGCTCGCTTGCAGTTGCAGCGGTCTTAAATGGAATATTTAATGACAGGTGGATTGGTCGTGGAAGCATGGCCCGCACCTTCACCGGATCTTACATGACAGGATTTCTTTCTGTGGGGAAAATTTAAGGATATTTGTTATATTGATTCACCGACAACGCTTGAAAACATGCGTTAGCGCATTGTCAATGCATGTGAGAACTTTGCCGAAGGCGATTATTCGCTGTTGAAAGGAATTTCGTTACGCGTATTGCCAAGTGCATTGAAGGACATCATTTTGAGCATTTATTGAAGCCATGAGGTAATTACAGGTAATCACGCAGTAACAGCAAGCGTTCCCATAATGTATGATTATTTTACAAAAGTACACGTACCACATTGGAACAACCGAAATAAAGTGCAAACGTACCTACGGTCTGTGTTTTAATTTAAAAAACCTACCTGTTACCCACTGTTCGTCTAAAATTGTGAGCAATATGTTTGTGAATATTACAGCGCCATCCATCACAAAGCGACAACAGTATTCCAAATAAAACATTCGTATTTATTTACGTACTAGACAAATATCGTTTTTATAAACGATTTAGGAGACAATCTGAGTAGCTCTCGTAGAGTGTTCGCGAATGATGCTATCGTTTATCGGTTAGTGGAGATAACAGAGCATCAAACGCAACTGCAAAGCGATTTAGACAAAATTTCTACACACTGCGAAAATTGGCAGTTGGCCACTAAAAGAAATCCGCTGAACTTCAATTACACGATAAATTAGTCAAACCTAAAGGTCGTAAACTTTTCCAAATACCTAGAACAACTTAGGCTGGAGAGAATTTAAAATATCGTGGGGAAGGCGAACCACAGGCTCCGTTTCATTGGCAGAACGCTTCGAAGATGCAACAGCTCCACCAAAGAGACTGCCTACAATACTCTTGTGCGTCTTCTCGTAGAGTACCGTTGCCCAGTGTGGGACTCCCACCTGGTCGGACTGACCGAAGACATTGAGAAGGTTCAGAGAAGGGAAGCTTGTTTCGTTTATCTCGTTACAAAGGGGGAAGCGTCACGGAAATGTTGCACGATTTGAGGTGGAAATCATTAAAGGAACGACGTTATTCGTTGCGGTGAAATCTATTTGCGAAATTTTAATCACCGACTTTCACTCTGGAAATATTTTATTAGCAGCCATCTATACATAGGGAGACATGACTGTCCCAATAAAATAAGAGAAATCAAATCGAAAACCGGATGATTTAGGTGTTCTTTTTTTCCGCGCGCTATTAGAGAATGGAACGGTATAGAAAGGTTGTCAAAGTTTAATGAACCCTCTGACAGGCACTTAAATTATGATTTGGGGCGTATCTTTGTAGATGTAGATAACCAGGGAAAGATAGATACCGCCTGCAGGAAAATAAAAGAGATATTTGGAGACAAGAAAAGCAGCTGTATGAATAACAAGAACTCAGACGGAAAACCAGTACTAAGCAAAAAGGGGAAAGCTGAAATGTGGAAGGCATATATAGAGGGCTTGTACAAAGGAAATAAACTTCAAGGTGGTATTCTAGAAATGAAAGACAAAGTGGAGGAAGAGGAGATAGGAGATACTATACTGCGAGAAGAATTTGACAGGATCGGTTAACTAAAAATGAAATAGAAAACTTGCAGGTGTGCTATGGGCATGCAATTAGGAGAAATAAAGAAAATCTGGAAGCAATGAAGAGAGATGTTTGGGCCATATTCTTCCTTAGGTCCTCTACTGATGATAAGCCATGTATTGCATTGTGTCCATCACGAGAAAATTCCTGGTGCAAATAAAGTAGGGCTCAGGCAACTGGAGAATCTTATTCTCACCAGCATTCTCTTCCTGCTTCTGTTATTACAGCAATTAAAGCTATTTTCATAGACCTAAGGAAATGTCTGCATGGGCAGACACATAACCCAAATGATTGTTTCAACAGCATAATTTGGAACCGCCTTCCTAAAACTGTGTTTGTAGGCATGCACACAATGAAACTAGGAGTTTATACTACTGTTATAATATTCAGTTGTGGTAATGTTGGAAAGTGTTGGGTACTGAAAAATCTTGGAATTAATCCTAGTGATGATCACTGGGCTGCAACATAGCTATAAAATGAGGATAGCCGACGCAGACAGGTCTGCATCTAATATGGCCATAAAAGCAAGACAAACATCCAGGAAGGTGAAAAAAAAAGCTGGAAGACCTGCTACTGGACAAAGAACGGCCATCATATGCGGCAGGACAGTTTTAATTCTCTGTAAGTAACAAATTTTAAAAGTTTTTCTTTAAAGCCAATTTCCTGCATTCTAAAATTTTCAGTACATATGCCCCATTATATCAAAAACTATCATAGATAATTGAATGAAATTTTCAGAGACTCTGCATAACATAAAAATTCACGTCTGGTACTACATTTATTAATATTCCCCCATTAGGAACTTCACAAAATATTTTATGGAAAAAAACCCTTAATAAATTTTATAAAGTATTTCTTAAAAACTATAAATTGGTTAAGTAGTTTTAGTACAGTTGATTCTATTAGCATCATGTAACATACAGTAAAATATTAAGATCTTGCATAAAACAGTTTTGTTTCCTTTTTTTTCAGAAATGGGCCTAAATTAACATGGGTTAGGTAAGCAGGGTGTGGCCCCTTTAAAGTACCATTCCATTCTTGCTAACTTTGATCATATTAATCTCAACTGACTTTACCTCCTCGTAGCTCCGTCTTTCAAGAAGATTAATTCTCCTCAATTATATATTTCTAAATTTTATTTAACGACACTTTTTTTTTTAAAAAAAAGGATTAACTATCTACAATGATCATTACCGCCGAAAATATTATTCCATTCTATTTGTTCATACGCAAATGAATGATACGACTGATAGTGATTTTCAGTTTTGTAATACAAGCCGCAACTTTCAGTTGTTTTCTCTGTGGCACCGTGCTATCACCCACGACCAGTTCACTTCGCCACTTCACAGTGTATCTCTCTATGCTTACATAGAAGGTCTGTCACAGCCCGATGACTCTGATTGAATAACTTAAGTTTTATTTCTTCCATTGTACACCTTCATTTCCTTGGCGATCTACTTTAAGTCTTTTGACTTTTATTTTACCAACTGGCATTAGTGCGCCGCCCCCAACCCCCTTTACGACATACTATCAGTATTTGACCGCATCCACAAATTCCAACATGTCCCTCTCTCTGTCCTTAGGTTTCATGGTCAATATAGTAATCAAAATTACGCGCCTATTTGTCCCATATTCTAACGTCTCAGGTTTTAATTCTGAATGACAATGATAATTTCTGTCGGACTGGTTCCATATAGCCGCACATATTTCATTAAATGTTAATCAGATGACAGATGAAAGAAATTAGTACGTTGGGAGTCCGTAATGAATTTTCATATGAAAAAATTGTAAGTATAAATCTGTTCAATCCCTGTCCTGTTTATCACTTTATTATTGCTTTATTTTTAATTCGTTTTTATTGTTTTAGTGCAGTAACACCTGAAGGTGCGTCTTTAAAAACGTGATACCGGTCGTGGATGTGTAAAACAAGGATCTTGATAATAATAATAATAAAAACTGATGCTGTTCCGGAATTTATTATTTAATTTATTGGATGACAACCTTTGACGTTGTTCTATCAATATTTAAAATTTTACCATCATTTAGAACAGTTGATAAATTCATATAAGAAAATATATCCCTAAAAAGGCTGTTGTGTTAACAAGATTAGAACTAGCAAGGAAAGGACTTGGGCTCGAACATATCAGAATTGCAAATTATTGATATAGGAGGGGAAGAAAGTAGGATTAGGAAATGAAGGAATCACAATGCTGCAGTAAGGCATTGAAATGAAGCAATGGCGACAAGTGAAAATGTGAGCCGGGCCGGGAATCGAACCCGGGTCTCCCGCTTCGGGCCAGCGGTCGCCTTAACCACTTGGCTACGCGTGGTCGCCTCCCGTCCGTCTCAAATTCCCGCAGGCTGTAGCGGGCCTATCGTTCATGCCCTCTTACACTCGCCATTACGGATTCCGGTGCGAGGTCCAATGTATGACCGCATCTGCGGTGAAGTAATGTCAGAAAGAACAAACACAACACCATTATAATAAATATCTTAATTGGTTACAGGACCAATGTCAATGTACTGGTGGATGCCTTGTTTCTGCAAAACTCTGCAGTCATGCTCTAGTTAGCGCTGGAGATGTACTAACGCCTTCAATGAGTTCATCAGTTCTTCGTCATATCATCCCTGTTATAGTATAACGGTGGTTCGATGAACCCTCTGCCAGGTACTTAATTGTGATTTGCAGAGTATCCCATATAGATGTAGATGTATATCATCATTATTTGTCTCCAAAATGAAACTTCACTCTGCAGCGGAGTGTGCGCTGATATGAAACTTCCTGGCAGATTAAAATTGCGTGCCGGAACCGGGACTCGAACCTGGGACCTTTGCCTTTCGCGGGCAAGCGCACTACCGACTGTGCTATCCCGACACGACTCACGATGCCGCCTCACAACTTCACAACATCCCTTAGGCTGTGGCTAAGCCATGTCTCCACCGTATCCTTTCTTCCAGGAGTGCTAGTCTTGCGTGTTTGCAGGAGAGCTTCTGTGAAGTTTGGAAGGTAGGAGGCGAGGTACTGGCGGAAGTGAAGTTGTGAGGCGGCATCGTAAGTCGTGTCGGGATAGCACAGTCGGTAGTGCGCTTGCCCGCGAAAGGCAAAGGTCCCACGTTCGTGTCCTGGTTCCGGCACGCAATTTTAATCTGCCAGGAAGTTTCATCATTATTTGTGTTACAAGAGTATCTGTTTCTGACTTATGCTCATATTTCTGCGCAGAAGTAGATGCCAGAAACATGCAAATGATTCATTTTCTACTCCAATACCATATTCACGAATAAGGAATCTTCGTAACTTCATCCCAAACAATCGCAACAATAGCACACTGCCTAATCATTTTCTGTGGTAGGTTCAGATTTTTGATTGCCAATCGCCGGCCCTTCTGACGCTTCACTACACAAATGACGTCACAAAACGCAACTTGAAAGGCACACTGCACCGCCCCTACTGGTCCCGACTGGCGTACCGGCAGGTCAATGTGCCACAGTGGCACACGCAGAGGCCTCAACTGACGAGTACAAATGTTCAGATGTTTGTATAGTCTATGGGACTTAACTACAGGGTCATCAGTCCCTAAACTTACAAACTACTTATGAACTAACTAAGACTAAGGACGGCACAAACATCCATGCCCGAGGGGGGATTCGAACCCCCGACCGTAGTGGCCGTGCAGACCGTCACTGGAGTGCCTCGGCCACCGCGGCCGGCTGACGAGTTTGCAGATGTGGTAGTAACACTTCTGCAATGATGTACGTTTATATTGTCTCTCACGCGAATTTGGTGTATTGAAAGAATCTTTTTTCTTCACTTGTATGTTTTGACGGTTCGTAGTGGAGTTTTTTTTTTTTTTTTTTTTTTTTTTTTTTTGACCCAAAATCGTTAATTGCATAAAATGAGTTTCTCTATTATCACCTAAATAGATATTGTTGAGCATTGTTACATGACCACTAGATCTCACTGAAATTTACAAGGCCATTGCAATGATGTATATTATAATTTAATTTTTGTAAGAAATGTGATTTTTCCAGTTTCTTTCGAAAGTCGCTAAATACCTATATTTGTTGCTATATCGATTGTGATACCTTCTTTAATTCCATGTTCAATCCCATAACAATTATTATGTGTTTTAATATTTGTTATATTCCTCCATTTTTGTAAAATACAATTTTTTGCAAAGATTGTCTATGGTATTTTTTAATTTATAGTGTTTTTCTTTGTTGATTTAGAAACAACAATAACAGAAATACAGTGGCAATGAACAGAAATAGCAGTAATGAGTATATCATTATTTTCAATACTACATAAAGAATTAAATCAAATGCTTAGCCGCGGCGGAGTGGCCGAGGGCCTTGAGGCGTTATGCTGCGATGCGCGAATCCGTTAACCGTCGGCAGTTCGAACCTCCCCTCGGGCATGGATTTTTGTGTTGTATTTAGTATAAGTTAGTTTATAAGTAGTTTGCAAGTTAGGGACTGATGACCCCGCAGTTAAGTCCCATAAGCTTAACATTTGTTTTTAAATGATTGATACAAAAAGTATTGCATTGTACAATCATATTGTTACTTTCAGATTCTCCTTCTACATATTATTTGTATAGGACATTTTGGTAAAACTGTTTTTGTGTTATCAGGAATCAAAATAATTTAGGAAGGCTGACACATATTTTTTTCTTTTCTTTACTAGCTATATTTTGTTTTAGTAAGAGAATGGATGTTAACACTGTTGGATAGCATGGTTTTAACCGCTTCTGTAGCGCCAGAGTATGATTCACTTACTAACATATCAATTTTCTCTACTTTCACGTATGAGATAGCACACTGCCTAATCATTTTCTGTGGTAGCTTCAGAGTTTTGACAGTCCAATCTGTGTTTAGAACTCTGAGAGTACCAAGTTCTTCTAAAATATCGTAGTATTATTTAGGCGAGAAGTGAAAACTTTCATTTCTATTTCCGTTAAACCAACCTAACTAAAGGACTGGTGTCGGTAAGAGGTGTCTTATATGACAGATTGAAACATTTTAAAACATGTGCTTTTATTTTGATTAGGACTGACATTTGAGTCCAATTTTTTTCTCGCTTCTCAGCGTCCCTTGAACATTTTATTAACTGTGAGATCTGACGACAAACTGTCTCTCGTAGTCTTCCTAGGGGGACTCTGTCTGCATTTATAGTTGTTTTCTATCACTCATAATGGCAATAGTTAGCTCCTTATGATGCTTGCCTTTTTTGCCGCCTACTCTTCTACCTTTGGCAACCAGCCTTCTTCATGGAACGTGCTTATATTCTATAACCTATCCTCTGACATGCCAGATACTCTTTGGAGAATGGTTGCATGATTAGAAACCAATTCACCATTAGTTTTTATAAAGGTGTACTTCACGGTCACTGTTTTATTCCTTTCTGCATTTTGGGTAACCACTTCTCTGTGCTGAGATGAATAACTATTAAGAAATTTTAACAGGAACTTATCTTGATTTATTTTAATTAATTATGTCATAAGCTGATGAAAATGTGAAATATCGTCTTAGCAGAGTTCAGCAGTTTTCATTCTGTCATTCCTTTATCTTTTGAAAATGAAAGCCCAAGTCCATGAGTGCATTTCAAGAAGGGTTACTTTTTTATTCTTTTTCATATATTGTTTTTAATTTTTTTTTTTTTTTTTTTTTTTTTTCTTTTTTTTTGCGTTCCATGAAATGCTACGCTGTTCTTGAAATATTGTTTGACCCTTATACTGTTTTCAGACTGACAAGAATCATTATCTTGTAGCTTCTTCTTGAAATACTTTTTTGTAGTAGTGAAAGTGGGCATAAAGTATATACTTGTCCAAAAATGAATTCCGGTTGCATTGCTATTGGCGCCAGGAAATTTTTTTCCACCAATAACATTGCTTAAGACAACCGTAATATCCTACTCCATTACGTTTACTGGTTACTGCAGAGAGATAGCTGAGACACTATAGAGCAATGTTATGTTGCATTTGTCGACTTTTGCTATACCTTTGAGAATGCATATATTGTGTTTTGATAAAACCACCTAATATTCATTTAAGGAGTAGTCGACTTTTGCTGAAACTTGGTTCAAAGATTGATGTAAAAGGTCAATATTATGCCTTTACCATCCCTAACTCAGTTCTGAAGAAAACGCAACTTTTTTGTTGGTCATGTGCAGAAAAAAAGAGAATTGATGATTAATTCATTAGTATATTAATTTAGCACAGGTCGGTTTTAATTAGCTTTCATTATCACCAATTTCTGCAGTAGTTAGGAGTTTGTACTGCATTACGCGCTAGTGTGTAGTGGTACAACGTTATGATATGAACTTTGACGCTGAATTCCCCTCCACTTAGCTGTTTGATCTGTAGCGCTATTAGTTCCGTTTGTTTAGTTTCCGAGACCAATTAGGGAGATTTATCATCAAATGTTAATGTCACGCAGATGTAATATCAGTTATCTGTCACATGCGATATTACTGAAGCGTACACCACAAGCCACCAACACTTTCACGTCTAACGCAGCGAGAGATATCACATTGCGTTCTTGCTGTGTTTAGACATACACGAGTATGGAAACAATCTGAAAATGAATAAGTCATCATTCTCGAGTAATATTTTGTGTCCGTTCACTTTGGAAACAATCTGAAAATGAATAAGTCATCATTCTCGAGTAATATTTTGTGTCCGTTCACTTTTCCTTCGCATGCCTTGTGTGAATGTGATAAATAATAGCGGGGAAACTGAAAGTATTCGTTGCTTCCACATCCTTACGACTGACGAGATTAACACTTTTTTTTTTAACTTGCTAGTATGCTCATACAGATGATTGTAACTAAAGTTGCATTTAAATTCTCTTTAATACTAAAATTTTCATTTAAATTAACATGATATAGTATTTATTTACATGTACATGTAGATGTACATGAAGATGTAGATGAAGGTGAAATAGGAGATACTATACTGAGAGAAGAATTTGACACAGCACTGAAAGACGTAAGTCGAAACAAGGCACCTGGAGTGAACGACATTCCCTCGGAACTACAGAAGTCTCTGGGAGAGCCAGCCATGGCAAAACTATTTCATCTGGTGCGTAAGTGTATGAGACAGAGTAAATACCCTCAGACTTTAAGAAAAATGTAATAATCCCCATTCCAAAGACAGCAGAATCAGACAAGTGTGAAAATTACAGAACCATCAGTTTAATAAGTCATAGTTGCAAAATGTTAACACGAATTATTTACAGAAAGATGAAAAACCTGGTAGAAGCCGACCTTGGGGAAGACTAGTTTGGATTCAGGAGAAATGTAGGAACACGGGAGGCAATCCTCACTTATCTTAGAAAATATATTAAGGAAAGGCAAACCTACACATCTAGCTTTTGTAGATTTGGAGAAAGCTTTTGACAATGTTGATTGGAATACACTCTTTCCAATTCTGAAATCAGTAGGAGTAAAATATAGGAAACGGAACATTATATACAACTTGTACAAAAACCAGACAGCATTTATTAG
Source organism: Locusta migratoria (assembly GCA_026315105.1). Taxonomy (NCBI): domain Eukaryota; kingdom Metazoa; phylum Arthropoda; class Insecta; order Orthoptera; family Acrididae; genus Locusta; species Locusta migratoria. The sequence continues at coordinate 151,427,723 of CM048746.1, read as the reverse complement.
AGTTCAAGGGCACGAAAGAGATGCAGAGGTTAGAAAGGGTGTAAGACAATGTTATAGCCTTTCTCAATGTTGTTCAGTTTGTACTTTGAGCAAGCTATAAAGGAAAGCAAGGAGACATTTGGAATAGGGATTAAAGTTCAGGGTGAAGGAATAAAAACCTCGCGTTTTACTGATAACATTTTAATTCTGTCAGAGACAGCTAAGGACCTGGAGGAGCAATTGAACGGAATTGACAGTGTGTTGAAAGGAGCATATTAGATGAACTTTAACAAGAGCAAAACAAGAGTAATAGAATGTAGTCTTAGAACATTAGGCGATGTTGATGGAATTAACTTAGGTAACGAATCAATAAAGGTAGAAAATGAGTTTTGTTAGTTGGGCAGTAAAATAACATATGATGGTCGTAGTACAGAGGATATATAATGCAGACAGGTAATGGGAAGAAAAACATTTTTGAAAAAGAGAAATTTGTTAACGTCAAATATTAATTTAAGCATAAGAAAGTACTTTCTGAAGACATTTGTGTGGGGGTTTTCCTTGTATGGGAGTGAAACATGGACGATGAACAGTGCGGACAGGAAGAGGATAGAGGCTTTTGATATGTGATGTTACAGAAGAATGCTGAAGATTAGGTGGGTCGATCGCGTAACTAATCAGGAGGTACTGAATTGGGGAGAAAAGGAATTTCTGGCATACCTTGACACAGAGAAGCGATCGATTGATAGGACACATTCTTAGACATCAAGGAATTGTGAATTTAGTGTTGGAGGGAAAGGTGTGGGTTAAAAATAACATAGGGAGACCAAGAGATGAATATAGTAAGCAAATTGAAATGGATGCAGGCTGCCGTTCTTATGAGGAGATGAAGAGGCTTGCTCAGGATAGAGTAGGGTGGAGAGCTGCATCAAACCAGTCTTCGCACTGAAGACTACGACGGTATTTATTTTAAAGGACTTGTGAATAAATAATGAGTTTATCCCATACGCTTGTTGAAGCAATTTCTGAATGTTCATATGACCCTATTCAGCACTAGTAATCCCATTCTCAAGGTCCTTGCTTCTGGCTGCAGTGGTACACTGGAGCGTAAATATCAGAGTGACGTATCCGTTCCATTTGAGTACATATATTGGATCCGATTAATTAGTTCAGATGACTTTGTAATGTTATTCATTGCGCGGATCAACCTTATGACTCTTAAATTTTATTGGTGTTGTCGGGCGTGCTTATTTCGCACGTGGCTGGAACTCATATGTGTACTCAAACTGGATAAAGCCAGCGTAGAGAAGTCATTCCACATGCAAACGTGTGGGTGACATATTGCACTGCAATAGCTTGCGGTAGGCACCTTCAGTGCACAAGTTCCAGGCAAATAGGCAGACAGAATGGTAAATTCACAGTCCAGACATGAGGTTTTATAAAATAAAACGGCGATGGCTACGTTACAACCGAACAAAATTAGTCCAAGGTTATCGTATAGTGTCGAACACTGGAGGAGACTAAAATGAATCACTACTTAGCAGTGTAACATATTGTGTCGGAACCTCGTGTAATTTTAATCGTCTAGTTTAAGAAAACTCAAAATAGGCACTAATTTTTCTCGCAGCGTCAACCGATTGAAGTGGAGAATTATTTGCTGATGGTGGCAGTTACATTATATTATGAAAATTAATTCTTACTCTTTTTCTTACAACATTTCTAAATTCGATCCACCTAACGGCTCACAAGTTATTTTCTAATGGAGGAACTTCAATCTTCCTAAATTGCTGTGACGTCAGTCACGGGACGTTAAATATTTCAGGGTACTTTAGTGACAATACAGCTTGATTTCTGTCTGGTCGATTCTATCTCATGTGTGTTACGTTGCAGTTCTTCCTTACTCCCTGGAGATTATATAGCATTAATGCAATTTTTTTCATAATTTGTAATTTTAAAACCCCTAGTGGGGTTTGCGACGCTCTTCAGTGTCAAAAAGATTTTACAATTGGCATTCAGTCGAATGACAAGAGGAGAATTAAAAATACAAAAGATGAGCGATGACGCATAATCTATGAAAAGCAAATGAGTCCTCCACGGTGGCTAAAAATACACGGATGTCGACATTGTTTACAGACGACGAAACCGGAGGATGAAAACACGTTGTTCTGTCGATACGGCGGTCGCCGAAGTTTTCAAATGCGACGAGACGCTTGAAACAACACTGGCACACGAGTTATATTCTGAACGGAGTCTCCACAGGGAACGGAGGAGGGATCGGAAGCACGCAGGGGTGGGAGGAGGAAGGTAAGGATGAGGAGTGGAGGAGAGGGAAGGATGGGGAAAGGACTCGAGGGGGTGGAGAGAGGAGGGGATAGCCAATTGAGGGAGGAAACGGAAGCGGGAGAGAGGGGAAGTATCAAATATGGGAAAGGATTTTACAATTCAGCTGAAAATTTCATAATGTTATAATAATGATTGTTTTATCTTCTTAGGAGTAGGAGAAAAGAAGTCTCATACAGATTATACAGAAAACTATGTACTGCAGTCTGGATGTCCAAAGGGACGCGAAAAAATTGTGATCTGAAAGCTAGATTAAGATTCTTAATAATGTGGTACAAAACATAGGTAAATGCCAGAAAGGTGTAGAAAATATCAATACCAAAATCAAATCTGGGCGTCAGCAATCATAATCGTCCTTTTTTTTTTTTTTTTTTTTTTTTTTTTGGGGAAAACTTTAAGTGTAAGGACGACAGTTGGTAAACTCGCAACTCCAATAAAGTTTTCACAATTTTCTAGTTTGTGAGAATTGCCTCAACAATAATAAAGATGCAAATCTTAGTTTTGCTGACAGGTGCCTTAAAAACTAAAATACAGAACGAAACAAAAACAACATTGATTCATACCCTTTTATTTATGGATCTACAAGGACACGCTTTTGCACTTGAAACTGTTTGTGACTGTTGACCTACATTATGTTTCCATGGGAAAAGCTGCAAAAATATTCGGATCTACATGTATTTCTGCGTGAGTACGATCTAGCTTTCGTCATCTGCTTTAGCTCCACTGCTATTTATGCTAGCATCGCCCTTTTCGTCTAATATTAAAACCCTCAAGTATAAAATAAAACATATGGTATCGTAAATTGCGTAGAAAGAGGTTGTACAATGATGTTATATGCACGATGTATATGACGTTAACAGGCGGCTGCCTTGCTGACCGCTTGGAGCGCTAGTGTCGTCGCAGCTGTCAGACGGAGACAGATTTTATAGCAGCAAGTGTCGCGACTTTCATGTTAGACAGCGGTTGCGCTGTGTCGCCCCCTACAGAAGAGCGGCCAGTGAGCCGAGCCGGTTTGTTCTCTGTCCCGTCCAGTGTTGCCAGATGGCAGAGAGAGAAAATACCTACAGTCTCACAAAAATGTACCTACGTTTTCCTTACTTCCTCCCTACCACTTCATTAGCCAGGATTTGGGGCTGGGAGGGACTGAATCCAGGAGTCCGTCCAGCAGAGGTTAACCAGCTGATTAATGTGACATGTTACAATTTTGAAAAATCGGCATCTGGCATCGTGCTTCACTTGCTAGATTATGTTTTTCCACTGACTGATCGTCACTGATTGATGCAGTCAAGTGTAGATTATGCCGCGAATTCCAAGTGGTCTGTTACAAGAGGATTACTGATTTATCGATCGGACAAGGGTACATAAAGAACCTGTCAACCATAGAGAGGAACAGCGTTAATTAGTTTCCCCAAATATGCCGCTAATTCCGAGTTCACTATTACACGAGGATAACTGATTTATTGACCGCACGGGGATACATCGAGACACTATCACCTATTCAGTAGGAACAGCAGTAATTATTTAGTTCACAGTCAGCACAAAAAAGGAAGTCGGTCACTCTACACGATTCGATTTTCAAAGATTAATGCTATGTTGACAACGAATTGTTCATTATAACGTTGGCTGTCGCAAATGTTTTAGCATTTTCTTGTCAGCATCTTCTCATTTACAAGCACTATCTAGTATATGGTCCTGACTTAAATAAATAAGTCTAGTCCAGGTAATTAAACATATTTCGTTCATGGAAACAATGAATTTTTCTTGTGCTGACATTTTCTAACAATATTTCCAAACCGATTCTCCATCCCATTGATATACATTGGAATCATCATATTTCGCATCAATTTCCATGTGTCTGAAACAAAGTTTTCAAATTTATATTGTTAACTATGCCGTCTAAAATATCATTGCCTGCTTCAAACTTTGCCACTATTTGTCGGCTTCATTCCCACATTCTGACAACTGTTCTGTTGCCAACATTCCCACTAGGCCTGTGTCGGCGATTGTAAAATTTTACCAAAGTACCTACGCGTTGGGGATTTTTAGATGAAAATTCCCTACATGATTTTAATGCCTAAAAGTACCTACGTGTTGGTACAATTCCCTACGTCTGGCAACACTGGTCCTGTCTCTGTCTCCTCTATCACGCACAGCCCGCTCGCTCCAGGCAGCCACGCTCGAACAATGCTGGGCAAAGCCGCGGCGCCCTCGACTGAATACGAGCGAGTGTAATCCCTAATATGCAGTCCTCTATTTGCAATGACACCCGACACAAAACAATAGTCGCTTCGGTTCCAGTTCTCCCTCGGCATTTGTGCGTGTTTGTGTTTGTTTGTGTGTGTGTGTGTGTGTGTGTGTGTGTGTGTGTTATCCGTAGCGTAAATTAATGTACGAGGGTTGGCAACTATTTATTCACAACCGATACAAAAGCGTTACCTGTTTGCACCTGTCACTATCCTTCAAAGTAGTCACCAATGCTGTGTAGAACCCGTTGCCAGCGATATGAAAGGCGCAGTGTACCGTTAGCAGAGCCTGTTCTGTGATGGTACGAATGGAGCGGCTGCTGCCTGTCGAATCTCTGGAACAGTTCTGAAGCGAATGCCATTCAGTGGTTCCTTCATCATCGGAAACAAATAAACGTCACAAGGACTTAAGTCCAGGGAGTATGGTGGATGTCACAGTAGTCCTCAGTCCCATCGACCAAACAGAGCAGCCACAGTCTGGCGTCGATGAGTGTCCAGTAACGCGGCGACAGTATGCACTTCTTCTTTAGAGGTGCTTGGATGACCTGCCCGAGGCATGTCTGCCACAGTCTGCCGACCTACGCTGAAGACTTCCCAACTTGCCACTGTTCTGCACGGCAATGCCGCTTCTGCCGTCTTCCAGCATGCCTCTTGAAGACCTCGATGACACAGTCGTGCTGTACGACCTCTGGTACATTCAATCTTGATCCAACTCCGTTGCTCCTCTTTCTAGAAAACATAGTGACACCGTCACGTTAGACCGCTCACTCACAAGTGACAGTGTTTCCCTCGATTGTGCGCACGTCGGTGACGTTCGACGGGCCAATACTTTTTCTCGGAGGTAAGGTAGGTACGTCAACAACGTGTTCCATCAGCGACAGTAGTAGAGCCCATTGCGTAGTTCATATTCACGGAATGTATGACGTTAACTGCGAATCGGCAAAGTTGAAAATGTGTTCGTACCCAGGACTCGAACCCGGGTCTTCTGCTTTCTAGTCAGTTGCGTTGACCATTACACCGCTGGGAACACTGTGATCACAATACGGAATTACTGAAGTTCGCCTTCCGTCATATACAACCTCTCAACTTTACCCCTGCCCACTAGAACTCAAACGCATAGTTATTGTAAACTAATTCCCGTAAGATTAAGAGCCTAGGAGTGCCTAAGCACTGAAATAAGGATCATTTCCCGTGATAGGGTGTTTCACTAAGTGTGTTTACCTCTCTAACTTATAAAATAATAGGTGACGGGAAATTTTAATGCGGTAGGTCAACACAAGAAAGTTACACTTTCTGCGGAGCTATGAACATAGTTTATTGTATCATTTTCCAAAGACTTACAGCACAAATATATAATTTTTAAAATGGAACATGAGTTTTTTCAATCTTGCATTGGATTCGTCGAAACCAGCTGCGTCCAAATGAATTTAAAATACATTCTTATCACAGTTTGGGAGCTACAACCCTTCAAAGTTTAGGTGGCGGAGGCTACGACAGTGTATCTGACTGGCTGGTGGTCATGAGACAGTGGGCCGTGCTCCAGGGGATAGCCACTCGGCCAGTCAGCTACTCTATCGCAGCCTCCGGCCCCGGAACTTTGAAGGGTTGTAGCTCCCAAACTAACAGTGATAGGAATGTAGTTTAAATTGATTTGGACACAACTGGTTTAAACGAATCCAATACACAATAGAAAAAACTATTGTTCCATTTAAAAAATTATATCTTTGTGTTGGAACACTTTGGAAAATGATACAATAAACTATGTTCATAGCTCCGCAGAAAGTGTAACATTTCTTGTTATATATATCAGCACTTCTTATCTATTCATATTCAGGAATTTATGACAATTGCATAGTGTCTCTATAGTAGTGGTGCCACTATTTAAGTTCCAACCTTCGTACTTTGCAAGTCGAGGGACCGATGACAGTAGCTGTATATTTCCTTAAGCCTACAATCATCTGAACATTTTTCGAAATTAGAGAGTCTGAAAGAAGGCGCATTAGGTCTACAAACAACTGAACAAAATTATGAAGCCATGCGGAAACAGCTGAATGGTTCTAGTCGCCTTTTCAGGAAGTGAGAACTGCTCCCGTCGGAGGTTCAACTCCTCCCTCGGGCATGGGTGCGCATGTTGTCCTTAGGATAGTATAAGTAGTTTGTAAGCCTAGGTATTCACGAACACAGTAGTTCGGTCCCATACACTTACAAAGTTTTGATCAGTTTTTGTAAATTATGAATCAATATTTTATATTTCACCCAAACTTCCTTCCTCTCACAACATACAAGCCACAGTGCAACTATAATACGTAGAGCGACTTCTGTTCTAACAACTGCCTATAAATGAGAAGGAGTGGAAATTACTCTTGTCTTTTATATAGCGGAGAACCAAGCACAGTGTAATATTTGGCTTCTTTGAAGTGTTTTGATGTAGAATACCTTTGTAATTAAATGTTACCCAATTTATCAATATTTCTTTGAAATCAATCCAAAGTTAAAAATGGCCAAGTAACAATTTATTATCTCCGAATTTTAAAATGACCGCTGATACGAGAGACTGGCAACATCCAAAACGAGCATCTGTGATGCAGCAAGATCAGAAAATTGCTGGAAATCACAAGTCCGCAAGATCGACAAAGACGCTTCGTCTTACCAAAAGGGGGTACGAATGTTGTCTTGCTTAAATAGCTCAGAAGTATGCTACCTTTCATAGAAAGCAAGATTTATCGTTCCTCACATCCAACAAAACTTTGTGAAGTATCAGTTTAGAGAGGAAAAAAACTGAAGAAAATAATACCTCCTAAATTTAAACTGTCAGTTTACTGTGATTGTTTCGGGATTGTATGAATAATTACCTCAGATAAGCTACGTAGACCACACATTAAAGAAATGAAGGATAGCTCCGCACAGATGCCCCAAGATTATCGTAAAAACCTCAAAGGGATAATATTTATGCTCAAACTTAACGGTAGCAGCGTGAAAAGCTTTTAATGAAAACGATTTACCTCAAAGCCTGTTAAAGCGCCTTCCTCATCATGTTTCCCATTTCAGAAGGATAATAAACTTCTGAAAGCTATCAAAGCAGAAGAGCAAAGAGTAATTGTACTATCCTTTATCTTAGCTACAGCCACAGCTGATATTAGGGTAGGTAAACAGGCCGCATAAATGAGAGTGGAACCTTTGAAGGTTTTGTGGGGTGTATACGGTGTGAAAGTGCTGGTAACTTTTCAGAAGTGAAATATCGAAAATTCAAGTGTGTAATAAAAATATATAAAAATGTATCGATTGCAAAGAGTGTAGACGTCGGTAGAAATATGGGAATGTGTATGAACGTAACGTTGGGTGTGTGAGGCGTTTCTTGACTGTAAATTAATCAATTTCGGACATCATCGAGAGATCAAATTTCAATTTTCTTGCAAACAATTTAGTTTATTATAATTCTATTTAAAGACAAAACAATTAGGGAATGTATTGTGTACCTATAGATGAATATAATTAAATACGTTTTCGAGACAAAGATTAGCATCAGAAGTTAAGCGAGAAGAACTCGAATAAGTAGACAATCGGACAATCTGCCTTCCTACACACGATATCCGACATAATTAATTTTCACTTACCCTTGACTGTAGGAAAGGAAGTTCTTCATTTCCAAATCACTGTTTTTCTTATCCAAGCAAAATGTTTGTCATTTCGCTATAAGGTACTGCTTTTTGCACACTGAAACTAAAGACAGTGCAGACTGCTAAAGTCAGTAACGAAATAAATATTCTCTTCTGTTGATTACTGCTGTTTTGTGCAAACAAAATATCTAATTTTCATCCTCCTGTGAGGTATAATTTAGTTTTACTGTATCCTGCGAATAGTCAAGCCCCTAGATAGTCAATTAATTTGCCCTAGCTCTGCATAGAATACTAAGCATTTTATCTTGAATTTCGGGCATCCGCAGCAAAAAGTTTTCATTTTGAGACGAATCCGCTTCGGCTGCAACTTTTATTTAAAAAACACTATCGGTTTCGCGTCCTGTAGACGCATTATCAGGTGCTTCAAATTACTTAGAAAAAAAAAGGTCTGCCATTTAGCCTTCCCCAGCGTTCAAGTAAAATTTAAAACAATTAAAAGCTTCTTAACTTTACGTTCTTGTTAAAAAATATAAAACTTGAACGCTATTGCGTTAGTCATCTTTTTTAAAATATTTTGGGGGTGAAGGGCAGATGAAACCGTGCCATGTGGAAACGGTGTTGGCGCGGCACTGGCCGAGGCAGTTTTATATTTTTTAACGAGGACGTAAAGTTAAGAAGCTTTTAATTGTTTTAAATTTCACGTGAACCCTGGGGAAGGCTAAATGGCAGACATGCTTTCCTAAGGAATTTGAAACATCTGATGATGCGTCTACAGGGCACGAAACCCGTACTGCTTTTTTAAATAAAAGTTAATTGCAGCCGAAGCGGATTTGGTCTCAAAATGCCATAGAATATTCTAGTCATAATAATTAACAAAGCCGGCTGCGGTGGCCGAGGAGACTGAGGCGCTCCAGTCACGGTCTGCACGGCCACTACGGTCGGGGGTTCGAATCCCCCCTCGGGCATGGATATTTGTGCCGTCTTTCGTATAAGATAGATGATAAGTAGTTTGTAAGTTTAGGGACTGATGATCCCGTAGTTAAGTCCCATAAGCTTAACAAACATTTGAATATTTTTTAATTAACAATGATGATAAAACCAGAATAGTGATATGCTTCACAAATGTACTACTCAACACCACAGAACGTTGACAAACAGAAATACAGAAAAAATAATCAAGACGAAAACCTGTCTTTAATAAATGAAAGAGCGTTTTCCCTGTTTAATAACGCCTTCTGCTCTCTCTCTCTCTTTCTCTCTCCCTCTCTCTCTTTCTCTCCCCCCCCCCCTCTCTCTCTCTCTCTGTTTACGTAGTAAAGATAAAAGTCAATTTTCAGTGATTCGAAGGCAACAAGCATTAACAAGGAAATAAAATTTATTTAATAAGTGATTTTACCCAACTGGAATGCTTACATGTTTTCGAAATTAATCTTATACTTAATCCTATCTCAGTCAGCTTTGACTGTAGCCATTAATGTTTCGTGCTCCATATTAAAAAGCCATTTGTCGTAGAATACTGCGTTTTGTACGGAATTCACACAGACCACTTTACTATGATCGAGTGTTATTCTAAGCATGGTTTTGCGGTTCTAAGCGTTTTGACTTAATGCTGCAATTATTCCCTTAATTTGTTCATATATTACTTCTGAAAACAACGGAAAAGGCAGTTGTGGAGGGATCGGAAGCTAGCTGCAGAGAGAGAGAGAGAGAGAGAGAGAGAGAGAGAGAGAGAGAGAGAGAGAGAGAGAGAGAGAGAGAGGGAAATGGGGGAGGGAGGGGCACCGACTCGACAGCTCCCTCGACACTCCAGCGTGATAGCTTTCAGTACTTTTTCGGAGTGCAGGAGAAATCGAGGGTTTCGGCGATACCTTTTCGGCGTTTACAGTTGTTGGAAACAAAGATCACGTCAGGTAGGCGTGGGCTACTGCCAACTTCCGGCGGTGTGCTTTTTCCGTATCAGCTAGGCACCATAAGAACTGCCTCCAAATTTCTTTTCCCTTGCCTACTCTCAATTTTATTTTCTGTTCTTCTGTATGTTGTAACTATCAAGAGTTAAACTCATTTCCCGATAGTTCTTACCCTTCCCTGCACTTCGTATGCTTTGTGTGATACCTTTTTCAAAAGCTGATGGTTACTATGCAACAGTAGTTTGTTTGACACTTCTACCAAAATAGAAATTATGATGGAAGATTTTCTCTCTCTCATTTGCCTCGTTAGGTCTCAATACTCCCAAGGCTCTTTTCATTCTGACCCCCATGAAAGACCTTGCCGAGGTGGGGTGACTTGCTTGCCTCAACGATGCAGATAGCCGTATCGTAGGTGCAACCACAGCGGAGGGGTATCTGTGGAGAGGCCAGACAAACGTGTGGTTCCTGACAAGGGGCAACAACCTCTTCAGTAGTTACAGAGGCAATAGTCGGGATGATTGACTGAGCTGGCCTCGTATCATCAGCTAACAAGGCCTCGCCTTGCAGCTATTGTGAACGGCTGAAAGCAAGGAGAAACTACAGCCTTTACTTTTCCCAATGACATAAAGCTCTGCTGTATGAATATATGATGATGGCGTCTTCTTGGGTAAAAAATTCTCGGGGTAAAATAGTCCCCCATTCGGATCTCCGGGCGAGGACTACTCAGGAGGATGTCACGATCACGGAAAACAAAACAGGCGTTCTACGGATCGGAATGCGGAATGCTCTATCCCTTAATTAGGTAGGTAACATAATATTTGAAAGGGGAAATGGATAGATTACAGATATGGTGGGGATTAATGAAGTTCAATGGCAGGATGAACAGGATTTCTGGTCAGGTGAGTACAAGGTTATAAATGCAATATCAGTTGGTGGTAACGCAAGAGTAGTCTGATAGTGAATAACAAAATAGAATTGCGGGTAAGTTATTTATGAACAGATTAGTGAACGTATTATCGTAGCAAAGATCGACACGAAGCCAACACCGACCACAATAGTAGAAGTTTACATGACAACTATCTCTGCCAATGACGAGGGAATAGAAGGAATTCATGAGGTGATAAAAGAAATTATTCAGACAAGGAAGAGGAAGACTCGATTGTGATGGAGGACTGGAACTCGGTAGTAGGAATGGGAAGAGAAGGAAGTGAAGTAGTGAATATGGACAGCGAAGTCAATAACGAGATAGCCTTGTAGAATTTTGCACAGAGCATAATTTAATCATCACAAACGTTTGGTTTAATCATCATGAAAGAAGGTTTTATACGTCGAAGAGACCAGGTGACACTAGAATGTACCACATTGAGTTTATAATGATAAGGTTTAGAAACCACGTTTTAAACTATAAGACATATCCAAGGAGCACATATAGACACTGACCATAACTTATTCGTTATCAACTGTAGATTAAAATGAAGTGGAACCTGTAAAAAATTAAGGAGACGGAACCTTGACAAATTGAAGAAACCGGCGATGGTTGAGAGTCTCATAGGAAGCATTAGGGGAGGCATGATTGAAACAGGGGAAAGTAATACAGTAGACGAAGAGTGGGTAGCTGTGAAAGACAGAGTAGTGAAGGCCGCAGAGGATCATAGAGGTAGAATGACAAGGCCTCATAGAAATCCCTCGATTACACAGGATATACTGAAATGAATTAATGAAAATAAATATAAAAATATAGCAACTGAAGAAGCCAAAAGGGATTACAGACGGCTAAAAATGAGGCTGACAGGTAGTGCAGACTGCCTAATCAGGATTAGGACAAATGCAAGACCATATAAGAATGTATAACTAGGAGAAAGACAGACACCACCTACAGGAAAACAAAAGAGACATTTGGAGACAAGAAAATCAGATGAATAAATATCAAGGACTCAGGTGGAAAACCAGCACTAAGTAAAGAAGGGAAAGCCGAAAGGTGGGCCTATAGAAGGCTAATGAAGCAGTATTCTAAAAATGTAAGAGGAAGATGAGATAGGAAATACGATACTGCGAGAAGAATTTGGCAGAATACTGAAAGATACAAAGTGAAACAAGGCCCCTGGAGTAGATGATAAACCGTCTGATCGGCTGATATCGTTAGGAGAGCCACTCGTGAAGAAATTGTTACACTTGGTATGCAAGATGACCTCGACTTCAAACTGAATATAGCAAGAAAAGCAAGTGCAGACAAATGTGAAATTTACAGAACTATCAATTTAATAAGTCATGGATGCAAAACACTATCAACACTATCATTAACTGGTTGAATCCGAATTTAGGGAGTATCAGTTTGGATTTAGGAGAGTTGTAGTAACACGGGAGGCAATACTCACAATACAAATTATCTTAGAAGATAGGTTAAGGAAAGGCAAACCAACATTTTTAGCGTTTGTAGATCTGAAGAATAGTTCTGAAAGGTAGCAGGGGTAAAATATAGGGAGCAAAGAGGTGTATTGAGCTTATACAAAAACCAGACAGTAGTTATTACAGTTGAGTGGCATGAAAAGGGCCCAGTGGTTAGGAAGAGAGTAAGACAGGGTTGTAGCCTTTCCCCAATGTTGTTCAACCTGTACAATGAGCAAGCTGTGAAGGAATACAAGGAGACATTTGGAGAGAGAATTAAAGTTCAGGCAAATATATATATATATATATATATATATATATATTACGGTTTGCTGATGATACATTAATCCTGTCAGAGACATCAAAGGACGTGGAACAGCAAATAAACGAACTGGGCAGTGTCGAAGGAAGGAAAAAGATGAACATTAACAAAACAAGGGTAATGATTTGCAGTTTCAGTAAATCAGTCGATGTTGAAGGAATTACATTCGTTAATAAGTAGTAAATGATTTTGGATAGCAAAATAAATAATGATGGTCGAAGTAAGGAAGATATAAAATGCAGAATGACTATGGGAAGAAAAGCATTTCTGAGGAAGAGAAATTTGTTGACATCCAATATTAATTTAAACTTTAGGAAGTCCTTTCTGAAAGCATTTGTCTGTAGTGTAACTTTCGTTGTATGAGAGTCAAACGTGGACGATATGCGGACGGAAAGATGATAAAGATGTGATGCTACCGACGAATGATGAAGATTAGATAGTTAGATCACGTACGTAGTTCAGAGGTGTTCAACAGAATTGGGGAGAAAAGGAATTTCTGGCACATTGTGAGACATCAAGGAATCATCAACGTAGCATTTCAAGGAAGTTTATGGGGTAAAAGTCGTAGAGGGAGCCCGATGTACGAATACAGTAAACAGATTCAAAATTATGTAAGGTGGCGTTCCTCTCCTCAGGTGTAGAGGCTTCCTCGAGACAGGGTAACGTGGATAGCTGCATCAAACCAGTCTGCGGAATGAAGAGCACAACAACAACAAAAACAATGTGAATCGTCTATCGTGAATACAATTCCCTCTTCTGTCACGTCATTGGACAGTTACTGACCTACTTTCTCCCACCATCTGTTCTTTGCTATGCGTTTAATAGTGGAATCCCATTGCACTCTTAATGGCACGATCCCTGCTTTTAACATGCATACTAATGAAAGATTGGTGTGGAGGGCAGGTCACTTCAACTTCAGATAAAGAACATATGAACTGGTGTTTGAGGATATTGTCACAGAATTACACATACATTTTAATGAATTTCGGACAGCTATGCAGCGCATACAACTCAAGATTGATGGTGTTCTTTCTCTTCCTTTCTTACCAGTACTACTTCATTTTCTCTCCAACTGATCGTCTCTACTCACCTGCCCACAGCCTCTTTGGTCGAGGTTTTCGCTTCTTCATAGATTGCGTTTTCTGTCAGCAGCCTGAAGCGATTGTTACTTTCTCTGAAATGTCTGTTTGCATCTTTCTTCATTGCTTCTATCCATCCTATAGTTTTCTTCAGCTTACTAACGGAATTATAACTTTTCTTTGCAATGCGTGTTTCATACATTCTTTTCCATGTTCATAAAATTTTTGCCTTCTTTGCCTCGTTGTATCTATTAAACGCCATTGTCTTGCTGAATACGTATTACTGCACGTGTGGTTAAATTACAACAAGGAATTAAATTGACAACTGCAAAACGCTTCTCCTGCTGCAGTTCAGTCATTGATAACGTAAAATTTGCTATCGTCAGAGATTTTCGCACTGCTGAGTTATTGAAGCAAGACAAACTGCTTACCCTCTTTTGGTAAGACGTAGCGTCTTTGTCGATCTTGCGGACTTGTGATTTCCAGCTATTTTCTGATCTTGCTGCAGCACAGCTGCTCGTGTCGGATGTTGCCAGTCTCTCGTATCAGCAATCATTTTAAAATTCGGAGATAATAAATTGTTATTTGGCCATTTTCACTTTGGATTGATTTAGAGGAAATGCATTGCTGCCGTTAACTCTTAGCGGCCTTTTCCTACACTGCTTTGCGTCACAAAATATATTAACAGCATATTTGAAGTCACCCGCCGTGTTTCTGTGTTGCCTGTAGCGGAGTGGTAGCCGGCTGTCTAAGTGCCAACATTGTAGCATCACGTGACAAACGTCAACTAGCAAGTAATTTCAATTGGTCTACGGTCGTGCTTTGGCAGACATTGGGAGCACGGCGATGCGTCGCAGACACTCTGTGTCAGCTTGTTCTACACCTGGTGGTACAGTACACTGGGACGGTGTTCCAATAAGATAATGCGCACCTAAGCACAAGAATTTCATCTACTGGTTCTCTACAGCATGTTGAGGTCCTCTCATGACCAGCAAATTTTCCGGACCCCTCCATCATTGAGCAAGTCTGGGATGACATTGGAAGGAACCTGCGTCCCATTACCAACCCCCCGGGATCGGGATGGACAGCTGCAGCAACTGTCGACAAATGTGCCTCATGGTAAGATTAAATGGCTGCTTGACACCATTCCGAATCTCATAAGACAATGTGTTGGTACTAAAGATGGCGCGACACCCCACTGAGACTCGAACGTAACTGCCAACGCCCTGTACTCTTTCATCCCAGTTCGGTAAAGCGACAACAAATTTCATTCACTTGGAACCACTCCTGTTGGGTGTATCACTTCTGTTCGGCTGTGCACATTTCTCCATTAAAATTTCTTTAACATGCCCTTCACTCGTAAAATGTAAAATATCGATGCAGTCTCTTCCACAAATTCAGCGACATGTCGTGTGATTCTGTTGTGCCACTAGCATCTCTGATGCCTTGTTGCAAGTCAGTAGTATCAGGTACTACTGGTTTCTGCACAACATCTTTCATATTTCCCCGAAAAAAGGAACGCCAGGTAATGTCGACGGCCGTAAAACTGGGCGCCCTCTGTGAATACACCAGTTGTCGAAAGCTTTATTGGGAAAACGCAGTCTTCTTGAGATCAATAAATGGCAGCACGATGTTTCTGTGTCGGGATAGTGTGTTGCTTATGCTGACGCTGGGGAAGTCCATAAATCGATGCCTAGAAAACGTATACATTTACAGTGCTTCTAAGAAGAACAGGGGACGAAACTGCACACATTATATCACACCATATATTAACATTTGTAGTGTCTCAAATGTGACATAAGGATTTTATGATCACCAGATCTGTACATTGCGGCAATTAATGGAGGCACAAACATGACTTGTAGCAGTTTTGGTTCCATTTTGACACTTGTGCTCAACGACTGTTTTATTTGTAGAACGCTACCTCCAACATGGGGATAGAAATGTTTTACATGTTTTACTGTTTATTTCAAACTCTGATAAGGATCAAACAGTGATCGAAATCTAGATGTGAATAAAGAAAACATTTAGGCTGATCGCAAAACTGGTTTTTCTACAAATAACTTTTATAATTTCACATAATGTCAGTTAGGAATAATTTATATACTAGGGAATACAAATGTATTCTAAGCCACAGTTGCTTGTTGAAAAAGGAAATTTTTTAATACTTCGTATGTAATGCACAACCAGTTTCGATGCACTATGGTATCATTTACAAGTGCTCCACAATAAATAAATGTTTTATAAAAGTACAAAGTAAAGACAAAAAGTAAGATACATTACAATTTTGGAAATGGTCAAAAGAGTGTTATAACATATGATCTTATATGTGTCATTTTAGGCAGCAGCTGTTTTAGAACCAATTTGTACAGAAGCCTGTGCTTGAGATAGATGGTCAGTCCAATTCAACCTAAAAATAAAACAAATTGTGTACTATCTTTCTTTCTATTATTTAACTGGTAATGCACAGTAATATTTTTTTAAGAAAACCTCCCCTTTTTATATGTATTTATAAAACTGGATAAGAGTCAAAAATTTAAAATTACGTAGAAGTCAGGTTGTTCCATTCAAGGAAAATAGTCAAGCAACTTTCGTCACATTGATAGTGCTTCTGTGTAAGGAGCTCCATATGTCTACCTGTAATTAACTACAAAGTACCATTTAAAATGCTGAGATTAACTAATATGACTCATTTTAGCATTTGAATTTATTCTGACTGGTTGTGCATTACAGATGCTGTATTTAAAAAAAAATCCTTTTTCAACAAGCAACTGTGGCTTAGAATACACTTGTATTCCCTAGTATATGAAATAACTTTTAGCATCACTGAGGAAACACATAAGAAATAATTATCCTAATCTTAACGGCTGTAATCCATCCAACTGTAATATATAAACAATATGAATCTTGAAACATCCATGCAAACTATGTCTTGGAACTGGGATTCGAACCTCGAATCTCTGTCTATCGCGGGCAAGCTCTCTACTTCATGAGGTATTCGGGAACGCTTCACAGTCCGTCATCACAGCTTTACTTCCGCCAGTACCTCGTCTCCAACTTTCCATATTCCACAAAAGTTCTCCTGCAAACTTCCCAGGACCATCACTTCTGGAGGAAAGAATATGGTGGAGACATGGCTTATTCACAGCTTTGGGGATGTTTCCGTAATGATATTTTCAGTCTGCAGCGGAGTTTGCATTGGAATGAAACATCCTTGTTGATTGAAACTGTGTGCCGCAGCTGGGATTCGAACGTCACACTCCGCTGCAGAGTGAAAATACCATTCTGGAAACATCCCCTAGGCTCCTAACCTGTGGCTAAGCCATGTCTCCACCATATCCTTTCTTTCAGGCATGCTAGTGCTGCAAGAGTCGCAGGAGATCTTCTGTGAGGATTGTCAAGTAGGAGGCCAAGTATTGGCAGAATTAAAGCTGTGACGAATGGCCACGAAGCGTGCCGGGATAGCTCAGTCGCCGGCCGCGGTGGCCGAGGGGACTGAGGCGCTCCAGTCACGGTCCGCACAGCCACTACGGTCAGGGGTTCGAATCCCCCCTTAGTGTCCCCTTGTGCCGTCCTTAGTGTAAGGTAGTTGATAAGTAGTTTGTAAGTTTAGGGATTGATGACCCCGTAGTTAAGTCCCATAAACTTAACAAACTTTGAACTTTGATAGCTCAGTCATTATAGGGTACGCGTGCAAGATGCAAAGGTCCCAGATTTGATCTTCAGTTCCGGCACACAGTGTCATATCAGCGTACACTCCACTGCACAGTGAAAGTATCATTCTGGAAATATGAACCTTGTGAAACCTAAACTTTTCCCGGCGTAATGAATGTTCAAACAACTAACGGGTATGCTGCCGGGTGACGTCAACGACAACCGCCGATATTTCGACAGGAGGACATCCAGCCATTCTCAAGGCACAACTGCACTCAGGGAATCAATGTGCTAGCGTATTAAATATGCTAGAACATTGCTTCCTTGAGTGCAGCTGTGCCTTGAGAATGGCTGGATGTCCTCCTGTCGAAATATCGGCGGTTGTCGACGACGTCACCCGGCAGCATACCCGTAAGTTGTTTGAACAATATGAACCTTTTCCGATATATTATTGATAGAGCTGAAGCATTGAATTAAAATCTGTGGTGCGGCCGGGAATCGAACCCGGACCTCCATGCTTACTAGGCAGACGTCTTAACCGTTAGACTACCACACCACTAACGATTAAAACGCCTCGGAATAGTCTATGTACGATTTCCCTCCACAACACAAACTTTAATTCAGCTTCTTTGTTCCAAAGATAATTGCCACTACTGCCAAGGCTCTCCATGCAGCGGAATAGCACCTCAGCAATGGACATGGTGGAACAATCCTGTTATGGTGATATAAATATCAATTAAATACAAATGAAAGAATCCCTGAGACGGATTTTCGTCTCAAATATGTCAAAGACATTATTGATAGATTTTAATTCAATGCTTCAGCTCTATCAATAATGTCTTTGACATATTTGAGACGAAAATCCGTCTCAGAGATTCTTTCATTTGTATTTTCCGATATAGTTCAAGACTTTTGCGAACCATTTTATGCGCCGTTTTGGAATCTGAGATTCCTGCAGAGCATGTTTAATCGATTTCTACGGAAACCATGTGAATTAGACCTTATCTGCTTGCACAATCTCCTGCAAAACAGTTAGGCTGGTGTCCCTTGTCATTTTCTAAACTAACGCCGTTAATATATATAGAAGGTTACCATCCACGTTCTGTTTTACATTTCATGATGTACTTTCTTTTCCATAATGAGACAAAAACCTTCGATACACTGTAATCTGCAACTGGTTTCCACTAGCCACATATAGCATTCAGATTACTTCTGTTGGTGGAACCTATTTTTACGATATAGCTCACGTAGAGCTCCTTAGAACGAATGAATGGGCTACAGATCGACAGGAACGTCACAGGTTCCCTAGTTGACCTGCGAAGAAAAAAATCGCACTGGCGTGTTTTACGGCCCACTTTAGATTTGTAGTTTTATAAGTTTTTTCAAACATTTTGGACCAAAATAATAATCTAAATAATAATTAATTAATAAGAGTGTCTGAAACCCTTTTATGGAAAAAAATAATAGTGGCGGGTTTCGAACCACCGACCTTTCACGTTACAGTCCAGCACCTTGCCCACTACGCTACAGCTATAAATAAAAACAGAAGTTCTTTAATGTCATACTATTCATGGCCGTCGTTAACTGATGTTAATATGGCATTTGTAGACAATAGATTATCATTTATCGTACGAAGAACGATGTGTTTTTGTTAATTCCTCAGTGTGCCGTTGCTTTGAAATGACAATGTGTAAGTTACAATAAGAAAATCATCAAATACGCGAGGAATGTCACGTGACCACTCCGAACGGCTGGTTTTCGTTAATTCAATGGAGGGTGTCAAATATCCGTTATTTTTGCAAATATGTCTCAAACGATACGAGATACGAAAAATCCACAAGGGAGCTAAGTTTTAGAGAATTTTCTCCTCTACCAATTAGGTTATTCAATTTTCGTGTCAGATGAACGGTTCGTTTGCAATTATAATTAAATTACAAACGGCAGTTTTTGGTTTTACTACCGTATTTTTTTCTCCGAAAAAATTAAAAAAGGTAGGTTCTAGTCTCTGGCGGCCTACAATCATGTGTGTAAAATTTGGTGGTGATCGGTTGAACGGTTCGTCTTAAAAACAGGGAACACGTTACTGACAGACAGACAGACATACATCGCAAAGTCGCCGTTATTTTTGCAGATACCTTTGAAACGCTACGAGATATGAAAAAAAAAAAAAAAAAAAAAAAAAAAAAAAAAAAAAAAACAGTGCAAAGTTGTAGAGAATTTTCTCCTCTACAACTTGGGTTATTCAATTTTAGTGTCAGATGAATAGTTAAGCCGTTATTTTCTTTTAAATTTCGAGCTGTCAAAAGACGATCGCAAAGGCCCACTTTTAGTGTTACTACCGTAACCTAAAGTGGGCCAAAAAATAAAAAAAATAAAAACTTACAATTAAAAAATGAAATTAATACCATGTGTTACCCGCAGATTCACTCCAGTTAATGACATAAAGGGTTTCGGAAGTAAAAATATTTGATAACTTTGTTCTCAAATCCTAACCAGAATTATTGAAATAGCTGTACGCTATACAAAGTGTACAAAACGCGGAAAATTTCCTTTTTTTTTTTTACTCGTTTCATTTTCAGTTATGTTATACTGCACTAATATTTTTCAGAGTAAACTCTATTACGTTTCCAGGACTAAACCGCTGAATGAATTAGCCGTACGTTATACGTGTGCCGCACAGAAATTGCCGGGCATCTTTCTGCGGAGTGCGCAGATATTTTCCGTCGGAGTTTCGAATCCTCCCTTGGACACGTGTGTATGTGTGTGTGTGTGTGTGTGTGTTTGTGTGTGTGTGTTTGTGTGTCTGAGAGAGAGAGAGTGAATATTGTTATTATCATTAGTTATATTAACTAGTTGGTAAGTTTAGTGACTGATGAGCCTTTAGTTGGGTCCCATAGTTTTATGTTTTATGAACATTTGAATTTACGCAACGTGTACATTACGCAGCATTCATATGCTACTGAAATCGGTACGATGGTTTAGTTGTGAAAACGTAAACGTTTCTTTTTGCTTTTAGTAATATTAATGGAGTCTGCCAAAAAAACTTTTGCTCAGTTTTTTTTTTATTCTTATATATATACCATTGTCTGCTTGAAGCTATATATATATTCCTTTTTTTCGGCTTGGCTTCAAGCGGACAGTAATTTTTATTTCTGAATACGAAATCCCATGAATGTGAAAAGTACCTTTTCTACTCGTTTCTCTAACAGATTTCACGGTAGGGACTATTTTCTACTGACAAAAAATTCGGGGAAAACGAAATAGAATATCACGACAGTTGTATGGTTCCCGATTATAATCTGAATGGAATGACACTAGATAAAACTTCAGTCGCGAATATGTTGTGGCGTACAAAATTTTAACAAAAAACTCTCTTTCACCTTCAGAATAAATAAGGGCTAGTAAACAGCAAAAACATGTCCTTTCGCTTCCACTCAACAACGAGAAGTTTAGTCCACTATGCTTCAAACCAGTTCCGAGAATACGGAATGTAGAGAACTTGTATAGACTGCGATTCTTACTAAATATAACACGCCAAGTAAGTCACTGTAGCTGAGAAAACAAACAGACGTGATAATAAAATGTCAGAAGCAATAAAACTTTCGCAATACTTCAAAAAACAATTCTGTAGTTGTTGCTTGCTATCTCTGAGCCACCAGAACAATTATTTTCAAGACTTCAATACAGTCGTCTTCTGATGGACAATTAATTGTGTTTATAAAAACATTCAAGTATGAAAGATTCGACGACGTGTAACAAAGTGCAAATCGTTATAATTTATGTAAAACTGTCTCAAACAAATGACATCATAATGAGAAGAGACGGCAATAGAAATATATGCTCATCTTGCATGAAATACCGTGTTTAGATGCTATCCCTTGCAGCAGAGTAAGATACAAATATTTATAAGATCGAAAGTGTTCGTTCAGGATTTGTTATATCTCATGTCAATGAATAAGTGAAATTCGTTTATTTCTAAATTTATTTCACGATCATTAATGTGTCTTGATAATTTACTAATGCTTGGAAAATAGAAATTTCATAACTGTTTCGCTGTTCCTTTCATTAATATAAAAAGCAGAAAATTCTCCTGTCGGGGTACAGTGTTATACGTGACTCCACAAAAGAGGTTCTAAAAAGAATAATTAGAGCTTGTTGTGTTTTACATGTTTTATATGAAAGAAGAGAGACAATAAAAAAAAATTTAAATGTTAATGCAAAAACCGTGAATATATTAACAAAGATATGTACTCTTCGATAAATAATCTCGCATAGAATGTTGATTTCATGCAACCACTGCTGCAGTCGGCAAATTGGCTCTCTCTGTTGGGATCTCGTATCGTAGGGACGCATAGTCGATTTTCTCTGATATAGATATTTCCTGGATTGTTCATGTGTGGAAAAAGTAAGTGTATGAGGATGAAATAGTTTCACTTCTGTGAATAATAGTTGCGTTTTTTATTCCGCAAATGATTCATTTAATGAAAAAAACGTAATTAACTTTTTTCAGTAATAAGCGATTGTGTTTTTCGCCATCATGGTTTGAGGAGAAACTATTTGTTCAAGACGTTGTTGACAAATAACATTCCATTTATAGTTCACCCAAAATGTCCCTCAGATTTAGTGCCTAGTTATTGAAATTATGTCTTTATTCAGACATAGCTGCGGTCAACTTAGAATAAATCGATAAATGATGTCTCTAGCAGTTAGTTTCATTTCAAAATTTCAAATATTTATAGAGCTTATGGCACTTAACTACTTATGAACTAGCTTATACTAAAGACGGCACAAACATCCATGGCCGAGGGGGGATTCGTATCCCCGACGGGGAACGGCCTCACGCATCGTACCACAGCGCCTCAATGCGCTCGGCCGCTCCGCCGCGGATATTTTCACTTGCGGATACTATCAGCAGGAACAGTATACTTACAACCTCAACCAGTTTAATTAAATTGTGCATTGCTCGCTTTGCTTTTCCATTGCCGATTCAATAACTTTCATCAGTGCTAAAACATCAGGCAGTAAATGCAATAACGCTACTAACTTGTATTAATCTGTGTGTCTGGATTTTGAAGTATGGTCAGGGAATTGCCCACAATACTTTATTGTAACTAACATATACACAAAGGCAATCTACTATGTACAGACTTGGCGTAAATGTTGAACCAAACCGTTGAGGAGTAAGGCCTGATCTAGGCTTCCTCCGGTATTCTTCGCAATCCAGCGATACGGCGACCTTCAGAGAACGGCAGTTTCTTGTCTTGGAAATAACTAGCGGTGTATTCTCTGAGAGCAACCCATAAAGTCCTAAATCTAAAGTCTTCTTACCTTTTATTAAGGACGTCACCGACCGCATCGGTAAAATTTTGACGAAACGGAATGTTGCTGTTATTTACAAACCTACTCGGAAGATACAGGACCATCCGAAATCGGCAAAGGATGCTCGCAAACCGCTGGAAAAAGCAGGAATTTATAGTATTCCGTGTAGCTGTGGGGACGTATACATGGGTACCACAAAAAGAATAATCAAAAAACGACTAGATGAGCACAAGGGGAACTGTAGAAGGGAAGAGATTGACAGATCACCTGTTGCTGAACATGTTTTTCAACCAGGGGACCACCTTATTGAATTTGATAAGACTCAGGTTTTAGCAGCTACAAATGGATACCATGAAAGACTGTACAGAGAGGCTATAGAAATTATAAAACACCCCAATAATTTCAATAGGATGGAGGAGGGCGTGAAATAAATGATATCTGGATACCGGTTTTGAAGAAGAAATGTAACAGTCTTCCACCATGGGACGATATTAATGGACGGAGGCAATCGGCAACGACGAATTGCGCGCGCATGTCAAAAACATCTGACGTCACACCATTGCGCGCGAGCCCTCGTAAACGGAATTTAGTTTCAGTCAGTAGCGAGCCAGGGTGTGAATCGGACATCCAAAAGTGCCACGATCCCCCTTGAGAATGTCCTCCGCAGTCGGGGACGAAACGTTGGGTTTTACTAATAAATCCACTAGACCACGGCATAACAGCCCGGAAATTTTTAGTAATTTTCACCATTCCGGCCGTAAAAGTTTACATTTTACAATAGTGTATGTGTTTGTCCTTAGTTTAGTTTACCTTAGTTTAAGTAGCTTGTAAGTTACGGACTTATGACCAAGCAGTTTGGTCCGATGGATTTACAAACATTTGAACATTTGAACGCCAGCTGGTACCAAGTTACGCTGTCAGGCACACAGGCATGTATTCCGTGAAAGAGCAAGAGTTAGATGCTGCGAAAATCCCCCACTCCTATCTTCTATCTGCACGGATCGCTCGTCACGTGACGTCCACGCTCGCTACATTTGAATCGCCGTATTTAGTGCACTATTTTTATTGTCTACTGTGTTTAACTTCCTTCAATTGCGGGAAACCGTTTATAAGCGACAACTCAAAGCAACTTTGTCATAAATATATTATTAGATATAAATGAATGTTACTGGATATAGGTAGATTCTCAAACCCCTCCTTAGCGAGTCCGGTCTGGTCATGTGGTTAAAGGCAGGTGAGAGAGAAGCTGAAAGATGCTGGTTCCAATCTTTCAAAATGCTTTTTTTTATCTTTTGCATTTCTAAAGCGTTCTAATAGTTTTTGTTCATGTAACAGTAGTATATTGTACAATATTTGTTAATTACCCATAACACTGTGCAGTCTCTAAGTAGTAAGTCTGATATACGTTGTGATTTATTTTTCTTCTCCTCATTTCTAACAAATGTTGTGACTTCTCATTTTTGTAACGTTTGTATGTTCTTCTTTATTCCATGTCGTTTGCAAAAAAGAGCTGCCACTTCCCAAAAATCCTCCTTTCCTCTACCTCCCTTCATAAAAATCAACTGCTTCTTTGCTTCCTGCCGGTATGCCTGGAAGAATGTAGATTTTCCTTTCGCATTCCTCAACATAAATAATGGTACAGCACATTCTGCAGATCCAGGAGAACGTCTTCTACTTTCTAGAAGATCGGAAACAAATCGGCCTACTCACTACCCTACAACAGCTCCCGTATATCAAACTCATGGTCAAACTGTAAAGAAGAAGTAAGTTTAACTGTAAAGAATGTGTCAGTTTTCTCAAGGACTTGAAATTAGTCTGTTTACATACATCGAAACTGTATTGTGCTGTTGCCGCTGTTGTTGGACAGAGTCAGACAGACAAATCAACTGGAATTTATTTTGATTGAGAAATCACGTTCTCAATATTGTTAGGTAATGTTTTCAAAAAATCGCATCCGCCTACCTAGTATATAATACGAAACATGTGTATATTTTCATATTGTGGCTGTAATTTATGCAAACTAAAACCAATAGCTGCATCGGATTAGCAACATTTCTACTAGTAAGAAAAGATAAGCAAATTCTTCGTCTTGCAAAATTTCAGTTTATGTTAAGAGAATGAGGATTTTAGATAAACGAGTTGTCTTTAAGAAACAGAACTATAGAAAACGCTATTCAGTTGTAACGAAAACAGTAGTTCAATGTCATTCATGTAAATAATCCGCTTTAGATTACACATGCTTCTATTTCGTGATACACAGTATCTATAAGAATTTTATACTTGAAAACTTAAACTGTGTGAGGTGAAATAGTCCCCCTTTCGGATCTCCGGGTGGGGTCTACTCTGGAGGATGTCGTCATCAAGAAAAACAAAACGTACATTCTACGGGTCCGAGCGTCGAAAGTTCTAACCTTTAATCGCATAGGTAAGCTAGAAAATTTGAAAGAGACATGGATAGGTTAAAGTTAGATATGGTGGGAATTAGTAAAGTTCGATGGCAGGATGAACAGGATTTCTAGTCAGTGAGTACAGGGTTATCAATACAATATCAGTTGGTGGTAACGCAGTAGTATATCGGATAAGTTACTATGAACAGCACAGTGAACGCATTATCGCAGTAAAGATAGACACGAAGCCAACACCGACCACAGTATTGCACGTTTATATGCCAACTAGCACGGCCGATGATGAGGATATCGATGAAATGTATGAGGAGATGAAAGAAATCATTCAGAAAGTTAAGGGAGACGAAACCTTGATTGTGATGGGGACTGGAACTCGGTAGTAGGAAAGGGAAGGAAATGTAGTAGGTGAATATGAAAGAAGGCTGTATACGTGGAAAAGACTAGGAGACACTGGAAGGTAACAGATTGACTTTATAATGCTAAGCAATAGATTTAGAAACCAGGTTCTAAACTGTAAGACATATCCATGGGCATATATAGACTCTGACCATAACTTATTGGTTATGAACTGCAGGTTGACTTTAAACTGTGCATTAGGAACTGTTGTTTTTCGGTAACATGTCTTTGACGTTCTGGAGTTCCTTGTAGTTTGGCACAACCAGTGCCACATAGACGGCACTTGCTCGAGCCCCTTGCCGCTGAGGGGCGGAGCTTGAATCCGGTGGGTGGGGACTAAGCGGATGATTTCCGCAGGATTTAAGCTTATGTGTCTACAGGCATTCAGAGCACGCCTCCGGGGTAGGGAGGCAAGGAGCTGAGAAGGTGCCGAAGAGGGTCCTTCAGCTTGTCGAGAGTCTGCAGGTGGGTGGTGTCGGTGTGAGCAGACTGCAGCGGTGGCGCCGGTGACGACGGCGCTGAAGTGGCACCCAAGCAATGGATAGATGACAGGAGTGAAGTATGTGGAGCTGGTATGGGTAGGGAGAGACAGCTGGTAAGCCATGCCGTTGGGAGAGGTGAGGGTGCCGTTGGCTTCAATATTAGCGCAACAATCGAATATCGAGGACAATGTAGAAAATTTGGCGGCCCTGCGAATGCTGGACGACCCCTCGGGCCCAGACCAAGAATCCCAGGAGGAAACGGAGTGGCCCTATTGGAACCCGAACTTCAGGAGTGGAATAGGAGATGGAATTGAGTCTGGGGTTGGCGACCAAGGAGTAATTTAGCCAGACTTTTGTCCCCCACTACAGGAGCGCGATACAAGCTGAGGAAAACAGCATGTCTTCTAGAGGCTGATCTTTAGTGTATTTGATCATTTGTGTCTTGAAAGTTCTGACTAATAGATTTCAAAATGTTCAAATGTTTGTTAAGCTTATGGGACTTAACTACGGGGTCATCAGTCCCTAAACTTACAAACTACTTATCAACTATCTTATACTAAAGACGGCACGGCCCGAGGGGGGGATTCGAACCTCCGACCGTCGTGTAATACATTTCCACTTCCCAATTAGGAAGGGCGGTTTGAGCAGATGTTGGATGTTTTTGGAGGTGCAGAAGGAAAGGAATTGCTTGTTGTCAGTGACGATGGCTTTTGGTAAACCTACCATGGAAAACATTTTTGCTATGACTGAGCGAGTGATTTCTGTGGTAATTGTTGAGCAATGAACCATGTACAGGAAGTAGGAAAACGCATCTGTCACTTACAGCCAGTGGCTGACCAACTGATAAACTGTGATAATTGTTGAGCAATGATGTACAGTAAGTAGGAAAACGCATCTGTCATTAAGAGCCACTGGTGATCTAGGAATGGGCCAACAAAGTGGAGGTGTATGTACTCTCAGGGACCGGTGTACACAGGCCAGGGAACAAATGTTTAAGGGGTGCGGTAGTTGCTTGTTACAGACGGTTCAATGCTGTACCATGTCCATGACATCTGACATGAGGCCAGTGGAAAAGACATGGCACTTCACGATGGACTTGGTGTGAAAAATCCCCCGATGTCCTTGATGAATAATATGGAGAACCATTGGGTGCAGGGATCACGAAACGGCAACCCTTACTTCAGCGGGCAGTTCCAAACGATGGAGCAACTTATCAGTGAAAGCTGGTGTCAGACCAACTGGTATAATTGGAGTTGACGTTGATTATGAGGCAGCGGAATAGTTGGCCAGCAGTGCAGGACATGGTGCCAGACGACACAGAGGAAAGGGTCCTCCACGGTAGTTGCAGCGACCACGGTGGCCAAGCTGAGAAACACCTTTCAAGGCATCATTTACGCCATCGTTAGTCTGAAAGACAAGGGGTCTGTTTGATCAAAGGTGGGGTCTGGTCCTTGGAACAGTATTGACAGGGCGTCAGAGTTGATGTGCCATTGCAGAAGTGCATGGTGTAGCGATTCATTGGGACGTCTTCGTTGTGAGTTGTGTGGACAGATCCCAGCTTGTGGTCTGTAATTAAAGGAAGTGCCACAAAGAAAGGGACAAAATTTGGAGCAGGAAACATGACAGCAATAGATTCGTTCTCAGTTTGAGAGTAGGTAAGTTGGGCGATTGAGAGAGCTTTTGAGATGGACGCTATGGGGCATTCTGTGCCATCGGGCAGCTTGTGGGATAGGGCTGCCCCCACTCCATAAGCTGAGGTGTTTATGGCATGTAAGGTAAGATTTGGAGTGTATGGCTTGAGGCCTATTGCGGACTGGGAGTGCTGTTTTAGGGTATGGAAGGCGATATCACAAGCTAGGGTCCAACAGAACATTCTTGCAACAGACATGCTGCCACCTGTGCCACTGAGAGGGCAAATTTTCTGTACTATGAGACCTGCAGCTGGAGTAGGTCCTTAGATTGTGGTAGATTGGTCCTGGCATCTACATAGGAGAAAGATGGGGGAGTGCTGAGAGATGAGGTGGCCCAGGTACGAAATAGATTGTTGGAAAACGAGCACTTGCCTAGATTACATTTCAAGCCAACCGCTTGAAGGCTGGAGGAAGTGGAGGCACTTAGAGGAGGCAGAAGTTGGTCACTTGTTCGGCTGGCGAGGAGCTCGTGACGAGTATGTCATGAAGATTGTCTTGTAGAAGTCGTTCCAGATATCTTTGGAAAATTGTAGGAGCATTGGCTAACTGGGAGTGTTTTTAGTTGGCTAAACAGAGTATTCGTGATGGCGTACTGTCAGGTTTGGGAATCCCAGGGTATCTGGATATAGGGTTTTGCCAGGTCGATTTTGGTGAAGTAAGTGCCTCCAGATAATTTACTAAAAATGTCATTAGGTCTGGGAAAGTGGCAGTCCTCAACAAGAAGGATAAGCTGTAGCCTTATAGATACCACAGAGGGAAAGGCGGAGACGACGTGAAGGCACGATCCTGGTATGGCTCAAGAGATGCATCGCGCTAGCTGGAGAACCCCTTCATCTCGAAGGCGCGGAAGTTCTTCTTTGAGAGGCTGCTGCAGCACCATGGGCTCCTGGCATGCATAGAAGTAGCGTGGGGAGATGGAGCTGGATTGAGGCCACGAATCCCTTGACATAGCCGACGCCCAGTGAGAACAGGTCCTGGAACTCAGAGCAGGGAGGATCTAATTGACACATTGTCCTCAACGCGTGGAAGTCGCTCAGTCCCATTATGTCCACCATGAGGGAACTATTTAGAACCAAGAAAGTGAACGGTGCATAGATTTGTACCTGATGTCGGCCTGAATTGGCTGAGGAGGGCTACATCCTATTTATTATACGTTAGGTGGCGCTTGTGGTCCGTGAGACGGGGGCGAGCCAATTTGTACATAGGAGGCATAATTGATCAATTATACCACGACATCGGTATTATCTTGGCCGCGGCGGAGCGGCCGAGCGCATTGAGGCGCTATGCTCCGATGCGAGAGGCCTTTTCCCGTCGGGGTTCGAATGCCTTTAGTATAAGGTAGTTCGTAAGTAGTTTGTAAGTTTAGGGACTTATGTCCTCGCAGTTAAGTCTCATAAGATTAACAAACATTTGAACATTTGGATTTGTCTTGTAGGTGCAAAGGCTTGTCATTGATGGTAACGTCTATAAATAGTTTGGACAATGCCAAGTTGTCCACCTGGTTTATGTCCATTGATGCAGTGTCCGAGTCTTCTGGGTGCTACATCGTGCAGCAAGATCTAGAGGTGGTGGAGACGGTGGTAGTGCGGCAGACATGCCAGTTACCCGTCCCTGTGTAGTGGATCGACTGCAAAGTTCTGATTCTTATTCACTATGAGGCTGCCTAAAATTGTCAACTACGTTTGAAGTAGTTTAAAGTTTTCGCTATAACAGCCTAGAAATTGTTTATGTCAAGCCTCCAAACTTAAGTTTCGTTTAACCGTGGATAGACTTCACTTCCGATTTTTGCCGCCACTAACACACGTACACACACACACACACACACACACACACACACACACACAATAATCAGTAAGTTCTTCCTGTCTAAGAAGTTCTAACAAAGAGGAATTAAAGGCGATTTAAGGAATGCACACTCGCTCGTCGCAAGCTAATTTCATAAAGTTTTCCCCTTAAAAGATTCTATCAGATACATAAAAATTTCGTAGTTACTGCAAGAGTTTCTAAAGTTAATTACCCATCTTTTTTAAACAACCAACTATAATATTTAACTGTCTGTCTCAATTAAACATTACCCAAACGTAAAGTTTCAATAAAGTCAATTAATGTCCCAGAAAAATTTCTGGAAGACGCTAGTCATGGCAATATCAGCAAAAAATAAAAATCAGTTCAATCTGAACTGTCTACATACTTCAATAGAATTTAACAAGCGTGCACATTTTTGTACAAAACGATCCGTATAGCTTGACATGACACTGATAACACACAACATTTGGTAAGGAATTTTTATCCCATAACTTATTACAAAGATAAATTCAATTATTTTTCAAATATATGTCTTCTTCGATCACGATGCCACAGCGGGCTGCAGTTTCTCCTTACGCTGCATAGACGGCAACTCGCGACCGTTGATGGTCAGCTCTTAGGTTCCGGCGTAGAGGACTCTGCTGTCCGCGTTATGACGCTCTCGAAGAGACACAAGACAGAAGAAATAAATACACACTTTTAAATACACAATTCAAATAAATTAATAACACGATTACAGGACATCGAATTAAACAAATAACCGAAGTTAACGCTTACGTGACAAATTGAACTTATAAAGGAGCTTGTGATGGGGTGTAGGTACTTGTCCCACTACACCTGCAGCAGTTCCGCGGTGAGTAGCCGAGCGGTTGATCTAAGACGCCTCGCTGCGGAGCGCGCAATTGCTCGCCGTCGGAGGTTCGAGTCCACCCTGGGACATGGGTGTGTGTGTGTGTGTTGTCCTAAGGTTAGTTTACCTTAGTTTAAGTAGTTTGTAAGCTACGGACTGATGACCATGTAGTTTGGTCCGACAGATTTACAAACTTTTGAACATTTTTTGAACACC
Organism: Locusta migratoria; assembly: GCA_026315105.1. Lineage (NCBI taxonomy): Eukaryota > Metazoa > Arthropoda > Insecta > Orthoptera > Acrididae > Locusta > Locusta migratoria. The sequence continues at coordinate 151,397,035 of CM048746.1, read as the reverse complement.
TGCAGCATCACGAGCAATGCGTCCCTCGACCTGGACAATCTTAGCTACTGTGTGCCGAATAGCAGGCCGGACATGAGGGCAGGCAGAGAGGGCCTTGTTGGCGGCACTGCGACGTCTGCTGATGTTGCTGGGACTTCTGGCCACAGCCGGAATGAGCTGGTCAGGCGTCTTTCTATGGTGGCGCCTCCTGGCTCCAGAAATGGGCAAAGCGCAGTGGAGTGCCTTAGACTGCAGCGACATCCTCGGCTTTCTTTGCAGGTGCAGAACGGACAGATGCCACGTCTGCCCAGGTCTCCAAGCGGCACTCAGCGACCATAATTCAAACTTGTATGCAAATACGTTGAAATGTCTTCGAGCTTGGGAGTGTCATGTCGGAAGGCCGCATCAGTTTTACTGTTCATTTTCGGAATATCACCTGCGTCCAGCTTTGCGAAGGAAGCTGCAATACTTTCTGTGCAACCCACGCATCATTTTGCACGACAATGCGTGGGCACATACAGCGCAAGCTATGGCTGCTCTGTTCGGTTGATGGCACTGGGAAATACTGTACCACCCAACTCCCTCGGACTTAAGTCCTTGTGACGTTGATTTGATTCCGAAGATGGATGAAACCGTAGCATTCACTTTAGAACTGTTCGAGAGATTCGACAGGCAATAGACCGCTCCATTGGGACCATCAACAGAACAGGCTCTGCTAACGGTGTACTATGCCTTACTCATCGCTGGCGAAGGACTCTGCACAATGATGGTGACTACTTTGAAGAACAGTAAGAGGTGCAAATATGTAACGCTTTTGTATCAGTTGTGGAAAAATAGTTGCCGTTACTTAAGTTCTAACCCTGGTACAAATTTTCAACTTACAGGCCCACACAACGTGTTCTGGAGATGTCCCCGCTCTCACCACTGGTATCAAAATAATTTTGTCATACCTAGGCGTTCAGATCTCAGAAATGTCCTACTGACATGAGCTATCATTGATCCGATTGCAACACAGACCATGCTCTAGTGGCGAGCACATTAACGTTCAACTCTAAGAAACATCACCATACCAAACGGAGAGGTCAACTACAGATTTGAAAGCGCTTTATCATGAGACGTACAAGCAGAAAGGAATACTGCTAACAAATAGGCACAACTTTCTGGCGCCATCTACAAATCGGCAGTATTGACGTATGGAATAAAAGGAAAAGGAAACAAGAACTGTTTCAAGCACATTTCCGAGTAGATGTAACCAGTCATTGAGGTTAAACGGGAAGCTTTGCTTGTTTACAAAGCTAACCCAAATGGAAGAACTCTGGATGACTTGCGAAAAGCAAAGAACAGATCACAGCAAACATCCAGAAAATAACTGAATTTATGTGGAAGTATTCGGAATTCGGGCGATGCTGGGGTCACTATAACAATGTGCGAACGAATTAAGAAAGCATTTTCTCCAACAGTCACAAGTCAGCTCCTCTGAAGACCTAGAGAGGATACGTTATTACTGATGAAGGCAAGCAAATTCTCAGGCATCTGTTTTAACTTCTCGCAACCATATGCGAAGAAGGTTACGTCCCACTGAGCATGCGGAAGCAAAGATTGTCTATTTAAGCAGAAAGGCTAAGTGTAGACGGGAAGGCTTAAGCAAGAGTCATCCAAATGTGATTCAAATCCTAACGTCTAGAATCTAACCAGAAATCCAATGCGAAAGCAAAAGCAGAAATAGGCCCTTCAAGTCGCCTAGACTATTACGGATTCCCCTCTAACTGGGAAATGCAAGCAAGTCTGCTTAATCGACAAAACGTCCGAAGCATTCCCCGTTAATAGCGTCGTAATGCATGGGGTGATCTGTGTTAGCGTCTACTCTGTTTGCGATTTTCTTTGCCCATGGGTTAAGATTTGCCCTTGAAGATTGCTTGGAGGTCCGATGGAATTCTTTTCACGATTGTGCGTCTTCAAGACAAATCCAAGTTGAATAAATTGTTATTCGAGAGTTGTTAAATATAGGCGATAAAGCTCTGGTAGCAAACACAGAAGATGAGCTGCAGTATCTAATTAAACAAGTATTGCATGTTTGTCGATAATTTGGTCTTAACATTAGTCTCCTAAAGGACTAATATTATGGCGCAGGGCATCACAAATCATCCATTCATGACTCCACTACTACTACTCTAACTACTTGGGATACACAATATGTAGCAGCTTGTCTGTGACTACTGAGATTACCAACAGAATTGCAAAAGCATCAGCTATCATGTGTAGATTGAAAAACAGAGTAGGGAAACCGGAACGCTGACAATAAAAACTAAGTATAATTACCACCCTCTTACCTCCCTGTAAGACATGGACAACTCTTTCTAAGCACGAATCTCGATTGAACAGCATTTATCTTCGTTGTCTCCGGAGGATCCTTGAGGTCTGTTGGAGAGATAGAGTACCTCACGCTTAAATTGAACAGCACGGAAGCACAGCTAGTGTTCATCCGCTCGTGAATCGCTGACTTCTCAAATGGCTGACTGAGACATGTCATGCGCAAGGATTCTGGGAGAATAAAGGAAATCTGACAAATTCAGGAGGATGTGAGGCCAGTGAGAAACCCGCAACCTTGCTTCCAGGATTACAAAAAGATCAAAGCAACTGAGTGGGAACGTCTAACCGTGTGAAGTAGCGGCTAGCAATGCGAAAAGGGTCATACTTCCAGAGGACGAACGAACACGAGCAGAATTTAGGAACAGGACTATATGGAAGGAGAGAGCGGCCTAGCCACGCGAATTGGCCGGAAGTTTCCACCTGAATTTAGAGTCCTCCATCGAGCGTGTATGTATGTGTGTGTGTGTGTGTGTGTGTGTGTTGTCCTTAATGTATGTTTCTATAAATAGTTTGTAAGTGAGCCGTGCCCACGCCGTGTCGCATAGCGCAGTCCTATAAATCTTACTTTTTATTTATCCCGTCGGCGGAGCACCCGATTTCGCTTCGCTCTTGTCTACCGGCGGCTATCTTCGCTGCCATGAGAGGACCTTATGAGCGAGGGAGTGCGAGGAAGAGTGAGTGGGTCGCCAGCCTCAAAGTGGTGTGCATTCGGCCATGTTACTCCGCAGGGGCATGCCACGCGTCCTGACTGAATGTTTACCGATTGGTGTGCTACTTGCCGGGCGATCGGTGTCGCCTAGTGTGTTCCATGTGCCGACGGCGGCCAGTTGTACACTTGAGTCTTCCAGGATCTACCTGTTTCTCCGGAGTCTTCAACTTGGGTTAATACACACTCACGTCCATCTCCGAGTAGTCTATCCAGGCGCCCTGACACGTCATCTAGAACTATTATTGGGCTTTGGAGTTACGTAGTTGTTTCGCTTAGCCATATCTAATTATTTATGTTAGTTAGTGTCTTTCCCTTTTGGCTCTCCATGGTTTAAATTGTACGACGCTTCTCGCCGGGCTGCAGTGGTTATGTTTGCACCAATGGTAATGACGGCAACTCAGATGTCCAATAAATGTTTTTTTATGATAAATTCAATTAAAACGAGAATTATTTTTTTCTGAACGGACAAGGGTACATACGAGGACCTGTCATCCATAGAGCAAGTACAGTATTAATTTCGCTGCGAGTGAAGCGAGCAGCATAACATTTACTCTGTAGCTCGTGGTAAAGCAATTCTATAATTCATTGTTCATCTGGTGCCAACATAAGAACTGGAGCCCGGCGAGAAGCATCGTAAAATTTTTCCTGTCTTTGTGTCCACGTCTTATTTAATGGTGGTTAGCTGAGCCCCAGCGGTTTTCTCCGCGTATGTCCTTGTGACCCATAGTGGTTATCGTGCTTTTTAGCAACGAGGTTTTCTGTTTGAGCTGTTATTCGCCAATCAAATTTGATCTTCTATGGTTTCGTAGCTGCTATTTGCTGATTGCAACATACTTACGTGTCCCTGGGCTTTTTCCTGGTAAAATTAACCCGAATGTTACCTCGTGGTCCCTGCACGAGACAGTCATAATCATAGGCGGAGTGTTTTTTCTTGTACGGGCACATTATGCCAACCCGCAGTCGTATTTTGGGCAACGTTGTGGGGCTTTAGAGCTTCCTCCGGAATAAGGCTGTAGTTCCTTAATTCGTTGGGACACTCCTTAAAACGTACCCTTTCCTTTTTTGTTCTGTGGTCACTCGCCTTTCTCTAGCTGATAAAGACATTGCTGCTTCGCTGCAACGGGAATTGATTAGTGTTTACCATTGCTGTTACTTCTCCTATGCTGTAATTTGAATTATAATTTTTATTTTTTGCCGTTCAGGCAAGTTGAAGTCTTTGTTTAAATTTTACGTTTTTTAGCAAGCTTGTGTATGTATCAGGTTTTGTCCATTAAAAGGGGTTGTCGGATTCACATTTTATCTGTTATTGGCAAAAGCTACCAGCACCTTGCTATTAAGTGTCTGTAAACATACTATTATAAATAATTGTTTTGCTCTTCTAATTTGTGTCCTTCAGGCAAGCTGAAGCATTTTCTTAAATTATAATGATCCTGGCTATCTTCAAATGGTTTAAAGGTTACGTCTTTTGGCAAGCTTGTGTTTATCTGTCAGATGTTTGCCATTTAAAAGGATAAACATTGTCACTTGTTTTTCCTGTTGACTTTTAATAAATATTGCATGCTTGAAGTACTAAATGAAATGTAACCCAATCCAGACCTTCCTAATTCCGCAATGGTCTACCCTTATACATGTACTGCTTATATTAATACAAAGGGGAAATCAGTAACCCCTTCTATTGACTCCTTTCAGTAAGCCTACGGACTGATGATCATGGCGCCGGCCGCTGTGGCCGAGGGGACTGAGGCGCTCCAGTCACGGTCTGCACGGCCGCTACGGGCATGGATATTTGTGCCGTCCTTAGTATTAGTTAATTCATAAGTAGTTTGTAAGTTTAGGGACTGATGACCCCGTAGTTAAGTCCCATAAGCTGTACAAACATTTGAAAAAAGGTGACCATGGCAGTTGGGTTCAATAAGTTTACAAACATTTGAACATTTTAGAGAGCGACGTCTGTTCAAAGACCTTCGAATTTCAATTGCACAAATTGCAAAAGGACAACCATTCTATGTTGGCACTTTTCAGCCATAACAGACGTTGTAGGCTGTGAGCCATCATCCTTCGAGGGAGGACGGATGCCATTAAGGGAATATAGTGTATTCCACACTTACTTTGTCGCGTTATGCTATTCCGTAGCAGTTGGCAGATATTCCTTTCCTTTTTAGTGACATGTTAGCCTGTCCTGTCACAAAAATATGTAGCGCCGAACCTGCATATCACTGGTATACGTTCACATAAGGGTTTAGGCATTAAGAATTTTAGAGAAACTGTGAATGCATTTTGGGCGTTTAACTGATGTAATTGTGGTCATCAAACATAGTTGTAGTAAACAGCTCACGATCCACGCTAAAGTTGTGCAACATTCAGTGCGATGGAAGGCCTGCAGATACCATGGATGTGTGTGTCATACAGGATGTCTACGAAACGGAACTTATGGGTTGAAACTCTCTGCCACAATTTTATTTTTAGTTATTTTACAAAATTATGAACCGTCCTCCGATCATTGACATAACGATTTTTTTCTACCGTCGTGGCATTTGTCATACTACACATTGGTTATTGGTTCTACAATATGAGTCATGCAGTACAAATATTTTACCGTCATAAGTAAATTTAATAAATGAGTGCCACCAGAAGAAATACACCATAGAAGTTTCATCAAATGAAACCAACGAATAAACGTTTTGGAAAGTTGCAACAAAGGAATAGTGAAAACCTCGAAAACGGAAATTTGCCTCATAACAGGCGGTACTTGAGTGGAACAAATTATATTTCCCTTCCTTCCACCTCCGAATTACTGACGGATGTTTCACCATGGCACAGACACAAAACTGAATACAAGGAGAACACACACCAATAACCAAACGCATTATTCCTTATGTTAAAAATATTTTTGAACTCCACGCTCTCTGAACATGGATGTCATGCTTCGCAATCGATCACAATGACCAAAAACACCGCATTTTTTGACCTATGCTGTAGATGTTGATCTTGAATCGTTCACTTTTTTATTTTGCTTTTTTGTTTCACTTAAGTACACCTTTTTCCTGCTTTTATGCTTCAATGTCGATTGATCGAGAGTTGCTCGGGAATTTTTTTCTGTTACATAACGGTATTGTTATATAAATATTTTGCAACATTGCCTAGCAGAAATTGCAACTGTTAAACGAAAATAACCATAAACCTACCTAGTTTAGTGTCACAGTAAATATTTTAGTCCAAAATTTCCTAGATATTTTGAAGTGCAAATGCAGACAGTGTTTTAGTTCGTTAGTATCTAACATTTATTGTAGTGCCTCAGTGGCGACGGAGATACAGCGTTTTCATGGCTGTAGCATTACATTTAATATTTTTTTAATTAAAATTATATCTGCGACTCTTGTCGCTAGCCTCCGTTCTCTCTACCAGTAAATCTCTGATTTTGTTTATGTTTTATAAGAGACATTCAATTTTTTTGAAGGAGCTGGAGAGAAAACGGAATCGCTCGTCGTCTTTAGTCTTCTTACTGTTGAACAGATCGGACGCTCTCTTTTGGTCTCTCCACATCGACAATTTAAGTGTGAGCATATAATTCATTAATCGCAATAAATACCTCACTTTGAAACGAATATTCAGTCAAAAAATTTCATTCCCCATTTTTCATTAATTTTGTAATCTTTGTTTCCGACATAATTCATAAAATGATTCTTGGCCATTGTTGTAAATTGTTTCGCGATTGCGAAAGAACATTCCAGTCGCGAATTTCACTTACGCACATTTTGTGTTGACTTTTATTTCAGTGCCTACAGTAATTCTTCTTTTCTTTAATCGAAGTCCGATAATTTTGCAATTTTAACCACTAATCGTAATTGGAATTAAACACGGTAATGAATCTTTAGTATCCGAAGTTCATGCAACCAAGCATCAGTTTACAGTAAAGAAGAAATTTATTATTCAATACAGGTTAGACTCCAGTGCGATTTTGTTACGATGCTTTCTGGTGTTTTCTTTATGCTAACCACTATTACCGCTAAATATTGATGGTCGAATCTTTCATGTTTTTCTCAGGTCTCTATCTCTTCAAAATTAATATTCATTGCAATATTTCACAGTTCGTTAAATTTCAATAACGGTACTTAACTTTAATCTCGACGAGAACACAAGCCAAAAGAAAAAAAAAATGAAAAGTATCATTACAAGGCTAACATATCTTCTGTGATCCGAAAAACAGTATATATATATATATATATATATATATATATATATATATATATATATAAAATTTTGGAAAAATCGCATTTTTATGAAAAACATAGCTATTTAGGTGAACTTAAAAAGATAAAAACCAATGTAAATACAAATTTTCATCGAAATCGTTAGCGCCGTTTACGAGACAGCTCAATATATACAAGAATTGCTCGTTTTAAGATATAATATTTGTGTTCAGTTTTGATTGGGGCTATCCGTTGAGCATCTTATCACTAAATCTGAGACGTTGCGTTACGGAGTTTGTGTCAGTACGTTTCAAGATCTGAGGCACTGCGAAGTACTGTCCTGAATCGCAGTAGACTGTCTGCTCATACAGGATGATACTGATTGAACAATATGATACAGAAAATAACATAAATACAAACTACGGCGTGAAGGCATTTTAGTGAACATCTGAACGTCAAACAGATATTCGGGTTTGGGATATGATTTGTTGGATATACTTGCCTTCCGTGACGATCGTGTGGTGCAGACGAATAGCGAAATTCTACATTTCGACCCCTGCCACCCACCATGGAGTATAGATGCTGTCTATGAACTACTGAATGTCTGTTTTAAGAAATAGTTTTGGAGTTATTGCTGTAAATCTTACCTTTAATACAGTGCAACAAACAGGAGCCGCACGTTTTCAGATCCAGAGAATATTTCGGCTTACCGAGTTCCACGCCTGAGTGTGCTCCTCAAATACTCCTTCCGGGCATCAAACACGCCTCCTGCTTCGACGAGGTCTAGCTTCGTCTTGCATGAATCACATAGTGTCAATATCAGGGTCAGTTTGGGTAATGGGGATAAGACTATCTTGCGACATCTTCACATTCCGTTCGATAGCCACAATGCCATAGAGAAATCTCACACTGATTATGCCGCAACACCACACAGTTGCCCGTCGAAGGCGAAAAGACTTCCCGACCGCGAAGGGCGGATTCTCAGTCCCCTAACCAATTTTGCCTCCCGAAGAACCCGTCCGAATGGAAGTGGGTTTGGTCGCAAAACCAAACCATACAATGTGTGTCATCCGAGTACTAACCTCGCCAACCGTGAAGTTCTAAAGCAAACCGTTCAGAGGTGCTGATGATTTTATGCAGTCACCCTGTATGTTAGCCAGTCAAAAGATAAATAGAAATAAAAAGGATTTTGATTGGTATTCTTGAACAGGTCATGATAACACAGCGCAGCCAGTTTGAATGTCTGTACAGGGTTCACATCCCAATCTCAGGTCAAACTTCTTGGTATACTCTGAAGAGCAAAGTGAACTGGTATAGGCCTGAGTATGGACGTACAGGGATATATGAAGACTCACAGGACAGACGCCCAGGTCGGCAACGTCTGTATTAGAGAACAGGTGTCTGGTGCAGGTGCAGGTGTTAGATCAGTCACTGTTGCTACAGTGTCAGGTTACCCCGAGTCAGGTGAGTTTCAAAGTGATGTTGTAGTCGGCGACGAGAGGTGGGACACAGCATTTCCGAGGTAGAGATGGGTGGGCATTTTCACGTTCGACCATTTCACTGTGAAATTATCGATATTCCGATAAAACATCTGGTTTTCGACATCGCTGCGGTCCTAGAAGAGCGTGAGCAACGACGTCTGAAGGGACTCATTAAATTTTATATTCCGAAGAACCCTCAGCTTGCAAATGGTCAGCAATTGACATAAAAAAGTCCATAGACATATACGAAACCATCCACTGAACAAAGTGAATAAACAAACGGACCTTAAACATCAAAATTATTTGACAAATTTTATTGACATTTTCTGCGATGGAAAAGGTTAGACTCAATAGATAATTGATCATCTATGCCTATGCATTCTCTGGAAACATAACGCAATTTCGAAAAATCTCTCTCTCTCTTTCTCTAACATTTGCATCGGAGATACTGCGGGAACGGAAAGTGCGATTGATGTGCGGTTTTCACAGAATGGATTGGTAGTCAAGGACTCATATTGTTAGCCAATAAACAGATTGTAAAAATACCTATAAAGTGTATTTTTATGCAAACATACAATACTTCGAATGGAACAATGGTTGTTTCTATCATGCACTGGAATTTTTGACAGCAGCTGTGTACAAAGAATTTTGAATGACATTTTTATTCCGTTTAATTTGGCAGCTACAACCATTCAGAGTTTCGGGGGCGGAGGCTACGACAGGGTAGCTAACTTGCCAAGTGGCTAGCGCCTGCGGCACGGCCTACTGTCTCATGACGACCAACCAGTTAGCTACTTGTCGTAGCCTCCGCCCCCAAAACTTTGAACGGTTGTAGCTGCCAAACTAAACGTGATAAAAATGTCATTCAAAATTCTTCGTACTCAACTGTTGTCAAAACTTCCAGTGCATGATAGAAACAACCATTGTTCCAATTAAAAACCGCTATGTCTGCATAAAAAATACACTTTCTAAGTAATATTACAACCTGTTTGTTGGCTAAAAATACGAGCCTCTGACTACCAATGCATTCTGTGAAAACCACACATCAATCACATTTTCCGTTTCCGTAATATTTGCGGTGCAAGTGTTAGGTGCTTCACCCTGTATATAAATTACGAAAAATACAAAATTAATATTTACGGATAAAATAAAGCAACAATAACGCATCCATGTTCTTAGCACCTATAAATTCTTAGCACACAAAATACTACCAAAGATTGTACAAATTATAATAACGTAAATATGATGTTTACATTCTTCGTGAACATTCGATGCCCTGACTGCAACTCTCAAAATACCATCTAGACATAAATGATTGTGTATCTGCCCCAAAAGGCACTTGAAAATTTCAATGCCGACGCCCTAATACGCTCGACCCCTTGCGGAATTCCAGTATAGGCTGCGAGCAAGTGGAATCAAATGAGCAGGGGGCCCTACGATCGTAATATGCTATAAGGTGAGAATTTGCGTTGCAAGGGAAGCGTGCCTAGTTAGTCTAATTGTTTAAGGCGACCGCTGGCCCAAAACGGAAAATCCGACTTCGAATGCCGCTCCAGCACAAATTTTCATCCTTTCCATTCGATTTATTTCACTGCCCTCATACAGTCGAAATGTTTAAATATTTCGAATTAATAACCGCAAAGTGAATGTTAAACTCTATTTCTATACTATAACGTAATAATTAATTCAACCTAAATACCGCCCAATTTATACCGTAGGTCACTTGAAATTGCAATGTAAGCCGAAACGGGACCGTCGTGTTCAAATAAATAACATTAAACAGCAGCATTTTTGTTAATTATTACTATTAGAGTCGTTAAACGTGACATAGGTGCAACGTGCTGCCCATTCCTATGCTGAGCCATGAACAAGTGTCCAAACCATTCAATGAAACATTATCGATATGGGATTTCAGAGACGAAGGCCCGTCAACGTCGACATTAGACTGGAAACATGTTGCCTGGTGTGACTCTCGTTTCAGTTGTATGAGTATGTATCGGGGGTTCAAGTCCTCCCTCGGACATGGGTGTATGAGTTGTCCTTAGTGTAAGTCTGCAGACTGATGACCATTGCATCTGATCCAATACGTTTACAGACACCTAAACATGCTCCAGGGAACATTTCAAGCTGGGCGAAGCCCTGTAATACTATGGAACGTGTGCAGTTTGAGTAATATGGGATCCCTGGCACGCCTAGATACTCCGACAGGCGCCACGTACGTACGCATACCGGCTGATCAACTACCGCGCGGTTGCTCGCCGTCGGAGGTTGTCGGTTGTCCTTAAGTAAGTTTACCTTAGTTTAAGTAGTTTGTAAGCTACGGACTGATGACCACGCAGTTTGGTCCGATAGATTTACAAACGTTTTAACATTGTCCATTCCGACGGACGTTGCTTTTTCAGCAGGACAATGCGACACCCCACACACACACATCCACAATTACAACAGAGTAGCTCCAGGAATACTTTTCCGAGTTTAAACACGCCACTGGCCACCAACCCCCCCCCCCCCCAGACATTAATAATATTGACCGTATCTGGGGTGCCGTTCAATGGTCAGCTCAGCGGAATGCATGATGTTGACTTCATGTTGACTTCATGCATTAGTCGAATCCATGCCCCGTTGTGTTGCGGCCGTGCCCTGTATGTTCGCGAGGTCCATACACGATGTTAAGCATGTAACGCACCGAATTTCAGTAACGCTACAAGACACGTGGCAAAGCCACAGAATCTGTCAGGCCAGTCTTCAGGCAGAGTCATTTAAAAAAATAATACGTCCAATTTGATTGCAAATTCTGAATCCAGTTGAAATCCCGAGTTTATTTACTACACACACAGACCGTTTAATTTGTTAGTTAATAAACATTAAAATTTCATTGCACGATTATAGGCATCAAACTAATGTTCCCAGGCCCACAGACACTACTGATGCATTGTGTGCATATAGAAGCATCGATTGCAGGGAGCAGCATAATTTTGTCACTGCACATTTAATTATTACAGAAAATGGCCAAGATAGCGAAATTCTGTTTCCCTTCGGCCGTTATTTCAAACCGTTGCTGTAGCACGTGGTGGCTGAGGGAGACGAGTTTTCTCAGTATGCGGATCTGCGCCAGTTCAGGCCACCCAACGTGACGGTTGGAACTCCGCCACTGCCGGCAATCACAAGTCCTCTCTCGTCTGTTAGGTTGGTTACAGGACCTCTTCGCCAACCGCAGAGGTGCACACGAATGCATTGGTCACTTTAAATTGCCCGGAGAGCAGCTCCCGAGCCCCATTCGGTTGCAGTTCCTGGAGGTATCGACATCGGCAGTTCAGCCTGCGGCAGTTACCGTCGTTCAGTGACACGTGCTTCCCACTACCTTGGGAGCAAGCAGCCTGTCCTATACTTCCGCGTCGGACTCGACATAATCACCGATACGAGATACTTAGCATCTTCCGTTGACGCGGACGCCTTACTTCTGCAATTGCGCCGTCTTTTCGGGAACTGTTATTCCGATATGTAACATGTTCGATGCATAGGTCCGACCACGGTTCAAACGCTTGTATAGTTTATGGGACTTAACTACGGGGCATCAGTCCCTAAACTTACAAACTACTTATCAACTAGCTAATCCTTAGGACGGCACAAATAGCCATGCCCGAGGGGGGATTCGAACCCCCGACCGTAGTGGCCGTGCAGACCATGACTAGAGCGCTTCAGCCACCGCGGCCGGCCCGACCCCAGTTCTTGTAATCTACATCTACATGGGATACTCTGCAAATGACATTTAAATGCCTGGCAGAGGGTTCATCGAACCACCATTATACTGCTTATCTCCCATTCCATTCTCGAATCTTTCTGTTCGAGCTCTGATTTCTCGTATTTTATTCTGATGATCATTTCTACCTATATAAGTGGGAGTCAACAATAATTTCGCATTCGGAGGAGAATGTTGGCGATTGGAGTTTCGTAAGTAAGCGATAAGCTCCGTTGTTGTAATGATTCCCATCCCAGACCCTGTATCAATGGACGGACAAGCGCAGTGTATGCAGTTTCTTTTGTAGTTCTGTTGCATCTTTTAAGGGTTCTGACAATAAAAATCGTGCGCGAACTTATGGCTAGTTTCTTACCTTTCGTCTCAAACTCTCTCTGAGGACTGGTTCTTATTTATATCCTTACTCTTGTACGTATTATGGGACTTGCCTACAGCAAGTCTATTACACGCCCAGTGGCTGCATTCAGTGTGTGAGGGCTTACGGAAATTTGTGACAGGACTACCTCGCCTGTAAGTGTCTTGTTGTTAATATACGTTTCGACTGGCTATCTCGATTTTAATTTTTCTGTAACTTCCCTTACTGTCCCTTTTTGTAAACCTTTTACCAGGCGCTGAAACCCCTACTGTAAGAGACGAAGTCCGACCGCCTAGGACAGTGGATAAGTTGCCTGTCAGGAAACGATGATAAAGACTCTTAGAAGCCGGCCGCTGTGGCCAACGTGACTGCGGCACGCCAGTCACGGTCTGCACGGCCACTACGGTCGGGGGCTCGAATCCCCCCTCGGGTATGAATATTTGTGCCGTCCTTAGTATTAGCTAGTTAACCCTCCGTCGGGCGCACCTCCAGATGAAACAAAATCAGGCACACCCGGCCTGAGAGGCCAGCCATATATTTTGTGGACTAGCTCCGCCATGTTAAATCAAATTCAAAATGCGTGTTGACTAGTCTTGAAGAGGATCTAAAGGAAGGAATTACAGCAAACGTAAAGCATAACAATGAATTTATTGAACACACTACACCTTAAACTAAAGTAACCAAAATTACCAATTTCCCACAAAGAGCATTAAAAATTGGTCGAATAAACATCCATAAAAGTAATGAAGTTATTTTTAAAGAACATTAACCAGTCTATTATGACATGGAATCATCTTTTCTCGCCACATTTGCAGCCAAAAACCGATGTTATAGCTCCCAAATCAACAACTGAAACACAGGTATGGCACAGAACGTATACGTCGCTCAAGCAGATTGGTTGATGACAAGCTGAACATTCGTGATTCTTCATCCTCCTAACTCTTGTTTCAGCCACGCATGGTCGACGTTTTAGCCATTTGGGAGGTAATGTGGGAGAACTTTCCCGTTCCTTGTGGGGAAAAAATTTATTCAGTCGAGATTGCAGCCGAATCGATATTCCACATATATTCATAGCATACACAGGCTAAATTGTCCAGTTAGAAGTTGATTACACAAGGTTTTGCAATTGGTGGCGTCATTTGTAGCAATATCTTTTACACTGGATGTTGTGTAATAATGATGTGACTCTTCACACTATGATTAGTAGAAGGTATCTACTTAGACTACTTCGTCGTCTTATCGTTTCCAAAATAAAAACTCCTCACATATTTTCTTCTCTTCTTCATATTCCCGTGCTGTTCCCCAAACTTCCTGTTCAGTTGCTGAGTCCTCCTTGCCTTCTCCTACCTCATCCTGAGAGTGGATGTCTCTCTCTCATCGACTAAATCTTCGAGTGCGGCTGGATCTTCAGCAGTTTCGTCCTCGAGGAGGCGCATTATTTCCACAAGATCATTGGCTCAGATGCATAATATACTTTTCTGGACATTTCAGCAGAAAATATGGATGTGATAACGTAGGAAAAGAAAGGAAAACTGAAATTAGAACTCGAGCAGGCGCACTCAGTCTGAAGGGCCAGGGTCGTCAAAGTCTTCTTTTTTCCGAAGGTAACGGTGAAAATCACAGAGGACAGACTTAGTTTGATTGAAACGAAGTAATAAAATAAAAATATCTTGAAAAATCTCACCTTAAAAACTATAACGTAATCGGGCGCAGACGGCCTTTGAGGCCCAAGGAGTTCCCCGTGATCCGCGTGGAAATCGATGGCAGCCTGCGGATCGGCAATATGTGAGGTTCCCAAAGTTACGCGAGTAAACGGAGAGGCGGGCCGCTGGACCACCACTGTTAAGCACGGGAATCAAAAAAGTGTTTTGCTGGCCTGTGAGGCCGACTGCGGCCGACGGAGGGTTAATAAGTATGAAACTTCCTGGCAGATTAAAATTGTGTGCCGGAACCGGGACTCGAACCTGGGACCTTTGCCTTTCGCGGGCAAGCGCACTACCGACTGTGCTATCCCGACACGACTCACGATGCCGCCTCACAGCTTTACTTCCGCCAGTACCTAGCCTCCTACTTTCCAAACTTGCCGTCGAAAGGCAAAGGTCCCAGGTTCGAGTCCCGGTTCCGGCACACAGTTTTAATCTGCCAGGAAGTTTCATATAAGCGCACACTCCGCTGCAGAGTGAAAGTTTCATTCAGTTAATAAGTAGTTCGTAAGTTTAGGGACTGATGGCCCCGTAGTTAAGTCCCATTAGCTCTACAAACACTTGAACATTTTTTACTCTTTGAAGGGTAATTTTCCCATCTTTTCTTTATTCAGCCACAGCTACAGCTTCACCCAACATTCCCTACGCTAAAAGCAGATGTACCAATTTCTTTGGCTCTTCAGTTCAAACAAAACAGGTGAACTGAAAAGCTGACGTGATGTTAGTTACAAGTGTCTCTGTGATTGGCGCACGGGAAGGCGGCGCCGTCTTGCAGGCCGTGATAAGGGCAGAGCGGGTGACGCGGGCCGCACGCCGCAGTAATGGTCCGCGGCAGATAGCATCGCCGGCGCCGGTTGCCAGGCAACGCGCTTTTTAACGTCGCCGCTGTGCTCTGCAGCCCGCTCCCCACCGCCGCGATAGCGTGCCACGGGAACCACCTGCCGATAAAAGCCGCGTGCTTAGCATCGGCTGCGTGATGTACGATACCCCTCTAATCTTGCCATCACTCTTCCCTCTCTGTGTGTCAATACTCCGATCTGACAGCGGATTCACGTTGTAGCATCGTGAATCTTCCTCTTGCTTGATACTGTACAGCAACAGCGATTTTGGCCGTGGTGTTTACCCCGTTCTTGTTCAGGGAAAATTGGAAATTTTAAATGCTTAAAAGGAAAACAAATTAACATATTTGCCATCACTGGGCGAAGATAAAGATACTGCCGTGAAGCAGTTTTAAAATTGTGGTCCTGGAACACAAATAGCCAACTATATAAAACTGCCAGAAGTTCTATTGTCGATAGAATTTTGTACAGAACCGTTGCATACAGGGTGTTTCTCAGTTATTCCCGTTAGAGGCTTTTAGAGATTGCAGTGAGAAGTTACAAACGAAACTTTCCATCAGACTCTCCTTGGCGCCGTTGATAGATCTTCAAACAAAATGTACCCAGATCAAGCACGAAATTAGTCGAAAGTATATGGACATGAAAAAAAAAAAAAAAAAAGGAAAAAAAGAGGCAAAATCTAGAACAGTGAACAGTCCATTCGCAAGATGTATAATACTGAGAAAGCAGCCACAGCCATTTACCCGCGTCGCCTTCTTAGCTAAGTGGTAGAGCTCCAGTTTCGTAGACCAGGTGTCGTGAGTTCGATCCCCACAGAAGCGGTGCGGCAGCTCAGAGCGTTCGGCCAGAGTCATAGCTGCCCTATGTAATGTTAAAAATAAATTTAAGGCAAAAAACTGAGACAAATCGGCATAGAACAAATAAGGCCCACGTCTGCGAATGACCGCGCTACCGAAAGAAAAAAGTAAAAGAAGGGGCATGGAGTTAGTCTGCGATGCGGAAAATCTCCAACCTGCCTCATGTTTCATGTTTTTGTTTTTCGTTTTCACAAGGCCATCAACTGTCTGTACAGCCATTAAGATTACTGTTCGGTGTATTTGTGTCCTTGTTGTGGTGTAACGTCCTTGCAGCATAACTGTTCTATTGGCAGTTAAAAGGAAGTTGCTCCCGAATGGCATCCATAAACGTTTAATGACAAGACGACAAGTCAATCAAACGCTCCCCCGTAAAACACGTCTGCTGTATCAAACACGACGTTGTTGACGGTATGTGAGCCATATAACAGAAATCTCTTATCGACGCACGTAACTTGTACGGCTGGTGAGTGAGGAAGTTACGCCTCCATTCTATATAGATGTTCGTATGAATACGAATTTGATTACTCCTTAAGCAACAATGAAAATATACCAGTTAGTCACATGAGATGGAACACTTTCACATTCTGTGTTCTGTCAAACCATAAGTAATCAATCCCTTCATAAGTCCAAGGAAATATAAACAAGTCTAGAAATTTCGGAGAGCGCGAAGTGAACTACGGTGAGAATTTGAACCATCCTATTTTACTACTGTTGTGTTGAGGTCTGTGAGAAGTTAGAGGCATCTAGCCTGTGCTCACTGATCGCAATACGTACTTGCAAAGGTAATATATTCTAATATGGCACTTCTCAAAGCAACAAACAGAGATCAGAGACGGCAATGACCGAAAGAACTGTTCATGATTTTGTGAAAAATGGAAGATAAAAACTGCAATCATGTGGGAGGTTTGTACACGGATGTCGCAGTCCTATACCATGACTATATAGCCAAGACGTTTGACTGTTGGTTCAATCTCAGTATTTGCCATCATTCGTTTGAACCTTTTTCTCTTCTATTTTGATCCTTTTCACTGGTTTGTACATTTCGTCCTGATTTCGATCTTGCTCTGTGTTCAGTTTTGAAGGGAGTCGTCTTATCACTAAATTTGAGGGACATGTGATGGGTACTTTCACTCGGATTCAACTTTGATGCTCTGAAATAACTATATTTCCTTTCCGTAGTTTGAGAGTGTGTACTAAGGACCAAAGGAAACAATTAAGTCGATCATAACCTTTAAAATTCATACCTTAACAGCTATGAGCACTTTCCTACTACCAGAGATGTGTTTCACATTTTAGAAGAACTGCCTACATATTTTAAGGTACGAATTTAAGAGCCCCTGTTTACAGGATACAAATAGCTCGCAGCAGATGAATAAGTGCTTATACCGCTGAGGTTTGAAGACATTGATAGCAATGTAAATGTTAATATTTTAAGACCCCTCTAGAATAGCTAGAACAGTCTAGCATGATTTCTGAAACATACTATGTACAGCTGATCAGAATAGCAAGATTACTGTTAGATTCTTTTAATAATAAATTACATGTATAATATTCCCATAGCCGAAGAGTTGCATAGTGTGCGTGCCTTCACTATTACAATTGCGTTGGATGATATATAGTATAAGAGTAAGTGGTATGCTTGTTCTAGCACTAAAACAGTGTATTTTCATTCATACTTTGATTTGTTTGGATATATAGTGGCCGATATAGGATCATCTCATGTTCAACTGTCCAAAAGAGAAGACCTACATACTTCACTGCTACAGTAAAATTAACAAAATAAGATTTTATATGTGACTGACTCAATGAATAATCCCTACAGTAAAAAATTCCAGCATGCGAGAAGCTTTAATTTTAAACCGACGCGTCCCGTAGATTGAAATACTTATCAGTTCGTTTGGCAAGAGCTTAGAAACCTAAAGTATTGATTTTTTGTGGCATTGTTTCGAATGAACGAGTGACGCACTCGGGTTAGAATCTTATTTGGTTCTTTAAATTGTTGCCCCTACAAAGGGTAAACACTCTTGAAGCACCAGATAACCATCGTTTCTTATATACATGCGACGACACGCGTGGTTCGTATCTTCAACATAAGCGCGGTATTATGTGTTTGAACTTGGTCTAGTAAATTTCAAATAGCTTGCGTACTATCCATGTAATCAAAGAAAGCTTAGAGTTTAACGTACCCTTCGACAAGGTGGTCATTAAACATGGAGCACAAGCACGGGAAGTTCAGGAGCAGCAAATCAGCTCTGCCATATCAAAGGATCCATACCGGTATTTGAACGGATCGATTTAGAGAATATGCGGAAAATAAAAATCTGAATGTCTAATGTGATTCCATTATGGTAACGACTGCCCCCAGTAGCTCGGTACCCTGCCGAAATAGATTTCATCAGAGTTGCAGTGTACCGCAGTATTAGCGGTGACAGACTGTCTTTTATTTTATTTTATTTTATTTTTTCGGTGTGCTAATCGAATACAAACGGGAAAATTTCCACATTACAATAAAACTAGAAGTGGTGAAGGAAAGAAATGTAATTCATAGTTATTGAAACCTTACACGTTTGTCATTTACGAAACATTAATGTCATTTATCAATTTTTTAAATAATTACCTCCTGGTACCTCCTGTAGGGGTACATTCGTAAAATGACCTCATTGACCGCCCCACCATCTCAGCTGGGATACTGTGAATTTCATCCCGAATTCTCTGCATTCTCTCATCCATGGTGCGTAGTCGAGTCGTGTGGTCTTTTCTCTTGAGGTAGCCCCACAAGAAAAATCACAAATGCATACATCAGGTGATCTCGCATGTGAGGGAATGTTACCGTGAGATCACACGGTTACCGAAAATCGTTCTGGTATGCGACGCACTGTTGATAATTTTCCATTTGCCTTAAGGCAGAGAGGGCAGGAGGGGTGGTGGTGCAAGTCTTTGCACCAATGTCCTGGGTTAACTTACAAACCTCTCCGCAGTGTCTCATGGAGTGAGGGCATGTCACACTGTTGATGGTGATCCGTCCTTGTGATGGGGACGTTATGCTCGGCGGCCCCCTTAGTGCTTTTGGTCACGATTAGGCTATGCGCCGGCACCGCGTTTCTCTCTCTCCCTTCCCCCATCACTTCCAACACGTACACTACACACGCACCTATTACAGTCACCTGCTATTAACATAGGCACTTCAGCACACAGTTCTCACACTTCTCGAAGGAAAGGTTCCTGCGGGCGCTAAGGAAAGGGAAAACCTTTCCAGTTAGGCGGCTGAACCTACTCTTCGGGATCTCGCAGCCATTCATGCCATACGACTTCACGGTTACCGAACAATTCTCGGACACATGCCATTGATTTCCGTGCAGCATGTGATGTCGCTCCGTTCTGTTGAAGCCAGGCAGGACGCTCATCAACATCAAAAGGATTTGAGTTTGTCCAGTAACGATAGTTCTGTTTATTCAAATAACCTGTGAGATGAAAGTGTGCCACATCTGACATATACAACTTGTTTAGAAATTCATCGTCATTGTTTAATTTTGCTGTCATTTGTTGACTGAATCCCACTCTTACCCGGTAACTGTAGTATTTCATATGTTGTACGGATGAAATCTTAAATCAAGATGCAGAATCCCGCGAACAATCTCCCGGACCATTACAACCACTGCTGCTTGCTTATAAATTGGACGCCGTGGGCTCCGTAAGAAAGACTCGCGAAAAACATCAGAGTTAGCTTGAGAACGCACGCTTCTTGGTCGTCCTGTTGGTTTCTTCTGGAGGGCAGATCCAGTCTCTTGAAAGTAATTAATCCATCGTTTTATCACGTGTTGAGACGGGACGGCACCATGACGTCCTAAATTATAAAAACGTCGAAATTCCCTCTGCGCCGCTACCAAACTGTCATTCTTTTCATAAAATATTTTTTTGCTAACGCACGCGGTTGTCCGTTCCACAGACCCATTATTTCTGAAATGGCGGACTGTTTACTCGCTAACTGTAGGGAACGCGCAGTGCTACCATCTGCTGATGGATGCCATTACTCTTATGAAACATTCCTATTATTCTGTGTCATTCTACTGTTAATTGTGGCTAATAATAGCCTAAGGCGAAGCAGCACAAAGTGTTCTTGATGCCCATAAATTACACCTTTAGGATCCAGTTACATTACTGGCCGTTAAAATTGCTACACCAAGATGAAATGTAGATGATAAACGGGTATTCATTGGACAAATCAGTTATACTAGAACTGACAAGTGATTACATTTTCACGCAGTTTGGGTGCATAGTTCCTGAGAAATCAGTAGCCAGAACAACCACCTCTGGCGGTAATAACGGCCTTGATACGCATAGGCATTGAGTCAAACAGAGCTTGGATGGCGTGAACAGGTGCAGATAGCCATGCAGCTTCAACACGATACCACAGTTCATCAAGAGTAGTGCCTAGCGTATTGTGACGAGCCAGTTGCTCCGCCACCATTGACCAGACTTTTCAATTGGTGAGAGATCTAGAGAATCTCCGTATCGAGAAAGGCTCGCACAGAACCTGCAACATGCGGACGTGCATTATCCTGCTGAAATGTAGGGTTTCGTAGGGATGAAGGGTAGAGCCATGAGTCGTAACACATCTAAAATGTAACGGCCACTGTTTTAAAGTGGCGTCTATGCGAACAAGAGGTGACCGAGACCCCGTACCATCATGCCAACTGATACGCCAATATGGCTATGACTAATACACGTTTCCAATGTGCGTTCACCGCGATGTCGCCAAACACGGATGCGACCGTCATGATTCATCCGAAGAAATGACGCTTTGCCATTCGCGCACCTAGGTTCGTCGTTGCGTACACCATCGCAGGCGTTCCTAACTGTGATGCAGCGTAAAGTGTAACCGCAGCCATCGTCTTTGAGCTGCTGCAAACGTCGTCCAACTGTTCGTGCAGATGGTGGTTGTCTTGCAAACGTCCCCATCTGTTGACTCAGGGAGCGAGACGTGGCTGCCCGATCCGTTACAGCCATGCGGATAAGATGCCGTCATCTCGACTGCTAGTGATACGAGGCCGTTGGAATCCAGTACGGCGCTCCGTAGTGCCCTCCTGAACCCACCGATTCCGTATTCTGCTAACAGTCACTGGATCGCGACCGACGCGAGCGGCAATGTCGCGATACGACAAACCGCAATCGCGATAGGCTACAATCGGACCTTTATCAAAGTCGGAAACGTGATGGTAAGCATTTCTCCTTCTTACAGGAGGCATCACAACAACATTTCAACAGGTAAGGACGGTCAACTACTGTTTGTGTATCAGAAATCGGTTGTAAACTTTCCTCATTTCAGCACGTTGTAGGTGTCGCCACCGATGCCAACCACGTGTAAATGGTCTGAAAAGGTAATCATTTGCATATCAAAGCATCTTCTTCCTGTCGGTTAAATTTCGCCTCTGTAGCACGTCATCTTCGTGGTGTAGAAATTTTAATGGCCAGGAGTATATTTTATTGCTAACTCACGCCGCTGTCTGTTCCACTGATGCATGATTCCTGAAATGGCGGACTGTTTACTCGCTAACTACCATCTGCCCTTGGCTGCCACTACTCATTTGAAACATTCCCGTTATTCTGTGTCATCCTGTAATTGAGTTAATTGTGGCTAATAATAGCCTAAGGCGAAGTAGCTCAAAGTGTATGTGATTCCCATAAATCTCAAATTTAGGATCCATTTAAATACAGAAGGTGCCCACGGCATCGGAACCGCGTTCCGTTCCCTCTGTCGCTCAATCGAGTTCATCCGCTGCCGCCAACTCCCCACGGCGGCCATCGCAAAATCAATTACGCTCGCTATGCCCAACGTCCGCTGGACGGAGGGGATTTTAAAACCGCTAAAGTTGGCATCACGCTCACGGGAATCGTCCGCGGAGCTTCCGCAGCCTGCGTAGGTTGGTAAAGCACCACATTTCGCGTAGCCATCGGCATGCCACATTGACGTAACTAATAACAGTCGAGAAACGATGGAATTAATTTATACCGCCGTATTAAAAACGATTGTCTGGTTTGTTGTTTTCTTGCGATTTGTTTTGCGTGTATGTTTTATACTTTTGCTTCGTAATAGAAGACGATGAACGAAATATTGCGTGGCGAAATCATTGACGGGTCACTACTTCTTACAATAAAATCAGATCCATTTACACTCACCCATCTGATGATTTCATTTATAGTCGCTAATTATTTGATCGTTCTATCTATCGACAAACATTGTTGCATCTACATAAATACTCTGCAAGTCACATTGAAGTGCATGGCTTGAGGATCACCGAGCCGCTTTTATGATGTTTCTCTACGGTTCCATTCTCTAATAGCTCGCGGGAAAAAGGAACACCTAAATCTTTCCGTTTTCGATCTGATTTTACTTTTTTTATGATAATGTCTTCCTATGTAGTTGGGTGCTAATAATATATGTTCGCATTCGGAAGAGAAAGTTGGTGAAAGAAATTTCGCATATAGTTTACTTCACAACAAATAACTCGTCTATTTTCATGATTTCCACCCCAACTCGTGCATCATCTCTTTACACCCTCTCCCCTATTTAGCGATAGTACAAAACGAGCTGCCCTTCTCTAAACATTCTTTAAATCGTCTGTCAGTCCCACTTGGTGAGGACCCCATATTGCGCAGCAATACTCCAAAGTAGCACGCACAAGACTGAATAGCAAAGAAAAGCCTCCTTTTATTTAAGGTGTTCGAGGAAGTTTCTTACAGTTTCATGGACTGCAATGGTTAAATATTAGAGCAAATAAAATCAGGTTGTTTCTTGGAAGGTCTGATGAAAAAAAGCTGACCTATATTGTACACGTCATGAGAAGATACACTTCACAGGATAAATCGTTAATGATGGAGAAGATCTTAGGCACTTGAAAAGGAAGTCGAGGTGGATCGATGGCGCCACAGTAGTGTGTTTTCCAACCTGAAACCTTCACGGAAACAAGTATAGAACATAAAATGTCATTAATTTGCTTCGTGTGGTCACGGAGTGTAGGAATCGCCAAAACGAATAGAGAGAGAGGTTTGATGTCTCGAAATCAAGGTCACTCGAACCTGAGCACAAGCTCCTATAAGGCAAACGGAAATCAGGAAATCAACATTGACCCTGTCCGGTATTAACAAAAAGTGGTTTATATTAGGCACGGAAAATCGAAATCTGTATGGCTGGAATGGAATTCGAATCCCGCTCCTTCCACAAAGTGACTGTCCCGCCGTCAAAGGGAGTAGTCCTTACAAGTGGTCGCGGACTGCATCCCAATGGCATTGTTTTTGTGAATGCATTGATACAGATCATCCTTTTCTTTTGCTGTTGCTTAACGACACACATCACAGGTAACAACGCACGACATAACAACGCTGAAAAATAACAGTAAAAAATTCCAGCTTTTGTTTTTTATTCGCGTAATACTCCGTTATATAATCCTGAAAAAATTAACTACATTTGCGCTATACAACGACTTTAATTCCATGTAATTACCTTACCCAAATGGCACAAAGAAAATTTTATGTCTAACTTGCAATGTGTAGCACCAGTGTTATAACTCTGGCGCTTCGTTAAGAACGAAAATATTTTACCACAATTCACCAGCGCAAATTTTTGGTATTCCTTATCCTCTATAAAATATCAAAGAGTAATATGTGGGCTACATTCACGGATCACCAGGAAGGTGTCATACCATTAAGGTACTTTTTTAACCCTACCGTCCCCTTTGACACTGAATTTAGTAATATTCAAAGTACTAATGTAACCACAAACTCTGCTACTCTGATGACTGTATGAAATGTGTTAGTATTTTAAACGGACAATTTTGCTGGACCATACGATGTTTCCTAACGGATCCAGTGTTTCAAACCACTATTTAGGGAATAATTTTCACATAGTACTTATTCTATGCCACACTTTGGCCAAAATCTGGAATTCTTAATTGAAGAGCCGCGGTGGAGTAGCTGAGCGGTCTAAAACGTCTCGCTGCGGAGCGCGCGATTGCTAGCCGTGGAGGTTCGAGTCCTCCCTGGGGCATGGGTGTGTGTGTGTGTTGTCCTTAGGTTAGTTTACCTAGGTTTAAGTAGTTTGTAAGCTACGGACTGATGACCACGCAGTTTGGTCCGATAGATTTACAAACATTTGAACATTTCTTATTTGAAGAGAAATTATGTCTTACTTTACACTTGTAATATCTTTTACTGTCGGCCGCGGTGGCCGAGGGGACTGAGGCGCTCCAGTCACGGTCGGGGGTTCGAATCCCCCCTTGGGCATGGATATTTGTGCCGTCCTTAGTCTTAACTAGTTCATAAGTAGTTTGTAAGCTTAGGGACTGATGACCCCGTAGTTAAGTCCCATAAGTCCCACAAACATTTGAACATTTTTTTTATCTTTTACTTTTCAACAATACTTTTCCATAAATACTACTTATTTGGCTATCTAAATAGTTCAGGTAGAGGTAATTGCTTTTGAACAACAACTTATATGTCCCATGGAAATATTTATTTCCCAGATTACACTTCATTATTATATAAATAAAATTAGTCATGTTTTCATAAACAACTAATTATATTGGTCATTGAAATAATGGAAGAAGTTGAAAATTTGTGCCCAGCCGAGAATACAGGTCCTCCTGCTGACTAGGCAGTCGCGCTGGACCACTAAACCACTGGGGCACAGCGATCACCGCCGCCGCGTGAGCTACACTCGACGCTTTCCTCTCTCTCCTTTCTGCAATTTAGACTTTTACATCCAGTAGATCAAGTACAAAGTATCAATAGAAATACGTATGTGGAGATAAATAAAACCGGTTTCATTAGGTATTCTATTTATACTTTAAAAGGAGGAAATATGGACATGTTGCCTTTCTGTAGCAAGTAGCTCACATTGCTTTTCATTCTAGGTAAATGTAGACATTAAAATGACCTCTTTTTTTTTTTTTTTTTTTTTTTTTTTTTTTTTTTTTTTTTTTTTAACTCTTCCTGCCTGGTTGAGAACTGTGTGATTTCAAAAGAAAAAAATAGTCAAGAGTTTGTACATCTATGGAACTTAACTACGGAGGTTACTAGTCCCTAAGCTTACGAACTACTTAAATTACTTAAACTAAGAACAAACATACACACCTATGCCCGAGGGAGGACTCGAACCCCCGACGGCGGGTAAACACGCGGGCCGCAGTGGTGGCGCCTTAGAACGCTGGGCCACTCCACCGCGGCTGTGTAATTTCAAACATCTTCACTGATGATATTTTTTTGTTCAAAGGAATGTAGACAATGATATTGTAGATTCATTAGGAAAAGGGACACGGTGGTTGGAAAGGGAGTAAGACAAGAGTTTAGTCTTTCCTCTGTGCCAATGACATCGTAAAAGAAAAGAGCTAGGAAGGTGAATTGAAGAGAATGGTCAGTGTCTTGAACATGAGCAAGAAATCGGGGATTTGAGTGCCTGCTATATTACGACATTTCATTTGGTATTGCGGTACGGCAGAATAGTGGCTTCAGCACTGTTTATCGATCCCTATTTATTAATTGGGACAGCCATTTCGAAAAATATGTCGGTAATAAAATTGATTAGTAATTACTAAAGACTTTTGTGACCCTTTTACCAGTTGCAAAGTTTATATCAAACGCCTGATTGTCATATTGTTGTACGCATATCAGTTATCAGAATAATCATGATTGAGTAATAATGTTAACTTAAACTATTTGTTAATTTGAAATATATACACATCTCGGCTCTTTAAGAAAATGACAAACTTGAATATTTGTGAAACAATTTATTATTTGATCACTAGCCAACAGTTGCAACAGTTCGCAACTGTTGACTAATGATTAGATGATAATTGGTTTAAGATATTAGTGCTGTTGCTGATTCCAGATTGTGTCGACTTTAGTTATATATTTGTGTCGGACCAAGACTCGAACATTGATTTCCCTCTTTATGACAGCAATCCCCTTAACCAATTTGGCTAGCCTGACATCTCGTCCTGAGCTAAATCTGAACTGATCGCATACTATGATAGTAGTAGTAGTAGTAGTAGTAGCTTTATCTCTATTCCCATAAGGCATTGGACTGCTCCAGCGTAAAATAGCAGGTAAGGTAGGCGGAAGCAGGTCATCGGTTGTGTCGTAAATGTTATGACGAACACACAACACCGTGATTCCAATACTTAACAACCACTGTTTATTTCAGAGAATAATACATCACAGAATACGTAACATAAATCATGGAACATCAATGAATATAAAAGATTTATAAATATATCAAAAGTTAACCCGCAACATCCTCCCCACCCTGGTCAATTTCCAGAGGAATGACCAGCTGAATGGGCCGTGAGATTATGGTTCCATCTGAAGTTCGTAACGTGACAGTTCGTATCTTCCCATCTCTTCCCTCATGAAGATCTTCTATCCGCGCCTTCTTCCACATGTGACGTGGACGAACATCTTCCTTTAGAAGTACAACATCACCCAAATTTAGTCTCCCAGAACCTGTCCTAGGTTGATGAGTTTCATGGAAGTTTTTGAGCAGGATCAGGTATTCTTTCTTCCACCTGTTCCAAAAATGCTCTACCATGTGTTGCTGCCGTTGGAACTCCTTGGACAAATCCTTCCTGACAGTCGGTTCTGGACCTGTGGGCAACGTTGTCAGTCGCTCACCTACAAGAAAATGTGCAGGTGTCAGTGGCTCAGTTTCTTCTCCTCCTTGTGTGATTGGTCTTGAATTTAGTGCTGCTTCTATGCTGACCAGGATTGTGCTGAGACCTTCTTCATCTATCTGTGACTGTCCTAAAACCTTTCTCAGGCAGCGTTTGACTGAACCCACCATTCGTTCCCAAAATCCTCCCCACCAAGGCGCGTGTGGGGTAATGAATCTCCATGTTATAGATTGCTGAGCAAGGTACTTGTATGTTTTGCTGGCCATGAGAGCCTGCCAGAGCTCTTTTAGTTCTGTGTGGGTGGAATGGAAGGTAGTAGCATTATCAGTGTAAATTGTACTAGGCACGCCTCTTCTTCCCACAAATCTTTGTAGAGCTTGAAGAAATTTATCAGTTGACATATCTGAGCATAATTCCAAATGCAAGGCACGTGTTGTTGCACAAGTGAACAGAGCAATATATGCTTTCTTTGTTATATGTCCTTGTTTGACGTATAATGGACCAGCAAAATCGATGCCTGTGACTTTAAATGGTTTCAATGCTGAGACCCGTTCAGTGGGTAATGGAGCCTCTATTTCTTGAACAGAACGAGCTTTCACCATCTTGCAAGGTAGGAAACAGTGTAGAACACGTTTTATTGTCTGACGAGCTCTAAGAATCCAGAATTCTGTCCTCAGCTCAGATAACACTATGTTTACCCCAAGGTGGTGCAGACGAATGTGAGTTTGCCGGATTAGTAAATGAGTGAAATGATGCTGTCCATCAAGAAGTATTGGGTGAATTTGTTCTCTTGTTAATTTTGCAAACTGTAGACGTCCACCAATACGAATAAGGCCATCATCCAGGAATGGATTAAAACGAGCTATTTTAGAAGTTTGTGGCAGAGGCAAGTTGTTATGCAGAGCATGCAGTTCAACTGCAAAATGTTGTTGTTGAACAATACGAATCCAATAAGTACGTGCTTCTTGCAATTCTGTTGCTGTTAATTCTCCTAATGTCTTATTTTGTTTCATTAATTGTCGTTTAAAACGAAGAATCCATCCTGTAACTCGTAACAGTTTGTAATAGTTACTATATCGTGTAGCTGTTAAAATTGGAGGTCTTGTTTTTACCATGAAGACTTGGTTTGTTTGTTTCTTTCTTTCTGGCAAGGAATAATCTAAGTTTTTCTGCCTAAGTCTTGGCCAATGCATTCTGTTCTTTGTTAACCAAGCAGGACCGTGGAACCATGTAATGGAATTTTGAAGTTTGTCTGCTGTGGTACCTCTGGAGAGTAGATCAGCTGGATTTTGATCACCGGGGCAATGTCTCCACTGTGATGGATTTGTTAATTTTTGTATTTCTGTAACACGGTTTGAAACA
Source organism: Locusta migratoria (assembly GCA_026315105.1). Taxonomy (NCBI): domain Eukaryota; kingdom Metazoa; phylum Arthropoda; class Insecta; order Orthoptera; family Acrididae; genus Locusta; species Locusta migratoria. The sequence continues at coordinate 151,368,769 of CM048746.1, read as the reverse complement.
AATGTCTTCCATCTATTAGGGTCATGTTGTATCCATCCTAAGGCTACAGTTGAGTCAGTCCACAGTGTTGCGTTATTTGCATCATAGTGTGTGGCCTTGCAGAAATAGTGAAGTAACCTCGACCCAAGAAGTGTTGCCAGAAGTTCCAGTCGCGGAAGAGTTATTTTCTTGATTGGGGCTAATCTGTTTTTACTGCAAACTAAATTGACTGATGTCATGTTTGAAGTGCTGCATAGTAGATAAAGCACTGCTCCATAGGCCTTTTCTGATGCATCTGAAAAGACATGTATTTCCGTTTTTGCCTCTTCAGAAACACCAACCCATCGAGGGACTTTCATGTCCAAACATGATGGTAAGGTTGATACCCACATTTGCCAACGTTTACCAAGATCGGGAGGTAAGAGCTCATCCCATTCAATCCCTCTTGACCAAATTTCCTGGAAAATTATTTTTGCAGTGAGAGAGACATGTGACAATAGACCCAGTGGGTCATAGAATCTTGCAGTGCTTCTAAGAACTTCTCGCTTAGTGGCAGGACGATCTCTAATATAGTTTATGACATTAATGTGGATAATACTGAACATATCAGTCGATGTATCCCAGTGAATTCCTAGAACCTCTGTATCTGTAACATTTATGACACCTTCTGATTGCCAAATTTCAATCAGTTGTTTTGAGTTTGTGGCCCATTTTGCCATTGGTAGGCTAATGATACCCATAAGTGAGATAAGTTCATAATATAAGGAAGTCACAGCATTGTCATCTTCAGCACCTGCTACAAAGTCATCCATATACATGTTATTTTCAACAAGAAAAGCAGCTTGAGGAAAATTCCTTTTGTACATTGTAGCAAGTTCTTTTAGTGTGGCTGCAAGAAGAAAGGGGCTACAAGTTAGTCCAAAAGGTAGTCGGGTGAAGCGGTATGTAATCTTTTCGTTCGTTGTAATGTAGTTTCCTTGTTTATCCATGATTACTTTATACCAAAAAAACCTTGTTAAGTCTCGGTCTTTTCTATGTAGAACTAACTGTAGAAAAGCTTGTTTAATATCAGCAATTAAAGCAACTGGATATAAGCGGAATCTTAATAATATTGAAAGAATATCTGGAAGTAAATTAGGGCCAATTTCCAAAGAGTCATTCAGTGAATGTACAGCATTTTCGTGGGAAGAACCATCAAATACAATCCTCCATTTGATAACACCTAATCTTTCTTTCTTTACTGCATGATGTGGCAAATAAAATATGTCATTTGATGTTTGTTCAGGAGGGGCAACCTCTACATGTCCCTTTCTTATGTGGTCTATCATTTGCATTTCATAAATGTGTTTTAAGTTAGTGTCCTTTGTAATCTTTTTCTCCAGTGAAATAAATATATTCTCTGCTAGTGAGAGATTATCAGGCACAATAATGTTGGGTTTTCTAGGTAAAGAAACCACTCTCCTATTGTCTTCAATGCAGTAATATTTTGAGAAATCGTGCAATAAAGCTAGTTCTTTCGGATTTGGAGTCTTTGTTTGGTCTGCTGTGATTCCCATTGTTTCTAAATCCCAGAAACGTCTTAAAATATTGTCTGTTGATGTCATTGAATCCAAACTAACATAGTTTGTTATCACAGGGTTTGCCATGGTGTTTGACTTACACCCACTAAGAATCCAACCCATAGTTGAAGGTATCAGTACAATGGATGGTGTTAAGCGAATAGGAGGGGAATCTTTAATGATTTTCCAATAGTGATCTGCTCCAATAAGGATCTCAATAGGAAGATCTTCTGTGTCGTCCTTTGGGTCTGCTAACTGAAGTTTTCGATCATACACTTGTTTTGTTATTTCAGGTGGGACAGTTGGGTGAGCAGCAAATGAGTATGTACTTTCAAATGCAGTCAGAGATATTGTGGAATTTTTAAATATACCTTTCAGAGTGAATTCTACAACTATACGACACATTGAAGTTACACATGGTATTTCAAAGGCATTGACAGATATGTCACGATGTTCTAAAGTTTTTAAATCTAGTTCATCAATGAGAAACTTTGAAATGAAACACGACCGACTGCCACTGTCTAGAACACAGCGAGTGAGTCTGCTTAATCCTGTTGGTCCACTGACCCAAACTCGAGCTGTCTGAAGATATGTAAAATCTGCTGAATTTACATCGATTTTCCCTACAGAAGTAGTGGTAACTTGCTGAGAAGGTGAATTAGAAGTGGTAGTATCAGTACAAATCGCTTTATGGTGACGTTTCTTGCACTTAGAACACGAAACCTTCCCCCTCTTACTGCAGGTTTTAGCACTATGACCTCGTTTTAGGCATATAAAACAACGATTATCTTGCTTTAATTTGTCAATACGTTGTTGGATGTCTGTTACTAAATTGCAGTCTTGAGCCCAATGAGTGCGAGCGTCACAAAATATACAATATGGTTGTACATCTTGTTTAATTTTCCGAGAGGTTTTAGCTTGTTTTGAATTTATGTGAAATGTCGCAGCAGTGGGCGTGTAGTTAGAAGATAGTGGCTGTTCTCCACGAATTTTTTGTGCAGTAAGAGCACCCTGAACTTCTTCCTCCAAAAAATTAAGTAATTTCAATACATCTCCTTCCGATATTTCGGTTCTTCTAGCATGAATAACCCATTTTTGACACATTTCGGCAGGAAATGCTCGTAAAATTTTCGGTGTGAGAACTTTGCCGTAAGCTACAACATCTTCCCCCAGGGCACGCAGCGCTTGAATACGGCGGTTACACTCTAGGAATGTACAGTTCAGCGTTTCAGGTGTCTCTGACTGTACTGGCTGTAGCGCATCCAAATAATCGAGGTGCGCCTGTATAATACGGTTGTTATCTCCGTACCGATGCAGTAAAATTTTCTTTGTTTCTTCGTATGTGTTAGCTGTAATAGGTATTCCATCTACTAACAACTTCGGTTCTCCTGACAGATACCCTCGAAGGAAAACATGTTTATTAACTGTGGAAAGCGATGGGTCTTTATCAATAGTTGATTCAAATTGCTCCCAGAAGCGGGACCACATTTCGATATCTCCACAAAATGGTTCAAGCTTAATGGCAGGTAGCTTTACTGAATGCATGCCTGCAGTGGAGTGTATGGGAACTGTAGGTGACGTGATATTCATTTGCGATGTTACGGCTGAAAGCTTGCAATTGATTGCTTTTGTAGCCTTATGTATTGCGTGTTTAATTTTGTCTATATATTCCTCACAGATAGATACGTCTGCGTCATATTCATCATCACTTAAGAGGTCGTGAATAACGTCATCTAAGGAAGTGAGCTTCTCTAAAGTATCTTGAAGACGTTCTATGTAGTGTTCAAAATCGTCCATTGGACTTTCTGTCGTAAGTTCATCGACAGCCGTACAAAACCGCGTAGCATTCGTCCTCTCCCTAGTTCTTTTTCTTTTAAAGTTTGTTAGCTGTTTCCCGGTATCTATCTCGTCTGGCATTATTAAGGAACTGCTTTTGTGTTGGCGTAAGCGTAATTGAATCTTTTCCTATCAATTAGTTATTCAAACCGAAAGATTTCACACTTTTGATATTAGCAAAGTTCGTGAATTATGCCGTTACTGCTAACATTCTTTTGAGGCAAGGAGTTCATAAAATCGTATTATATTGGAATAGACTTATCTTGTGATGTGGTCCGACGTCGTATCCCGCTTCCAGCAGCGTGAAGTAAGCTTTTTATCGTCAAAATTGCGTAAAAAATCGTAATTTTTTCACAAGTTTCGGCACCAAATATGACGAACACACAACACCGTGATTCCAATACTTAACAACCACTGTTTATTTCAGAGAATAATACATCACAGAATACGTAACATAAATCATGGAACATCAATGAATATAAAAGATTTATAAATATATCAAAAGTTAACCCGCAACAAATGTAATGCCGGTGACTGTCGTGACGATAGCAGTCGCCGTTTCAGCGAGTAGAAAGCCTACAGCCAGCAGTCTGGTGACTGGCAAAGAAAGCAAGAGAAGCGATAAGATACATTCGTTACCTAGTAAACATTTAAAACTACACCTAACTCTTGCACAAGAGTGAATAGGCAGGTAGTAAGTCAGCGGTTAACTGGAGTATTCGAATGCTTCACAAAAAAGTCGGACACATTCGGTCCTTACCAACCAACCGTCCCGTAATAGCTCCAACGGATTTCCGTACATATACTCCCACTTTTGGAAGTTGTGGTCACTTGGTCATTGCAGTCGATGATGCTCAGGAGAGTAGTCGTTAATCCAATGATCTAATCACTTCAGCTTATGTCTTTGACAAAGCAGTACAGGCTAATAGCCACTAATCAAAGCAAGGAGATGGAGTCCAGATATTACTAAACTTCGAATTGATCATCATCCACAATGTTGAGTATGGTTGCTGCTCAGGCCAGCTCAAACTTTCGTTGGTACCCTAAAGGTCCTATGGATGCGCTAGCACTCTGGTGCTAATCCTGCTAGCCGGTATCAAGAGTGCATCTGTCATCACGCATATGACTTCTGTGGTTCCACGTTTGGATCCACAAACAGCGGCATAGAGCGAAGGTGGGTCTGAGCATATTGTCCCTCGGTGGTCGGTTCTTCGACTCCCAGACGCAGCGGCGTGGGTACCGGCCGTCCGAACGCAGCTAGACGGTGAGCTGATGCGACTGAAGGCAACGTCACCTGCTGGTATAGCTCGTGCAGATTTAGCGCCTACATCACGAAATTTCGTAACAACCGAATAAACCTGTAAACACTGATACTGTTTCACTTCTGGGGCTCCACTACGTATCCGCCTCATCCTGACATAAAGCTGGGATTCTACCACCCAGCAGGATATAGAAGAAACACAGTGTTTCGCTATTTTTTAAACAAGTACGATATACATGAAGCTTTATTGGCACCAGGTATAACAACTTTTTAGCTAGATTTCGACACAGTCAACAAAAGAATTTATACACTTATCATTTTCTGGGACAATCTTCGGTATTACTGTGTAGCAGAAGGCTGCGCTTGTGAATGGAACCAATATATCACTCGCCAGCGCTTCATTGTTGTCAAAATGCTGGCCGGAGAAAAGGCATTCATCATGGAAACTTTGACGACCTTTGGAAAAAAACTAGTATCAGCGAAGCACTAACTGGTTGCTCATAATGTTCTACCCATAGACCTTACAGGAAATTTGATGGGCGCTATGCTTTGTGCATAAAGGAACCTTATCAGTGACCGAATTAAGCCGGTGGCGAGAGAGCAGATGCGATTTCGTAGCGGGTCCTGATAGGCCGGATTTGATTTTCACGTCATACATCTTGTTGCTCGTACGCAATTTTCCCGGATAAATATGTCTACTTAAAAAAAAAAAAAAAGAAAAATAAACCTATATCAGGAAACTTGCATTTTTACATCAGCACAGAACATCATGTTTGCCTCTTGGGGGATATACTGGGTGAGCCACATAAAATCGTTTTTCGGAATATTAGGAAAATACAAAAAAAGTGGAAGGGGTCACTTTGAAGTCTAAAATGGTAATCCTTTTTTTTTTTTGTATTGCACATTGGGATTTTAGAGAAATAAATAAGCCTTTGAATGAAAAATTTCTGGCCCACTTCAGGTTTCGGTAGTAACACTAGAAGTGGGCATTTACGATCGCCTTTTGACAGCTCAAAATTTAATTGAAAACCATTCATCTGACATGAATACACAAGTGTATAGAGGAGTATATTCTATACAACTTTGCTCAATTATGTTTGTTTTTTAGTATCTCGCATCGTTTCACAGATAATGACAAAATTAACGCCGATCTGACTATCTAACACTTGATTTTACGTAAGACAGTACAGGCAGAGAAAATAAACTTGAAAAAAAGGAAAAACTACGATGGCAAGACAGGTGATAATGTTTTCACGGGAAAGATAGTTTATATGTGGGAGAGTTATTAATACTTTAAAGAGGTAAAAATACAAAAAAGAGTCTGTGAAATCTAAACTCAAACATCAAACAATTTTGGCTGTTTGTTAAAATACAACCAGAGAGAATATTACGTGTTGAATGCATAGACATTATCACGGTAGTAGAGTCGTAATCGTATCGTAAATAATTTAAGATTATTATTATTATTTCTGTCCGACATATATATCGAAGAAAGTGACAAGAATAACATACACTGAGGAGTTTGAATAGTTATAGATGACGATGAGTTATGCTTTAGGGAAGCTATAGGCACAAGAGAGGCAGTACTAAGAGTGTGCTCGTTAATAGAACCGTTACTGGAGAGAAATGGAGGCACGACCGCAAGATTTTTCGGCCTATAGCAACCGTCCTACAGCCTTAATGTCTACGTCTCCATCGATCGCCGTGCTGTGTTGAGATTGTGAAGGAAAAGCAGCAAGGGGGACAGACTAGTGTGAGGCTAATTGGGGAGGCGCGGTGGCGCCGGTTTAATCAGCTGGGCCCGCCTCGCCCTCCAGGCTCCAGAACCCGCCTCCAGCAGCGGCCCTGGAGTCCCTGGAGACTCCAGCTGGCCGGCCTCGGCGCTGAGGGCCCACATGAATAAAACACGTGGCTCAGCGGGCTCTGCATCTCCAGCAGCCGGCCGCCTTCCTCACAGCCGCCTAACGCCGCGAGAGCCCACGCACTCTCAATTCTTTTTCGCTTTCTCTATTAATTACTTGCCTCTAAACGATTTACATAAAACACGGGTCTTGCAGCGGCTCAAAGTGGATCTCCGAGCTTAGCATTCCTGCTCGGTGTAATGAATCAGCTCTCTCGTTTTAGAGCTATGCTATTACATCCAGCATTGATTAAAAATCTGTACAACGATCACTCCGCAGTTGTAAAGACAAGTGCTGGCCGAGTTTCAAAAGGTGTGAGACAGGGTTGTGTTCTATCCCCACAATTGCACAACATCTATGCAGAACACGTCATTAGGAAAGCTCTTGATGGTTGGACTAAAGGCATCTCAATCTGCGGAAGAACTGTCAACAACCTCCGTTTTGCTGATGACACTGTACTTTTAGCCAACAGCGAAGATGAACTTGCTGAGCTACTAACTAGAATAAAAGACGTTAGTCTAGCATATGGACTAGACATCAACCTCAGTAAGTCCAAACTCATGTTAATTGATCGAGAACAACAGATCCAGCTCACAGGTCAATTAAAGGAACTGGAAGTCGTGCAATCCTTCACCTATCTTGCGTCAACCATCTGCAGCACACATAGTTGTGAAGAGGAGATAAGAAGACGGATCACGCTAGGATGAATGGCTATGAAGAATCTCACGAAGATCTGTCGGAGCAGAGCAATAACAAATAGCACAAAGATCCGGCTAGTTGAAATACTCGTGTTTTCTTTTATGGCTGTGAATCATGGACACTCAAGGCCAGAGACAAACAACGCATTGATGCGTTGGAGCTTTGGTGCTGGCGTAGGATGCTACGCATAAAATTGGCCTAAAGAAGAACAAATGTGTCCATTATTGAACAACTGAATATCTCCAGACGCCTTTCTCCTCGAAACGACGAAAAAATTCTCCAGTTCTTTGGTCATATTGTGAGAAGAGACGGAGAAAACCTAGAAAAAATATACTTACAAGGAAAGATCGAAGGCACAAGACCAAGAGGAAGAGCAGCGAGCAGATGGATAGACCAAATCAAGAAGATCTCCGGTCTACCTCTTCAGCAGGCACTGAGAGAAGCTGACAACCGTCCGGGATGGAGACGCTTGGTTCATGGGGTCACGACGCTCAGCAAGGAGCACAACGACTTATGATGATGATGATGATGATGATGATGATTATATCGATAAACTGACATGGCGACACTGCATATGCATATTCCGCCGCAAAATTAATAAATTAACTCCTTAAATCTCCAAAAATCGTCTTTATCAGCACCATGTTAAATTTTTTCAACTCAGTTAAGACCAAAAAAGTTCATTCTTTGCCTCTCCAGCATCATTTCGAACAACTTTTCGTGGTGGCATTATGCACTTCACTGAACATAAAGCTGAGCCACCTCATCGACGCTTGACAAGCCGAAGTGTTGAGTCCCTTAAGCCTTACAAACATTTGAACATTTAGCCAGCTGTCAAGTAGTACATATTTTTGAGGTAAAAATCTATTCAAATTGAGTAGTCATCCACCATCTAGGTCCCGAAATTGACAACATTTGAGACGTTTCCGTGTTCCGTTGTCATTATTTTTGTTTCCGATTGACGGCACAGTCCCTATTTATGTTTAGCGAAAGTTAAAGCCTATAGCATATATAGGATTTTTAAACTAATCAATTTTTGTAATCATATATTTGCCAAAGCAAGGTACTAAAAATAATTCTCAAATATGAGACTTAGGACTGAAGTATAAAAAATAACACATTGTAAAATTTAGCAGCTGATTTACATTTTAAATAAAGTTTGTTTTAATACACACCTTACAAATTTAGGTATTAATTATACTTTTAACAGAAATTATGTGTCTTTTTTTATTCAATGGTCAATATGAACACACGATTACAATTATTTTCATAAAAATAAAGATTCCGGTGAAGGGTTAACGCCAGACAGTAGGCCTAAACGACACTTTAAGTGACCGAGCTCTAGCGAGATCAGGCACGACTGGCGAGATTGCTGAGATTGTCCGACCAGTCGTGGACGTGTACAGGGAGTCCCAAAAAATGTAAGAAAAACAAGGGAAACACTGAGATATTGAGACCATTAACCAAAAGGCTGAAGAAATGAGTCAAATTTGTGCGGATAACGAGTGCCAGAATGGTTTCGGGAAGTTAAAGGAAGCATTAGTAAATAGTCCTGTGTTAGTCCTTCCAGATTTTGAGAGGGAGTTTATTTTATCGTGTGCCGCATTTAACTTCGAGGTGGGGTTTGTTTTGGGGCAAGTAATTGACGGAATTAAACATCCGGTAGCTTATGCCTCTAGGCAGATGAATCGAACGGAGCAGAACTATTTAACAACGGAAAAGGAAATTTTGATATTGGTTTACCGGATCACTTACTATCGTTGTTACCTGTACGGAAGAAGGTTCAGGATAGTGACGGACCATGCAGCGCTTAAGTGGCTTCTGGGATTGAATGACCCATCTAGTAGGTTGGCAAGGTGGACCTTGCGACTGAATGAATTGATTTCGAAATGCAATACAAACCTGGGAAAAGTGACAAAAACGCGGATGCTTTGAGTCGTAAAGTTGCAGCGATTCAAGTCTTAGGCCAAAGCCTTGAGGAATGACAAGCAGCGCAAAATGGCAACGCAGAATGTAAGCAATATCGTGCTCAGCTGAAAATCAGCGTGTGTGACGGGTTGTTACGCAAAATGTCAAGGCCAGGTTCGCGTGTGGTAGTGCCAGCAAAGTTAAATAAGAATATTTTACGAGAAGCACACGACCAGGATGTGGATCGCTACGTTCGAAACTGTGTACCATGCGAACAAAGGACAGATACTAATCGGGGCTAACCGTTTTGTGTTGACAATCATAGATCAGTTTTCTAGGTACGTGGAAGTGATTGCCGTAACAGACCAACGGGCAGTACCAGTAACACAAGCACCGGCGAACAACTTGTTATTGAAATTCGGGGTCCCAGGAGCTATAATTACGAATCAAGGTGCGTGCTTCATGGCTGACCTCATGAAGGAGATGTGCCACTTGTTAAAAGTGAATAAATTACGGCCGCGGTGGAGTAGCCGAGTGGTCTAAGGCACCTCGCTGCGGAGCGCGCGTTTGCTCGCCGTCAGAGGTTTGAGTCCTCCCTGGGGCATGGGTGTGTGTGTTTGTCCTGTGGTTAGTTTACCTTAGTTTAAGTAGTTTGTAAGCTACGGACTGATGACCACGCAGTTTGATCCGATAGATTTACAAACATTTAAATAAATTGCGAAGGAGCCCGCTACATCCTCAATAGAATGGGAGAACCGAACGTGTGCATCGAACGATAGGTAAAATGTTGAGCCATTATGTGAACGCTCCCCACAATGACTGGGACGTGTATCGGCAATTAGTAACAGCCAGATATAGCTTGAAAGTTCATACCAACACTGGGTTGTCACCTTATGAGATCGTATATGGGAGAAAGATGGCATCTCCTTTCGATTTGATCAAAGCAAGAGGAGTGAATAACAGTCAAACAATGAAGGAAATTTCCAAGAAGGTAGGGGAAATATGGCAGCGTGTGCGAAGAGCGAATACAAAGGCCTTGGAACGGCAGGAGGAAGCAGTAAGACGCAAGGGAACTTTAGCGAAGTATAGAATTGGGCAATTGGTGATGTTATCTTGGCCGCCACGGTGGCCGAGCCGGCTGCTGCGCGTCAGTCACAGTCTTCACGGCCACTACGGTCGAGGGTTCGAATCCCCCCCCCCCCTCGGGCATGCCGTCTTTAGTATTAGCTAGTTCATAAGTAGTTTGTAAGTTAAGTTTGTAAGTCCCATAAGCTCTACAAACATTTGAACATTTTGATGTTATCTTGTCCTTACACCCCGAAAGGAAAAACGAAAAGTTTCTTACAAATTTTTGCGGACCTTATCAAGTAGTGGAAACAACTTCACCTGTCAACGTTCAGCTGTAATTGCCAACAAGATCGAACATTGTTCATGTCAGTAGGTTGAAACCTTCAAATGGGGAGCCGGATTTAATTGTAAATGTGACTGGGTTATTCAAACATAAAGCAGAGAAAAAGTGAAAGGCGAACAAGAATCGATTGGTAGATAAAAATATAGTACGGGATGTATCTTATAATTGTTGTGGGTTTTTGTAGATACGGGGGATTGTACACTTTGTGTTTTTTCAATTGCAATTATTTTCGCTAGGTCCCTGTGCATCGGGAAAATGGGTGTCGGATGGAACGTGGCCTGCCTTTTCCTCGACCAGTGTCAGTAATGTTGCACCACTGAGGACACAGTCTTATTTTCGAAGCAAGAGGATGTTATTACGGGTCATCAGTGGTCGCTACAGATAGTGTTGAATATATGGAGTTTAAGGAATGAGGTGAATAGGTTAGAAGAGTCGTTCACGGATTTGCGCCGAGTAGCGGAATGTAAGGGTGTACTGGACGTTTTAGGAGACTGGAAGCACTTTCATGAAGCGTACAAGCAATTGCAGGATCGCATGCGGCGCGCAGTAGAAGTGGTGCCTAGGGCGTTGGTACGTAGGATGGCTGATGCATGGGGGAAGTTGTTAAAAACAGTGTTCGGAGTAGCGAATGATGATGATACACGGGAAGAGGACAGTTGGAGTAATCCAGGAAGAAGTTGGGGCTAGTAGGCAGAGTTTAACTCTAGCAAGCTTGAAGCAAAGTGTTCTGAATAATATGCGGAATTTGAGGAAATTAGCGGCTGAAGTCATGGAGTATGTCAAAGCATCGTTGAAAACACTGAACTACGACAAGGGGCTGTTGCAGACTCGAATGGATTTACTAGACGTCAGGGTCGTAGTGGCAAGGATGTGGCAGACTTTGGCAGATGGGATGTGGGATGCTATGGTGACGTTGGAGAGCTTGGAGGACGCAATGCATCATGCATTACCAGGGCAATTAAGTTCAGCATTATTGACACCCCGTTTCTGAGGGAATAAGAAAAGTGGAGAAAAAGTTACCGGTAGGGTTGAAGTTAATCATGAAGCCCGAGGAAGGAAATGTGTCATTCTATTAACACATAGCGACAGTCAAAGTGAAGATGGATAAGGCTAAAGTGTTTGTGTCCGTGCAGTCTCCGGTAGTAGCAAAACAGAGGTGGTTCCAGTGTATTACACTGCATATCTATCCATTCCAGGGGGATGCCCTAACGAAGTATGTGAAGTTTAGGACAGCTAACATACTACTAGTAACGGATGATGGACGTCAGCGCGTGGTAATGTCGGGAGAAGAGTTTCACCACTGCAGGAGGGGGAGAATCACGGTATGCCCTGCAAGACCAGTTCGGACGGGGGATGGTATATGCGAAATACAGTTACTGAAAGGTAAACCAGGAGGAAGCGAGCACTCTAGGGAGGTGTCTCAGCCTAACCCGTATTTTCAGAAAACAGGAGATCACTGGATGCATGGAGTACCAGACGAGATAGTAACTGTGGCAAGCCGTTATGAGCAAGGAAGGCTTGTTGAGGCAAAACGCATAGAATTAGGTGGCAGTGGGTTACTACTTAACGGGACGTTTTGCGACTTGGTGGGACTAACGTTTCTTTCGCCAGCAGTTATCACGAGGAAAACGACATTAAACATTATGCAACCACAGCTTCATTGGCCTGATGTGAATGTGGAGATACTGCCATTGCAGAATCTAACATGGGTGACTAACGCTTTGTAACCCGAACTTAATGACTTCCCTGGATAATCTTATAGCTTCTCTCTCTCTGTCTGTCTGTCTGTCTCTCTCTCTCTCTTTTTTTTTTTTTTTTTTTTTTTTTTTTTTTAAGGGCGCACAACTGCTGATGTGATTAGCGCCCGAATTAATTCTGAGATATACCCGAGGATAATAAGCCTATATGAAAACAGCTAAAAACATAGGATAAAATACAACAAAAGGATGAGCTAAATGTCCTTTGACAAATTGGTCAAGTTGATAAAATTCAATACTCGAGCAACAGTTCGTGCGTCATCAGCTAAAATTTCTTCCAGTGTATCCGGTATATTCAGTGCAATCCGAACAGAAGTAAAATTTGAACAAGACAATAAAACATGGCGCACCGCCAGTAGGTGACTACAGAAACACAATGGTACGGGGTCACCAGTTAGCAAGTGGCGGTGGCTGAACCGGCAATGTCCGATCCGTAACTGGGCCAAGATGACCTCTTGTCGTCGCGAGCGGTTTAAAGGTTCGAAGCTTATTATTTGTAAGCGAGGATCACACATTATGCCACGACGATATTAGGCGACGGGAGGAGGAGAGTTGCACACTTGGCCGCTGCATCCGCAGCCTCGTTACCAGGCACGCCTGCGTGGCCAGGTACCCACAGGAGGTGAACGCGAGGGCCTTCGGCATCTAATAATTGAAGGAAGCGATTGATTAGGTGCACGGCAGGATGGGCCGAAAAGAGGTCTCTCAGACTCTGGATGACAATGAGGGAGTCAAAGCAGATGACACAGGAAGGAGAACGGTGTCGGCGGATGTATAGTACAGCCTGATAGAGGGAAAAAGCTCAGCTGTGAAATTCGAGCAGTGGTCATTAAGCCTGTACTGAAAACCGTCACCCCCGACGACAAACACCTTCATCGGTCTTAGAGCCATCCGTATATATGAAGACGGAGTTTTCGAGCCGTGCACGAAGTTCAAGAAACCTCGAGCAGTAAACAGTGAAGTGAGTGAAGTGAGTTCGAGGTGAGTTCGAGTTGAACGCGAAATTGAGCCTGAAGTCAACGTGGCACTGGGCTCTCACCTATTTGAACTGTAGAAGGAAGGGTAAAATCGAGCTGCCGGAGCAAGTGACGAAAGCGGACTCCAGGAGGGAGCAGGACAATCGCGGACAGCCCTTAATGGCTATCGATGGAGTCATTAAAAATGATGGATAGGGAGGGTGGTGGGGCCTCGAAAGCAGACAGCAAGAAAGCTAGGCAAGAAGGTCGTATTACTATGGAACAGTTGTTGTAGCATTTACATGGGTTTAGGGAACAGCAACGAAGAACTACCATAATTATCAGTGTAGGTTTACCAGGTACTACCGTAGTCCTTGTTTTGTTATGCTCCATCTTTGTGTACTTAAAGAAAACGATAAGTAGGGAATCAAAACCTCGTGAAATAAAAATCCCCGTAGACTGGATCCCATGAGCAGGAACATTGAGACGTAATGGACAGGATAAACTTCTGAGGTAGTGTTCAAGTGGAGTGGTGTATCGACGTGAGAATCAGCTGTTATAGGACACATGTGATATAACTTATGCAAGGATACATAACTGTGTGTGGTTTAGAAAAGGGGAGCCAGGTTACTTAAAGGGGAGGTCAGTGTAGCGCCGCTAGAGTATTTTGTAGAAATTTAAGATAAATGGACGGAAAAGTTGCGGTGTGAAAGAAGCAGGCAGCGAGGCGCCAGTTCAGAGCCGGTGGTTGAGGCAAGACTCGCATTCCGATACCGCAGCAGCTTTGTGTATGAAGTACGTGACTCTTGGGCCGCAGCCGGCCGGAACTGCAAACACGGCAACAGCCGCAGGTGTGTAACGACCAGGTCGATACACCAGGCGTGTGGCTTTTAGGGAAACACGGACAAGTCTAGTAAAATATGAAGCATGTATTCCAGAGCAGTAATCAGTTTGAGCTCGGAGTTCGCAGTCAGCAACTCTGCTCGGAGGACACCAGTGTGGCAGCGAGCAAGCAACTAGTAGTTGCAGCTCGGTGGTCATCATCAGCGGTTCGCGGTTCATCTCCCGAGTCCGGACAACGGGCCACTAGACAGGTAGGTGTGACGTGAGGGGCTAGCCATCTCGCCAGCAACGAACAGCAAAATCGACGCGACGAGATGGGGATAAGTTCCTGACCGGAGGACAGCGCCAGGGTTCGAACCATTCTCCCTGGGCACAGCAGCAGCATCGAAGGGGCCTCGTCACCGCTCACCCGGTAGCGAGACATTGGGGATGGGCGATCAACGAGTAGGCAGGTTGCGCCACCGACCTTTGAAGAGACCCAAGCGAGAAGTTTTATGCCACCGAAGCGCAACAGCTCTCCGCCGTCCGCAATGACGCGGCATATGCGTGACCAGAACCACGTATATTGAGACGCAATGAAACCATTTAACACTTGCCCAGAATCTCTTTCTAAACTGCCACAATCAATCCGCGACCACTTCAGTCCATATGGACACAAGATTCCAGTTATTTTCATGGAAATAAAGATTCCGGTTAGGAGTTAACGCTAGTCAGCAGGCCAAAATGACACTTTAAGTGACCGAGCTCTAGCGAGATCATGCACGACTGGCGAGATTGCTGAGATTGTCTGACCAGTCGTGGACGTGTACAGGGATTCTCCGAAAATGGAAGAAAAACAAGTTCAAATAACGGATACACACACGGCAGAGCAAGGAAGTCCAGAGAGTAAACCGAGACCGTAGATCCTGGACAGGAGAGTGTTTTCTGCTAGAAAGAGCAGATAAGCTGTTGTCAGCGTTCTACTTTCACAACGAGTGCACATCTTTTAGTTTCGGTACGAAGGACGCAAAGGAATTATGAGGAAAGTTTAATTGCATTGTAAATCAAGTGCTGGGGAAGTAGGTGCCGAGAAAGTGGGTTAAGGACGGAAAAGACCTGCCGTAGTTTCATAATAACTTACGCCAAATGCTGAGAAAGCAAGGATATTTACATTCTCGCTGCAAAAAAGTAACACGCAAATGAATTAAGGCAAAAGTTAGTAGGATTCGCAGTTCTGAGAAAAGATCGACGGGCAGAACTCACAAGTTACTTCCGTCAACATTAGCAAAAAGATATTGCCAACAACTGAAGAAAATTTTAGTCGTATGTAAAGTCACTTAGGCCTCTGAGTAATCGCTCGTTCATCCAACTGGAATTTTAACAAAAGAGAACAAAACAAAACGTAAGATGCTGAAAGAATCTAGCCGTGGTTGGAAAAATATTTTATTTTATTTTATTTTATTTTATTTTATTTATTTTTTTTCGCCTGTTTAGGTCATCATCAGAAATCTAGCGAAAAGCTACTTTTGAGATTGTGCACATTACAAAAGTACACAAATGTATCTTAGAAAAAAGTTTAAAAATAGCTTATGAAATTTTGGCATAATTCCAATCTGTGTAACCATATATACAACTCGATGAAAAGTATAGGCGTAAAACACAAAAAAAAAAAAAAAAAAAAAAAAAAAAAAAAAAAAAAAAAAAAACTGAATCTACATTCCGCGCTGTCCAGAGTTGTAAAATTATTAGGAGACAAATAAAATAGTTGTGACCTAAAATGCTGGAGTAAAAACACAATGTATAGCAATAGCAAGAAAAGGAGGAGCAAATGAACATAAAAGCTTACGTATGGTAAGCTTACGTATCGCAGGGCACAGCATGGAGCGACCAATGTCATTCCACAAAAACGAGAAAATGAAATTTTACTGGTTTTAATATCTGGAGGACCATGAAACTTCATGTTGTCAGCAGTGGAAATCAGTATTTCGCGGAAACGGAATAACTCCTTGGTGTCGCTATTTCGCATATTATCTTGAAAGAAGAACTTTGTGGTCATTTGCTGCTGCTACTAGAGAACGCAAGAATGTATCAAATTTCGAATTTCTCCATTTTGAAAAGCAACGACTTTCTACTTCCCTCGTCATAAAGAATGTGAAGGGTTGAGGTAGGGAATAAGAATCTGCATACTAACAAATACTAATTACAATTACTGACGTTAACAAATAGTGTCTGTACTTCCGGACATGTTCGAAAGAACAGACGCCAAATCAATAATTATAAAATATTCGACCAATTAGGCAGTTGACAATTTCAATGCATTCAAACGCTCGGTCCATTCCGTTGAATCCATTATAGGCTGGGAGCAAGAGGGCTCACTGGGCAGGGGGCTAGAAGTTGAGAGTTTGGGTTGTAAGGGAAGCGTACCTGGATTGCCTAATTGTTTAAGGCGACCGCTGGCCCGAAGCGGGAATTACGAGATCGAATCCCGGTCCAGCATACATTTTCAACTTCGCCGTTGAATTTATTTCAGCGCCACGAAACGGTCGAATGTTTCAATATTTTTAATTCGTGAAGTTCTAATCACAGTTAAAAAATTGAGTTTCGCACTTTGTGAATACAATAATGATGTAATTGAGTCCACAGGAGATAGTAGTACAAAATGCCACAGGGAATTCGAGCGTCAAACTGATGTTAACCTGTAAACCTACCAAGGCAAACTGACCATCTGAACCCCTCAGTGCTAGTGGTAAGTAGGTGCAGTGGGCAACGGAACGCAGGAACAGGTTGTATGAACTGGGAAAGAAAGATATTTAAAATACTGAGTTGTCATAATACATGATATGCAGCAAAGAGTAACATACGTATAATCGTCGTTATATTGCCATAGTGTTGAACTACGACGCGGGAGATTAATGTTGAACACTACATATTGTTGTATAGTTTCATTTCTTGCTTTTCAAAAATTATCAGCTGACCGACCACAATTTGACATTTCTGTTTACTGTATTCAATTTTGTATCTGCGTAACTATCAGCAGACGAAAGGATGCCAAGACGATACGTCAACCGAATCCTCCACTACAAAATAAGTCTGATCATACGCGACACTTCTGACATTAAACAGCACATCACATCCCCCTCAAATATAGTGGGAAGATTGCGCAGTGGGTATCCCGTCAAAAACTGACCACAAATCGAGGATGAAAACAAGAAGAAATTGTAAGAAACTGTCAAAACAGAACAGAGGCATCTCGTCTTGGGTATGTGATCATGGTGCTGGACTACGAGACTGGAAATTCCTGTTTAACATTTCATCGTGTTGTATGCATTTTTTTCTTAAAAAATTATCACTAGTCCGTCAGATCTTCGACATATCTGTTCATTGTATCCAATTTTGTGCCACAGTTGCAGTGTAAAGCACATACCGCACAAGTGCTCTATTAGCAGTTGAGAGGTAGTAGCTTTCCAATTGTAGCCGTAAAAGTTTGATGACAAGACGACAGCTGAATCCTCCACTGTAAAACACGTTATTTAATCACAACATCTGTGACAGTGACAGTGATACGAATCGCGTATCGGCCACCTAACTTGTAGGCCTGATGTGTGAGTGATATAACCTTCCTTCCCCGATTTATTTCTTCCTTTGAATGTGAACGTAATCGCACCAAAGAACTGCATATGCAAACACATAGTTATGTAAACAGTCAGAGGACGACGTTGCGTAATGCAACGTTATATAAGAGAACAGGTGTCTACAATGAGAGGTTATAACGATTTGAGTTTCAACATTGTGTTACAGTCGGTGCACGAGAGATGATACTCATCATGTCCGAAGTAGCGATGGTGTGGGTATTTCTTCGTACGACAACTTCACGAGTGCACCGTGAATATAGGAAATCCGGTAAGACATCAAATGTCCAACATCGCCGAGGCCGTAAAAAGATCCCTCAAGAATGGGACCAACAACGAGTGAAGAGAATCGTTAAATGTAGCTGAACCCTTCAGCAAATTGCTGTTGATTTCAAAGCTGACCCGTCAACAATTGTCAGCGTGCGAACCACTTAAGGAAACATCACTGATATACGTTTTCGGGGTGGAAAACTTAAGACACATAGCTTTACGCCTCGCCTGGGCCCATTAACTGATTACTGGAAACAAGTTGCCTGCTCTGGCGAGTCTCGTTACCAGATTTTATCGAGCAGTTGGATGTCTAAGGGTGTGGTGACCACCTCATGAACCCATGGACCCTGCATTTCAGTAGGGGACCGATCACGCTAATGGAGGTTCTGTAATGGTGTGAGACTTGTGCAGTTGGAGTGATGTGGGACCCTTGATAAGTCTAGACACGATTGACAGGTGACACGTAGGAACGCATCCTGATTGACCACTTCCATCCGTTCGTGTCAATCATGCATTCCTACGGACTTGGACAATTCCAGCAGGACAATAGGACACCACCACACATCACAAATTGCTAAAGACTGGCTCCAGGAACAATATTCTGAGTTTAATGTTCAAATATTTGTAGAGCTTATGGGACTTAACTACGGGGTCATCAGTCCCTAAACATACAAACTACATATGAACTCCAGAATCAAACTTTCACTCTGCAGCGGAGTGTGCGCTGATATGAAACTTCCTGGCAGATTAAAATTGTATGCCGGAACCGTGACTCGAACCTGGGACCTTAGACTTTCGCGGGCAAGCGCACTACCGACTGTGCTATCCCGACACGACTCACGATGCCGCCTCACAAATTTACTTCCGCCAGTACCTCGCCTCCTCCTTTCCAAACTTCACAGAAGCTCTCGTGCGAACCATGCAAGACTAGCACTCCTGGAAGAAAGGATATGGTGGAGACATATGAACTAGCTAATACTAAGGACGGCACAAATACCCATGCCCGAGGGGGGATTCAAACCCCCGACCGTAGTGGTCGTGCAGACTGTGATTGGCGCGCCGCAGAACGCTCGGACACCGCGGCTGGCTGCTGAGTTTAAACACGTCCGATGGCCACAAAACTCCACAGATATGAAAAGCATTGAGCATTAACACATTAGTCGAATCTTTGGCATCTCTTGTTGTGTACTAGTTTCTTTGGCAATACGAAGTAAGCAATAAGTTTGGAAATAAGCTAGAAAGTACGGGTCAAACCGCAGGAAAACCATTCTGGAGTGTAGTTAGCGTCTTAGAAAGGGATGGAAGAAGAAATTAATGTTTTGGACAGGTCAAAAAAGCTGCTAATTAATTCTGTGGATGCCTTGGGAAGATGGAAGGAACATTTTGAAGAATTGCTCAATGTAGGTAAAAAGTTCGATGACGTGTCAGATTTTGAGATATAATGTGATAGAAATGATTACGGAAACAAGATCACATTTGAGTAAGTGGGGAGAATGGTAAGTAAAGTGCAGTGCAATAAAACGGCTGGGGTGGATGAGTTTAAGCCGGAACATGTCAAATACTGTGTAAATTAAAAAGGCATGGGAGTCAGTACAGGTTCCGACGCCAGTTTTCAAACAAAGGAAAGATTGTAAGAAGTATTAGCGTCTTGGGAAAATATTCTGAGGTGTTGTTGAAAGGAGAGTGCGAGTATTAGTTGAAGGCAAGTTGGATGAAAATCAATGTGGGTTTAGTCCTCTAAGAGACTGACAGGAGTATATCTTTAGCTTACGGCAGATTATAAGTGCTACGGATGGAACAGGGAATTGTATTATGTGTTATAGGTCTAAAAAGGCTTATGACCGTATTCCTAGAAGGAAACTATTACCAGTTCTACAGAATTATGGAATGGAAGGCAACCTTCTGCAGTCAATTAAAATTATTTAGGTAAACTGTCAGGCAGCAGTTAGAATAGACGGCAAACATAATTCATGGTTCAGCGTAGTTTTAGGGGTAAGACAACGTTGTAACCTGTCACCACTGTTGTCCATACTATTCATGTATCATATGCTGAAAACAGTAGACTGGCAGGGCGGATTAAATTAGGTGAAATCAGAATTAGTAGCCTTGCATTTGAAGATATCTTAGTTTTGATCGCAGATTCATTTGAAAGCAACACTGTGAAAGAACTTGAATGAAGATGTAGCAAATCTAATGCAGTGAGTGCTCAGCTAAGATCTACTCTCTTCTGCAAGAAGGAAGTCAGTAATAAGACTACGTTAGCAGTGCAGTACTCTATCTTTCGACCAAATTTTTTGTATGGGATTGAAAGCTGGGTGGATACAGGTTACCTTATACATAAGGTTGAGGTTAGAGATACGAAAGCAGCAAGAATGGTTGCAGGTACTAATAGATGGGAAAAATGGCAGGAGAATGTCCAGAATGGGGAAAGCAAAGATTAACTGGGAATTAACACAATACATGAAGCAGTTAGAGCATTCATGAAACAGAGCGAACAGTCTTAGATGGTGGAGTTATGTTACACGCATTGGAGAAGCAAATTTACCTAAGACACTCATGTGCTTGGTAGCGGAGGGTAAGAGGAGTCGAGGTAGACCAAGGAGAAAGTACTTAGATTCGGTGAGGAATGATTTTAAACGCGTAACATCCGACGAGGCATTAATGTTAGCATTGAATAGGGGATCATGGAGGAATATTATGAGGGGGACTATGCTTCAGACTAAACGCTGAAAGCCATAATCAGTCTCTACTGATGATGATGATGATGATGATGTCAACAAATTTCTTTGTTTTTTTATCACTACTTGTTCCTTACTTCGATCATCATAAGTCATTTTGCTACGCAAATACCAAAACTCATCTATCGCTTTATTGTTGTATTACCGAATATAATTCCTTCACCATCTTCTGATTTTGTTGGACAATATTCCAGTTCCCTTGTCTTGCTCTTTTTTACGTTCTCAGCAGGATCTCCGTCCTCTGCAGTAAAAATAAACAAATAAATGAACCTGAGCAAAGAACTCGTCGATCTACCTAAAACATCTGTCATCTTAAAAAGCTCGAAGGTAAACTACTTGCCTTATTAACTTATTAACGTCTGGTTCCAACACACAGGAACAAAATTGACGCGGAAAACTATTCCTGGGATTTTCTCAACATTGCCTCAATAGTGCACTTCACTATGTGCACATTATGTTATTTTATTTCTCTACCAAATGTGCACAAATTCTGAAGTAAATCTGTGATCCTAACGTCGTGGTTGTTCCTAGTTAGTGGTACGTCCAAACCGAGCCCAGTACTTATTTGCTAATGGAGCGACACATCTGCAGCTACAGCCACCAATTTCGCGAGAGATTTTACTAGTTAATGAGTTTATTATTTTAAATTGTATCAAATTATATAGGAATGACTTTTTGCATTAACAGTCTTGCCTCTTCTATTGTACTTCTACACCCTATTTTTCTCCTTAAAATTTAAAACATGATCGTTAAAAATATTCTCAACTTCTCATTAACTGATAGTAATTTTTTCATTTTTTTTTTTTTTGTTGTTGCCTTATTTCCCTTTAAATAACATTCCATATTGTTTTAATTTCATTATCTGAGATGGTAATCTCGGTTATGATATATCTCCTTTTGGACTTTATAATTACTTTTCTTAATGTAGAATAGCAGTTTTTATAATATTTGTCTATTTTTGACTCATTACTCTTTCTTACTGTTAGATACACTTCTATTTCCTGTATTTCCCGCCTATAAAATATTTTTATTCCTTTGGTAAGCTATGCTTATTACATGGTTTCCTATAATTATATTACACTATTTCCATGGGAAACAGGTCTAAAATACACATATAAATTTATCACGCAGCAGGTTTTCCCTGAAATTTGTAATTGTTGAAGTGAATCGTGAATTGAACACACTACTTTGGAAGAATGTTTTGAAGTACTGTTTGGAAATGTTTTATTTACTATAACTTGCTGTGCACCATGGTCAGAAAGACCAATCTCAACAGGATAGCGTTTATTTCGTTAAATTTATCTTGTTTCTTTAGGACCCAAGTAGGAAAATCGATAACGGATGTCATATTGAAAAAAATAAGCAGTGCTTCAAGGTCAGTTCTCCTGCGACATTCTTTCTCAAAATCAACACTGAAATCCTCATAGATAATTATTTGCTTCTCCCTATCTAGCAACAAAGGATCGAAGTTTTTCAGAAATGCTGGAAAATATCCTGATGGAACCTATACACGGTTATGATTGTGAGACTGTCATAATTTAGTTTAAGCTCAAAGGCACATGCTTCTATATGTTGCATTACTATAAACTAATTAGTTTATAAATTTTTCAAACTGTGGTAACTTTTAACGTATATGTCAACTTCTCCTTTCTCCATATTTTCTCTACTTAAATACGCTGACAGTTTGTATCGACTAAAATTTACTTTTTCCATATTAGTGACAATGTGATTCTCAGATGGAAATAGTACATATATATATTACATCCTTAGTTTTCTATATCTTCCAAGCGAATCATAAACTCATCTATTTTATCCTTAAATCGCCCTATTTTTGATGAAATAGATTAATATTTTTTTCTTTACCTTTGTGATAAATTTTTGGTATCCTAATATTATTATTTCCTGCCTATCTGAGCTTCTCTCTGGACAAGCAGTTTCCGAGCGATGCATGCATGAGGCTGAATATCTGGTGGATGCTGCGCCAGGGAAGATTTTCTAGTTCCGTTAATTCCTTGATTTTGACGCCGTGAAAAACTGATGGATGAGTTATTGCCAATCTACTTCGCAATTGATGTTACATCCCTCTATATGAATCTAGCCTCGTCCAAAATTGCAAAGTGTTATTAAAAAGAAATGGACCGGAGGCTTTAAAATGAGAACCGCTGTCAGGATCGTAATGTCATTGCCTATAAAATAGTGCTGAGGCCACAAAACTGGTTGCTAGGGGGACATGGGAGCCCGTCAACGAAACATGTATCAATTCTCTCTGCCCTGCTGCAAACAGTGGCGTGAGGGCTTCAAAACAAGCGGAATATGTGTAGAGCGTTGTATGGAGATTATAAATAACTTCATGAAGAGAAAGACACAGTAATCTACGAGCAGTGCAGTAGATGCAGTACGTTGTTTGTGTCAAAGCACGGGACAAGCAATTCAGGGAAGAACAGGTGTCGTTCGTGGATGACGAGCAATCTGAGACGCCACATTGCGTTATGCGCGCATTGTTGAAGGCTAGTGAATTGCGGTGTCACTATTGCCGAAGAGGTTTAGCTGACATCGGAATTGTTCGTCGTATGCTTGTGCCACTCTCTGTTGAATTTCCTTTTCCCGTACTCCTTCTGATGACAATAATTGCGATACACCCTTTTCCTCTTCTTCTGATTCTCCCAGTTGTCTGTTATCCTAGGAGTTGTATCTTTGGTTTTGCCATAGCTCTTATTTGTGCTGGTTGCCCAGCTTAGAATGTGCGAGACACATGGAGGGCATCCACAGTACGTTCCAAAACATATTGCCTCATAAATAAGTTTTGTTTATATTATATCTTTAAACGAGCAATTCTTATATAAGAATTTGTACTTACACTGGTTCTTTTCTTTTGAGGTTCACCTACATAGTTGCATTTTTCGTAAAAACGCGATTTTCCTAAATTATATATATCACAAAATTAATTTCGTGTTTTTCGGAACACAGAAGATATGTTACCCTCGAAAACACTGCGAGTAGCACTATGTAACAGAAAAATAATTGCCGAGCAACGCTCGGTCACCCGATATTGTAGTTGAATCCGTCAAAATCTGCTTTTTTAAATATTTATTTCTCTATATAAAGAGATATATCCCTTTGACAAGAATATAAAAATTTCTATGTATCAAACAGCCAGCTTTGAGAAATTAGAGTTTTTGCATCACAGCCGAAAAGGACGGAAACAAAACATGCTGAAAGAATTTATCTCTAAACGGGTTTATTTTAAACACACGAGACTTCTCGATAAGTTGATCTCAAAAAACAAATCATTTTGCTATGCCGTTTTGGAAATTTTTATAAAATAATCTTTCTATTATATGCGTCGGCCATCGTTTCCGTTTATCCACATGATATTTGTTGTTTTTGTAAAAGATGACCATATTTCAATTTTTATACAGGGTGAAGCGAAATTTACGTACTCGGGCTTACAGCGCGATACTTCACTTGCCATCAACAAAAAATGGCCCTCACAAAATTTCGTCTTACGCATACTTCCGGCAGTAAATGGACATCGATGACGGAGATGGATGTATGTTCCACACCTCATTGTATTTCATAATTACACAATTGTTGTTGTTGTGATCTTTGGTCCAGAGACTGGTTTGATGCAGCTCTCCATCCTACTCTGTCCAGAGCAATTCTCTTCATGTTCTCATAGGAAAGACAACCCTCATCCATTCTAAACTGCTTACTGTATTGGTCTCTTGGTCTGCCTCTGCTATTTTTACCCCACACACTTTCCTCCATGCTAAATTTACGAGTCCTTGATATCTAACAATGTGTCCTACCAATCGAGCCCTTCTTGTAAACAAGGTATTCCAGAAATTCAATTTCTCTCCCATTCTGTTCAGTACCTCCCCGTTACTTACGCGATCTACTCACCTAATCTTCAGCATTCTTCTGTAGCACCACATTTCGAAAGCTTCTCTCCTCGTTCTGTCTGAACTATTTATCGTCCATATTTCATTCCCGTACACAGCAACACTCCACACAACTGCTTTCAAAATGACTTCATAACAATCAAATTATTAATCGATGTTAGCAAATTTCTCATTCTCAAAAACGCTTTTCTTCCCATTGCCATTCTGCATATTATATCCTCTGTACTGCGACCATCATAAATTATTTTAATGCCAAAACAATCGCACCCATCTACCACCTTTTTTTGTTTCTTTACCTAACCTATTTCCTTAAGCATCGCCTTAGACTGTATTCCATTCCCCGTAATTTTCAGTTGTTAATGTTCATCTTATACACTCCTTTCAATACTCTGACCATTCCGTTCAATTGCTCCTTATGGTTCTTGACTATTTCTGACAGAATTACAATGTCATCAGCAATCCTCAGTGATTTTATTCCTCAATCCTGAACTTTACACACTTACACCAACAAATTTCCGGGGGGGGGGGGGGGGGGGGGGGGGGGGGGGGGGGGGGGGGGGGGGGGGGGGGGGGGTGTAGAAGGCGTTTTGCGAAACAAAATGCCCCGAAATGTCATCAAACGACGCTGTAAAGCGTCATCTTGTTGGAGTGTATGTCTAACGACGGTCGCCGGTGTCTGTAACTTGGCCTTCCTTAGAGCCGTTGAATCGCGATTCCGGGCGTGGGTTTCTGTGCTCATTTTCTTCGTCAAGGCACCTTCTACACCCAAAGATAACTGCGCCATTCCATTTACTGTCGGAAATGTGCGCAGTACGATATTTTGTTACAGATTTTTTTTTTATTGCTGGGAGATGATGAACTTAGCTGCGAAGCCCGAGCGCGCGTATTTCGCTTCGCCCGGTATGAATTTAATACGACAGACATGGCACTCCACCTTATTGGCCGTTATTCCCAGTGCAGTGCAGTGCCAGAGACGTCGTATGTAACAATAATGCAGTTTTAACGACGCCCTACTCTGTGCCTCGGAGATATCATACAAGGTAAATCTCTTAATATAAGCCGGCCGCGGTGGCCGAGGGGGCTGAGGCGCTCCAGTCACGCTCTGCACGGCCACTACGGTCGGGGGTTCGAATCCCCCCTCGGGCATGGATATTTGTGCCGTCCTTAGGATCAAGTAGTTTGTAAGTTTAGGGACTGATGACCCCGCAGTTAAGTCCCATAAGCTATACAAACATTTGAACATTTTCTTCTTAATAGAAATTTACTGTTCCACCGTTTGTTCGCATACGGCGCTTCCTTTTAAGTTATACATATTTTTTTTCGTATACAATCTGTGACAAAGTTCCATGAATAGTCTCGTTACATTAACGTACCGGGTGATCAGAAAGTCAATATAAATTTGAAAAAATAAAATTCTTGAATATCAGTCTCCAGATCGGTTTTATTTTCTAGAACATTACCGGTTTCGGGACCGCTGCCCATCTTCAGATCAAATTTATGAAGCTCCAGAGTAACCTGTCCTGTGATGAACGAATGTTCTAGAAAATAAAAGCTATCTGGAGACTGATATTCAAGAATTTTACTCATATGACGATCGCAAAAACTCCCTCGAGACCCATAAGTCTTGTTTTGATAAATTTTAAAATTTAATAAATCACGGGAAAATGTAGATAGAGAGATAAAAATAGACACACATGCTTGGAATGACGTAGGGTTTTATGGGGAAAAAAGTTCAAAAAAGTCCGACAGATGGCGCTTCATCTGATCAGAAAAGCAATAATTAACATAACAAAGCAAAGATGATGTTCTCTACAAAAATGCTCAATATGTTCACCATCATTCCTCAACAATAGCTGTAGTCGAGGAATAATGTTGTGAACAACACTGTAAAGCATGTCCGGAGTTATGTTGAGGCATTGGCGTCGGATGTTGTCTTTCAGCATCCCTAGAGATGTCGGTCGATCACGATACACTTGCAACTTAAGGTAACCCCAAAGCCAAAAATCGCACGGACAGAGGTCTGGGGTCATGGGAGGCCAGGCATGACGAAAATGGCAGCTTAGCACACGATCATCGCCAAACGATGTGCACAAGAGATCTTTCATGCGTCTAGCAAAACTTTTTTTTTCTAATAAAACCCCATGTCATTCAAAGCATGTGTGTCAATTTTTTACCTTTCTATCTACATTATTCCGTGATTGATTAAGTATTCAAATTGATACTGACTTTTTTATCACCCGATAAATGGGCTATGAAGTACAGTTACCTTACTATCCTTCGAAATAGTCGCCTCCCGCGAATATGCATGCCTGAGATCTGCGATACACGTTCTCGAGACTTTGCACGAAGTCTTCTTTTGGTATGTTGTTCAAAAACCTCTTCACGTTTCGTTGTATGTCAGGAATATCGTCAAGTCTCTTCCTTTCATAGCGATTTTGAATCGGGGAACAGGAAGAAGTCCGAAGGATTCAGGTCCGGCGAGTTTGGTGACGTTCCAGTTGCACCAACTTTTTTATTTATTTATTTTTTTTATTTTTATTTATTTATTTATTTATTTATTTATTTTTTTTTTTTTTTTTTTTTTTTTTTTTGCCAAGAACTAATTGACGATATTGGCTTTTCATGGGCGGGTGTTGTAGTGAACAGAACACCAAAAATATAGTTATGCGTAGCGAGGACGTACCTGCGTAGACGTTGCATGAAACGGATAAAACTTTCAATGTATCGGCCAACATTCAAAGTGGTTCCATCAGGTGAATAATGGCTAGCCGCGGCGGAATGGCATTGAGGCGGCCTGTTATAGTGCGCACGCCCGTTCCACGTCGGACGTTCGAGTCCTCCCTCCGGCAAGGGTGTGTGTGTGTGTGTGTGTGTGTGTGTGTGTGTGTGTGTGTTCGACCTTAGGTTAGTTCACTTAGTAAAAGCAGTTTGTAAGCATAGGGACTGATAACCTAGAAGTTAAGTCCCATAGACTTACAAACATTTGAACATTTGATTTTAAATAACGGCTTGACTATCTAAACAGGTGATGAGCATCGTTTCGATGGTTGATTTTTCGCCTCTGACCGGTTTTCGACGAGATGATGTCAAATAACGCCATTCCACGCTTTGCCGTTTCGTTTCAGGGTAGTACCGAAGACACCTGGTTTCATCTTAGTGACATTACGGTTCAATAAATTGAGTGTAGCATCCGCTGTGAACCCAGTCGTCTTGGCACAAAATAAAAGGTATGCTTTTTCCGAAACTTCTGGGTAAGGATTTGCCGCTAGGATTCACGGTTAACCTGCAGATCATCCGCTATCATTCGCACAGTTAATCGACGATAGATCGTGATTAATGTCCTCACTTTCTCAATTTTTTCGTCTCTGACGAATGTCACCGGTCGTCTGCTACGGGGATCGTCAGAAACACTTTCCTGCCCTAATCGAAAACGAGAGAACGCACACTTCGTGGACAGTGCTTAATTCCCTAAACACCTATCAGCATCACATGCGTTCCTTTAGGTGTCTTTCCAAGCTTGTAACAAAATGA
Organism: Locusta migratoria; assembly: GCA_026315105.1. Classification (NCBI taxonomy): domain Eukaryota; kingdom Metazoa; phylum Arthropoda; class Insecta; order Orthoptera; family Acrididae; genus Locusta; species Locusta migratoria. The sequence goes on along the minus strand of CM048746.1, from coordinate 151,340,610 downwards.
GTTGATCTTTCGCTAGTTCATTGTCCTGTTCTGTCCAAGCACTTGGTCAAACAGGTCTAACACGCAACACACACACGACGCTCAGCTGAACTACGCCGCGGTGGAGTAGCCGAGCGGTCTAAAGCATCTCGCTGCGGAGCGCGCGGTTGCTCGGTTCGAGTCCTCCCTGAGGCATGGGTGTGTGTGTTTGTCCGTAGGTTAGTTTACCTAGGTTTAAGTAAGCTACGCACTGATGACCACGCAGTTTGGTCCGATATATTTACAGACATTTGAACATTTCAGCTGAACTACGATGGGGGCAGGTTGCCAACCCCTGCCGCTACTCAGGTGCAGCGTTTTGATTCCACTGTCGCCCGATAGACCGCTCCTTCTTCATTTACCGAACTCTACGGACAGAGGCCGTAGATCCGTTTCGTTTTAATCTAGTTGAAAAATGTTCAAATGTTCGTAAAACTTACGGGACTTAACTACGGGGTCATCAGTACCTAAGGTTACAAACTACTTATGACCTAGCTAAGACTAAGGACGGCACAAATATCCATGCCCAAGGGGGGATTCGAACCCCCAACCGTAGTGGCCGTGCAGAGCGCCTCAGTCTCCTCGGCCACCGCGGCAGGCTTTAATTTAGTATGAATTTGTTTTAAATGGTTAGTGATACCGTGGCTTCAGTAATTTCATTGTTATTGTCTCTCTATGATATCCCAAAGTTGAATTTTACGATTTAATTAAGTCACTTCCTGTCACATGAGTGGAAAATTTCTGGTGTCTTTTAATTACAGCCGTCAGCTAAATGCATTCATGTTGTTGCTGAACGTTCTGTGACGTCAGCCTAACACCGTCCAATGGCTCGTCGTCTCGAACTCCTGTGGGGGTTGAGACGTGCCGACGCCGTGTCGAGAGCGCAGTCGTATCGATCTTACTTCTGATTTCTCCCGTCGGCGGCGCACCCGATTGCGCTTCGCGCCTGTCTGCCGCGGTTATCTTCGATGCCCGCGAGAGGGCCTTCTGAGCGAGAAAGGGCGAGGAGGAGTCGGTGGGTCTGCAGCCGGAAAGTGGTGTGTATTGAGCGGCCGTACTCCGAACGGGCGTGGGACGGGCGTACTGGCTGTTTACCGAGTGGTGTGCCACTTGCCGGGCGATCAGTGTCGCCAAGCATGTTCCATGTGACGATGGCAGCGTGATGTACAATTGAGCCTCCGGAGTTATCATCTTCGAATAAAACAGACTCACTTCAAACTCCGTCTATCCAGGCTCCCTGGTATGTCGTGTGCAACTGTTATTGGATTTTGAAGTAGTTTCTTCGCTTGGCCATGTCTAATTCTTTGCGTCTAATTTTTCTGGTCTGTCTTCCTTTACTTGAGAAGGTACGCGATAGTAGCAATATTAATTTCCATTAAAATCAAACCGTGAACATACAAATTTACTGAGACACACGCCACGTTTCTGCTACATTACATATTCGCACCCCACCGAAGGCGAAGTGCTCAAAGATCGTATTCATTTGAACAAAAATCAACGGAATCATAGATTACGAAGCAGGAATACACAATAGTAAGGCATTGGTATGTGAGCAGTGGCGAGAACTCAAGAGACTAGCTGTAAACCCTTTAAGTCGGAGTTCAGAACCATGTAGTTCCGAAAATCAGCAAAACCAGCAAAAAATATTAAATTCAAGGCTAGAAGAGAATTTACTTAAGGAGTCTGAAAGCAAAGTACAACTTTGGAAATGAAACAGCAATTTAAAATGGACAGAGAAGTGATTGCGATGTACTAGGGGAAATCAGAAAGATATATGTATAATTTCTTGCCTGAATGGCATAGAAACAGGGGTTGCTGAAGGCTTCGTTCTAAGAACACACTACGTGGAGTACATATCACTCGCAGAAGGAGAAAATGTAAAATAATATTTAACATGCGCTACACAGAATAAAATTATTCCCGCACATTGGTTGCATCCCACGTAGCTAGAAAGAGTATGTACATTGCCATCTAGTCTCGTAAAGATTACCGATTCTCAACCGTTATCAAACCAAATTAGTTACATATACACTGCATTTACCTAAGCAAAATCACCGAAATGAAATTGAATACACTTCCATACGTGATCGGAGACACTTATTCCGAAAAATGAACCTAATTTCTAAAATCTAACTTGAACACCTGGCAAAGAATCGCTACCATCTCAAGGGAAGAAAGAAAATCAGAACGACTTACCAGGTCGAAGCGCAGCCACAGAGTGTCCTAGTCGGCCAGCAAGGCCGCGCCACCACCGGAAATCGGTAAAAACCCAGGAAAAAGTGGTGGTGGGGAGAGCTTAAACTTCCGCGTCCTACCGAGGCTCGCTTACTGGGCATTTCCAACCCAACTTGTAACCAAAGGGTAGCATCAAAAGCAGAGGTTGGTAACTACTACCTATCGATACGAAGCCAGAGAAACACTAGTAGCCAGCAGCCAGCAGCCGACGACGCAAATTCTCATACATACACTCAGATTCCCATGCTAGAAGATTCTCATACATGCACATACAGAATAAAGCAAGTACACATTCTCACAGGGACAGTGGCGTCACGGAGAAACCATTCATCTTGCCACATTCATAGACACAATGATAAATTATTAGCATACTAAAATCCCAGCAATATTACAGAAACTGTGGCGTCACGGAGAAACCATTCATCTTGCCACATTCATAGACACAATGATAAATTATTAGCATACTAAAATCCCAGCAATATTACAGAAACTAACATTTAAAAACATGAAATGAAATGCTATTTCTCATGCCTCCGAACGAAACGGGTTCTCGTTTAGCAAAAAAGCCCGTCTAGTGAACTTAGATACTTTACAAAATTAAAAACCTAGGGAAGACGGCAGACAGCCGTCTTTCAAACTTTCCTCATGTCAGTACGTTGTAGATGTCGGCACCGGCGCCAAACTTGTGTGTGTGTGTGTGAATGCTCTGTAAAGCTAATCAATTGCATATCACAGGATCTTCTTCCTGTCGGTTAAATTTCGCGTCTGTAGCGCGTCATATTCGTGGTGTAGCAATTTTAATGCCCAGGAGTGAACAAAAGCCAGGAGTGAACAAAGGCTGAGGGACAATGAATACCAAATTGAGTTTAGAATATTCAGGCACAGGCGAATAGAACTGTAGACCTTCTGCCGTATTCCGATAGTACATCAACTGTATAAGGCAGAAATTCAGCAGAACATTGTCAGACCTAGTATTTACGAGTGGCGAAACGTGACAATGAATCCATCACTCTCGCCACATGCAGAATCGATCAGGTCGTCGACCGACCGCCTCACGTGGTACCACAAACTGTCAATGAGACCTGCTCTGCTTCTCGAAGCAACGTGACCAGAAGCCAGTGACCTCCAGAACAATGTGACGATCTTTCTAGAAACTGTACAACGTAACACAAGAGACAAGGACCATAAAGTCGTTCACCTCCTGCCAGGTAGGTCAAATAAATACTGCGGTTGAGAAGAAGCCTTCTTTAGTTTTAGTAGTAGCAGCATTAGTAGCACCAGCAGTAGCTGGAGTCGGAGTTTTAGTCATGGTCAGCTACTGTGACGGTTTGAGTCTGTTGCGGAGATTCATCGAGTTAGTCACACAACGCTCATCAGTTATGACAGTTGGCAGTTAGCCTTTTAGTCATCACAATCCTAGTCCATCTTCTATGGAAGCTGCCCTTTGCCAGCAGTAACAGAAGAATCTGCTCGTCAGTAACAGCGTTCGGGAAGGATATCAAGAATAATAGAGGTACTTACCCAGGATACAATGTGGTCTAGTCATGAAAGTCACCTGTGATCTCCCGCAAACGTGCTGCCATCAAAAACATGCAGCCTTTAGACTATCAGTTCGATCCCTAGCAAAAGATGCAGCCCCTCAACGCTGCACTGCTACTTCTGGCCAAAGCAAAACACAATACTCTTGGACGAAGAAGAAGGAAAAATCACACTGAACGTCCCCCCTCCTCCCCCTGCACGAGTTAATACCGCAAGATTTATGGCCTTTTAACTCAAGTTTGAAAGAGCACTATCTTCGTCAGCCAGCACTGTTCGACTGGTGAGCAAGAAGCAGACATGCCGCCAGTGTAATCGGAGATACTCGGCGCACACGGCCGAAAGCACATCGCGGCCAACGCCTCATCAACGCCACCGACGACCCTGCAGCAAGAATAATGCCTTATTTATTGTTTAATGTATTTTGTGTAAATGCTATTTTATTTAAACCTCAAACCCGAGCCAAGAGAAAGATATCACCTTACCCAATTGTTAATAAGATACCTTTTAAAAGTGCTATCCCGACAATAAAATGTTTAGTTAAAGCTTGCCTCCTATCAGTAGGGCAATGCATAGACAGTAAAGTCATAGTGGCTTCTCCAGCCCTTTCTCTTAATGTCAGCAGTAGTGCAGTTGTTGTTGCTGTCAATGTTCAAATGTTTGTAAATCTATCGGACCAAACTGCGTGGTCATCAGTCCGTAGCTTACAAACTACTTAAACCTAGGTAAACTAACCTAAAGACAACACACACACCCATGCCCCAGAGAGGACTCGAACCTCCACGGCGAGCAACCGCGCGCTCCGCAGCGAGACGCTTTAGACCGCTCGGCTACTCCACCGCGGCTGTCCACTCTTTATCAAAGTGGTAACAGAACTCTTCACCCGTGACCAATTAGCGCCATTGGAGGGTTTGTGCGTATTTGTATTTGCAAAACATTTGAAAGCGTTTGCAAATGGCATGTCACTATCTCAACATTCTCAACTTCTCAACTATCTGACCACAAGTAACATATTGTTCAATACAGAGTTTAGATTTATTTAGGGTTCCGATATCGAGATGGCTATTGACGTCTGCAGTGAAACTGTATTTGATTCATTAGATAATAAATTACAAGCAGCCGGTATTTTCTGTGATTTGTCAAATACGTTTGATTGTGTGACAACAACATCCTTTTAAGGATAACAGAATTATGTGCTCTCACAGCAATACTGCAAATGGTTCGTCATACCTCGCTAGCAGCATATTAGGGTCATCATTTATCATAAGATTGGAAAGAAATTACATGTGATGTCCACAGGGATCGATCTTATGATCATTGATTTTGGAGAGTTACTTTTGTTCGCAGATGATACAAAGTATTGCAATAAATAGCATGTCGAGCATAGTTTCAGAAATGTCTGCTAACGATATTTTCCTGAATATTTATAAACGCTTCAAAGCCTACTCATTAAACTGTTAAGAATCACAACATGCAGTTCAGAACATGTAACAGGTTTCCAGCTAGCATAATATGTAAAAAGTTTGAAGAAGAACACACAATAAATTCCTGGTAATAAATTCAACTGGAAGGAGCACACAACAGAAATGTAGAAACGCCTTAACAAAAACTATGTACGTGCAAACGTAGAAGACATAAAGAAATACTGCTTATTTTCATTCCATAATGTCATATGATATAATATTTTGTTGAAAATCCTCGAGTCAAAAGTTTTCGAAGTCCAAAGGCGTTCAATACGTATTATTTGTTGATTACATTAACTTACATGCCGTAGGAACCTCTCAGTAGATTTCTTCCTTAATAAATTTGTTATAAATAATATATCCCATTTCCAGCAAAGAACTCAGTTCATACATACAATAAGAGGAACCGAAACTATATAAACAAACACTTAAAAATCTTTGGTTCAGAAATAGTCAATAAATTCGAATAGGCCGCGTGCCGAAATGTTATTTTCCGGGGTACTTATTATGTCTAGTGATTGTTTACCTATCGGAATAACTAGCTTTCCTATATCAGAAGCTCTAAATTTAAATATTACACACTTTCTGCAGCTCAGCCAATTAGAAATATCGTTCAGTCTTTTTCTTTAAATTACAAGGGGACTTATGTATCTTTAACCGTTACCGCCATCCAGAGTTTCTTACCGTTATTATACCTCATTTTTGTACCGTAGACCACAGTTATCTAAACGACAAACCACAGGCAAAGGTTCAAAATTTAGTAATATTTTCTCTAGTTAATTATCCACAACCGCAATTTTGAATTTTCGAACATCTTTATCCGTCATCAAGATGCGTTCGAAAAGTACAGATGAGACTCAGGCCGTTTTGAAACTTTCATCCGAATGGTCTAAAATTGTCATTTCTGCACATGATATTCAATATTTTGGTTCAATGAAGACTTGATTTTTTTCTTTAAGCGTCATAGTTACTGTACAGCGTCAAACAGAGTATTGCTACATATTTTAAAGATCTTCCCGGGGTAGGAAACGGACATTTGTAGACTTCCGGTTGATTTTAGCTCTCACACATTCAGCACTAGCAAGAAACAGACACAGGGATAGTGAACACAGAGTTATCGAAGCAAAACTGAATATAGGACGTTTCAAATCCATTACAATTAACAGAACATTATATTTATTCAAAAAAACTGATAAAAATTGGATTAACGTTTTCGTGAGTGAAAATGTCCAGTCTTCCCGAACTAAGAATGGGAGTGTAGATCAGATGTGCCTTACATCCAGAGAAATAATATCGACAACCATTGACAAATTCATACCAAATAAATTAACAAACGTGGGGGCTGCCCCGCCGTGGTACACAAAACAGGTGTGATCACTGTTACAGTAGCAAAGAAAAAAGCATACCAAATTTAAACGCACAAAAAAATTCCAAGACTAGCAATCTTTTACTGAAATTATGTTCGTATGTAAAGTATACTAGCGGCAAAACACAATCAATACCGTCATTGCATGATAGAAACTGCTGATGACACTTCTGCGAAAGTAGAATTGCTTTACACAGCTTTCCGAAATTCCTTCATTAGAAAAGACAAAGCAACTACTCCAGAATTCCTATCAAGAACAGCTTCCACCATGCGTAATTTAGAAGTAGATGTCTCTGGAGTATTAAAACAACTTAAATCATTTAACAAAAGTAAGTCTCCCGCACCCGACTGTATACCAATTAGGTTCCTTTCAGAGTATGCTGATGGAATAGACAACTGTCATGAAGTTGTAGCTTAAATAAGTACTATTTTTCGAGTTGAAATTCAATTAAGTTAACTTTATTTTCCGAATGCGGCCCTTTGTGTGCTTTGTAACTCAAGAACGTCATACCGAATTTCACTGAAGTACGGTTCATTTTGAAGGAGGATATCTAAGACAATGAATTCATTTTTGTAAAACTTTAAAACCTTTTTTTCTTGTATTAAAATCAATGTAATTTCCAAATGGATTACACTCACATAGGCTTGAATAGCTTTTCATTACACGTTGTATTACAGTCGCTTACTTTCAACATGAAAAATAAAATAAAAACTTAAGCTCACGCTGCAAATATATGACTCTATCCAGTGTCACGCTGTGTGTGCTGCTACACCGCCAAACACGACCAAGACAGCCACAATTAGATCCACGTGGACACAGGTAATGCAGTAGCCTAGTTGACAGATAAAAGCGGAAGACAGGTGAGAACGGAGTCGTGATCGAGCTAATTTTCCTTGCACTCCTCAACCACTCTTTCGATAACGATGTCGGTCTTCGTCCTCACCGGCTTTCATAAGTTCTCAAATAAAACCGAATCCACACACCACACAGAGGCACAGCTATTTACAGCAAGCAGGCCGGTTTTCCTTTCAATATACGGAGGTTTAAAAACTCGTTTCGGTGAAAGCGAAGATCAACTCTCAACTACATGAGCTTCTTTTCCAAGAAACTCTTGGATCAAAATTATTCCACGGCAGAAACGATCCCTATTCACTATTCACAATCCGTTGGCGCTTCCGGTGATACTCGCCAAAACTAAACGCGTCTCTGCATACAACCTCGAAGCGTCACTGCAAGGTACGTAAACTAGAAAGGTATGCCAGTTTGGGCTTCTTCACTCTCATTGGTTGGCGCTGTATTACGTCACTCGGCAGCAAGCCGCTGTATAAGGCCGCCGTGAACACATTTTATCCGTCTTTTCTTTTCTCATTCGACAAAAAAACATTGCTTTTAAGCGGTGGAACACGCTTGTGATTAATATATATGTATACTAACATACGAAGGACTGAAAAAGAAAAGATTCAAACATTATTAACAACTAGCTAAACCGTCCCGCCAAGCGACTTGGCACGGGTAATATTTAAACGTCTTTAACTTGAGAACCACTGAACGTATGGTGATGAGGTTTTTTTGTAAATTGTAGAGCTGATAAAGATCTAAAATAAAGTCTATGAGAGCACATATCTAACTATTTATGTAGTCTGAAGCCATCCGGCGCCAGCACCTTAGGAGACAAAAATTATATATATGCTTCACTCGTAAAAGTTAGACATATGCTCTCACGGACGTTTTTTATGCTTTTGTGAGATCTACAATTTAAAAGAAACCTCATCACGATACGTTCAGTAGTTCTCGAGCTATAAAAGGTTAAAGGTACAGATAGAGAGAAAATGTGCTTCTGTTTTATATATCATGATTCGACCCCCTTGGAGTGCGAATTTCGAAATTTCACTATGCCTATAACCGTGATGCTAGTTCATGCAATAAGTTGACAAAGTTTTATCGCAGTCGACTGAATGACATTGACAGGCATAGCATACGGACAAAAAGAGACCTTATTAAAGAAAACTTTCGTTACAACGCATAGTAGCCGATTTTCGCATTAATGCTTTTGTTTTACTCATTTAATTACTGTTACTATTACTAATTTCATACATACAATTTTATCAGTCGGCTTCACAAAAATGTTCGGTACAAATTATGGCATTTATCTCGTCTTGTCGTTTACAGCGAGAGATCCATATGCGCTGAAGTTGCTCATCTTTTGTAGACCAATTGTACAAAATGCCTTCCGTCTTGCGTCCACTGTTATTGCACTCCGCAACAGCACAACACTAAGTATTCGTACTCTTAATTACCTTATTTTACCTTAATTATAGAAATAATATATGGAAAAATTGTTCCCCAATACAAGAAAACTACTTTCTATCCGAACACTTAACAGCTCACGAAACGAGTGAGCGCAAAACTTCCTGCTTGCACTTTTCATAATGGTACTGCGGCAACTGCTCGGAGCTTGCTGCAAGGTGCCGGCCGCGGTGGCCGAGGGGACTGAGGCGCTCCAATCACGGTCTGCATGGCCACTACGGTCGGGGGTTCGAATCCCCCCTCGGGCATGGATATTTGTGCCGTCCTAGTTCGTAAGTAGTTCATAAGTAGTTTGTAAGTTTAGGGACTGATGACCCAGTAGTTAAGTCCCATAAGCTTAACAAACATTTGAACATTTTTTTTGCTGCCAGGTGACGTCACAGAAGCAAAGCGCGCGAGTCAAATTTACACCCCCCTGACGTCACTGTTCCTCCGTCTTCCTCCTGCGCCGAATTCGCTCATATGTCAACACCCGCCCTCTGCGCCCGACACACGCGCCGCGGTAAGCCTCGCTAACCCGCAGTAACTGGCGCCAACCCAAGGGGGCTGTATCAATATTCTATTTTAAAATTCCCGTGGTAAAACGTTCGGCGAAGGCGGAGGAATGAAGACTATAGTAGCTGGTTCCTCACTCTTCAGTCAGTCTTTTCAACAGAAACATATTTGCATTCTTTGCTCCGACAGGAGCATTTTTCAACTTGTTATAACAGGAATGATCACTTTTCCCCTTTTGATATATAAGTCGGTGTCACAAAACATCGAAACCCTTACTAACGAACATTACTGATGTGGTGTCGCACAAGTCTAAAGTGCGCGCCACGTACTTTCGCCGCGCACCGCCATGCACGTACGGTGCGGCGTTCTTACGTCGTCGGCTACGAGCGCCCTCTGCTGCAACCCCGCTCGTGGCCACCACTGAACTGCACCGACCACTTGGGAATCAGATAGGCACTAGGACTCATAAGTAGGCAGGCCTCTCTCTATTTTTACTATTTATCAGCATTCTGCAGTCTTCAACTTTGTAAAGGATAAGTATTATCTTATTTCTACGAAATATACAACTTGTTCTAATTTAGCCTAGTGTTTCTAGTTTCTGCTGTCCCACTGGCTGGTCACCTCCGTACCTGCACACGCGTGCATCCTACTTCCTGTGTCGGTCTCTCTTTACTCGGCCACCGACACCCAGGACAACCGGCGGAACGAGACACAAAACTGGCGACGAGGCTGGGATCAAAAACTGATTTTTTATCACGGCCGTAGCGGAGCGGCCGAGCGCATTAAGGCGCTATGCTGCGAAGCGCGAGGCCGTTCCCCGTCGGGGTTTCCAATTCCCCCTCGAGCATGGATGTTTCTGCTGTCTTTAGTATAAGATAGTTCATAACTAGTTTGTAAGTTTAGGGACTGATGACTGCGCAGTTAAGTCCCATAACCTTTACAAATATTTTAACCACTTTTTTAACTTAAAATTTTGACTTATTATATGGAAAAGGAACTACCGGTTTTAAAAAAAAATTTTAAAAAAATGTTTTAATGTAGACGAAACAAACAGCGAAAAATATGGTATTAAGAACTAAAATGGCGGTGTCGTTTCCAATTGGTCGGTTTCTTCATCTTATGATTGATGGTTAAAATTCTTTGTTTAATTTCTTCGGTTCACTGGATGCTAAAAGTGTGTTGATTTTAGAACATGAAGGCGGTTCAGATATGTTCCGTTAATGTATATTTCTCCCTGTTATTCTCAATTTACAAAGCAGTAATGTATCAAACAACATAACAATTGAGACAGTATGTCTTATCGTTCAAGTATTACAATAAATTGTCACTCATATCTTCTGAAGCGTACGTACTGTGTAGACTGTAGTCAGTCTTGACTTGGAAGTGGGAGCTTCGCTGTCGACAAGTTATGGATAGCTTCGGCGTCCAGCACCGACTTAGCAATTAATTAGCTCCTTTATTATTCACAAGTAAACTCTTTAAGAAATCGAACTTCGTTGTATAAAGTTTCAAACTTTTGATTACAACTCAGTTCCTGTGACAATATTTGACGTTGAATATGAAAGTAGGAAATCATTTTGAAGAGATTTGAAATTTCGTTAAAAGTTTGTTGGAAGACCTAAGTTACCTCAATGTGAAACACTACGTTGTAAATGGAAGCTAGTTTTACACCTAACCTACGTGTTCTCTCTCCTGAACCAATAATGTGTCGAGTTTGTAGTAAATAAACTATTAAAAATTCATGCCTCAAGCTGGAGCTGTATTGCATGGAGAGCGAAAATTTAGTAAGTGATGAACGTTTTTCATTTCATTATTCAGTGGAGGTGAAGATAACTGGTTATAAACGAGAAAAAAGCTGAATTTTGTTATTTACAAACACTGAACGATTACAGGCTATGTATTTTGATGGCTGTGGTACATAATCTCAAGACACATACATACTTTTTGACATATTTGCCTTATTGCCGGCCGCGGTGGCCGAGGGCACTGAGGCGCTCCAGTCACGGTCTGCACGGCCACTACGGTCGGGGGTTCGAATCTCCCCTCGGGCATGGATATTTGTGCCGTCCTTAGTATTAGCTAGTTCATAAGTAGTTTGTAAGTTTAGGGACTGATGACCCCGTAGTTAAGTCCCATAGACTATACAAACATTTGAACTTGTCTTATTTCATAAAATGCATCTTTAAAACCTTCGGCTGTTTATTAAAAACCTTATATATCAACCAGTTTCGGTCAATAGACCATCTTCATGGATAAAAGGTGTTAAAACTAAATGGTAAAATACATCAAATAAAATACATCTAGTTGAGACAAACAGGAGTCAGTGTAAGTAAAAATATTAAAAATACAATGGTCATCTTAGATAAAACCTATCAGTCAACACAACATTAAAGGTAAGAACAGACTATGAATAGGTCAACACAACATTAAAGGTAAGAACAGACTATAATAGGTTTTATCTAAGATGACCACCGTGTTTTTAATATTTTTAGTTACACTAAGTCCTGTTTGTCTCAACTAGATGTGTTTTATTTGATTCATTTTACCATTCAGTTTTAACAACTTTTATCCATGAATGTGGTCTATTGACCGAAACTAGTTGATATATAAGGTTTTTAATAAACAGCCGATGGTTTTAAAAATGCATTTTATGAAATACTAGCTGAAAACCTGGCGTTCCCCGGGTATTTGTTTATTTATTCCCGTCATTTTCCACGTGTATATTTATTTGTATAAGGGCTGTATGTCTGTAATATCTCTTGGGAATACAGTCAGTAGCAAAGAAGTAATAGATTAAAACTTGGTGGGAGATGGAGCGGTTTTCCATTAACGTTACTGTTTATGTGCTCACATCTCATGAACTACGTGTCGTAATGTGATACAATGTAGAAGGTACACTATGTATCGTACGTGGGATATAATGGGTATTCTTTGGGTGTACTCCGTTTCATATCTCATGAAATACATGTCGGAATGTGATACAATTTAGAAGCTACATTCAACTATATATGTGTATACTGTCTGTAAAATTTCCTGTCGGTACTATTTGTAGTGTTCAAATTATAAATTGTAACGTCATACCGAGAGTATGTAGTTTTACTCCATAAACAGCGGAAAAGTAGTAAGCGAGAAACTTTTTCCCTTTCATCATTTTCCTATGGTTGCCAGCGAGAAAAAGTTTAAAAATTTTTGAAATTATGTTTAAAGTTTGTTGCAAGTCGCTAAGTACTGTCAATCACATACAGTGTATTTCGAAAGTCTCGCCGCATTATATGGCATTTTTTTGCGATTTCTATTGGTTATGACGTAATATAATTTGAACCATGTGTCGTATGTGATTCTTAACGACGCAGCAAATATTACCTCACGGTAAGTAATGTGTGTACCAAATTTGGTTGAAAACGGTCCAGTGGTTTAAGAGAAAATGAGCAGCATTGTCGCAAAATGCAGCAGTGTTTTTCGCATCTCATTGTTTATGACGTCATATCTCGTGAACTATGTATCGTATGTGGTTCTTACACTTACGGCGATCGTCCTCATGGATTGAAGCTTACTGCGGTGGAGTAGCAGAGCGGTCTAAAGCACCTCGCTGCGGAGCGCGCGGTTGCTCGCCGTGGAGGTTCGAGTCCTCCCTGGGGCATGGGTGTGTGTGTGTGTGTGTGTGTGTGTGTGTGTGTGTGTCCGTAGGTTAGTTTACTTAGGTTTAAGTAGTTTGTAAGCACGGACTGATGACCACGCAGTTTGGTCCGATAGATTTACAGACATTTGAACATTTTGATTGAAGCTTACGTGTACAAAATTTCATAAAGATTGGAAAAAAAACTGTAGATTTGTATGCAACACGTACAAACATACGGACACTCTGCTTTATATATTAGATATTACGGCTGTTGACACTCGCCTCACCAAAGCATTCCAACTTGTCTTATTGTGTTGAAACGGTAACGTAAGTTTATATCCTTAATAAGTAAATTTTGTCAGCGTTTCAAATTCGGTCAAACACTGTGCACAATGAGGCCCCGTAGTGGTTAGTCACTACGGTACTGAGCTCAACCGAGTACTGCTGCAGCGCTTGCTTTATAGACAGTTCTGTAAGGATATTATTGTGCAGTCATAAGACGTCACGGTGCCGTGGATGGTCAATCCCCGCGCCACAGGCAGTGCGCGAGAACTCGGCGGCGTTGCAGTGGAGCACGGCGAAGGAGGCGCCACCACGAGACCAGAAGGAATGGAGAAGAAGCGCGGTGCGGAATCTGGAGTTGGTAAGCAGAGCGGGCAACCGGCAGCTCTGGAGCTACCGCGAGGGAACGGCCGGTGAGATTCAACTGCGTGCCGTGTCGGTCGACATCCGGGGGAGTTGCCTTTAAGAGGACACTACTCGAGGGCAGTGACTCTACGTCGCCGGGCGCAGTGTTCCACAAGCCTGTCTTACCCCGTTTCTCCACTACAGGAAATTTGTAGACAGCGAAGTTCGCCGGTGTGGTTGTACTGTAGTTACAGTGCCTACACATAAGTTTAATTTGTTGTGGCTCTTATTGTGGTCTTACGAGTAATTTGAAAGAGGCTCAAGGTGATTCGCCCGAGTGTACTGGTGACATAGATAAAAAGGTGTTGCACAGCAGCTCTGTAGCGAAAGTATAGCAGAAAATTGTTCCACGTCTTGGTTGCGGTAGAAACATTGCGATGTGTCGACAGAAAGGGAAAGGGGAACAGCAGCTACTTGCGTCATACTTACTGAGTCAAGCTAACAGGAATGGACGCACACGCGCCGGTCTGAATAGCACGCATCAGCGGAAGTTAAATGTAGCTTGCAGTATCACGTCACTTCGTTACGTGAGGAAACAATGCTGATGTCTAACGCAACAACGCGTATCCGGAGCCTTCTGGAACCACCAGCTAACCTGTTAAGTGAACACGGAAAGATGTAAAACGCCGACACATTGGTTTGACAGGGCCAATGCGGTATATGACAGAGCACGTAGGGAAAATATCAGACGCTCCACACACATACACTATATATACTCCAGCGCTCGAGTACATAGTAACTCGGTCAGATGAATCGATGACTTACACTTCGTAGCACTATATTCCCTGACATTTTCTAAAGTCGATACAAGTACCCTTCTACATCAGCTGACAACCGGCGAGATGTCGACTCTTGCGTAGCTCCGAGTTCGACTCCTGCGCTACAACCAACTACGGACGCAGAGGAAGTATCTAGGAGGACTTCCATGTCCGGCACACCGGAACTCCAGCGTTTCTAGGAAAGACGTCAACGTGCCGGTAGGCCAGAAGTCAGCGCACATCACGACTATACGACAACCGTCAACGCAATTAGGGTGGGAAACGAGAATCACCAGTCCAGACGTGTGAATCTCTCATTCATACGTTCCAACGCACATCCGTACGGTTCCACGACAAACGGCACGGCAGCAGGGCGCCTACCTCCGCTAGTGCGGCCGCAGCCGCACTGTCAGCGCTCAGTACGGCAGGAGGCTGCTGACGTCATCGCGCCGGTCGCCTGGAGTACGCAGCAATGTGTACCACTCCAGAATAAATGTTTTACCGAACAATATTCTTTCATTACGCCAACGGCGGCACCTGAACCGCCCCTACATCTTCATGCAGGGCATCCGTGGCGATTAGGAGTCTGGAAACGTACCCACTCTCCACCACCACTTAAGTGCGCCAGCAACCGACCGACCCCCTGCAAAGTTGTAGTCTGTTGTGGCTTCCTATGGTGCAGAGGATTATTTGCTTGAATTAGCATATGTTATTCTGCTTAAACTAATCCTCACGTTCTAAATGGTTTTGTAGAGGTTATGCACTGGTGCTGGAGCTAATTTAATTAGTACTGCATGCGCTGTGTCATTTAAATGGGAACTTGGCTTTGTAGCTGTCATTAATTTCGAGTCCCCAGCTAATGCAGTGTCTTGTTTGTAACAAACATTCGTGGCTGATAGTGTTGGTGGATATTATTTAAAATTGCCAGCACAATATATTCTAAACTTTACATTGAACTGATGATTCTGCAGAATCTGGTAACCTAACCTTTAGGCATTTAAGTGCTAGTGTGTAGACACATAATCTTATTGAAAGGCTGTTGCCGTATCTCTGTTTTATTTATTTATTTATTTATTTATTTTATAGACTGCCCATACATACTTGTTGAGAAATTATTTTGTTGGATGTAAGTGATGACCTTTTCTTGGCTCGGACTTATATAGACGAGAACCCCATGCTGCTCATGACGTGCGCTAGCCGCGCGTTTCGCGTATTTCAAGCGTCAACTTCGCGTCGCAATATCTCGGGATGTAATTGGAATATTGCGATGCAATCAACGCCATTGTTTATGTGATTTCTCATGCTATGGGTTGCTGAAGAAAAATTATAGGGTGTCCATTTAAAAAACATAAGTTTGTGTTAAAAAAACACATTTGCTTTCGTTTTAGAATGTTTCCAAATACGTACATTCATGGGCCCCAGCCGTACATTGAAACCGGTGAAAGTCGTTTTCCAATAGCTGTTATTGTTCCAGAGATATTTTGGGTGGACAAGATAGCTGGGACACCCTGTATATACAGGGTGTTACAAAAAGGTACCGCCAAACTTTCAGGAAACATTCCTCACACACAAAGAAAGAAAATATGTTATGTGGACATGTGCCCGGAAACGCGTAATTTCCATCTTAGAGCTCATTTTATTACTTCTCTTCGAAACTCATGAATCATGGAATGGAAACACACAGCAATAGAACGTACCAGCTATACTTCAAACACTTTGTTACAAGAAATATTGAAAATGTAGCGAGGATACATGCTTCCACCCTCCGTCGCATGGAATCCCTGATGCGCTGATGCAGCCCTGGAGAATGGCGTATTGTATCACTGCTGTCCACAATACAGGCACGAAGAGTCTCTACATTTGGTACCGGGGTTGCGTAGACAAGAGCTTTCAAATGCCCCCATAAATGATAGTCAAGAGGGGTGAGGTCAGTGAGGTCAGGAGAGCGTGGAGGCCATGGAATTGGGGTTGGAACACTTGCGCGGAGTGACACTTGCGCGGAACCCGGGGCCCTTGGGGCGGCTGATGCCTTTTCCTGGGTACAGGCACACCAAGAAGTCTAGCACTGCTGTGGTCAAGTTTCCACACTCAACATAACACGAAAATCAGTGAAATTGCACAACCCTTTCAAAGCTGAAGAGCAATATAGTAACTTGTTCTAACTACATATTAATCCGTTGAGTGTTTCTCCTGTAAACAAAAAGGTATTTTAATAGTGATAATGTTTGGAGAGTTATTAAGACAGTCTCTGCTACTACAAGACGATGACTTTCCACAGTCATACCTCCTAAAAGCATATTATTCAGAACACTAAGCATATCAAGACACCTCCGCAAGCAATAAATATATTAGGCATCCTGCACAGATACGTTGATGTAATTGACCGCTATGTAGTTAACCCCACTATCACGCAACTTCCATATCTTTAAAAATAGCTACTATGCTTTTTAATAGGAGACGCAACCTTAAACCTTCAATTAAAAAACATTAATAATAAGTCAATGAGTATTTTACATACTTGAAGCGTTTATTCGTAGACCCCAAAACGATTTGGCTGTATTCGAATTACAAATACATCTAAGAAATATATGAAATACGGAATGTGTAAGGAATGACACACACCGAAAAATGCTGAAGATAAATTCTATTTTCCATCACCGTCATATAGAACCATTTTTACTCCGAACTCGGCATAAAGCAACAGGGAGAAACAAGTCGCAAGACTGCCAGGAAAAATGAAGCGAAATTGGCAGCCAATAGTTGGTTATAAATTACATTGCCTGTTAACTGTATAAATATAAATTACGGAATACGCGGAATTACTGTTCAGTACAGTCAAAAAGGTCTAAGGTAATAGGCAGTGGTTTACAATCAGATATCCGTATCACTCTCCTCCTCAAGAAGTCTGTGTGAAGATCTATATTCAGAACATTCAAGAAAAAGGTGTTGAAACTACAAGAAGCAGCTCATTTACTCAGGAAGGGAAAACGTTCTGGTGGCAGTAAATTTGAATGGCTGTATCTCTTGTAGTAAAAAAAAGTAACATTCATTTTTTGATAAAATTTTAAAATCCAATATACCAGAATTTTGTTTCTCTAAACTCAGTGCCAACTTTTTTTGTCAAAATTTTTGCAGGAAGTAGTCTCGACGTGACTTCATACTTCTATGCATTAATATTATCAAACATGCAATTTGTGTCACAAATTGCGCGGCCGGTCCGGTCGGAGGTTCGAGTCCTTCCTCGGACATGGGTATGTTTGTTTGTACTTTGCCTAAGTCATTTTAAGTAAGATTAAGTAGTGTGTAACTCTAGCGACCAATGACCTAAGTAGTTTGGCCGCATAAGACTACACATATACACGTAGTTTATTTATTTCATAACCACATTTAAGTACTAATAATTAAAGAAACTTAAATGTAGAAATTTGAAATAAACACTGAAAACAAATGATTGATATTTCTCATAAGTTGAATGCACACAACCGTTGAATTATGTCTTGTGAATGTACCTACAAAATCTGCCTTATGAAAATTTTAGTGTGAGTCCCAAATTTGTTTTTTCTATAATAACATTAAAAACATATTAAAAATTCAGAACTCGAAAACCAGTGAAGTTATGGACTTGAAGCGTTTTGTGTTGCTAAATCTTTACATAGTAGACACGATTCTAAAATTTGGTTGCTATCGCCAAAGTAGACGAAAAGTTAAATTTTTTGGTGTAATCTTCGCCGTGTAGACTGTATGTTGTAGAAGTCTACGCCGAACCCAATTATAATCATACCTCTGAGGAGAGAACGTTGTTTGCACTTCTCCTGCGTTTCTAGTCGGCCGTGCTGTGGTACGTAACGACATCATACCGTTCCATTTCACCGAGAGCTATACATGTATTGGTGTGATGTCTGTTCTTTCGAAATAAGACATCACACCAATATATGTATCATTTAGACGCAAAGATTATGGGTTCTCTTTTCATCGCTAACGCGATTAACAACGTTAGACCTTGTGTATAAACAGTTAAAGGTTATGAGTGCCACTGGAAAAATGCATAAGTAACACCTGTTGTTTGAGACTTGAAGATGACCTCAAATTAGCCGAAATCGATATCTCATAATAAACATAACGTGTAGCTGTCTATATTTCATAATGCAATTTCTAACATATTTAAAATCTGCTCAAAACCACCTACAAAAACCTTTATAATGAGATTGTATATAATTCCACGATCAAATTGTGTTTTAGTTATTTGTAGAAATACACCTAAAGATCTGCCCTTGCTTTTAGTGCCTTGATCAGCTGTTTATTTTTAGAGGTAATTCTAGGGACAGGAAAAAATTCGTATTTGCGATAAATTCGAATATAGATGCGAATTCTGACTCAAAATGCAGTAAATCCGAAATTGCCATAAATGGTATTTTGGTGTGAAACACTATTTAATGAGAAATATTGGGAGATAACTTTATTTTCTGCCCTTAAATATGTACAAAGTAAACAGTAGGTACCGGAAAAATTCGCATTTTTCTATGAATGCGAAATATAGGCCCATGCTTATTTTGGGCCGGAATGCAAGAGACGTGAATCTTGTAATATACCCTATTTTTAGCGAACGTCCCATTACTACTGCTCCACCTCGCTCGGTGGGCCTTTCCCTGAATACGGCACAGGTAGCGGCTGGAGGGCGTGGAGTAGGGGTGGTGTATCGCTACTTCTGGAACACCCTGTTCACTACCTGTAGCGTCCGGGTCTCCGCGCAAGTGTCAACACATTCCCTTTCCGCGCAAGTGTCACTCCCCGCAAGTGTCACAAACTCCATGGAATTAGTCCGCTTCTACCAATACATCAGTCTCAGAATCTCTTGTTGAGAAGCGTACGATCACGTCGACTGAAATGTGCAGGAGCTCCATCGTGCATGGACCACATGTTGTGTTGTACTTGTAAAGGCACATGTTGTAGCAGCACAGGTAGAGTATCCCGTATGAAATCATGATAACATGCTCCAGTGAGCGTAGGTGGAAGAACATGAGGACCAATCAAGACATCACCAACAATTCCTTCCCAAACGTTCACAAAAAATCTGTGTTGATGACGTGAATCGAGGAAGTACAATACATACTAACGAAACAATTGGGTATTTTGACAATTGTCTGCACGAATTATTTTAATTTACATTTAAAGAGGAATACTAAAATGAGCTCAACATGGAAATTAAGCGTTTCCGGGCACATGTCCACATAACATATTTTCTTTCTTTGTGTGTTAGGAATGTCTCCTGAAAGTTTGGCCGTACCCTTTAGTAACACCCTGTATATTAAATAGACCCTGACCCTTCACAGTCGTTGATAAATTTTTTTGTTGGATGTAAGTCATTACTTTTTGTTTGCTCGGATTTTTTGTTTTGTTTTATATTAATATATTATACTGCTGTAAGGTTTTATGCTACAGGCTTGTTACTACTTTGTCTAAAATAGAAGTTCAGAATTACGTTTAAAAATGAAAAAAAAAAATAGTTTTGGAAGTCGCAGAGACTTCTCACAGCTTAACTCAGTCGTACCACTCCCTCTACCTGTACAATTATCTATGTATTCCTAATTCCACTCAAGTCTTCCGTATGACAAATAAATCTTCCCTCCCCCTGTCTTTGTTAATTTCGTCCTCTCCCCCCCTTACCACTCACCTTCCCCTCCCTGTCCCCGCCCACCTCCTCGCTCTCTCTCTCTCTCTCTCTCTCTCTCTCTCTCTCTCTCTCTCTCTCTCTCTCTCTGTCGATTTCCTCATTCTGGCTGCGTTAAATCCATCAGTTCCTCTCCGTGTTTATGAAAATTTACATATATTTTCAACTTTCATGGTGAAACCGGTCGAATTTCATTGCGGAGAATGGAAACCTCTTTGATGAGTACATACTTCTGACAGCTGCCATGATGATCAATGAAACATCATCGAAATCTGTTAAAAGATACCCTTTGTCTTGCAACAGACAAAATCTTATGCAAACAGCGATGGGCATGGGCATGGGAATTTATACCTGTACACGCCATCCAAGCTCTGTGTGACTCAACGCCTAGGCGTATCAAGGTCTTTATTACGGTCAGAGGTGGTTGTTCTGGGTACTGATTTCTCAGTATGTATGCACCCAAATTGCGTGGAAATTTTAGTCACATGTCAGTTCTAGTATAATATATTTGTCCAATGAATACCCGTTTCTCATGTACATTGCTTCCTGGTGTAGAAATTTTAAAGGCCAATAGTGTAGTTTTTTCGATCCGTCTCTGTTTGTAACAATTCTTTCATTTAATTTTGGAATTCATTTTATATCAGACTAATCGACTGCGAAGCGTCGCTGGGATTAGCCAGTATAGATTAATGGTAGTTATAAGAAGAAACGCTTCAGCGTCAACTTTGTAGATATCTGAATATTTTTCTTCTATATTTACACTGTATCCCCTTGTAACCACTACACATCAGCGTTTACTCGTTCGCCCAAAGAAGAGCTTGTAGCTGTTGTCTCCTGGCCTACTAACGGGCACTTCACACAGCAGGCATTCATTGTCTCTGACAAACATCTGAACAATCGGAAACTTACTGCTATTAGCGGTCTAGTTTGTAAACAGCATTGTATTGTACAGCCTGTACGCGAATCAAATGAAATAGCAGAATACGATGTCCGATAAAAGAACCTTCCACAGGTATAGAAAGCAACGTCGGTTCCATAGGAAAGAGAATAGCATAATGGAGACAGCCTGGTGAGAACAAAGGAAATGCGTTTATTTTGAAATACGTTCCTTTAAACTAAAGCGCAGTGCACCTCGCGTATTTCTCTATGCAGTACAGGATGAGGGATCAAAGGTGAGCCACGCAACCGTAGTTCATTTCTATTTTTTCCCTCTGCCTGAGAGATGCAGATGTGATTAAGGTCGTAGCGAGGTAAAACTGTGGATCCACTAGAAACCTTTTCGGAGCTTTTTCCACTACAAGAAATAACCGGATATGCGGGACTCTTTCCGTCAAAGAGACCACTTGTCTTTTCTGACGAATAAATATTGAAATTCACAAATCGCATATTGTTCCTTCAGTCTTCTCCTTAACCGTACCAACCGGACAACTCTTGACATAGGTATTCTTTAAGATTATAATTACTGAAACATATACTGGTGCATTGTTCTCGTTCTCTTTCACATACTCACAAGGTAAACTTTAAACCTATAACCCTCGGAACCGCACAAAACCATGCATAAATGACTCTTGATCATTAAGAAAAAATTTTTCTATACAAGTTTCACTCCACTACAAATATTGAGCGAGTTAGCGCAGCGGTAACACACTGGATTCGTATTCGGAAGGGGAGTGTTACAAACCCAGCTACGATCATACCCACTTAAATTTTCCGTGATTTCTCTCCATCGGGAAAACGCAGGGATGGTTCCTTTCAAAGGACACAATCGATGTCTTCTCCATTCCTGAGAAAAACTCTCTCCAAAGATCATCAGGTCGACGGGACATTGAACCCCAATCTTCCTTTCACAAGTGGCATTCTAATACAGAGATACTAAGTAACAAGATATCATTACCATAGGATCGAAATTATTCATAATTCATTTACGTCAGGGTATCATTACATTTTCAATTAACAGTGCCTAAGACGATGGGGTGTTCAAATGAAAAAGTACCAAACGTTTTAACAACCAGACCGGATGAAATCTCAATATGTCAATTTGGGATAACGTTGTGCGACGTTTAAAGAGGCGAAACATGCGTCGTCACCCCCCCCCCCCCAATCACAAAAATAAATAAATAAATAAAAATCTAGGCTGTGCCCTCATCATCCAAGGTGGTCCCGGTCCTCACTGTCCTTTTCAACGTCCGAGGTCGATACTCATCAAATTCCTCGAGCACGGAGAAACCATAAACAGTGACGTGTATTGACAAGGGGAGGCCTCCAATTGTGAAATTCAGATTCGATTCATTCTGCGCATAATGAAAGCTCGTGGCCAGAGGTGTAATTTGGCAAAGCACCAAGATGCACATCTCAGAGAATCGACAATTAAAAAAAGCCGTTGCGGTGAAATACTCTCTAGATCTCTACGATTAGTAATATTGTACGGAGGCGTGACATACCGGTAAGCGCTCGGGTTCGTAATCCGAAGGTCGCCGCATAGAATCTCGTGGCATGCAACTGATTCTTTATTATTTGTTTTTTGTAATTCAAATGTACACACACACACACACACACACACACACACACATATATATATATATATATATATAAAGACAATTAATAGCATTTGGTTAGTAACATTTGATGTTCGAAGTCGCCAGTTTCTCCACGACAAACGACTTTCAAACAACTTATTATATGCAACTGGCGACTTCGAACATCATTATGTTTTCCGCAAACAAAATTGTATTTCACAAATGTTATTAATTGCCTTCATAATGTTTACCACGTATAGTTAACGGAAGAAGTATAAACGATATTCCGAAACGAATATGTATAGTGTAAGTCAAACCTGACGAACGATAGAACAATTTTTCAGAATGTCAATCAGGTGTGTTTCCCAACAGATAATTTAAAAAACAATTGTTCTTGTAAAAACGCATAGTTTATCAGAGGTGCTCGATGTCGTGCTGTTTTCTGCTTTCCATATTTCTACGATAACTATCACTCTGGTTCTGAATTACAAAAAAAAAAAAAATAATAATAATAATAAAAAAGTTGCATGCCGCGAGATTCGATCCGGCGCCCTTCGGATTACCAACCCGAGCGCTTACCGCTGCGCCACGCTACTGTAAAAAAGTATTAATCGTAGTGAGTATTTCACCGCAACGGTTTTTTTTAATTGTCTGTTTTCTCGACAACGGCTGAGAAGTGCATCTTGGTGCTTTGCCAAATTACACCTCTGGCCATGAGCTTTCATTATGCGCAATATGAATCGAATCTGAATTTCACAATTGGCGGCCTCCGCTTGTGAGAGACATTCCGTAACCTACACAAGGTCATAAAGAGCAGACGACCTGATCTGCTCATTAAGGGAGTGATTCTGCTACGTGGTAACGCGCGTCCACACTTCTCCATGATCATAAAGGTGTACCAGCCAAGTTCAAGTGGGAGCAGCTTCAGCAACAGTCATACAGCTCGGTGGTGTCGTCCTGGGACTTCCATCTGTTTGGTCCGCTAAAAGAACATCTCCAAGGGAAGCGATGCAAACGGAACGAACTGAAGGACACAGTAGAGCACTGGCACTTGCACAGGCACAGGAATTCTGGGAATAGGAAATTCTTCGGCTCGTTAAACAGTGGGATAGTTGTGCTCAGGCCTCTGATGATTACGTTTGAATAAGAATTTCAATTGTAACGACAGTGCCGATCGGATCTTTTCTTTTGAACACCCCCGTAGCACACAACACACATATCCTACACAGTTGATAGTGATAGTACTGAGATTCCGAATGTAGGTGAAGAAAAGAATACAAAGTGTTGGAACATCAATAAAGGCAAGTTTAAAAATTCTTCCACTCCATTCCTGCAGCTGGTGCAGCAACCGGTTACAAAGATGATGTATGTAAACAGCCTTGGTTGCAGATTTTTATTTATTAATACCGCATTTCGCCTACAATAGGCATCATCAGATTATCTACAAGGAAAAGGGAAAAAAGGTTTTAATTAAGATTTTAATTAAGAAATGTGATGATCTTAGCTCATGCAAGCATGCATTAGCGAAAGGAAGAATGCATTGCTGACTTACATTTTCTAGTCCGGGCATGAGGCGTTCTAAGTTGTGGTGTAGCCACCGTGTGAACGCAAAACATAGCCTGGATATCGACTCATGAAAGATAACATTGTCGATGGCTTCCTACAATAAGAAAGAAACCGAAGAGGAATGTAAAAAGAGCTAGATGGATGAAACCGACAGCACGGACGAAAGTTAAACCTGCGAAGCCGATGTTGGAATTTACATTAACCAGCTCTAAGGCGCTGCATGTTGGGCACCAGGTAGGACTACACTTAACAGATGTGAAAATGTTTGTAAATTTATCGGACAAAACTGCGTGGTCATCAGTCCGTAACTTACAAACTACTTAAACCTAGGTAAACTAACCTAAGGACAATACACACACCCATGCCCCAGGGAGGACTCGAACCTCCACGGCTAGCAACCGCACGCTCCGCAGCGAGACGCTTTAGACCGCTCGGCCACTCCACCGCGGCCTTAACAGACGTAGGCGGCCCCGCTGCCGAACACAGAATGCGGGAAAACATAGCTGTTTACAAATGATTAGGTAGAAGTATAATAGGAGGCGCAAGTGCTTAGACATCAAATCGTAAGAATTCTTGACACGGAATGCTCGGGGAAAGACGTAAGTTTCTTTTAATTTTTTGTTTAAGGTATATACTGATCTTATATTTGGGGATGAAGCAATTGATGACAAGTGGCCTAATCGGAAGAGATGTTTCGTGTAACTTTACTTGAAATATGGGATAGGTATTTTTGGATTCTTCATAATAACAATATTTTTCTGAAAATATGTTTGAAATAAAACGTTACATTTTCTTACGAAAGCTTTAGGTCAATGTGGAACTTGTTAACAGAATTGCGTTGATTTCGACAATTACTGCATTCTTACAAACAATTTTAGTTTTTGTAACATAGGCCAAGTCAGTCTAAAATAATAACTAGATAATTTCATCTGATTTAGTAGCTAACACGTGTTCATCATGAAGTTTGTATTATTTTAGCAACAGATTATGTTCAACTACATTTTTTTGGCAAAGTGTTGCAAGATTTCAGTGCCCTATCTGTTGCTACTGCGACCCTGCTTTTTGACATTTAGAAAGCTTATCGTACCTCTGCTATTGTACTGTTTAACAAATGTTGATTCGTATGAGGACGTTTATTGAAAATGGTAAGTTCATCTGAGGATAATGAAACATTGGAAGCTTCAATAACCGATCTATATACTTATAACTGTCACATCATCTAGAAAGTTTATGTTGTCTCATCTAAGGTTAGTACAGTTTTGGATGATCCAATTCAGTTCAAAAAAGGCACAATCTTGTTCACTTAACATCAGCTTTACACGCCAAAGCCAGTTTGACACCTGTCACCTGTAAAGCTACATCTATACGTTTGCTTATATCAATCATAATTTGCCTCCCTTTGCTCATTTTGTTGAGCCTTATACCAGTACTGTATGTAAGTACGATCATGTTGTCTTGATTGTATTTATTATCTTATATTCTACCTCAGTTTGAGCTTACATATACACTATATTTTGTTTATAAAATCTTTCCACGGTTTGTATCAGACGATGTAGAACCGAAACGCGTCATAAGCAATAACAAATTTTGCGACCAAGATGTTGCTACATATTTCATAAGTGCCGATTTTATTTATTCATTAGACTTAGCAACGGTGGAAATAGAGAAGAGAATTACAAGTCAAGGAGGAAAAATTGAAATTGGGTAGGTTTGGTAATGACATTTTAATTGTTACAGGACCAGAAAAGGAGTTGGATGAGGAGTTACCGGAACAGAAAGTGTCAACAAAAGGAAAGAATAATAACGAATATCTGCTCGAATCACATCAGCTGATTGAATTAGGGTAACAAAGAAGTTTGTTATTTGTGTAATATAAAAATTGAATATCACCGAATTATTGAAGGTTTTCTGAAATAGAAAATATTGTTCAGGGGAGTTGGCGCCCTATCCCGACAATGTTAAATTTAGTGCCTTGGCTTCCCTGTATTTCAGGAACAACTGTAGCTATTGACATGAAACTTTTACAGGACGTTAAACTGTATGTTCGGAGTCTACAGAAATACAGTAATTTCATTTGAACGTTTTCAATACAATATTTAATTAAACGGTAAAAATGTTATGTACCTTTTAAAAGGGTTTCCTAAGTAATTTTAATGACACATAACATTATGTTCTTCTTTCAGTTCAGTAGAATCAGGATGTTTATGTTAATACTCCATGAAAATTTGAATACTATACTCGAAGTGGTTTCTGACATTTAGGGAAAAATGCAACAGAAAATGTAAATTTTAAGTAACGGCTTCTAAAGTTTCAAAAGACTGTAACTCAAAAAAAATTTTTTTAAAGTTTTGTCACCTAGAAGCAACCCTTTATAACACAACAATCCACATACTTCCATAGAAAAATTACCGATTTTATTAGATGTTCAAGTAATGCATGTAAAATTGTAACCTTTTCAACCGGTGTAGATTATATTCAAAAAATAAAATTTCCGATGTAAGATATGATTATATATTATGTGGAGGAAAGTCATATGCCATGTAGTACTAAAGAAATATACTGAAGATGACATTTATATACAGAATAACTAATGACAACGTACAAAATGCTACTGGAGAAAGAGAAATTTATCGCATAACTTGACTAAAAGGAATGATCAGTTGATGGACAGTTCCTTAGGAGACAGGGTATCGCCATTTTGTTAAAAGAATGGTGCTCAGGCTATAGAATGAATAGTGGATGTGACAAATGTAGTTAAAGGCTTCAATTGGAAGGGGGCCATTAATTTTGTTCGTAGAGCAAGAGCATTTTATAGGATACAATAACATGAATCGGTGCACGAAAACTATCTTCGGACTGAATACCGCAACTTCAACAATAAAGAGTCACATATTTCAGATTACTGCTGGATTATTTCTTGAGTATATTTAATGAAATGATTTTAAGGACTGCTGTCAATGTTAGAAACGTTATATGGTATACATCGAGATACAACGCGATGCGCGGTAAGTACATCATTTCACTACCTCCAAAATAAAATAAATAAGTGATCAAGTAAGTCTTCTCTAGAAATCCTTCTTTCTAGCCCTCAAAGACAACAAAGGTTTTAAATATTTCACTTTATAATTTCCGATTAACCCAATATATTATTAGTATTTTTTTATGTCCAAAAATTCATTTGTGAAAAGGTAAATGATATTTGATCCTTTCAAAATTTTTCTTCAAGAATATTGTTAATTACTCCGGTTAGACTCGTCAATACTAATTCCTTTTCTCAAGGTCGAGGGCACTTGTTGCCTAAGGCCTTGATCTAGTTACAAATATAACATTGAAATGCACTACTTTACAGATTAAAAAATAAATAAAAACACCACTTCCACTTTAAAATTTAATTGATCATCAGCTTCAATGTCACATCTTTTTTACCGAACAGCATAAGATCTACTTAAGTATTAACTAACTTAAAGAAAGACAAGTCAACAGCCACAGACATTCAGTTTTTTAATCAGAGATTTTAATCAGAGATAATGAACTGTTTAATTAATTCAATCGATAATCTGTGGCAAAGAATCTAAAAAAAATTGCCAATGAAATATTTTACGTTATCTTTTTTATGAAATAGAAAATAAGAAAAATCACTCCACGAAAAAATAAGCTAAAGATAAACATGGAAATATAAAATAGCGGAAAAAAATTATCTCATTATATATTGTTTGTCATTTCGCACTATCCTGCTATATGTATCGTTACAATAATCAAAATCAAAACCTAGTTAAACGAAAAACTACTAATGTCTATGTACCATTGCAACCGTCACCCTAGATCGAGCAGACTGGCAACCCCCTTCACGTCTGATAACTTTGATCTAAACCATTTCGTACGTCACTAGAAGTAATGGCTACTGTTGGAGTAGGAAATCGTTCGTTTGTTAGTAGCAAGCAAATGTACTATTGTAGCAGCTGACTGGAACGTCGCTGTATAAGCAAAGTGGTTCTACAAGTTGTAAAGGGCGCAGCACGTCATAGTCACTATGTCGATACGGTATGGCAGCCAGTAAGCAATCCAATCAGCGACAGTAAACACGTATATGGCCGCTGCGTCCAGCGTCTGCGTCAGGAAGCTGGTTACGGCAAACAGCAGCGTGCGCAGAACTGCTAGTGGCTCTCCATGCAGCGCCGCCGTCAGCAGACACACTGCAGCTCCGTGGGACGTGCACAGCGCTACCACCAAATGTCTGGCGAGTCTGCTAATGATGGAGAACCAAAACGCGTCATAAGCAATACCAAATTTTGCGATGAAGGTATTGCTACGTATTTCATAAGTGCTCATTTTACTTATTCAGTAGATTTAGCGTCGGAGGAACTAGAGAAGAGAATAACAGCTGTCACGCAGATGTGCCCAAAAACCTGCAATATTATCTCCGCTCAACTGCCACATAATGGGAATGATATTTTTCATGTGTGAGCATGTTTTATGCCTCCCTATCTACCTACTATTATTTATAGTACACTACTGGCTATTAAAATTGCTGCACCAAGAAGAAATGCAGATAATAAACGGATATTCATTGGATAAATATATTATACAGAAATGACATGTGATTACATTTTCACGCAATTTGGGTGCATAGATCCTGAGAAATCAGTACACAGAACAACTCTGTCCGTAATAACGGCCTTGATACTCCTGGGCATTGAGTCAAACAGATCTTGGATGACGCGTAGAGGTACAGATGCCCATGCAGCTACAACACGATACCACAGTTCATCACAAGTAGTGCCTGGCGTTTTGTGACGAGCCAGTTGCTCGACTACCATTGACCAGAAGTTTTCAGTTGGTGAGAGATCTGGAGAATGTGCTGACCAGTGCAGCAGTCGAACATTTTCCGTATCAAGAATGGCCAGTACAGGACCTGCAACCATGGTCGTGCATTATCCTACTGAAATGTAGGGTTTCGCAGGGACCGAATGAAGGGTAGAGTCACAGGTCGTAACACATCTGAAATGTAACGGCCAATGTTCAAAGTGCCGTCGATGCGAACAAGAGGTCACCGAGACGTGTAACCAATGGCACGCTATACCATCACGCCAGGTGATATTCCAGTATGTCGATAATGAATACACGCTTCCAATGTGCGTTCACCGCGATGTCGCCAAACACTGATGCAATCATCATGATTCTGTAAACAGAACCTGGATACATCCGAAACATGACTCTTTGCCATTCGTGCACCAAGGTTCGTCGTTGCCTACACCATTGCAGGCGCTCCTGTCTGTGATGCAGCGTCAAGGGAAACCGCAGTCATAGTCTCCGAGCTGATAGTCCATGCTGCTGCAAACGTCGTCTAACTGTTCGTGCAGATGGTTGTTGTCTTGCAAACGTCCCCATCTGTTGACTTAGGGATCGAGACATGGCTGCACGATCCGTTACAGCTATGCGGATAAGATGCCTGTCATCTCGACCGCTAGTGATACGAGATCCTGTACGGCATTCCATATTGCCCTCCTGAAACCACCTATTCCATATTCTGCTAACAGTCATTGGATCGCGACTAACGCGAGCAGCAATGTCGCAATAAGATAAACCGCAATCGCGATAGGCTACAATCCGACCTTTATCAAAGTCGGAAACGTGATGGTACGCATTTCTCCTCCTTACACGAGGCATCACAACAACGTTTCACCAGGCAACGCCGGTCAAATGCTGTTGGTGTATGAAAAATCGGTTGGAAACTTTCCTCATGTCAGCAAGTTGTAGGTATCGCCACCAGCGCCAACCTTGTGTGATAGCTCTGAAATGCTAATCATTTGTATATCACAGCATCTTCTTCCTGTCAGTTAACTTTCGCTTCAGTAGCACATCATTTTCTTGGTGTAGCAATTTTAATGACCAGGAGTGGATTATTTACTCATCGTAAGGCCTTTCATGAGTGTAACTTCTTGGACACTTGAGATTCTTATGATTACAAAAAACCTTAATGTGCTGTCATGTAGAATCTCCTAGACCGGCAGTACTACATGGCCGGAAATATAAAGATTAGTACACTGTCTTAAATAATGTATAAATGAAGATAGAAGCCGCCTACAGGAAAATAAAGGATACCCTTGGAAACAAGTAAACCTGTTGCATAGATATCAATAACTCAAATTGAAACCCAGTACTCAGCAAAGAAGGGAAAGCTGAAAGGTAGAAGGAATGTATATACGGCCTATACAAAGGAAATAAACGCAGTGTTCTAGAATTGGAAGACAAAGTAGAGAAGTATGTGATATGAGAACAATACTGAGAGAAGAATTTGACAAAGCACTGAAAGATTTGAGTCGAAACAAGGTCTTGATGAGATTCCGTGTGAACTGTTGATGTCGTCAGGAGACCCAGTTATGAATTGTTCCACCTGGTATACAAGACATATGATTCAGGGGAAATACCGTCCGACTTCATCAAGATACAGTAATTTCATTTCCAAAGAAATCAAGTGCAGACAAATGTGAAAACTACAGAACTGTTAGTTTAATAAGCCATGGGCGCAATATACTAACACGAATTATTCACAGACGAATGGAAAAAGTAGTGGGTTCGGACCTTGGGAAGGATCATTTTGGAATTATGAGAACTGTAGGAACACGGGAGGCAATTCCCACATTACGACTTACATTATAAGATAGGTTAAGGTGCTCGCCGTCGGAGATACGAGTCCTCCCTGGGGCATGGGTGTGTGTGTGTTTGTCCTTAGGTTCGTTTACCTTAGTTTCAGTAGTTTGTAAGCTACGGACTGATGACCAGCAGTTTAGTCCGATAACTTTAGAAAAACAACAACATAAGATAGGTTAAGGAAATGCAGACCTACGACTTTAAACTTTTGTCGATCTGAAGAAAGCTTCTGACAAATATGACTCGAATAAACTCTTTCCCAATTCTGAACGTAGCAGGGGTAAAATATAGTTGCTTTGTTAGGTTGTTTGCGGATGACTCCGTCATTTACCGTCTAGTGAAATCATCTGAAGATGAAAACCAAATGCAGAACGATCTGAATAAGATATCACTATGGTGTAAAAATTGGCA
This sequence comes from Locusta migratoria, assembly GCA_026315105.1. NCBI lineage: Eukaryota > Metazoa > Arthropoda > Insecta > Orthoptera > Acrididae > Locusta > Locusta migratoria. Next base: position 151,309,313 of record CM048746.1, on the reverse strand, counting down.
ATTGACTCTAAACAATGAGAAGTGTGAGGTCGTCCAGATGAGTACGAAAAGAAATCCTTTAAACTTTGTTTACAAGATAAATCAATCAAAAGTGAAGGTCGTAAACCCCACAAAATACCTAGGAATTACTAGTACTTCAGACTTAAACTGGATTGAACACGTAGATAATGTCGTGGGAAAGGCGAACCAGATACTGCGTTTTATTGGCAGAACCCTTAAAAGATGCAACAGAACTACAAAAGAAACTGCATACACTACGCTTGTCCGTCCATTTTTGGAGTATTGCTGCCCAGTGTTGGATACTTATCAGGTGGGTTTGACGGAGGACATCAAAAGCGTCCCGAGAAAGGCAGCTCGTTTCGTATTGTCATGATACAGGGTAGACCGTTACGGAAATGATGCAGGATCTGGGATGGGAATCATTATAACAACGGAGCTTATCGCTGCGGCGTGGATTACTTACGAAACTCCAATCCTCTGAATGCAAAAAAAAAAAAAGAAAAAAAAGAAAATAAAATAAAATAAAATAAAATAAATAAAATAAATAAATAAATAAATTAAAAAAATGTTGAATCCCAATTACATAGGTAGAAGTGATCATCAGAATAAATTACGAGAAATCAGAGCTCAAATGGAGAGATTCAGGTGTTCTTTCTTCCCACGCGCTATTCGAGAATGGAATGGGAGAAAAATAGTACAATGGTGGTTCGATGAACCCTCTGCCAGGCACTCAAAACTGATTTGCAGAGAATCCCATGTAGATGTAGATGTAGACCAGCTATATTCAACTTGCATAAAAACCAGACAACATTTATAAGAGTGGAAGGGCATGAATGGGGTACACTGGTGTTGGGAAGGTTGTAAGACAATGTTGTTTGCCGGCCGCGATGGCCGCGGGGACTGAGGCGCTTCAGTCACGGTCTGCACGGCCACTACGGTCGGGGGTTCGAATCCCCCCAGATATGGGATTTTATTCGGTTTTTAATACATGTTTCACGGAACCCCACTTTTTCGACAAAAGGGATTTGGTTTTACAGGCAAGTTGGTTACAACTCGAGAATAATGATAGGGATCAACTAGTTTAAAGTACATGTAACATATTGTTATGACATGAATGAAATAAGGTGCTGATGATGAAAATTTAATTTGTGAAACCGGTAGTGTGTTCTTAGTAAAGCATTTATAACAGTCGCGGTGGCGTGTTGTCAAGAAAAACATAAAAAACTGAAAGTTCAAGTAATTTCTCTTGTTTACTTTAGTTATTTCAGTAGATATAAATACACGAAATACAGTGTCATCTGAAATATCGCAAGTCGTAAGGAATATTAGAGCATACAATCTTCAACCCAGTTGATGTCGGTCTTCCGCCGAAATGTTTGTTTCCCGACTACTTCAGCTGTTACTACGATTACTTCTTTGTGTAATATATTTCATTGTTCATACCGTTCTCTGTCTGACTTGTGTGATAAGTCGGTGATGTCGGTCTTCCGCCGAAATATTTGTTTCCCGACTACTACAGCTGTTACTACGATTACTTCTTTGTGTATATATTTCATTGTTCATACTGTTCTCTGTCTGACTTGTGTGATAACATGTTGCATTGACCCTGACAGTCTGACAGACGTAGGATATCAGCTGGATCCTTTCGCATAGTTGAGGATACTGTTTCATCAAACAAAACTGTAGAGGAATACACATCGCTTGCTCTTCGAGCACATTCAGCATATTTTATGATCTCCTTAGCTCCATCTTCAGAGTAGCCATCTAATACTATAGTACATTTGGACCCGAATAATTGGTTGACGTGGTTCACATAATTTACAAGTATGGAGGAAAATATTTCACCAGTATTCCACACATCGTTAGAGGAATGCGCAGGAAAGCAAGAAGACTGTGCTGCTTGTGATTACAATATTGACTTGATTGTACAGCTTAGAGGGATCTGAATTTCTTGTCTTGGTCATTATTACGTCGTCATCAAAAAGCGATTATGGATGTAGGGCTAACTCAATGGCCAAAGATGACTAACTGTTGGGGTGACTGCAAATTGAAAGAATACAAATAATTGGACTCGTTTGCATCGAGTGTCTTCCCCTACACACAAATCAAATAAATTGTAAATAAATGTAAATACTGAAGAATAAGTAATACAATAAAAGTTTGTAAAAAACTATGTCATCAGTTTAATATTAAAATTGAAGTATATTTTAAAATGTTCAAATATTTGTAGAGCTTATGGGACATAACTACGGGGTCATTAGTCCCTAAACTTATAAACTACTTATGAACTAGCTAATATTAAGGACGCCACAAATATCCATCCCCGAGGGGGGATTCCAACCCCCGACCGTAGTGGCCGTGCAGAACGTGACTGGCGCGCCGCAGACCGCTCGACCACCGCGGCCGGCAAGTATATTTCCACAATTAAACTTTTCATTTGATATGATGTTGTTTGTGTTTTCAAATTGTTTATTATCGTTTTCGACTGAGGTAATAAATAATTAATATTAAACTTAACTATCTACGAAGATGCGTACCTAATAATTTACATCTAAATTTGAATATTTGGAGCACTGTATATGAATTGGCGTTGAAGAGTAATTTAATTTCTTACAAAAGTCTTCACAGGATACTTAGCGCTACGATTACTTTGATGGTTCTGTTGGTTCTTTTTGCGTAGGAGGGAGCAAATTTTAAATTGCGTAGCTCTTTCTACGCAGAATTTAATGCTCTTCAACTATGATTCGTCTCATTTTGCAGTTTGTGTAGCCGATTTTAAGTTAGAGACATTGAAACATGGATATAACTGACGTTTCCATGATGTTGGTTGAAAATGCCAATTTTGGTGGTTAAATGGCTGAACCGATTTCAATTTGTAAGTAGATTATTAAACGCGAAATTCATTCACTTTCATTTTGGTATCCGGAACAATTTCTTTTGGACGCATAGTTTTTTAGTTATAGGCGAAAACATGAATTTTTTAAAGTTGTTTTCCGGCTCCCTAAAGTTATGCGCAAGGCAGAATCCGTCGTTAACTCATATTACTCTTATTCGGAATGCTTAACATGTATTAAAATTATTTCCAGCTTGTGCTTATTGTTAGCCATAATTGACCTGGGCTGATGTGTGGACCCAGCAGCCCCTTGCCTCGCACGTGCTGGCGCGCTGTGGCCACGTGGAAACCACGCGTCTCCGCGCGCGCGCCGCCCGCCTTCCGCTCCATCAGCTTCCTGCACTGTCCTGCCTGGTCCACCAGTGGCCCCCTTTCCTCCACATTTGCCTGCACAATCGCCCCTGCAAAAATTTCAGACTACCGCCGTTAACCTTCTCCAGTGCCTGGGCAACGAACCATTAAACTCTCCATTCTCTACGCCCAAGTAGAGCTATTTACGTAATTCCAAACGCGGCGCTGCGTCAATGGAAGCATTCAGTTTTTCACAGCCCCGTAATATATTATATTTACTGTGCTGTGCAAAACTGAAAGATGAAAAGTACATTCCGGACAATGTGTTACAGTTCAGTAGTAGAGTTAATTGAAACTTGAACAATGCAAAGAAATGATACACTATAGTACAGAATGTAGTCATTAAAAATTGCAAACAGACCAACAGAATTTATGATTTTATTTCAATATTTAAGGCATTTTGATTTAGGAAGAGGCTAGTGACATGCGACAGAGATCTACCCTCAAAAATGTTCAGACGTTTGTGACTGACTCAACTGTCCGTAGCTTACAAACTATTACAACTAAGGTAAAGTAACCTAAGGACAACACAAGCGCCATTGCCCGAGACGGGGGCGGGGGCTCGAACTCCCGACGGCGAACGGCCGCGTGCACCGCAGTACTGCGTTCCAATGCGCTCGGCTAATCCGTCGCGGCGATCTACCCTCGCGACTTATCTTAGATAATTGGTTACTGAGGACAAACCTACATTTATAGCTTTCCCAATGTTCAATGGAATACACTGTTTCAAATTCTTAAGTCAACAAAGTAAAATATATGTTCTCTAAAGTTGTATCATAAACAAACGAGACAGCAGGGCTTGAAAGAGATATATTGGTTAAGAAGGAAGTAAAGCAGGGTTTTGCACTCACCCCGTTATTATTGAATCTGTGCACGTAGAAAGCTGTGATGGAAAAGCACGTAAAATGGGAATAGACTATTTACCTACGCTGGAAATACAGTTCGAATTTTTGTTATTATAAGTGAGTATAACGTTGTGAAATAGCTTATTCGGTATTTATTATTACAAAAAATCTGTTATTTTCTGAAATTAATGCTCAAATACAGTTAAATTTCCATGTTTATGTCTCTAGATCGAAATCTCTCTGTCACTACCTCAGCCTCTAATGACGTCACATGGCAGAAGGAAGCTGTATGTGTGTTAATAGTACTGTAGCGAAATGTTTTAATGTAAACGCAAAAATAATCCGCCAACAGTACCATCAACATACACAGTTTTTTAATTTTTTAATTAATTGATTAATTAATTTTTTAATGTAATCTTCTGTCGCCATGAACCACAGACATTGCCGAGGTGAGGTGGCATGCGTGGCTCAACGATACAGATAGCCGTACCATAGGTACAACCACAGCGGAGGGGTATCTGTGGAGAGGCCAGACAAACGTGTGGTTCCTGAGGAGGGGCAGCAGCCTTTTCAATAGTTACAGAGGCAACGGCCTGGGTGATTGACTGAGCTGGCCTTGTAACATCAGCTAATGTGGCTTTGCCATACATTTACTGCAAGCGGCTGAAAGCAAGGGGAAACGACAGCTGTAATTTTTCCCTAGGAGATGCAACTCTACTGTAAGAATATATGATAATGGAATCCCCTCGAGTAAAATATTCCGGTGGAAATATAGCTCCCCATTCGGATCTCCGGGAGATGACTACTCTGGAGGATGTGATCATCAGGAAAGACAACACTGCCATTCTACAGATGGAAGCGTGGATTTTTAGATCGCTTAATAGGGTAGGGAGTTTATAAAATTTTAAAAGAGACATGCATAAGATAGGTGCTGTGAGGATTAGTGAAGTTCGTTGGAACGAGGAACTGGATTTCCGATCATATGTCTTCAGAATTATAAACACAGTATCAGTTGGGGTATTACAGGAGTAGGTCTAATCTAATATATAAAGCAGAATGTCCGTATATTTGTACGTGTTCCATACAAATCTACAGTTTTGTTCCAATCTTTATGAAATGTTGTACACGTAAGCTTCAATCCATGAGGACGGTCGCCGTAAGTGTAAGAATCACATATGATATATAGTTCACGAGATGTGACGTCATAAACAATGAGATGCGCGAAAAACTGCTGCATTTTGCCACAAAGCTGTTCATTTCTTCCTAAACCATTGGACTGATTTCAACCAAATTTGGTACACACATTCCTTACCGTGAGGTAACAATTGCTGCTTGGTTAAGAATCACATACGGCACATGGTTCAAAAGATATTCCGTCATAACCAATAGAAATCGCAAAAAATGCCATATAATGCGGCGAGACTTTCGAAATACACTGTATGAGAATAACAGTACTTAGCGACTTGCAGCCGGCCGCGGTGGCCGAGGAGACTGAGGCGCTTCAGTCACGGTCTGCACGGCCACTACGGTCGGGGGTTCGAATCCCCCTTCGGGCATGGATATTTGTGCCGTCCTTAGTCTTAGTTAGTTCATAAGTAGTTTGTAAGTTTAGGGAGTGATGACCCCGTAGTTATGTCCCATAGACTTTACAAACATTTGAACATTTTTTTTAGCGACTTGCAACTAACTTTAAACACAATTTCAAACCTTTATTAAACTTTTTCTAGCTGACAAGCATACCAAAATGATGAAAGGAAAAAAGTTTCTCGCTTACTACTTTTCCGCTGTTCATGGAGTAAAACTACGGCATTCGGTATGACGCTAAAATTTATTATTTGTACACCGCAAATGTTAGCCGCAGGAAATTTTACATGCAGTATACACACATATACTTCAAAGTACCTTCTAAATTGTATCACATTCTGACACGTACTTCATGTGATATGAGCACATAAACAGTAACGTTCCGTTGTTCATGAACTGAAACTACGGCTTTCGGTATGACGTTACAATTTATAATTTCTACACTACAAATGGTAACCGCAGTAAATTTTACAGACAGTACACACGTATATATTTGAGTGTACCTTCTAAATTGTGTCACAGTACGACACGTAGTTCATGAGATATGAGCACATAAACAATAACGTTCATGGAAAAGCGCCCCTTCCCGCACCAAGTTATAATCTATTACTTCTTTACTACTAACTGCATTCCAAAGAGATTTTATAGAGATACAGCCCTTATACAAATGAACTTATACCTGAAAAATGGCAGGAATAAATAAATAAATACCCGGGCAACGCCAGGTTTTCAGCTAATAATGAATAAGAAAATGGGAATGCGGCTAAGCTACTATGAGCAGCTCCGTGATCGCATTATCTTAGTCCATATATATATATATGAAGCCAACACCAACCATAGCAGTACAAGTTTATAGGCCAATTAGCTCTGCCGCTAATGAGGAAATCGAAGAAATGTATAAGGAGGTAAAGGCAATTATTACAACAGTTGAAGGAGACGAAAACTTAATTCCGATAAGAGACTAGAATTCGGTAGTAGGAAAAGGAAGGGAAGGAAAATTAGGTGAATATGGACTGGGGAAATAGATTGAAAGAGGAAGGCGCCTGGTAGAATTTTGCAGGGAACATAACTTAATCATATCAAACACTTGGTGTAAGAATCATGAAAGAAGGTTGTATACGTGGAAAGGACCAGAAGACGCCGGAAAGTACCAAATAGATTTTATTATGGTAAAACATATAGATTTCGGAATCAGGTTTTAAACTATAAGACATATCCTAGGGCAGATATAGACTCCGCCCATATCTTATTGGTCATTAACTGAAGACTGAAACTGAAAAAACTGAAAAAAGTAGGAAAACTGATGGGACTAGGATAAACTGAAGGAACCTAAAAGTTATCCGGAATTTCAGAGGGAACTTTAGGCAATAATTGACACAAATGGAGAGAAATAAAACAGTAGAAGAGGAATTGGTTATTTTGAGAGATTTAATAGTGAAGCCAGCAGAGGACAAAATAGGTAGGAAGGCAAGACCTACATATTTGATGAAAGGAGAAAATATATAAATGCAGTAAATGAAGCAGTTCAGACGACTAAGATATGAGATCGACAGAACTTGCAAAAAGGTGAAGCAGGAGTGGCTAGAAGGCAAATGCAAGTCTGTAGCACTCAGCTCTTGTGAGGCCAAGTGAGGTGCTGCTTGATTGAGAAGTTGCGGCTCCGGTCTCGAAAACCGGCACAACGGCCAGGAGTGCGGGGCGCTGACCACGTCCCCTCCGACCCGCATCCGGTGACGCCTTCGGCGCAGGATGACATGGCGGCCGATCGGTACCCGGGGATCCTTTAGACACCTGTGTGGGATGGAGTTCAGAGAGTACTTATCTGAAGTATCAGTTGAAACTCGTGTGTGAGTGATTTTGTGGTTCAAACAAGAATGTGTCACTGGTCGTGTGTGGCGTCACTGTTACAGACAAAATTTGTCAACATAACAATGTGTTGACCCTGTCAATTATATCAACTGATTAAAGCATGAATTTCAGTGTGATTCTGTCCTTGAAATCTATTAAACGCATCTGACATTCAATCTAGTAAAATCACGTGTCATTGTTTGGAGCGAAACGGATAACACAGTAAATGAAGGCAAACTATTAACGAGAGAATTGTGATTAAAATCGTAATCTGATTGAATTCTGATCTCGTGTATTTGAAAAGTAACGTAAGCTAAGATTATTTCAAGATTACTTTTAGCTTACACAGTATACTAGCGACCAAGCTTCACACAAGCAATTCAGCTGCGACAGCCAACAGAAATAAGTTTTATCTAATTAATGGAAATAATTTGTAGGTCTTGCATTTATTTGCATAAAATAATACTTCAATTAGAATATTTAAAAAAGTCAAGTAGTCTTCAATGTCACTGAAACTGGTGATGTGCATCACACAACAATCACTACACTGTCTCACTTGCATTTACGTGATTTTCAAATTTTATTATCTTTACAGGAACACAACTGAATACAAATACTTTCTTTCTTGCAAGACAACTAAGTTTTCTTGTAACTATTAAGCTAATTAATTTACCTAACAATGTGATATTTCATCAATAGAAAAAAACTCTAATGAATTTCACATTGATTACATGTGTGTTAATTTTATGCTCACTAGTTATGCCGACTGATCTCAATAAGGATTATACTTTCACTAATATTTTTTTATCAAATGGTAAGTCAGTGACTTGCTTTGTGAGAGGGCGATAACACAAGAGAAAATTAATCTTCAGAATGATGACAGGAATGGAACTGGTAAGTGACATCAGGATAAATCAAAACTAGCGACTTTTGTTAACTAACTTCATTAATAATAAACGCTATGCACCGAGTACAACAACAATCATACAATACTACAATTATAATAATAAGTACAGAAAATTTACCTTTTCTTTCAAAGAACAAATACGTATTCTCAGCTGTGATAAAATGTTCTCCGTCACAGGGCAGACTTTCGTCAATCCAAAAATAAATTGAGCAGAAATATTAACGCAATGCCGCTGCCTAAGTTACCAGACTAACTGGCAGACTGCGCTGCTTCACACAAGCTCCACTCTCCGAGTCTCCCAGTGACAGACTGTTCACGACTTGAAGACTGACTTGCTAGCTACTACTCAGGTCAGAGATAATGCATACTGTCTGGCTTATGGCACAGATTTCCAACTTGTCCATATTAACAAGAGCATTCAAAATAAAGCAGAATATCACATAGAAATCGAATGTTCCAACGTACAGCTCAAATAATAAAAAAATTTTCACATGGTAGAATATGTGTACTCCTTTCACAGTAACAGAAAAATTTCCATTAAGCGCTGACTTTATATCCTCAACTTTGTGTTGCTGATTAGACACCTCCTTCACGAATGTCCGTAAGGTTAAAATTTTATCCTGATAATTAGTTTTTCTTTTTGTTATACCACATACTTACGACTTCTTAACGATATTTTCAGAACCTTACAATATTGTTTGTAATGGGTTAGTGCAGATTGATTCAGACGTTTCTAACTTTCTGATATAGTTCCTGGTTTGTTCTACAACATAGTTTTCTCTTGTCAGCCACCGCAGCTGCCCTTTAGGGGCAGTACTTTGAGATTTCTTGCTGAAAGCAAATTAAAAATAGCATGAGAAATATGGTAATGAAATCAGTATTTATATAATGTTATCAGCACTATAAACATCCTACCAATCGTGTTCCTTAAGATTCGAAAAAAGTCTGTATTGCAAGTGGATTAGCTTATATAAGTAGTTATATTTAATAGATATTTGAGGACAAAACCCTTTTAAAGTTAAAATTTGTCCATAATTGTCTGAAAGGCCATTCACTACTCTACTAATAGAATGCCGCTTTAATAATAAAGAATGAACATAAATGTGGTCCATGGTTGTGCTGCTATTCCCCTTTACTCTCGTTGGAAAGAATACTATTTTCAATCTCTTTACAGAGATACCTTTCGTGGAAAGTGAGTTATGGTAACAGGGTCACCGTAGCTATTACAATCCCCTCCACCAGATAGAAAATCGCACTACAGAAACATAATGATGTAGACCTACATACATAGTGGATAATTGGACCTAACCATTGGCTCCTTCCAATAAGCTATTGTTTTATGATTTTTTTTTTAATCTCTAGGTACGTAATTGGTTTGCAGTATATGAAACAACCAGGCAGCCAAAGTGACGAAAGTTGCTTGACTATTTTCCTAGATTAGAACAATGTGACTTCTAGGTCGAATAGGACCGAACACTCTTTCAAGCACAGGCTTCTGTACAACTTCGTCCTATAACAACTGCTGACCAAAATGATACTTATAGGATCATATGTTATAACGTTCTTCTGACCATTTCCAAAATTGTAATATATCTTATTTTTTGTCTTAACTTTGTACTCTTATAAATTTTTTCCGCCGGCCGCGTTGGCCGAGGGGAGTGAGGCGCTCCAGTCACGGTCTGCACGGCCACTACGGTCGGGGGTTTGAATCCCCCATCGGCCATGGATATTTGTGTCATCCTTAGTATTAGTTAGTTCATAAGTAGTTTGTAAGTTAATTAAGCCCCATAAGCTACACAAACATTTGAACTTTTTTTTTTTTTTTTTTTTTTTTTTTTTTTTTTTTTTTTTTTTTTTTTTTTTTTTTTTTTTTTCCTTATCATGGTGCTCTTGAAAATGATGCCATAGTGCATCGAAACTGGTTGTGCATTACAAATGAAGTATTAAAAATTTTTTCAACAAGCAATTGTGGCTTGGAATACACTTCTATTCCCTATTACGCCAATGTTAAAAGCGACGTTTCACCTTGCACTTTTCTGCCGCGGGATCGCTCATATGATGACTCCAGAGGGTTCAGGAGAGAAACTGAACCTCAGCCGCGCATGCGCATTGCAACGCTGCGGCCACTGCCGTCTGCATTAAGCGGCCGCGCCTGACTCGTTTCAAGGCCTCACAACTGGCCGTCCCTACGTCACACCTAAAGGCCGCGAACGCTACCTGATTGGCCGGCCGCTGCGCGGCGATGGGCGTGCCACAGCGGCCAGCCAGTCAGGTAGCGTTCGCGGCCTTTAGGTGTGACGTAGGGACGGCCAGTTGTTAGGCCTTCTCTTCTGGGTGGTGTTGCTCGTATACGCGCTGTTTTTGGAGTTTAACGTCCCGTCGACAGCGTGGTCATTGGAGTATACGTGATGTCTCCGCGACGTAAACCGTTTCTCATACGATAAAAATAATCTCTATTTATTTAAAAGGGAAAGGACACTCATTCACCTAAACTGACTGACTGACTAAACACGAAATATCGAAAACTACTTCACCCATGAAGCTGAAATTTGGCAGGAATGTAGTTTATAGGTAGTAGACGTCAGCTAAGAAACGTTTTTACGATTGTACCGATAGTTCAGGAGATATGACGTCATGAACAATAAACACTTCCCCGTCTTGCGGCATGTGATACTGTGACTTTATCAGTCCACTAATTGAGAAGGAGAGCACTTAGCGACTAGCAACAAACTTTCAAACCTTTGGGAAATTTTTCTCGCTGTCAAACATAGCAAAATGATGAAAAGAAAAACGTTTCTCGCTTACAACATTTTCGGTGTTCATGCAGTAAAATTACGGCGTTTGACATGACGCTACAATTTTTTACACGTACACTATTTATTGTATTCGTGAGAACTCTTACAGACAGTATACACACATACCAATGAACGTACGTTCAAAATTTTGTCGTAGTACGACACGCAGTTCATGAGATACGGATCATGAAAAACCGCCTCATAAGGCATGTTTTGATTTATTGCGTCTTTCCTACTTTCTTTGTTCGCGACGTATTTTGCTGACATTTTACGTATACACCACAGGATGTACCTTCGAAATAATATCGTATTACGACTTATAGTTAGGTGCTATGACGTCAAAGACAATGAATTGAATGAAAATTCGCTCCAATATGCATGAGATTGTATCTTACTACGTATTTACTACCAACTCCATTAACAACACATTTGGTAGTCAGTTTTCTAATATTTCACTGTAAGAATCTGGTAAATAATTTTCTTGTAGGACACATAATTCAGGAGGTATTCCATATATATAAAAGCGAAAGATCCGTAACGCACTCACTCACTCACTGACTAAACACGAAATCTCTAAAACTAATGCACCCATGAAACTGATATTTTGCCGGGATATAGTTTATAGGTAGAAGACGTCACCTAAGAAAGTATTTTCCGATAGAACAGAATTAAGGTGCAAGGAGGAGGATACTTTTCTTACAGTCTGACGAAAGCTACAGTTTCAAACGGATTTTCACGAAATTTTGCACGCGTGACCTTCAATACAAGAGGAAGGCCAGCGCCTACCTAAAGTATCATACGGTGCATGGGGGAGGGTATCTTGCAACATAAAAATGTATCCCTGAATACCTTGGTCGCGCCATAACCTAAGAACAGCTGGAACTATTTCACGGATATTTTTGGGTTTTTTTTTTCTTTATTCTCTGAACAACGGTTGTGTGAATTAAAACTGGAAAGTTTGAGAACAACGAAGTGCGTTTTTCGATGTGACTCTGTTTTTATTGCATACAAATCTATAGTTTTTTCCACGATAATCATAAAATTTTGCATATCTTAGCTTAAAGACAAGAGTAATGTCACTGTCTGTATAAAATTTCGGTTGTTGCATGATGGAGGGTACGTAACTTAAGGACTTTAACAAAATGCATAGTTTTGCTTTGATGTTTATTAATTTTTGCACACATGACCTTTAAACTAAGAGGAAGGTCACCGGGTACATAAATGTTGATATGGTACATGACAGCGGGAAACCTCATAAAAAACTGTGCCGAGAGGGAAAGGTGGAAACGAACAGAGACATGGGAGAGGAAGGGAAGGTAGGTTACGAGAGTGTAGGATAAGTAAGCACGCGGGTTTACAGATAGTTTATGCTTAAAACTGAATGAGGTCCGGAACCCTAAAAAGCCATGATACGCACAGGCCCTTCTTTAACAACCGTTGCGAAGCACGGGCATATAAGCTAGTGTGCATATAAAATGATCTGATAGAAGAACGAAGTAAGTTTAAGAACACTTCTTATTTTATTTACTTTTTTTCACGGCGAGTTTTTTCCGGGGGTTCAGTGCACAATTAGGACGCGCCGCCACCGTACAATAATAAGAGAAACGGCTCCAACTTATTTTTCTGAAAGCGCCACTCGCACTGCCTTTCGTTCCTGATGTCAACGCCCTCGCCAGGTCGACGAAATGGTATTAGCTCCTCCAGGCATACAGACCACGGTGGTAACGCATTCACAAAGTTTAATTGCTACGTCAACCCCCTTCCTCTCCAACGGGAAGACCACAAACAAACTTCATGTTGCGCCGGCAGAGTTTTCGATGGCGCACGATGTTTTTTAACCGCCGAGCCCCGCCGGAAGTTGCTGGACCGGAAGCCGCCTGCTCCCCAGACACTGTGCGCGGCCTCGCAGGCTCTGCACGGAGCGGCCACTGCCTGCGTGAGTGCGCCTTCCATCTCGCGCGCGCCAGATAGCCGATAGCGTTAATCGAATACCTCTGTCGACCCCCGCACAGAGTAATGGACCATTGTTTCGGCTCCCAATTTGCTGAGCGCCGTCCAGTCTCTAAAAGGCCACGGCGGGTGCGGACGCAGCTCCGACGCGCTGTCCTTAATCCGGAGCCAAAAGGCTGACTAATGGGTTCCTGTTACCGCGTGTTAATGCCGTCTCCTTAATCTGCGGAACACCGTAAGCGGCGAGCAGTAAGGACTTAGAGCGTAATCCATAACGAGATCTATGATCCGTAGATAGCTGTAAATTACTTCGCTGAGGGCAATTTTGTGTAATGTATTTAGGTTATAAAACGTTAAAAGTTGGCGAGTCGAAGGAATAGCTGCTTCGATTACGTACATTTTTTCAATGCAATTTATAGTCCTTTGGGCCTGCTGCGTTATAAATGTCCTTTAATGACATTATGTAAAATAAATCCCAAACGCTGTCATTTATTTTCTTCTTTATTTATACTACAGACCTATCTGTAAATAATGTATAATGTAATACTGTAGGTACTCCTTACAAGGTGTTTCACTAAGTGTGTTCGCCTCTGTAACTTATAAAATAAGGGTTGTAGCTCCCAAACTAACAGTGATAGGAATGTAGTTTAAATTGATTTGGACGCAGCTGGTTTCAACGTTTCCAATGCACGATAGAAAAAACTATTGTTCCATTTAAAACATTATATCTTTGTGCTGTAACTCTGTGGAAAATGATACAAAAAACTATGTTCAATAGCTACGCAGAAAGTGTAACATTTCTTGTGTTGACCTACCACATTAAAATTTCCCGTCACCTATAATTTTATAAGTTACAGAGGGAAACACACTGAAACACCCTGTATATATATTATCGCCGGACTGTCTATGGTTTTCGTATTAAATTTACCCGAATGGGGTAACATCAGTTAATTTGTTGCTGGCTGTAATATTCCGATGTAATTTTCGGATTTTTATTTCGTATTCCTTACGTTGTTATAATCAACATAATAAAACAGCCTGTAACCATAGAACATCGCTGTCATCTGTCAGACGAGCAGTCAGGTGTATTACAACGTAAGAAATACGAAATAAAATTCCGAAAATTACATTGGAATATTACAGCCAGCAACAAAATAGCTGATGTGACCCCACTGGGATTGATTTAATACGAAAACGATAGACATACCGGCGATAAGGTGCGGACATTAAAAAAATCTATGTAGGGAGAATAACTCGTATTATATTCTTTTTCATTTATTTTTTTATTTTGCGTAAGGAATACCTGCAGTATTATATTACTGGCAGATACCTGATGATAGAGACAGAGCGCGGTAGCGCAATGGAAACACACAGGACACGCATTATGAAGAATGGTGCTTTAAATCCACCTCCGGCAATCCAGATTTAGGTTTTCCGAGATATCCCTAAATCACTCCAGGCAAATGACGGGAAGGTTCCTTTTAGAGGGCACAGCCGATTTCATTCACCATCCTTACCCAAACAATCCGAGCGTAAGCTCTGCCTCTAATGACCACGCTGTCGACGGGGCGTTAAACATTAATTTTCCTTCCTTCTGACGAAGGAAATATTTCAGAAACAGGCCTATAGTCTAAATAAATATGAAAATAAATAGCAGCGTTTGGGATTTGTTTTACATATTTTATTTATGCGTAAAATTTCGGCGGAAAATATGGCAATAGTCTCATGGCTTCAAAGTTTATGAGGAAAAATATTTTGATTGCTGTAATTAAAACCGATATGGGTGTACAATCAACTCATTTCGTAACATTAAAAGCTAAGGCAGGTTTCATACTTTGTTTACTTCCACTTCTTTACATTCACTGAAAATGAAACTGCCAAGCCGGCCGCGGTGGCCGAGGGGACTGAGGCGCTTCAGTCACGGTCTGCACTGCCATTACGGTCGGGGGTTCGAATGCCCCCTCGGGCATGGATATTTGTGCCGTCCTTAGTCTTAGCTAGTTTATAAGTAGTTTGTAAACTTAGGGACTGATGACCCCGTAGTTAAGTCCCATAAGTTCTACAAACATTTGAACATTTTTTGAAACTGCCAAGGACACGAAATGCTACGTTTCCATACGTACCATACAAGTTAAAAATAGTTATTGCACCTTATGAGTATGTACGAGAACGTGAATTGAATGTTATAATTACTTTGCAAAGTGACACACTGTTTTCTCGAAATATACTATTCGAAAAGGAAAGAATGATGTATAGTGTAAAGGTTTTTTTAACCAATTTCTGATACTGCATAGCGATTAAGAGCGAAACGTATTATTTTCAGAAAATCTTAACATAACATAGACGACAGGGACTCATGGATGTCGTTATTGGTAACTATACTTTTGTTTGTTGTAGATTTGGTCTTCAAAAAATGTTCAAATGTTTGTAAATCTAAGGGACTTAACTACGGTGCTCATTAGTCCCTACGCTTCGCTTACAAACTACATACACTAATTTAAACTAACTTACGCTAAGGCCAACACAAACATCCATGCCCGAGGGAGGACTCGAACCCCAGACGACTAACGTTTTTGGTCTGTGGTCTGGTTTAATGCAGCCCACCCTATTGTATTCCGAGCAAGGCTCGTCATCTCGTCATATGAGCGGCAACCCACACCTATTTCAACCTGCTTACTGCATTCGTCCCCCTCTGCTATTTTTACCACACACTTCGCTCCAATCCTCAATTCACGATTTATTGACGTCTACGAATGTGACCTACCAATCGATCACTTCTTTTATTCAATATATGCCATAAACTTGGTTTTTCCTCCAATACTGTTAAATATGTATTTCAATATTAGTTACGCTATCCACCCACCTAATTTTCAGTAATCATCTGTAACACCATATTTCTAATGTTTCTCTCCTCTTCTTGTATGACTTATCGTTTTAGATTAGATTAACACGTGTTCCATAGATCATATATATGACATTTCGTAATGATGTGGAACGTGTCACATTAGTAAATGTTGTCTATACATGACAATCAATATTTTAATGATTTTTATTTACATTGTTTATTTATTTATTTTTATGTTATTTTTAAGTTTTATCTAAAAATTCATCTACATTGTAGAAGGAGTTGCCAATCAGAAAATCCTTTATTTTTCTTTTTAAATACTAGTTGGCTATCTGTCAGACTTTTGATGCTACTTGGTAAGTGACCAAAGACTTTTGTGGCAGCATAATTCACTCCTTTCTGAGCCAAAGTTAGATTTAACCTTGAATAGTGAATATCACCCTTTCTCCTAGTGGTGTAGCTATGCACACCACTATTACTTTTCAATTGGGTCGGATTGTTAATCACAAATTTATTGAGTGAATATATATATATATATATATATATATATATATATATATATATATATATATATATATATATATATATATATATATATATTGTGAAACTACAATGAAGATCCATAGATCCCAAAATAAATGTTTGCAGGATGATCTTGGGTGGGTTCCAGCAATTATTCAGATTACATGCTTTTGTGCAATAAAAACTTTTTGCTAAATGTTGAATTGCACCAGAAAATGATCCCAAATGAAAGCAGTGAATGAAAATAAGCATAGTAAGCTAATTTACTGAGATGTATATCACGAAATTTTGCAATGACACTGATAGCATAAGCAGCTGAACTCAAAAGTTTCAACAAATCTTCAGTATGGTTCTTCCAGTTCAAAGTCTAAATTTATTAGTGGTGTCATGCCATTTACTGTATAAAACTGTATATACTAGGTTTCATCAAAGTTTAACGGGTGTCCATATGTAGAGAACCACTTAATAACTCTCTGAAAGATATCATTTACAATTTCTTCAGTTAATTTCTGTTTATCAGAAATAGCTATTCTTGTATCATCAGCAAAAAGAATTAGCTTAGCACCTTCGTCCATATTTTACTACAGTGCAAGGTGTGACTCCATTTCCACCACTGCATTTATCACAGCTATGGTTACAGCAAGCATTATTATACGTTTTAAGAGCCTATTCTACGTATTGGTCTACGTACGGTTCTGATTTAGAAGTATGGCTCGATGTTATCTTAGGGTCGATCCGTACATGTTTGCTTTCATGCCCTTGAAACTACCCTGTAGTAAATGATGTTCTAGCTGAACTTCTATTAGCGTTAGGAGAGTCAGTCGCCGGCCGCGTAGGCCGAGGGGACTGAGGCGCTCCAGTCACGGTCTGCACGGCCACTACGGTCGGGGTTCGAATCCCCCCTCGGCATGGATATTTGTGCCGTCCTTAGGATAAGCTAGTTGATAAGTAGTTTGTAAGTTTAGGGACTGATGACCCCATAGTTAAGTTCAAATGTTCAAATGTTTGTTAAGCTTATGGGACTTAACTACGAGGTCATCAGTCCCTAAACTTACAAACTACTTATGAACTACTTACGATTTTTGAGAGACAGTCATGAACAATTTGTTCCATCTGGTATGAAAGGTGTATGAGACAGAGGAAATACCCTCAGAATTCAAGAAGATTATAGTGTTCCAATACCTAAGAAAGCAAGTGCAGACAAATGTGAAAATTACATAAATAGCAGTTTAATAACTCATGGTTGCAAAATACTAACACGTGTTATTAACAGACGAATGGAAAAACTGGTGGAATCTTGCCTTGGGGATGAAGAATTTGGATTTACGGGGAAAACTAGGAACACGCAATGCAATACCCGCATTACGACTTACCTTAGAAGATAGGTTAAGGAAAGGGAAACCTACGTTTTTAGCAATTGCGGACCTGGAGAATGCTTATGACAATGTTGACTGGAATATTCTTTTTCAGGTTCTGATGGTAGCAGGGATTAAATACAGGGAGCGAAGAGTTATATTCAACTTGTACAAAAACAAGACAGCAGTTATTAGAGGCGAAGAGCATGAAAGGGTCACGGTGATTGGAAAGTGAGTAAGACAGACTTATAGCCTTTCCCCAATGTTGTTCAGTCTGTACATTGAGCAAGGTCTGAAGGAATGCTAGAAAAACTTTGGAGAAGGAATTAAAATTCAGGGGGAAGAGATATAAGTCCAGGGAATAAGATCTTTGCGGCTATGTAGGGCTTTCCCGGCGCATTAATTGATCAAATTCTTTACGGGTTTCCAGCAGGATCATTCTGTCATCTGATCACAATATTTCTGCGATCCTACTAGCCGCCTTCATCAGTTGAGGAAGCTAAGCCGCTCTCGCAGTGGTGCTACAGGCGAATGATGAAGATTAGATAGGTAGATCACGTAACTAATGTGGAGGTGCTCAACAGAATTGGGGAGAAAAGGAGTTTCTGGCAAGACTAAGAGAAGGGATAGGTTGCTGAGACTCATCCTGAGACATCAAGGAATCGTCACCTTAGCATTAGAAGGAAGTGTGTGGGGTAAATATCGTAGAGGGAGACCGAGCTGTAGGTTCCCGTACGTATTATCAGATGAAGAGGCTTGCACAGGAACGGGTAGAGTGGAGAGCTGCATCAAACCAGTCTGCGGACTGAAGACCACAACAACAACACCTACTACTACTACTACTACTACTACTACTTTTGTTGCAGATATCTTTTATGTGATCTTGTAGTTTGCGAAAGAAATAAGAAATATTACATTAAAAAATTGGTTCATGATTTAAAATGGTTATATTATAACATTTGTAAACGTTGTATGCAAAGTCAGAGATTCAGTTGAATCAGTTTTATTCAATCAAATTGGTTCCTTATTGGAAGTGTTCATATGAAAATTCATAACAAATTAAATAAGATGGTTAAACAGTTGGATTATATGTGATAAGAAATAGGTAGTAATTCCCCACAACTAAGTAATCATAAATTCAAGAAACACAAAAACTTTGTATATTTCAGAAGCACTCAACATGAAATTGTCAACACTTCAAAATAAATGAATTTACCGCAACACCATTTCTACACTCGCAAGTTCTTGTGTGAAAACATTAGCACTTTTCACAGTTTGTTGAAAATGCAAGATGCATTCAAAAGTTGGTTATTTTCAGTTTGATTTTTCTTTTTTTAATGCGCCTCGGTTGCACAGTGGTAGAGTGCCAGACTACAAATCCAAAGGTCGCGGGTTCGATCCCCGCCAGGTCCTAGGATTTTTACCTCTCACTTTCCAATTCTTTCACCTCTGGCAGTATTGCTCATGTGAAAAATACCGAGTAGCACCGTGGTTCGGAACCCACGTTAAACTGTAGGTCCCCTTATAACTGGCTGGGTAAGTCAGTTCGAAGGTCGGAGGAAGGCAACGACATACCACCTCCAAACAGGACCATGCCTAGTAAAGCACTGTGGTGTTCAAACCAATCTTCGGATTGTTGACTGCAATATATATATATATATATATATATATATATATATATATATATATATATATATATATATATAATTGAGTTGTTTGTGCCTATATTTCACTCTGCAGCCAAAACTACACACATTACAAACCAATAGTGTTTGTATTTGATAGTAGGTATCAGTCTCCCATTGTGCACTATGGTGGTAGAGGGTTGATAATGATAAGGGGATGGAAGATATTGAAGTTTAAAGTTACCGATTTATATAAAATTCTACGTATGCGTGTCAATGTTTTTCTCTTCAGCAAAAACTACACAATAAAGACGAACGATCTCTGTGTGTTGTTGTAGTACAAAGTTGAAAGGTATATTTCTGGTGGGTGGGTGTGTTAAAATATAAGGTAAGGTAGGGGAGAGGAAGGACGGTATGCAAATGGATTATCAAATGGTTTGTTCACTTGACATTAAAGGATAGGTGTGGCTGACCCACCATTGATTAATTAACGAATTTATGCTGTTATTCCCAAGTAATAAAACCCATCCAAAATTGTGTAAAGTGGCGTTAACTAATTTGAATGAGTAAAGAAATTTGTTTTGATTGGTTTTATTCTCTGAAGTCAAATGAATGTCAGAGTTGAAAGCAAGATGTGTATACAATTGAACACAGAACAAATTTTACAAAACAGAAAATGCGCTCCTGCAGCAAATGACTGGTAAGTCGAAGATAATTGTATTTGATTCTAAACACTTGTGACAACCCACATTTAACTGGAAACCATTGCGTAATCGAGAGCACTATTCCTATACCAGATTACTGTGAATTTACCTAACGTTTTCAATAGTCCGAAAACGTGAACACCCCTTGAAATCCTACCAAATACATGCTATACTGTACCAAAACTGTGCTGACTGGCGATGTCTGCAACACGACGGCTGAACGGCGTCTGTAGCTGCAAGTCGCGGACTCGGAGATAACTCAGCTTCGTATTCTAGAAGCGGATCTCAGTGCCTACGATCTCACTCGGTCGGTTATGTCGAGACACTACAAATAGTTTACGTGTGAAACACGAATGTATTGTAGGCAGAGGTGGCACCATAACTGTGACAATCAGAATTAGCGCGTCGGTGCATCTAATATTTCGGCTTGCCAATACTCAGCGCTATTAGCACAAGTTTTGAAGCAACTCCAAAAGTTGTACCACAAACTCTAAGTATAGCTGCTCGATGACAAGTATAAACTGAGAGCAGAAGAGAAGCGTCTGCTCTCCTCGGCTGCTCAAACACTAGTCTCCTTCTCTCTCCTTCCAAAAATCTCCGTCTCCTCTCTGCAAAGCCTCCTGGCTCCGCCTATCTCTATTGAAACGCCAATACACAGCGAGCCGCCAAACTACGGCCAATCACGGCTTACGTTCTGGAGTCGGACAGCCGAACCACCTTGCTATAATACAGCAGCCAATGGCCAGCTCTCCCGCGTTTCCACTAGTTGCGCCTCGCTATTACGTCCAGCGTTCTCACGGTAGCGGCGGATAGCCTTCAGGCACCTTCGAAAACACGGCCAGCAAGTTGTTCCCAGCAAAATCCAAACTCCCTCGCTATTGTATAATTGCGGCGCTCGCCAGCTTGGCGCCAGAGACGTACCCTCGCAAAGCACCGTACCCCTCCTATGGAGACGTATTGTATTATTCCAGATATTCTCGGCCAGAAGATGCCATCGCCGCTGGCGCCAGCCAGATACTCAGAAGTCTCATACAGGAGCCCCCTCTGCTGTGGCCTTCTGCCGTAAGGCGTCTTCCGGGAACCGCTGCCCCTCCAAATAACAGAGCCACCCTCGTGCTCGCCACCGGTCACCGTTGGCTCTAAATGCGTGTTTTTCTCCTCTGCTACAGACCTCACACAACCAAGTAACAGAATATTTCTCTTTCGCAAAGTTATTAAATCGATAACCTACGAATAATATAAGAAAATTAACAAGTTTACATAGTCCTTTTACTGTTGGAAAACAACGTGGCAGTACTGAATTCTCTCAAAGTCTCCCGTTGTACACCATAGCAGTTCCGTGTCGATAGCTATAATTGGGTGGAAGATATAGTGATTGAAAGTTGTCAGCTTATATAAAATTAGACTGAAGACCAGCGATGACTTTTGACACTATAATAACAAAGACGTTTTATACAGCGAAAAGCGATGCACATTCTTCAGTTGGTTTTCTGCCACAAGCCTACTAATAAAGAAAAATATGTGCATATTGCAGTTTAAAAGTAATACTACCAAGAAAGTTGCCAAAGCCTAAAAAATAAATTTCATGCTCCGCTTCTAAAAGACAGAAAACGGCCCTGAAAATTCATTCTATAGATAATAGAAACTTGTAATTTGTAGACATTGTTTACCTTGCACTGTAGCCATCAGCGATATTTCGATATTCCTATCCCTAAGGGGGTGAAATAGGAAATGAAAGATTTTTTGAAAATACGTTGCTATTACGGCAATTTTGAAGCAAGAAATAAAAACTTCAGATTTAGAGTTTTGATTGGAATTTTAAAAACACGTGTTTCGATATTTTTCGAAATTCAACCATTAAGCGTGTAAAAAAAGAGAAAATCTTTTAAGGGTGCTATTAAGATTATTTTGATGATAGAAATGCGAAAATTTTTACTATTTAGTGTTAATTGCCAATTTTCGCACCATGTAGAAATTTTCCTAGATCGCCTTGCAGTTGATTTTGATCCTCTGTTGTCTTCACTAACTTATAAACGACAGCATCATCCGCGAACATTCTAAGAGAGCTATTCAGATTGTCTCCTAAATCGTTTATAAACACTAGGAAGAGTAGGGGACCTATAACGCTGTGCTGGGGAACACCAGATATGACATCTATTTTACGCGATGTCTTACCGTCAATTACTACGAACTGTGTCCTTTCTGATAGGAAATCGTTAATCCAATCGCACAATTTGGGGCGATATTCCATAAGCACGCAATTTCATTAGAAGCAGCTTGTGAGGTAAGGTGTCAAAAGGCTTCCTGAAATCCAGAAATATGGAATCGATTTGAGATGCCTTGTCGATGGCACTTATCACTTATGGTGAGTTAAGGGCAAGCTGCGTTTCGAAAGAGCGATACTTTCTGAAATCGTGTTGACTATTGGTTAATATGTCGTTCTCTTCGAGGTAGTTCATAATGTTCGAACAAAGTATATGTTCCAAAATCCTACTGCAAATCGACGTCAATGAGATGGGCCTGTAATTTTGCGGATCACTAGTATTGCGTTTCTTGAATATTGTAGTGCCTCGGGCAACTTTCCAGTCTTTGGGTACGGATCTTTCGCTGAATGATCGATTGTATATGATAGCTAAGTATGGTGCTATTGCATCAGTATACTCTGAGAGTAATCCGAAATGTTTCCTCATGAACCCCAAAAATAAAGATATATATAAGAGTGTTAGTTCAAGGAGGCTACCATTACTCTTACTCAAATCGTTGGCTTTTAACAAACACTGTATTTAACACTTTGATTCGACCTGTTTTTATAATTTCTTTGTTGATAAAGACAGTGGACTATTCATAAGCGAAACGTTAAAGTGGATAAAAGTTTGAAAAAGAAGGGCCCAGAACTTTTGAATAAATGCCATGTATTATGCCCTGACCACTTTGTGGAGAAATGTTTCAGAAATAAGGATTTGTAAAGCCAAAGGTAAGTGTTGTATTTTGTTCCCGTCTGTAGGTTTTATTTATTTATTTATTATTTAAGAAAGAACAACAAGGTGGTTAATGTATCGTAATGGGAAGTTTTATTTGAATCACTTTATCAATAACGTAGTTGAGGCTTTAGACACACCAGCGCAATTTATGTATCTAAGCAAAAGTTATATTTTATGAAACACAAGGTTAACCAAAAATTTGTAATAATGTCTTACATAATTCTTCTCATTTTCAGTTTTCGGCCTGATGTATTGCCTTCCGTTCTTCTCCCTACATTGTCATGAAATGTGCATTCATCTATATGATTAAAACTTATTTCGTGTATTGTATGATTTTAAAATTGGAATCTTATTCATATCAGTGTAGAGACTATGATGGAGTATTATTTGTCTGTCCATGCAACTATAATATTCAACTTCAGTGGTCTGAAATGACAGCTATCTACAATCTGATTTGCTTGCATTGCCCGAAACAGTTCGTTAATGAACTGAAAAATGCAGATTTCTTATTTTAAAATTTTTATTTTTTATTTAATGTATATATATATATATATATATATATATATATATATATATATATATATACTTACGAAAATTTTACCTTATATTTTCGCCTGACACAATGAAGCACTGACGTGTTACACAGTCCGTGGCAGACGAGTGGTTCAGTTTTTTTCAACCCTACGCTTTAAATGAATTAGTATGTAACCCAATACTTAAATGACGTAACAAATGTAATTTTGGTACTCAGCTAAATAAAATACTGATTCAGAGATGTAAAAGTAAGTATAGCCTACAACTCGAACCAACAGATGGCATTGCTGGCGGTGTCGCCTGAGAAACGCATGGAACGCTTGTAAATTCCACGAGTTTCGGCTGTTATCTTCGTACGTTATTTGCTCGTAGTGCGCTGGCGCCGTACAACGCGATCTACTGCTGCGACGAGTGTGCATGCGGCGACCTCTCGCTGTGCCGTACGCTTGCTATACGGTTTCTCAGCTTCGGCGTTGCGGCATAAGCTGCTTTGTTCCTCAAATCTGGCCCACTGCGTGAACACTGTACGAGTTGTGAATCCAGGTACCCTCGCGGCGGCTTCTTGATACTGTCATCACAGTCTAACATAAAGTCACGACACTCACTGCTGTAAAAGTTGTTACCAACTGCTGCGACACTAGCGCTCCTAGCGGTGGGCAAGCAGCCGAAGTAGTGATGTTTGTTTATAATCGCTTTTTTACGTAATTAACAAAATACTTACTATATTTTTTTCGTTACAAGCATTATTAAAATATCGAGAGACGAACATAATACGGAAACTAATATAAAAACAGCCTAATCTAAGTGATTCGATGGTATAAAGAACAACTCTGTCATGAACAAATACTTACGAATATGTGTATATTTGCAGCTTATTCCGCTGAAAGTAAGTTGCATATAAACATAATGGTATAATAAATTACTATTATGGTCTGTTCTTACGATCACAGCCAGTTTTGACGTATATCAGTTCGGTATGGAGTCTAATGATTCTTACTGTTTTACACGTTACTAGTGCATATTCTTTTAAGTGTAATTACTTTAGCTTTAAAAACCAATGTTTTGATGATTCTTGCCGTTTGTGGTTCAGATGTAGCAACAATTGTGGAATTCGGTTCTTCTTTGTTGGAAAACAGTTTTGTTGCTTTTATCGTTATATTGTCATGTCTCTGACGTTTTTCTTTCAGCTACAGCTGTGATGGTTGATTTGGTTTGTTAAATACCGTAATTATTGCATTCTACATACGTTTCCTATGTTCCACGCTCAACGATTTTACTGGAATTGTAATGAAGAATACTTAACGTTCCTGCGTAGAAATTTACGTCTCTCTGCTAAATGGCACGTCTCCTGGTGTTTCCTAGGCATTTTTATTTTTAATAAAAAATGAAATTATTCATTTAAAGCCTTGTGTTACCGGATGATTGTAAATTAACTGTCCTGTAATGTACCGTTTCGTACCTTATCAGGGATCTTATGAAACCTAAGAAATACAAATGGGGAGTTATTTTTTAATTATTACCTATTTATAAGGCACTACATACATTCCCTAATGTAAAAAGTATGCTGAAGTAAATGTAAACGATACTATTCGCACTCATCAACTATCGTATTCAGAAACGTAGCTTGCCGGCCGCTTGGAGCGCTGCTATCGCAGCGTATAACAAAAGTCTGTGGTAGTGTCGTGACTGTATATGTTAGACTGTGCTGTCATGCAGACCTTCGGTGTAGCCACAGAAGCGAACGCTTGAGGGAGGCGCCTTTGATTTCTATGTGGCCGAGCGTTGCGCTCGACGCCATATTGAAAGATAGTAAACGTGGAATTACAGCCTCTTACAAGGAAACATCATCAAGTCGAACTTGTATTTTCTTGAGAAAAAATACATGAGCTAGATATCAACCCCAGAATTCACTATCAAGTGGAAATTTGGGCCATTATTCAGATACTACGCAGTTATGCCTTCCTCAAAGTACAGCTTTTAAACATTCGCGCGCTCGGGTTGTTCCTCACTAGGCCCGCTTCACAGCGGCCGCTTAATGCCCGAACGTCTGGTACTGCGAGCAGAGTCTAGTAAGAGTTTTGTGTTCGTGATGTCAGTTAACCCACAGACTGTCGTGCGACACCTCCAGGGATAATGACTAACCTGCAACGATTAAATGTCACCGGTGAGCATAATCATTTGCAGTTATTACACGTATCATACACGGTAAAAGAAAATACATGGCGCTTTCTTCATATTTTTCATCTTTCAGCTGCGTTGCAGATGGAGGCAATTGCCCTGATGAAGACTTGCTGGATAGAAAATAGCGAATCGACGTTCGGTGCAGATTTAGAAGAGGATGGCGTCGACGATAACGACGCTGCCATTTCAATATCGTCAGATTCGCCGAGCACTTTCAGAGCTTAGCGGGGCTTGGGCGTGGAACCGAATTCGTCAAAGATGGTGAACGTTGCTTTGATGATTTTAAATCGCCGAATACCACTTTGTACGTCTCCGTAACAGAAGAATATATGCAACGGTCCTTTGCAACGTAATAAAAAGAAAGTGACTTTACAACTGCCAGGTTTTATTTGACACGAATAAATTTACACAAATTATAGAGTCAGACGTAGCAGTGCAGTGAGATTACACAGAACTAATGATGTCTGGTCGTATATAAAAATATTAAATTATACATAAATGAAGGACAGTTAGCGGAAACGTAGAACAGGAACAGCATAATATATATATATATATATATATATATATATATATATATATATATATATATATATATTCCCCTTATTTTATTTGTATGAGTATCTGAAGAGCATTTGTTACCAACATTAGTACACTTCGTGTGACGTTAGCATCAAGATGCGTATTTCAAATATGTATTAAATTTTAAATGTATGTAGGTTCTGTCACAGCTTTTACCATAACTGATGTATATTGTAGTTTTGTTTAGTTTTTTATGTGAATTTATGTAATTTATTATCTGTGTATCTGAGTTATCGCCGATACGGAAGTAGGAAACATCTTTCCTTGGTCTTCGGAGCAACAGAGAGGGAGCAGTAGTAGTAGTTGCGGAGAGGGGAGTCGAGCTCTGTCGTTTGAACAGTTGGAACGCTAGCAAGTGCGCGGGAGCGGGCAGCGCATCGCCCTTAGCAGTCACCAGGCCTTGTTGGCGGAGTTCCATAATTAGAGCAGATGTTTCCAATATGAGCGGGGGCACACGGCAGTTCATCTGAATATGTCGAGATTTCGCCCTCAAATTGATCATTGGATTGGACCTGTGTCTGTATTATGACCTGCAGCATTGTCACAGTCGGCGCATCCTGCTTTTCAACAACGAGGACGCAACGTAAGATCGCTCCAGTAATTTCCGACCACACAGAGTTTAGACATTTTGTAAGGCATACCCAGTTTCTGTGCTTGATAAACTATTTTTCTTAATAATAACCAAAATTTTAAAGAACTTCTACCACATCATTGTCCTAAGACATTGTTACCAACTAGGGTCTTATCCTTTCCAGAAGTTTCCCGATTGTCATTGAAAAGTGAAAAGAATATTAAATTCACTGCCAAAATTTAAATAAACTTTGAATTTTAAAGCTAACTTCAACATATTACAATTTTGGACATAAAGAATTGCTTTCTTTAAAACAAAGTTGGCACAATTAAGTAACTAAACAAAATTATAAATTAATTCTAAATTAATTGGTTCATTACTATTTAATATTTCATTGGTGTAAGAATTATGTGTAAAGTTGATTTGCTATGTTGGTTCGTATTTCGGCGTTTTCCATCTATGATCTAGTTGCAAGTCGTTTTGAGTAACGTCTTTCTGGTAAGCTTAACATTAATTATTCTGCCAACCGAGTGTTTTGCTGCTTACTGTGTAATTCTCATGCAGGTGAGTTTTAGTGAGGGGAAATTGATAATTGAGTGCAACATTGTTCTCCAATCCAACACTGTTTCCGAACTAATACAGTTCAATCAAATAATAATTACGTGGTTCCTTTTCTTTCTTGTTATAAAACCAAAGCATCATTTTTCGTAAAAGTTATAAGATTGCAAAGTGTGTGCCAACCTTCTGTTGTGCAACACAAACGTTTATGATTACCCATTCATAATTGTCGTGCTCAATTACAACACACCCTGAGTGCCCCATTGGGATGGCGACCGTGTTAATTTATTAATGTTTTTTACTGTTTCATTGTTTGTTACTTCCTATAATTTGCAATACATACCTGTGTGAGTGAGATTGTTCCATAATTAAATCAGTTCAATTAGTAATGAGGAGAGTAGGCGGAACGGGCTATCTGGTGTGGTAGTTCGTTGTGGCAGCATTTCCTCACTAGTTGGTTTTCGTTTGCACAATAATTTTTCGTTAAAGATAGCACTGTCCAGTTTTATTTTGTAGGCAACACACGGGTCAATTTTAACAACCTGTCTCAGGGTTAATCAACCGGTAAGTAAGGGGAGTGTTATATTCGCATCCACTGTTGTAAATAAAACTTTACCTGACTAAGGAGCACATAACAAGGGGAGGAAGAGGGATGAGTGTCATCGATTTGACTTTTTCAGTTTTACTTACGGCAGTGAAAGAGTAATGTAAAGTTTGCAACATAATGTTCGATTTACGAGGACAATTACTGTACCGATCAGAGAAAGGTAGATACAAGAACCTGCCCACCATAGAGCAAGAACAGCAAAATTATTCCCCTTATTCTATTTTAATATCCGAAAAACATTCAACGGTCGTTGACAACATTAGCACACTACGCTTCCGCTGCCATAAGTAAAATTTTGCCGTTTTCATTAATTTATGTAAAGGTGAGCAGGTAGATGAGCCTTAAAATTTCCTGAAATGTTTGGCCTATTTGGGCAACAAGAAAAGGGAACGTACGCGCACGCGATTGAAGTCCCGCTACTTACAAACTATTCTTCGACTTTCATTTGATACTATTCCCTGCAACGTTAAAATAATTATAAAATATAAATTTACTTCGATATTTCGATTCTGTTGAATTGCTACAGAAACAGCGATAGTTATCGTCAAGAGAAGAAGCACGGCTACTTTTAGTGATTATGCAGACATTGCTCTGATTCGAAATTGACGACATCTAACTTTTACTAAACGTATAGGCCTAGCGACGTTCACTTACCGTTCAACATCTTTGGTAAGGTGAAGAAGCTTATAGCCTTATTTGTATCAGAACTATTGCGGCAATTAGGTGCTGAACACCATCGGCCGCCTTTTCTTTTATTGCTGCTCATGATAAAAACGGAACAGCTCCAACTCTTAACACATATTTCTCTTTTCACTGCACTGCCCTGCACCAAATACTTGTTTACTTTTATGCGATTCAATTAACAAAACAGTGGAGACTTATCTAGTGCCCAGAATGAAACTTTTCACTCTGCAGCGGAGTGTGCGCTGATATGAAACTTCCTGGCAGATTAACGTTGCGTGCCGGAACCACTCCCATGAACCACAGACATTGCCGAGGTGGGGTGGCTTGCGTGCCTCAACGATACAGATAGCCGTACCGTAGGTGCAACCACAGCGGAGGGGTATCTGTGGAGAGGCCAGACAAACGTGTGGTTCCTGAAGAGGGGCAGCAGCCTTTTCAGTAGTTACAGGGGCAACAGTCTGGATGATTGACTGAGCTGGCCTTGTAACATCAGCTAATGTGGCTTTGCCACACAGCTACTGCGAACGGCTGAAAGCAAGGGGAAACTACAGCCGTTATTTTTCCCGAGGACATGCAGCTCTACTGTATGAACATATGATGATGGCATCCTCTCGGGTAAAATATTCCGGAGGTAAAATAGTCCCCCATTCGGATCTCCGGGCGGGGACTACTCAGGAGGATGTGATCATCAGGAAAGACAATACTGGCATTCTACGGGTCGGAGCGTGGAATGTTAGATCCCTTAATCGAGTAGGAAAATTAGAAAATTTAAAAAGGGAAATGGATAGGTTGAAGTTAGATATAGTGGGGATTAGTGAAGTTCGGTGGCAGGATGAACAGGATTTCTGGTCAGGTGAGTACAGGATTATAAATACAAAATCAGTTGGGGGTATCACAGGAGTAGGACTGATAATGAATAAGAAAATAGGAATGCGGGTAAGGTACTATGACCAGCACAGCGATCGCATTATCATTGTCAAGATAGATACGAAGCCAACACCGACAACAGTAGTACAGGTTTATATGCCAACTAGCTCTGCCGATGATGAGGAGATCGAAGAAATATATGAGGAGCTAAAGGAAATTATTCAGACAATTAAGGGAGAGGAAAACTTAATTGTTATGGGAGACTGGAATTCGGTAGTAGGACAAGGAAGGGAAGGGAAGATAGTGGGTGAATATGGTCTGGGCAAAAGGAATGAAAGAGGAAGCCGCCTGGTAGAATTTTGCACGGAACATAATTTAGTTATAACAAACACCTGGTTTAAGAATCACAAAAGAAGGTTGTATACGTGGAATAGACCAGGAGACACCGGGAGATACCAGATAGATTTTATAATGGTAAGACATAGATTTCGGAACCAGGTTTTGAAGTGTAGGACATACCCAGGGGCAGACATAGACTCTGACCATAACTTGTTGGTTATGAACTGTAGGCTGAAACTGAAGAAACTACAGAAAGGTAAGAAAATAAGGCGATGGGACCTAGATAAATTGAAGGAACCTGAAGTTCTTAAGAATTTCAGAGGGAGCTTCAGGCAACAATTGACAGAAACAGGGGAAAATAAAACAGTTGAGGAGGAATGGGTAAAATTGAGAGATGAAATAGTGAAGGCAGCAGAGGACAAAATAGGTAGGAAGGCAAGACCTACAAAGAATCCTTGGATATCACAGGAGATACTAAATTTAATCGATGAAAGGAGAAAGTATAAAAATGCAGTAAATGAAACAGGCAAAATGGAGTACAGACGACTAAGAAATGAGATTGACAGGAAGTGCAAAATGGCTAAGCAGGAATGGCTAGAAGGCATATGCAAGGATGTAGAAGAATGTATAAATAGGGGAAAAATAGATACAGCCTACAGAAAAATAAAAGAAACATTTGGAGATAAGAAAAACAGCTCTATGAATATCAAGGACACTGATGGAAAACCAGTTCTCAGCAAAGAAGGGAAAGCTGAAAGGTGGAAAGAGTATATAGAGGGGCTCTACAAAGGAAATGAACTTCGAGACACTATTGTAGGAAGGAAAGAGGACGTAGATGATGATGATGAAATAGGAGATACTATACTGAGAGATGAATTTGACAGAGCACTGAAAGACCTAAGTCGAAACAAGGCCCCTGGGGTAGATGATATCCCGTCAGAGCTACTGAAGTCTCTGGGAGAACCAGCCATGACAAAATTGTTTCACATTGTGTGTAAGATGTATGAGACAGGTGAAGTACCCTCAGACTTTAAGAAAAATGTTATAATCCCCATTCCAAAGAAAGCGGGTGCAGACAGGTGTGAAAACCACAGAACCATCAGTTTGATAAGTCATTGTTGCAAAATATTAACACGAATTATATACAGAAGGATGGAAAAGCTGGTAGAAGCCGACCTCGGGGAAGATCAGTTTGGGTTCAGGAGAAATGTAGGAACACGGGAGGCTATACTCACTTTACGGCTTATCCTAGAAGATAGATTAAGAAAAGGCAAACCTACATTTCTAGCTTTTGTAGATTTGGAGAAAGCTTTTGACAATGTTGATTGGAATAAACTCTTTCAAGTTCTGAAGCAAGCAGGAGTAAAATATAGGGAGCGTAAGGTTATTTACAACTTGTACAAAAACCAGACAGCGGTTGTCAGAGTTGAAGGGCATGAAAGGGATGCAGTGGTTGGAAAGGGAGTAAGACAGGGTTGTAGCCTTTCCCCAATGTTGTTCAATTTGTACATTGAGCAAGCTATAAAGGAAAGCAAGGAGAAATTTGGAGAAGGAATTAAAGTTCAGGGTGAAGAATTAAAAACATTGCGTTTTGCCGACGACATAGTAATTCTGTCAGATACAGCAAAGGACCTGGAAGAGCAATTGAACGGAATGGACAGTGTGCTGAAAGGTACATATAAGATGAACATTAACAAGAGTAAAACTAGGGTAATGGAGTGCAGTGTAAGAAAATCAGGTGATGCTGAAGGAATTAGATTAGGTAACGAAACAATAAAGGAGGTAGATGAGTTTTGTTACTTGGGCAGTAAAATAACAAATGATGGTCGCAGTACAGATGATATAAAATGCAGAATGGCAATGGGTAGAAAGGCGTTTTTGAAAAAGAGAAATTTGTTAACATCGAATATTGATTTAAGCCTAAGGAAGTCCTTTCTGAAGGCATTTGTATGGAGTGTTGCCTTGTATGGGAGTGAAACATGGACGATAAGCAGTGTGGACAGAAAGAGGATAGAGGCTTTTGAAATGTGGTGCTACAGAAGAATGCTGAAGATTAGGTGGGTGGATCGCGTAACTAATGAGGAGGTACTGAACCGAATTGGGGAGAAAAGAAATTTCTGGCATACCTTGACTAAAAGAAGGGATAGATTGGTAGGACACATTCTTAGACATCAAGGAATTGTGAATTTAGCGTTGGAGGGAAGTGTGTGGGGTAAAAATCGCAGAGGGAGACCAAGAGACGCGTATAGTAAGCAGATTCAAGTGGATGTGGGTTGTCGTTCTTATGAGGAGATGAAAAGGCTTGCTCAGGATAGAGTAGGGTGGAGAGCTGCATCAAACCAGTCTCCGGACTGAAGACCATAACAACAACACGCCGGAACCGGGACTCGAACCTGGGACCTTTGCCTTTCGCGGGCAAGAGTTCTACCGACTGAGCTATCCCGACACGACTGACGATGCCGCCTCACAACTTTACTTCCGCTAGTACCTCGCCTCCTACTTTCCAAACTTTCTTCCAGGAGTGCTAGTCTTGCTTGTTTCGCAGGAGAGCTTCTGTGAAGTTTGGATAGTAGGAGACGATGTACTGGCGGAAGTAAAATTGTGAGGCGGCATCGTGACTCGTGTCGGGATAGCTCAGTCAGTAGAGCACTTGCCCGCGAAAGGCAAATGTCCCAGGTTCGAGTCCCGGTTCCCGCACACAATTTTAATTTGCTAGGAAGTTTCTTATCTAGTGCTGTCTCGCTTCAATAACGGCGCATTACCATGGGGAGTGACCCCGCGGTTACTATCTTTCAAGATGGCCGACTACAGTCATGAGCACTAAATTTTGGACGACAGACTGCAGCGGGAGTTTCCCTTAAGATGCGATTCCGAACCCGGCGGCAAGCGGCGGTCGTCCCCATTGTCTGCAATGCGAGCGATGCGGAACGCGGCGACAGCGCCACCCGTCGCCGTATACCTGCTCCGGCGACCATCCGGTCCCGAACCAGTGGTGTCGCAGTCGCCGACCCGACCCCCCGCCGAAGACCGGTTTTATGACAACACCCAAGGGAAATGACTTCTTCAGACTCTGACAAGCCGCGGCGGAGTGGCCGAGCGCATTGAGGCGCTATTCTACGATACGCGAGGCCGTTCCCCGACGGGGGTTCGAATCTCCCCTCGGGCATGGATGTTTGTGCCGTCTTTAGTAGCTAATTCATGAGTAATTTATTAAGTTTAGGGATTCATGACCACCTGGTTAAGTCCCAAAAGCTCTACAAACATTTGAACATTTAAAAAAAAATGTTGTAAAATTTTGACGTGGCATATCAATGAAAACTCAGAGGAAGCTACACTCATTTTTGTAGCAACTTAGTGCAGTTTCCCCAATACTTAACTATTAAAGTTAAAACTAAACACAAACGGTGGTTTATGTTCAAAAGTATTAAGATATTTTTAATTATCGGTAATTACATAAATGGTGTTCTTAAAAATGATAATGTACAGTAATAAAGCCTTTTGTGTAAAATACGGTCAGGACAGGTTTATTTACTTCATGTTACATGAGAGGTGACAGTCGATTAATTTTATGTACCAAGACAGAAAAGAAAACGGAATAAAACTATGGTACAATATTAAAATTGTGAAAGGAAAGGGATGAAAAGAGCCAAAAGTTATTGAATTATTTTCTGGACTTATCAGTACAGATTCGGAGTTCATTTACAATATATAAAGGAGAATCGGAAGAAAGATAATAGGCGCATTGTTTCTGATTACAAAATGATGGGTCCACAGTGCAACACAAATCAGCAGTCAAGAGATAATAACACACCTTCAACATCCATATTGTTGGTACAGTAATCCCTACCAGTTGTTGAGCAGATTGTAAATAATGCATGAGTTTTTGCGTAGTCCTGAGTGTAAAATGTAATTTTTCTTCTTCAGTTATTGCATTTCCTAGGCACTGTGGTTTTATATCATCCGAAATAGAACTCAGTATGAAGTTGAACTGTCTTTTATTTAAACGACAATAGCTTCTGAATAAATTCGTCACATATATATATATATATATATATATATATATATATATTAATCAACGGTCTGTAACTTCCACCGGAAGCTGTACTTTTACACAATGGCATTACCAGCTTGGGTGTTTTCTTAGTATGGAACAAAGCAACGTCCAGCGACAGCGCAACAATCGCGGCAGTCGCAGACACCTCGCCTCTCACCAGCGACCGCGCTGCTCGCCCTCCGCTGTGTTCCGCAACGGGTCGGCAGCAGGCAGAAGCGGCGCTGTCGTTGTCGGCAGTCGCGGCGGGTCGCTGTCGCCGTGTTCGGACTCGCACCTTTATGTATATTCCATATTCTGTGGTGTAGCGGAGGCGGGCCCGAGGAACGGCGGCCTCCCTGAATCGTAACCTTGGCATCATCCTGGCGCCCGGAACGACGCATTTGACATCTGTAAACCCGGGGATGTCTCCAACACCGTGACCGGCACTCTGACTCCTCAGCTGTCCAAGTGTACGACTGCGACCTCGACTGCTGAACTCTAAATCAGAGATGCTGTTCAAATTTACAAATTTATGGACTATTATTATTATTATTATTACTAGTATTGCCTGTGGTCGGAAATCGACCAATTGTGTTTACAATGGTCACTGCGGGTAAAATTTTACGCGGCCTCGCGTGATTATGTTGGCAACATCAACAACACGATAGAAAATCTTTGCCCATTTGTTCGAACCAAATAGAATGACTCGATTAGTGTATCGTACAAACAAAAATGTTCAAATGTTTGTTAAGCTTATGGGACTTATCTACAGGGTCATCAGTCCCTAAACTTACAAATTACTTAACAACTACCTTATACTAAGGACGGCACAAATATTCATGCCCGAGGGGGGATTCGAACCCCCGACCGTAGTGGCCGTGCAGACCGTGACTGGAGCGCCTCAGTCCCCTCGGTCACCGCGGCCAGCTATCGTACTAACCATAAAGTAAACAAATAATGCTGTTCCTGCTTTATGGTTGACAGGTTGTTGTATGTACCCTCGTCCGCTCAGTAAAAATAATTGCCCTCGTAAAGCGAAGATTCCATGAGAAAACATCAGCGTTGTCAAGCGATTGGCTAAAATGAAGACTCACAGGATTCTCACTATTCAGCATCTGTTACCAACATTATCATAGAAGGCCGCTGGGGTATTTGGTAAAATTTAACCAGCACTGCGAGGTATTAAACGGTATCTTTTACGTGTTAAGGAAAAATGCCTTACACAATAACAACAAATAAAAACGGAAGTATATACTTCTCATGCCATTTTCGAATTATATATAACTTTCATTAGCCTAATATTTGAAATGGAACTACAATTGCGGTGTTCGTACATTTATACAACGCCAAGAAATAATGTTATTTCGATACTGCGATATTCTGAATGCCAGAGCTGACCACTTGTCGACTTCGTAGTTCCACCCGTGCACCGCTACATGCCTCTCCCAGCGCATCATCATTTATATCGGCATTCTCGACTTCATAGTTCCACCCGAGCACCGCTAGATGCCTCTCCTGGCGCATCATCCTTTATATCGGCATTCATATGAAAACATCCATTTCCTTTAACCACTCTTAATCACTGCGAAAATGAAGCATTTGAACGGCACAACAAAGTGAGTTGGGAGCACTTCATGTTTCGATATTCACTTACTTTAATACTGCATTACAGCGTCTTCGCTCGAGGCGAATAGCCAATCAGTGAGCTGATTGCTGGAGAATGTATAACTTGATCCAAGATGAAGATAGGAAAATTTCTACTTCCTTTTACCACTTTTAATGGCTAAATGCACACATAATATTTATATTCGTGAAATCTATGACAAACAATATTTCGAATTATGTAACTTCCATTGGCCTTCTTGAACGAATAAATTAGTAATCTATACCACAATTTTCATGTTAGCGTATTTATATAATGATTATTACTACTTTTGTTATTTTTGTATTCATTTCTCACAAAATGACCATCCCGAATCATGACCCTCTGAATATTGAATGGGTGCATGGTGATCTTTCCCATCCAGAAAGCTTACATTCGTGCATGACCCGTATAATTAGGAAATTTAAATATTTCATTTATTGAAACATAATTTAAATCTTTTAAATAATATAAAAATTATGTATTTAAATGGATATAAGTTAGAAAATTACATTATGTGCAAGGCACATTGCTAGAATAAACAAGTACAGCACAATCTCACATTTACACAATTTACGAAAGTTAGGTAAACATACAAGGAAAAATAACACTGTATACTTTTAATTCGAAACAATTTACCAAGTTAGATTCTGTGTAATACACGAAATGATGCATCATTGAGTATAATCTAATTACTACTTTCCTTAATATCGGCGTTTCTCGCTTAGTAAGTCCTTTTTGGCGAGCACCTCATTTTTATTGTTTCCCACTCACCTACACAGAACATCGCGGTCACACAGGGCCGGCCGCGCTGGCCGAGCGGGCTGGGACGCGCCAGTCACGTTCTGCACGGCCACTACGGTCGTGGTTCGAATCCCCCATCGGGCATGGATATTTGTGCCGTCCTTAGAATAAGCTACTTAATAAGTAGTTTGTAAGTTTAGGCACTGATGAATGTGCTTTAAGCTTTAAAAACATTAAAAAAATAAAACATTAAACACTGCCAAACATAACGGAAGAGGGAAAAGTTGAACGGAAAAATGAACACTGTTGAGTGAGTAATATAGTATGAAACCAGAAACAAAATTCCTATAATTTCACTAGACTATTTTGAGAGAGTTCTACAAGTGGGGAACAGAAAAGAATTTATTGCTACTATTATTATTTTCTAAGGTTTGTCGTAATGGACATTTGCCCTTCCCACGAATTTCTATTAACAATAGAAATACCTTTTTTCATATAATTTTACAGATGCACTATAATTCGTTTAGGAATTATATTACTTACATCTAGACTTGGTGTCCCGACTGTCACGGTGGACGGTGGCAGAATCACTCCAGGCAGATGTGGGCTCGTCTTCAAATGGTCAGTTTCCTCAGAGAGTAAAGTAGTCAGTAGTGAAACCACTTTATAAAAAATGAGTAGGGGACAATGTAGACAACTATATATCTAATTCTATGGCATCGTTTTTTGTAGTTGAAAATGCTATATATTCAAGATAACTGAACATTTCAGTTCATATAAATTGTTCTCAAATTTACCGTTTGGTTTCAAAATTGGATTAGCGACTGAAAATGCGATTTTCTCGATTCTCTGTGAAGCAGGAGTTGGATTAAATAAAAGACAACGAACTTTAGACGTCTTCTTTAACATAGGTATTCGATTGTGTTGATCACTAAATATTGTTGCAGAAGTTGTAACAATAGGGAATAAGAGGCGTAGCTCATAAGTGCCTCACCTCTTACTTTAATAACAGACAGCAGAAGGCAATTCTCCGCAGTGTTGAAAATGCCTATGACATATAGTCACTACGGGGCGCAGTTAAGTGTGTGGGTACCCATGGGGCTGTTTTGGTACCGCTGCTATTTCTTATTTATACAAATGATACCCCTTTTTAGTATAAAAGATAATTATAAAATATGTTTCTTTGCTGATGACACCAGCTTGGTAGTGAAGGATGTTGTCTGTAATACTGACACAGTTTCAAATAATACAGTTCAAGAGATAGAAAATAAATTGATGCTAAATCACAGTAAAACTGTTTTTACACTTTCTAACACACCGTTAAACAAGAGCTGACATTTTGATTATACATAATGGACATATGATGAAACTGATCAGTTCAAATTTCTTTGTGTTCAGATAGTAAGCAGTCGTGTAAAGCCCATGTTCAGGATCTTGTTCAAAACCTAAATCTTGCTTGATTTACCATCAAGTGATTTTTCAACACGAAAAGTGGTCTACTATGCATACTTTCATTCACTTAAGAAGTAAGGAGTTATTTTTTGTGGTAACTAAAGATTTTGGCTCAAAGAGGGTCCGTTCGAGCAATATGTGGTGGGAGTTTGCGAACGTCTTGTACACCATTTTTCAGTAATCTGTGAATTCTGACAATGGAGTCACAATGTCGTTTGTAGTTAACAATATCAGCTTTTTCCCATGAGTTAGCAGCTTTCACTCCGTGAATACTTGACAGAAATCGAATCTACATTTGGATTGCAGGTACTTGACTCTTCTGCAGAAAGGCATGCAGTATTTTGAAGCCTCCATTTTCAATAAGCTGCTACAATAACTCAAGAATTTTACCTGTATACCAAGAGCTTTCAAGTCTAAATTGAAGAGTTACCTAAGAGCCCACTCCTTTTATTTTGCCGAGGCACTCCTGGATAAATAAAAAAGTTAAGGTAAATCCTTTGTTTCGTTATTGGTACTTTTTATAGGCTTAAGATTGTTATGTACAAAAGACTAATTTGAGTTTTTCTATTACCACCCTTGTGTTAAAAATTTCATGTACTACAGACTTGTTCAAATGTTCAAATGTTTGTAAAGCTTATGGGACTTAACTACGGGGTCATCAGTCCCTAAACTTACAAACTACTTATGAACTACTTACGGACTAGGACGGCACAAATATCCATGCCCGAGGGGGGATTCGAACCCCCGACCGTAGTGGCCGTGCTGACCGTGACTGAAACGCCTCAGTCACCTCGGCCACCGCGGCCGGCTACTACAGACTTGTTCCATGACTATGGAATCAGTCACATCCTGCGGGACAGAAAACCATATTATTATCATTCACCTGGTACAATTAGTCCGACAGTGCACAAAACGTAGTTAAAATTTCCTTGACCAAAAGTCATGATTAGTATGATTGTGAAACAGGATATCGAATTGTAGAGGTCGGTAGGGGCGGCAGAATTTGAATAGCCACCCTGCGGCAAATGTAAAAATTCGCCACTGATTCAACGGGCATATTAATGGACTGTTTATAACTTGTTGTGAATTCATCAGTTAACCCACCTTCTGAAAATATTGTAATTTAGGCAGATACATTATATTTTAAACTCGGACAAAATATCTATTGTTATTAATGAAGTCATCTACCGGACTGCAAACGTGTTTTAAATATTTCTATTAAACGCACCCCACAAATTTAGATTTGAGTACTAAATGCAACCTTCCCAGGGAACATTATTTTCTTTTTTAATGAAAGTCCAGCTCCAGTTGCATTTATTGGTGCTTTATTTACGCCAACACTACCGGTTTCGGCCTCTATGTTAGGCCATTTTCAAGTGTGACAGACGTTATGCCGTAGAGAAAGCAACGTCAAGTTGCTCTACGGCATAACGTCTGTCACACTTGAAAATGGCCTAACATAGAGGCCGAAACCGGTAGTGTTGGCGTAAATAAAGCACCAATAAATGCAACTGGAGCTGGACTTTCCTTAAATTTGAACCACAGTTGCGGCAACAGCATGTATCCAGTGATGGAGAAACTAATAACATTATTTTCTAGATGTTTAGGTTCACGATCGCATTTACACTACAGTATCTCTTTAAAAAGTATACTGAAAGAAAATGACAGCAACAATTAACAAAAAAATTTTTTTATTGTCTTGTATTGATCGTAAGGTGCTTGCTTCTCAGTAATACATATAATCCGAAGTTTGTTGGTATTTCTACGAATGTGTACAAAATGATATATTTATCATTTTTAAAAAGTTTGTTGCTACGGTAAATCAATAAAGAAAACTCAAGATTACCAAATTTTTCTTTATTTTTTATTTTATTATTATTTTTCATTTACTTTTTATTTTTATTTTTTATTTTTTTGGTTCGGTATAATGTACTCCCTCCCCCAGCCTGGTCGTTCGCGTTGGTGTTGCAAGGGTTAAATTTCAGAAATATAGCGACCTCCTGAATGTCAAAGCGCTCAAACAATATTCTCACATATTTGGTAACAAATGTAATCTATAATACGCCTTAAATAGAATATTTTTAAAACGTACGAGAATTTTTAGCAATTTTTAGCTGATTGGAGAATGGCGCGCTCTGGATGTCACAACGCGCAGTGCGGCTTCAGTGAACTTCACTCATTCGCACTCTTCCCCGTGAAGCGTTCAAGTGAAGTAGTTCGTCTATGAAGTACAGAAGCCGTGCAGTAGGTAGCGCTTTCGTTCACTGCGCCTCGTTCACTCAATACTACTTAACACTATGACCGACAGCTGGCAGAATGCAGTTACGAGTAGCCAGTGATTCACGCTTTTACAGAATCTGAAATAATTGAAATAGACCATGGTGGGAAGGGTCAAAGAGAAGATAAACAGAGAAGCTTAGCTCATATGAAGGAGGAAATTACGTTTAATTTTACTCGTCATTTTCGCATAATACTGTCAACAAAATATTTTAGACGGCACGTCATACCTTGTATGTTGTTCGTACTGACTGAAAACTCCAGTGTCAACGACAGTCTTGAGTATAATGATATAATTAAATCCAACACCGAAGGAATACGTTAACGATAGCCATAAAGTCTTCATACCTACTGTGATTAATTATTTATGAATTTTCCAGTCTCTGCTTCCTAATACAGGACATTTCATAACAGAGCAAAGAAACCACTTAACAGGAAATGAGTGGATGAAAATAAGGTTTTTAACGGAATTCTCTTCACAATTGCTTATTGTTCATATACGTTGTCTTTGCAGACGGTGTAGGGTACTTAGGCAAAACATCAAAGCGTCTTTTAGTGCAGTAATTTCGTAATATGTAGGAGATAAACATGCGTACATTATGGAGTCTCATTTAGCTGTGAATTCTGTACGGGCTTCACTGGCAGTCTCACCATGTTAGCTGCTCTATTGTGTTCACATTATCAATTTTCCACCCTCCCCCTCACAGCTGTACGGCATCAGCGGTTTCCTGGTATTGTTTTGAAGTTCGCAACGACAGATGAATCCTGTTTGAAGTCCCAATGACATAAAATGAGATGATTAATTCTTCTGAGATGAAATAAATAATTAATCCTGTTTCTGTCCGATGGTTGACAGGTATGTAGCCTTGTCCGATGAATAAATTGATTGTACTCGTAAAGTGATCATTGCGTAGCCTATATAGCACACTGCTTTCCTGCTGGGATAGGGAAACAGTGAGAGAATGATTGAGTGAGCGTGCCACAGCCGAAAGAAAAAATGAGTTGTGAAAGTTACTGTGCGTGGAAACTACCGTAAGATGAGGTGAGGCAGGACATGTGGGGTTAAGCGGGGCGCTATGTTATCTTTGGTATTTTGTTCGTGCTGACATCTAGCGGCACTCTCTGAAAAAGATCTCTTTATTTTGTGCATCAGAGTTCAACAAAGCAGATATATAGTGTTTGAAGCTTATTCTCCTGGTAAGTGGTACACAGATTGCTTTTTTCTGTCATGCCAGAAAGGTCAAATAATAAAATATCCTTACAAACCTCTTCCAGTGCTCAGAAAAAAATTAATGTAATGCTCAACTTTCCCTATAGTCTCAGACCTAGTATTGAGGTTATGTTGTATACAAATTTTCGTGATTTTATTGTCATTAATGTACCCATGAGACTAATTGGTTTAAATAACTGCCATTTTCAGGGGTGAAGTGGGACGTGGTGCGAAATTATAAAACAGCTGCAGGGAGTGGTGGACTCTAAATACGATGAAAATGCAATGCAAAATGTTATTTCAGAGTACAGGAGAAGTGGCAGAAGCCGAAGGATCATACCTGAGGAATGTGATGTTTCAAAAGCTACGCTGGCAAACGAAAAATTTAAGTAGAAACATGGAAGTCAATAATTTTTTAAGTGACGAGCACGAAAATTTAATAGTGGATGGAATATTAACCAGCGCAGAGTGGGGGTTTCCTCTTCAGTGTTGATGTTAAGGACACAGTAAAATCTTTCCTCGATCGACTTGAATATCATGTGAAAAAAAATTCCAAGACATTAGACCTGGGAGAGATTGGATTCATAATCTTTGTCATCAACATCCTAACCCCACATTTCGTCTATCAGAATATATGAAAAGATCAACAGCTGCTGTTAATGAAGACTGCCTTATTCAATATTTCAAAAACTTGGAAGCTAATTTCAAAGACTATCCTCCAGAAAGGATAAAAAGAATTTCTGCTTACAATACTCTGTTATTTTCCTGCCCTGCATCACGTCCATAGCGAACTTGAGGGTATTTTTAACACAAATAAATGTGTCCCACTTCACACCACATTTCTGCATTTAAATATCCCTCTATCTAACATATTTAAAAAATATTAATGAAAACATAGTGTAAATCATTGTTAGAAGATTAAGTTTATGAAGTTCCATAAAGTTTGGAAACAAAATTGTTAGATAAAGTTACTAAAAACCTGAAAATCTGTCCCACTTCACCGCATATTACGGTAAGTAGGCAGAGGCATGCCGGCTGATGGGACCAATGGTGAACGGTAAATGACTTTAAGATAGCTCCCTTCAGCAACCATGCCGAATATGTTTGTG
This sequence comes from Locusta migratoria, assembly GCA_026315105.1. Taxonomy (NCBI): domain Eukaryota; kingdom Metazoa; phylum Arthropoda; class Insecta; order Orthoptera; family Acrididae; genus Locusta; species Locusta migratoria. The sequence goes on along the minus strand of CM048746.1, from coordinate 151,266,721 downwards.
TTGACCGTATGAAGTATGAGAACCATGGACTGTCAAAGTACCAGTTCACAAGAAATGAGTGGTTACTTCACACGTTGCGGGAGCATAGCGTTCATTGTGAACAACTAATTCGCGAGCTATCCGCTACCACGCGGGTCTCACTCGACATGTTCGTTATTTGGACATCTAAACAGCGTTAACAAGAAAACACAATTGCCCTTTATTCACATGAAGTGATAAGTGCCATCGACAAGAGATCGCAAATCGATTCCATATTTCTGGATTTCCGGGAGGCTTTTGACACTGTACCGCACAAAAGGCTTCCAATGAAATTGCATGCTTATGGAATAATGCCGCAATTGTGCGATTGGATTCACGATTTCAAATCAGGAAGGACACAGTTCGTAGTAATTGACGGGAAGTCATCGAGTAAAACAGAAGTGATATCTGGCGTTCCACAGGGAAGCGTTATAGGGCCCCCTACTCTTCCTTGTGTTTATAAACGATTAAGGAGACAATCTGAATGGCTCTCTTGGAATGTTCGCAGGTAATGCTGTCGTTTATCGGTTAGTGAAGTCAACAGAGGATCAAAAGAAACTGCAAAGCGATTTAGGCAAAATTTCTACATAGTGCGAAATCGGCAGTTGACACTAAATAATAAAAAGTGTGAAGTAATACACATGACCACTAAAAGACATCCGCTGAACTGCAATTACTCGATGAATCAGTCAAACCTTAAGGTCGTAAATTCTACCAAATACCTAGGATTTACAATTATGAACAACTTGGACTGAAGAGAACATACATAAAAAATTGTGGAGAAGGCGAACCAAAGGTTACGTTTCATTGGCAAAACACCTCGAAGATACAACAACTCCACCAAAGAGACTCCCTACATCACACTTGTGCGACCTCTCCTGGAGTACTTACTAGTGGTACTGACGGAAGACATTGAGAAAGTTCAGAGAAGGGCAGCTCGTTTTGTTTTATCACGTTACAGGGGAGAAAGCGTCAGCGAAATGTTGCACGATTTGAGGTGGAAATCATTAAAAGAAAGACGTAATTCGTTGCGGCGAGATCTATTTGCGAAATTTCAATCATCGACTTTAACTTCTGAATGTTAAAATATTTTGCTAGCATCCACCTACATATGGAGACATGACCATCCCAATAAAATAAGAGAAATCAGATCGAAAACGGAACGATTTAGCTCTTCTTACTTGCCGCGCTCTATTAGAGAATGGGACGGTAGAGAAAGGTTATAAAAGTGGTTAATGAACCTTCTGCCAGGCGCATAACTGTTATTTGCAGAGTACGTATGTAGATATAGATGTAGATGTAGAAAAAGACAACGCACGGGAACGTCGGGAACGAAATGGATGCCTTGGTCAAAATGTCTACAGAAAACCTACAGCCGGCCGCAGAGGCCGAGGGGACTGAGGCGCTCCAGTCACGGTCTGCACAGCCACTACGGTCAGGGGTTCGAATCCCCCCTTTGGCACGGATATTTGTGCCGTCCTTAGTCTTAGCTAGTTCATAAGTAGTTTGTAAGTTTAGGGACTGATGACTCCGTAGTTAAGTCCCATAAGCTATACAAACATTTGAAACATTTTGAAAACCTACATACAGATATTTACTTGCACGCCAACAGCCATCGTCACCCGGCACAGAAGCGCACAGTATTACGAACATTGGTGCATGGTGCAAAAACAATATCAGATGCCTACAATGTGCCCCACAAATTGAATCACCTATACAAAGTGTTCAGGAGCAATGGATACAGACGCCATGTAACAAATGGCGTGATTTCAGATACAAATCACAGTGGCTCTGTGTCAGGAAAGATAAACCGCCTGCTGAAAAGAAACAAAACGAAATAGATTTTTAGACCTCCGGCGAAAGTTCGTCAATTACTTAGGCCAGTGAAAGATGCAGCAGGTATCAGAACACCTGGAGTCTCTAGCATACCGTGTGAGTGTGGTCAGTCTTACATCGGATATACTGTGCTAACCATAGAAGAACGCAGAAAGGAACATGAGAGGTTTATCGCCTACGCTACCCAGAAAATTCAGCTTTAGCAGATCATGCCTTAGAAAACGACCACCGTATCAAGTTGGCTGATACCTCGGTGGCGCCTCGCTCTAACGGTTTCTGGGATTGCGTAATTAAGGAAACAATGGATATTAAAGTCAGTGATAACTAAGTAGAGACGGAGGCCTGCAGCTCAACGCGCCGTGGAACGCTGCGATCACGAAGTTGAAGCGGGCACACCGATCACCGAGGAAAAACATTACCATTTATGGAGATGGCACTGACATCGGTGAAGTCACGGGCGGCAGCTAGCGTATATAATTATATATTTTGATGACGTTACATCGATCAATCAGTGAAATAAATCGCAATTTGCTACCAGTTGTGGCTTCACTGTACTAGTGTTAGATGGAATACCAAAGAGCGGCGAATGAAAATTTGTGCCCTGACTGGATTTGAACCCGGATCTCCTGCTTACAAGGCAGATGCGTCGACCACTCCGCCTCCGAGGACACAATGTCCAGACCGACAGCAGATGACTCTTCCGTGCACGTCTCCCGCGACACCCAAATCTCCATTCGCCACGCTGTCTCTTTCCTATTACCACAGTCTGTTGGTATTCCGTCTAAACCTAGTTCAGTGAAACCATAACTGATCACAAATTATGATTTATTTCATTGACTGAACGCCGTAACGTGGTCAAAATATATAGTTATATACAAGCCGAGGCGGGGCTCCTGACGACAATTAATTGTATCTCGATACCTCACGGTGTGTTCTCCCTGATGCGGGAATACAGTATTGTGGCTGCGAGCATTACAGAACAAATATGCTGTGGTATAAGAAAGAGACAGCGTGGACAATGGAGATTTGGGTGTGGCGGGAGATGTGCAGGGAAGAGTCCTCTGCAGTCGAGCTGGTCACTGTGTCCTCGGTGGAGGAGTGGTCAACGCGTCTGCCTAGTAAGCAGGAGGTCCTGGGTTCGAATCTCAGCCGAGCACAAATTTTCATTCGCTGCTCTTTGGTATTCCATATAAACCTAGTACAGTGAAGCCATAACTGATCGCCAATTGCGATTTATTTCATAACGTGTATAAGGCCGCACCAGCATAGCATCCATCAGGCAGTCAAACCACTTGACAATGGTCAAGGTGAGCTTCGCTGAAAGCTCGTGCTATTTTAACCACTTGACGCGGTCTAAAATCGGAGAACTTTTCATTCACATTCAATTATTTATTACATAATAACCAAACACTGAACTAATATCCTACATATGTCATTTTCAAAAAGTTTTTTTCATGTATACCGGCACAGCGTAGTTTAGTAATTCGCCGATAGTCAGCGCTAGTCACAAACATGGCGATCTCAGGTGCGGAGCGAGATGTTTGAAGAAATAGCGTTCCCGATAGCCAGATCTCGCTCAGTGTGACTTTTTTCTTGAGAGAACACAACCGCCTCTACCACGTGATGTAGCTGAACTCCAGGAGAAAAAATCGGGAAGCAACTGCCACAGTCGACGATACCATATTGGGACGGGTATGGCAAGAATTCGTTTACCGTACTGACGTCTCCCGGGTCACTCACGGTTCGCATATCGAATGTTTGTAAAAAATAAATTAAGAATTTCTCTTCAAAATTCAATATCCATGACATGTGCACAATGTTCAGTTTTTATGCAATAAAGAATTGAAACTCTTCCCGGATTTTATGTAACACCCTATATAAAACGTTGGTGTCATATCGTGCCCACCTGGTCAGAAAATTTTTTAACATCAGCTCACTACTTTATACATAATAAAACTTCAAACGTTTGCAATTACACAGCATGACCCTCATATAAACAAAAGCATGATGCGATCACTATCCTATTTGGAATCTAAGAGCGCGGTTCAACCACATTTTCGCATATTGTTGTTTAAAACGTGAAAAACAATTTGTCTGGAGCTTTCATAAATGTATTTGTACAGAGCGGCACTACGCAATATTTTTTAACAATTTTCCAAAATATGAATCCCCAAACAATGGAGCAGTGATAACTGCTCCATTGTTACGACAGAGGCAGCAGCCCGCCGGACAGTGACGTCACAGGCAACATAAAAGTCAAGTGGAGTTTCTTAGCGAACCCTTTATTTAAATAGCGAACGTGGAAGTGCTCCGAAACACGGTATGTGATTGTTTCCTAGAAGTCGTCTTAAATGATTAATTACTTCATCTTATGTTCATCGTTTTGTGCTCATATATTTGAGTTTTATATAATTATATATGGCGTAATTCAGGGGAGACAGTGGCAGAAATAACGAAAAAAATTCCAACTTTTCTTATTTCGAATGTTCGAATGTTTGTAGAGCTTATAGGACTTAACTACGGGGTCATCAGTCCCTAAACTTACAAACTACTTATGAACTAGCTAATCCTAAGGACGGCACAAATATCCATGCCCGAGGGGGGATTCGAACCCCCGACCGTAGTGGCCGTGCAGACTGTGACTGGATCGCCTCAGTCCCCTCGGCCACCGCGGCCAGCACTTTTCTTATTTGCTTATTTGATAGGAAATATAATTGAGATTATTATCCACATTTTTTCCTTGAAATTCGAACTACAAATTGTATAAAAATTACAATCTAAAGTAGTGTAAAGCGCCAAGCACAATTTTCAAGGTATCAAAATCAAAGTTTCAATGCTCTTATACTACTGGCCATTAAAATTGCTGCACCAGGAAGAAATGCAGATGATAAACGGGTATTCATTAGACAAATATATTATACTACAATTGACATTTGATTACATTTTCACACAATTTGGGTGCATAGATCCTGAGAAATCAGTACCCAGATAAACCACCTCTGGACGTAATGACGGCCTTGATGCGCCTGGGCATTGAGTCAAACAGAGCTTGGATGGCGTGTACAGGTACAGATGCCCATACAGCTTCAACACCATAACACAGTTCGTCAAGAGTAGTGACTGGCGTATTGTGACGAGCCAGTTGGTCGGCCACCATTGACCAGATGTTTTCACTTGGTGACAGATTTGGAGAATGTGCTGGCCAGGGCTGCAGTCGAACATTTTCCATATCCAGAAAGATACCTGCGACATGCTGTCGTACATTATCGTGCTGAAATCTAGGGTTTCGCAGGATTCTAATGAAGGGCCGTAACACATCTCAACTGTAACGGCCACTGTTCTGTTTACAGCATAATGATGGTCGCATCCGTGTTTGGCGACATCGCGGTGAACGCACCTTGGAAGCGTGATTATGCCATCACCATACTGGCGTATCACCCGGTGTGACGGTATGGGGTGCCATTGGTTACACGTCTCGGTCATCGACGGCACTTTGAACAGTGGCCATTACGTTTCAGATGTGTTACGGCCCTTCATTCGGTCCCTCCGAAACCCTACATTTCAGCAGGCCGGCCCTGATAAAGGCTTCGTAACACGCCCAGGGGAGTGACTTCTGCAGGCAGCAAACTGCCGCAATCACTGCGTCAGCGGGAGTTTGATTTTACGCTGTGCTAGTCACGCACGAGGTGCACACAGTTATTGTAATTGGAACGTCTCTCTTGCAGCAGCCACTGGCTGTTCCATGTTTCGTTTCACTGCTCCAGTACCGCGAATATTCTGTTTTCCGCAATTCATACAGAATATTTCAGTAATATTTCAGTGGCGCCACACCGGCTTCCGGCGACAGCCTTCGTCAGAAATAGCAGAAACACTCTTATTCGTACAATCACATAGGCGGAACTCACTACCACGCGACCTTTATCTGCGGCAGTTGGTGTTGGGCGTGCCTTTGTACTTGCCAACGTCTCTTTTAAATATCGTCTTCCTGAGTGGAGTTCCATTTTTACAACTGAGCTGTATGCATTATATCAAGCCACCCAATACGTCCGGAGAAACTCGCTCAATAAGACTGTCATTTGCTCGGACTCTCTGAGTGCTCTGTTGAGCCTTCGCACGCTATATCCGGCCCATCTCCTGGTACAAAGCATCCGCAATTGCCTTACTTCTCGTTCAACGAGCGGAACTACTGTGACGTTTCTGTGGGTCCCTGGCCACGTGGGAGTGTTGGGGAATGAGTCTGCGGATACGGCTGCCAAGGAGGCAGTTCTCCTTCCTCGGCTATCTACCTTTTCTACTAGCTCTGATGACCTTCGCGCTGGTGTCTCCCAGCGTAATATCTCCCGTTGGTATTAACATTGGTCATCCCTGTCAAGGAACATATTGCGAGCCTTTAAACCTGTGCCTGATCTCTGGTCAACGTTATCTCGACCCTCCCGCCGAGAGGAGGTTGTTCTGGCCCTGCTTCTTATTGGCCACTGCCGTTATAGCCACCAGTATTTACTACGTGGTGGTCCTGCTCCCTTATGTGAGCACTGTGATGAACCTTTTACTGTGAACCATCTTTTAGTGCAATGTCCGTTTTTTAATCGTCTCCGTCATTATCTATGTTTACCATTTGAAATGTCTGATATTTTAGCTGATGACCCGCATTCTGTTAACAGAGTTTTACTTTTTATACATCGTGCAAATATGGCGAAAGCCATTTAAGTTCTAACCCCGGTTCTATTTTACTATGGGCAGTGTTGGGCGCTAATGACCACAGCAGTTGTGCGCCCTAAAACCACAAAAAAAAAAAAAAAAAAAAAAAAAAAAAAAAAAAAAATCTGCGGCAGTTCAGTTCCTTCTTGAGAGCATATTGGAGTGGTGATTGCAGAGGACGGGAAAAGGAGTGGGGATAAATATACTGCTGCCTTACAGAGTATATGGGTACTAACTGGGTGCATAGAGGTATACCTTAGGAGTACTGTGGGTGGGAGCGGCGGGAGGGCAGCTGAGGGAGGGAAAACAGGGTAAATTAGCAGTCTGTGGGTACTAACAAAAGACTTGAGAGAAGTAGAATTGAGATTTTGGCAACTGTTGACCATGGGGAGTGTGGCACCATAGGTTATGGTCAGCATAACTGCGGTTCGGGAGAATGTTTTGAACTGAGAAGGGGAGGGGGATGTAATCTGGTATTTGCGGGCATTCATTATTGATTAAACGTCCTGGCAGATCAAAACTGCCAGACCAGGATTCGAACCTGGCATCTTTGTCGTCGCTGGCTGGCGCGCCATCGACTGAGCTGACCTGGAACGCTTCACGTCCTCACAGCCTCACTTCGTCCAGCACCTCGGCCCCTACTTCAAAAACTCGATAGAAGTTGTTCTGCGAAACTTGCAAGACTATAATTCCCGAAAGAAAGGATGTGCAGGAGACATTGCCACAGCCTAGGGATTAATTCCAGAATGATGTTTTCACAGTGTGTATCCTCTCCGCCCCCTACACCACCGGTTTATGAATGTTTGTCTGTATGTCCTCTATGGGTTCATAAACCATTCAATCGATTGCAATGAAACTTTGGTGAAATGTTCATCGTACACCCAAGGTTCCTGACCCAAAAACAAAAGAGCACGACACGTACCTCAGGGCATTTGACGTCATAAATAATAAGAGGCCAACGCGTGAGAATACCCAGATTTATGCGTCAATTTTTGGAAAATGGGAGCAGTTGCAAAGTTTTTGGACGTTTATTAAGCGTTTCGTAACTGACCCCCCCCCCCCTCCGGACACACATACACACACAGACACAAAATTATGATAAGGAAAGAATTCTACCGTAGATGCCGTAAAACTGTCGCATCAGGCATGACATTGTATCAGATAAAGATAGCATTACAGATTTGCATGTTACTATTTATCTTTATCTGCAATTCATCCTTAATTCTTTTGCATCCAAAATTAAGCAATCTGTTTTCTTAATCTCTATCTATATCAAAGAGAAAGGACACTCACTCATTCAATGACTGAACAAAAATTATCGAAAACTCCTTCACCTATGAAGCTGAAATTTGGCAGGAATGCAGTTTATACGTAGAAAACATCAGCTAAGAAAGTATTTTGTGATAGGTGCATTGCGGAGCGTACTTCTCCTACAGATTCACGAAATCTGCAGTTTCATTCCGATCTTCACGAAATATCGCACGCTTGACCTTCAATACAAGAGGACGGTCACCGTCTACGTTAAATTGCATACGGGGGGGAGGATACTTTGCAACATCAAAATTCATCCGTAAATACCTTGCACGCGCCATAACTTGAGACCGGTTCGACCGATTTCACAGATCCTTTTCTTTTTTTTTTTTTTTTTTGCCCACTTTAGTTTGAAAATTGAATAACCGAATTTGTAGAGGATAAAATTCTCTACAACTTTGCTCTCTTATGTTTTTTTCATATCTCGTATCGTTTCAGAGATATTTGCAAAAATAATGGCGATTTCGGGATGTATGTCTGCCTGTCCGTCTGTCTGTCCGTAACGTGTTCCCTGTTTTTAAGACGAACCGTTCAACCGATCAGCACCAAGTTTTGCACACATAATTGTAGGCCAACAGAGTCCAGAACGTCCCTTTGTCAATTTTTTCGGACAAAAAATACGGTAGTAACACCAAAAAAAGCCGTTTGTAATATAAATGTAATTGCAAATGAACCGTTCATCTGACACAAAAATTGAATAACCTAATTGGTAGAGGGCAAAATTCTCTACAACTTCCACGTTTTGTTGTCTGGCTGTAACGTGTTCCCACTTTTTAGGTCGAACCGTTCAACCGATCGGCACCAAATTTTACAGATATAATTGTTGGATACCAGAGACCAGAAACTCGGTTTTTTAAATATTTCGGACAAGAAATACGTTAGTAATACCAAAAATAGCCGTTTGTAATGTAATTTTAATTGCAAATAAACCGTTCATCTGACGCGAAAATTGAATAAACGAATTTGTAGAGGAGATAATTCTTTACAACTTTGTTCCCATATGTTTTTTTTCATATCTCGTATCGCTTGAGAGATATTTGCAAAAATAACGGAGTTTTGAACCTTTCATTGAATTAACGAAAACCAGCCGTTCGCAGATGCCTCGTGACATTCCTCGCCCAGGACTCTCTGTGGCATACGCCATCTTGCGTTGCGTATTTTATGATTTTCTCATTGTAACTTACACGTTGTCATTTCAAAGCAGTGGCGCACTGAAGAATTAACAAAAACATGTCGTCCTTCGTACGATAAACGATAATCTAGTGTCTACAAATGCCATAGTAGCATAAGATAACAACGACTATCCATAGTATTCGTAACTGTCAGTTGTAGGGTAGTGGGCAATGTGTTGCACTGTGACGCTGGAGGTCAGTGGTTCGAAACCACCTGCTTCATAATTTTTTTCCTAAAAGGGTTTCAGACACTGTTATAATTAATTTTTTATTATTTAGATTATTATTTTGGTCCCAAATGTTTGCAAAAACTTATAAAACCTAAAGTGGCCATAAAACACGTTAGTGCGATTTTTTTTTTTTTTTTTTCGTTATTCTCAGAACAAGGGTTGTATGAATTAAAACTGGAATATTTGAGAACAACAAAGTGCGTTTTTCAATGAGACCCAGCGTTTCTATTGCTTAGAAATCTATAGTTTTGTTCAGATATAGATTAAATTTTGCATACTCCAGCTTAAAAATAAGAGGAATGTCACTGTCTGTATAAAATTTCGCTCGGTGCATGCTGGACGGTACTTAAGTAATCTTACAAACTGCATAGTTTGCTCCAATCTTTATGAAGTTTTGCACACATGACCTTTACACCAAGAGGAAGATCACTGGGTAGAGAAATGTTTTTATGGAACATGACGGAGGGTACCTTGAAGAAAACTTTGCCGAGAAGGTGGAAACGAACAGAGAGATGGGAGAGAAACAGGTGGATGCATAGAGGGGGGGGGGAGGTGATGTGGGCAACGAGTGTGTAGGATACATAAACACCCCGGCAGCTCCGGGTTTACACCTAGTATGTAATAATTAGAACAATGACCCCTGTGCCTAATGATTCTAGTTATATGAAAGGGCTATCGTTAATGAGGCCGATAATGTAGTGGAGGTTATAACGGTAACGTTGCTGCACCTTGTTTTGGTTGGCGACAACGATCGATAATCGACTAAAAAATTGTAATAAAATTTATTAATGCTTATCTTAAAATGCAGAACCAACAGAATGCAATAAATAATTTCGAAAAATGAATAAATGCTTTTTCGATCACCAGCTCAATGCACGAACAGAAAAAATGATTGCAAAGTTAGTGATTACGATGTTCTTTAGTGATCTGGAAAATTACGAAAAATTGAGAGAGCAATGAATAAGAAAATGCGCGTCGAATCCAGGTTCAAAAGACACTTATGATACACTAGACACACACAAATACATAATTAATACGGAAAATAAACGCACGAAACAACAAAGTGCAAACAATGGCATAACGCCAGAATTAAACTTTCACTATGCAGCGGTGTGTGCGATGATTTGAAACTTCCTGGCAGATTAAAATTGTGTGCCGGAACCGGGACTCGAACCTGGGAAGATTGGAAATTAGGAGTCGAGGTACTGGCAGAACTAGAGTTGTGAGGTCGGACCGTGAGTCGTGTCTGGAGTGCTCAGTGGTAGAGCTCTTGCCCGCGAAAGGCAAAGATCCCAGGTTCGAGACCCCGTTCCGGCACACAATTTTATTCCGCCAGGAATTTTCAACGGCATAACGATTTTAGCATACAACACAAAATATGCATATCTCATCTTAATGCTTACTATGTAGGGCTTCAGATGCTCAATATATATAGCAATTAGGCATTTGCAGAAATAGTTAATGGCTCTTCGTAATAAGTTTAATTAATTTCAAATTAATAATTCAACTGTCTAATTAAACTCTGTCTTTCTCTGAGCATGAAATTAATTATTCGCTGTCATGTGTCATTAATTGGAAACCATCGCTAGTTATACTTATCGTCACTGATTGGTAAGATTTTCGGCACTAAATAAAACAGAATAAACATCAATTTTGCTTTTAATAATCTTGATCGGATCTTTTGCCACAATTTTTTTTAAATTAACAATTTCATTCAGACTTGTGAAATTGTACTAAAATTGTACTATCAGCAACACTGATATTGTTTACTGGATTTAGTGACACTGTCCTGAACAAAGTAATTACTGTTCAATTGCCACAATAAATCAGATTCATTACTAGTTTCTAATAATTTTGAGTGCATCCTCTGTAAAACAATGGATAAGGAAGGAAACTGTCTGCACAATGGCTGTGGATAATGCCGTCTCTAACAGATTCGAAATTAAAAGTTTTCACTATTGAAAAATACCACGACTACGACATGCTAATTCTCGTAATTCGGTCGGATCTTATCTTTTGTGTACGGTGATGTGCTGTTGATGATGACTGTTGGCACTTAACGATTGTCCAACACAGGCTCTTCTTAGCGACTAAAAGTAATTTCAAGTTTAGGCTCACAGCATTCCTTTTGATGCGTACTTGCTGATTACTCAAGCTGTGCACATACTAATAAATAATACTGCTTGTTCAGCGTTTCTTCTTCTCGTGCGAACACACGAACGTACTGACATGCTTTTACAAGGCACCACTACGCACACCAACTGACTATTATGTCCGACTTCGTCTAAATCTCAACAAAACCAGTGTCGCCAACTCATGATAATTTTTTTCCGTCAGACCAACACCCAAAAATCCGTCTGAATTAGATATCTCTATATTTTCTTGCAAAATAAAGACAAAAACTTATTTTTAAACTTGGGATGAGTTACTTTGTTTATCCGTCAGAAAAATATTTAAAAATCCGTCAAAATTAGATATTCCAAGTTTTCTTGCAGAAATTTATGATAAACATAATATTTGTAAGTTTGTTTACGAGTCGGACAAGCCTTTAAAAATCCTTCAAACGCAGCCAATGTACTGAGTTCACAATCCAGAATTTCCCGAAGTAACTAGTAAAGCAAAGCACATCATTGTTAGCGTGCTGCTTGTACTGCTACTGAGGCATGTATCTTATCTTTGCATGCAGACAAATTAGAACCATATCCCATCGTAATGTTTATCCTTCTTAGTTTTCTAGTCATCTGTGATGTTTTATTATTAGATTTCAGTGCAACAATTCGTTAAATACTAATGCTGTTGTCTTGGAGACACTGAAAAATTTGCATCTATAATAGGTTTTTAAGAGAATTTTGGTTTTCTTTTTTCAAAATTTTAATATCCGTCAAGAAAGGTAAATTTCTAATAATATTCGTCAAAAAATCCGCAACCGTCAAAGCTAATTTTATCCGTCAAATTTGACGGGTAATGCGTCAAGTTGGCAACGCTGGTACCAACTTTCCCCCACTCACGCTGCGCGCCTCCGCGATACCAGCGATACATCCTACTCACAGATGGCTTTCTGCAATACGAAATCCCATGTTAAACCGGCGTGTCTACTTTGTTACAAAATTAGTTTTGACATACAAACAGAACAACAGGTCATTTCAATTTCATCAAATTAATAAAAGATAAAAAAAAACCATAAGTAATTACAAGAGTACAAACAACAAGGAAAAGGTAAACCATTACATTACATTACAGGACGTTCTGTATACACACATGAATGAAAAGTGGCTTTCATCACTGCGTTGTTGTCACAAGTGCAGCAAATGTGAGATGATATGAAGCTTTCTGGCAGATTAAAGCTTGTGCCGGACCTGGATAGCTCAGCCCATAATGCGCTTGCCGCGAAAGCGAAAGGTCCCGGGTTCAATCCCCGTCAGACACACAGTTCAAACATGTCGAGAAGTTTCATATCAGTGCACACACGACTGCGGAATGAAAAATGTCATTTTATCTCTTTTCAAGTTTAAACAATTCGTTTCTAGCTATTCTATGAATGTATATATTTACAATTTATTCAAGCATACTCGCTGATTCCTGAATGCACATAACGTGCAGTCACTGATATTAAGCAATGGAACAACCAAGGACGTCAGAGAGATCTTGACTGCTTAATTTCGATGTTGAGTTATATTAAATGAGGCTTTTGAAAGTCTGTACCCAGACTGAATATCGTGCCTGTTTTTCCTGCTTACTAGTATCCTCCGTGTCCACTGAATAGAGCATCTGCTATCTAAGCGAAAGACCTGGGTTGAATGCCAACGTTTTGATTGACAAAACATAATGGTTTAGCTATTGGTGACTACAAGGAGTACTGTCAACTTGCCCTCTACGTAACTTGATCTCGTTGTGTAGAGTTCAGTGTTAAATGTTGTAGAAATTGTGACGAAAGTTCGGATAAGCGAATATTACATTATGTACAAAAATGGAGGGATACCTTTATGACTTTCATGACAAAAATCACAAATAATTGTTCAACAAACAGAAACATTGGAGACAGAGCTGCGGCTTGCAACTGAGATAATATTGTGGTGATAAAATGCCAGCGCATCCAGAATTGTAAACCATCACTTTTCCTGAGAAGCATGGGAGTTGAAATCAACGAACTTTTAGCGTGATATGGCCATTGTGCAACTGCAGAATGTTTGAACGTCATTGTTGCCCTTTTCACAAGCGACAGAAGCAACAGTTTTTCGATGTTCTGACAAATACATGTTCGTTGTACGTCATTCGTATGAATGACGAATATTCCTTTAAGTACGTCAATTCTTCCTGGAATTCAACGCCTATAACCAATGCGACACCTGCAGCTTAAAAAAAATTAAATCAACTCTTAACTGCCCTGGCTGGGTCATATTTAACCCCAAGAATTTTCCTTTTAATATTTCTTCGCTAGGTGATATGGTGGGGAGCTACCCGCTCATTTAATCTCAGTTCCCACCAGACAGCGGAAGTATACCGTTCGGCTGCCCTTTTCCGTGTGTCGCTTAAGGCTAGTCTACACGACGACACTGGGTTGCGACACTCGTTTCATGAAATGAGTTGCGCACGAATGGTTTCGTGTATGTCTGTAGACACGGCGCCAATACTATACACTTCAGTTTCGTTGTTTTGTGAGTGCCGTAGTCGCCGTAGAATGAAAGTTTTGGTAGCTGTAAGAGTTGTGGCGGAGCTATTGCTTCTCTGTGTGAAGACGCTGCATAAGACAAAACATAAAAAGAATAAGGAACGTGTTTTAGTTTGTGACTGGATAAAAAAAGAACTCGGTTGCTTAGCGACCTTTCTGAAAGAAGTTGTGATCGAAGACCCTATAAGTTATTTTAATCAACTCAGAATGTCGCCGGAGCAATTTACTTTCCTTTTAAATAGAGTTAGTAATGCAATAATCAAACAAAATACTGTTATGCTTGAAGCATTGTTACCAGAACTGAAATTACAAATTGCATTACTTATCTTGTCAAGTAGATATTTGTCTCTACAGTACCTGTACCGTGTTCCCAAATCCACAATTGCCATAGTTCGTTTGTATAGGTATGAGGAACTGAATGTACTTTAGTCTGCAATTCACTAATCGTCAACCCATCAATATTTAATTCACGAATAATTGCTTCAAGAGCACTAACACGCCGCTGCTTATTCCTGGGATTTTCATCGTTAAAATGGCACATACACCTATGAATCGTATATATGTTCAAACACCCAATTATTTCTTCCTTTCCCCTCTTTATGTTGTGTTTCGTTCTGTATTGGTTATCACTTAACCTAAAAACACGCACAATCAGTTTCGCCAAAGTTGGAAGGTGCCGAAACTGTTTAGTTTCGCCAACGAGTTGCGCATGCGCACTGGCCAGTAGCGTAGTTTCATGAAACGTAGTGTAGTCGTGTAAACTAGCCTTTATTGTCCAGTGCCCTCTGGGGTCTTGCTTGACCCCTCCAGGGTAGTAGTGTGGGCCTTCAACTGTGCTGCAGTACTTTAGATTTTAAGTGATACATTCTCTTTATTACACTTATTTTGCAAGTAAATCGTACATATCTTTTGCAAAACGATATAACATGGCTGGCGGATCACATGCTTTATCGCCTGAAGAAATAGCGAATATTTTGACAGAAATTTTTCACGGTAATGATGACTTTTCAGTTGATGATGATTTGGAAGAAACCGATCATGATAGTGGATCAGAAATATATGGTGACAGTTCAACTGACGATCCTCATTTTGCCCAAACGAACAGTAAGATGTTTCTGATGCGCATTATGGTAATGGAGATGATGCACAATCGAAAAAGGGAGATAATCATCAACCTTCGACACTTCGCACTTCCTCCATGGCTCTAATCTACAGAGTTGCAGAATACTGCGCACCTGTATGGGCTAACAGTTCGCATGTCAACAAAGTAGATGTTCGCCTAAATGACACCTTGCGAACAATAACTGGAACGTTGGGACCTACTCCTACACCATTGCTCTCTGTGCTGGCAAATATTGAACCTCCGTCACTCCACAGACAACATGCAATCCAAAGAGAAATGGAAAAAAATTGCTGCTGACATCACACTACCCATACACGCTGATCTACATGGCCCGACACGATTAATGTCTAGAAATCCATTCTGGAATCAATCGTCAAACAATAGGAACACCGTAACAGAGTGGAACCACCTATGGCAGCAAGCAAATGTTCACAATGTACACGTCATTAGTATGTAGCAATAATAATGGTAATAGCCTAATAGAACTGAGAGATTGATCTGAAGCAAAATTTGTTAACGTCAGTTAACAGTGCCAAAGACGAACTAGTTTCAGCCATCTACTACTATTCCGAATACCAACATTAATAATAGAAAAAAAAACAGTAATATTTGTGGCAGTAGGAGATGCAAATATATTTCTAGTTGTACAAATAGTGGCGTCTCTTGGTATGGATCTCAAGGCGTTGACAAAATACAAAATTAATGTGCTTCACAGTTAAGCCATATTGTTTTTAAAATCAGGGGAAACTCGTTTGTGAGGCTAAAGAGCATTAAATTTTAGCAGCCTTTCTGTTCGGGGCCATTAAGCACAAAATTTGTACCCAACTTGTGAGCGCTAGCTGGTCACGGAAGGAAAAACGTACAGCTACAACAAATGGACGCGGTGGTATTTCTATACTTAGTCCTACACTTTATAATATAACAAGTAGTTCACTAACAAATATTGAGAACCCGATACCATCAAACTCAATTGGAACGTTCGTTACCAACAACTTCAAACACAAAATAATTTTAGCTTGTGAAACACGTTTTGACAGTAATACAATAACATAAATTTCATTGTTTTGATGATCGTCATGAAGTATTAAGACAACATATTCACATATAATTTATATATTGCCGCGCGGTAATAGTCGAGCGGTCTGGAGAGCCACGTTACGGATCACGCAGTCTCCCGCGTCGGGAGTTCGAAATCTCCCGCGGGCATTGGTGTTCTTGTCGTATTTAGTATAAGTTAGTTCATAAGTAGTTTGTAAGTTTAGGGACTGATGACCCCGCAGTTCAGTCCTATAAACTTTACAAACATATTTGAATTTATATATTAGTGCATTACTTACGGTATTTTGACACTTTGTAGATATGGAACTCTTCCGTTAATAGCTTGCAAAAGGTAATACATCCATGTAAAGTGGTCATCTTGCATGGTTTGTGATCTGGTCTGATATGTAAAAGATCTTGAAAGCTGTTAGTTCAGTAAGTCACTTGATATGGATTAATACCGATTTCATCACTCATTCGAAAAAAAAGTTGATCGTATTTCAGAAAGTGCCACAGAATCCAAAATAGATATTGTCATGAATTATTAAACAACGCTTTTAAAGCTGTCATTTTCACTTCTTTGTTTGTTTATAAAAATAACTGTCATTGTCATTTTGTTTAAATGGTTCTAAAGGTCATGTCTGTTAATTTCATGTCAAAATTAAATATTTGTATGTATTGTTTAGTACATAAATCAAAGATTAAATTTATGATTTTACTGTTTCTATAAAACCAGATTGCACACAGCCTCTTTGTCAGTTGATGTCTGGACGAGGTGCTAGGATCCTGTATTGTTTGCGAACATAGTATCCAAAGAACTTGAGGTCGCAGAGGCTATATACTTGAAAGTGGAAGACCCAAGATGGCACGAAGTGTGCTTTGATTTGTGAGTTTATTTTTGAAAGTGAATAAATTCATAATTCCTGCCTATTACTGAATTTCATTTGTCTGCTTCAAATCTGGCCCTCTGCCTTTGTGGGAATCATATTCAAAGACAACGAGACCAACTGAACTTAGAATTTTTCATCGATGTACTAAGATACTGTGTATTCCGTTACCACATGTATTCTGTCATCTTTGTCGTATTATTACACACACGAGCACAGAATTCTTCGATCTCAAATCTTATGGGTAGTGTGGCGGTACGACCTTTTCTTGCATGGGACTAAATACCAAATATTTTATGTGCCGTGTCAGACTTCAGGATCCGAAAGTCGTCCGCTCGTCAACAAGAAAAATAAATCCAAATAACGTAATCTTCCTGTCTTGTGAAAATTCAACGACAGATCCTTGCGCAGGTATCAGAATCATATGATTCTAGGTTTGCACTTCTTTAAAAACTGTCACTTTGAAATAAATGTTTTAAAGTTCCCTTAAAGATCGAACTGTCAAACAGAAGTACGTAGTTGTGTTGGTTGCTATCGACACAGATATTACAAGTCCTAGTCATTGATGATCGATTGATATATAAGATCGACTGATTAAAATACAAAAAAAAAAAAAAAAAAAAAAAAAAAAAAAAAAAAGTCTTCTTGTTTTACCTGTCAAACAAAATAACTTTACCTAAATGTCTTCTTTCAAATTGTAAAATGGTTTGACAGTAAATAATTCTTCAGCTCCTGTTAATGAATATATTTCTTGTAAAATTTCTTTAAATATCAAACTAATGATCGTTGATACTTGGTTAACTCTCGAGACACAATGACATTTATTGCTCTCACAATACAGATCATGACTCAATGACAGTTATACAAAGACTGATTTTATGGTCTTTCTTATTTTCCACGAAAGTTTCTATAATAATTGTCAATATCCGCGACGATAACCGCAGAGACCAGCATCTTCTTGCCTCGTGGCCGTCGACCCGCGACTTGAAGTGGCCAGATGTTTACTTCTTGAACTCGGCGTCGAAGATGTTGCTCTCGTAGGTTGAATCGCCATCTCAGCACATGAAACACAAGAAACATACGAAAACTCTTTTAATAATCACATAACATAAAACATTTAAATAAAAATCATTTAAAAACATAAAATATAAACATAATCTTCTGCGAAACTGAGCTGACATAAAGTAGTAGTGGAGACAAAACAGGGTAATCCGTCCCACTACAGTAGCAGGGATACTACAACTTGGAAACGTTTATAATGAACAATGAGTTTGCCGAAGAGAAACACGTGTCAGGCCCTTTTAGGGCACTAACGTAGATCGTCACTGTGTAATTAATAAACTAAAACAGACGAAACTGCATGCAGCTTCTGTTGAACCTACCAACTAGGCTGCGTGAAAACTGTTCAGACCAACTAAACTTATATTTTGGATTAACAGGCTTATCAAGAGGCATCAATGTTAGCATTGAATAGGGGATCATGATACTACGATGCAGATTGAACGCTGAAACGTCAAATCCGTGTTTAAATGATAATGATGATGGTGACAGAAAAATTAAAACATTTTTTCTTAACTCTCAGATAATTGGCATGAGCACAATTGTGAGATGTGAGCCTTAATTTTGTTGTGATACATAAATATTCAATTGTTTGTAAACCTGTTGGACCAAAGTGCTATGGTCGTCAGACCCTAAACTTACAAACTACTTAAAGTAAGAACAACACACAAACCCATTCCCCAGGAAGGACAGGAACCTCTGACTGTGAGTAACCGAACGCTCTGCAGCGAGGTGCCTCAGAACACTCGGCCACTCCACCGCGGCTGTTATACATTCAACATAGCTGTTTCACGTATTCCTTCTAATTTCCACATTTTACTTGTTGACTGGTCAGGTTACAGGTGTAAATACAAAGACTTTTAGAAACCTTATTACTGAAGATTACAAAAATATTTATTTTACTAGTTACGGTTTATTTATCTACTATAGCGTCCTCTGGAGAAACGATATTAATAGTAAGTCACGCGTTATTGAATTCTAATGAAAAACATAAGTGGAGTGATGTCAGAGATAAAGTGTTATCAAGGACGTCAATAAACTGTTTTTTACAACAAATAAATTTGAATATCGTCGTCAATGTTATCTCAGCTCTTTGTTCGAGTACTATTTAAACAATTGTACAATGTGCAGTCCGTCTTGTCTTGTCGCTGTACGTGTAATGCCGTATTTTGAAAGGACGATAATATTATAATTTTACAAGAGTCGCTGTTAGATTGTTTTTCTCAACAATAGTACTCAAGGTCTGTTAAATAGCTGTAAAATGTCAGATATGATCTTCAATAGAAATATTAAATAGTATATAATGTTTTTCATAGTAACACCACCCATTCAAATATTTTAAACATTTTCAGGATTTTAGCTCCAGTTGCAACATCTTCAACAATGTTCGCTAACTGCAGTCACTGGCCGCCATTTCATAGTTAATTCTAGTTAATAATTATTAAATGATTCAGGGATGGGTTTTGAAATAAAATAGGACTTTTAAGAATTATTTCTCAGCTTGGTTGACGATCCCTGTCGGCGGTAGAATAAACTGTAATGATTCAGATCTTAATGAAATTTCTATAAGTAGGTCTACGGACTGAATGTATTCACAGAGGTATTTTTTTCTGCATTGTATCGTGAACAGATCTTGAGCTAACAACAATTATAATACTTTATACAAGTTTCCAGTCAAGATAGCGTTATTTATTTATGGATGACCAGTTCACAGACGTCCTCTTCTGATCGCCTATATTTTACAATGTTATATTTTATATGGTTTAACTTTTTTTTACAATGTCATATTTTATATGGTTTAACCTTTTTTTTCTCCTTAGTGACTTTTCTGCAACCACTGTGGACATATGTACTGTAGATCCAACTTCACCATCAATGTTTCCATAACAAATGTAATGAAAAGATATAGGTAAAACCATATGACATTGTAAAATATAGGAAATCAGAAGATGACGTCTGTGAACGTCGAAACTGGTCATCCATAAATAAATAACGCGATCTTGGCTGGAAACTTGTATAAATTGATTCAGATCGCCTCAAAGAACAATGAGTTCCATACGTAATTAGTATACTAATAGGCAATTCTCATACTTAAAATTATTACAGACTGAGTATAGACAGTGATTAGTGAAACCTTTCATTTTACTATACTTCATTATACTGTTGCATCAACTTTTTACGTAATACTCACGTAAACATAAAGCCTTTAATATTTGATTAAAATCAGTTCTTTGGCTAATGCACTCTTTTATAATAAAAAGAATGTCCCCTTCAGTATATAATAGTTCAGCACATTTCAGTACAAGTAAAACTACAGCACAGTTAGTAATATTTTATTTTATTTTTACTTGCTAGGACACCACACCACCCATAATAAGTCATGGTGTGATAGACTTTCTACTCTCTAGCATTGTACAGTCAATTGTGTATATCCTACATAGAAGTCGGCATGATAAACCATTGTACCCAGTCTACTTCTCCCTTTAAAATCATCTAAACACACTTTGTAATGTACTACACTACATACAGAATCTGTTTAACGTCGAGGCCATAAGCAGCTAGATCACTTTGATGATACCGCCTGTAAAGCCCATTCAAGGAGCTCATAGCGGCGTGTTTACAAAACGTATTTCCCTTTGTCAGAGATTGACAGGAACCCAGTCTTAAATGTTTTATTCGGAATGTTTAAATTATTGTAAATCAATAGACTTAACTACCGTGGTTATCAGTCCTTACCAAAACTAAGGATAACACACGCACAAACACACACACACACACACACACACACACACACACACACACACACATAAGGGAGGACTCGAACCTCCGACAGGGAGCAGCCACGCACTCCACAGCAAGGCGCCACAGAGCGCGCAACCATTTCACCGCGGGTTTTGACACTTGCGTTTCATGTAATTTTACATGACGAGAGCTATTTCGCTTTTGTGACATTTCTTTTGCACATAATTTTAAGACACATTTTCGTGGTGTCGAACCATGGTAAGTATTGCCGTTTCGATCAATGCAACGAGTTGGGATCCAAAAGTTAATTATAATATCATCTGATCACGTTATACAAGTACTGATTGCAGAATTACACAGAGGTTGTGAAATTACAACATTAATAATTTAATTTTCTGCACGTGGGAATATTAAAAATTAATGTCATGGTGATATTTTAAATGATAAATCAGACTGTCTTGAGACTGTCTTGAGCAGTTAAACCGGCAACCCACGCGCAGTGGAAATATTCTAGACCTTATAGCCACAAACAGGCCTGACCTTATTAACGATGTCTGTGTAGAGACAGGAATTAGTGATCATGATATCGTCATAGCGTCGATGGTGACCAAAGTTCATAAACCAATCAAGAAGGCTAGGAGCGTGTTTTTGTTGGGAAGAGCCAATAAGCAAATGCTACGATCGCACTTAGAAAATGAATGAGCGTCGTTTAATTCCGGGACTATGGATATAGAGGCATTGTGGACTAAATTTAAGTGCATTGTTAATAAAGGGTTAGAGAAATATGTGCCAGTAAAGGCGATTAAGGATGAAAAGATCCACCGTGGTACAATAATAATGTTAGAAAGCTGCTGAGAAAGCAAAGGCTGTTGCACTCTCGATTAAAAAAAGAACACGTAAATGATGGCAGGCAAAAGTTAGTAGAGATTCGTGCGTCTATAAAAAGATCGATGCGCGAAGCATACAATAATTATCACAGCCATACCTTAGCAAAAGATCTTTCCGAAAACCCGAAAAAATTCTGGTCCTATGTAAAATCGATAAGCCGGTCAAAGCCCACTGTCCAGTCACTCGTTGATCATTCAGGGGCAGTAAAAGAAGAAAGCTGAAGTTCTAAATTTAACCTTTAAGAAATCTTTCACGCAGGAGGACCGCACAGATGTACCATCATTTGATCAACGTACTAATTCCGAAATGGGGGACATAGCAATAGGTATTTCCGGTGTAGAGATGCAGCTGAGAGAGCTAAATACGAAAACGTCTGCTGGTCCGGATGGAATACCAGTTCGGTTTTACAAAGGCTATTCTGCGGCATTGGCTCCCTACTTAGCTTGCATTTATCGCGAAACTTTAATTCAGCGCAAAGTTCCTAGTGATTTGAAAAAAGCGCAGGTGTCCTCTGTTTATAAGAAAGAAAAGAGAACTGACCCACACAATTAGAGGCGAATATCGTTGACATCGGCTTCATGTAGAATTTTGGAGCATATTCTCAGTTCGAATATAGTAAATTTCCTTGAAACGGAAAAGTTTCTTTCCATGAATCAGCACGGGTTTAGGAAACATCGTTCATGTGAAACTCAGCTTGCCCTTTTCTCACATGACATCTTGCGAGCCATGGATGAAGGGCAACAGGCGGATTGTGTTTTTCTCGACTTCAAAAAGGCGTTCGACGCGGTGCCACACTGCAGACTGCTAACGAAGATACGAGCTTATGGAATAGGTTCACAGATTTGTGACTGGCTGGAAGACTTCCTAAGTAATAGAATGCAGTACGTTGTTCTCGACGGCGAGTGCTCATCAGAGACGAGTGTATCGTCAGGCGTGCCCCAGGGGAGTGTGATAGGAAGGCTATTATTTTCTATCTATATAAATGATATGATGGACAGAGTAAGTTGTAATTTGCGGGTGTATGCTGATGATGCTGTGGTGTATAGGAGGGTGTCGTCTTTAACTGACTGTAAGAGCATACAGGATGACTTAGACAAAATTTCTAGTTGGTGCGAAGAATGGCAGCTACCTCTCAATGTAGAAAAATGTACGGTGATGCGCATGAGTAGAAAAAAAAAATCCTATAATGTTCGAATACAGCATTAGTAGTGAGCTTCTTGATGCTGTCGCGTCGTTCAAATATCTAGGCGTAACATTGCAGAGCGATATGAAATCGGAACGAACATGTAAGGACAGTTGTGAGTAAGGCGGACAGCCGACTTCGGTTTATTGGGAGAATTTTGGGAAGATGTACTTCACCTGTAAAGGAGACCGCGTATAAAACGGTTGTACGACCACGTCTTGAGTATTGCTCAAGTTTTTGGAACCCGCAGCAGACCAGGTTAAAGGAAGACATAGAGGCGGTTCAGAGGTGAGCAGCTAGATTTGTTACCGGTAGGTTCGACCAATGCGCGAGTGTCACGGAAATGCTCCGGCAACTCAATTGGGGATCGCTGGAAGAAAGACGACGTCCTTTTCGTGAATTTCTGTTAAGTAAATTTAGAGGGCCGGAATTTGAAGCTGAGTGTAGTACGATCTTGCTGCCACCTACTTACATTTCGCGTAAAGATCACAAAGACAAGATAGAGAAATTAGGGTTCGTGCGGAGGCATATAGGCGTTTTTTTCCCTCGTTCCATTTGGGAGTGGAATAGGAAAGGAAATGCCTAGTAGTGGTACAGTGTACCATCCGCCACGCACCTTACAATTGCGGAGTATGTATGTAGATGTAGATGTAGATCAAATAAAGTCCGCAGCTGCTGTATGATTCTCACCATTTTGTTAACTTCCACTGTCTTAAGAACGTGACATTGAATCCGACATGCACAATTGCACATATGCTAATATTAAAGTTATATTTACTGTAATTTTCATATAAAGTTACAATTTATGAAAAATTTACATACCATTATCTGGTTAAAGACGTCTCGGCCAAGAAAATGCAAACTTATATGAAAATACAGAAAATATTCGAATGTGCCCTTCTTACAAGGAAAGTACTTGGGCTCGAACAAACACATATACATGAAAATCTTACGAGAGATAATGTAAAGATCCCTTATTGTACTAGTGACACTCCCGCATCTGCAAAACTCTGCAGTCGTCCTTTAGAGGCCTCTGCGTGTGCCTTGCCACATGGTATTAGTGTAGAAAATGAATGATTCGCATGCTTTCTCGTATCTGTTATGGTACAGAAATATGAGCATAAGTGAGATACTGTCGCAACACTAACACATAATAATGATAGTAGGAATGATAATGACGAAGAACTCATTGCTAGCGGTAGTGCTGTGGTAAGTGCGGGAAGAGGCGATGGAAGCAGTGGCAGTCAATACCAACAGTCTTCCGAAAAGAAGGTTAAAGTTGCAACTGTGAACACGGCTTTTGATGACAATACGCTAGCGAACATGTTCGTCGATTATTACATAAGTTATAGTTCAGATATCTGCATTATTTATGGCGTCTACAATTACATCTACAGTGCTATGTAGAGCATGATTGCAATGTTTTGCATAAAAACGACACCCACCAGCACATTGAGGTGTACGTAGAGATACTGTAACCAAACGTTCATACATATATGTTTGTTCGAGCCCAAGTACTTCCCTTGTAAGTCGTCATTATAACTCGTATCAAGTAATCACAAATAAATAACCTGAAATTTACAGTTGTGTGTGCAGGGCATGAAAGGACTAACATAATCCATTGACAGAATTCAGTTCTGGAGAAAAAAATCAGTGAATCGCATTTCTCTCAAACGTTGTTTATGGCAGAGGTTTAAATGCTGATCCGCGAATATAATACCGCATTCTTCAGAGGATACGTTTCTCGTGCGAGCTGGAGTTTGCTTGTCGGTACGAGGGCTGGTAAAAAAATATGTTTCGTAAACAAGTCACCTTATTTCTCTAAACAGTCTCTTCTGGGGTAAATGTTCCAGCGATCCTATACGTTTATCATCAAATCGGAGAGGCAGGATCTTCAGCCTGCTGAATACTCATTGATTATAACTATCATTTCCTCGTATGGTAACATTTTCTCAACAACACAAGATTTCAAGTTAGGAGATCGGAAGAAGTCACTTGGGCCTATTTTGATCATTAGAGTCCAATTAATGCATTTTCACCATTGTTATCACTGATCTTTGATGTAGTGCATACTCATGATTAAAAAAGTAATAATAATAATAAACACTTTTTTTCGTCTCATCAATGTTTTCCCTATCCAAGCCAAGTTTGAAACGATTTAACAACAAAACGCAACAGGGACTAGTTATGGTTCTAGTCAATCGTCTCCCACATGATTTCCATCATTTCCATCTTTGTAGAGACAATATAGTACTGTGTCAGTGTTTAAAGATTATAAAAATATCTTCTTTTCTAATTAGGACGACACCTGTTGTACAACTTTTCTCTATTTATTAGTTTCCAGACATGACTGCTGTAATTTTGTGTACAACCACTCACGCACAAACATGTCTACCTGACCCGGTTTTGTACATATTACAAATGATATGAGGAAACGATGTACTAGCTAAACTGACAGGTAGTTGTTTCCGGATGTAATTGCGAAACCCGCTTTTTCTTCATTGTTATTTTTGTATCTTTTACAAATTGCAAACTCAAGACAGACATGTAAACTTTAATGCACTAAGTCGTTGAAACGTCCACGAACTGCATCTTCTAAGATAGTTAGCTGTACGGGTATTTAATTACGAAATATTTGGCATGTTAAAATGTGAAGAACTTTGTCAGGTATTTTTATGAAAATTTAATTTTCAATGCAGCATTGTATTGGAATTAGACATAATTAGTTTACAATTTTTTGTGGTTTACAGACGACTCTGCTAACTGAAGGTCTTTTTTTCCGAACGTGGATAATTTAAATGAAACTTTAATAAAACTTTATTGAACTACGCGCCGATAAACAGACAGAGCAATGCGGAAACGGAAGCGGAATAGCCAGCAATAAGTCAATAGGTCCATTTCCCGTACACCCTCCCTCTCAATGTCAGAAAAAGCACATTGGAAAGCATTTACGATACCTAAATGAGCCACCTGCGGCTGAAACGGAACGTTATTGCTTTCGTTTTTTAATTTAATCTCAAATTACACCCGCGTAATTGAAATACTATGGGGGGCGCATCTGTGCTGGCAGCAATCGTCCTTCTCACACCACATTTTTGTACGTGATGGATGTAATTCAACATTTTCCCTCTAGCTTTTCCCGTTTATTGTGTTTCTTTCTCCTGTTTCATTGTTCTTTATTCTCTTGTTCAGTATTTCGTATCTTTGAAATTTAAGCTATGTAACAATTGCTGGTCTGTAAAGAAGGAAAATATTTGGCAGACATTTTTTTTCACAAAACATGTTTTCAGTGCTGACGTGCTGTAGCTACTTTTTTGCTTCTCTCAAGTTTCTTCCTAAGAGTCAAGTTCAACAGAAAAGTTTCAGTGATCTCATTTAAACTATAATTTGGAAATTGTTTTATTTTAAAGTTTGTGTTACTACGCCTGTTTACTTGGGTTCATCCGGCAGAAGGGTAGGAAAAAAGAGTTTTCTTTAGCGATTTATAGTAATTCGCGATTTTCTGAGTAAAACTACACTACTGGCCGTTAAAGTTGCTACGCCAAGAAGAAATGCAGATGATAAACGGGTATTCATTGGACAAATATATTGTACTAGAACTGACATGTGATTAAATTTTCACCCATTTTGGGTGCATAGATCCTGAGAAATCAGTACCCAGAACAACCACCTCTGGAAGTCATAACTGGCTTGATACGCCTGACCATTGAGTCAAACAGAGCCTCGATGGCGTGTACATGTACAGATGCCCATGCAGCTTCAACACGATACCACAGTTGATCGAGAGTAGTGACTGGCGTACTGTAACGAGCCAGTTGCTCGGCCACCATTGACCAGATGTTATTTAGTTGGTGAGAGATCTGGAGTCTGGGCTGGCCAGGGCAGCAGTCGAACATTTTCTGTAACCAGAAAGGCCCGTACCGGACCTGCAATATGCGGTTGTGCATTATACACCTGAAATGTATGGTTTCGCAGGTATCGAATGAAGGGTAGAATCACGAGTTGTAACACATCTGAAATGTAACGGCTACTGTTCAAAGTGCCGTCGATGCGAACAAGAGGTGACCGAGACGTGTAACCAATGGTACCCAATACCATCAAGACGGGTGATACGTCAGTATTGCGATGACGAATACACGCTTCCAATGTGCGTTCATCGCCAAACACGGATGCGACCACCATGATGCTGTAAACAGAGACTGGATTCACCCTAAAACTTGTCGTTTTGCCATTCGTTCAACCAGGTTCGTCGTTGCGTACACAATCGCAGGCGCTCCTGTCTGTGATGCAGCGTCAAGTGTAACCGCAGCCTTGGTCTCCGAGCTGATAGTCCATGCATCTGCAAACATCGTTGAACTGTTCGTGCAGATGGTTGTTGTCTTGCAAACGTCCCCATCTGTTTGGGATTGAGACCTGGCTGCACCATCCGTTATACAACCAAGCGGATAAAATGCCTTTCATCTGGACTACTAGTGATACGAGGCCGTTGGGATCTAGCACGACGTTCCGTATCGCCCTCCTGAACCCACCGATTCCATATTCTGCTAACGGTCATTGGATCGCGACCAACGCAAGCAGCAATGTCGCGATACGATAAACCGCAATCGCGATAGGCTACAATCTGACCTTTATCAAAGTCGGAAACGTGGTAGTACGCATTTCTCCTCCTTACACGAGACATGACAATAACGTTTCACCAGGCAACAGCTGTTTGTGTATGAGAAATTGGTTGGAAACCTTCCTTATGTCAGCACGTTGTACGTTTCACCACCGGTGCCAATCTTGTGTGAATGCTCTGAAAAGCTAATAATTTCCATGTCACAGCATCTTCTTCCTGTCCGTTAAATTTCGCATCTGTAGCACGTCATCTTCGTGGTGTAGCAATTTTAGTGGCCAGGGTGAGTATAAATTGGCATACTCGGGCTTCGCAGCGCGAATCCTCAGATGCTAGCAATAAAAATATTGTCTGTCACAAAATTTCGTCCTGGGCATATTTCTGGCAGTAAATGAACATCGAAGACTGAGATGGGTGTATGCCACACGTCAGTGCGTTTCAGAATTACACTGGGGGATGTGGGAGGCATCTTGAGGAACAAAGTGAGCATTGAAACCCATGCCCGGAAACGTCATCCAGTGATGCTACAGAGCGTCGAAGTGCTAGAGGGCATTCTAGCGGCAGGAGCTGGTGTCTTTAACTTGGACTCTGCGTAGCGTCGTTGAATGGCATTTCCGGGCACGGGTTTCCATGCTCATTTTGTTCCTCGAGACGCCTAATACGTCCCTTACAAGTTTGTTGGTATAATTATGAAACACACTGACGTATGGAACACACAGCTATCTCAGTCTTTGACGCCCATTTACTGGCGAAAATATGCGCAGGATGAAATTTTGTGGGAGACATATTTCATTGTTGGCATGTGAGGAATCGCGCTGCGTAGCCCGAGTGCGCGAATTTAGATACACCCTGTGAAGGATGAGGCAGCTAAGTCATAGCACTCCTCGTGTCGCCCCAACCGTAATAGACACAAAGATGCCGTTTGAACAGTGAATTGAATGGACAGGGGCTTCTTGAATACATGACATTTCATGTTTGTGCTATTTTTTATTACAGAGATATGAGGCCATCTTCAGATTTTTATGGGGTAATTTTAGCGTAACTTGATGAGCTTAAAAGACTTCAAATATGTGCAACAGTTTTTGAGACACAGATATGTTCCACATTCGTCCTTGGAAGCGGCGTTGTTTGTGTAAGGACGGAGTCGCGACATTTACAGTGTAGTCTACACAACAGGAAAGGTCGTATTGGACAATGCCGCTTGGAAGGGCGAATACGATAGGAGAACAGATCTGTGTCTCAAAGCTATTCGCCTAAATATTATGATATACACATATCTGAAAACGACTTTTCAAGCCCATTATGTTACGCTAAAACGTAACATAGGGTTCCATACAAAAAAAAAAAAAAAAAAAAAAAAAAAAAAAAAAAAAAAAAAAAAAAGCCAATGATGGTCTCGTATCAATGTAGTAAAAAATAGAAGAAACGTGAAATTTGATGCATGCAAGTAGTCCCTGTCCCTGCAGTTCACTGTCCAAACGGCATCTTTGTATCTATTAAGTTTGTGGAGATACAAGGGGTGTTATGACTTAGCTACCTCACCCTGTATTGACTTCAGTGAGAAATTCAATTTGGAATATCATTCCACCGACTTAGCAAAAAAAATGAGAACGTTGTGTGCATTAACCTGACACGGAAGTGCACCCTCATCCCTCTCCCCTAACACACACACACACTCACACACACACACACACACACACACACACACTGCTATTTATCTCTTACCACAATTACAAAAAGTTACCCTCACAAAATTTCGTCCTGCGTATATTTCCGGCAGTAAATGAACGTGTATGACTGAGATAGGTGTGTGTTCCATACGTCAGTGTGTTTCTGAATTACGCCAACAAATGTCTATGGGATGTAGAAACCGTCTTGAGGAAAAAATGAGCATAGAAACCCACGCTTGGAAACACCATTACGAGTAACAAAAAAATGTTCAAATGCTTGTTAAGCTTATGGAACTTAACTGCGGGGTCATCAGTCGCTAAACGTACAAACTACTTATAAAGTAACTTATACTAAAGACAACACAAACATCCATGCCCGAGGGAGAATTCTGATCCCCGACGGGGAACGGCCTCGCGCATCGCAACATAGCGCCTCAATGCACTCGGCCACTCCGCTGCGGCTTACGAGTATCGAAGGTTTTCAGGCACAAGTGAAAATTATAAAATTTGTCTGTCAACTTTTATACCAAATCATCCGTTGCAAAATTGACACCTACAGAGATGCGCCGCTGACCATGGACGTTAATTCTCGTTGCTGTCCTTGCGTTTACTGGTACCAGTCTATTAACCTCTGAATCACCGCGATTTCCTTTACCACTCTTTCAGCATAAAGTACGTCGGATTTCCTCTCTTCTGTTAATTGTTTTTGTCAAAGTTGCACTCTAAAATCTATTGGAGTTTATTATCAGATGCCATAGTAGTTACCTGGTGATAACCAAGCAATCATAATTAATATGAAATAAATCAAAGAAAGTGTCCGCCTCTGATAAAACGAATAATTCAGTTGCGATGTTAGAAAGCTCGTCAATCTGACTGGATTATCGTGCAAGAAGCAGATTCAGAGAAATTAAGAAATTCGCTTCTCGTAATAAATGAAATTTTAAGAGACAAAATTCTTGCACCATCACAGATGTAATTTTTTAAGGATGCTTTCAGGCGGTGGAACAAAAGCGTACCCAATTCTTAATTTACGACAAGAGCAGCTCACTTAATTTACTGCTGAAAGAACTTTAAAGAGATCCGTCGCAGACCCCAGGACGTTCAAGTGTTTGGTTACGTTTTGAAGTAATAACAGCACGCGATGTCTTCTGTTATTCCCCTCCACCTCTCGAACCTAGCTAAAGCGTAATCCTGGAAAGCTGAGAGACTTGGATAAAATATTGTAGATAATGAGAGAATGACCAAAGTTAAAAAGAGAACACGTAATGAAATATTAAAATCCATTAATTAACAGTGAGACAAATGGCCCACTGAATCTTAACGTTCCATGGTAGTGGCTTAGCGTCAAAACATAAGTGAGCCGGCCGCAGTGGCCGAGCGGTCTGCGGCGTGGCAGCCACGGTCTGCACGGCCACTGCGGTCGGGGGTTTAGTAGTTGTATGTTTAGAGACTGATGACCCCGTATTTAAGTCCCATAAGCTATACAAACATTTGAAATTTAGCACAAAACATAAGTGATAGCCGGCCGCGGTGGCCGAGGGGACTGAGGCGCTCCAGTCACGATCTGCACGGCCACTACGGTCGGGGGTTCGAATCCCCCCTCGGGCACGGATATTTGTGCCGTCCTTAGGATAAGCTAGTTCATAAGTAGTTTGGAAGCTTAGGGACTGATGACCCCGTAGTTAAGTCCCATAAACTCTACAAACATTTGAACATTTTTTAGTAAGTGATAAATACTT
The DNA here is from genome assembly GCA_026315105.1 of Locusta migratoria. Lineage (NCBI taxonomy): Eukaryota > Metazoa > Arthropoda > Insecta > Orthoptera > Acrididae > Locusta > Locusta migratoria. The sequence continues at coordinate 151,235,843 of CM048746.1, read as the reverse complement.
ACACATTCAGCTGTCAAAACAGTATTCATGAAATTTCTCGAAGTTTCTCCATAGATCTAAGATACATAGTGTCCATCAAATACGTGTCTTCACATTTAAAGATATTAACATTACTACCTTTGAATCCAAAGTGCGTTCGCCGCACTTAGTAAATTAAAAGGAATAAAGTAGATCAGTTGACATTAATACTGCGAAATCTGCATTAGTGAAGATCTTCTAAACTTACAGCATGAAAATGGGTGATCGCTTTGTATCAATTTCTCAAACAATCTAAAATGGGAAAGTTAAGCCATGACTAAAAAATGTTATTTAGATACTCGATTAAATGTGTAATTAGGACTAAAATTACTCACACGTCACCTCATTGGTCATGACTGAATCAGATATTTTGTGACACTATGATGACAACCTTAACCAAATTTAGTTTTGGGTGGTTGCTAGCCACTTCTTTATATCCCACTACCTCGGCCCCATGCTTGATAACTTCACAATGCACCATTTCTTTTTTTTTTCCCCTTAAGGTCTCCTAACCAACCCCTATTCTCTTCTTCTTTTCTCCCCCCCCCCCCCTCTCTGTAACCTCTTATCTCTGAGTATAACTACCAATCATTCCAAAAACGATAAAACCGCACAACTTGTGACATTACAGATAAAGGGGGAAGCTGATTGTTTCCATGTGACCGGCTAACAGTTTGGACCTAGTGGATGGAATACGGGTCGTTACCTGTTACCCTATCTGCTCGGAAACAGGAAATGGTGGTCTTGGATTAGCGAGGGCGGCTATCCCAGAATGCAAATGAAATACAATATAGCCACACAGATTATTATAAAAATCCATATAAAATCAGGGTACGATCATACAGCAAATATATGAATGGATTCAGAAGACTTGGAAGAATCAAACGTCGTAATTATAATTCCAATACTCCTTACAGATAAAATCCGATAAATTTCAGTACTATAATAATAGTATTTACAGTTATAGATACGTAATGTTTATCAGTAGCAGTTTAAGTAACCACGCTACATATCTTAAAAGACGCACCACGTTATTTCCGTTTTCTTTCAATAAACTTTGTTTTACTCTCTTGTTCTGCTTTTCGTTTATGTAGTAATATTCTTTTTTATAACATAGATTCCACCACAAAAACACAAAACATGAACGCAGCAAAGTGCATTACATTTATTTATATATGTATTATATTAAATTTAATATTATTCTTAGTAACGTTCGTTTCATGTTGTAGATTGCCTCTTAAATATTTCATGGCCACTAAAAAAATACATATGCAGCAGATAATTTATACATATATAATTTTATGTATTTGTGGACAAGAACTGAATATATTTTCATAAAAAGCCATGATAAATTAAATATTAATTGTGTAACTATATTTGAACAGTGAGACGCCACGCTTAATAGCTACCTGAGCAAAGAGCTTCAGTCTCAACCGATTTTTGTGTTGTTGAATATATTTTTTGTTAAATGTGAACAACATTTGTAGGTAGGTGGTCAAAGCATTTAATTCTGACATATTCAAATGTATAATATTTTAAAAGGGAACCTGTATTTTAAAGATGAGGCTTTAGGATGCGCGGAAGGATACAATTTTGGGAGCAGGGAGAGCACGTTTTTTGAACGCTTCGGAAGGGACTCGTAACGTGGACGTGGTGGTGATAGGTTGTCACTGCTGTGTGGTCTGAAGCCGCTTTACGAACTTGTGATTTGAAGAGACAGGTATGTGTGGACTTAGAAAATTTATGGGACTGAGACTGAAAAATTTCATCTTTGGTTGAAAAGAGGTAAACTATGGACGGTAGTAGGGCTGTGGAAGAGTAATAATTCAGCAATTGTGTGATGACAAACTGTGTATTATAACAAAAACTGTAATTAATTGCGAATTAATTTGGAACTGCAATCTTCGATGAACTTCATTAATTTACAAGTGATAATTTGGAATTTTTACTTTTTAATGCGTGTGATACTTATTGTGCCTCTCATGACCAATAATTGGGAAAATATTCAGTTATTTACCCATGTATAAAGTAGAACCACCTCCGCATTTTCATGTCCAAAAAGAGTTAAACTGCAGTTATAAAAAATTACTTTTTGAGTGAAGATCTTCAGAACATTATGTCAGAATCCATTTTGTTGGTTATTCAGATATTTAATTTATGTTTGTTTAAATATATTTTTCGCGTCTCCATCTGCAAATTGACAGACTTGCTAAATTACTGATTAATTATGGATCTTATTTAAACAGTTTGGGTAGCTGTTTAGGGCATAGAAGCTGACATACATAACTCACCCCTATGAACAGACACAACGAGTCATAAACGTTTTACTTACTCTGAGTTATGTATTGCCCAATTCTTAATGGTGAGTACCGATAGGAACATCGCAAACTCATCGTGGGATTTTTTTTATTTTTTATTTTTTTTTTTTATTTGTCCGAGTGTGTACCTAAGAATAAGACACTCTTGATTTGTATCTTATTTGGACAGACTATTTACTAAACGGGGACAAAATGCTGTTACAAGAATTAATCAATTTACTGACAGTTATTTTGCAGTTACCTGCCTGATTAGGCAATAAAATGTTCATAGTATAATTAATAACCTGATTCAAATCTGTTGTAAATATTACTTTCAAACAGCTAGGTACAAACAAGCAGAAAGCGTTAACTTCTGGTCCAATAAAAACACTGTGATCTCTATGGAAAGCAATATGGAGTTCAAGGCACATCAGATCACTTCTTTATTACTTAAATATAGCCGTGAATATGAAGGCGGTGTTTACACTTAATCAAACAACAAAGAATTTTTGGACGTAGGTGCCCTAGTTCAGTCAATTCTGAATTGCACACATAAACTACACCAAATTACCAACCACAAACCCATATTGATTAAAGATTGTATAAATAATTTTACGAAAATTTTATGATAGATTTTCTAAAGATATGCTGGTAACCCTGAAACTGGTATAGTACACTTTTTCACGGTTTTCATTAATTTTTGATCCAGACACTGTAAGTCATGTTTATCATCTATAATAAATACTATTGTTATTAATTTGGCTTTCAGAACATTCGAGAGAAAATGTACTGAATTGAAACAATCAATCATAGTGCACGATTACCAACTGATCAGTACTGAAACTTGAATTATTATTATTTCAATAAATTTACTTTGTTTCTCATTAAATTTGAGATATTAAGTGCAATCTTTGACTAGTAATGAAACAAACTGCAACAGTCTCTTACTACTTGTCAATTATTTACTACAAAAATAAAACTAAGCACTTCAAAATTAATTAGCTCGTTAAGAAAATCATTTAAGTTTTCCTTTGTTCTCATCTAGGACACTCGTACATTTACCCACTTGGATAGGCCTCTGACAAACTAAATGATATGGATAAACAAAGGGTTATCACAAATGTAGTACAATTCACTGATAATTGGAAAAAGTCATTACTTTTTGTCTGATCTATTCGCGCTAAATTCTAAAAGTACATAATCTTGTGAAGTATCCCGTGCTGCGGACGAGTATTTGCATGACTGCACAACTAGAGGCGAATAGTCGTCAATCATGGATCTTGCTGTGTGACACTGTCTTCTCTTTTTGACGATGAATAAATTTACTTTGTGCCCATTAATCAGTGCCGCGATATAATAGTCTACCAGCAGCCGCGCTGATTTCTGGAAACGCTTCATACAATTCCAAGCCTCGGCTTTGCAGCCTTGCTTAATACGTGATCATTAACTGCCTGTGTACACTCAGCTCTCTCGTTAAGCCACGCCATACGTATCTCTGCCTCTTTCTTACGCGCCAAAACTTGGCGCCTTCCACGTCAGCAACGGGGGAGTACCAATGGTTTTACATTACACATATTACATGCTCTGCATTTGGGGCAGACTACAATCTTTTTACATTTATAACAATATATACTATCATCAAAATACCGTAGAATCAAGATACACAAAAATGATTTTTAACTCAACAAATACTACAAATAATTTACGAGACAACACATATACCACGTTTCACGAGAATAATTCACGATTGATACCTCAACGTTTTCACCTAGCGATAACAGCAGAAAAATTTGGTATTAAATAGTTCGAAAAAATTTGTTGGTACATAGATTAACGTTACACCCCTCCCCAAATCAAACACCCATACCCCCTCCCCCTCCGCAAACACACATACACCGCTTTCTTTTACGTAACACTGGTGTTAAATCTTTTATTACCTTTGAAAGCTTTTCTTTTTTTGTATTTATAATACCTGATTTCTATTATTTCAAGCACTTCTAAATTCATCTTTTAAATGTAAGTTACTTCTTTTTTTAATGCCTTCTATTTTATATAATATCCAAGATTTTTCGATGTTTCCTGCTGTCGGCAGCATCACTAGGCCCCATTTTGAATCCACCACTGCATGTACACGCTACACATCTTTCGGAAGACAAAATCCTAATCTTATAAACCATTTTTGCTGCCGTGTTTACATATGAAAGTCAGAAAGCGGATTTGTTGCCCATTTAAATTCGGGGTCTGCAAAACAGCTCTTTCAGTTCTTAATTTATTCAATACATTCGTTGTTTCTCTTCATTTAAATAGACAGATTCATGGACAGTCCAATATTTATAATTCCCCTTCACTGCAGAAAATGCCACTCTGTCGAAACAAGCCGAAAATTATTCGTAAGAACAGGAAATCTGCAATCCTAGAACGTTTAATAGATGGTTATGTTTACAGGGACACTAAAATCGATTGTTTAATTGGAAAACAGTTTCACAATAGGTGATTTCCATAGTCGATTTCCAATGTTTACATGTCCACCCTAAAGTGGAATTGGAAAATTCGTTTACGAAATCCAGTTGTGGTAACCCATGTAAACGTGAAGTATGCCTGCTTCTCAACTCACAGACAGACCGATACGTTTTAGGCCACAATGCAATCGTCTACTTACCGCGCAACGTACTCATCATGCTGCTGTAAGTTCGTATTGTAACTTTGTCCTACGCGGATTTATAACTCTTTTTTCATACACAGGTTTCAGTTCCATTCCAGGGCGTTTTAAAGGCAATTACGTATGCGATTTGCTTAAATACCACTATTTTAAAACATTTTAATAATACCCAATGCGTTTTTCTCAATTTAAGCCAAGTGATTAATTTTATTCCATATAATAACTCATTTACTCGAGTATACAGAGTATCATTTTTTATTCAAGGGTTTTCCTTGCCGTTTCAGTTTTTTAACAAATTGACACAAGGGATCAGACGTTTTAATTTCAAAATTTTGAATTATTTAATATGGACTAATGCAGCCTCCTCAATTTTACTGCAAGCGGTGTATTTCACTCCTTTCAATTTGCTTACTAGGTAGGTACTCGAGAATATTAAGGATATCTTTATGTAACAGCCATTGTATATTATTCAGATATACATTACTCTAATGATACATTACTCTAATGATGCGCTACGAGTTTGAAACGCATTGCTGTTCAATAAATTTTAATAATTGCAATGAAGTGTTTTTGTACCATGTTATGCCCACAGCAATAGATAGAAAGCTATTGGATGCAAACGTAGCAGTTTGCAACCAACACCATTCTTCCCTGTTTGGTTTTCATATAGCCATGGACAAGTCACGTTGTGACATGCATTGAAGTTCTCTACATCAGAACCTTTTACTTCTCAAATTCGGCCATCTTTGCTTCCGTTTCTTCCAGTTCTCTAACCAAACTATGCTGTACTGGCCAAACACAGCTCACACGTATTGGGCTATGAGCTGCTATGTTCAAGTAATATGGCTGGATGTAGTATCGAACCGTTCATCTCTGCTTTCATGTACTGCAAGTACAATAGCTTGAAATATTACCGAGTATCATACAGTGAAACATTCTACGCGCAAGCTATAATTTGCGAAACAATAATGAAATATAAAATAACGATAAATGATTAATAAATAAAAGAAGCTTTATTCTAACGTTTGCTAATGATGTAGGCAAAGCCAGATAACTTAGTTGAATAACATTAATAATGCAGTAAACAGATTTTCTCGCATGAAATCTTTAGTGGTTCAACTACTGCATTTCAGTATCTGAGTGGCCATCTTCAGTGCTAGAAAAGAATCCCTGTGGGCCCACATAAACTACCAAAGTGAATCTTAACATGGAAATATAACTGTATACCGTCAGTGTAAAAGTCGACCACTGTACGAAACAAGAGCCTTATCACTAAAATTAGCAAATAAGGTCTGTGTGAACTACCGGTTACTCCCCGCTACAAAACCTTGTTCCCTGCCAAAACTGAGAACTGACTTGTTTCAAATTACTTCAATAACAGAAAGTTAATACTACAGCTAATACATAGCAGCTCACACGTTATTACACACAGACATTAATAAGCAAGGCCACTACGGTCGGGGGTTCGAATCCCTCCTCGGGCATGGATATTTGTGCCGTCCTTAGTTGTAAGTAGTTCATAAGTAGTTTGTAAGTTTAGGGACTGATGACCCCGTAGTTAAGTCCCATAGACCCTACAAACATTTGAACATTTTTAATAAGCAAGGCACCACAAAGTTATCTTAGAAAGGTGGCTAAGAAAACATTTATGGAGCAACGGAATTCAGACATAAGAAAATTACTTCTGAGCTAGTTCTCAGCATTTGTGGAGAACAATATTAAATAAAAGAGAGAAGGCAACTTACGGATTATGCTGAACTTAAACTTGTTTATTCAGGTAGAAAACAAGCAAAATGGAGAACCAATTTTGTTAATACAATAGAAATGCATCTCTTACATGGATTAATGCTACGGTGCCCAGCCAAAATTATACATGATTTAACGCTACAGGGGGGATGGATTCACAAACAACACTCATTCGCTCACACACACGCAATGCCACAGTGAAACTCACCAAAATTAGCGTGCTGAGGCGAGGCGAAAGCAGGCGCCGTTATCGTATTGAAATTCAGCAAGTCTGAGGTAGCACAAAACACAATATACAAAAACACTTTGAAGCTGGCTCTGGTCCGTCGTGCCTGTTTTGAGATGGTGCGTGTGTATAGCCAAGTTTAATTACATCTGAATTGAACCGCGAGCAAACACGCTAACGGCGACACACGGCTACGTTATATGAACACACTCCACTGAAGGTGAAGTGGTTGTAAATCGGATGCATTATACAAATCATTGTGGCTTCTTAAGTTGCAGTCTGTTAGAAATCGCTCTACGTACTGGTTTTATATGAGAAGTGGCGTGAATTCAGGCGACTACCTGCAAACGCCGGAAATCGGAACTCGGACCCACGTGGTTCCGAAAACCGATAAAATTGAATAAATTCAGTTTCCGAAAAATAAAGAAAATTAACTACAGTATGCAACCCATAGATAGAATTATATAAGGCAGCGAACGAAACACAGCTACACGCGATAGGGGACGATTACAGAGACAGGTGACGTCCAGTCTCCAAAACTCGTAAAAGTGAAATAATCAGAAAGTCGGAAAAATAAGAATAAGAACTACGGCATGCAACCCCTAGAAATGTTTAGAATTACATGAAAGAAGCGAAAGAAATGCAGCTACATGCGATAGAGTCGCTTACAGAGACGGATGAAGTCTAGTCTCCAAAACTCGTAAACGTTAAATAATCACAAAAGTCGGAAAAATAAGAGTAAGAATCACAGCATGCAACCCATAGAAATGTTTAGAATTACATAAGGAAGCTATTGAAGTAGGTTGTACAAGGCTCAGAGAGAATTACTGACACAGACAGAGTGCATACTACAAGTTGGAGAAGAAACAGCAAAATTAAAATAGGCGGAGTGAGAAGATCGCGAAATATTAGTGGAATTCAGAAGGATACACGCATAGTTACTTGCCTGTTTGGCATGGAACAAACAAGAGTGGAAGCTGAAGGCTTTGTTCTATGAACCATCCACGTGGAACACATATCACTCACGGAAGGAAACGTTGAGAAGATTTTTACATGCACTGTACAAAAATGAACATATCACCTATTAGAAATCGGGCCCCACAAAGCTAGAAAGTATTTACACAGAGTTCATACACCGCCAAATGATCACAAAAGGTATTAACAAACCAGGCCGTTATCAAACTGCAACTAGAATCACACGTACCGCGTTTATCTGTTGGAAAAACCCTGAATTGAAAAACTAGAACACATGTCTGCGCACGATCGGTGAAAACATTCCGAAAAATGATTCCAGGTTCAAGAGTCTAAGTTAAACAAGGCAGGCGACGAAACGCTACCATCTCCAAACACAAGAGCAGAACCAACCTTACCTCACCAGAAGACCAGCACAGAATGAACAGTCGAGCGGCCACGGGGCGCGAAAAGCTACCGGAAGCTAGAAAACCCAAGAAACAGCTGTGGTGGGGACGGAGAGTGAGACTCGCGCTACAGAGGGCTCGCCGACTAGCTTGTAACCAAAGGGTGGAGAAACCTCTCGCACATCCACTTAAAAGTAAAACAACTCCACATTCTCACAGGGACAGTGGTGTAGCGGAGAAACCGTATTTATGCCACATTAATTAATATAATAATAAATTATTAACATAACAAAATAAAAAAAACCTAGCAATGTTAACTAATATTTTGACACATGAAATAAAAATGCTATTCCTCAAGCCTTGAAAAGTGTGGGGTTCAAGTTTTAACAAAACGATAATCAAGCGACATTAAATAAATTATAACTTTAAAGAAATATACTAAAAATATATGGAAGACGACAGACGGTCGTCTTTCAAGCGTCATGTTACTAGTACTATACTAGTACGCTGACTGTATACAGTTATATTTCCATGTTAAGATGTAATTTGCTAGTTTATGTGGGCCCACAGGGCTTCTTTCCTAGCACTCAGTGACCAAAATGGAAATGCAATATTACAAGCAATATAGATTTAATGCGACCAAAGCTGTTTCCTCCATTATTACTGTTATTAATGTGGTCGTTCTGCACGTGGTGTTCCAGATGCAGTCGTCTCTATGTTAGATGAATACCCTACGCGTCGACCCTCTTACTGTTGATGCACTGAACTGACAGTCATTACAAAGTATCTACTTTCAAACAATATAATTTTTTGAATAAATACTAATAAATATCGTAATATATTTGAAAAAATTAATATCTAATGCTAGTTTTCACTCTTTTAAAACGTACATGATGGCAAAACCGCCGGATATAGTATTCCTGTTTTAAGTGACATAAAACATCAGCCCTCCAATACGAACACTGTTCCAAGACTTAGCAATATGGCGGAGGCAGGCTTCACCTTTTCAGCTTAAGGGCCTCTCCCTGTAATTATGACCTCCTTGCAAAGAAACGTATGTATGAATTATGTCTGTGGCTGAGTGGTCGATTCTCGCGGAAATAACTAGGCGTTAATATGGGTTGTGCGGTGACAATGTATTTTTAAGTTTATTAAATTAAGTGCCGGATTCTATGATTTATCTGTGGTGAAGTCACTATCTCTATTAATTAAAATCATTCCAAACACAAATTCTGCAGCTTCTTTTACCACTGAATCCCAAAAAGGTTTAAGTAGCGGCAAAAATTTCGACTTTTTCATACATCACACGGCTTCTCTTGTGAATACACTGCTGTACCACCGCCGATTTATTTGGTTGTAAGAGCGGGTTGCACCGGCAATGATTGGCGCATATTTCATTGACTGTTCGTGTCGTCTTCCCAATGTATGAAGGAGACAACAGTCACAAGGTATCCTATAAACCCCAGCCATCCGATTCGAGGAGTGCTGCCGTCTTTGGGGTGGGGGGGGGGGGGAGAGGGGGAGGATGAAAAATAGCCTTCATTTTGCTGAATATCCGTCCCATATTTCACGACAGACTACCCACATGTGGCAAGAAAGCCAGAAATTTCAGTGTCTTCTTCTGCATTACTAGTGCCTGCCGTTGGTTTCTTTCGTAAAAACCTTCTGCTGTTGATATATGCGTTGGCTTCAAAACCTCTCTGAAAGTGTAGCAGCGTGTCTTGCTGATTGCCAAGTTGGAGTGATCGAACATTCTATGGCGCCTAGATGTGGAGGTTCGAGTCCTCCTTCGGGCATGGGTGTATTTTTTGTCCTTGGCATAAGTTAGTTTAAGTAGTTTGTAAGCCGAGGGACTGATGACCAGAGTAGTTAAGTCCCATAGATTTACAAACATGTGAACATTTTTTGTCCTGCAGATTACCCCATCATAAACGATGTGTGGTCTGTGAATCAGTGTTCTGAGCACACTCTTTGTCTAGGAAGGACCGCGGCAACTATTTGCACGTACGTTTCTATAGGTGTCCCATACATCGAATGTCCCAAGGTGCCATTATCTTTGTGTTGTATAATAATATAAAACTCTGGAAGTCTGGAAGCCATCCGCCTTTTTCAATTTTCCTTGTAAACTGGATTTGTTTGTAGAAGGAATTGAAATGGTTTAACAATTCTTGTAACTTATATTCAATTCGAAGCTACTCTACAAATGATTCGTCAATATACCTCCAAATTATTGTGGGCTTCAGCCTATGTTCCCACCCCTTCTCTTCAATTCCTCCATCAACACATTGGCTACCAAGGTCGACAAAGGACTACCCATGACGACACCGTCAGACTGTTCCAAAAAAAAAAAAAAAAAAAAAAAAAAAAAAATTATGGAGGCCACAGAAAGTTTGTACAAAGCTGAAATCTCTTTATCTACATATAAACTCTGTAAATCTCACGGCACGGCAGAGAGCATAGAACCTTTTTTTCTGATTTTTTCTACCGTTCCTTCGCTAATAGCGCGCGGGTGAATGAAACACGTAAATATTTCAGTCTTCTCTCTGATTTCTCTTATTTTATTTTGAAAATGATGCCTCCCTTTGTAAATGCGTGCTAACAAAGGAATTTCGAATTCGCAAGAGAAAGTTGCTGACAGAAATTTCGCAAAAAATATCGCCGCAACGAATAACGCCTTTCTTTATACGATTTCCACCCCAACTCGTGCAGTATTTCCTTACACTCTCTCCAGTACATCGCGATAATACAAACCGAGCTACCCTTCTTTGAACTTCTTTTATCTTCCATTAGTCCCTCCTGGTGAGATCCCATAATGCACAGCAATACTAGAATATAGGACGCACAAATGTAGTGCAGACAGTATCTTTAGTAGCATCATTGCATCGTCCAAGTGTCCTACCAATTAAACGTAGCCTTTGGATCACCTTCCCTACAATATTTTGCATGTATTCTTTCCTATTTAAATGGTTATTAATTGATATTGCCAGTTCAATTTACGGCTGCTGGGCCGAAGTCACTGAAAAGTTTTACAAAGACCGCAGCCGGAACGGTGACAGCGAAAGGAGAAAACAAATGCTGGAATCACTAAACCAGAAACGCCAACAGAGACGGGAAACTTTAACATGAGAAATGAAATTTATCCAATCCAGCATGGTCACTATTAAGGAAATTGGGCTCTGCTTCCTCCAAAACCACCAGAGCATAACAGATAGCACAGCACATAAAACATAGAGAAGAAAATGTTCCTCTGGACCAAACAACTGCTGCTAAAGTAAATAAAGAGGTGGATGAAACGGACAAAAATCTGCAACCTTATCCATGTCAAAGCCCTTTACAGAGAATGAAATAACAGAAGCAATTAGGAGCCTCAAAATTAGGAAAGCCGCTGGCATGGAAGGGATCTTTTCAGAATTCGTCAAACACCTTGGCAAGAGTAAATTAAACTGGTTAAGACAATTCTACAACGATATACTCAGCACTGGTAAGCTCCCACAGTAGTTCAAAACAGCTCACACAATAGCAATACTCAAACCAGGTAAACCTGCCGAATAGCCATCTAGTTATCGCCCAATAGCATTACTCAGCATAAGCTTCAAATTGCTGGAACAACTCATATACAATCGTATCTACAAGGCTATAGATGAAGTGATGTCACCATTCCAGGCAGGCTTCCGCAGAAGTCGCAGCTGTTGCGAACAGGTACTGGCTCTGACATCATACATAGACGCTGGCTTTCAAAGAGGAGTGAAAACACCAGTCGCATTTATAGACTTAACAACTACCCATTATACTGCGTGGCTGGATCGACTCATTCTAAAACGCAAGAAAGTGATCCCATGCCTTCGACTCATGACTCTCCAAAAAACATGTTTTCCAACCGCAGTTTTTAAGTAACAAGTGGAATGGACATATGTAAATCCCTTAAGATCAAGAATAGATTACCTCAAGGCTCAGTATTGGCACCATTACTGTTGAAGCGATATGCCTCACACAGTGAGCCAAAAATTGTGATACGGTGATGATCTGTCATAGTAGTGCAAAGTAAATCTGTCGAAGAAGGTGCAAAGACTATTACGGATGACCTTGAAGTACATAGAAAATACTACAGAAGGTAGCGTTTGTGCCCAAATCCGTCTAAGACTGTGTTTTTCACCTCAGCAATAATATACCCAATCAACAACTGTACGTGTTATTTAACCAACAGAGAGTGAAACAGAACTTCCATCGAAAGGATATGGGCGTTACCCTTGATAGGTCCCTCACTTATAAAGAACACCTTTAAAATGTTGGCCAGAAACTAAAAAACACGTAATAATATTATTAGAAAATTGGCGGGAAGTTCTCGGGGCGCAGTTGTATCCACACTGCGAGCAGCAGAAACATCGATAGTCTACACCACTGCCGAATCCTGTGGCTCCGGTCTGGAAGAGAAGCTACCAAACCTAAAAGGTATACGTGCAGTTCCACGAAACCATGCGGATAATCACCAGCACATTCAAGTATACTCCAACACCGTGACTCTCCGTCATCGCTAATACAGCTCCACCAAAATTAAGTCAAGAAGCATCTGTTAAAAAATGGGAGAAAATAGTAAAAAACAATTAAGAAAAATGTTTACCTAAGCAGGAATTTATAGAAAATTTGCCAAATTGTTGTTGTTGTTATGGTCTTCAGTCAGGAGACTGCTTTGATGCAGCTCTCCACCCTACTCTATCCTGAGCAAGCCTCTTCATCTCCTCATAAGAACGGCAACCTACAAAAATTACTATATTCTTCTCTTGGTCCCCCTCTGCGATTTTTACCCCACGCACTTCCCTCCTTGATGTCTAAGAATGCATCCTACCAATCGATCCCTTCTTTTGGTCAAGGTACAACAGAAATTCCTTTTCTCCCCAATTCTGTTCAGTACCTCCTCATTAGTTACGCGATCCACCCACATAATCTTCAGCATTCTTTTATAACACCACATTTCAAAATCCTCTAACCTGTCTGCACTGTTTATCGTCCAGGTTTCACTCCCATACAAGGCAATACTCCTCACAAATGCCTTCAGAAAGGACTTCCTTATGCTTCAATTAATATTCGATGTCAAAAAATTTCTCTTTTTCAAAAACGCTTTTCTTCCCATTGCCATTCTGCATTTTATATCCTCTGTACTGCGACCGTCATATGTTATTTTACTCATTTACCACTTTTATTGATTCGCTACCAAATTTAATTCCTTTAGCATCGCCTGATTTTCTAAGACCGCATTTCATTACCCTTGTTTTGCTCTTGTTAACATTCATCTTATACGCTCCTTTCAACACACTGTCCATTCCGTTCAATTGCTCCTCCAGGTCCTTTGCTGTCTCTGACAGCATTACAATGTCATCAGCAAAATGCAAGGTTTTTATTTCTACACCCTGAACTTCATTTCCTTCTCCAAATTTCTCCTTGTTTTCCTTTATAGCTTTTCATTGTACAAATTTAATATCATTGGAGAAAGGCTACAACCCTGTCTTACACCCTTCCCAAACTCTGCTTCCCTTTCATACCCTTCAACTCTGATAATTGCTGTCTGGTTTTTGTACAAGTTGTAAATAACCTTCCGTTCCCTACATTTTACTCCTTCTGATTTAAGAAGTTGAAAGAATGTATTCCAATCAACATTGTCAAAAGCTTTCTCCAAATCTAAAAAAGCTAGATATGTAGGTTTGTCTTTCCTTAATCTAAGAGGAGGCGTAAAGTGAGGATTGCCTCCCTTGTTCCTATACTTCTCCTGAATCCAAACTCGTCTTCCCCTAGGTCGGCTTCTACCAGTTTTTCCATCCATCTGCAAATAATTAGTGTTAAAATTTTGCAGTCATGACTTATCAAACTGATGGGTCTGTAATTTTCAAAACTGTCTGCACCTAATTTCTTTGGAATGGGGATTATTAAAGTTTTCTTAAAGGCTGAGGGTATGTCACATGTCTCATACATCTTACGTACCAAGTGAAATAGTTTCGTCATGGCTGGCTCTCCCAGAAACTGCAGTAGTTCTGAGGGAATGTCGTCCACTGCAGGGGCCTTCTTTCCACTTAGGTCTTTAAGAGCTCTGTCAAAGTCTTCTCTTAGTATAGTATCTCCTATTTCATCTACATCCTCTTCCCTTCCTTGTCAAATGACTGTTTGAAATCACGAAAGCCGATATGGAATAAGTGCTATATAAGAGGAGAGAGAGGTCACCTTCAAACTAAAAGAGAACTGGTAAAAGGATTGGGAGATTTCAGTCAGTAATCATCACCTCATAAGCGACCCCTCAAAAGAACAAAAAGCAACTTCACAAAAAAAAAGAGTGGACTAAGCTCAATCCTCAATGGCCATACTAGATGTAAGGCCATGCTTTATAAGTGGGGACTCGTGGACAGCCCAAGTTGCGATTGTGGCGCACCTGAGCAGACGATGGACCACATCGCAAAAGTGTGCCCGAGAAGAAAATGAAGTGGCTCTGCTAAAGACTTTATAGAAACTACAACTCAGGCTATGAAGTGGATTAAAGATCTGGACATTGATGTGTAGCCAGAAGCTTGTCTCGCATGATACATGTCCTAATTCCACGTGTTATGTACTGAAAAAATATATATTCTTATTCTATGTGTAATTATATCTGTATATATGCTGCTGTCATATTCCATACGATAAATAAATAACTAACTTTACGGCCTGGTAGATTTGAGTGATTTATGATGTAAATGAACTTTAATGGATTTCTTTTATGCTCATATGGATGACTCCACACATATCATGGTCAATTGAAAATGTTTGCACCGAGGAGATATCTTACCTAAATCATTTTGCATTTGATCTTCTGGTGCTTTTACTAACCAATAAATGACATTATCATCGGCGAATAGTCTAAGGTGCTCGCCCTAAATCAAGAAAAGGAACAGTAGGGAGCCCTATAACACTTCCCTGCGGATCGCCAGATATCCCTTCTGTTTCACTCGATAATTTCTCTTCAGTTACAACGTAATGTGTCTTTTCTGAAGGAAAATCACAAATCCAATCATACAACTATGGCGCTAAGCATGCACTTTCATTAGAAAATGTTCTTGTTGTCCAGTGTCAAAAGCCTTCCAGGAAATCTAGATATTCGGAATCGATTTGAGAAGCCTTGTCGATAGCACTCATCACTTCATGTGAGTAAAGATCTAGCTGTGTTTCATAAGAACGATACTTTCTGAATCCATGTTTATCCAGGCCATAAATCGCTAAAATCAAATGTTTGTAAATCTATCGGACCAAACTGTGTGGTCATCAGTCCGTAGCTTACAAACTACTTAAACTAAAGGAAACTAACCTAAGAATAACACACACACTCTTGCCCTCCGACGGCGAGCAACCGTGCGCTAGCGTAGCGCCTTAGACCGCTCAGCTACTCCACCGGCGGCAAATAGATCGCTGATCTTGTCAATAAATGATCACAAGGCGATTATATTGAAACTGACAAACAGATCAGAAGTGTCCAGGTTCACTTATTTTAGTTTGGCAATGAATGTTCGTAGAGTTGCGTATGTGATGAGCACATTTCCCCACAACGCTAAGAGTTCGACCCATATTTTTTTTAGATCCAATGTTACTCACTATTGGGTGCAGCGGATCAACCTTCTGATGTAACTTTGGAAGTCCATATAGCCTCGCAGGAACTGCACTACTTGGTTTTGATCTACCTACAGCTTCTGGTACGAAGGTAGAGGCGTTCAGAAGCGAGGTAGTGTTCGTCACCACCTGCCTCATACCGTCTTTAGTAATCATTGGATATCTGCTGCCGGCCGCGGTGGCCGAGACGACTGAGGCGCTCCAGTCACGGTCTGCACGGCCACTACGGTCGGGGGTTCGAATCCCCCCTCGGGCATGGTTATTTGTGCCGTCCTTAGTATAAGGTAGTTGATAAGTAGTTTGTAAGTTTAGGGACTGATGACCCCGTAGTCAAGTCCCATAAGCTATACAAACGTTTGAACGTTTTTGGATATCTGCTATCACTTTGCACTATTATCATGACAGTCGTGACTTTAAATCAGTGGCGTACTTTTATCAGACAGAAAAAATTCAAGTATCCAGTCTTAAGCAAGGAACACCAGTGACGGAAAGAACCACGACTTTTCACACTTGCTACAGCGCTAGTTTAACTCTTAATGCCAACAAATTTTGCTGCTGAAAATTATTTAAACTTTTAATGGGCAGCCCTCAGTCGCAAAGTACTAAAATAATCATAACCAGGTTTCAGTGCCGCTATGGGCACCTTCTTCAGACGAAGATGAATATGTTAAAACAACATGTCAAATCTAAAATAATACAAAAAATATCTGACAAAATCAGATAGTCAGATAACTCCGACGACGTTAGCAGCGGAGACATTGCAGCCCCTAGTGACTGTTCCGCCTGTCTACAGTGATTTACTTTTTAGGTATGACTATCTGATTATGTCAGATATTTTTGTATTATTTTAGATTTTGACATGTAGTTTCAACATATTCATCTTCGTCTGACTAAGGTGCCCATAGCGGCATTGAAACCTATTTACGATTATTTTCGTACTTTGCGACTGCGGGCTGCCCCTTAAAGTTTAATTGTATTGTAACAGTCGCTGATTCACAGCCATGCATAAAACTGCTGAAAATTATGTAATGATACGGATGAGCTAGTTGGTGGTATTTACATTTGCACACTTGTTTCGATCGGCTACTGGAGGTGAAAAGTTTTGTAGTTTAAGCACAGTGACAAACCGTAGCCCCTGACCCATCCCCCGACCACTTTCCACGTTGCGTGGAAACGGGTGTGCGTTCAGCGCGTCTGCCTGCACAGTGCTCGCCACTTGTCACCACTGTGCCGCCTCTCCTCCCACCATGCTGAGCGCGAGGCTCCCATCACAGAAATGAGCTTCGGCAGAACGAGTGGCGAGAATCGTGAAAGCCCCTGAATGGAAAAGCCTGGCTGATTTCCTTGGGGGCGCTGACGGCAACGCCCTCTAAAGAAATCGCTCTTAATCTCTGGCCTCTTGCCCGTGCAGACCGCTCCGCACAAGTAATTATCTTACTAATGCTGATTTAAAACATTTCCCTAATTGTCTCCACCCAATCCAATCACCTTGCAGAAATTTTTTGCGGAAATTTTGCCTGCAGCGTTTGCAGCTCGTACGAAAACAATTTTCGAGTGCGTCGTGAGTACATGTTTTAATTTTCCGTCAGAAAAAATGTACACGTCGCGGAACATCGGTGGACTGTGATTTTTCGTTTTTGCTGTGAAAGGTGTTTCCTGGAAATTCAGCAAAATTTTTGTTACTTTATCACGGAACATATTAGTTAGATGTAAAAGAAGAATGCGTTTTAAAGTGAGTGTAGAAAACATTTATTCTCGAAGTACATTTATTGCCGAAAACTCTTCATAGTACACTGTTAATAGAAAGAAAGCGCAGGAACATAATATGCCAACATAAGCGAAACTCATTTACCTGAAATATTGAACACGCTCTGCTTCAGTCCGCCGTCGCATTGCTGAGGTACCTCTAGACAACAGTGTCCTGTTACACACTGTTTCACATTACTTCCTCAAAAACAATATCATTAATCCTATCAACATCTTTCCGCTTCGTAACACGATTCTAACGATGTCGCTTTCGTACACAGATGTCCACTTCGTATCTAATTGCCTCTAGAGTTAATTTCATCAGCCAGCTATTTCATTTATATTGTCGCGTTGAAATGGAAGCAGGCTTGACTTCAAAGGCAGGGTTGTCAACTGAACACGGCACTTATACTGAAGCAGTTTTACTGCGAACCAAAACATACACGTACCTCTGCCTCTCGGGTAGAGTGCTAGGCTATTTATACACAGAAAGAAAGTAGCAGAAATTAGAAGAATAGTTAACATAAGAAACATGTAGAACATTCTGGAAATGATAAATACAGAGAAATAAATTGTTGCCGGTGGACGGGATTGAACCGATGACCTCTACCACGGCTATCCATTGCGCCATGCCGGCAGTCGGATAACTTGCGGTCTTGCGGCAATATCTTGAAGACCAGGGGCACTAGTAAACAACCTTAGGGTATGTCGAACTCTGTGACACTGTTCCTGAATTAAGGATGAGACACTGAAGTTCACTGCCTGCTGAATGAACTATACAATACAATTTTACATTGCAACGTTGACATGTCGTTAGTTACGTATTTTACAACCCTAATTTACCATACGTTTTATTTATGCTTTTGGTCCATAGTACTTCCTCCGAAAATGTAGAAGCCAGAAAATTTTCAGTATAAACGATTTCTTTCACAGTGTTGTATTGTATGCATATTTTTTTTAATTTTTTAAACGTAGTGGAGATACACTTACTAGAATAAGTACTGTTCAATCTGCAGGAAGGTCTATTTTTTTCTATTAGTCACAACGGCACATAATACAATCACAAAATTCACTCATTCGAGTCGCGTGTGATTCATATTTTTATTGTCTCCTGGTCACAGTATTTCTGCTATATAACTCCATCCTATCATGATACGAATCCGGTTACGTACCTAGCAAGCATGATCGGTGGTTGCATGTTACAGACTCTTACGAAACAAACGACAGCGATAGCAAGGAAATGTACATTTAATGTAATAGAATGTATATTAGTAACTTAATGTTTTTTATAAGATAGTGCACATTAGTACCTATATTTTTTGGTACTACACTGCAAATTAGTCACAGATAGAATCTAATTTTATCGAGTCACCGACGTTGATAACTTTACAAACGATGATTCACTCCACATTGTCATGGAACAAATCTTTATTATTTACTGAAAAAAACTGTAGATATGTGAAACGCCGGTGTTATAGATATGATAGCCTAGTTATTTCTAATGATGGAGGAGTCATACACTACTCACTTTATTGTTGGCAAACAGTAACACTGTCTGTTACATATTCGTGATCGTAAGATCACTTCTGTCGTCTACTTTTTGAGTTTAGATTAGTGTTAATGGATCCAGATGAAGTCGGGGTTTGAGTTTGAAGTTGTATAACATCGTTAAGTTAGTTTAAGTAGTTTGTAAGTCTAGGGCATTATGACCAGAGTAGTTTGGTTCATTAGATTTAAAATGTTTGTAAATTGGGATCCAAACGTAAACAACAAACATCAGAGGAAGCTTTTCAAATGACAATACTTGAAATTAGTTCGGATGTAATGATGAATACAAAGCTTTCTCCGAAAATAAGGACTTTCGTTTTTGGTGACTTTCCGCGCCAAATATCGTTCGTGTATTGAACCTTCATATTTCCTTTGCAGGTGGTTTCGTTTATCTCCGTTTTGCGCCTGCAGACGAATGTTCGAAAAGATCTGATATGGACGCGCGTATAAAATACCTGATTGAATTTCTTACTTCTGAGGAAATTGCGTCAACTGAAATGCATTAGCGTGTCTAAAGGTGTACGGAGACGATACAACAGACGTGAGGAATGTGAGGCGATGGTTACGGCATTTTCAAGGTGGTTAAAAGGGTGTGCTTGACAGGCCGTGGTGAAAGCTGTCATTCAGTTAAGAGCGTTTTGAAAAACTCGTCCGTGCTGATCGGCGGATAACGAACATAGAATTGCGTGCAAACCATATGCCGGCTGTAAATCCTTGAAAACAATGTTGCAAACAACTATATTATCACAAAGTTTGTACGAGATAAGTCCCGTGCATGCTTACAGAGGAAGAAAAAACACACCAATAGATATTTAAAGGGACTAACTGCACCAGTATAAAGCTGAAAGTGACACTTTTCTCAATAGCATCGTCACTGGAGATACACTTGGATTCTGTTGTCAAAGACGTGAGGGAAGGATTACCGTCAACTGGTTTCGATTTCGACAAATTTGACATGCAGGCACTTGTTGAAAGCTGGAAAAAGTGCATAACGAATGGTGATGGAAACATGACAGCCTGCAAAATACTGCTCTGTTTTGATCCGCTTTTATAGTTTCCGTGAATTAAACTAGGAGGCTTTACTTTCGGAACGACTCTCATATTTAAAGGTTAATTACCTGAAGATGTTACTCATTTAAATAGTGAGTACTGAACTAACAACGTATGAGATACTTTTTAAAACTCATGTTGTACACCCTAACACTGTCATACGAAAAGTATACAATGGCCTCTGTGACCCTTAGTTATTTGCGATAGAAACTTCCTTAATATAAAATATTTTGTAATGACTTTGTCTGTTTATATTGTAGGGAGGCGGTCCAATATTATGATAGGTTCCAAAAAGGACAAAGCCAAGTTCGGTAGTATATAATTGTATTTCGAGGACCAGTTTCGATGGTCTCTGCCATCATCTTCTGATCAAAAATGTTTTACACAGCCATCATCTGATGTCAACACTTGTATAAAATAATTTAAAGTGCTTAGATGATGTCATTGTAGTAAGCTTTCACTGCAATGACATAGTGCATCTATGCACTTTTAAGTTATTTTATACAACTATTGACATCATAAGATGACGGCTGTGAAAAACATTTTTAGACCAGAAGATGATGGCACAGACCATTGAAACTGTTCCCCGAAATACAATTATATACTTGCGAACTTGGATTTGTCCTTTACGGAACCTGTCATTTTGTGATGAACTTGCACTTTCGTTTACTAAACACATTTTGCGCCATTTCGTATACCTTTTTTCAAATAATCGTAATATGTCTAAATTTACGTCTTTTTTTTTTGTGACTTCGTCGCACTTCGAATATGGACTGCACTATTATAAGGAACTGATCTCCCTCTTCTATTTCGGCTGAATCCACACTGCGCCAAAATAATTAGGGTATCAGGTAAGATATGTTAGAAAATATACACATGGTAGCGTATTTTATTCAGATATTGCTTACAACTGTAATTTCTGTATGATGCAGTACGGCATATTGTGTCAACTCTTTACTTGAGGCTAAATGGCGTTTACGTAGAGTGAGGCAACATGGGGATACTCTAATAGTGAAGAAAGTCATTTTTGTTGCCCTGTGGTATGTGATCACCTCGGACGGCCAGTTTAATTGCACACCCGCTTCGCGTAAACAGTATGAGATTGTCAATGTTCAAATGTTTGTTAAGCTTAAGGGACTTAACTACGGGGTCATCAGTCCCTAAACTTACAAACTACTTATGAACTAGCTAATCCTAAGGACGGCACAAATATCCATGCCCGAGGGGGGATTCGAACCCCCGACCGTAGTGGCCGTGCAGACCGTGACTGGAGCGCCTCAGTCCCCTCGGCCACCGCGGCCGGCTATGAGGTTGTCAATCAGCTCATGAGGGATATTTGGCCATTCTTCCATGAAAGCAATATCTAGCTCTGCATCCGTTGTGGGAGGTGATGGCCTGGCTACAATGCGGCTCCCAAGTACCGGGTGATCAAAAAGTCAGTATAAATTTGAAAACTTAATAAATCACGGAATAATGTCGATTGTGAGGTAAAAATTTACACACATGCTTGGAATGACATGGGGTTTTATTCGAACCAAAAAACAAGTATTGGTCCGCGTAAAAGATCTCTGCGTGCGTCGTTTGCTGATGATCGTGTGCTCAGCCGCCACTTTCGTCATGCTTGGCCTCCCAGATCCCCAGACCTCAGTGCGTGCGATTATTGACTTTGGGGTTTCCTGAAGTCGCAAGTGTATCGTGATCGACCGATATCTCTAGAGATGCTGAAAGACAACATCCGACGCCAATGCCTCACCATAACTCTGGACATACTTTACACTGCTGTTCTCAACATTATTCCTCGACTACAGCTATTGTGGAGGAATGATTGTGAACATATTGAGCATTTCATCTTTGCTTTGTCTTAATTTGATATGCTAATTATTGCTTTTCTGAATAGATGAACCGCCATCTGTCGGACATTTTATGAATTTTTTCCCCTAATAAAAACCCCATGTCATTCCAAGCATGTATGTCAATTTTTACCTCTCTATTTACATTATTCAGTGTTCTATTAAGTTTTCAAATTTATACTGACTTTTTGATCACGCGGTATGTCCCAGACATGAACAAGCTGGCCCTCCATTCGTTCAGTTCCATCAGGTTCAATCACGTTGTCCACCAGTGCAGTTCTGTGGGAACGAACGTTTTTATCATCCACCAGAAGGAATCCATCTCCTATGACACCAGCGTAGGGCACAACAAGAGCTCGAAGGATCTCGTCACTATACATTTGTCGAAGCGCCATTCCGAACGACATAGAGGTTCGTATGTCCACCAATACTAAGTCCTGCGCACACCATTCGTACAGCACTATCATACGGTGATGTTCCCTGCACATAAGTAAGATTTATCAGAGTTCCACGTTCTCTCCAGATGAGCTAACGACGATTGTTCAATTCAACACAAAACAGGCCATCGTGCATAGAGGCCACATTCGTGATGGTGAATTCTGACTGTTGATATTGCGTGTGTTGTTGCTGCCTGGTCAGTGGGTTGTAGCTCAGTTGCGTTCATCGTAGTCACGACGGGCTGTCAATTACAGATATCGGTCATCTCTTGTTGATGTTATCCGTGGCCGACCATGGCTTCGCCTTCTTTAAATGGTTCCTATTGTATGAAATCGCGTCCAGGTCAGCCATGTCATGTAAAATGCACTTTGAGGCACTCCAATAGCTAGAGCCACCTTCCTCTCCCTCCCCCCATCTCTCTCTCTCTCTCTCTCTCTCTCTCTCTCTCTCTCTCTCTCTCTCTCCTGTTCCAAGCTTCCTATGGCTCTCCATAGCCGCGGTGAAGTAGCCGAGCGTTCTAATAAGACGCCTCGCTCTGGAGCGCGAGTCTGCTCGCCGTCGGAGGTTCGAGTCCTCCCTGAGGCATGGGTGTGTGTGTTGTCCGTAGGTTAGTTTACCTTAGCTTAAGCAGTTTGTAAGCTATGGACTGATGACCACGCAGTTTGGTCCGATAGATTTACAAACATTTGAACTTTTTTTGCTCTTCATAGCATATTTTCGGGTAAGTCATGTTGCTGTTGCATGGCACTACCTGCTTAATACACTACATGAACCCAACCGATTGCGTAATTCCTTTCATAATACAAGACAACACCAACCTCTTCTGCAACAACTTTCTGTTTTTACCAATAACTAAAATGTAAACTAACCTAAGAGCAACACACACACACACACACACACACATGCCTCAGGGTACCACTAACTCGGCTGCCGTTGTGTTATTGTCTCCTCTCCGTAGAACCGACAGAAAAACGTCGAACCATTTTAGTTTATTCTGTCGATAACAATGCTTCAGAACCTAGATATCTAAACTGGTCCCGTAATTGTTTTAACCAGCGCACATTAACATTTGTTACCGTGGTTGTCTGTATTTTCTTCATCACTGTCTGAAAATGTAGTCGAGGCATTGTCTGTAACTTCTACAGGAGCGTTCTCTTGGGAGTAACCTTTGTTAGGAAAGTCATTTACTTCACTTAGCTCGTCTAATAAGACTCCTTGCATAAAGTCTTCCGTTAATAAACCGTCATTTCTAAAAAATCTTTTCATGCAAATGTACTTCACATTCTGTTCCACAAAGTCTACTGGAGGAGAACAGTGGCCTTTCAAACCACGTTTATTTCCATTTAAGTACCTGGGATGTATTTTCTCACAGGATGGCAACATAGTGAAAGAACTGGAATCGAGGTGCAGCAAAGCTAATGCAGTGAGAGCTCAGCTAAGACCTACTCTCTTCTGCAAGAAGGAAGTCAGTACCAAGACTAAGTTAGCAGTGCACCGCTCTATCTTTCGACCAACTTTGTTGTGTGGGAGTAAAAGTTGGGTGAATACAGGTTACCTTATTCATAAGGTAGAGGTTACAGATATGAAAGTGGTAAGAATGATTGCAGGTACTAATAGATGGGAAAATGGCAGGAGGGTGTCCATAATGAGGAAATCAAAGAAAAACTGGGAATGAACACCATAGATGAAGCAGTTAGAACGAATAGACTGAGATGGTGGGGTCATGTTACACGCATGGGAGAAGCAAGGTTACCTAAGAGACTAATGAGCTGGGCAGCGGAGGGTAAGAGGAGTCGAGGTAGACCAAGAAGAAAGTACTTAGATTCAGTGCTGAATGATTTTGAAATAAAAGACATAACATCAGACGAGGCATCAATGTTAGCATTGAATACGGGATCATGGAGGAATTTTATTAGAGTTACTACGCTCCAGACTGAACGCTGAAAGGCATATGTTGTTGTTATGGTCTTCAGTCCGGAGACTGGTTTGATGCAGCTCTCCAAAATACCCTATCCTGAGTAAGCCTTTTCATCTCCTCATAAGAACGACAACCCACATCCACTTGAATCTGTTTACTATATGCGTCTCTTGGTCTCCCTCTGCGAGTTTTACACCACACACTTCCCTCCAATGCTAAATTTACGATTCCTCGATGTCTAAGAATGTGTCCTACCAAACGATCCCTTCTTTTAGTCACGATATGCCAAAAATTCCTTTTCTCACCAATTATGTTCAGTACCTCTTCATTGGTTATGCGATCTACTCACCTAATCTTCAGCATTCTTCTGTAGCACCACATTTCAAAAGCCTCTATCCTCTTCCTGTCCGCACAGCTTATCGTCCATGTTTCACTCTCATACAAGGCAACACTCCACACAAATGCCTTCAGAAAAGACTTCCTTACACTTAAATTAATATTTGATGTTAGCAAATTTCTCTTTTTCAAAAATGCTTTTCTTCCCATTACCATTCTGCATTTTATATCCTCTGTACTGCGACCATCATTTGTTATTTTACTGCCCAAGTAACAAAACTCATCTACCTCCTTTATTGCTTCGTTACCTAATCTAATTCCTTCAGCATCGCCCGATTTTCTTAGAATGCACTCCATTACCCTAGTTTTGCTCTTGTTAATGTTCATCTTACAAGCACCTTTCAGCACACTGTCCATTCCGTTCAACTGCTCTTCCAGGTCCTTTGCTGTATCTGACAGAATTACTATGTCGTCGGCAAAACGCAATGTTTTTAATTCTTCCCCCTGAACTTTAATTCCTTCACCAAATTTCCCCTTGCTTTCCTTTATAACTTGCTCATTGTGCAAATTGAACAACATTGGAGAAAGGCTGCAACCCTGTCTTACTCCCTTCCCAACTGATGCTTCCCTTTCATGCCCTTCGAGTCTAATAACTGCGGTCTGGCTTTTGTACAAGTTGTAAATAACCCTCCTTTCCCTGTATTTTACCCCTGCTGGCTTCAGAATTTGAAAGAGTGCAGTCTCTAATGATGATGATGATGATGATTCAATAAACGACGATCCACTCTCTACAATGTCTCACTCCATTCTGAATTTACAGTACGTTGATATGAATTGCATGTCCATTAGGGGTAGCGAAAGTGCAAATAAAAAATAATTTTAAAAAATTAAGAAAGTAATAATGATGATGATATCGCGTCAGGCGGATCATGGCGCACACTTGTAGCCTATTCATTTATACTAGACAGTGAATTCTGCTGTAGTGCATTGTGGACTTGGATCAGTTCTGAATCATCTTACTGTGTCACAACAGGTATTGCGCGCCGGACAGCAAGTGGCCAGCGACCCCCTTTCGTCTCCACCGCGAAGCAGCTGTTCTGGCTGGATCGATCTGCGATCGGCAGCCAGCCCGCGAGCGTCGGCCCGTGCAGGGTTGCGGCGGTAAATGCCTCCAGCGCCAGCGCACCCCGCCCCACCCCACACTTCCAGACCTCCAGCCACTCCAGCTGCTTCCAGGACGCCGTCTCCCTCTGTTTCTGCCTCAGCAGCTCTCCAAGCAGCGCCGACGACTGCGCGCCGCCCAAAGTAATAAAACAAAAGGAGGGCAGACAAAACAGGCCTCAGAAATGTTCTCTTCCTGGAAGTACTAAACTGCAAATCGAAACCAGGAAATGACGTCTCGACAGAGTATTCGCTTTTACCATCTGAAATTTATTACATAGGCCTATTTATATTAGGTTTTCCCTCTCTCATTCCTCCTGCCATGCCCATATTCTCTCACAAATCTTCCTTTTATGCTGCCGGGAAAAAAAATATCTTTACTACTGGAAAGATGACAACAACGTTGAGCCAATTACGCCAGATGTCGCTTGAGGATACTAGATATAATAATAGTTTCAACGTTCATCTGCCAACAGAGAGCACTATCTGTGTTCCAGCCATAAAATTCAGTGTGATATCAGCATGTGAAGAAAACAGGTTCAATGACAGAAAGAGGCACTCGAACGTTCCTACAGCATAGTTAGTCTAGGTACGTTGATAGGAGACAAATACTAGCCATCCGAGTCGGACGTGTTGCGTCATTTGATAAACGCTACTTGGTTATGTGAACATTATCGCAACAGTAGATGAGGTTACGGAGAAGTGCGCCGCACATAAGTCCGCTAATATGATCATCTTGTAAGGGTAGCAGCTACCACAGTCCAGATGAGAGAGTCTGTGAAGCCAAAAGTGTGAACACGATCTGTTCCCAATCGGTTACCAGAACTATATGGGCACGTGTACCTCTAGCCCGTCACCGCCTCGACGTGCCACCCACGTGCACTACTCGACTGCTGCCGTCAGAGGATAATTTGTAATGAAGGGGCGTAGTCTTGAGAGATGAAAGCAGATTCTGCCTGAACGCAAGTGATGGCCGTTTGAGCGTACGACGTAGACCTGGCGAGCGCTGCTCCGTAGAGTGCATTCATCCAAATCACATTGATCCCACCCCAGGCCTTATGTTCTGGAATGCGATAAACTACAATTCTTTGATTCCAGCCGAGCGGTCTGGAGCCCCACGTTACGGATCTCATGGCCTCACGCGTCAGGAGGTCGAATCCCCCCTAAGTCTAGGGAGTTTTGACCAAAGTAGTTTGTTCCCATCAGAATTACAAGCATTTGAACATCTTGATTACCAGCCGCAGCGGAGTGTCGGAGCGCATTAAGGCGCTATGATCCAATGCGCGAGACCGTTACCCGTCGGGGATTCGAATCCTCCGTCGGGCATGGATGTTTGTGCTGTCTTTAAAATAAGTTTGTTTATAAGTAGTTTGCAACTTTAGGGACTAATGACTCCGCAGTTAAGTCCCGTAAGCTTAATAAACATGTGAATATTTGATTTTTCTTTATCACCTTCGATGTTTCTGGAGGGAGCGCTGACCGGCTCTCGGTACTTATTGAATGTTGTAAGACTCGTTTGCCATTCCTGCATCAGGAAGGTGAGGTTTCGGCAGGAAAATGCTCACCGAAACACTGCGCGTGAATATTTGCAGCAAATTCCCTGTCCATTTCGATGTCCGGACTTGTCTTCAGTGGAGCACCTGCAGGATATGACTCGACGTTGACACGTGGGACTCGTCAATCCTCAACTCTTGCTTAACTACATGAGAAGGTACAGCAGGTGTGAAGAAACATTTCCCAAGACTGTATTCGTCATCCGTAAGGCCGCATTGACTTGAAAATCAGCTCCTGTATTGTCGTCTGCGGAGGCTGCACCACCTGCAAATATTGATGCTCCCGCTTGTATCGACACTTGCTACCTAAGTACAGCTTGTGCTAATGAACTGGAAATTTAATCAAATACTCCGTAAGCACTACTTTAAAAATAAATCTTGAGGGAATTGAAAAAGTCTAAGAGGGTGTACTGATTTTTATTCCAGCAGTTTATTCTTTCTACAACATTGTCCCAAAACCTCATAATTATTATTCATCTACCCTTGCATACCCAATAACCTTTTATATATGCTGATATACTCTCATTTGTTGGAGGTCCAAGAATGATTCCATAAATTTGTAATGAATACTTGGGTGACAGTTGTGGGATTCACACCATTAGGTAGCATTAATGGGGACGTTGATGAAAACACACACTATTCAAAAATGCACCAAATCCACAGTTTTGGAAACATGGCAATGAAATTTTGTACCACGTATTACATGAAAGTTATACATTTACATATAAAATCCTTTGATTATACAAAATCAACTTTTTTAATGAAATTTGAAATGTTATTTTCAAAAAATAATTTATGTTCCTTTTTCTCAGAAAGTATTCAAAAGACTGCTACAAAAATTTCTTTGATTCATCTCTTTATATGTTGTAAGCTTCTCTCATGAGGTTTTTAGAATAAAGTAGGAGACTTTTCATAACTTTTTAATTATAATTCTACAAGTACAATTTTAAATCCATACAAAATTCCAAGCACTTTGTCCCATATCTCAGTGTGCAATCAGAATTTCAAAATTTTACACTCGAGACAACGTTTATTAGGTGTACAGAAATTTGTGTACAAAATTTCACAATTCTAGCATTCATCGAATCTGAGGAAAAGGTACATAAACTTTAAAAAACAAACGTATCAGAAACGCAATTTAAAGTTCAACCTAACTTTTTTCCTTGTATCACTTCTTCAGAAGGCAACACATTTGTACGCTGTGTCGTCTTTCCCTCTAAGGCTTCTCTTCTGGTTTCTTGCTGTCTTCTTTCCTGTACCACGTCTTCAACGGACTTCTCAGATGCAGAGACGCGCTGTAATTCAAATTTTCTCAGTATGCCTTGAGTAAAATTTCCTATCTTGAAGCCTATTCTTTGTAATACCTTCATCCTCCCGACGTTCTCATCATTAAATACAATACATCTGCATCATGTTGCAATGTGATTTTACGGCATCGTTTCGATATGAGTGAATTTAGAGACATTTGGATTCTCGGTTTTGCCATTAACACACCTTTTGAGAAATGCAGTATCGGCCAGAAACCGCGATTCATCACTGCAGTAAGCAGCTGCTAGGAGACGAGTTCACATTTGTAGCAAATGTTCTTATTTCGGACGTAGCCTCATTGCTGAACTGTAGTTATTTCTCACGTCTTCTATTCAATAACTTATTCAAAGGCAGTTTATCCAGTTTTTTTACACTCTTTATGATAGTGGTATAACTGTATGAAGAAAGAATTGAACACTTGTATAAATCTCAATATCACAAGGGAAAAAAACTGCTTCGTCATATACTATGTTGTTATTGTTTATAAGATACGGAACAAAGATGATCTATAAAATCAAAGAGTATGTATCACGACCCTCTATATATATGTCGCGCACATGTTTGATTGAAAAACATACACAGAATCGTTGTTCACTAAGCTGGTATTGAAGTGCTGATTCAAAACGTGGGTGGGGCATTGTAGGAGGTGGGAGAATATAGATATTTAATATAAGAAAATTAAGCAAATGGCGAGTGAAGTTTGATGCAAAAGTTGACATGGAAGTGATTCTGTGTTGAAAGCAGGGGTGTCACTTAAAACAGAGCGGGACAAGCACGTTTATGATTTCAGCAAGTAAAGTCGAGCGGCTCAGCGAGCTTCGGATGACACAAGTGGGTGGGCAAGGACGATGTACTGCGTGACATGGCCGAGGGGTCTGAGGCGCTCCAGTCACGGTCTGCACGGGCACTACGGTCGGGGGTTCGAATCCCCCCTCGAGCATGGATATTTGTGCCGTCCTCAGTCTTAGTTAGTTCATAAGTAGTTTGTAAGTTTAGGGACTGATGACCCCGTAGTTAAGTCCCATGAGTTCTACAAACATTTTATTATATTTTTTTTCCCTTTTTTTTTTTTTTTTTTTTTTTTTTTTTTTTACTGCGTAACAGCCAAACAACTGTATTGCTTAAAGGAACAAGTGACTGGGGCATACATGATCGGAAGTATGAAACCAGTCACGTGTAGCAATGATCACTTGTGAAACACAGACCGACGGGGTCAACTTCATCGTATAAATACAGGTTCGGCAGTCAGACACTGCTGGACAATCACCTGCCACCCGGAGTGTGCTACTAGTGTAGTGTAATTTATACTCCTCCATATACAGTAAGGGGGTTGCGGGATTTTTAGGTAGATGTGTGTGTGTGCGTACGCAGGTGACTCCTCCTTCTCACTCTCTTCCACACTACCCTCCACCATGGCCCTTGTCTACCCTTTCTGACTGACGATAAATTTAAAGGAAATTCGAGATTATGGGGACGCATATTTCTTATAAGATGGAATTCTGCATTGAACAAAAACACTGCTGATGGAAACAGACGCGTTTTCCTCATCCGCTACAACTTCGTAGTCATAGAGTGAATGCGTCCTGAATCTCTCGCGAAGAGCCGGAGCACATTATTTGCTCAGGAGGAAGTTGTTAACTCTGGTAAATGGACAACCCGGCAGGGAAAAGGCAGCGCTCTGCTAGCAGCCTCGAACAACTCTTAACAAGCGCGCAACTACTTGTCGGCAGGTGTGCAGACGGCGGTGGGATCCACCCCTCTACATCTGCACAGAAAGGCAGGCGGCAGGGGGCGCTGAAATATCGTGTTTTTTGTGGAGTCCAGATTTGTGTCATCTAAAGCAGAAGCTATGTTAATATCTTTTTCAAATTCGCAGCTGTGATAAAATAGTGAGTACCAGTAAACTTTACGTTTAGAGTTGCCGTTATTAATAAAATGAAAAGATTCTCACAATCTTAGCTGTTTTACACTTCCTGTCAGTCTCATCTTTTGTATTCCATTTTGCCTGTTTCACTTCTTGTTTTCCTACCTTGTTTTCCTACACTCCTTGAACCAAGGGAGGCGTCGTTTGGTATTGACCTGCATGATGTCTGGCTTATGGACATCCACTTGACAATGATATCAAAGTTTTCTCACCTCCCAGCTGTCATAGTATTTGGAGTGGATCGTGATGCAGTTTGGAATTCCTTTGTGCTGGTCTGGATAGTCGCCTGCCTATTACACTGTACGACCCTCTTCAACTGCCGTCGGTCTTTGTCATCCAACAGACGAGGCCGGTCTGTACGCTTTCGTGCTGTACGTGCCCCTTCACGTTTCCACTTGACTATCCCATCAGGCACAGTGGACCTAGGGAGTGTGAAAATCTTGCGTACAGACTTCTGACACATGTGACACCCAATCACTGACCACGTTCCGAGTGTTCTGCGGAGTGCCCCGTTCTGCTCCTGCCAGGTACTCCAAATCAGCAATCTCAGTAGTCATTAGACATCGTTCTATAGATTACTATTGCCGTTTATATCTCTTTCTTGGTGAATCGAAAAATATGTGCAGCTAGAGACGTTGCCAAGGTTACTGATAGGCAAAAATGGCCTACCGTCGACTTGGAAGTACCGCATTCTTTTGCACTGATTTTATGAATTAGTACAAAATATATTTTAATCTTAGCCTCTATCTTGTCGTACAGAACAGTAAAAAATTTCATTATTTTTGGTATGGTAATTTTAAATTGTTCACGAATGTCTTTTCGATCTACACAGTGATTCTTGCGAAACACCTTTCTACAACACACTCAGACCAACGTGAACATACAGCACAAAAACACTGAATATCCCCCTTGTTCTGACCTGATAAGTGTCTATGTGTCAACAAAACTACGCGTTGGGGTTATTCCATGGCTTAAAGCCTGTGCACTACCCACAGCGAGATTGACCTTGAGGCATCTACTTTGGTGACATCCACTACAGTTCTTGAGCTGCTCTGCATTTCCTTCCACGCAACGTAGTTGTTCTGAATGAGAGCTGGAGCAATTCGTTGGACCAGACCAAGCAACAACATAAAAAAAACCTAGTACAAAGATAAATAGAGACCTCTGGACTTTTTTCACCGTTTCACGGAGAAAGATTGAAAATTAAAGCCTGTTGTGTTTCATAGACTTAAAAGCACCTTGCTAAGCCTTAATTTAGATGTAGATGAAGGTCTTAGTCCAGCTATTAGGGATTCGGGGTAAGCAGAGGATGAGCAGAGTGCTGGTGGCCTATCTGGGAGCGGGTGTTGGGGGATTTAGCGAGTGGCGGTGGTTGGCGGCCCTGGGCGGCCGTTATCCGCCCTCAGCCGCCCCCGCAGCGCCTGACACCTAACCTCCCCCCCTCCCTAATCCTCCACCCTCCTCTTCCACCAGCCGCTCCAGCGCGCACGCCACCTGCCGCCCAATATCGTCCAATAACGCCCGCCGAGCCAAACACACACGGGGACGCGGACCTCATATCTAAAGAACATGACGCCTCGCAGCGTGGGTACCGTAGAGCAACAGTCTTCAGATTATCCCACGCAGTACGCGCTGGGCAAAAATAATTCCCATTTTGTTTCAAACTGCAATGAAGTTTATATACATGTGGCGTGTGTTCCGAGAGAAAAGAAAGAATATTCCCGTAAGAGTAAGGGCTTCATACTTTGCCCACCCCTTCCCACTAACGATAGGATCATTGCCCGTCACCGGGGCATATTATATACATGTGGCGTCTGTTCCGAGAGTTGTTATTATTCAACATTCATAGAATATATGACATCAACTGCGATTGGGCAAAGCTGAAAATGTGTACACAGCCGGGATTCGAACCCGGGTCTCCTGCTTTCTTACTCTTACGGGAATTAGTTCATAACTACGAGTTTGAGTACTGTGGGCAGGGCGAAGCTGGGAATTTGTATCTGACGGGAGGTGTGCTTAGGTAGTCCTTGCAGGTGCGGTGATCACTGTGTCCCCAGTGGTGTAGGGGTCAGCGCAACTGCCTAGAAAGCAGGAGACCCGGGTTCGAATCCCGACTGGGTACACATTTTCAGCTTTGCCCAATCGCAGTTGATGTCATATATTCTATGAGTGTTGCAATGCAGTTATTGCAGCAAGTCTACAAATCACATTCGCGAGGACAGCGGTTCTAAGTCACATCTGACCATCCTGATTCAATAGTCCAGTCAAATAGTAGGTATACCTTGCAAAAGATGGGGTAGAAGATTTTATTTTTTTATCTCGTTAATATGGTTGGAAAGATTGAAAAACAAGTTTTGCCAACAAAATTTCTCTTGGTAAAACGTTCTGCAGTCAAAAAACTTCGAAAATTTCGGACTTTTTCAGTTTTTCCAAAATATTTCAGTTATTTCTGCTCCTACCCCTTTTACGTCTAAGTTCTGTTTTAAAGAACACAAAATTCTCTACAAATTTGATTGTTACAATTCTTTCCTACTCCCAATACCTAAGGCGCTACAGTCCGTCAAAAAAAATGTCAATTTTTCAAAATTTGTGCAAAGTGGCAAAATACCTAATTTTTGAACACTATTATTCCTGTTTCTGTTTGTGTAATATAAATATATTCGTATAATATAAATATATACGTATCATGTAATATGTTGGAATTTACCATCTCATTTTCAGGAATTCAATTTTTCTGTATGTAACATGGTGATTTCTGGCAACTTCGTCATTGCTTTTATGTCGGCCGCCAAACCTAAGTTCATACTCGACGCGGTGACTGATGGGAGCAACCGTAAATACATGTCCCATTTACAATCGTTCGCCGGGTATCAACTTAGATTGTACTAACAGTACATTTTTCATCAATATAAAGTTTATTTATTTATTGTGAAAACAATAACTTTAAACTATCTGTGTATTTAACGTCGTCATTAGCGGAGAAAAAAAAACTTGAAAAGATACCACAATCATTAATTTTGGAGAAGTATTACGGGAGATATGACGTACCCACAAGAAACACATTTGAGAAATAATATGTATAATAATAATCACCATAGTGCACATGTCTGGTTGAGCACCACCATAAAACTCATGTGCACTATGGTGATTATGATTTTATGTATATTTTACTGCTTTAATTTTCAACAGCCATCCATTTTATATCTTATTATCCACCCGCAATTGATTTAATATATCAGATTTTATCTGGATCACTGTAACACACAGTTTAATGCCAATGAGACCAGATGATGACACCATAGAGTGTCGAAACCGGGCGTCTTGAATAAATAAAAAATAAAAATTGCTATCTTGACATCTATCCTTCTATTCATTCGATAAGATTGCACCCTAAGAGGAGTAAATTAATATACCCCGCACTTTTTCATTTTCGTAAGACTGACTTAATGGATGGTGCACAAATATACACTTGAGTTCCATTGATTACGAGTCTCATGTTTTGACTGACTTTTTTGCAGATGGCACAAGTTGTAACAGACATGAAAAGATTCGAACTCCCGACGGGGAACGGCCTCACGCCTCAATGCGCTCGTCCGCTCCGCCGCGACAACTGAAAAGGTGCCAGAGGGAATCAGCACCTAGGGAAAAATATTATTTGTTATTGTACCTTTCAAGAAATGCAGTGAGCATTTCAAGACGCCATTCGTATTGCCCACATTAAAACAAAATGACGGTACCCTTACACAAGGATGGAGCAGCTCATCAGAATATCGGCTGAACGAACTCCTCCCCGACGACAAGCAGCATAACACTATTCTAAGAGCAGAAAACAACGAAGAATATCAAAATGGTGACGTGACCGTGTCTTTTGCGAGGGAGTAGGTTCCTCTTGCGATTTCCAAACTAAAAGACATGAACGTCCCAGTGACTGACGGTGCCCATTCCGAGACCAACACAATGGCCGTATCACAGATCATCCCTTTTCTCAACTATCTCCTACACCAGGGGCCGTGGTGGGATGGTTACCTGCTTCGTCGGGAATGGTAAGTGCAGTTATCATAAAAATGTGAATACAGATATCCTCAAAACCCCAAATCACATAGATCCATATGCCTCAAAAATATCTTAGCTAAGTTACGGAAGCGTCTTCTGAGTGAACATTTGCAGTCACACAATTTGGTCTCAATCAACTACAGTTTGCCGTCAGACCAGGAAAGTCAACTGACGATGCAGTTATCACGGCACTGGATCTGGTGGAGATTGAACAACAGTTTTCGTTGACATTGATGGCCCCTTTAATATTCTCTGAGGACTGGCCCAAGGTGTTTTTTTTATTATTTTTTTATTTATTTATTTTTTTTAATAAAATTTGGTACTTGTAAATTTGCAAATTCACATTCAGTAATGATGCGCATAGTTTACATTTGCTACAATATTTGCTGCTGCAATGAGTAACATGACGTACTCTCTACTGTTACTAATTCTTTCTACAAAACGACTTTGCGAACTTACGAGCAATTGTCCTGCAGCAGTTGTAGATGTTTCATCAAGGAATATAGACCTAAGTTGGATGGCCGATGTCCGTCGAGGTAATAGTGGACGGGCACTGGGCCCGCCTGAATTTTCCACTGCAGCCTAGCGTTTGTATTATCCCTTTGAATAATTGTGAAATTAAGGTAAATACGGGTGGCTAACGCCCTCTGCAGTCTGTTGTAGAAAGAAGGTAGTAGAATGCCGCATGGCCATCCTTCGATCCGCTACTACACATACTATATGAAGAGTAACAGACAGCTGTCTTGGGGGAGGGGGTAGCCTATGTAGATGACTTACACGTCTTCTCGAGGGCACAACTCTAAAACTAAAACTATACAGGTATTAACACGAGTTAATACGAAACCATCTCTCAACGGCGTTACACAAAATACTGTACAGCAAGCCAAATAGAACACTCAAAATGAGCCCTGTTATCAAGTTCAACAACCCATCCATACTCAGATATCTTGGTGAACGGTTAACGACTAACGTTTAACGAGCACTGTAAACTGTCGGCTGTCAGGGCTCCTCAGTTGACACAAAAACTTGGTAGGCTTGACACACCACACTTCAGACTCCAACGCTTTATTCGTGAGTGGCTAGTTTTGCAGTCAGTACATGAGACCATTGTTTAGAGACTTTAAAAATAACATAAGAGGGTAGAGTGCAGAACTACGCAGGTGGAAGCACTACTCGTGGCTCTCGGGATCCAATCAGGGGCAGATGTCTACTGGCTAGAAACGGGAAGGCGTGACAGGGTCCAAGAAATAACAGGGCTCAACCGAGAGATCACAACTCGGCGGATGGCGAGTGGACAGGTGACTAGGGGAACAGGACACAAGTACTGAGGGACGCAGAGTGTATCAGTACCACGGGGACACCAGAGAATTTTTAAGGATGGGCCGTATCAATCCTGGCCGTGGTATTGTCCACTTTTTGACAGCATTTAAACCGCGTGGGACTTAGAAGTGACGCCAGTTGCACATGTGGAGACATGCTTTCCCCATAAACCCAGTATTGCACCGCACGCAATACAAAACAGATGTACATACACTATTGTAGGACAACAGATGTTCCAAAACAAGTGAGATGTGACAAACAGAACTGAAAACAGAAATTTACAAAGACCCCACAGATTACCACAACATGTATTCGGGTATTATACGGTTCAAAAGTCATAGCGACCACGGCACCACTTAAAGCGCGAGTACCGCAATACGGATAATCAGTGACGAATAACTGCAGCGATCAGACTGATTTAGATCAGAGGATGTGTACATAGAGCGACTGTTACCATAAGGAAATTTATATGTATAATGAACAGGAAACGATGAGATCAAGTTCTAGCTCTTACATGTAATTACGTACTATGGTTGAAAGTTACGGCGAGGCTTCTTTTTTAAAAAGACAGGGAGGGAAGATCAGTGCATAGTTGACAAAGTTCCCAAAACACCTCCCCTCTTTCATGCCTTCCCTCAGCGATGTTACCAACGCACTTCATGCCAGTGCCCTGGTTTGTAAACGGGGCAGCACTGCACGCGAGGTGCCTTATCGACATGCAACTTCAGTGCATGTCTGAATTCACTCTTTTACTAACCTTGTGTCTTCTG
The DNA here is from genome assembly GCA_026315105.1 of Locusta migratoria. NCBI lineage: Eukaryota > Metazoa > Arthropoda > Insecta > Orthoptera > Acrididae > Locusta > Locusta migratoria. The sequence goes on along the minus strand of CM048746.1, from coordinate 151,198,941 downwards.
TCGTAGTTGATGTCCCATTGCGCAGGTGAAGCACACAGGTCGCACATCCGTTATACTTGAAGTGATGCTAAAAGAGGTGTTGAGAAGTGGCTAGGAAGTACTGCACTACGAATAACTTTAGCTTTTGTAGGATGCCAATGCTTGTTTTTATTGAAGAAATGCCAGTGTATATCCAAGCACAAATATACAGACTAAGTAATGTTAAAAATATAAACGTTGCATAACGTATAAACTGTCCCTGGCCCGCACAGAACTAACATGAATGTGCAAGGTATCGCGGTCGGCGCTCGACTGACTGCCGCCGCACTTCGCTGCGCGCCACAAGCCACCGTTTTGGCGCCAAGCGAAACATCTAGACTAACATTGTTCAACTTATAACCGGAATATAGCTTAGCACAAAAGCATTGCAGAAAGTATACAGACAATTTTTAATAAACATAGGAAAGTTAAATATTAATAAAAGAAATTTAAAATTTTGGCGGACAACTAGTATAGGCGGGAGCCAATCAGATCTCAACTTGCAATAGGGGCGGAGCTTTCCCACGGGATACAAGCTCATCTACTGTCTCTCTCTCTCACCCTTTGTATTACGTAACACATTTCTCCAACCAAGAAAACTTCTTTAACACCTAATATATTGATATGCGAAATAAACGGCCCCATGTCAGCCCCATCGCAAAGTCTGAATGTTTTACAAAGGTAGGCAGACCCAATAGTCATTTAAAATAGGTGTCAATCCCTACATTGTCTTCTACTGTCCCTCTTTCCGATCATGTTTCTATCTTTGTAACAGCAAATTCGTATCATAAACATTTATAGTTACACAAACCTAAAAAAAATGTTCAAATGTTTGTAGAGTCTATGGGACTTAACTACGGGGTCATCAGTCCCTAAACTTACAAACTACTTATGAACTACCTACAACTAAGGACGGCACAAATATACACAAACCTAACCCAAACGATTAACTGCTGCCGAAATATTTTAAATTGTACACCTTCTACATCTGTCATGTCTACTTTTAACATCCTCTTCAAACTAATATTGTTTATCTACGTATTTTACCTTTAATGACAATTTTATTCAGTATGATAAATCGTTCTATATTCAAGTATTTAACTTCTTCAGTATTTTGTTCGTCGTAGCAACTTTTATTCGCGTGGTTTTCAAATAAGCCGGAACCAACTGCAGATAAATTGCTTGTAGTGACCGGTTTAGGACGTTTACTGCCCTTCTTCAGACATTGGCACCCTTCACCCTTTTTATGATCCGTCTGTGCATGGGTGAAGGCGTTCATTGTAAAATAAAAGGTACATGATTACATACAATCTGTGACAATGTAACGAAGAGTCGGCCCATTTAGTTATCTACATAATGAACCATTAGTAAAGACAAATGTAAATTAAATAATCTATTTTCCTTCATTTTTAACTCCTGTTCGTTTCACCTGGCGTATGGTTAGGGTGCTACGGTATAGCTATGTGGTGCGTTTTTCAAGACTATGGTACTCTAATTTTTTTCTGTTTGTACCTTAAACGTTGCGAAGAGTAGAAATCTAAGGGAATCGTCCAAAGTAAACATTGTGGAATAAATAGGGTTTCTTAAGTACTGACGCTTATGAACAACGTTCATACTTCAACTACACAGTTGAAGTGAATAAGATATCCCTGAAAAAAATCAATCAAAAATGTAAGGTTATTCGAAACATAAGTACAAGGAAGGTAAATGCAACAAGGCTGTGACACTCGTCTTCAGCAACAAAAAATTACTACATTCTCTCGACAGATCCCTGATATTTGGGAAACCCCTAGAACTAGTAGGGCAGAAACTAAAATCAAGAAATTATATACATAGGAAACTGGCTAGAGCTAAGAACCACAGCACAATCACTTCTGCACCCTCGCCGAAAACTGTTCTTCTGTTTGGAATGAAAGTAACCATGCCAACAAAATAGATGACCATCTAAATGATGCTATGATGCTCGTGACAAAAACTTTTAAATGCACATCAGCACCTTCGCTGTCAGTACTCGCCAATATTGATCCTGCAAATCTACGGCGACTACAAGCAGTAATGATCACTGGAATTTATGTTTTGTTAATTATGTACATTAAATTCATTATAATGGAAAAGTTCACATTCAACTGGCTATAGTAAAAGTTAGCGTAAATAATACTAATGAAGGCACTACTTTCCTAACATTACTTGTGAGACATAATAATACGTACTTTAATATTATGAGAAAAGAATTTAATTAGTTTTTAGTCTAATATATGACGTAAACAATAAGCCTCTTGCATGAAATAATTAATATTTGCTATTTAAACAAAATAATAGAAAATAATTTCAGTTAGACACGTTAGAAAAAAGAATAACAAAAGTTCAGGAAAAGAAAATGATACTACACTAATTTCAGTCATACCTATTATTATGCAACACTGGTATCTGGAGGTTCAGTAATACAAGCAGATGGAAATAAATCCCAACATGCTTCGTCACACGCCCTACAACTCTCTTTATTTAATTTACATACTTGTATACTCGTACATATCTTATTGGAACTATATCAGTTATTTTATGTACTGAATATACAATTGTGCAAAGTATTCGCTAAATAAATAAACAAATAATAAACTGTGAAGGGATGCGGAGGCGTGGAAAGCTCAGGACCGGTGATGTGCTGCTCCAAAACAAGACTCGCCCTCCCGTGTCTCGGCGCACAGCCGCTGTTTTTCAGAAGTTTCGCTGGGAGCTGTTTCATCGTCACAGAAGCAGTCCTAATCTTGTTCCCAGGCATTTTAATCTTTTAATTGCACGTCAAAGAATTCTTATCCAATGGCCAACATCCAGACACTGAAGCACAGCGGAAGACTGCCACACGCTGCTTCCACGCACAGTCGGCAGGCTTCTACGACACAGGAATACAAATACTGAACGCACGACGTGACAGGTGTCTGCATATCTTTGGTGACAATGTCGAAAAGAAGGTTATCTAGTTTTTTTCATTTAACGATGTTTGTTTTAAAAATGTGGAAACTAACCTTCTGTACAATGTGTATAGATTTAGATTCTACGAGAGTGAGTCAGTAAATAAGTCGCAAAATGACGTAGACACACCAGTACTGCGTTTACAAGCCTGAAAATTGCTTTAATTTTCAGTTGACTCCAACTGTAAATTTAACCCTTTCGTGGTTGTTGGGACATATACGTCCCACTAACTTCAGACCTCATTTGTACAACAAGGTGGTGAATTGCGTAATTCTGCATAGTGCTGCCATCTGTTGTTGGACCTTCAGAATGCGGAAAAAATCGAGGCACTGAAATTCTTACAGTGTAAAAGGCTGTGACTGTTTATATGGGCTGCCGCGTGAATTTTCGCGCCGTAACCATTGTTTATTGTGACTTGAATCGGTTTTCGTCGTTTTCTCGCTACCGAAAATATCCGAAGTAAGTATATTTCCTATTTTATGTTTCTTAGAAGTTTACAAGCAACAATCACGCTTTCTAAAACACATTTTACTTTTCAGTGAATTTACAATTAGAGGAACCCATGTGTCCCAGTGACCATTGTGTAGCCCTATAGTGCCTTTATGTTACGATATTATAGTACTCATATTTCAGAGAAAAACAGTTTTTTGCGCTAATAAAACACGGTATGTGGTTTACTATTATCTGCATTTCTATTATAGAAGCTGCGAGACAGCTCTCTCGCTTTTTTTATTTATTTATTGTATTTTATTTTATTTTTTAAATATGGTGTGCATTACAAATTTTTGAATCATATACTTGTTTAGACCCTAAGACAGCTAGGATAACTTACGAAGTTATTTTAAAAAGTCTTAGGTAAATCGGTGCCAGAAATGATCAGTGGGACGTATGTGTCCCACCTTTTTTTTTAGGAAAAATGGAATGTGCTAACATTTTTTGAGTGTCATATTTGCAATCCTGCCCCAAATCAGACTCTGTAACAGCTGAGATAACTTAAGATATTATAAAAAATAAGTTAAAAACCACGAAAGGGTTAAACACTCGTCCCAACGTTCAAGAAGACTTTAAAATCCTGGGGCTTGGAATTTTTGTGGCAGCGTTTGCACCCTGTAAGTGACGCTCTTGAGCTGTAACTGTTTCCTTAAACTGTTGCAACCCACAAGACGGACGTCTCGTAGTGGTAGAGAAATACCCCCACACAGCTCACAGTACTGGCTTGTCTACCTGAGTTTGCGACTTATTTACTGACTGCCCCTGGTATATGGTTTTCAGTATAAAATCGGCTGTCGAATTTACGGGCATGCAGTCAGGAATCAAAATCGACGACGGCCAATATTTGGGTAGGAGACCATCTTACCATTCTCAAGGCGAAACTGCAGTGAGGAAGCAATGTGCAACGATCTTTAAAACCACGGTTTTCAATGAGTAAACAGGAAGGACAACACACACCGAGTAAACAAACACACAGCGCCGACACGACCAAAGATGAAAATGGCCAGGATATCGAAAATAAAAATCAGTTCTAGACGGATGAGGTCGGATTAGTTTTGTCCCTTTGTTTTTTGACAACTGAGAGAGCATGATCCCAAGTGGAATTTAAGCAGAAGCCTCCATCCTTATTCATAAGATTGCCACCTAGTTTTATTTCTATCGCTTCCTTGATAACACAATCCCAGTAGCTGGAAGTGCATGCCAGAATTTCCGTTTTGTTGTATTCCATATGGTGACCTGTGTCAAGACAGTGTTCAGCCAACGCAGATTTGTTTGGCTGTTGTAAACGTGTGTGACGTTTATACTCAATACAACGGTCTTCAACAGTCCTAATAGTTTGACCAACATATGACATGCCACAGCTGCATAGGATACGGCAGACACCCGCCTTGCGCAAACCGAGATCATCCTTAACGGATCCCAGCAGTGCCTTACTTTTAGAAGGTGGACTAAACACACATTTTACATTGCTTTTACGCAAAATGCGGCCAATATTGTTGAAAGTGCTGCCAACGTATGACAGAAAGGACACTGACGTGAGTGCCGACTCTGTGTAATCATCAATAGCGCGTTGCACATGTGGCCGATAGCGCAACGCTCTTTTAATCTGCCCTTCACTATAGCCATTCTGTCGAAACGTTACCTCAAGATGGGACAGCTCAGTGGGCAAACGTTTCCAGATCCTGTATCATTTTCGTGAGGCTGTCTCCCCAGTATCGTGCCAATACAAAACGAGCTACTCTTCTTTTGACTCTTTCTATGCCAGCCGCAGTGGCTGAGCGGTCTCCGGCGGCCAGTCACGGTCTGCACGACCGCTGCGGTCGCGGGTTCGAATCCCAGGTCGGGCATGGATGTTTGTGCCGTGTTTAGTTTGTAAGTTTAGGGACTGGTGACCCTGTAGTTAAGTCCCATAAGCTCTACAAACATTTCTGAACTCTTTCAATGGCTTTCATCAAAACCCACCTGATAAAGATCCCACACTGGGCAGCAATAATCCAAAAAAGGACGGACAAGTGTAGTGTACGCAGTTTCTTTAGTAGTACTGTTGCGTGTTTTAAGTGTTGTATCAATAAAACGCAGCCTCTGTTTCGCCTTTCCCACGACATTATCTACGTACTGTTTCCAGTTTGAAATAATAGTAATTCCTAGATATTTTGTAGAGTTCGCAGCCTTCACTTTTGATTGACTTATCTTGTAAACTTTAACGGATTTCCTTACCTACTCATATGGACGACTTCATACTTGTCATTATTTAGAGTCAACTGCCAATTTTTACACTATAGTGATATTTTATTCAGATCGTTGTGCAGTTGGTTTTGATCTTCAGATGATTTTAGTAGACTATAAATGACGGCGATTTTCTCAAAAATAGTTTATGTAGTTGCGTAGACTTCCCCGGCGTAATAACTGATAATATTCATCTCGGGTATGCAGCCGGATACCGTCGTCAAATAGACACGATATTTCGGCAGGCCAACTGGCTGCCATCTCCAGGTGAGAGCGCTAATACACTTACTCGCCGGAAACTGAGGCAGAACAAGAATCAGCGGTCCCTTTATACACCGCTGACGACCCACCGCGCGTGCGCGTGCGCTAAACCAAAGTAGAGGCCACCTAGGTGCAGTAGAACTAGTAGCGCGCAGAGGAGAAAATCTGCAAAAACGATGGGTCGAAACAAGGCTAGTTAAAAGAAACAGCAGGTCGAAATGAAGACCGTTGTTGTTTAATGCCAGAAATGTCAGATAAAGATCAGGTTCCAAGTTTTACTTAGAGGAAAGCCCTTGTCCCTATTAATAATATTATTAATTAGCGCTCTCACCTGAAGATGGCAGCCAGTTGGTCTGCCGAAATATCGTGTCTAGTTGACGACGGTATCCGGCTGCATACCCGAGATGAAAATTAATCGCCGGCCACGGTGGCCGAGGGGACTGAGGCGCTCCAGTCACGGTCTGCACGGCCACTACGGTCGGGGGTTGGAATCTCCCCTCGGGCATGGATATTTGTGCCGTCCTAGTTCGTAAGTAGTTCATAAGTAGTTTGTAAGTTCAGGGACTGATGACCCGGTAGTTAAGTCCCATAAGCTTAACAAACATTTGAACATTTTGAATATTAATCGTTTATGTAGATAAGGAACAGCAGAGGACCAATAACACTACCCTGTGGAACGCCGGATATCATCTCTGTTTTAGTCGGTGCCATACTACACATTACTGCAAACTGTATCCTCTATGACAGAATATCCCTTATCCCGTCACATTTGTGGGCCTGTGCACGAGGCGTCTGTTGACGGGGAGGCTCGCGCGTGTTTCGCTAGGGCGACCAGGCCGCGGTGTCCGGAGTAATTACTCTGGGCTGCCCTCTTTGATGGAGCGCATGTCGGCCGTGTGTCGCGGCCGCGGTCTGCGCGCTGTCCAGACGCCAACACCGCCGGCTCATAAATTAATTACTCTGCCGCACCGTGACCGCCACTGGTGGTGAGGCCGCTGTCTCTCAGCTGGAGAGACGCCGAAATTTCCACCGCAATCTGTTACGTCCGAGCGCGCCAGCAGTTTAGCGACACTTCGAAACTTCCAGTGCTGCAAATGTTTATCCCGTATCTTCTCATATTTCATGTCGATTACATCTGAGGTATTAGCAGCACAACGATTGGCGACATTTTGCATTATACGGATGATCAATCCTCAGCGCAACCGCCTGGCACAGATCTTTTGTGCCGGCAGGCGGGCAGCCGGTTGCCGGCATTTCAGCCCGCCGACGGCCGCACAGGTGGAGGTTGTGTGAAGTTTTTTTTTTTTTTAATTTTTTTTTCCGCTCCACTGCGAGGCCTTTTCTTGTGTCGCATTCTTGTGAAAGTAGAACGTGTTTCTCAGCCGATACAGTACTGTGTCTTGTGCGACTGTGATTCTACATCTACATCTACATGGGATACTCTGCAAATCAATTTAAGTGCCTGGCAGAGGGTTCATCGAACCACCATTATACTATTTTATCTCCCATTCCATTCTCGAATAGTGCAAGAATGAACACTTGAATCTCTCCGTTCGGGATCTGATTTCTCGTATTTTATTCTGATGATCATTTCTACCTATGTAAGTGGGAGTCAACAAAGTATTTTCGCATTTGGAGGAGAATGTTGGCGATTGTAGTTTCGTTAGCAGCCCACGCCGCAGCGATAAGCGTCGTTGTTGTAATGATTCCCATCCCAGATCCTGTATCATTTCAGTAACGCTGTCTCCCGTGTATCGCGACAATACGAAACGAGATGCCCTTCTTTGGACTCTTTCGAAATGGTGAAAATCACTTATTCTATTCGCCAAAGACTACTCATCTACGATTCTTATGTGCGGACAGAATCTGCGCATGAGTTACAGAGATTATTTCCTGACGAATTTCCTGATGTTCAGGTTCCTAATCGGAGTAAGATTCATCGACTGGTGGCTAAATTTCGCGAAACGGGAACTGTTATAGACAGGAAACATAAACAACCACGTCCAGTCCTCACACAAAAAACATTGGATAACGCTGGACAAGCTCTGGAAAGGTCTCCTAGAAAATCAGTTCGACGCCTTTCTCAGCAGACTGGAATTTACTATGTCTCTGCTCAGACGACTACGAAGGTACTGAAGTTACAACCGTATAAAATATCCGCAGTACAGGAACTTAAACCGGGTGACCCTGCAAAAAGGTTGCGGTTTCGTGAATGTATTCTGAACAAGTTGCATGACGGAGAAATAGAACCGGACGCATCATAGTTCCATTTAAGTGGGTATGTTAACTCGCAAAATAATCGTTACTGGAGTCCCGAGAAGCCTAATTTAATTCACGAGCAGCCCCTGCACGATCAAAAAATAGGAGTGTTGTGTGCTGTTAGCGGCGAGAGAATAATAGGCCCTATATTTTTCCAGGTAACAATTAATTGTGACATGTATGTTGAAAACATATTGCGGCCTTTTTTTCCCAATTAACTGAGAGAAAACATGCTTTCATTACATTTCAGCAACACTATGCGACGGCACGTACAGACAACTTATTATGGAAAATTGGTAATATGTTTGGTGAAAGAATTATCATAAGAACATTTGGCCCCCTCATTCTCCCAATTTAATCCCATGCGATTATTATCTGTGGGGAGCATTAAAAGAGAAAGTGTACAAATCAAATCTCCACACCTTAGATTAACTAAAAACAAACATTCGCCATGAAATTACTGCAATTTCTGAGAGGGAACTTCAGAGTGTAATGAGCAACTTCCTCAGCAGGTGTCAGAAATGCTTCAAGAACGAAGGGAGGCAGTTCCAGCACCTCCTTGCGTGATACAGGTGAATAATAAACTTGTCTTTCTGAGTGTTTGTGTTATGTATGTCAGAAATAGCTTGCGTGCCAACCCGTGTTAAATTTAGTGCGGACGTCATGCGCCCGCCAAGCGGGCACCGCAGCTGCTATCGCCGGCAAGTCGCATGTTGCAAAGGCGGTTGCGCTGAGGATTGATCACCCTGTACTTGCAACACACCCATACACCACACTATCATTACATTGGTGTGCTGTCACGAGACGACTCCATAGGGGAGACTGGAGAAGCCGGTAGGGAGGTAGACCCGGTAGGTAGATTTTCAGCTTTTATTGTCATCTAGAAACTCTGTGGGTAATGCTGGGCATTGCGCGGCCATATGGTGAATTAACTTCTCAAGCGACGCCATTACTGTCCTTTCTGTTGTGCAGCTGAGACCGTGGAAGATTTTTATGTCATTGAACTCTAATTTTCTCATGTTTTCTAGCAACTCTTTTATTTGAATTTCTTTGAATTTACTTTCCATGAATACTAGTGTTCTATACGGTTTAATTTACTGTATTACGCAAGTAGCTTAGGTAGTTATTTATAATATTTAAGGACGATTTTCCCAAGCTGTGCTAAATGGATAGCCCCAGTAGGTAGCAATGGGGTAACGGCAGTAGCCTACCGGTGCTCCCTCACAAGCCTTATTGCAATGATCCCTGTTCCAGACGCCATGAACATTGAATTGAACCACGAATCGACAGTGTTGGTCTGAAGTACCCAGTAAAATGCATTGAATTTTATTGCGGAGGGTAATTCTATCAGTGCAGCTAGTAGAGTATTCAATGTTCCATCTGGCACTCCACAAGAACACAGACAGAAAGACAAAGTATCTAAACCTCACTTGGGGCGTAATAAACCTCACTTGGGGTGTAATTCTATATTCACTCAACAACGAGTTTGATACGTTTTATAGCAGTCAGGTTTTATGCAACTTTTTACGCTAAACGGTAAAACCAACTAAGAAATACGTGAATATTTCCATACAGTTTATACAATAGTTACGCCAGATGTCAGCATATAACGTCCAAACATCATAGACGTAAGTTATGAGGAAAATTTATAATAAAAAAAATTTATGTATATTTTCGTATTAATTGATTAATGTAATTCTTATGTACGCAGGCGCTTCATAATGACAAAATGTTGAAACAGCTGTAGCGCTATAGAATAAAATATAAGCAGCAATCCGGAACGTTCATTACAATGTCATTCAACGATATTGATGATGCTGCAGGCCCAACAGTCAAGAAAAGTTTATCTTTGACATGGTTCGATAGTATAGCTTTATCTTTAACAAGGACATCTCTTCTTATCACATGGATCTTAGCCACGCCCAGCTAGTTGCTATTTACGAAGCTCTCACACCTCCGACCCGTCAGTCGGCAAGACTCAACAGACGGGCAACCTCTGAAGAAGTCCGACGCAGTATCGGACGAAACGTTAGGAAGCAGCAAGATTACAACAACACGGCCTTACAACCCAGAAGATATAATACCTACAATGTCAAACGGGCGTGAAACCTTCACTCTATCAATTAGAGGATCAGTTAACATGCTTAAGTTCTGAAGTATTGTGATCGGTACAGTGATATAAAATGATTCGAAGTCTGTATGTCGGTTCTACGGAGGTGAGACAAGAAAGTTACGGTAACCGAGATAGTGGAGATAACAGAAAGTTGTAGTTGAAGTAATTGGTGTTAATTTGTATTTACCAAACGAATTACTCAAATAGTTGAGTTCACATAGTGTAGTTAGTAGGTAAGACGTGACTTACCCGAAGGTATTGCATGAAGACCCGTAGGAAGGTTGGAAACCGGATAGACAAAGAGGGAGAAGGCTGCAGCTATTGGAGTATTCCAGAGTATAATTTATTGGACATGGGTGCGATTTCAGACCACAGGAGCCGTTAAAAGAAGACAAGGCCAAGCCCGTCCTCGGGTAGCAATAGATGCCAGTTACCTCGGGTTGACAGTCCGTTGAGACAAGAGGCTGAATGCAACTCTGTTGTATGTACACTTCAGGCAGCAACAGGACGCGCTATATCAATACAAATGTTCAAATGTTTGTTAAGCTTATGGGACTTAACTACGGGGTCATCAGTCCCTAAACTTACAAACTACTTACGAACTACCTTATACTAAGGACGGCACAAATATCCATGCCCGAGGGGGGGATTCGAACCCCCGACCGTAGTGGCCGTGCAGACCGTGACTGGAGCGCCTCAGTCCCCGCGGTCACCGCGGCCACCGCGGCCGGCCTATATCAATACAAGCAGTCCGAAATCGCGTTCGGGAATGTTGCCTCCATGGATGGAGGCCTATCGTTTGTGTCCCATTAAAATCGCATTGTTTACCCCGTAGAAACAGGGCGTATGAACATCAGGACTGGAATCATAACTAATGGTGCAGGGTTCTATTCACTGATAAGATTTTGTATTCAGGCGAACAATCGTCGTTTCCTCATCTGGAGAGAACGTGGAATTCGGAACAATCTTGCAAATGTCCCGGAAATATCACCATATTCGGGTAGAGTGGGTAGGAGTCAGTACTGGAGGTCGTACGAACCTCTACGTCGTTCAGAATAGTACTTTGAGTGCACAGAGGTATAGAAACGAAATCATTCGACCATTTGTTGTGCCCTATACTTCTGCCGTAGGAGATGTGTTCCTTCAGGTGGACGATGACGCTCGTCCCCACAAAGCTGCAGTCATGAACAACATGCTTGAAGCTGAGGGGACTGAATGAATGGTGGGACCAGCTTGTTCACCGCACTTAAATCCTATTGAGCATGTCTGACATCCACTTGGCAGACGAATTGCAACAAACCAGGACCCACCCACAATGGTTGAAGAGCTGCATACTGCACTGATGGAAGAATGGCTAACTATCCCTGGCTGATTGATAACCTCACAAAAAAGTTGAAATGTTTGTGAAGCTTATGGGACGTAACTGCGGGGTCATCAGTCCCTAAACTTACAAACTACTTTTTGAATTTATACTAAAGAAAGCACAAACATCCATGCCCGAGGGAAGATGCGAACGTCCGACGTGGGAGGCCGCGAGATCCGTAACGTGGCGCTCCGGACCGCTCGGCTACTCCCGCGCGGCCTGACAACCTCATTCCGTCTATGCCACGTAGGTGTGCAACTCGTCGGGGCGTCCGAGGTAATCACAGGTAATATTAGTGGGCAACGAGAACGACGTTTTACAATTATGGTAGCCCCATGGCGCTTCGGTCAAAGTAAACGCCATCTAACATCAAGTAAAAAGACAGAGAAATATCGTACTGTATCACATACAAATCTCAGTTGCAACCAATATCGGAATGGAACACATTACTATATGAGTATTGTGCCGGCCGCGGTGGCCGAGTGGTCTGCGTCGCGCCAGTCACACTCTGCACGGCCGCTACTGTCGGGGGTTCGAATGCCCCCTCGGGCATGGATGTTTATGTCGTCTTTAGTGTAAGGATCGAATCTGTCTTGTCTTCGTAGCCTTTTTGCGAGATATACGTGCCAGTAAGCAATATCAGCTCTTCTAGGAATTTACATCATCGGAATTTCATCTCTCACTGTAGTGGATTCCCTCAGGTCGAGCATCTAGAATTTGGCGATAAACATTCCTCGTCATAGGAAAATACCAATTTCAGATTTTTACAAACACATTACTATATGAGTACTGTGCCGGCCGCGGTGGGCGAGTGGTCTGCGTCGCGCCAGTCACACCCTGCACGGCCGCTGCTGTCGGGGGTTCGAATGCCCCTCGGGCATGGATGTTTATGTCGTCTTTAGTGTAAGGTAGTTCATAAGTAGTTTGTAAGTTTAGGGACTGATGACCCCGCAGTTAAGTCCCTTAAGCTTTACAAACATTTGAACATTTAGTATTTTGTATGATATTTCACCTGATCTCCTAATTGTTCTGATCAATGTATATACCTTACGTACCATAAATTACAAGAATGGGTATCTAAAAACCTTCCTGTTTCAGAATGCTACGTTGTGTCAAAATTTCAGTGCAACAGGTAAAGAAATTTAGGAGATCAACGGTTTTGCACGAAATAAAATTTTTGTATTATTAATACGGGTATGTTCTGAAGTCAGGTTCCTATTGGAAACTGTACAGCCACAAGTAAACCTGTGTTCCATTTGTCACTTTAAGGTGTGTCGTATAGGATAATTTGATAACTACAAATATTTGTCCCTGTTCTAAAAACAATTCCTTGTAAGCCTTTGTTTCGGATCGAATCTGTCTTACGTTGTCTTCGTAGCCTTTTTGCGAGATATACGTGCCAGTAAGCAATATCAGCTCTTCTAGCAATTTACATCATCGGAATTTCATCTCTCACTGTAGTGGATTCCCTCAGGTCGAGCATCTAGAATTTGGCGATAAACATTCCTCGTCATAGGAAAATACCAATTTCAGATTTTTACAAAGGCAATGATGATAGGAGGAAAGGAAAGGTAACGGCGACCTGAAATATGTTGATCATCCAATAAACCAATAAACTAAAATGCATAAGGAGGTACGCCGAGTTCAAGAGAGTAGCGGCACACAGAGGATGTCACAAAATGGCTGGATAAGCAGATTACGGGTTGGCAAACACCAAAGAAAATGTTGTTTACCGAGACCAGGAATATTTGTGGTCAGAAATATGCTAACCAGATTTCCTGGAATTCAAAATGTTCAAATGTTTGTTAAGAATAAGGGACTTAACTACGGGGTCATCAGTCCCTAAACTTACAAACTACTTATGAACTACCTACAACTAAGGACGGCACAAATATCCATGCCCGAGGGGGGATTCGAACCCCCGACCGTAGTGACCGTGCAGACCGTGACTGAAGTGCCTCAGTCCCCTCGGCCACCGCGGCCGGCTTTCCTGATATTAGCTAGAGAAGCACGTAAGCTAAACCAGATGATAGAGGTGTATTTCATCCACTGACTTTCTAATCAAATAAACAGGCGTCTTCGATGCAGTTAGCGTAGGTGCTGGCAACAGCGCTTCGAAGATACCAATGTACAAATGATGTGGATGTAGCGTAAAATCAAGAATATTCATTTTTCAACAACAACTACACCTCCGGAAAATCTGAAATTTTGAGAACATTAATATCTCTATTTTTTCTTGTAAAATAGATACATAAATTTATTAGTCAATAGGTTCTGAATAAGTACCGGGCAAGTAGTTGACTAATCTGTTCGACGTATTTAGTAACTTAACAATAACTACAAAAACACTCAAAACCGCAAAGAAAGCAAATCTACAGTCGTCCCAATACTGTCAACTGCGTAACTTATAACTAATATGTGCTTAAATGCTGTTTTTCATGGGGCCACGTCTCAAGTTCTATTTATCACAGAGACAAGGAGTGAAGTGTATTGGTGCCAGTTAAAATATAAATTAAGAAACCCTCAGACGGTTTTTCGTCTCGAATATGTCCATCATATTGAAGATGAAAGTGAAGCAATGAATTAAAATTTGTGATGCTGCCGGTAATCTCACCAGGACCCCCATGCTTACTAGGTAGTCGTCTTACCGTTTGGCCATCACATCAGTAACGATTAAGGAATAGGCTGCCTAGTAAGCATAGAGGTGCGGATTCGATTCCCGGCCACATCACAAATTTTAATTCATTCCTTCATCTTCATCTTCGATGTTTTGGTTCCGTTGGCCTAGTTACGAGTTATAAACCTATCAGAAAACTTGGTATGCTGTATCTGACCTACAGTGTGTGGTCATATTTTAAACATTAAAAAATATGTGATTCCAACAACTATGTTATTATTGCAGCTACGCAGTAGCATTTTTATAATAAGTTTAATTTTCTAATAAGATTTCATGTCAAATTTTTCGTTCCTCTCCTAGACCTTTTCGCATCGAGAATAATATTTAGCGTCTTTGGTTTCATTTACATGGAAACTCTATAACTCGGTGACCTAATATTATTGCGGCGGCACTTTACCTTTTAATATGAACGTTAAATAAATATTGTTATAAACAGAATGATAATTAGCTGAAGTAATTTCAATAATAAAAATATTAAATTTCATCATAAATAATTACGATTTTGTGGATACATTGTATGCGGTGATTTGAATTACTCTCAATCCATACTATGTACTCATTAGAGATTCATTCCATTCAACAGGTCCTGCATTTTTCTTTCCCTTCACTGAGAATACCTATGTCGTCAACAATTTTTATCATTGATATACTTTCACTCTGAATTTTCATCGAACAGTTGAAACTTTCATTTAGTTTTGTTAATGCAAAAAAATGTTCAAATGTTTGTTAAGCTTATGGGACTTAACTACGGGGTCATCAGTCCCTAAACTTACAAACTACTTATGAACTACTTACGAACTAGGACGGCACAAATATCCATGCCCGAGGGGGGATTCGAACCCCCGACCGTAGGGGCCGTGCTGACCGTGACTTGAGCGCCTCAGTCACCTCGGCCACCGCGGCCGGCAAAGTTTGTTAATGCTTTGTTGATGCATTTATTGAACAGTAAGCGCGAGAAACTGCACCGCAGTCTTGCACGATACTCTATCCGAGCACTTGCATCTTCGTTTCGTACCCGAGTCTTACTGCTCCCCATTCATTCCTGTACATTTTATTTATTTTTTTATATTTTTTTATTTTATTTTATTTTATTTTATTTTTTTTTTTTTTTTTTTGCAATGACTAGAGTCATAGTACGAATTTTGTTTTGGATGGGATCATACAATAAAATGCAACTGTGAATTATGTAAATTATGACATATATTCTAACTTGTAAAGCATTAGAACATAATTTCGGGAAGGCGGGGGGGGGGGGGGGAGTGGTGTGATCCCCTTCATGCCCTCCTTGGCTACCGCCATGCTATTAACCACCGTTTTCTATCTGAGAATATATTTCTCAATTTTACTTTGCCGAACGTTCTTTATAGGTCGAAAATGCTATGAATATGTCTTTATTTTTCTTCACTATTGCTTCCATTATTATTACCGCCTCTGGAGCTCCGCCTTTTCTTTTTAACCAAACTAACACATCCTAAGTTTGTTTTCATTCTTCTGCGTATTATTCTAGTCATAAGCTTGTGTGCACATACTTATAATCAAATTATGTGATTCGCAGTCATCTACTCTTTCCGTCTTCAAAAATGTGTCGATAAATTGCCACAAGTCTGATGGTATGTCCCAACTTGAAACACTGTTGAAAACTTGTTTGGTAGTCACTCCCTCCTATAATGTCTGTAATTCTGATGGATTGTTTCCCTAATTTATGCCTATTTTGATTTCAGTTCTTTGAAAACTATTTTAAACTCCAACTGTAATATTGGATTACCTGTCCCTTCCATATCAATATTCATTCTTCTATCACATCACCTAACAATTGCTCCTGTTCGAAAAGGCCGCGAGGAAATACGTGCACGGTCTATGGCGTCATACCATGAAATGCGCGGCAACTCACGTCGCAAGTTCGAGTTCTTCTGGAGCATATATATATATATATATATATATATATATATATATATATATATATATATATATATATATATATATATTGTGTGTGTGTGTGTGTGTGTGTGTGTGTGCCTTTTCTCGTCGGTAATTTAAGTTATTTTGTAAGTGTAGTGACTGATGAGCTGGACAGTTTGGCCCCTTAGTATTCCATACATTTGAACATTTTTTTCACCTTTCCGCTGCGTTTTGCAGTGGTGCTTCTATTGCATCCTTAAACTACCTTATACTAAAGACGACACAAACATCCATGTCCGTTGGGGGGATTCGAACCCCCGACAGCGGACGCCCATGCGCATCGCGACACGGCGCTCCTTCACGCCCTCATTATTTACTTCGTTTTCTGACATTATGTAATTCCGAACTCGTCCTCGTAAGAGTGTTTTCCGTGACTTAAATAAGTCATTAATTATTTGCGTCAACTTTTCCCCTCGTCTCTAGAAAAATTGGTGCTTTTGTCGATGACACGATTTCTGAGTCGCACTGCAAAAGTTTTAACAAGGGAACCTCCCCATCGCACACCTCTCAACTTGAGTTATACTGAACACAAATCAGTCGAATAAACAGATGCTATGAAAAAAATAAGCAAAATGTAAAAGCTAAGCAGTCGATGCGAAAGATACGCAACATCGAGCACACTATCAGCACAAAAGCACCGTGCTCTCGGGGCAGCATGAAAAGCTGCGGAGCTGAAGGTCATTAATTCCAGCGTTCCCAAAGGCAAAAATTTAATTTTTTCATTGTCAAAAATTATTTTCTGTCCTTCCGTCCGTCCGATTCGAGGTATCTGCGCCATAATATGGTGACTCTACGCCTAAACAAACATCTGAACACACGACGTCAGTTGACAACAGTGCACGGCGGAAAGAGTATACCTGTCGTATATAATACATCAGAGGTGTTTTCCTGTGGAGGAATCGGTTGATCCATCACCTTGCGATTCAATGGTTTAGGTTACTTCCTTTCGTCTGCTCAAATGTTCAAATGTTTGTATAGCTTATGGGACTTAACTACGGGGTCATCAGTCCCTAAACTTACAAACTACTTATGAACTAGCTAACACTAAGGACGGCACAAATACCCATGCTTGAGAGGGGATTCGAACCCCGACGGTAGTGGCCGTGCAGACTGTGACTGGCGCGCCGCACCCAGCTCGGCCACCGCGGCCGGCCGCCAACATATAACTAAATCTGAGGGGTGTGCGATGGGAAGGTTCCCTTGTAAGACTTTATGGATTTCCATCGATAGTGACTTTCGAAATTAACTTTTTGCAAAGAATACATCGTGTTTCAAGAGGAATAGTCTATATTTTAGGAGAGGTATTATAGACGAATGATTTATCGAATGCCAGCAGAAGAGATTTTAACTAGTACTTTAGTTTATATTGTTTCCCAAGTGTACTACAGTGTAGCGCATAAGAAACCCGCATCTATTTGAAGAAACCGAGTATTCTGATATGGTATTTTTGTATAGCTTTTGTAACGGTAACGCTGGTTACGCTTAGAACTGCAGACTGCCAGAATCAAGAATGTTTACTCCTGTTTTCAATAGCCCAAGTGACACTGGAACAGCTCTCAGCAGTCATAAGCGTCTAAACGTGTTAATCAACCAGCTGTTCTTGACGTACGAGCCATTAGTCAGAAGGTACAACTTAGGCCTCCGTCAAACACAAGTAGAAGTCCCGCACACTTCGGTGTTTCAGATAAAAGAGTAGCCGTGCTCAACCCGGACATTCCGCCCAGTGGGCGCCCGTTCAGTGGACGGTCAGCGAGCGTGCAGCTGTTGTCAGTCCCCGCTGCGTAAACAAGCCGCTACGTAAACAAACCTGCTGCCCTGCCGTAGTGACAGCCGCTGCTACGAATAAGGATATAACGGAGAAGGGACAAAGTTGCAGTGCAAACTCCGTGCAGCAAGAATCTCAGTGGCTTTTTGTGCAATTTAGAGAACTTGCTGTATGATCCGTATGTCGACTTTCTGTGCTAAGATAAAAAAAAATAAGTTGAGTAAAGCGACACTACAAGTCCGAACACTGTAGTGAGTATAAAATTAATTTAATTGCAAAGTCAAAGGAATCCTTCGGCAATAACTTAGGGTCGTTTATTTCAATTACCTTAATATAATCTACTAATATTATCCAACACTTTCATTTGTAGGAATTTGAAGCGGTGGCCGAGGAGACTAAGGCGCTCCAGTCACGGTCTGCACGGCCACTACGGTCGGGGGTTCGAATCCCCCTCGGGCATGGATATTTGTGCCGTCCTAGTTCGTAAGTAGTTCATAAGTAGTTTGTAAGTTTAGGGACTGATGACCCCGTAGTTCAGTTCCATAAGCTGTACAAACATTTGAACATTTGGAATTTGAAGCCGCAAATGATGCTGCAGTAACAGCAAGCTTTGCAACTGCTCATGTAATTCCTCGGAGACTTCGACCATTCTCCACTGGTCCGTATGGGAAAGAATGACTCCAGATTGCCAGTGAATACGTATGTGGACTACCTAAAGCACAATTGAATGGAATTTATCTATCTCGGCTTAAAATTTCACGCCGTATAGAAGACGTTAGTGCAGATGTTGGACGTCAGTTAACGTTGAGCCGCGGTGGAGTAGCCGAGCTCCAGTCACGGTTTGCACGGCCACTACGGTCGGGGGTTCGAATCCCCCCTCGGGCATGGATATTTGTGCCGTCATTAGGATTAGCTAGTTCATAAGTAGTTTGTAAGTTTAGGGACTGATGAGCCCGTAGTTAAGTCCCATAAGCTTAACAAACATTTGAACATTTTGAATTTTTTGGAGTAGCCGAGCGGTCTAAGGCGCTTCGCTAAGCAGTGCGCGGTTGCTCGCCGTCGGAGGTTCGAGTCCTCCCTAGGGCATGGGTGTGTTTTTTGTCCTTAGGTTTAGCTTATCTTAGTTTAAGTAGTTTGTAAGATACGGACTGATGATCACGCAGTTTGGCTCGTTATATTTACAAACATTTTTCGAATCAACGTTGAGAGAGCAACAATTTATTGCATACTCTCTCTCCCTCTCTTTCTTTGTCTCTCTCTCTCTCTCTCTCTCTCTCTCTCTCTCTCTCTGTCCTATGAAAGTACCGACGATACTTATATATCACAATTGGCTATTTACTTTAGAGCAGTGGATATTGTTTTAAAAATCACAGAAAACCTTCTTGATCTAGTCAGCATTACAGATACATGTACTGGTGAAGAGATGTTTAGTGATGTTGAACATGCCTTTGCGAAACTGAATCTCCTCTGGAGTCAGCTGGTTTCCGTCGCTACTGATGGCGCTCCAAACATGGTCGGCTGTAATGTGGGGTTTGTTGGAAATGCGAAAATGATTCCATTCAGAGATTTCACTCCGTGAATTCTGTGATTCTTCAAAAAGCACTTTGTGCAAAGACTATCCAGTTTGTAAATGTTATGACGGATGTTGTTAGTACTGTAAATGTCATACTACAAATTAGAGTAATGGCGGATATACAGCAATTGTATTTCACTGACATCACTGTTTTTGTTAGGTAAGATGGCTAAGTAAGGTTAAAACTCTTGAACGTTTCCACTATAGAATATGAGCCTAATCGTTTTAAGGATATGGAAGGACATTTCCTGAGCTTTCTGACTCTCAATGAGTTGTTACCCTAGCATTTCTTACTCACATAACAAGCCATTTGAATACTCTGAATGTTTCTTTGAAGAGTCAATGTCAGTTAAATGTATATCTATATTCTAAAATTTTCGCAATACGTATGATATTCGCGATGTGGAGAAATCAGTTTCAGAACCGTAAATTGACCCATTTTCCGAAAGTGACGAGTTTCTCAGCTAATATCAATAGTTGCCTTGTTGAGTCTTTCGTTCAGTCCCTAGACAAGCTGGGATTAGCAAAAAAAAGCCAGACGTCTTCATGTCACCATGTTCGGTGACCGTCAGAATTGTGCCTGCAGAGGTGCAAATTTAATTAACAGATGTCCAAATTATTAAAGAGAAGTTTAGAAACGCGAATGACATCATTGAATTTTATTCTAACCTTCTACAACACATATTTCCTAAACTATATACGAAATCAGCAGCTATAATGTGCATATTACTTTTCCGAAAAACATTTCTCAGCATTAAAGGTTTTGCAGTGGAAACACCGAACACAAATGACACATAGCTATGTGAGGGCGGTACTTAGATTGCACACAACCAGTAGTAATTTTCGAGACATTCTCTCGCTTGCAGAAAAACGTGACAAATGTACTTCGAAGCACACAAAAGTTAAATACAACTATGTTTGCATTATTTTATGTAATGTAATTATATTCTAATTACTAAAATAGTGTTACATTTAACCTACTGCACCATTCTTCAGTGTTGTATTTTTTGTTTAGTTTTTACTCAACCTAGATTTAACATAGTTCGACACACACAGACACTCAAAGAAAGTCTCTCAATCTCAAGTGTCGCCTGGCCCTCCATACCGCGGACGGTTGCATCGCACGGTTATGGCGCAGAGGCTCGCTCTGTAGCTCGTAAGCTGCCCATGTTGACGTCACGCCTTCCCGACTCGAGCAACACCACCTAGCGAAAGGCCTCAGAACAGCCTGTGCCACGTCATACTGACCAGGCCGCGGCCGCCACCTGAATGACTAACCGATGGGGCACGCCCACTACCTCGTAACGGCCAACCATTCAGCCGGTGCAATCGCTAGCTGATGGGCCGGCCGCTGGGGCACAGCCCACTGCCTTATAGCTGCCAGCCACTCAGATGGCGATCGCGTCTGCTCAGGCCTCACTTGATCACGTAACGTGAAGTGCGCGCCGCGGCCTTTCTCGTTGGCCTGGTGCCGAGCTGCACTGGGCTGGGGAAAATGAGCGACCGGTTGACCAACTCTACACAAGAATATGGATGCTATATGAGTCCTGTGAAGTTGGCACCCCTTTTTTGGAAAATGTACATTTTTTTCAGAGTTCTAGACAGATATACAATAGTTCTGGAGTTCTCTGTACAAAATTTAAATAGTTCTGCACAAATTCGCGCAAAAATTACAAAAAATTTAACAAATTTTAGATTTTTCCAAATAATTA
The DNA here is from genome assembly GCA_026315105.1 of Locusta migratoria. NCBI lineage: Eukaryota > Metazoa > Arthropoda > Insecta > Orthoptera > Acrididae > Locusta > Locusta migratoria. Next base: position 151,177,553 of record CM048746.1, on the reverse strand, counting down.
TTTGCCTACAAGCGTAAACATAGTTCTGATCACAACTCTAAATAGCTCTCAAAGAGTTCTGCAGAAAATCCTAATGATATTTTTTTGCCCAGATAATAGTTCATGAGCTAACTGCGTAAATGAGGGACATAAACTACACAAAATTGCGCCAGAGTCGTGTGAAGTTGGCACCCCTTTTTTCAAAAATGTAATTTTTCAGAGTTCTAGACAGATATGCAATAGTTCTGGAGTTCTCTGTACGAAATTTAAATAGTTCTGCAGAATTTCGCCGAAAAATAGTGAAAATTACAATAAACTTGAGTTGTTTGAGTTTTTTTAAAATAAGTATTTGCCTATTAGCGCAAACATAGTTCCGATCACAGTTCTAAATAGCTGCCAAAGAGTTCTACAGGAAATCCTAATAGCATTTTTCTGTGCAGATTATACTTTATGAGATAATTACAATAATGGAGTATCCATTTACATGCTTGTGGAATTTGCACCTTTTTTTTTTTTCAAAAAATTAGACTTTTTTCCAGAGTTCTAGGGACATGTGCAATAGTTTTTGTTTACGATAAGCAGTAATCACTCAGACGTAAAAACAACAAATTGAATGTGCAGCGGATAGAATATCTGTCAAGACCTAAGAAAAATGTATATTTCTCGAATAAGGGGCACAAATAAGACAGGTTATCAGATATTCAAAATTGTGAACATAATTTTTTTTCGGGCAATTACATAGAAATATTCACATTAACTCTAGAACTATAGTATATGTACACAGAACCCCCCCCCCAAAAAAATGTGTATTTCTCGAAAAAAATGGTGCCAATTTACAGTAACGTGAAAATGAATTCCACATTACTCCATTTATCTGATAAAGTATAATCTGCACACAAAAATGTCATTAGGATTTCCTGTGGAACTCTTTGAGAGATATTTAGAACTGTGATCAGAACTATGTTTGTGCTAATAGGCAAATAATTATTTTAAAAAAACTAAAAAAACTCAAGTTGTGGTAATTTTTACTATTTTTTCGGCGAAATTCTGCAGAACTATTTAAATTTCGTACAGAGAACTCCAGAACAATTGCATATCTGTCTAGAATTCTGAAAAAATTTTACATTTTTGAAAAAAGGGGTGCCAACTTCACAGCTCTCCCACTATTCAGAATTGTGATATTTCACGAAATTCTGCAGAGCTATTTAAATTTTGTGCACTCTAGAAATATTGCATATCTGTCCAGAAATCTGAAAAAAATTTACTTTTTTGAAAAAAGGGGTGCCAACTTCACACGACTCTGGCGCAATTTTGTGTAGTTTATGTCCCTCATTTACGCAATTAGCTCATGAACTATTATCTGGGCAAAAAAATATCATTACGACTTTCTGCAGAACTATTTGAGAGCTATTTAGAGTTGTGATCAGAACTATGTTTACGCTTGTAGGCAAATAATTATTTGGAAAAATCTAAAATTTGTTAATTTTTTTGTAATTTTTGCGCGAATTTGTGCAGAACTATTTAAATTTTGTACAGAGAACTCCAGAACTATTGCATATCTGCCTAGAACTCTGAAAAAATGCACATTTTTGATAAAAGGGGGTGTCAACTTCACAGTAGTGCGTAAATGGATTCCCTATTATTGCAATTATTTCATGAAGTATAATCTGCACAGAACAATGTCAAGAGGATTTCCTGTAGAACTCTTTGAGAGCTATTCAGAACTGTGATCAGAACTATGTTTGTATAATTAGGCAAAAAATTATTTTGAAAAAACTAAATTTTGTGGTAATTTTTCGTATTTTTTCGGCGAAATTTTGCAGAACTATTTAAATTTTGTACAGAAAACTCCAAAACTATTGTATATCTGTCTAGAACCCTGAAAAAAATGTACATTTTCCAAAAAAGGGGTGCCAACTTCACAGGACGTGTTATATGGGTTCCATTCTTATCATGTACAGCTCATTCAACAACTTCGAGAAGGAGATCGGAAAAAGTTGTTTCAAGTCGCCAAATAAACTCGTTTTTACACTTCACTGATGAAGTCACATTCGATTTTGAACATAGCTGTCTAAAGCAGCAACCATGCTCTGTAGCCTTTACATAGAGTTCCTTGTAGTTGTTTTTATGTTGGGTTCTTCAAGTAAATAACGATAATAAATATTCCTCTCCTCTAATAAATATTTTACTCAGAATCTGAAAAAACCATGCAACTTCATTTTATGTATTAACATACATACATTGGAAGTATATCGTTATATCACATTGTTGTATTAAAACAACTGTAACCTGATTCAATGTTTTTCTCTATGTAAATCAGAAATCAGACTGGAATTTGATATAGTTTTGTATTAAGCACTGTTTCATGCAGCCACTACAAGATGTCGCCGCAGTTGACATGGTCGACGGTCACTAGCGTCACGCAGTCTGATGCCTTTCCTGACTGAAAATACTGCGGCACCCCATAACGGCCAAACATTACACATTTAATTTCTATAGCCCGCCAGTACTCAACTAGCGTGTATTTTTATGAACCAACCTACTGTCATTTTATACATCTGCTGTAAGTTTTAACGTCTCATCTAATTATGAAATTTGTTGGCATCGTTGTTGAAAAATTTACGAGGGCGATTTCAAAAATACGTTTCCCCTGTCAACTGTGGGGAGAGTTGTCTATGAAAGGAAAAAAAAATAGAATGAGGCATTAAAGGTAAGACATCGCTTTATTTTTCTACATAATTTCCGGGTAAATTGAGACATTTGTCAAACTGCTTTATAAGCTTGAAAAAGCCATCCAGTAAAAATCGGGGCGCTGCATATAAAAAAAGCGTTGAACTGCAATGGATTGGAATAATCGGTCATCACCTGTCCCAAAGAAATTCAAAACCTCTCCGTCTGCAGGAAAAGCGCTATTCACCGTTTTCTGGGACGGCCAAGGAGTTTTGTTGCTGAACTTTCCGTTTGCAACCGTCAATGCTGCGCGATACAGTGCCACTCTGTCGAAGTTTTGATTCGCAAAAAGCGGCCTGGCCTTCTCAGATCTGCCGTTCTGCTGTTCGATGATAATGCGAGACCACACTCGGCGACGTCAAAGCAAGACCATATTGCAACTCTTGGTTGGGAGCGCTTACACCATCCGCCATACAGCTCTGATTCGCACCAAGTGACTTCCATCTGTTTCTAGTTTGCTGTTGTTCGTTTTAAGGGGAAAGACTCTCAGAGGACGACGCTTTGGAAGCAATGCTGACGTCAAACAAGCCGTTCAACGCTTCTTCCGTTTGCAACGCCCTGATGTTATCCTGGACGGCTCTTTGAAGCTTATAAAGCGGTATGACAAATGTCTCAATGTACTTGGAAATTATGTGCAAAAATAAAGATATTTCTTATCTTTAATGTCTCATTATATTATTTTTCCTTTCATACGCAATTATGACCACAGGGGAAACTTATGTTCCAACTCTCCTTTGTATTATGTAATATTTTATATTTGTCATTCATCTCTAGATCATAATTTTATTCTTGTGATGAAGACACCCTTAGATGGATAAAGTAAATTTATATGAAAGCAACTTGTGGGGCCTCGTGTTTCCTTTTACAGTATATTCAGAAGACACTTTCATTAGTGACGGCATCAATAAAACCCGTATTACTCATCAGTGACGCGAAGAAAACGCACGTTACATTGTGGAGAAACATTTTCATCAACGTTTCTCTGTAACTGTGTCGTGTGATTCAATCAGTTTATTGGGCCCTTTGTCTCACGACATAGTCTAGAGGACCCCGTTCACTTTCTTGAAAATGAGCCTCCAGCATTATCGAAAGAGATTTCTTTGGCTACAATAATATGTTCTTCCATGTTGAGGGGCCCAGGGCACGTTCCAGTAGTCATGGGACACTTCATCTAAACCCAACATTCCTCGGTAGATGGATCGGTATATTTCTGATAGCTGCTACAAGTCGTAGCACCTGAAAAGCTCCTAAATACGAGGGTATCTGGAAGGAGCTGCTACACTCCAAATACACATTCAGTACACAGTCTTCACGCGGTTTGCATGTACGAGCCAGCCAAGTGGCAGTGCTGCAGTTGCGGAATTGAACAAAATCAGTGGGAGTATCGCGACTCTAATGTTATACTCTGTTATGAAAGAATCGTGCGTTTAGTACTGGAGAGAAGTGTTTGGGGAAAAATCGCAGAGGAAAACCAAGAGATGAATACAGTAATTTCAGAAGATTATCTATTGCCGTTGTCTTCAGATGAAGAGGCTCACTAATTTGTGGACAATTTCATAAAAAGAATAGTTGATAGTCGACATAAGTGTAGTACTTCAGGAAGGAATATCTTTAAGTTGTAATATATGTGTTGATTCTGAAGTGACAGTAATATTTGTATTTCTGATTATTATTTTATGTATAACTTCCGTAAAATAATCGTGACATAATATCGATCGTTTATTATATAAAATGGTCCAAGCGCCGGACATAGTGTAAAAGAAAGAGTACTTCCCCATTGATGAATTGCAAGGCGGCAATCTGGAAGTGTGTGGGGTAAAAATCGCAGAGGGGGACCGAGGGACGAATACAGTAAGCAGATTCAAAAGGATGCAGGTTGCCGTACGTATTCTCAGATGAAGAGGCTTACACAGGAGATGGTAGCATGGAGAGCTGTATGATACCAGACTGTGGACTGAAGTCCACAGCAGCAGCAACAACAACAACAATAAGAACTCCCGCAGTACTGAGAGGTATTGAGCCACTTAAGTAGAGTATCATAGTATTGTTTTATGATCTTTCTTAAAGTAATGGACAGATAATAGTTTGACGGACCATAATTCATATAAATTATTTGTGTAGTAAATAACAGCATCGCCGGCCGCGGTGGCCGAGGTGACTGAGGCGCTTCATTCACGGTCTGCACGGCCACTACGGTCGGAGGTTCGAACCCCCCTCGGGCATGGATATTTGTGCCGTCCTAGTTCGTAAGTAGTTCATAAGTAGTTTGTAAGTTTAGGGACTGATGACCCCGTAGTTAAGTCCCTTAAGCTTAACAAACATTTGAACATTTTGAAATAACAGCATCAGTGTTTTTCTTTGAATGGATTCTGAACACATTGTGAAATACTTGAGAAGTACAGTAGTAGATTTTGCAGCTATTACAGTTTAAGAGTCCCCTCATTATTCAGACATAAATTTTGCTAAAGAGGTGAAATAAAAAACTTTATTTATGTATTTCACCAAAATTAATGCTGTATTAAGTGGTTACTATATTTTTGTAACTTTTATATGAACTGTCCTGAAAGGGTCAAATTTAGGAGAACATACACTACTGACCATTAAAATTGCTACACCAAGAAGAAATGCAGATGATAAACGAGTATTCATTGGACAAATATATTATACTAGAACTGACATGTGATTACATTTTCACGAAATTTGGGTGCATAGACCCTGAGAAATCAGTACCCAGAACAATCATCTCTGGCTGTAATAACGGCCTTGATACACCTGGGCATTGAGTCAAACAGAACTTGGGTGGCGTGTACATGTACAGATGCCCATGCAGCTTCAACACGGAACCACAGTTCATCAAGAGTAATTACTGGCGTATTGTGACGAGAAAGTTGCTCGGCCTCCATTGACCAGACGTTTTCAGTTGGTGAGAGATCTGGAGAATGTGCCATGATGGCAGCAGTCGAACATTTTCCCTATACAGAAAGGCCCGTACAGGACCTGCTACCTGCGGTCGTGCATTATCCTGCTGAAATGTAGCGTTTCGCAGAGATCGAATGAAGGTTAGAGCCACGGGTCGTAACACATCTGAAATGTAACGGCCAGTGTTCAATGTGCCGTCAATGCGAACAAGAGGTGACTGAAACATGTAATCAATGGCACCCCATACCATCACGCCGGGTGATACGCCAGTATGGCGATGACAAACGCACGCTTCCAATGTGCGTTCACCGCTATGTCGCCAAACACGGATGCGATCATCATGATGCTGTAAACAGTACCTGGATTCATCCGAAAAACTGACCTTTTGCTACTCCAGCACCCAGGTTCGTCGTTGTGTAACCGCAGCCATGGTCTCCGAGCTGATAGTCCATGCTGCTGCAAACGTCGCGAACTGTTCGTGCAGATGGTTGTTGTCTTGCTAACGTCCCCGTCTGTTGACTCAGGGATCAAGGCGTGGCTGCACGACCCGTGTGGATAAGATGCCTGTCATCCCGACTGCTAGTGATACGAGGCCATTGGGAGCCAGCACGACGTTCCGTTTTGCCCTCCTGAATCCACTGATCCCATATTCTGCTAACAGTCATTGGATCGCGACCAACGCGAACAGTAATGTTGGAATCACGATAGGCTACAAGCCGACCTTTATCAAAGTCGGAAACGTGATAGTACGAATTTATCGTCCTTATACGAGGCATCACAACAACGTTTCACCAGGCAACGCCGGTCAACTGCTGTTTGTGTGTGAGAAATCGGTTGGAAACTTTCCTCATGTGAGCACGTTGTAGGTGTCACTACCGGCCCCAACCTGGTGTGAATGCTCTGAGAAGCAAACAATTTGCATATCACAGCATCTTCTTCCTATCGGTTAAATTACGCGTCTTTAGCACGTCATCTTCGTGGTGTAACAATTTTAATGACCAGGAGTGTATTTCCCAAATTTCTTTGTCACTGCTAAATTCTGATATTGTGTAAAAACTTCCTTCATGTGAGAAGCTAACCATTTGCATATCACAGCATCTTCTTTCTGAGGGTTAAATTTCGCGCCTGTAGCACGTAATCTTCGTGGTGTAGCAATTTTAATGACCAGGAGTGTATTTCTCAAATTTCTTTGTCACTGCTAAATTCTGATATTGTGTAAAAACTTCCTTCATGTGTAAAATATCTAGATGCTAAACAATGTGTTTGAGTCTGCCTTGTCTTTACTATTGCTTGTAATAAAATTATAGGAATTTCATTTAACTACAGTTACAGTAACTTTTGTTTGTACATATTCATTACCAACTAGAAGTAAGATTCAGGTTTGGTAATTAACGCCTAATTAGGCTGGTGACCGTGTACATGTGCATGGTTACCGTTGTAATCTGTTCCGCGTATGTAAATTTGATTATTTAGTCACGGTTCTCGTTGTTCAAAAAGCTGATCCTATTTCAGTATGACATAGGGAAACATTCTTTACGCCACAGATCTTCTCTAAACTTACCAAAAGGAGTAAAAATGATTCAACTTCTTTTCCATTGTAATGTGCTGAGGCTAAGTGCGCTATACGGTTGTACTTTCGTGTGTTCTATGAGTTTTAGGCCCACACCATAAATAAAATTAATTTGCGCAACAGGTAATAAAGACACGCACACACAGCGCAAACGCACCAGCAACGGATTGGTTCAAATGATCAAATGTCTGTAAATCAATCGGAGCAAACTGCGAGGTCATCAGTCCGTAGCTTACAAACTACTTAAACCTAGGCAAACTAACCTACGGTCAAACACACACACCCATGCCCCAGAGAGGACTCGAACCTCCACGGCGAGCAACCGCGCGCTCCGCAGCGAGACGCTTTAGACCGCTCGGCTACTCCATCGCGGCAACGGACTGGTAACCGCCTTCTATGCTCATGCCAGACAGGAGAGCAGACATTCCAATTGCCTAACTATTATTTCGGTACAGGGGTAGCCTGGGATAATTAACACTCAAAAGAGCGGCTTAAAAAAATGAATTTTATTACAATTTCTTGAAACACCTTAAATTTTACGATTGTATGAGTAAAAGCAAAGACAAAAGTTTCATTTCTTAGAAATAGTTGAAACACCATGAATTTATCAATTATTACAGTAAAAGAAAAAAACAAATGATGATCCTTCTGGTTCCATCCGAAAACATGCTTTGGTGGCCACACTATTTCTTAGAAACAAGGGGATATTACACTTGGATCTCACTCAGCACTGTCGAAATTGTCAAATGTTTGTTAAGCTTATGGGACTTAAACACGGGGTCATCAGTCCCTAAACTTACAAACTACTGCCGCGGCGGAGTAGCCGAGCGGTCTAAGGCGCCTCGCTGCGGAGCGCGCGGTTGATCCCTGGGGCATGGATGTGTGCGTTGTCCTTAGGTTAGTAAACCTTAGTTTAAGTAGTTTGTAAGCTATGGACTGATGACCACGCAGTTTGGTCCAATAGATTTAGAAACTACTTATGAACGAACTTATACTATAGACAGCACAAACATCCATGCCCGAGGGGGGATTCGGACCCTCGATGGGGAACGGAGCATAGGGCCTCAATGCGCTTGGCCACTCCACCGCGGCTCAGCATTCTCATGCACACCAATTCGAAAAATACGTTAAATAAAACCAACTATGGAATATTTTCCCGCGTGTAGCAGCTGACAGAAATGCTTGATCCAAGCTTGAAACGTTGTCTTTCGTGCTGAGAACCTCGAAAGTCCTTAAAGAGCACACAATGATGTTCACTATGCATATCACTTGCTAAATATTGCTCTGATGGAGCTGATAAATAATGAAACGTGCCACTAAGCATCTGACTGGTAAACTGTGGTGCACCACGTGGCGACAACACAAAAGCCGTTACAAAGACTGAACAAAATCGACACAAAAACATTAAATAAGCATGTAAACAATTGTGCAAATAAGAAAAATACCACAAGGCAGAGCTTGGCGTGCCATATCGGGCAGTAACAGTTCACTACGAGGCCGCGTGGTACCGACTGAGAAGCAGCCAGTATTCAATCCCGGTAAATAGTCTGATAGCAAAACACTCTCCTTTATTTTATTTATTTATTTATTTATTTTTTTTTTTTTACTTTTGTAAACATTCTTTATTAAAATTAATTCTCGTATTTAGTTTCATGATTTTAAAACGAATTCCTCTAAATTTTCTTAACATCCCAAGTACTTGACTAGGTATTCCATCACATATTTTTACTTTAAAATACTGAACCAGTCTGTAATTTTGCTACTGAAATCATATGGCAGATTTCTAACCATTAGGTACACACAGGCTAAGGTAGTTACACTAACTGTAATAAAGTAGCACAGGATTGTCATATTAGAATATTAGATTTCTGGAGAAACAGCGATGGTTAATAAAATCATAATTTTTTAAAACATAGTCTCAATAAAATTTTCAAATGTTTGTAGAGTTTATGGGACTTAACTACGTGGTCATCAGTCCCTAAACTTACAAACTACTTACGCACCAGCTAATACTAAGGACGGCACAAATATCCATGCCCGAGGGGGGATTCGAACCCCCGACCATAGTGGCCGTGCAGACCGTGACTGGAGCGCCTCAGTCCTCTCGGCCACCGCGGCCGGCAACACAGTCTCGATCGAGACTATTTCTTTTTATATATATAATTGTTATATTAATTAGATGACATGCTAGGTGCACGAATGGGAAGTAGGACAGGTCATACTAGGCTTCGCGTAACAGTTAGGTCACAAGCGCAGCTTGGAAAGCGGTATCGAAACAGTGGACTGAAGACCACAACAACAACAACAGTAGGCAGAGGGTTGGGCGCTGAGGCCATCGACACACGGCCGGCAGCTGGCGGCTGGGTTGGCCCTCGGCGCCATCGATCGCCCCCGCGGTCTGTTTACGGCTGCCCCCGCCCTCCGTCAGTGGAGCACTGATAGCGCGCCGCCCACTAACAGGTGGAATCGGCGCGTCCTCACGTGGCAATGCCGCATCGAGCGTACTGTTGTTTGAAGCACCGACCGCTCTCCAACGCATCCCGCGATGAACGTTAATGTGCACACTGATTGGTGGTGTAGGCTGAACGTGTCATTCACCTTGTGTCTGTTATGGAGAGAGTGCCACGTGCTACCCTGCCCTACACATCATACCGATCTCCTTTGGCCGCGGCGGAGCGGCCGAGCGCACTGAAGCGCTCAGTTACGATGCGCGAGGCCGTTCCCCATCGGGGGTTCGAAAACCCCCGTCTTTAGTATAAGTTATTTCATAAGTAGTTTATACGTTTAGGGACTGATGACCCCCTAGATAAGTCCCATATGCTCTACAAACATTTGGATCTCCTTTAATATCGTTTTATTACCCTGCTCCATATATTTTCCACACTGGCGTCTGTCCGATTATGTATTATGTAGTTTTTTTATCATTTTTATTTATTTATTCGTTTCCTAGCTGAAAATTCGGCGTCGCATGGATACTTATTTCATCCAGTCAATCTCTACATCTACATTTACATCTACATCTACATGGGATACTCGGGATATCACATCTAAATGACTGGCAGAGGGTTCATGGACCACCCTTATACTGCTTATCTCCCACTCCATTCCCGAATAGAGCGCGGGAAGAAAAAACACCTAAATCTCTCCGTTCGAGCTCTCATTTCTCGCATTTTATTCTGATGAACATTTCTACCTATGTAAGTGGGAGTCAACAAAATATTTTCGTATTCGGAGGAGAATGTTGGCGATTGGAGTTTTCTAAGTAGCCCACGCCGCAGCGATAAGCGCAGTTGTTGTAATGATTCCCTTCCCAGATTCTGTATCATTTACGTAAGGCTGTCTCCCCTGTATTGCGACAATACGAAACGAACTGCCCTTATTTGGACTCTTTCTATGTCATCCGTCAAACCCAGCTGTTAATGATACTACATTCGGCAGCAATAATCTAAAAATGGACAGAAAAGCGTAGTATATGCAGTTTCTTCAGCAGTTCTGTTACATTTTTTAAGGGTTCTGCCAATAAAACGCAGTGTCTGGTTCGCCTTTCATACGACGTTACCTACGTGTTCTTTCCAGTTTAAGTCTGATGTAATAGTAATTCCTTGCTATTTTGTGGATTTTACGGTCTTCACATTTGATTTATTTATCATGTAAACAAAATTTAACGGATTTCTTTTCGTCCTCATATGGACGACTTCACACTTCTCATTATTTAGCTTCAACTGCCAATTTTTACACCAAACTGATATCTTATTCATATCGTTCTGCAGTCGGTTTTGATCGTCAGATGATTTTACTAGACGATAAATGTCGGCGTCATCAGCAAACAACTAAGAGAGCTGCTTAGATTTTCTTACAAATCGTTTATGTAAATAGGAACAGCAGAGGACTAGTAACAGTACACTTTGGAACGCTCGATATCACCTCTGTTTCAGTCTATGCCTTACCATCGATTACTACAAACTATGTCCACTCTGACAGTAAATCCCCTATGCAGTCGCAAATTTGGGGCGATATACCATAACCACGCAATTTGATTAAAAGCCGTTTGTGAGGTACGGTGTCAAAAGCCTTCTGGAAATCAAGAAATAAGGAATCGATTTGCGAACCCTTGTCGATAGCACCCATCTCTTCGCGTGAATAAAGAGCTAGTTGTGTTTCGCATGAACGATACTTTCTATATCCGTGTTGACCTTGGGTCAATAGTTTCTTCTGTTCGAGATAATTTATAATATTTGCATACAGGATATGTTCCAAAATCCTGCTGCAAATTGACGTTAATGAAATAGGTGTATTGTTTAGTGGGTTACTCCTACTGCCTTTCTTGAATATCGGTGCAGATCCATCCCTGAGCGAGCGGTTGTATATAGCTGTTAAGGAAGAAGCTATTGCTTCAGCATAATCAAATATCTAATGGGTATACAGTCCGGACCAGAAGACTTGTTCTTCATAAGTGATTTCGTTGCTTTACTACTCCGAGGATATCTACTTCAACGTTACTCATTCTGGCCTCTGTTTGTAATTTGATATCTGGAATATTGGTTTCGTCTTTTTTTGTGAATGAGTTTCGAAACGCTGTGTTTAGTAAGTATGCTTTAGTAGCTCCTTTCCTTTTCTCTCTCTGCCCATCACCACCTTGTATATACCAGGTGGTCCACGGGCGCCGTCCTTTTTTGATGTTAGTTAATCCCGGATACCACAGACGTCGAAAAGATAGCCTAATCATATAAGTACAGGGGATTTCAAATCAACAGGGAGGAGACCTTTTTAAAGCTAATACTGGCGCTTGAAAACACATTATTTACAGCTATAATTTCTCCTACAGTTCGTCATTAGACAACTTTCTTGCTGTAGGATGGGTGCTAATATATAAACAACACTAATTTATAGCCAACATATGGTTCAACAATTCGTGAATCACAATGGGCAATGTGAAATAAATGGTATTCAATCTTAAATTTCAATAGGAGTATCCAATATAATGCATTATGTTATAAACTCACACATTTTCATTATTACATTAGTCATAATACAAATGTTGGATACACTGGTATAAGCGTCTCTTGGTATTAATATGGACAGCTCTTAACATTTCTGCTAATACTAAAGCGCAAGCATGACGTATTTGTTCTTTCAACACATCTCGATTTTCCAGTTCCGTGTCGTAGATCCTGAATTTGATGTAACCCCATAAGAAAAAATCAATGGCGTTAAATCCGGCGATTTCGCTGGCCATTGCATGTAACCACCACGACGTCTCCACTGTTCTGGGTAAACGTTGTTCAGGTATTCCCTAACCCCTCTACAATAACGGTGTGGTGCACCGTCGTGCTGAAACGAGTGCCTAAAAGCTAACTGAAGTGCGATGTCTTCTACGATACGTCCAAGGTCCATCTCATTCTGTAGGAACTACAAATACTGCCTACCAGTTACTCTGGGAGGCAAATAAACTGGTCCAATGACGTGGTCTCCAAGAAATCTGCACCATACGTTAACCCGCCAGTGCGCTTGCATGTGATGTGGTCGTAACCAGTGAGGATTTGCAGGAGTCCAGTAATGTAGATTATGTCTACTCACAGTGGCGTCATTGGCTAAATACCTTTCATCTCCCCATAAAATCTGCCTAATGAAGTTCGTATTTACGCTTACTTTATTTAACATACGTCTACAGGACGATACCCGAGTTTGGAACTCGTTTCCATACAGTGTTTGGTGTAGGTACACCTTAAAGGGATGCCATTTCCGTTCCTTCAGTATCCTCTGTACTGCAGACCTCGAAATACCCAGCTCTGCTGCAGTTTTTCTTTGTCCTAATTACGAAGAATCAAATGTTCAAACGTTTGTTAAGCTTATGGGACTTAACTGCGGGGTCATCAGTCCCTAAACTTACAAACTACTTATCAACTAGCTTATCCTAAGGACGGCACAAATATCCATGCCCGAAGGGGGATTCGAACCCCCGACCACAGTAGCCGTGCAGACCGTGACTGGAGCGCCTCAGTCCCCTCGGCCACCGCGGCCGGCAATTACGAAGAGAAATAGGTATTAGTGGGTGATAGCTAATGACTTGAGTAATATTAATTACAATGATCACATTATTATTTTAATCATGGGTACACATAATACTGTAACCTAAATTAAGTAGCACGATAACATATTTGTTTATACTAATTATGATTACCGCGTGGAATGTGCTCCGAAACAATAACGTTCTGAGCAACATCAGGTGCGTCGTGGATTGATCTTTCCACGACACGTTGGACCTGGAAAGCACACTCGGTTCTGAAACGCATCTCCGTACGTCTGTAAACGTGCGCAGAAAGTAGACGTCGCGTTGTAAATACAGCCTTCGGGCCGCGGATGCATCGCAATGCTTCTCCCCATATATCAGTATCACATCTGTGTAGCTTTCGCTGGAATACATTGCAGTAGTCACCTGTTTGATCGTAAGACCTCACTCGACTACTACCGGACGGCCATGCGATCTTGTCAGGGCGGAACCAGGAGGAAAACGTACACAAATGTTCAAATGTTTGTATAGCTTATGGGACTTAACTACGGGGTCATGAGTCCCTAAACTTACAAACTACTTATGAACTAGCTTATACTAAAGACGTCACAAATATCCATGTCCGACGGGGGATTCAACCCCCGTACGCAGTGGTCGTGCAGACAGTAACTGGCGCGCCGCAGACCGCTTGGCCACCGCGGCCGGCTCAAAACATCCCGAAACACATTTTTTAAATAGCTTCTTCTCTACTGGACCCGCAGCATATACAAGGTCAAAATATGACATATCGATGTCATGTACATATATATGGATTTATGTATTACGATACGTTTTTTAAAATTCTAACCATGGTTCCAAATCCAAATTTTCGCATTTCTAGCGTCAAAAAAAAAAAAAAAAAAAAAAAAAAAAAAAAAAAAAAAAAAAATCACGTGCTTTTAAAATTCCGATCAAAAATCTAAATACCAAGCTTCGCATTTCTAGCTTCAAAATTACCAAGATATTTTCAAAAAACCTTTCATCCCCCATTTCACCGGCTTAGGGATGGGAATAACGGAAAATCGCTGATGCCTACAGTTTAAGATAAACGTCTACAAATTTCAATTTTGTGTCGTCTGTAGATCCACTTTTCAGCGCAGTTTTCTGTGTTTTAGAAACGGATCGAGAACGCAAAACTTCTTTCTTACGCTTTGGCATCTTTGTTGGTAGTTTTACTTTTCAAACTGCAAAATGCACTAATTTTCCTTTAGTAGTACGCTTGCTGAAGAAAAACAACTGAAGAATGTGCATCACGTCGAAAGTAATCGCTGGTCTTGAGTCCGAATTTTATACAAGCTGATGACTTACAACCACTACGTCTTACACCCTCTTATAGCTATCGACACGGAACTGCTATGGTGTACAACTGGAGACTTTGTACTACAACAACACAGAGAGATCGTTCGTCTCCATTGTGTAGTTTTTACTGAAGAGCAAAATATTGACACCCACACGTAGAATTTTAAGTAAGTCGATAACTTTCAACTCCCATATCTTCCACCCCCTTATCGTTATCAACCCTTTACCACCATAGTGCACAATGGGAGACTGATGCCTACTACCACATACAAACACTCTTCGTTTGTAATGTGTAGTTACGGGTGCAGAGTGAAACACAGACAGAAACACCTCATTAATTTTGACAACATTGTCATAGGAGAAAAACAGCGATCTATTTGATATGATCAATATACAGAAAACAGTCTTGATCGCAGAAATTAACAGCTTTAATTAACTGGTTTCAACCTGATGTAGGTCATCTTCAGAATTACAAACAGCCCATGTGGCCAGTGCTGTTCTCGGCTGGGCTGGGCTGTCCTGGGCTGTTCTTCTGCCAGTAGGTAACTGTTCCTACTGGCAGCAGAACAGCCCAGGACAGCCCAGCCCAGCCGAGTACAGCACTGGCCACATGGGCTGTTTGTAATTCTGAAGATGACCTACATCAGGTTGAAACCAGTTACTTAAAACAATTTCTGCGATCAAGACTGTTTTCTGTATATTGAGAAACACGTCAATTTAGAGATGAAACTGTGGACCTCTGCAACTGCACAGTTAGGCCTCTATCGTGGCAGCAGCGGCCACCGTCCGGTGTCCGGGCCGACAGTGTGTGAGGCGCCGCTTGAGGCGACACAATGTGGCAGACCGCGGGTCGAGGGCCAGGCTATTCACGCCGCAGCGGCCGGCAGGCGCCAAGTGGCCACTTGTCCAAATGGGGGTCGCTTTACCATCCCGCCGCAGGGCCGCCAACTTCCCCGCTGCAGCGCTGCTCCCTGGCGCCGAGGTCGCCCGCGCTGTAACTTAACTACAAGTGTCGTCCCTAAAGTCATGACTCCTTTTTTTTGTGTGCTGGTATTTGATGTCTGCGCCAGATGTCGATGGTGTACTGCCAGTTATTGAACCTTCGTCTTTCATTTGCAGGTGGTTCATTGTTCTGCGGTAGTTGGCTCTAGCAGAGGAGTGTGGAAAAATGGAGTCAGATACGGACGCGCGCATAGAACAGCGATGAACGATTGAATTCGTCAATGCTGAAGTAATTGCCTTGTTGAAATCCACCGACCCTTGCTAAAGGTAAATGGAATCGACACAATTGACGCGAGCAATGTGAGGCGCCGGGTATGGCATTTTCAAGGCAGTGCATGACAAGCTACCTGTTATCTCTACCAGTGAAGAACGTCTCAACTCATCGGTGCTGATAGTCGTATGACGACCAAAGAATTATGTGCAAACCTGAATGTCGGCTGTAATGCCTAGGAAAAAATGCTGGAACATTTCAGAGTCTGTGCGAGATGTGTCCCAACAACAAAATAAACTCATAAACTGGAAATTTGTCGGGAGCTGTTGCATCAATATGAAGCAAATTTTCTGAATACCACCATCACCTTGGTGTCACCGGTGTGAATCGGAATTCAAAAAATGTAAAATCGTAAGGGGGTATCCTACGGTCTTGCACAGTGAGATGTTAACTCTGCCGGTCACTGGTATTCCTCTGGATGCAGATGACACCAAATTGTTTGCAAAGTAGCAGCCGATTCTGGTCTTTTCGCGGCTTCATCCGCGAAGAGGCGCGATGCGGTCCAAATATGGGCTCCGAGTTAACCATTTCGGTATGCATGTTCCTGGAAATATCCCCATGAGAGACGGAATGTGACGGCAGGTTTCCTAAGATGCATCACGTTGTTGGTTGAGCAAAAATCGTCCCAACTTGCATCATACCTTGTCTAACAATGTGTCATGTGGTCTGCACATCGAGCAGCACAGAATACATTATACCACTTAAAGTCCATTGTATAACAATCAAGGAACCATTCTGCATCAACATATTGTCAGAGACTCTGCCGCCTCAGACCAGACCTTCTTGACAGTCAGGATCCAGCCAGCCATGTGGTCTGTGCCCCGAGCAGTTGAACATACATCATATCATCCACGTCAACAGAATGCACGCTCCGACCTTTTCATTGATACTGCCGCCTCGAACTAGACTTTGGCAGGCGGGATCTAACCAGTCAAGTGGTCTGCGCCCCGAGCTTAGTGGATCAGTTGTCATTTGACACATTTAATGAAAGAATACAAGAAATTACGGATACCGGCTACAACAGCCACCAGATTTGAACGTTCAACAAACCTCACTGACTTTATGATTTACCGTAGTTTTAGTCAGTTAATGTAAATAGGAATTGTTCCATTTAAAAATTGTAAGACTGCATAAAAATATCCTTTTACGTCCTACTAAATCTGTTTATAACCTAAATATACGAGCTACAGACTACCAATCAATCCTGTGAAAACCACATTTTAATGGAACTTTCCATTTCCGCAATATTTTCGGTGCAATTTTTAGGTGTTCACCCTTTATATTATGCAAAACACAAAACCACATCCGCTTCTAACGACCACGCTGACGACAGGAAGCAAAACCCTAATCCTTCTACCCTCATTTCAAAATCCAAAGCCTGCACTAGGACAAAACATGAAAAGTTGCACATGGTAAGCAGCTGAGAATGTTTGAGTTTCTCAGGAATTGTCAAATGATTAGTGATTGGCTCGTGTGGGTAATAGCTGACCACTGGTAGTTTACCCACGATGTACTCCACGCTGAGTCAGGAGTTGTAGGTGGGTGAAGAGTGGAAAAGCAGGTCTTACAAGTCATTTACTTGCAGCTGGTTCCATAACGGGCTGCAGTGCCCTCCTTGCAAGTTGCGTGTCCAAATCAAAATCGAAATAATAAACAAAATTTGTTTTCTGCTTTAATATAGTACTGAAAGTGCTGCTAAAATTATAATGACTTACTAACTTATTTCCTGTATCTCCTAAGTGGAGCAAATGGCATCAATGAACTTCCGCCACTGGACTCTGTTCTGCAGCACTGTCTTGGTATAAATCCTGGTCTTCCCTCCTTTCTCGTTCCCTTCTGCTATTATACTCGTCCCCGTGTATTCCTTGGTCTGCCTCTTCTCCTGCTGCCGTGTGGATTCCATCCCAGGGCTCGTCTTGTCACGTTTAACTCGCCGTAGTGTATGCCCAATCCACTTCCATTTCGTACGGAGTATCTCAATATCATTGGGTGTTTGATGGATATTTTTCCACAGTTCTTCATTGGAGATTAATTATGACCACCATATCCGCAAGATATTCCTCAAACTTCTATTGACAAATGTTTAAGGTCTGATAATCAGCTATTTCTTAGTTTTCCATGATTCACACATATAGAGCAGTACTGACTTGACATTTGTATTGAAGATGCATAGTTTTTTATAGGTGTTAAGTTCCCATTATTTCCATATTGATCTCAACATTGCAAAATTATTTAAGCATGAAATTATGCTCAGCAGAAAATTTAAATACACTTTTAATTTAGTTTCACAAAATATAGATATGCTGTGTTTTATATATTACAATATTAGTTCCTCTTAATTTAGTTACATATTTATTTTTTCAGTGAAATTAACTTGATATATTGCTTGTTTTAAATTGAGGTTGTGGCGTTATGGAAGAGTACTTACACTGGATTCCTCATCTCTGCTGCGGCTCGTTGCTATCTAGACCCAGTCCACGTGCACATTAATTAAAAAACAAAGTTAATAATTCATTAGCAGGGATTTCAATTGGGGCGGCTGTATATTAATGACGGGCTACAACATTATGTTTGAATTTAAACGAATTAAATTTCTCATTTAAAAAAGTTCACAGGCGGAGTACCACTAAAGCCAATACATGCCGTAAATAAACTTAGCTTTAGCCCCAATATAGCAGAAAACAATATAGCTAAATAATATTCAACCGTTTGTTTAATTGCAAAGTTATAAGTCAACTATACGAAGGCAGAAATTGCGAAAATATTTCTAAGACCAAGTAACTGTTCAAAACCTAAGTCAAAATTCGCGGTAATATTTCTATATCCCAAACGATAGTTTCAGCGGCTATGTTTAACAAGTTTCGCATCAATGAAAAATCATGGTACAGACCGACATAGCTTCGTCATCTAGAATGACAAAATCAGAACTGCCATAGGCCGCCTCTCGGCCCGCATTATATAGCTCTGTAAATTTCAAAAAACGTCGCCTAATAACCCAAAGGTTCTGCCTGTACACTTCATAACCTTTTACATGATCAGTGAAACAGTAATCTCATGGCATCATTTAGATGCGCACTGGAATTCTCATACATATTGACACCTAGCCGCGGTGGAGTCGCCGAGCACTCTAAGGCGCCGTGCTGCGGGGCGCGAGATTGCTCGCCGTTGGAGGTTCGAATCCTCCCTCGGGCATGGTGTGTGTTTGTCTTGCCCTTAGCATAAGTAAGTTTAAGTAAAACAAGTTCATTATAAAAATTAAAAACACTATTTTGTGTTTTTTCTAGAGGTTTGTTTATTATGTTAAGCGATTTTCGGTTACTTAGGCTATCATCGGATATTTACTGAATTTTAGGCAAGGAACATGCGTTGTCAACAGCTCTGAAGGGAATCGAATTATCATCTTTGACTGAGCAGTTACAATGTAAATAAATATGTAATGAAAGTTGTAAGTTAATGGTAGTGAAAGAAGGAAACATTATCGCTATACCTCGAGAAACAGTGCATTGTATGAAGTTGTAAATCTAATTTAAATTTGGTACAACCTCTGTTTATCTAAGTTCTGTGTTAATAGCATCGCACCTGTTTTGTATTACGCTTTTATTAGTACTAATATTCGAAATTATTCTGTACGCTGTCCCTACATTAATTCTTTACTTAACTGGTATCACTATAATCGAATACGTTTATTTTCACAGTATTTCAGTTCGAGTGCATCTTTCCAATTTGTTAAGCTTCATAATCTTCCAATACATTCCACCCCATACCCTTCCAACTCATCACTCCATTTTTGTGTATTTAGTTACGATTGTGTTCCAGGGTTCTAGTATTTATTTTATCTTTCTTACGGTTTGTGTCACCTGTTGTTTTGAAAACCCTTCAAACTTCAGATTCTTATTTAATTTTATTCACTGCATTGTTGTCATGTAATTGTTATGTATGCACTGTTTCATGTAAATATTTTTTTTATATTGTAACTGCTCCATCAAAGATGATAATTAGTTTCTTTGCATGAGGTGTGTTGACAAGCCATTTTCCTTGACTAAACTTCTGTAAATGTCTGATGATGGCCCAACAAGCCGAAAATTGATTGACATAGTAAACAAAACTGTAAAACAAACACTTTTTTATTTTAGTTTAAGTAGTTTGTAAACCTAGATAAATAATACTAATAACATAAACACAGATACATACATTTTTTCATTAGCTGATAATATAATATTACTAATATAGTATGAATACCGATACATGCATCATTTGGTACAATTTAGAAATTCACTAATGGAGTAGAAGGAGTTGACTACTGGAAAGTCTTTTGGGCTCCTCTTAAACTGTTCTTTACTTGGAGCTAAATTTTTTATACTTGTTGGTAAATTATTGAAAATTTGTGTTCCTGAGTAGTGGTCCCCTTTTAAGTAAGCGCTTTTAAGTCCTTGTGTAGATCATTTTTGTTTCTAGTATTGTATGTATGAACTGAGCTGTTCGTTGGGAAAAGCTATATATTATTTATGACAAATTTCATTAAGGAATAAATATACTGAGAGGCAGTAGTTAATATACCCAGTTGTTTGAAGAGGCTTCTACAGGACGCCCATGATTTTCTCCACAAATAATACGTATTACACGCTTTTGGACTCTGAAGACATTTGACTCAATTGAAGAATTACCTCAAAATATTATACCATATGACATTATCGAATGAAAGTAAACAAAGTATGCAAGCTTTTTTATTTTTATGTCTCCTATGTTTGATAACACTCGCATTGAAAATACAGATTTGTTGAGTCGTTTCTGCAGTTCTGGGGAGTGCTCCTCCCAAATGAATTTATTATCAAGCTGTAATTCCAGAAAGTTAATACTGTCAACCTCTTCTATCGGCTCTTCTTCATACTTAATGCATATGCTGGCGGGAGATCTCTTACATGTTCTGAACTGCATGTAGTGCGCTTTTCAAAGTTTAATGACAATAAGTTGGCTTTAAACCATTTATTAATGTTCATGAAAATATTATTAGCAGACTTTTCTATAACTATATTTGACGTACTTTTCATTGCAATACTTGTATCATCTGCAAACAAAACGAACTCTGCTTCTGGTAGTGTAACTGATGAAATGTCATTAATGTACACAAGAAAAAGCAATAGGCCTAAGATGGATCCTTGTGGGACACCACATGTAATTTCTTCCTAATCTGATGATGACTGTTGGCTTAATCCACTAGTCACTTGCACTGACACACTTTGTTTCCTCTTAGTGAGGAATGACTTGAACCATTTTGCAGCATTTCCCATGACACCATAGAATTATAATTTACTTAAAAGGATGTTATGAACTTCCTTATACTAAATACGACACAAAACATCCATGTCCGAGGGGGGATTCGAAACCCCGACCAGGAACGGCCTCGTGCATCGGAACATACCGCCTCAATGCGCTTGGCCACTCCACCGTGGCTAATTTTTCATTATTTATATTTTTATTATTTTTGTCCTAAATTTTTGCAAAAAATCATAAAATTACATGAAAATCTACAGTGAGGCGTAAAACACGCCAGTGAGATTTTTTATCACCTGTGCCAGAAGTTAATTCTTCAAGCTTTCACCGTCTACGCTTTAAATTCGCCAATGTTAACTGGACTGTATTTTATGGAAACTTTATTATCTGTAGGCTGAAGAGCGGCGTAGGAAGCAGCTCCCAACCTGCCCTTAAGGGCGTGAAATCACAACAAAGAAAAAAGTTTAGTTACGGAGTTATGGCTAATAAAAGTGTTGCGTGAAAATCAGCAAGCTGCAAATATTAAGCCATCGTAAACCAGTTTAAAGTAAAGCACAATTTCTACTGATTTAGTTGCTATTCATCAGGATAATCTAGTAAAACATGTCGCAGACGTATCTACAATTGTTTTCCATAGATTCCAGAGACTATACAAGCAGATTCCAAATGTTTATCATCAATTAAGGATGTACAACTTTCTTAACACTAACAAGGAGACCACATGGGTATCAGATTTTACATTTTTTTTAAATATGTTTATGGTACTTGAAGTTCAGAACTTAATAACAAGCAGCCAAAGTCGTTCGACGCAACTATCAGAAATTCTTGAGAAAATCTACTTTGAAGTTTTGCAATTACATGTAAGTACCAGTAATTAAAATGTGCAGTAACTGACACTGTAGCCCAGATGGTAGCGACCTAGTCTCATAACCATAGAAACGGTTGTTCCAATCCTGCTATGACATCATTTTAATACATAATGATATTTTTTATGAACAATGCACATCAACACTGATGAGTGAATTTAAAAAAAAAAACACACATACACACAGAAAACATTGCAAATTCCATGTTTTTGGCAACACTAAAAAATAAAAATAAAAAATCCTTATTTCGATGTGGTCTCACACATGTCAGGGTGATAACAATGGTAAAACAGGGGTAAGAATAATGGTCACGACACCGAGCACATCGTACAAAAGCTACATTTCTACAGTCGCCAGTTTTCTTTGATGTGTCAACTGGAAACTAAACTTCATTTACGTTCATGATGATGTCTCTTGTTTCGCACAGTTTAAAAGCGAACCACGCATTACCTGCTGATTTCACCAGTGATTGGAGAGGACACGTGGTGATGAATAATTGAGGACGTTTGATGCAATCTGCTCTAACTTCAGGTCCTCGTTCGATCAGGCAGGCACACTTTTGCAGGCGCTTAATGAATTTTTGTTACTCGTACAGTAGAAATACACATCACAAGGCTACGCCAATGGGGTGCAATTTGGCGCAATTACTTGCACGATGGAGGTAGGCAGACGCCTGTCGTTTCGTAAAACTTCATTATAAAACACTGGATCGCTTTTTCCACTCTAAGAATCAATCAGTCAATCGGTAAAAGAAATCTTTTGCTTTCTAACATATCGCTTTAGAAAACTGATTAAAAAGCCTTTATATAGTTTTTAAATCAACTTATCAGATTTCGATGATGTGACAATGACGTTTGTGTTAGCTGCTTGTAAAGCCATTAGTAGCTACAGAGATGACTTTTCAAAACAGCGTCGTAGCTCTTCGAAAACTGAACAATAGAAGACAACCCTTGTCAACTAATAGCGAAGCCAATACTGTAAAAAAATTTACTTGTTATGATTTTTAGATTGAAATCATCATTATTAACAACCTTTTATAAAATGCAGAGAATTACTAATAAACAGAAATACGTTAATATTTCGTAAAAAATTATCATTAGATATTGAAATTGTGTAAGTATTTGAACACAATGAAAAAAAACACCTGTCACGGCGAGACTCGAACCACTGACCCTATTGCTGTAAGGCCAGAACGCTACCGCCTAAGCTATACCGACAGATGCTGCCACTCAAATTATTGGTACTTACATGTACTTGCAAAACTTCAAAGTCGATTTTCTCGAGAGTTGCGTCGAATGGATTTCACTGATTATTTGAGTTCTGAAATGCACGTACCATAAATATAAAAAAATTCTCAAATCCGATACCCATGTGTGCTCTTCTTGTAAGCTTTGTTTTATCCGGTTTACCATGAATTCACGTGTGCTATGGTATTAATAAAAGCAAATTTTCTGAAAATTTCACACAGCTTCAGTTAACTTTATTTTCATCAGATTCAAATTTTAATTCTCTACAACTTCTGCTGAAAATTTGTGCATTTGTCACAATTTAACAAAAAAAAATAATTAATAAACTACAAATTTTCCAAAATTATTGCTTTGGTTCTGTGGAATTCCTAAAAAACTACTGGTTACACGTGTTTTATTAGACTCACCAGATCAATAACAACAAAATAAATTGAAATCGTCCTTTACTGTAACCTCATACAGTTTTGCGATGGTATCATATTAGTGAGGTTGCTAAAGTCCAGGCAACATTTTTTAATACCCGCAACTCCGTAACTATTTATTTGCGGATCTATCTTTATATGAACTTCTTTCTCTAGTTTTACTTGTAGAATAACATATTAAAATATTAGTAAATCTTTGTGAATCACCCAGTATACAGGGTGAATCATGTAACACTTGCACCGCAAATATTTCTGAAAGGGAAAGTGCGATTGATGTGAGGTTTTCACAGAATGGATTGGAAGTCAAGGACTCGTATTTTTAGCCAATAAACAGATGGTAAAATGCCTAGAAAGTGTATTTTTTATGGAAATAAACAATTTTTCAAATGGAGCAATGGTTGTTTCTATCATTCACTGGATTTTCTGACAGCAGCTGTGTACAAGGAATTCTGAATGACATTATATCACGTTTGGTTTGGCAGCTACAACCATTCAAAGTTTTGGGGGTGGAGGCTACGATAACGTAGCTGACTGGCTGGTGGTCATGGTACATTGGACCTTGCCCCAGAGGCTAGCCATTCGGCCAGTCAGCTACGTTATCGCAGCCTCCACCCCCGAAACTTTGAACGGTTGTAGCCGCCAAACTAAACATGATAAAAATGTCATTCAAAATACTTTTACACAGCTGGTGTCGCAAATTCTAGCGTATGATAGAAACAACCATTTTTTTTTTCATTTAAAAAACTGTATATTTGCGTAAAAATACACTTCCTCAGTAATATTACAATCTGTTTGTTGACTAAAATTACGAGCCCATGACTACCAATCCTTTATGTGAAACCCGCACATCAACCGCACTTTCCGTTTCCGCAATATTTGCGGTGGAAGTGTTAGGTGATTCACCCTGTATGTAGGTGAAAACAATGATATAGAACGACTGTGAAACGAACACTGGAGAATTGTAGAACGTGCACAATTATTTTGCCCAGCACTTTCCTTTAATATTTTAATGATAAATTTTTTGTTTTGTTTTACTTTTCATTTCTTTTTGACGAAGAAAATTCCGTTGTCTTTATGGATTGAAATCAAATGTGCAAATGTTTGTAGAGCTTATGGGACTTAACTACGGGGCCATCAGCACCTAAACTTACAAACTGCTTATGAACTAGCTAATGCTAAGGACGGCACAAATATCCATGCTCGAGGGGGGGATTCGAACCCCCGACCGTAGTGGTCGTCCAGAACGTGACTGGCGCGCCGCAGACCGCTCGGCCACTGCGACAGGCTATGGATTTAAGATGTAATGTAGCATCGCAAGTGAAACAATAAGCAAAACTGTTTAAGCTTCCGGGGAAATGATCTTGCTAGAAAATCTTCCCTGACCTTGGTTGAGTCGCTTTCTTGTAGACGACGGTAATCTGCCGCAGCAGTAAAGACGCGAACTGGGCGAAGGTTGCTGGTAAGGGAATAGCAGAAAAAACTTCCGCCCTGGTTTTTTCTACTTCCGCGCTCCTCCCTGCTCTGGCCCGTCTTTATATTTAATTAAAAAGTTCAGCCGGACATCTGGAGAACAGTCGAAAAAGTGGTGCGTGCTGGCGCGCTTAGAAGCTGTGGAACACTTGAAGAACGCATGTGCGTGTGCGTGCGTGTGTGTGTGTGTGTGTGTGTGTGTGTGTGTGTCAGAAGAGAGAGAGAGAGGAGCTGGAGGAGAAGGAGAAGCAAAGAGAGAGAGGGGGGGGGGAGGAGCGAGGGAGGGAAAGCGAGGTACTCGTGCTGTGTGCTGTCAGGCATAGTACAAAAGGCAGTGATGGATAGTGACGTAAATTCTCCGCATCGTGGGCAGGAACCACTGCCTGACAGTGGCATTCATCACCGGAGGTGCAGCTGACAGAGCAGGTATCGTAAGTACTAACACTGCTGCGGCAACCAACCACGTCAGCCGCCTACCACAACAGCGCTGTTTCTACAACAGACACCGTCAGGCTACTCTGTTGCCTCCTCTTCCCTTGTATCACGTACGTAGAGACGCATGATTCACACGTCAGCCGAGACATGACAAGTACCCTTTACACATATCACCCGCTGCTATCACAGCTAGAACCAAATATGGCAGGCATTATCTAATTTCATAATTTCCGCAAGGCGTTTGATACAGTTCCCCACAAAGTAAGAGCATATGGTCTATCAGACCAATTGTGTGATTGGATTGAGGAATTCCTAGATAACAGAAAGCAGCAGGTCATTCTCAATGGAGAGAAGTCTTCTGAAGTAGGAGTTATGTCAGGCGTGCCACAGGGGAGTGTCGTGGGTCCGTTGCTGTTCACGATATATATAAATGACCTTGCGGATAACATCGGAAGCTCACTGAGGCTTTTTGCGGATGATGCTGTAGTATATAGAGAGGTTGTAACAATGGAAAATTGTATTGAGATGCAGGAGGATCTGCATAGAATTGCCGCATGGTGCAGGGAATGGCAATTAAATCTCAATGTAGACAAGTGTAATGTGCTTCGAATACACAGAAAGAAAGATCCTTTATCATTTAGCTACACTATAGCAGGGCAGCAACTGGAAGCAGTTAAGTCCATAATCTGGGAGTAGTCATTAGGAGGGATTTAAAATGGAACGACCATATAAAATCAATCGCCGGTAAAGCAGATGCCAGACTTAGATTCATTGGAAGAATACTAAGGAAATGCAGTCCGGAAACAAAGGAAGTAGGTTACAGTACACTTGTTCACTCACAGCTTGAATACTGCTCACCCGTGTGGGAACCGTACCAAGTGGGATTGATAGAGGAGGTAGAGAAGATCCAACGGAGAGCAGCGCGCTTCGTTACAGGATCATTTGGTAATCGTGAAAGCGTTACGGAGATGATCGATAAACTCCAGTGGAAGACTCTGCAGGAGAGGCGCTCTGTCGCTCGGTACGGGTTTTGTCGAAGTTTCGAGAACATACCTTCACCGAGGAGTCTAGCAGTATATTGCTCCCTCCTACGTATATCTCGCGAAGAGATCGTGAGGATAAAATCAGAGAGATTAGAGCTCAGACAGAGGCATAACGACAATCCTTCTCTCCGCGAATAATACGTGACTGGAATAGGAAGGAAAATCGATAATGGTACTAAAGGTACCCTCCGCCACACACCGTCAGGTGGCTTGCGGAGTATGGTTGTAGATGTAGATGTAGATTTGCCGCGGGTTAGTGTTAGCGACCGTTGTATGTGGCTTGTGCTATTTCACTGGAGGGCTTAAATCGCCAAGTGTTATTTGCATGTGGAGGCATCGTGTCCGCGTTTTGTGACCCCAGCGAGCTGTAGCTCTGAAAAGAGCCTGTGATATAGGCGTGTTACGGTGTGGGTTCATATTGCAGCTAATAATCAGAATTATTGAGAAGGTGCTCCATGAAGGTGTGATTTTACTTTCGTTATTCATCAAAGTTAATACAGTATCCAGTACAGTCAAGTATTGCAACATTGTGTAGACTTTCCGAATGATTGCTTTAAGGGCACACATAGCTCCATATGAAATGTAGATAACGCATCGAAATATTATTTACAGTTCAGAGCAGACACATACTTCACTTGGTTCACCAGATACCAGTACGTGTAGAACAGCAAATAATAGAAATCACTGATAACGCGATTTTTAAAGAGCTATGTCTCGGGGAGCAGCCAATGACTCAAATGTTGTCTCTACCTGTTTCAGATGTTTATCTAAAGTTCGTTTTCCGGCTTCAAAATCGTTAATCATCATCACGATTTGGTAGAAAAGTGGATTGGCTCATTACGTTTTCTTTTCATGGCAAATCGTCGCAGTTTTCGCGATTAAAATTTTAATCTGCCAGGAAGTTTCTTATCAGCGCACACTCCGGTGCAGAGTGAAAAATTCATTCTGGAAACATCCCTTAGGCTGTGGCTAAGTCATGTCTCCACCATATCCTTTCTTCCAGGAGTGCTAGTCTTGTATGTTTCGCAGGAGAGCTTCTGTGAAGTAGGGAAAGTAGGAAGCGAGGTACTGGCGGAAGTAAAGTTGAGGCGGCATCGTGAGTCGTGTCAGGATAGCTGAGTCGGTAGAGCGCTTGCCCACGAAAGGCAAAGGGCCCAGGTTCGTGTCCCGGTTCCGGCAAACAATTTTAATCTGCCAGGAAGTTTCATATCAGCGCACACTCCGCTGCAGAGTGAAAGTTTCATTCTGAATCCGACCATGATTGAAAAAATGTTCTACAATATGTCTACCAATGTCAGATAATTCAGAAATGTGTCTATAAAACAAATGAACATTGTTGTTCCCCCTTTTTTTCCTTCAGAAAATGTATCCTTACAAACTTTCCATGGTTCAAGAATCCCAGAAAAGAAAGCCATAGCTTTGTAAGTTTCGTGTAAGAGATATAGTAGTGCATTTTAAAGTAATCCTCACGATCTTCAAATGCACGTTTCTGAAGAATTGACTTTATACTTAATTTCATTTACCTTAAGAGCTTAAAGTGTGTCATCAGGAACGTCTGAGCTATATTCAAGGCAATGGTGAACAACTAGCTTCTCAAAATCATTTTAACTACAGTATTTCATTTGAAGAAACAAACACTTTTTCTACAAACGCCATTTTCTCTGTTTCGAAAATATTTATCTTTTATCAAGGAACACCCGGAAAACGATGATGTTTGTACACCAGAAGTGTCAGTTGTGTTTAGCGACGACTTTCCGAGCGTTATGAATCTTATTATCCGATTTAAGGAGTACCTCTACGAAAAAAGATTATTTTTGCCCAACTTACAGTTACATATCTTCACTCGGTGAAGGCTTGATTTTATTCTCGTTATTCGTCACACTTACTGTCCTGCATCAAATTAAATTAAGTATTACAACCTGTTTTCAAGAATTCGCAGAGGGAAAAACACAATGCGTAGATTTTACATATATTTGATTTTAGTTCATACATTTTATTTGAAACTGAGAGTACAATTATAGTACATTATAGTGATACTGGTTTGATATCCGACAGACGAGCCCTCGAGGCGTTCACAGCTCTGTCTATTGCGTAATACTTATCATTTAATTTCAAGAACACAAATTCTATGTACATATCGTACGGTCTGGTATTTCTTTTCCACAAGCTATTGAATTTCATTCTGTTATTTGTCATACTAAATATACAAGAGTTGGAACTTAAATAGTGGCAGCTATTTATTCATAGTCGATACGAAAGCGTTACGTGTTTGCACCTGTTACTGTTGTTCAAAATAGTCACCAGCATTGTGTAGAACCTGTTGACAGCGATGTGGAAAGCGTAGTATACCGTCAGTGGAGCCTGTTCTGTTGATGGTACGAATGGAGCGGTCTACTGCCTCTCGAATCTCTGAAACAGTTCTGAAGTGAATGCTGCGAAGTGGTTCCTTCATCTTCATGATCAAATCAAAGTCGCAAAGTGTTAAGTTCGGGGAGTATACAGTACTTCCCAGCCCCATCGACCGAACAGAGCAGCCACAGCTTGCGCTATATGCGCCCGTGCATTGTCGTGAAAAATTATGGGTGGAATGCTCAGAAAGTGTTCCCGCTGGTTTCAGGTGACATGGAACGGGCAAGTCCATTTGTCGGAGGTAAGGTAGGTATGTCAACAACGTGTGCTATCAGCAAAGACCTTTGAAAATAGACTCCCTAACGGCGCTACTGTCGCGGGATAATTTGAACCTTCGGCCGGCCGCCATGGTAGTGGCAAGCGTCCCATAAGTACGAGTGTTGTTAAGAGATAGTTGTGTATTATATAGCTATTGCACTATACCGAGGAGTCTAGCAGTATATTGTTCCCTCCTACGTATATCTCGCGAAGAGACCGTGAGGATAAAATCAGAGAGATTAGAGCCCACACAGAGGCATACCGAAAATCCTTCTTTCCGCGAACAATACGTGACTGGAATAGGAGGGAAAATCGATAGTGGTACTCGAGGTACCCTCCGCCACACACCGTCAGGTGGCTTGCGGAGTATGGTTGTAAATGTAGATGTAGATGTAGACACGTCTGTGTTGTCTGACTATTGCAGTATACGTAAAACATGATGTTGAAGAGCTGCTCAGCGTTTAACTGCGTAAATAGATTTAAGAAAGAAATAAAAAGAATGAATACTGTCTTCCCATTTATATTTGTTAGGAATACAAGTAACCCTACTAACGGGCTGTTAGTCAAGACAAAATAGGATTGAATGAAATAAATAACAGCTTTTACAATGTTCAAATGTTTGTTAAGCTTAAGGGACTTAACTGCGGGGTCATCAGTTCCTAAACTTACAAACTACTTATGAACTACCTTATACTAAAGACGACACAAACATCAATGCCCGAGGGGGGATTCGAACCCCTGACCGTAGCGGCCGTGCAGACCGTGACTGCGGCCGGCAGCTTTTACAATACTGGTAGCACTTCAAAACAAGCTACTTTTGGCAGTACTTGTGGATACGAAGTTCCAAAAGTTTCATTTTATGATTGTGTAAAATAAATATTCGGGACACGAGATCAGTTGCGTCATTCCAGTTCGAATTTTTGTTTATGAAATTAATATTAGCAGCGCAGAATTTAAAGGTGATCTGCTTTACAAATAGGTACAACAACTGGCAGAACTGTGTGTAGTTCCATGTATGAATGACACATAGGCACACTGGATGCATATTGTGAAGCTGAACCTAATGTCGATAGATGCAGACTTTTGAGCAGTTCACGCTACTGTAAGGTATTTCTCTCACAGTATTAAGAATGCTAATATTCGTGCTGGATACCCTGATGCTAACGTTAGATGCGCTTAGTTAAGAAAAAGTAATGGCATTATTAGTGTTCTTGAAAGAATTTGGTAGTGGTTGGTTGTTGTATTCACAAGGTAAGACGCTATTTTATGGGATATTTCATTTCAAAGTCATTTTTTAACATTAGCTAATTCTGGCAACTCAGTTTCATTTTTTGAGGATATAAAATATATAAATACTGTAGAATACAGCAGGCACTCAAGCATAGATATAAAGTGTTGTAAATGTCTTCCGAAATTAACGTTTGTACAAGTTTCATAAGAAAAAGTGCTAGAAAATCGTGTCTGACGATATATTCCGTTCATATGCTGCACTTAGAACGCTAAAAAACTAAATGTTATAATTCCGTTTATTCAGGAAGAAGAAACGCCAAAATTACTAAAAATTTCCGGGCTATTATGCCGTGGTCTTGTGGATTTATTATGGAAACCCAACGTTTCCTCCCCGACTGCGTAGGACATTCTCAAGGGGGATCGTGGCACTTTTGAATGTCCGGTGCACACCCTGGCTCGCTACTGACTGAAGCCAAACTCCGTTTACGACAGCTCGCGCGCGGAGGTGTGATGTTTTTGATATGCGCGCGATTCGTTGTTGTCGATTACCGTCGTCCGTTAATATCGTCCCATGGTGGAAGACTGTTTCATTTCTTCTTCAAAACACGAATCAAGATTTCATTTAGTTGCACGCTCCCCTCCATCCTACTGAAATTATTAGGGTGTTATAAATATCTATAGCCTCTCTGTTAAGTCTTTCGTGGTATCCATTTGTGCCTGCTAAAACCTGAGTCTATTGAATAAGGTGATTCCCTGGTTGAAAAACATGTTCAGCAACAGCTGAAATGTCAATCTCTCCCCTTCTACAGTTCCCCTTGTGCTCATCTAGTCGTTTTTTGACTGTTCTTTTTGTTGTACCCACGTATACGTCTCCACAGCTACAAGGAACCCTAAACATTCCTGCTTTTTCCAGCGGTTTGCGAACATCCTTCGCCGATTTCAGGTGATCCTGTATCTTCCGAGTAGGTTTGTAAATAACGGCAACATTCCGTTTCGTCAAAATTTATCTATGCTTTCGGTGATGTCCTTAATAAAAGGCAGGAAGACTTTGGATTTCACAGGAACCTTTTCACCGTTTTCAATTTTATGTGTCGGTATCAACGCTCTCCTTATCTCGGTGGACGAACAACCATTCTTAAGCATTACTCAGGTGTTTCAATTCTGCGTCGAGTAATTCCGGTTCGCATATGTTCCTTGATCTGTCTGCCAACGTCTTTATAATGCCCCGCCGGCCGCTGTGGCCGAGGGGACTGAGGCGCTCCAGTCACGGTCTGCACGGCCACTACGGTCGAGGGTTCGAATCCCCCCTCGGGAATGGATATTTGTGCCGTCCTTAGTCTTAGTTAGTTCATAAGTAGTTTGTATGTTTAGGGACTGATGACCCCGCAGTTAAGTACCTTAAGCTATACAAACACTTGAAACATATAATGCCGCGCTTTTGCTGTGGGTGGTGGTTTGAATCCCGGTGCAGATAACGGTCTGTATGTGTGGGTTTCCGATAAACTATATGGCCCTATCTGCCATTCCTCTTTTTGAAAACTAACACGTCAAGAAAATTCAGTTTTCCTTCTATCTCCTTCTCCATGGTAAACTGAATTCTAAAATTAATCCCGTTGAGGTGTTGAAGAAAACGATCTAGTTTCTCTCTACCATGCCTCCACACAACAAACGTATCGTCTACACAGCGGAACCAAATAGCAGGTTTTTTGTTTGCTATTTTCAATCCTGTTCCTTGAAATTTTCCATATAGAAATTTGCTATAACGGGCTTAATGGGTTCCCCAAAGCTACCCTATCTGTTTGTTCATAGAAATCATCGTTCTATTTGAAATAGGTAGTCGTGAGGCAATATTTGAACAGATCTGCAATGTCGGGTGGAAAGAGGAGATTCAGCTGTACAGCACCTCATTGACTGGAACCATAGTAAACCAAGGTGTTAGAATCCTGACCAAAGCATCTGCAAGTATAAGTGAAAAGAGAATCGTCGTAGAAGAAGCGGTACAGACTGCGAGAAAGCAAGAGGCAGTAGCGATGTAATAGGTATAAGAAATGGACGTGGACAGTGGAAAAAGAAGTTAGCCGAAACGGAGAGAAAGATATAATGGCTACGGCAGTGGGAGACAAAGACAGATGAAAGTGTAATGGGGGAAACCGAGTGAGTGGGAAAGCGATATACCTAGCCGTTGGCGGGGAAAGATAGATGTGTATGAAACTATCTTTACTACGATTGAGTAAAAGTGTTTAGCGTTTCTAGGGTTAAAAGGGCGCGAGTGTGTTCGAATGACAAAAATGTTGGTGAGGCAGGCGAGTGGGGACTCAAGCAGTTGATTCCCCGCTTTTCTGTCACTGTTGTTTCAAAATGATATATATAATCTCTGACAACAACATATTCAGGTGTTCCTTCAATCCCTCAAAGTTGTAATTGAATATACTGACATTTTTGCGTTACTTTTGTGAGAATATGCTCATGTTTTAACTTTTTAGGACCTATTTGTCGGAGCTCATCGCTGGACACCGATCTGAGACTAAAAAAGGCGTGCTACCATCAGTTTCAGTGTTACCCCTCAAGAACTTTGCTATCAAGACAGTTCTTTTGTAAAGGACGGCCGTGCGGAATGGCCATGTGGTGCAAGGCATCATGCTACGGACTGGAGGGCCGATCTCGCCTGAGGTTCGAGTCGTCCCTCGGGCATGGGAATATGTGTTGTCCTTAGTGTAAGTTAGTTTCAGAAATTTGCAAGTCTAGGGACTGTTGACCATAACAGTTTGGTCTAAAAGTTTTACAAATATTTGAACATTTGTAAAGGACGTGACCAATTTCTCTTTCAGTCCTTCGCCAGTCACTTGCTGTTGTCAATTTTGAAAATATTCCGGAAACTTCTATGTACAGTAGTTGATCCATTAACTTTCTGCCTTATAGTCACCTGCACTCGATAGATTCAAAATGTTTCAAAACACTGACGCTCCATTACTGCCTCCGCCTCTTTTAAACACGCGGCCTCTGCGTCATCATACGTAGGCCTACATGCGGCCGCAAACATAACTCAAAACGGTAAAGAAATTGAAAAGTCTAAAGCAGCCCCTAACCTATCAGTAAAATTGTACAATTTACTGATAGTAGCCCCAGACAGTAGAGCACAACGTTAGTGTCAAAGTTTCCTGGTACTTGGCTCTTGGCATGACTTTCTACTCACTTAAGTAAAAGTGGAATAATACAATGAAGAGCTAAAGAAACTGGTACACCTAAGGAAATGTGAAATAATACATTGACGAACCAAAGAACCTGGCACACCTACCTTACATCGTGTAGGGCCGCTGCTATCTAATGTGTTTGCTCATTCATCCAAATCATCTCGTCTTCTCCGTATTTTCACATTTTTGTTTGCCTCCTTGTATGCTTTATGCTCTTGGGTCTTGCCTTACGCAGATTTAACTGCAGTTTGTTTCGTATGGATGATTCAATTGCATTTTCAGAGATCCCTTGCTTCTTTTTGCGCGTTATCAATTCTAAAATGTTCGGCCCCGTCGTCGTCTTGTAAAACGCTCGGCTGGAAACCGTAGGGTCCCGGGTTCGAAACCCTGTCGGACGTCGGATTTTTTTTTTATTTTTTTTTATTTTTTTTTTTACGCCATTTCAATTCTAAGGTGTCGGGTCCCGTAGTCTTGCCGTAAAGTGCTCGACTGCTAACCGAAGGATCGCGGGTTCGAAACTCGGTCGGTCGTCGGGTTTTCTCAGTCCGCGTTTTAGTCCATCCATAACCTCCTAATAATTTATGGAGTCGCCAGAAACAACACGTGGCTTGGATGCCACATTAAGCTGCAGGTCCCTTTCTCCGGTTGGATAACTGGGGTAGGCTAGGAACACGCAAGTCGCCGAAGTGGCGTCCAGTTGAAAGACTTGCACCAGGCCAATGAGTCACACTAAATTATTATCATTAATCCTAATATTTTTCTTCCACATATAATAGCTGTCTTTTAATTTTGACAACCTGTTACAGTTCCTTGTATGCCCCCTTCTTTTGTACTATTCAGGTGCATGGGATCCCATCAGATCAGGTTAAAGGAAGACACAGAAACAACTTCGAGTCGGGTTGTTGGCTTTTTTACTGTTAGGTTCGATCACTGCGCGAGTTGCTACAGGGATGCTTTGGAAAGAGGGAAAGCCATTTCGAGAAAAACTGTTGAGTAAATTGAGAGCGCCTGAATTTGAAGACGGTTGCAGAACAAATCTATTACCACCAATTTTCATTTCGCATAAAGACCACAAATATAGTATAATGACTCGTATACAAAGGCACACATGCAATCGTTCTTCCCTTGTTCTATCAGGGACTGACAAGAAAATTAATAACAGCAGAAAAATGTGACCTCTACCACACACCTTACGGTGGGTTGCATAGTATATATGCAGTTGGAAATGTAGACGTACGCTACGGTAGCCTAAAGTTCTGTTTTCTTGTCCATGGTGTCAAAGAATTTTTGGAAGGCAAGAAATATAAATCTGCTGGTGATGTGGTACCTGACTCCGCATGGTCTCTGTAGTACGAGCAAACAGACGAGGGAATATATGCCATAACCGAAGCAGACGCGTCCTTCTCTTATGACTACGATGTCGACAAGAGGCTAAAGCTGCTGTTCCTTCCTTCGATGCTGATGGAGTCAGTAACTCCACCTCACTGTGGCGCGTAACGTCAGTAAATCAGGTTGCACGTACACCAGCACGAAGCCTGAAGCGGCGGTCTCCACAGCTAAATAGCGACCGAATACCTGCACATTGTGAGAAAGCCGTATAATTACTAAGTGCAGGCGAAACAGTATACTCAGCCGCCAGCTCTAGTTAGGAAGGAAGCCGTGAGCACTGACAATAAGGTACACACTATTAACTGAAACCACAGACTCGTGTACTTATAGGCTGTACCATGCGTAGCTAGTGCATACGTACAGAGTAAACAATGTTGCTATGTAGGCGTATCAGCTGTTCAAACTAATGTCGTGTCTCCAGAGTGTGTGAAATTGAACCAATCACAGTTTCATTTCCTTTTCTTTCTTTTCCTCGCAAAACTTCTTTATTAATGCTCTGTGTTTCTTCTTCCTGTTTTTCTTCGCTGTTGCTTCTTTTGTTGAGGCTAGAGTAATTTGTTTCTGATTTCATTTCTGAATTGTTTCCTGTCCATAATTTCTTCTTCTGAAATTTTTGGTCGTTTCAGTCTTATATTTCTTTCAAACAATTGTTCTTTAAATTGCTTGCATTAACGATAAAGGTGCCTTTCCCAAAATTTATCTGTGATGAAGTCTGTGTGTCCATAGAGTTCATTTGTATGTCTTTCACAAGAACAGCATCGTAGATTTTTCTAAGAGTTGTTCGTTCCTCTTTCCCGAAGTCGAGAATTTTCGTCATTGCTCTCATTACTGTCATTTCTGCGGCATGCAAGGCTTGTACTGCGACAACAGCAAGCCCGCACGCAGGAAGGAGCACAGGGGATCGAAATGTTTGGACTTACACCACATAAAATGGAATTTTTGTCTGCTACTTAAATGGTTTCTTAATAATAATTCCTAATAGTATTCTTAATAATACTTTTTCTTGATTGTGATGAAACGACAAGAGCAGAAGTGAAGAAGTTGAGAAACAGCAGAGGAAGATTCACGTAACTATAATGAAGCTTCAACTTTTGATGAACAGTTAAATAACATTTCTAGATATGTATTTATATAAAATCTAGGTGACCCGTGCGAATAATTTACACTCTGTCCTGATAAGTCAGAGATAGGTAAGATAGTAATGGAGAAAAGCAGATGCAAGAATATATGTATAAAAAATAATAAACTTTGAATAGAAGTAATTGGGTTAATATAACTATAAAAACTGTAAGAGTGCACAAAATTACATTCTATAACCTGGATTTGCTCCATTAGCCATCTCTTCCCCTTTTTTACTTCAAATATTCATTCATTTCAAGAGGCTTTAGTGTAATGTATTTGATCAGTGTATACCTTAACACTGCTTTATTTCATGTTTTATAATATAGGGCTAACATGTGCAATACACTTCTGCAAGAGGATATTTCAACTACCCTTAGAGTTTATATGAAGATATCTTTTCACATCAGCACTGCCTAAAGTGCAATACTATACACAGTACTTTATAACCCACCTCATGTTACAAAGAGTAATGAAATGTATATAAATGTTACACTACTTTAACATATTGCATTTCTGTTTGTAGACCAACATTGTAATTTAAACGAAAGGCAAATGCAAACTTGTAGGCTATAGAAACCACCCTGTGGTTTTCGTAAGCAGATGGTGTTTGTGGCTGTTCTTCCTTCCCAGCACATTTATGTATGCCCCCTTCCATCCCCACCTCCCCCCCCCCAACTTTTCCACACCTGAATACTTTATAGGTACCATGAGTCTGATGATTGTCAGCAATGTGTCACTTAATTGTATAATAATGTTTTCAACGATGTCAAAATATAGTATGGAAAAAAAAGTTGTAGCACTCATACAATTGTATAATCAAAAAGAAAATTTTTGTACAGTGCACAGTGATTGTAAAAGTTTTGTTTATAAATTTATAATTTTATAACAAAAAAATCCCACAGAGGAAGTGAGTGCGTATATGTGAGTGAGTAGTAGAACGACGACATCTGGCGGATTCCCCACTAAATAACTGACAGATTTACTAACCTTAGCATGCACTTGACCATACTACAGGGACGTTATGGGGGAAATTTTAAATTTATTTTATGTTTGACATATGTCTCTGACAGAGATTATTTTAAAAGGAATGTTTTTGTTTTACTTTTTAATAATTTTTTTAAAAGATGTGCTGAGTGTGAAGATAGTGCTCTCATTTCTGTTTTATCAAAATGTTTGATGAATATTAATTCAATTGTCTTGCTGTAGCCTTCGATACTGACGAAACGTCGAAACGCATAAGGCCTCAACAAATTGTAATTTGTGGCCAAGACTTTAAAGTTTATTCAGGTGTAACAAATATTAGTCTCATTATAAGAAAATTTATATAATTAAATATAATGTTACACGTTCCAATGGTGTGGAACGTCCTATGGTTCGAGGACTCCCTCTCGGAATTCTGACGTTTGCTTTATTGTGCAATGAGCCTGGGAATTCCCTAGTTTCTCTACTATTGTCTCTGAAATTTGTTTGAACTCGTAAAGTTGTAAGCCTACTTATCAGCTTGTTCATCTTGTGACAGCAGTGTTTCAGTTTTGCCGGACTTGTAGATTGAATGTTCTGGTGCGGATTATACTTGCGGTCAGTAATAGTACAGTTATTAAACAACGGTGCTTTTATTTCACTACAATGGATAAGTGGACTCGAAAGCAAGTGCTAGTGCGAAAACTGTAGACAATCTGCATCCTCCTCCTCAATTTCTTGTCTCACCTAATTTACCTCAAAGACCAAATTGGAGGACTGATGACTGGAAAAGTGATAGAAGGGGAAGGAGGATATGTTTCTTTCAAGAAAAAATGATGAGAAGCAGTATATGGCATTGCTCAGCTCCAAAAAGCTTTATTTATAATTTTTCATGTAATTTATGATCATTTTACGGTATGTAACCATTTTTGCAAATATTTTTAAAGCAGGGCGTATTTCCAAGTCAAATCGAGTAATTTAACGATCCTGGGAGGACAATTTGACTGATAACCATTGGCAACACTGCTAATGAAGGTTTTGGCTGCGGCTGATAGTTGAATTGTGCTCATTTCTATGTGTCTGTCTGCGGCAGTGAGCTGCAACCTATCCTCATTATATTTATGAAAATACAAATCAGTCCCCGCATGTAATAAATTACATTACTTGAGAATGATATGGCATAATTGTCTGTTTCTTTTATAGAGAGCAAAACATTGGAAATTTCGGAAATAACTAGACTATATTCACACACAAACACACACACACACACACACACACACACACACACACACACACAAGCCCACTAGTTATATAGGTACACTTGCTTTTCGACTTGTAACACCCCTACGGAAAAATTATCCTGTGCGCAGGCCTGGACAACAGTGTTGTAGTATTGTTGTAATATTGTAGTTTAGCGTACGTCCCTATTAAATTCAGCGAATATATTGATTCATTCAGCATATATGTGTCACGAAAAGGATATGAACATAATGTCAGAGACATTCGAATCCACACGGAGACTTGAAAGCAATCATTTCAAATGTTTGTAGAGATTATGGGACTTAACTACGGGGTCATCAGTTCCTAATCTTACGAACTACTTATGAACTAGCTAATACTAATATCCATGCCCGAGAGGGGATTCGAACCCCCGACCGTAGTGGCCGTGCAGATCGTGACTGGCGCGCCGCAGTCCACTCGGTCGCCGCGGCCGGCAAAGCAATCGTTCTTCCAGTAAAGGCACCAGGGTCGCCCACAAAGTAATGAACAATGTTGTGCTTGCGAAAATCTGGATATTAATTATTTGCAGTTTCTGGAGTGCGTGAATAAAATGTCTGCCTCTGGTGACAGCGTATATCTGGCAGGACCGTTACAAAATTATGTACGTTACAGGCAACGCATTGTCATTTTGTTTTTCACTACAGAAGAAAAACCTATGAGCAATATTTATAAAATTTTGTCGAAAGGAAATAACTTTTTATTTATTTAGTGTGATGAAAGAGACGTGTTTTCATACCAAAACACAGTAAGGGCGGATAGAAGAAACGCTCCTGTTGTCAGAATATTGTGTGATATGCTGCATGACTCACCCACGTGATTTAATTATCGGCGCCTGGCACAGCAAAGTGATGTGAAATGAGCTCACAGGGACGGTTATGTGGAAGGTAAACAGCCGATTGTCGTTTGAACGAAAATTTAGGGAATAGAGTAAGCTGTGCATCATCCGAACAAAGAGCACGAGGATGCGAAGAACTCAACCGCTCCGGTAATCGATTGGTACACATCATACTAGTTTTGCGGCAGTGAAGAGCGGAAATTACTGCTTGTCGACTCTCCTGTCAGATTAACAGCCTGGACGTACCACACGCCGCGCTGGCGTGAAATCGTTTCGGCCACACCTGCTGTTAATTAACACTTCGCAGACGAGCCTCGGCAATTGTGCTTGTGGCAGGTGGACGGCTGCTTTTCACACATTATGCAACTGTCACATCGTTGTGATTGCCAAAGCAGGCGATGTTTCGCAGTCTCTATGTCAGAAAATTATGTACGTCATAGATTCCATCTCCGTCCTTTCTTTCTGTCAATCACTTGTCCCCAACTCTCCCTGTTCATCTACCCCATCCCACTCTCTTTTTCCATCTCCTCAACTAAATTTCGCGTGGTTTATTCGTCGAAAAGGTAGGATTATAAAGTTAGCGACCAATTAAACTTTTATTATTAAAATCCACTACAAAGAAGAAACAAAAACAGCGCATTGTTGTGTGCACGATTTTCGTGTAAAATCATTTATAATTTGTCCACTTCTCTAAATGCGCTGCTGTCGCAGTTAAATCTGAGGATGATACCCACGGGGCGACACTTCTGTACCATGCGCCACACGTGGTAATAGATGGGCTGCTACTTCTAATACCTGAGAAAGGACAGCCACAGGTGGTTGTCCTGAAGGCACTGGTTCCCAAAATTCTGCAACTCCTTCATGAAGGTCGTTGTGGTACCTACCGCAAGTAACTCCTCAGGAGTCGTTTGGTGTACTGGACTTGCATGAGCCTCACCTCTGATGCCCAGCCTGCCATAACCACCAAGCAGTTCCCTGTCATTCTTCATGTCTTGCAGTTCACCTTATGGGAACGCCTTCACCCGGACTTTGCATGACCCTTTTTATGGTGTCATGTTCCTCGTCGTTGTTGATGCTTACTCGTGTTTCCCATACGTCATCCGTAGCTCCAATACTATTATGTCCATAACAGTGTCAACTTTGGAACAAATATATGCTTTCATAGGCCTTCCAGAAGTGATAATCACAGAAAATGGTCCCTAGTTCCGTTGCCAGTAATTTGATGTTTGATTCTACCTAAACCGTGGCAGACGTCATGTTCCCATTCCTCCTTTTCACCCACAGTGAAATGGCGATGCGGAATGATTGGTAACGACGTTCAAGAATCAAATGCAAAAGTATCTCCAGGACCATTCCTCAGCTATAGCTTTAACATTATTCCTCAGTTCGTACAGGACTACGCCAATAGGCGATAAGAACCCACCTGAGCTCTTGCATGGCTGACAGCCTCGAACTCTGCTAAGTCTTCCCTATTCCCAGATCAGCTCCTCTTCCATCACCTGCCCCACGCTTCCCTCCCCAATCGACCATTTGGGTACAGGGTTTTGGCTGCCAACTAAAGTGTTTTCCAGGTGAAGTCCAGCTACACAGCTGGATTCCGCACCAAAGATAGAGATGTGGTCCAGCCACATAAGCTTCGGCCCAAGTCTTCCCCACTGCCCTCAGCTCCCCACAACCTGTATCCTCGATATCACCCAGCTTTGGGCCCTGGTGCTCTAACTTCTCCATGCATTGATTCAGACCTGCTAGTACCTACGGGAGGCCTCTGACCCACCTAACCACCTCCACTCACCAAAGTGTCGCGGTCTACAACACCAGCCGGTGTCCCAGACACACCAGGGCCTAGAACTCATCTATCACACGACCACAGCCGCCGCCACCTCTCCATCTCCGCGCCGTTAATGGAAGTGGGCATCCAAGGAGGTAATGCCTCTCCCGCAGTTTTTGCTCCCTACTCAAGGTAGGTCTGCTGGCCATGCTGTCTACGACACCGTCGACATCATTTCTGCCCTTACTGCACGAGTCTCCCTAATGATATATCCAGCTGCTGCTAACATCTTTCAGAGGGAACGGGGTGTGGTATTCGGTACTACGCCGCCGACGGCCACAACCCAGCAGCTGTCGCCAAGAAGTCTTGTAGCGCAAGCCACACAAGGAAATAGGCGCGCAGAGATCTTAAGCTCACCAGCCAGCCGTACTGCCGACTAGACCAATAGATGGCTAGTTTCGCGATATGGAAAAAGCCAAAAAAAAACTGCTGTAATAAACCAAAATTTTATTCTACCTTTATTAAAACCAAACATTAGTTGTCAAAGAAAATTTCAAACTGACATATACAATATAGGCAGTGCGTTTAGATAATTAAGTTCCTGACTAACACCTTGGAAGTGATAACAAAATTATTATTATTCCAGTTACTCAAAATTTAAGAATGCACACCTTTTAAAATAACAGTACAAGCAAAGAAATTAAGTAAAATATCCCTAGGGCAAATAATTTTTACACAAGAAATCAACTTCACAATAGATTCGTATCAGCTTCAATACACACCATAGAAAAAAAAAATTAAACACAGCAGGCGAACCAATTAAAGGGGTCCACTATGGTAATACAGATTAAGTTAATGGCCCCAAAGAAGCCATACAACAGGGAAGACGCCTATCAGGAACGAAAACTAGTGGTAATTATAAATACAATTTGATATTACACTGAATCAATTCGATATAAGATCGTTACACATGCCGCAGACCATTTACACAAGAAATAGAAAATTTACTTAGCCTAAAGACATGAAAGGTCCTCAGTGAACTTATTAGATTTCAACTGTAGGCTCTGTCCACTGCTCACAATTTGTGCGGAGCTAAGTATCAGTTAAGTTCCTTGGAACGACTTATGAGCTCCGGAACATAGGCTGTTGGGGAGGTTGTTGTTGGGTATTTAAAGGGGACTCAACTGCTGGGTTATCAGTGCCGCAACATAGGCCACAATTTGTTTAGAGCAATTTATGAACTCAGCAACGCTCGTCCGAGTAACTGCAACAACTTGAACATAAAAACATTTTACACACAATTTCCGACAATAGGCTCTTATACGGAACCTGAAACACACCATGCAGTACAACAAATAAAATATATTTCATACTCCAAGAAGCGAGCGTGATGTAGCCATAGAGTCTTATATACAAAACTTAACACGATAACGGGCCATGATCAAGCTGGAAGGATGTGCCGCTACCCGTGCCACCGCGAACGGTCAGCAGTAACATACCATCCACGAGGCACACTCCAGACACCAAGATATAGCACATTAACTTAAAATCAAAATTCGGAGACGTGTGCACATACCTTCTCTAGATTTTCGCAGATGCTCCACACGAGACCCTTCAACTCCGTACGTGATAACGACAGCAAGAGGCAGCCCACGTCCGCCGTCTCCAGCTGTCAACACCACACTCCCCGCTCTCTCGCCTCCCAAGTGACGCTTTCCGCTCGGCCGCCAGAGGGCGGAATCCAACCAAGCGATAGTGTTTCTATTTCCGGAGTGAGACAAACGCAATCTCTGGAAATCGAAATTGATTCCCCGTGCCACGCACGGCACGATAGGAAGTAGGTTGCAGTACACTTGTTCGCCCACAGCTTGAATACTGCTCACCAGTGTCGGATCCGTACCCGATGTAGATGATAGAAGAAGAAGAGGAGATCCCATGGAGAGCAGCGCGCTTCGTTCCAGGATCATTTGGTAATCGAGAAAGCGTTACGCAGATGATCGATAAACTCCAGTGGAAGCCTGCAGGAGAGACGCTCTGTCGCTCGGTACGGGCTTTTGTCGAAGTTTCGAGAACATTCCTTTACCGAGGAGTCTAGCAGTATATTGCTCAGTCCTACGTATATCTCGCGAAGAGATCATGAGGATAAAATCAGAGATATATGAAAGCCCACACAGAGGCATACCGACAATCTTTCTTTCCGCGAACAATACGTGACTGGAATAGGAGGGAGAACCGATAGTGGTACTCAAGGTACCCTCCGCCACACACCGTCGGGTGACTTGCGGGGTATGGATTTAGATGTGGAAACTCCGGTGTTACTTGGACTTATCAGTGAACTAGAATCGCCAGCTCTGGACTCATTGGACCTCGCTACTAGTTTGGAATGCCTTGTCAGTAAAGGCTACACC
The DNA here is from genome assembly GCA_026315105.1 of Locusta migratoria. Lineage (NCBI taxonomy): Eukaryota > Metazoa > Arthropoda > Insecta > Orthoptera > Acrididae > Locusta > Locusta migratoria. Next base: position 151,134,129 of record CM048746.1, on the reverse strand, counting down.
TGCTTAGGACTTATGTGAGCTGTGTGTATTGTGAACAGTGTTGTGTCAATAAATTGTTGAGGAAATTGGATTATAACTTTATTGGGTTATCATTACAACAGAGATTGTATGTGGCTCTCGACGTCTAATAACATTCTTTCCAGAGGTATCGTTCAATCACTTGTATGACTACAGTTGCAGGCGCCGAGCAAGTTCGAAAAGGAACGGAAGGGACGCAACATCTGTAGTGTCTCTCTCTGTCTCTCTCTCTCTCTCTCTCTCTCTCTCTCTCTCTCTCTCTCTCTCTCTCTCTCTCTCTCTCTCTATGTGTGTGTGTGTGTGTGTGTGTGTGTGTGTGTGTGAGTGAGTGTGTGTGTGTGTGTGTTCGTTGTGACATATGGTTTGTGTGGGAAGCATGCACAGGTGACCGAAGTGATTAAAGCACTGCTCTCACTTCTCACGTGGGAATTCCAGGAACTAGTCCGGGCCCGCCACAAATGTTCACGTGTCGCATTTCTGCCCCTAGAGTAGCAAATGTCAGAAATTGCCTTTAGCACAGACATAAAGTGACATTTCCATGGATGGTGTCGTCCCAAAGTGACACATTTCCATTGATGGGTGGTCTAGCGCGTTGCGCATTACAAACGTAATTGATTACACAGTTCACTGTAATTACAAACACTTCGGTGGCGTCAGCTGCGGAGTTTAGCCTTAACAGCTATGCATTGATCTGTGCGCTGCCAACACTTCACATTCAGCCGTGGGATGCCGCTATACGGTATTACAGCACTAACACCCATCCTCCATGTTCCGTAACTATGGTGGTATACCTGGCATACTTCCTTTTGAATAATTTCTGCCACTCTGCACGGTGGTCGAATTTTACCACCATTATACCCACATTGTCACGCAGTTCCCTCCGCGTCGGAGAGATGTCATGTGCTATTCTTTCTGAGTCAATTGCCGCCAATGCCGGAATGAATCCCATATGATGCTTGACGTGTTGGCATAATACTTTTTCATTCTTTTAGATATCTTTCTCTTCTTGCCCAGAATCACCCTTCCCAGTCATATCATTTTATTGGTACTGTGACGTTGAGCTCAACTTCTCAATTATGCTCCTACTGTTTTCTGCTGTCCTCATGAAACGTCCTAGGAAAGACGTCCGTTTCTTTTTCATTGTACTTGTCACTGGTTCTATTTCCTTATAAACGGTTTCACTTGAAGCTATTCTCCAAATCCCATTACGAAGTGGTTGCACCAAATGTTTTTCATTTCCTCGAGGTCAGTGTCGTCAACAAACTGGAAAACAGAGAAAAATTACTGCTAAAATTTAATGAAAGACCAGCTCCAGTTGCAATTATTTGTGCTTTATTTAAGCCCACACTACCAGTTTCGGCCTCTATGTTAGACCATTTTCAAGTGTGACAGACGTTATGCCGTAGAGAAAGCAACGTCAAGTCAAGCAACTGCTAAAATGATCAGGATGAGCGTTCTGCAAAGGATGGTGACAAAGAGAACATTGAGACTACCGAGACTTATCAACAGTCCAGTTCAAGTGAAGAAAATCGAGTCAAACGTTCCCTCGTGGTGCGTTTTGAGAATTTATCACACCAATAGAACGCACTATTGCAAAGTGCAGCACCAAAAAGAAGCAAGTGCGCACGTTCTGGATGTGTGCTTACCGTAAATGACATTGTGCCTCAGCAAACTGAAAACATGCTTACAAGTCTTTCACAATGATGATGAACGACTTTTACGTAAAGTTTTTATAATATTTCGTTGTTTCGAAATGCCACTTCACTGAAGTATGCTACATGAAGAATAGTATTTCCCGTAGAATAGAATAAAAAGGCGTGTTAAATTAAAAAATAGATGTTTTGAAAAGTTTTTGCAACAGTCCCAAGTTGCATGGTGGTGTAGTATAAATACCGAAACAAATGAAAAAGCTAATATAAATTCGTGTCTTCCTTGTGTCTCAATGTCATTGGATATTATAAAGTAATTTTTTCATCATAAAATTCAGCAAGCATAAAATCTGTGCATGAAGTAGTTAAGGAGGCGTGTAGGAAAAACACTTTTCATCTACCGTTATTTAACCTGACCTTCAACCATTTCAGTAAAGATATTCATTAAATGCTATTCTGCTGTGATCCTATATTTTTTCTTTTGGTATCCATTTTCAGTGATCAATACACAAGTTACAAGCTCTATTACCCAGAAACAACACGATTTTCTGTCAGACATATGGTTTCACAGAAATAACCGAGTTACACACCATGTCAACTTATGCTTGGGCCATGTAGAGATGACAAAGCATAGTGGAAAAACGTATTAAAGTAAATATTCCAATGTTTTGCTGGCTTGTATGTATAGGTCGATAAAAGACCATAATCATAAAAATATATTTGTAACGGTCAAAATTTCTCTTTCGCAAGTGGAAGGACTTGCTAGGCACATATAGTAAAGGCAGCTACCACATTTTAAAAATGATGATGAAGCACATTCGAAAATTTAAATTAAAAAAGAATAATTAGTTTAAAACTTCAAACTTGAAATGCAGTGGGTGAGTACTGTACATTAATCGCTAATTAATCAGCTAAATCTGAAAGGCAAAAACCAATTCTTAATAATTCTTTTTACCAAATGAAACTGACATTTGGATGAAGCCCAATCTTTGATTTGACAATCAGCGGGTGAAGCACGTATCTTAACGTTTAGGAAGATTTGTAAAACAAACAACAGTTTCAGATAACTGAAGTACTTTATCCATTTCAGCAAGTGTTCAGGTTATAAATTAATAAAATTCAGCAACCAGTTGCTTGTAATTATTTATTTTAGACGACCGGTTTCGGACGCTTGAGTGCCCTCCTTCTGGTCTATTTTAGTATTGTTGCTTAATGAATGTAGCTACATGCTATTCGGAGAATCAACACTGAGTGCAGAGATTATGCAGTGCATAACAATCAGCTGCTAACAAAGTATCTATCTATGTAGATAGATAGATAGATACTTTGTTAGCAGCTGATTGTTATGCACTGCATAATCTCTGCACTCAGTGTTGATTCTCCGAATAGCATGTAGCTACATTCATTAAGCAACAATACTAAAATAGACCAGAAGGAGGGCACTCAAGCGTCCGAAACCGGTCGTCTAAAATAAATAATTACAAGCAACTGGTTGCTGAATTTTATTAATTTATAATTTCAGATAAATTCTTAAAATCAACCATCAAATAAAACTGATCATCGGAGGAAGCCCACTTAATATCTTAACAGTGTAAACAAAACCTTAAGTGGGAAGCCCCATACTTTAAGTTAGTTCCACGAACAAATGAAATTGAATTCAGGGTGAAAACCAACTTAAAATTTAACAATCAACGGGTGAAGCCCGTGCCTTAATTGCCAATTAAACTTATAATTACAACAGGTAAACTCCAAGTTGGCATGAAACTGTACAATTACGACAAGAGAAGTTACCACTGAGCAATTAAAATCTAAAGTCACAGTACATATGTGGCGCCACATTGGTGTGAACTGGCATACAAGTCCGACGGAGTCCTGAGCACACCAGGCTGACAATGAATAAAGCCTAAAGCAGGCCGGTGACGCCAGCCGCTAAACACCACAGTAAATCAAGCGCATGACAAATAGTCCGCGGGTGGAGACAGGATATCAAGCAACTCTCCGAGGCAGTAATCAAAGAAGCGCGGAACGCTGCCGACAAGTAACGTTGACTGCCAGGGCAGGTAACTGAACAGCAACGGCAACATAAGCAGGAAACAGCAAGGGGAGAAATGATAGCGCTACTAAGGCAGAGTTACTGAACACAGCTTTTCGAAACACATTCACCAAAGAAGACGAAACCAATATTTCAGATTTCGAATTACAAACAGAGGCCAGAATGAGCAACCTCACCAACGGCATTTAATCAAACTGCTTGGTTATGGTATATAGCCACAAATTTGCGACTGCACAAAGGATTTCCTGTCAGAGAGGACACAGTTTGTAGTAATCGATGGTCAGGCATCGACTTAAACAGAGGTGATATCGAGAATTCCACAGGATAGTGTTATTGGTCCTATGCTGTTCCTTAATATTTGGGATAAAATCTAAGCAGCTCCCTTAGGTTGTTTGCAGATAACGCCGTCATTTACAGTCTGCTAAATCATCTGAAGATCATCCGCTCGGTTCGCCGTGTGATCTAACGCACCGGTTGCCGAAACGGGCAGGCGTACTGGCCCCGGTTCTAGACCGCCCGGCGGATTAACGAAAGGGTCGGAGAGCCGGCCAGCCTGGATGTGGTTTTTAGGTAGTTTCCCACATCCCCGTAGGTGAATACCTGGCTGGTCTCCAAGTCTTGCCTCAGTAACACGATTCGTAAACGTTTCGTAACACTTTACACTTTCACAAGCGTGTAATACTATTCGCAGACATTTGGGGTTCACATTTCCTCCTGGGGGCATGGGGTGGCGGCAGGAAGGACATCCGGCCACCCTGTAAATATTAATACATGCCAAATCCGCGTTTAACACAGTGTCGACCCCGTATGTACGGGAAAAGGGCCTGAGAAAAAGAAGAAGATCATCTGTAGATCAAAACCAACTGCAAAACGATCTAAATAACATATCACTGTGGTGTAAAAATTGACAGTTGACTCTGAATAATGAGAAGTGTGATGTCGTCCACATGAGTACCGAAAGAAATCCGTTAAACTTTGTTAACAAGATAAATTAGTCAAATATGAAGGCCGTAAACTCCACAAAATACCTAGAAATCACTATTACTTCAGACTTAAACTGAAAAAAACACGTAGATATTGTCGTGGTAAACGCGAACCAGAGACTGCGTTTTATTGTCAGAACCCTTACAAGATGCAACAGAACTACTAAAAAAACTGCATACACTACGCTTGTTCGTCCTTTTTTGGAGTACTGCTGCCCAGTGTGAGATCCTTATCAGGTGGGTTTGACGGAGGACATCGAAAGAGTCCAAAGAAGGGCAACTCGTTTTGTATTGTCACGATACGGGGGAGACAACGTCACGGAATTAATACAGGATCTGGGATAGGAATCATTATAACAACGGCGTTTATCGCTGCGGCGTGGGCTACTTACGAAACCCCAATCGTCAATATTCTCCTCCGAATGCGAATATATACTGTCGACTCTCACTGACATAAGTAGAAATGATCATCAGAATGAAATACGAGAAATCAGAGCTCGAACGCGCTATACGAGAATGGAATGGGAGATAAATAGTGTAAAGGTGGTTCGATGAACCCTCTGCCAGGCACTTAAATGTGATTTGCAGAGTATTCCATGTCGATGCAGACAAAGTATCCTTCAGCACGCGCCTTGAACTGGCTTGAGGACTAGAGGTTGTAGATATACACGCAGTCAGTATACTGAAAATTAAAATATGCAAAGATCCATTCGCATCTTGATACACAATATGTCACGAGAAAATGATATCAGACACAATCCAGTAATAAAACTTCCTGTCAGATATATGAAACTTCCTGCCAGATATATGAAACTTCAAGGCAAATTAAAACTGTGTGCCTGATCGGGATTCGATATATCCCTTGCGATATTTTTTAAATCTAGTTTTGATCTTTGAGGTCGTTCGTGTTGCTTCTAGGTTGTTCGTTGAGTTCACAGAGCAGTTTATTAATATTTCGTACAGAGGGATGAGCCTCCATGACGCTCAAACAGTGCCAGGAATCCACAATGACGACAAATAATCGCGCTTGACGGAATCCCGGCCCATCCTCACAGCTTTAATTCCACCAGTACCTCGCTTCCTGCTTTACAAACTTCTGTGGCTGTGAAGCCTGTCTCCATAGCTCAGCAGGGATTGCGATTCAACATGAAATGCAAAGGTCACAGGTTCGAATCCCGTTCCGGCACACAGTTTTAATTTGCCTTGAAGTTACATATAAGCGCCCACTACGCTGAAGAGTAACCATATCCAGTAATGATGTCCATTATTTGCCAGAAAACATTAATTTCAAATTGGCCTACTTTCCGATACTACCGTGAGCATCTTTTTCTGGAGTACATTCTGTTACTTAGTTTCATTAAGCCCTTGGCCGTCTAATTTTCTCAACCCTTGCGGCATTTGATTCTTCGCTTAGTAATCTGGCGTGCTTCGGCGTGCTATTCTGCGACTTTACGTTGCTAATAGTTATATGCTGTTAGCAACAAAAAGGTGTATCGCAAAAACAAACAGATTTTTTTTTTTAAATTTGATAGTTTCAAAGACAGTACGAGAGGCGCTAATGCTTCCACATTACTTTTACAAAATTCACCTCTAAAAATATTTCTTTCGTTTAGTAATACATTTCAAAACCTTGTTTCAGAAATGCGCCTTGTAGGAACGATATTTTCAACAGGGAATACTATTCTTAGTTGCTGGCTAGTGCACACATGTGGGCATAGAAACTTTCTACTATATTTTTCATCATTAACTGTTACACCCTATCGTCAAAAACAATTTGAAATATCAGGAGGCCATTGCGACCAATATAAGGGTCTCAATACAATTGGTACGGCCTCCCGAATGTTGACGACTGCGAGCACGGTCGAGAGGATTAATTAACGTATACATCTGCTAACTCTGAAACAAAGCTATAAAATATAAATTTTTAACTTTTATAATAATGCTATCAATCTAATTTTAGCGTTACGTAATTTTTGAACTGGTTATGAAACACACTGAAATATGGTTTTTTATTAATGGAATTCGTAGAAATGATCATTATTCACGCTTCTAATATTTGAATATATCATAAATTTTTGAATACAGAATCTGTAGCCCTGTCAGAAGTTGTAAAGATAGTTCGGCTTGGTATGACAGTCCACAATTTTTATTTGATGTGATCGTGCATAGTTTTCAGTTAAAAGTTCTTTACTGGGATGTAAAGAAATTTGAAAAATAAGTAGAAAAAAGGAAAATATTGAAAATATGGGGTCAAGATTTTTGAATGGAGTTTTATGTAACGCGGCGTAGTTGGTCGTGTCATTAGCACAGATGGTTGAGTGAAACAAGTTGAAGAAAATCGGTCGCCCCATCTTCACGAAAGCCTCTACAATTATTTTCTTAATTAAATTAGTAACACCGAAATTTCATGAACCTGGATGTATAGTTAGGGACTTGAAACGCAGATTTCTAAAGTGGTGTGTCATGAACATTAATCCAAAAACTCAAATGATGTATTGAAACACAGTAACAGGATTTTTTGACGAACTATGTCACTCAGATAGGTAAACTTACAGGGGATGCTATACAATACTCGAGAACACTGACTGGGAAATACAGAACCAATTATTTTCATACCTACTAATATCAGTACTGAACTAACAGTTGTCAATATATCAAAATTTTGTTTCATCAGTCCACTAGTTTGACCAATACTTCGAATAATACTCGTCAGTGTAGAACTCTTGTTAGGTGAAAATGATAGAGCAGTTAGAGAAGTTGTAAAGAAGAGTAGCGCGCTTCGTTTCTTTCTTGGTTGTGGGCTACTGTTAATGTTCAATGGGATTACGTTTCTCGAAGGGTAGTCCAGTATATTGTTTCCTCCTACATCTATTTCCTAAATTGACCGTGAGGATAAATTTGATCCCACACGGATAGACACCGGCAGTCGCTTTCCCCACCAACAATACGCCACTGGAACAGAAAGAGGAGAGTGTGACAGTGGCGCAGAAAGCACCCCCCGCCGCACACCGTGAGCTGGCTTGCTCAGTTTGGATGTAGACGAAGACGGAGGTAGAAATGATCGAGATGCATTTTGATACACAATCGGTCACGAAAAATGGAATCAGGCACAACCTTCAGATATCTATAAAAATCTGTCCATTACGATCCAGAATGTAACGAAAATTTCAACTAATAACTTATACAGCTGGTGGGTTGTCGGAAGTTTAGTATTTCATCGTAGAATTGGTTATCATTGTGAGCGGAAGCACGAGGTGTATCCCATAACTAAGGTTCGTTTACTCACAATAAAAACATCCCTCACGTACAAGTTTTTTTTTTTATTGACAGTTATGTGTGACTACATGTCAAACTGGCTTTTCCACAGAATCGTTGACATTTGTACTCAAGCCAGACTGCCTTATGCAATATATTGGAACGATGGTTGAGGTATCTTGCCGCCGTCGACGACCAAACCATTACTATCCATTTAAGGGGGGACGTAGGCAAAATTGGTGAAAATGGTAAAAAAAATGTTTAAAAATCGTCCATATAAGTCTGTAGCATGTTAGAAATTTCACAGATTAATTCGAACTATACGACACTCTCCTTGTTTGCGATGTTTTATTACTTCCTGCTGTCATAAAAGCGTCGGAAGATTGTAGAAGGCTGTGAACCCGTTGGTGTCGTGGTTATGACCAACATTCCAGTTTTTAGATCATCCAGATTTATTAAAGAAATGTACCCATAGTGAAACACAAAACCCGAATGAGAGCTTCAACAATCTCATTTGGGAGATGCCCCAAAACAACATTTAGCTCATCTACTGTTGTTAAAATTGACACATATGATGCATGTCTGATGTTTAATGATGGTAACACGAAGAATAAGGAGCCTTACTGAACTAGGATTTTTTGCTGGTTGCTTCACCGAGAAGCTTGTGAAGAAGAAAAGGTGGCCGAGGTGACTGAGGCGCTCCAGTCACGGTCAGCACGGCCACTACGGTCGGGGGTTCGAATGCCCCCTCGGGCATGGATATTTTGTGCTGTCCTAGTTCGTAAGTAGTTCATAAGTAGTTTGTAAGTTTAGGGACTGATGACCCCGTAGTTATGTCCCATAAGCTTAACAAACATTTGAACATTTGAAGAAGACAGATGCGCGTGTTGCAAGATCTGAAAGGTGTGTGAAGCATGTAGCCAAAGGAAACATGTCCAAGAAGAACAAGAAGACCAAATGTATGGTTATGGTCAACATTAAGGTACTATTTTATGGTGAAAATCTTTATAAAATCTTTTATGAGCATTTTACATAACTTTCATTTTTCGATGTATAAGGAACATTTATCCCTGAACCACTGGATATAGGTACTTGAAATTTTCTGTAGACTTTATCATAGCGTAACACAACTTCTCACGGTTCAAATTTTTTCTAAGTGTATTTCTGTCAAAATTATTTACATTTTTGTGAAATTTAAATTGCTTTGTTTCATTAACACAATTTTTAAATATAAATTGTAAGATCTCTGAAAGTGATATTAAAAAACTGTCCCACACGTTTGCTTATCTGATTACTAAGAATTACCTATCACAATATGAAAGTTGTAAGTAAAGTAATTTTTGAGAAAAAATTTCTTGTGCGATAACATGTCTTGCGAAAATTTCCAACAATGCCATGATCAATTTTTTTTAGAAAAAATTTGAAACATAATCCCAGAATGTAGCCCATAACTTAATAACCTCAAGTGCAAAATTTTCAAACACCGAATACTGTGTTAGATTATGTAATCACGTCCATTTTCTCAAGTCTCCCTTTAAGTAAAATAAAATTAAATAAAAGACTTTAAATTTAACATGAATCTGTGTGTGTGTGTTTGTGTGTGTGTGTGTGTGTGTGTGTGTGTGTGTGTGTGTGTGTTTGATTATGAATTAAGTATGTGATTAGTCTCGTTGACAATCACTCAGACTAACACGGCCCTGTAAAGTTAAGCACAGATCCACGTACAGGAAACGATATGTCAATTATTCCTTATATAATTTGGATATTTCACACAGTCGCATAATACCTCTTTATTTTCTAAGAATTATAAGGTGGTTTCTCTGTTTTAGCTCTCGTACATCATGAAAGATAACAAATGCGAATTAGTTTTCCTAATCCCTTTGTGATACGGTAGATTCTAGCCTACATTGTATGTCCATATACAACATTCGTAGGTGAATCTGCATTCACTGTAGGTCTTATGTTAGTTCACGGGTAAACAAAACGTTACTCTACTCGTGACTGCCTTCTTTACTGTATACAATTACGCAAGTTGGTCCGGGACAAGTGTTTGGAAGTATTTGTTAACGCCAATTCCGGCTACGATGCCCTAAAATTGAAAGGCAATTCTCGAAGTTTTTACGACAGGTTTCAACGTCAACATTAACAAACCTACATCACTGTAACTGTATCTTCAACAGCTATCGATTGCAGCTATAAAGATTAAGCGGTTCCATTGAAAACAACGTACTTGCTTCAATGTCTCAGTTGATACCTGTGCTAAAGTCGTTCACCAACAAAAACATATGTGCTCCTCGATGATCATTCATATGCAGAATACCGCGTTTCGATACGTGTAACCGTTCACGAAATAGAATGAGTGTTACTCTCGCTGTAGATTCTCTCTTTATTGTAAGAGCGACTGTATAAGACTCAAAGAGTAATCAGTGAATATATAATAGAATATGTATTTTATTGTGTATAAAGGTGTATGTCGTTGTTTATATTTTTATTGATTTTATGTCTGACTCGCCGTTTGCACTGTCAACTATTATAATGTTGAGCACTTCCGTAAAGTCATAAACGCTGAAGATATGAAACCAGTAGGTGGTACCTCAGCCTGCCGAAACCGGTCACAAAACAAATAAAAATTATTTTTGCTCTTTTAGCATAATATTGATTTGAATTTTATCTCGAAAATAAACAAATTAAGTGATATATTAAACATAAAATTTCTATGTATGTCACTTGCAGTCTCCAGTAAACCAGACATCGAATAATTTTTACAACCCTCCTCTTAAAGAGACAACACACATGACTCACTGATTATTTCTCTCTGTCGTCCGTTGAAATGCTTGTAAACCTGCCGGACCAAACTGAGTGGTCATCAGTCCGTAGACTTACAAACTACTTAAACTTACCTAAGGACAATACACACACCCGTGCTCCATGAAGGACTCGAAACTCCGAGTTGTCGTCCAGATGAACCACTCGGTAGCAACTAGTATCGCTGACTAAAGTTAGTGGTAATACAAAATCTAATGTAGATAGGTTATGCCATTTTCAAAAGAATCTCTCCAACATTTCTCTTAATTAAAATAAGTAAACCCAAACAAAACTGCAATTAAGTATCAACAATAATAAATTTCCTTGAAACAATATTGTCTGTTATACCAAAGGTGTTCGTTGAATGGTTCAGCTAACACAGCGATACAGCCAAAGCGACTACACGGACTGTCTTAAAGCACGTCTCCCTCCATACCACATACTTTACTTCTGCCTCATAGTCCCTGTGAAATGCGTATCAAATTTCCAGGAGTCTCCGATATTGTAATAGCACCCCAGCAAAGAACGCAAATGGGAACAATCCCGCCTTGTTCCTGAGGCCGAGGTGATATAAATATCAACAATAATACATTTCCTTCAGACAATATTGTCTCGTTATACCAATGCGTATTTGATACGTATTTCACTGGGAACATGAGTCAGAATTAAAGTGTGCGGTGTGGAGGGAGACGTGCTTTGAGACAGTCCGTGTAGTCGGTTTGGCTGCAACACTGTGTTAGCTGAGTGCTCTAAAGCGCCTACATAAGTAGGAGATCCCCGGTTCGAATCCCAGCCACAGCATAAATTTTAATTGAATGCCTCTCTTTATGTTTAATACCTTTGGTATAACGAGACAATATTGTCTCAAGGACATTTGTTATTGTTGATATTTATGTCACCTCGACCTGAGGAACAAGGCGGGATTGTTCCCATTCGCGTTCTTTGCTAGGGTGCTATTATCGGAGACTCCTGGAAATTTGATACGCATTTCACAGGAAACATGAGGCAGAATTAAAGTATGTGGTGTGGAGGGAGACGTGATTTAAGACAGTCCGTGTAGTCGCTTTGGCTGAAACGCTGTGTTAGCTGAGTTGTCACCATGGCTCAGCGCACCCGGTCAGAGGGCTGAACATCCTTTGTAATAAAAAAGCTGAGCCAAGAACTCATCGAACAACAACGAACAAAAACGTTCAGCGACCGCAAAGCACAGAACTACCTATAGATTATATTTAGCCGGGCGCCGTGGCTCAGCGCGCCCGGTCAGGGGGCTGAATGCCCTCTGTAATAAAAAACCTGAGACAACCATTCACCGAACAACCACGAACAAACTGAACGAACGACCGCGAACCATAGATCTACCAGATGGAAAAAAAAATGTGGTCTAAGCGCCTACCTAGTAAGTAGCAGATCTGGCGTTCGAATCCCGGCCACAGCACAAATCTCAATTCAATGCCTCTCCTTATCTTTAAAACTGCACTTACTTGGATGTAAAATAGAAACTTTAAATACACTCTTCCAAGCGCCAAAATGACGGACATCAAGCCTGAAACTAAAGGGAAATATTAAAAACATACAAACAACATTTTTATTATGTAGACTATGAAGTAATACACACAAATAAAAATTGGAAGGGATTATACTCAATACTCTAGAACACTGACTGCGAAGTGCAGAGGCAACTACTGTCACATTTAGCACTATCAGTTTTGAATTAAGAGTGTTCCACGTATCAAATTTCACTTCACAAGTCCATAGGATAACGGCGTGTTGAAAACACAAACAAGACGGAATCATCAGTTCCTTCAGAGTAAGGACCGTGTTTCATACAATTTTGTAAGAGAACACTATAAGAAAATGAAAGAGGCTGTGTTTTCATTTGCCGTTATCTTTAACGAATACAGCACGAAGCTTACAATTACAGAACCTCTCACAGGACGTTGTTATTTTCTGCACAAATGAGTCGTCCGTGGCGGCCGTGCAATCCATTATTTCCGTAGCCGGATGCACCGCTACAGCGGACGCCCAAAACGACGCCAGATAACCAGCTTACCGCGTCCCGGAATTTAACGTTAACGAACGAACGCCCGGAAAATTTGTGAAAGACAGCAGAATGAAAGAAGAGCGGGCGGAACGAAGTCAGATAATCTGCATGACGGCACTTTTGTCCCGCATTTAATGAAATAATTTTCCAAGGGATTTCCACCGAATACCGGAAACTTTTCATTACTAATTAACACTCTTTGTCTCCGCGCAGCGCGTAGTACTAGCAGGATGGATATCTCTATTTTCATCTGCAGAGCTCTTCCGCCGGCTGTCTTACATAAACTAATTTTCGAGACGGATTTCGTCACAAGAGAGCTTTAAATTTCACGAGTGTAATATCTATCAAATTCCCTACAGAAAATTTCCACTGTATTACGGAGACATACTAATACTATTCAAATTGTTTGTCCTCTAGAGCACTATAGTTCCATATCGTGGTGTTGAACTGCAACTTCGTATGTCAATTTGTTCATGTAAGACCATCATTGACAATTTTTATTTAATTTATGGCTTGAAAATTATTTTCCAGCATGTTTTCTTGGAAAATTTTATTAATGTAATAATGTATAGTAATAATATTTTTTTTTATTTATTTTCTATCGAGATAACTGTAAAATAATAATGTTTATTGCACTCTCCTGTAAAACTGAATTTCTCTGACCTACGATGTTGGTGGTCATCACCATCGATATGGTGACGAAACTGGTATATTATTTTGAAACTAGAAGAAAATTAACTGTGTCACGAATTCTCGCAGTTTGCGGCTGCGCGCTTTATGTAGCCACTCAAAGGTCGAGAGCCTGTCCTGAAATTATGCAGTTGTACCGCCAAAAACATTTTATGCTATAGCCGTAAGACTTACCTCATAGCTGTGGGTTCTATAAAAGCTTAATAAATGCCCTCCGTCGTCCAGTGCAATTTAATGACATACTCTCCCTAAGAAGACATCCTAGAATTTACCACTAATTTATAAAGAAATTGCAAACGTTGTCGAGTAATTGGTGACTATAATATAATAATATTAATACGTTTAAGTCGAAAGCTACTTAGCCACGGATGTACATAAAATAAAAATAATGTGTGTACGTAGCCTTTGAGAGTGTGAAATGTAACATTATTATGTTTTGATTCTCTCATTCTCCTCCTCTCCCCTCTCTCATTCTCCTCCTCTCCCCTCTCTAATTCTCCTCTCCTCTCTCATTCTCCTCCTCTCCCCTCTTTCATTCTACTTACCTCTCTTCCTCTCCCCTCTTTTATTCTCCTCCTCTCCCATCTCTCAATCTCACCCTCTCCCCTCTTTCTCCTACCCTCTCTCATTCTCCTCCTCTCCCATCTTTCATTCTCCTCCTCTTTCATTCTTCTCCTCTCCCCTCTTCCATTCTCCTCTCCTCCCTCATTCTCCTCCTCTCCCCTCTTTCATTCTCCTGCTCTCCTCTCTCTCATTCTCCTCCTCTCCCCTCTCTCATTCTCCTACTTTCCCCTCTTTCTTCCTCCTGCTCTCCCCTCTCCCATTCTCCTGCTCTCCCCTCTTTCATTCTCCTGCTCTCCTCTCTCTCATTATCTTCCTCTCCCCTCTCATTCTCCTACCCTCTCTCATTCTCCTCCTCTCCCCTCTTTCATTTTCCTCCTCTCCCCTCTCTCATTCTCCTCCTCTCCCCTCCTTTATTCTCCTCCTCTTCCATCTCTCATTCTCATCCTCTCCCCTCTCTCACTCTCCTACCCTCTCTCATTCGCCTCCTTTCCCCTCTTTCATTTTCCTCCTCTCCCTCTCTCATTCTCTACCTCTTTCATTCTCCTCCCCTCACTCATTCTCCTCCTCTCCCCTCCTTTATTCTCCTCCTCTTCCATCTCTCATTCTCATCCTCTCCCCTCTCTCATTCTCCAACCCTGTTTCATTCTCCTCCTCTCCCCTCTTTCATTCTCCTCCTCGCCCCTCTTTCATTTCCTCCTCTCCTCCCCTCTCTCATTCTCCTCCTCTATTTTATTCCCCTCCTCTCCCATCTCTCATCCTCTCCCCTCTCTCATTCTCCTACCCTCTTCTTTCCGTCACCTGCCTTCCATTTCTGTCCGTCTCCACCTACTCCTCTCCCTTCTATATATATGGAAACATACATTTGCGCCACGTTTCATGGTGATAGGTCAAGTGGAGTCAAAGTCGCAAGATACCCTCTGCCGTGCTAAATTCACTGTCCTGCAGATTATAAAAATGTCCTTTATGAAAACAGTTTTATGTGCTGACTTTCATGGCCAGTTAAACAATTTGGATGTTTGTTGTAATGTACCCTCCGTCATGCACCTACGTAAGCTTACGAAAGCTAGCCCATGAATTCCACATTTCATTCAATTCTGTCCAGCCGTTTCAGTGTGAAGAGAAATAAATGTATTAACACATTGTAAGGTACCCTCCGCCATGCACCATACGCTGGCTTACGAAATGCAGCCCACGTATTAATCAGGGTATAAGTTACCTGTTCGAAATTTAATTTATATCCGTCCAGCCATTTCAGCGTGAAGGCATAAGAAACGAATTAGCTAACTGTAAAACACTCTCCGCCGTGCATCATACGAATTCAATTTTAGTATGTGTATAACCTTCGTACGAGTGCAAAGTCTTATCGCAATCGGATGTACGGCATGGCCGTGCATAAAATACGAACCAAGAAACAAACAAAAACGAAAAAGAAGAAGACATTAATTTTTATATATTAGATATGTC
Source organism: Locusta migratoria (assembly GCA_026315105.1). Taxonomy (NCBI): domain Eukaryota; kingdom Metazoa; phylum Arthropoda; class Insecta; order Orthoptera; family Acrididae; genus Locusta; species Locusta migratoria. The sequence goes on along the minus strand of CM048746.1, from coordinate 151,118,607 downwards.
CTGAAATATGTGTCGTTCAGTGATATAAATTTGATGGCATATTTAGTGATATATATCGATACTATATGCAAAATATGTTGCGAAGACAGTCAGCAGTAATGAAGTAAAACATCACAAGGTCACGCCTGATACGACAGTTTTACGGCATCTACAGCGAAACTGTTGTGAGCGGGAGACTTCTTTTCGTTTCATCATTTTGTGCGTGTGTGGGGAGGGGGGATGGAGATCAATTACAAAACGCTTCATAAACGTCCGAAATTACATTCAAACTGTGTTGCAGGTCCCTAACTACTCCCATTTTCCAATAATCGACGCATAAATCTGTGTATTCTCATGCGGTGGCCTCTCATTATTTATGACGTCATATCTCCTGAGCTATGTATCGTGTTCTTTTGTTTTTGGGTCAGAAACCTTCGTGGGCGTTCGTTGACCAAAGTTTCATTGCAATCGGATGAATGGTTTACGAACAATTAGAGGACATACAGACAAACATTCATTTATATAGAAGTTAAATTTAATTAATTCTCAATTATTTCTTATTCCCCGTAATACTTTAAGTAATAACAAGAAGAGTGCTTTCATAACTTTGATGGTGCCTTCACTATCATGCACTAAAATCGTTCATCTTTAAAAGGTTCATTTGCAGTATCTTATGCATACTGGTCAAGTACTATGCTACGACTGGCAGGTCGATTAAGTCAGCAGTCGAAATCAAAATATCGTAGTTACTAAGTCCGTCAATAAGATTCTTTTATTGGCTGTGACTAGTAAATGAGGATTTGGAAACAGAGGGAGGAGAATGAATGATGGTAAGAGGGAGAAGGAAATAGAAGTAGAGATAAATAGGGATAGATCGGAGAGAGTACGAGGAAAGGGGGAAGGAGAAAGGGGGAAGAGATAGGAACAAGATGAACTGATTGTAGAAAATTTTTGTTTTTCTCAAGAGCAATAAAGCGCCTCAACCTTCAGAATCGGTAAACTATCGGATCTTCAAGATTGTGCAGAAGAAGGATATGCAAAAAATTCAGTGAATCCATTGCCTTTATAATGAATCATTTTCTGAAACAACACAAGTTGATCCCTTACAGCCTCACCAAGGCAATGTTGGGTATTTATTTTGTTATGTACGAAGGGCATCCACATAGCTGTTTTACCTGTATCTGAAAAACTGAATGCCGCACTGCGCGAAAAGCAGGAAACCCGGGTTCGAGTCCCGGCCCGGCACAAATTTTCATATTTCAACATTCGGTAGAACATCCATACCTTATACAGTAACGCTAAAAGAAATTCGCTATTGTGATAAAATATTGATAATATTATCATCACTGTAATTCGTCATCATACAGTAAATACCGTACTGTACTGCATGGACATGTCGTGATCCTTCAACAGGGTCGCCACTGTCGTCTACAAGTGTCTCTGCGTCTAAGTACCCTACTTAAACATCAGTCGGATCAACGGATTACATACGCACGGTTGTGCAGTGGCTTATTGTACTCCATCTTCAATCTATTTAGTGTGTGTTGCTGTGCACTACGCTGAGTATGTATCGCGTAATTGTTGTATTTACTGTTACTGCTTTGTTTGTACCGTACGGTACTTACAGGGTCTTTTCTTTTCTCTGCCATATTTTACCAATCGATGCGTACTGCTTCAGAAGTGAGATGGCGCATATGATTTTCGGTTTCGCATAGGCAAACGAATGTAGCCTGCGAGCCCATGTCCTGTTTTTTCTCAAAGATTTTATTTACCGACGAGGCAAGTTTCACACGATATGGCGTTGTGAACTTTCATAATCAGCATGTCTGGGTAGATGAAAATCTTAATCAAGCAGAATAACGGCATCAACATCGATTCTCCATCTACATAGAGGAGATCATGGGCATGGCGCCACCTTATGGGAAACCAGGGTACTACTTTATTATAAGTTTTTTCAGACATGTATTTTATTCAGTTTTATTGTTAAAAATATATTGTGAAAGTATACGCAGTGTCGCCATTGCCCTGGGTTCCGGGGTAATGACGCCATACATTTGAAAATCAAGGATGAACCTGCACGATGAGCGAGCAGTAGTAAGTAAGTGTTACAACCGTTATAATTTATACTTGTCACTCTTATGAATTAGACATTTAGAAGGCTCCAAGTACTTGTCGATGTAAAATTGGAATAAAAATACATTTTATAATTTAGGCTTGATTAAGACACCGCAAAAGTCAGAAATACCGGTATAGTTTTTGGTACTTGAAACCTACTACATTCTCTAGATTCTGCAAGTGCCCATTTCATAAAATGTATGCATCTGTATTATACTTCATTTTGCCTAAATTCTCCACCATTGCGTCATTGCCCCAGTTGAAAAATATGGCTAAGAACGTCGATTTAAAGCCAAAGATTTTGCGAAACAATTAGGTTAGAGACACGTAATCGAAGCTAAATATCTACAGATTACGTTAATACGAGTATTAAAAAGCACTGACAGCCTATAGAGGTATTTATTTCAATAAAGCACAGGCTCGAAAATTAGATCCAAAACGTCGAAACTAACAATTTCTTTCATACGATTAATATCTGTCAACAATCACGGACGGCGACCACAGGAATTAGTTCCGCAGTAGGTACGGAGATAGAAAGCTGGCGAGCGTACTCTTACTGCCAACCGTTCGTCATAAAACTGGGGTGGCGCGATAACCCAGGCAAGTTTCACACGATATGGCGCCGTTACCCTGGCCTCCCCTAATTGCACACATTCATGGTGTTAATAGGATCATAGAGATGTAAAAATCCTCAAATGCAGCAACAGTTCCTCAGTAAAATTAATTACTGAGGAAAACTACGTAAACAAATAGCCATGGTTGAAAGTAAATAAATAATAAATGAATACTTAGCTCTCTGCAATTGAACTATATTCTCTGCCCTCAAAGAACTAGCAGGCAACACCAATCAATAAACTCACAAACACAAAATAAACACATAATAAATACACAACACCCACAAGGCTAACACACCTACAAATAATTAAAACAAAATCACAAAATGAAACAAGAGAAACAATATATAGAAAAATATAGGAGCTACGAAAGATGAAATCCATGTCATGAGAGAGAACTTAGTACATTTGCACCAAACGTCGAATCCATAAAGCACTCTGCGTCTTAGAAACGACAATGACCGACATTATTTGTAGCATACTTCTGCACTACTTTTTCTGATAGCTTTAATAACCAGATTCAGCACAATAAAAAGTATAATTTTTCAAGTCAAAATAGACCGGATAACAAAAGAAGTCGGCGTCCTAGAGCAGGTAGCTGTCACTAAAACTTGCCCTATATCTGTAATTGTGTATTTTTTTAAAAATATTTCTACATTAACGTTGTCTAAATATTGAAAGTACATGTATGTTGCAACATCTATGCTTAGCTCAGTAATTACAGTACACATTCTTCTACTGTTTTTTAATTACTAGGCAATGTGATGCCAAAATTCATTACCAGCAGCGAAATGTTTGTGTCATCATACACCACACAAAATTACTTAATTGTGACGAGCAGAAGATTACAGAGAACGTAGACCACTGCTTCCTCTAATTACTCTTTCTGAGAGCATTGTCAAGCTACACCGAAAACAAAATTTGTTTTAATTAGAGTGAAAGAACGCGTATTTGCATGCACTTTAACGTACTTCATCTCCATCCGTTAGGATACCGCTTGTACACTACAGTCCTCTCCACGAGTAACATATTTACTGTTAGTGCAGACGTCGACAAATTATTAGGTTATAGACAGAATATGTGAAATTTTGACATGTTTGTTACAAATAAACTCAGATCATAACATAAAAAATACAGAAACACGAAGTTATTACTAGTAAACGGTGTTTAAATTCTAATTGTACTAATCTTAATCTGGGTATCAATTAAATTTCTTGTTATTTTCTTTGAAATGTCGAGTCTATAGGTTCTAAAGTGTATTTGTTGCAACTATTTAAAATGCAGATAAATTACCTCTTTTCAATTATGTTACAAGGCAGCTGTTTTTATTGTATCTGCTCCACGAATCACTAAAGGACGCATTGATATTGTGATGCAGGTTCGGTCGCTTAGAACCAGGGATTTTGCTAACTTTCCGATTGATCATGGAATGTGATTTTGCTGGAACCGATGGTTGGAGTAAATCTGTAGCTAACACGGATGGTGCCGGCCGCGGTGGCCGAGGAGACTGAGGCGCTCCAGTCACGGTCTGCACGGCCACTACGGTCGGGGGTTCGAATCCCCCCTCGGGCATGGATATTTGTGCCGGCCTTAGTCTTAGCTAGTTCATAAGTAGTTTGTAAGCTTAGGGACTGATGACCTCGTAGTTAAGTCCCATAGACTATACAAACATTTTTGAACACGAATGGTTACAGTTACAAAATAGATCACGACACAACGTCAGTTTTACAAATGTTCAAATGTTTGTTAAGCTTATGGGACTTAACTACGGGGTCATCAGTCCCTAAACTTTCAAACTACTTATGAATTACTTACGAACTAGGACGGCACAAATATCCATGCCCGAGGGGGGATTCGAACCCCCGACCGTAGTGGCCGTGCCGACTGTGACTGAAGCGCCTCAGTCACCTCGGCCACCGCGGCCGGCGTCAGTTTTACAAATAAATAATTTAGTGATTGGGTCAACAGACCAATCAATACCTTGGCATAAAAATCAGTGCAGCCTATCTTGACCTTGGTCTGCAAATTAATATAAGGTAAAATTGTAAGAGGACTGTCAGCCTCTGTGTCTAATTAATCATAAGTGAGTTCCATGGCGCCGATTTAAGTTAGGCACTATTACCCCTAAGATGAAGACAGAATATAAAGCGAGGTATGTTCACCTCGCAATCTGAAGGACGACTTGAACTGTGAGCCAGAATTAGCGTCGTCAGCACGCTTCAGTTACTGACGCTCGCACCCCGTACGTAGGTAACGGACGATCGATTCCTCACAGCGACTGTCAGAGATATTGCAGGTTGAAGCGTCATCTTTACCGCTTTTGTAAGTTAATAATGTGATGATAAACCTATCTTTATTACTGTAACTCTCCTGAATAGCTGATTGTACACTTGACAGCAAAAAAAGTGGATCACCCCTGAATTCTAAAGTGGAGGCCACACCTGAGGTTATGCAACCACATAGCATAGCTGCTTCGCAGTTCGTCACATGACCCCACAGTACAGTTATAACCTGCCCACAAGCCGCGGCGGAGCGCATTGAGGCGCTATGCTGCGATGCGCGAGGTCGTTCCCGATCGTGGTATGGAATCCCCCTTCAGGCATAGATGTTTTTACTGTCTTTAATATAAGATAGTTCATAAGTAGTTTGTAAGTTTAGGGACTGATGGCCCCGTATTTAAGTCCCATAACTTCACAAACTTTTGAACATTTTTATGAACTTACCCATAAGGGGTACTACGTAAGACACTAAAGACTACTTCTCCTTATGTTATCCAATCAAGGTGCAAAACAAAAGTCGTACAACATACATTAGAATACACGTCATTAGATACGAACCGTTAATACTTGTAAATTAAATGTCGTTGCAATAGGAGTAAAACAGACATAATATCACACTTATTTAGTGAGATGATATGATTTTGTTCGTGATCTGAATTTGAACGCACTGTTAGCCTTCCCTGTCGGGGATTCGAATCCCCCTCTCGGGCATGGATGTTTGTGTCGTCTTTAGTATAGGGTAGTTCATAAGTAGTTTGTAAGTTTAGGGACTGATGACCCCGCAGTTAAGTCCCTTAAGCTTAACAAACATTTGAACATTTTTAACACTGTCAGTCAAACACAAGTTGTGTACCTCATCGAGACGCGGTTAGGCATAAATAAAGTAAAACAGAATTAAATACCATTAAATATATTGCATGCAACAATGGTTATAGACCTTAACTAATAGATAACATTTTAGAAAGAAAACAAAGAAAGAAAGTCCTACCCCTCCTCTATTCCCCCACTTCAGAAACAGTAATTACTAAGACTAACTGGTGTACTATACCATATTTAGGAAAATTATCTACCAAAATTGCCAGAATTCTCAAATCATGTAAATACAGAACATCATTTTATGTAAGAGGCTCTGCTGCTAACATCCTATTTAACAGCAAAGGCACAAGGGATCCATTAAGTAACAGTGGGGTTTATAAAATAACATGCAATGACTGCAGCAAACTGTATATAGGTCAGACAGGCAGGACAATTCAAATTAGACTGAGTGGACATGAACGTAGCTGGAGATTACAGAAAACAGTCTCCACCTTTGCTGATCACGTTCAGAAAGAAGGACACAACTACCAGGTCCACACAAAAGTGCTTCACGTAGCCAACAAAGGCAGAAAACTAAACCTATTAGAAGCACTGGAAATAAACAAACATTTAGCCAAAAATCCCCAGCTAGTGCTTAATGACCAGGTACAGTTGAACACATCCCCACTGCTAAGCTTCACATGATGTAAACAAAACAGCTACCTACCACAGTCCAACTTAATGTCACAAGTAGAGAACCCTTTCCTACCTTGTTTACTTTTAGACTTTAAAATACAACAATATATAATAAACTGCACAGTAATATGTAATGCACGGTAATTTAAATAAGTGAATCTTGCCAAATGCTGTCATGTAAGTAAAAAGTAAAATCAGTGTAGAAAACTAATTTAATGTACACCTTAAGTGTTGATCCCAACATATGCTACAGTATCAATAATGTTAATATAGTTTTTCATTCAATAATATTTGAAATGTAATGTGTTTCACCCTGTTCACTCGCAAATTAAAATGTAAAAATGTTAAGGAGGCCACTGATTATGTGAACATAATTCTGCATGGCAACAGATACTGTTTGTAATTCCAACAAACGTCATATCCAAAGACCAAGTAATCTGTGTATTGTATCTTTGTCTTACCATCTTTGAGAACCAACAGTTTACCTGACGATGGCCTAATAAGCCGAAAACTAATTAGTAAATAAACAAAATTCAGTAGAACAAAAACAGTTTGTTTTGTTTTCAACCTTAAAATAAAACACTGAAGTTTACATTAGTATCGGTTTCCAAGATTGATGTCCGAACCCAGATAAATGATAATCTACGCTCTGCTGAGAGGTAACCGCTGAAGATATGTAATATAGTTCAACTCACAGATGTCGTACATCATATAGTTGTGGAATGGAATGCAGTACATTGATGAATTGTTAACTGAGCACAATCAGATATCACATATTAAATATGTTCGCATTATACTGGTACCTCAAACTACGATACAATTGATTTTTTTTATCGGCAGGGTCTCGAATGCAGCACCATTTGCTATTGTTTATTGTTTCTTCTAGGAATCCATCGCCGCACATACCGTCACTCTTGACCTGATACGATGAGGCGTCAACTTGTACTAAGGACAACACAAACTCCATGCCCGAGAGAGGATTCGAACCTAGGACGCGGGACGCCACACTATCCGCAATGTGTCGCTCCAAACCGCTCTGCTACTCCCGTGTGGCATTCAAAGGTTGGATACTGGGATTTTTCGAAATAGATGGCCATTTTAACGGAGACATCAGTGTTTGCACGCTAAGGTTCAGTTGTCCAGTATAAAACTGTAAATCTGCACACAGACGCACATAAATATGTCAAGGGGGGTAGTAGGACTGAGGGCAGCATCTAGGAATGGATGGGAGTGCAGAATTGGAAATAAAAGAGTGAAATGCTTGCAAAGTACTCCTTACTTAGACACATGTCACAGTTTGTTTTAGGACCAAGAGAAAATCAATGAATATTTTACAGAATAAAGGATAGTTTAGCGGAGATATAAAAGAAGATTGCTTCATAGAGAGGACTGATGGAAATTAAGAAAGCAGACATTAAAAGAAACAGTATTGTTTTAACAGAAATTACTATTTTTTTTACAACTTTTGGAGAAATAGACCAAAAGGGCAACTGAGGTTATAATGTGAAGAAGATGACACAGAGAAAGAGAGAGAGAGAGAGAGAGAGAGAGAGAATCGAGGAGAAATTGACAACGAATAAATGCAAGACAAATCGTATATTTTGTGAAGGACGGATAGTGTTTGATGGACAGAGGAGAGGAGAGAGACATGTTTGAAATAACAAAAATTGCTTTGACAGCGTCCATCTAAACTGATTATTCTGTATGCATGGAGGCTGGGTATAAATGAAATAAAAACAGGATATTGAGTGCAAGGAGAAGCATTGAATGAAAAGTTGTGCCATAGGTGGGAATCAAACCCAGAACTTCAAACTTACATTAATTCAATGCCTCTCCTTTCACTCAATGTCTTTGAAATATTGAGACAGAAAACTGTCTTTAGGTACATAAATTTAATATATGTATATTGGATAAAGAAGGGACTATATATTAAAACAAATTTCAATTTGAAGGCAGCTGAAAGGAAAAACAAACTTATATTTTGTTTTAGCTGCTAAGATATCGTCCAAAGTCTCTCACTTAGGAAATATGACAATACAGACGAGATTTAAAAAAAAAAAAAAGAAAAATTAAGGACTAATAATTTATTCAGAATCCCTCATCTCAGCATAGAATTTATTACCTCATTGGACCAGATTTTCAGTAAGAGTGACGACTCTGTCTCGAGTTTATTGCTCGCAGTGAGACGGCCTTATTTATATTTATGCTTTCCACTCTTACTATGATGCCAGGAAGTAAACATTATGTATTTATGTCAGAGCCAGGGTGCTGGGGTCTGTTGGCCACCACACTGACCACCAGCATGCTGGCTTCTGCCAAGCCTCGCCTCGGCACCAGCTGTGGTTGACCAGTCAGCCCGTAGCTCGCGAGCCATGTCTAATACAGGCCCTGGCCGCAAAGCCAGGCTCAACCCTTGCAGTATCATACATTTCTGCCATTACCAAAATGTGTAGTATAAACTACCACAGCTAGGATTATTTTGCTATAAAATGAGCAGCCACATTGTCTCTTGACATTTCATTCAAATATTTAACGAAGAATAGGATCATAATAATAGTTTTTCACCTACATAGCAATCAAAAGACACAGGAAACTATTCTTTCTATTCAGCGCTCTACCATTAGATCTAGAAGTAAGAAAATATGTGTTCAACCTAAAAAACTAAGCGTGTTGTAAAATTAAACAGTTCTGGTGGCAACAACGCAATGTATACATATAGAAATTCGTTCACGTTTTGTGCACTTATAAAGTCTTCTCAATGTCTCTGAAGCAATAAGTGCTACACAACGGAAATTACCTTCTGCTGACGCCCTTCATATACACAATTGTTCTGTTATTCATAGTGAAGTGTTTCGTAATGGGTTCATAGAATCTCTTCAGTTTCCGACTCTTCCATGCTTATACGAAGCTCGAGAAGAACAAGTGCCAAAAAGTATATGTGCGAGTTCTAATTGTGATTATGTTATTCTTACAATTCATATCAAATGTTCGAATGTTTTTGAAAACCTTACGCCACTTAACTGCTATGATCATCAGTCTCTAAGCCGCGGCAGAGCAGCTGAGCGCATTGAGTAGCTATGTTCCAATTTGATTCGCCGTCGGGTGTTCGAATCCCCCCTCAGGCATGGATGTTTGTGCTCTATTTCGTATAAGTTAGTTCATAAGCAGTTTGTAAATTTAGGGACTGATGACCCTGCAGTTAATTCCCATAAGCGTTACAAATATTTTAGTCCCTAAGCTTGCACACTACTCCTACTAACTTATTCTAAGGACAATACACACACACACACACACACACACACACACACACACACACACACACACTTCCATGCGTCTACTCTTCGCGGCATTCTTACAACTGTAATACCATACATTGTACGGTAATGAATACAAAAATCTCTGCATTCATAGGAGAACGTTTGTGATTGAAATCTCATGGTAGAAGCGTGCGACACTGAAAATGCTTGTGTTTCAATAATAGGTCCCCACCTCATCCCCCTGCCCTCTGCCCCCTCCTCAGCTTAAAAGAAAAAAAGCAGAATATACCCAAGATCTTCTTTCGGCTAATTCACTATACTGCACAGTCTGATATATATTTTTCAATTTTCTCCCTCTATTCCGTCACGTAATAATCGCACATTGCTCATCAATACTGCAGAAGAGGTGGAGCAATTGTCTCCTTGGGAGACGTTTTAATCTTCTAATGATTGTGTCAATAATAGACGGTTTGTTTTAATTTTGCGAAAACATTTATATTACCCACTTAACGTTGTTTTCAGTTGTAGCCACCAGAAATTTCTTTAGATGTAAAAAATAAGGTAAAGCTGTCAACAATCCGAAGATTGGTTTGAACACAGTGCTTTACCAGGCATGGTCCTGATTGGAGGTGAGATGACTTTGCTTTCATCTGGCCTTCGTACTGACTTTCCCAGCCAGTTAATTAAAATGGGATCTACAGTTTAACATGGGTTCCGAACCACGTTTCTACTCGATATTTTTCACGTCAGCAATATTGCCAGAAGTGAAAGAAGTGGAAAGTGACAGATAAAAATCCTAGGACCTGGCGGTGATCGGACCCGCGACCTTTGGATTCATAGTGTGGCACTGCCACAGTGCTTCCGAGCCGCTTAGTTAGATGTATAATCCTTAATCCTTCGTTAGGTGTATAATCCTTAAATTTGCGGTGACCTATACACATATTTATGTTTAAGGTCAACTGTCGCAATATATCTATAAATTGGTTTTGCTTTCCTGATGTGTTTACTAGACAGTGGCATAATCTGCCACAAATATTTCTCAGTTTGATATAGCAGTTCGTGGCTCTGTCAGAGAGGGGGTAAAAAGATACTCTTGCTCCATTTTGTAAATGAGAGTTGCTGCCTCTTGATCTTTAGAGAGTGTCGACATTTTCATGTAAGAAGCGAACAGCTGCTGCTCATTGCCCTTGTGAAGGCTGATGCAGATAATTCAGGAAGTAGGGAACGGGAATAGTTGTAGTTGCTACTTGAAATTAATCACCCTTGTCCGTAACCATATATTTGACAAGTAGATGGCACACCAAAGTTGAATTTTCAGACACTTTAATTCCAATACCACCAATATATTAAGTGAATCTTGAAACATTATTCTCTATACATATAACTGTGGTGACTGTTCTTTCGAAAGAACAGACACCACATAAATATACGTAATTAAGGAGAAGACGACCACAGATCCAGCCTTCAGTGCAGATGCACACTATGCCTGAACTCTTGAGGTAATCGGCAAAGTTCCACGGGCAGTGAGTGCAAATTGGTAACGGGAACTACGTAAGCAGTGTGAGGAAGTTTGAGTCTTGCGGGTGACGAGGGGGGGGGGGGGAGGGGGGAAGAGGGTAGCCCGCGCACCGGTCCCGAATTCTGGATGCGTTCACTCAATGGCAACAAGCAGCTTGTGTCAGTTTATTTCTTTTAATCTGGATTCTTCTCTAACATTCCAGGAAGCAGCACAACTTTCGTGATCACCAGAGATGATCCACCATATTGTCATTTGACTATCATAGTCGTACCAAGAAGATCATTTTTCTAAGGACAATGTGTTTCTCGAGTGGTCCAACACGTTAGGAGAACATCTTGTGCACACACTAGGCAATGGCTTAATTACATCTCCTACGACATGATGTCAAGCATCGAAGTATTTATAGTGAGGGAGACGAATGGAATGTTGCACAGATATGCAAGATAGAAAATTAAAGTAATCCACTGAGCTGCAGAGCTATTGTATTGAAATCAACATGTAGCAGGACGTTTCAACAAATACTTTTTCCAATGTTATGAAATATCTAGAAATGTAACATGTATTAACATCAAAGCGGCATAGACTTTGAAATCTTAACCCATGTATGACTTTGGCGATACTATATTTGCATGAAGTACTGAGTACTCTCAAACTAATTCCGTATTCATTAGTGCCAAAACGATTTTTGGTATCTTAAGTCATAATCAACTTCCAACCGTATCACTTTCCTAAGGAGTATCGTCACAGTTGTGTGACTGGGATCGTATGTCCTGTCTGCAAGGTAAGAGTTTGCAGTAACTGGCGAAGAGTCACTTAGTGAAAACGACGAGACGAGTGTAATTCTTCTAGCAAAGTGAAGTAGACGTCTCCTGAATCGAATATATATTCCAGATATTTAATTAACAATAAAAATAGTGTTCTTAGATTTGAGGCAGTTAGTGCTGCCAACTAGCAAACTCAGAATAGCTAAGTCAATTGCGAAATGATTTTGAATTTCTATCTCCACGGTGCAAATTGTGGCAGTTGACCTAAAACATCAATATGAATTTGGCTCTGAACATGATCACTAAAACAGTTTCGTCAGCAATCGAGATACCGATAAGTAAAACAAATTTTAAGGTTATACATATAACGAAATTCCTGGGGTTCCAATTAAAAACAACGTTAACCGGGGATAACACGTGTTTCGGTGAAGGTGAAACAAACGGTCTGTTATTGACACAACCGTTGGAAGATGTAAACGTCTCTTAAGGGTATTTCCAACCCTACAACTGATCAACCTCTTATTCCGTATTGCTGAGCAATGTGCGATTATTACCTCACCGGATAGAGGGAGGACGTCGAAAAAGTACAAAGAATAGATTAAAACTCGAACATATACTATTTGGCACTTGTTATTTTTTCCGAGCTTCGTATAACCGTAGAACAGTCGAGAAATTGATGAGATTCTATGAATCCGTTACGAAACACTTCACTGTAGATAACAGAACAATCGTGGGAATGAAGGGCGTCAGCAGAAGATAATTTCCGTTGTGCAGTACTTACTGTTTCAGAGACATTGAGAACCTTTGTAAGTACACAAAACGTGAACGATTCACTACATGTATACATTTGCGTTGTTGGCACCAGAACTGTTTAATTTTACAACATGCTGATTTCTCTAGGTTGAACACATATATTATCACTTCTAGATCAGCTGCAGAGCGCTGAAAACAAAGAATAGTTTCCTGTGTCTTCTTATTGTCTAGGTGAAAATTATGTGGTAACTACGCTTATCATGATTCTATTCTTTAATTTCGTTAAATGTTTATATGAAATATCAAAAGACAATGTGTCTGCCTATTTTATAGCATAAAAGCTCCAGGTCTGGTAGTTTATATTAACATTTGGGTAGGTTGGCAGGAAAGTTTTATACTTCAAGGGTTCAGCATGGCTTCGCGGCTGAGGCCTGTATTAGCCATGGCTCGCGAGCTACGGACTTGCCGGTCAACCACAGCTGTTGTCGAAGCGAGGCAAGGCAGATGCCAGCGAGCTGGCAGTCACGGTGGCGGCCAAGAGCCTCCAGCATGGCGCAGAGCCAGGCTCAGACGTAGATGAATAATGTTCCTACCATCATAGTAATAGTGGAAAGCAGAAATACAAAGCAGACTGTCTCACTGCGAGCAATCAACTCGAGATAGAGTCGTCACTGTTACTGAAGAGAAGCTGGTCGGACGGTGTTATAGATTCTACGCTGAGATGCATTACGGAAGAAACAAATAATTAGGTAATTCTGAACAATTTATTAGTCCTTAAAATGCATTTTTATCTCGTCTGTGTTTTCGTATTTCCTAAGTGAGAGACTATGGACGATATCTTAGCAACTGAAATAAAATATAAGTTTGTTTTTTCTTTTGTGCTGCATTTAAATTGAATTTTTTTTAATATACAGTTCCTTAATTATCCTATTTTTATTATAAATTTATGTACCTGTGACAGTTTTCCATCTCAATATGTCAAAGACATTGAGTGAAAAAATAAAAAATAGAATTAATTACGTATGGAGATCTGGGTTCAATTTCCGCCCGTGACACAATTTTTTAATTCAATACTTCTCCTTTCACTCAATACCCTATTTTTATTTAATTTATACCCAGCTCCACAGAACAAATATTTCTATTTCCACGCTAGAACATTTCGCTGAAATTTCAGAAGTCCTCAAGCGACTCCACAGTCACCCAGCATAACGACATGTCTTGCCTAACAAACCGACACCAATAGACTGCCCTAAAAAAGACAAAGTGGCAGCCTTAAGTACCCTCGCTGGCTTGCTCTGAAAAATATCTTATTTTCACAAAATTACCCCTTTTACACAAAATACAAATGAAATAAATACATGTGATGATAGTATTTAACGGAAATTTTCCGCTGAAACAGAATATGGCATCAAAACATTGTGCATACCGTAGTTGGTGCATTATCAAAAAATTAAATTTTTCTGTATTTCTTTTTTTAGTATATAAACGTAGATTATTCACTGTACTATTGATCCTGTGGTTTCATTAACTATTTACTTAAGTCTAATTTACCGTACGGCCGCTAATTCTACAGTTATTATTTATTAAAAACCCAGCTTTTATACCCGGAAACCACGATATTGGCCTCCAATTCAAATTTAGTGAATTTGCGTAAAAAACTAAATGTACGTCATAGTAGTACGTACTTAGATCTATTATTTGACACCTTGTAAATAATATTTGGTTAAGCTGTTTCCAAGATATATGGTTCACAAAATTGTTATTTTATAGTGATTTCTGATTTATATAACTCAAAAACTATTTAAGTGACAGGAGGCGCATTTATATCAGCGCATCCGTCTAGACTTTATCTTTAAAATATGCCTATGTGCTCCTTTGTATCACATATGAATCAATGGTTAATAATTTTAAGTGGTTTATTGCATATTTCTCTAAGACCAAACAGGGCATCTCCCTTCGTTCACCATTCACTGCATAACTGCCTGGATTTTCCAGTCACATGTCTACACACAAAGCGAGCGACCAGACGCTCGTTTGACAGATGAGAGGTGCTGCTATTTATGGACTAACCCCTGAACTACGACGACTCAGTAGCTGTCATCCACATCACGATTCCCGTGCATGTGCGCGATTTACCACAGAATTGCAAACTTCAAGTGTACCCACGAAACTGTTCCCTTACTTTCTCCATCCATTAATTCACCCTCCGTCCTTCACAAAATATGCAAACGAATTGTCTTTCATTTATTCGTTGTTAATTTCCCTTCTCTCTTTCTCTCTCGCCTCTCTTACATAATAAACTGTTACCCTTCTGGTCTATTCCCTGAAAACGCTATGATCAACTCTATTGGTTTCCGTTGACAGCTTAGTATCTCTTTCAATTTATTCTATCGTTACTATCAGTGTTCTCCATGAATCCGTGTTCTTTCATATCTCCTTACGTATAATCCATTCTTCGAGTTCTAAAATACAGAGCACTGGTGTTTCGATGAACCCCTGGATTCATCCCAACTGTTATAAATGGTATACATTTCCCCAGTTCGGGATCCGTTTTCTAATGCGTAAACGACGCTCCTCGCAACTTTTAAGATGGGTAATATTCCATTTATTATGGCAAGAGCTATACTACAAACTTGAGTACCGCGCAGAACAGCTTCGCGGTCTAAGGCATCATAACATGCATCGGGTGGCTTCTCGCGTCGGTGGTTCGAATCCTCCCTCGGGCATAGGTGGGTAGATTAAGATAGATTAAGTAGAGTGTAGGGACTGGTGACCTTAGCAGTTAAGCCCCATAAGATTTCACACACATTTTCCGTACAAACTTGCGCAAGATGAGGCCATAGTTAAATAAGCATATAGCAACATGCAATACAGAATCACCACGGAGTATGCTGAAACGTAGAATACTATCATGCGCAATGTTACTTAAATCTACATACAGTATATAATTTTCTTATATACTCCTAATGATTCAAACATCTGACGAGAGCGGTCCCAACTCTGAGAGAAGAAGGTGTCACATTAATGTATATAATTAATATTTTTTTCGAGCTATTTAACACTAAATTTTTGTTTTGCTGTAATCCATATATAAAATTTTAGGTATCTATCTTTAATTATGTTCGTGAATTGGGGTATATAATTTATTTTATTTGAAGTATTTGTAAAGTTAAACATGATTTTGTGTCTCTTGATTGTACAGTATTTTGGTAGGAACATTTATTGTTATAAATGTAAAAAGATTGTCGTCTGGTCCAAACGCAGGACATGTAATAAACCATTTGTAATGTAAAACCATTGGTACTTCCCCGTTGCTGACGTGGAAGGCGCAAAGTTTTGGCGCGTAAGAAAGAGGCAGGAATACGGACAGTGTGACTTAACGAGAGAGTCGGTTGTAGACGGCCAGTGAGTGAGCACATATGTGGCGAGACGTAAGCGAGGCAGCAAAGCGGAGGTTTGCAATTGTATCAACAGTATCCAAACATTTGCCTCACATGCTGGTTGACTATCTGTTAAATCATGCCGGCCGCGGTGGCCGAGGGGACTGGGGCGCTCCAGTCACGGTCTACACGGCCACTACGGTCGGCGGTTCGAATCTCCCCTCGGGCATGGATATTTGTGCCGTCCTTAGTTGTAAGTAGTTCATAAGTAGTTTGTAAGTTTAGGGACTGATGACCCCGTAGTTAAGTCCCATAGACTCTACAAACATTTGAACATTTTTTTGTTAAATCATGGCATGGAATTATGGGCACAGTGTAAATTTATCCAACGCCAAGAAGAGAATACAGTGCCACACAGCAAGAGCCACGATTGACGCTGATTCGCCTTTAGTTGTGCAATCACGCAACTGCTCGTCTGCAGCAAGGGACATTTGACAAGGTTATGTACTTTTAGAATTATAGCGCGAATGGATCAGTCAAAAAGTAGTGATTTGTGTCAATAATCAATGCATTGAACTAAAAATGTGTAATAACATTTGTCCATCCCTATCACGTACCTAGTCAGGGTCCTATCCTAGTGTGTAAATGTCCGAGTGTCCTAAATGAGAACAGATAAAAAATTAAATAATTTTATTAATGAACTAATTAACAATCTGAAATTCTAAGTTCCATTTTTTGCAGTAGATAATTGAAAAGTAATAAGAAACTGTAGAAAATAGTTTATTTACTAATTAAATATTGAACTTCATACATCAAATTTAATGATAAACCATTAAAACAAAATGACTGAAATAGCAGTTAATAATTTAAAGTGATAGTAGTGATCAATTGGTAGCCATAAACTGATTGATTGCATCAAATCAGAGTACAGTACATATTTTCTCTTCAATTTTATAAAAGACAAAATAATGTCAATAGTTTTTGTTAAAAGTGATAAACATTGTTTAAAGGAACTGCAAATATAGTTATTGTTGCTCAAAGTTAATGAAAACAATGAAAAAGTGCACTATACCAGTTCCAGGGCTACCACCATATCTTTACAAAATTAATCTTGCCTTGTCTTGCATGTTGCTTTCCATAAAGATTATAGTGTTTGTTATTGGACAATAAACCTAACACTTTCTACTAGTTTGTACCTAGTTCTTTTAAAGTAATATTTATAACAGATTGGAACCTAATCAGGCTGGTGACCGTATAAGTATCATTCAGTAAACTGATCACTTCTTGTGCATAGCATTTTCTCACAGTTTACCAAATATTATATCTAAAGTCCGATAGAAATCAAGAGGTCTTATTCTTAGGTACATACAAGATCATATAAAAAAAATCCCACCATGGGTTGTGCCCTTACATTCGCTTTGGACGCGGTTTTGTCGAGTTTAGGGTGATTAGTAGTTTTACCCAGAGATAAAAGGTTACAAAGGTTCAGATCACGCGGCCAAGTAATTACTGTTACATGACAGATTCCGCCGAACTATTTTACTTCTCGTACCATTTGGTCTGCACTGCATTGTGACAAAAATATTATAGTAACACATCTGAAAATCGGTAGATGGTCATCTAATGTTAGCTTGTAATGGCTAAGATAAGGTTTGATTACTGTTAGCATAACAATTTTTAACAATCGCAATCATCCCCGACTCCACCTCCAGTAGCTCCAAGTAAAGGATTTAGGACTGTGGCGTGTTACAAATCAACATTACACATGCCCATTCCCTACAGACTAGAACAAAGCGGGATTAGTTTTCGTTGTTTCCTCAAATTGCCAAACCCCTGCAGGTCTCTAGGAACGGCGCGATCATAATTACTAGTGAACGAGAATAAGAGAGTTGTTACCTTGTCGCCTGAGGTGAGAAAACAGTAAATATTTCATCTCTACTTGTATATACAAAGTGGTCTATTGATAGTGTCCGTACCACTCACGAAATAATCATCAAACGAAAAACCTACAAAGAACAAAACTTTTCTAGCTTGAAGTGGGATAACAGATTGCCAGTTTTTGTACCATGCAGATACCATATCTTAATCATTTTGCAGTTGCTTTCGATCTTCTGGTGACTTTACTAACCGCTAAATGACATCATCATCCGCGAACAGTCTAAGAGAGCTACTCAGATTGTCTCCTTAACCGTTTATAAAACTAAGGAACAGTAGGGGCCGTATAACACTTCCTGGGGAATGTTTGATATCACTTCTGTTCTACTCGATGACTTATCGACAATTACAGCTTACTGTGTCCTTTCTAACAGGAAATCATGAATATGATCGCCCAACTGTCGCGATATTCTATAAGCACGCAATTTGATAGGAAGACGCTTGTGAAGTACAGTCCCAAAAGCTTTCCCAAAATCTAGACAAACTGAATATATTTGACAAACCGAATATATAATGGAACCACATCACATGAGTAAAGGGCTTGCTGTGTTCCACAAGAACGATACTTCCTGAATCCATGTTGACTATGGGTCAATAGCTGCTTCTCTTCGAACCCTTCGCCTTCTGTGCTGTCAACAAAAACGTCTTCCGCTTACGATTAATGACACTGAAGTCTGTTAATTGGGTAGTGTGATAGAATCATGCAACATGAACCGTCAATTTCTTCCTGAAATACTAGCGTATTAGTAGTGTCTGTAGTGATAAAAGGTCCTGCTGCAATGAATCTCAAGCTGAAGGATTATTTTGAAAAATCTGAACGTAGGGCCAAGACCCCCTTCAGGAATCTAATGTCGCTTGCACTACATTATGAAAACCATCACAGGCTTGTGCCAGTACAGTTTAGACATCTCACAACAATTGGAACAAAGACCGGAGAGACCGCAAACCCATATGAAATAGGAGTCTTAATTGGTTGTAAAAAGTTTTTGTGTTGTGGAGCTAGGCTCCGCTGCGCCGCTTCAGGACTGAAGGTAAAAGGGCGGGCCTGTCGTGGATGTCTCTGTGGCTGTAGGGTGATGAGGCTGGTCGGACACAGGAGGGACAACAACCAGCGATCAGCTTTCTATGACCGGTGCTATGTGAGCAGAAAAACTTGGCGCATCTGAAGATTGCAGCTAGACTGCTGATGTAAAGTGGGGAAGTTCAAAAATGTTCAAATGTTTGTATAGCTTATGGGGCTTAACTACGGGGTCATCAGTCCCTAAACTTACAAACTACTTATCAACTAGGTTATCCTAAGGACGGCACAAATATCCATGCCCGAGGGGGGATTCGAACCCCCGACCGTAGTGGCCGTGCAGACCGTGACTGGAGCGCCTCAGTCCCCTCGGCCACTGTGGCCGGCAAGTGGAGAAGGAAATGTTTTGGTATAGGTGGAAAGCGCTATGCCAAGAATTTTGGAGTGGGTGATCAGGTTGTGCACGGGGAAATATTGAGAGTGGACTTACATATAGGATAAGATTAACAATTAATTAACTGTTAATCCAATTGTCCCTCAATTCAACAAATTTATATGAAAACCCCTTCCAAAATAATGAGATAAGGATCTACAATTATAACGGAAACCCTAATTCAGAGGTGAAAATCAACAATTTATTGTACAAAATAGACAGTGACAAATTTTATAACAAAAATCGAAAATAAATAGCTAAAAAAGGTTTCGCAAGATAAATATAGAACCTTCGTAAATGAGCGGATAGATACCATTAAATCAACAAATAATCAAAACTAGCTTGGGCAAGATCGCAGAGATTAATCTCACGACAAAATGTACTCCCTATCACCGAAAACTCAAGAAGCCCCTGTGGTACCAGAGCGTGAGCGAGCATCACGTTACTGTAACGTGAGTGCAGTCTTGTGCAGCTGTGGGGGCCACCTCAAGACTCGAACAATGCTATCAGTATAACGCTGGCGAAACCAGAAGTTTCCAGCAACTCGTCGAATTAGTCTCACTCTCTGAAGAGCAAATCACCGTTTCCTAAGTTCCACTCGGTCAGGAGCAAACACTAAATAACTCGACCTCCAAGATGGGAACCGGGACGTCAACTCCGCCCCTCTCTTACCAGAACCGAACACTCAGGCCATCTTACTGAGGAGAAAGCCACCTAATCTCACTGTTTCTTCTCCCAAGCACCGCTGCCTTCAAAACTATCGTAACCACGCCTACATGAAAGTAAATACGCCAATCCACGCGAAGCTGGCAGGCTCCGGCCATAGTGATCGCGCATTATCGATGGCAAAATGTGTCCCCAGGCCCTGCCTGGACTACCGTTCACTCCAGAGCTTTCGCGAGGGCCGCCAAAGCTTGCAGCGTTCCCACGCAAGGTGAGTGACCCAAAAGCAAGGACAGTCACGTACGCCTCTGGTTTCACCTAACCAATTCAGACATCTACATCTACATAGATACTCTGCAAATCACATTCAAGTGCCTGGCAGAGGGTTCATTAACCACTTTCATAACTTTTCTCTATCGTTCCAGTCTCTAATAGCGCGCGAGAAGAAAGAACACCTAAATCGTTCCGTTTTCGATCTCATTTCTCTTATTTTATTGAGATAGTCATGTCTCCCTAAGTAGGTGGGTGCTAGAAAAATATTTTCACATTCAGAACTAAAAGTCGGTGATTGAAACTTCGCAAACAGATCACGCTGCAATGAATAACGTCTTTCTTTTAATGATTTCCACCCCAATTCGTGCAAAATTTCCGTGATACTTTCCTCGCCGTAACGTGATAAAACAAAATGAGCTGCCCTTCTCTGAACCTTCTCAATGTCTTCCGTCAGTCCCACCTGGTACCACTTAGCAGCTCGCCAGAGCGGCGCCGCATTTCAGACACCAGGAAGTCTCCCTACAGAAAATTTTGGGAAGTTTAGCGTAGTAATTATTCACCAACTTCCAGAGAGATGTAGAAAGTAGCGTACGCACAATAACTTTGCGTCTAATTATTTTGTCAAGTAGGCTCAACCACATAGATTGTGTATAAAACACTATAATATGACGCGTTTCAAGGGTCAAGCCGTCATCATCAGATAAAATATACAAGAATCTTTAAAACCCGAGACAAATAAAATCTAAAACGTAATAAAAGAAAACGTGGTTACTTCCCTTGTAACCGTGTCTCCGTAGAAAGCTCCTCAGCATACTGTGCTTCGTCAATATTAAAAACAGTCCCCAGTACTGGCGGCGCATAGCACTAGTGAAGCGCACGGAGTCAACAACACGAGTGGGGCGCACGTATGAACATGAAAACAAAGACCTCTAAATGCCAAAGATCATCCACACGGCAGTGGGTACATTCGGGTGTACAGTAAGACAGAGGTTGAAATTTAAAATAAAGGACTTTTGTTATAATAGGTCCACAAAGTTTTTAAAAAAGCTGTATGCATTGCCTTGAACTTGTTCATTTAATGAAACGTCGCTTTTTGCGTTATGTATTGTAATATATAGCTGTTCTAGCAGATCTAACTTTCTTCCCTTATCCTGTTTATGTAAAATCTTCAGGTCATCTTCAATCTGCTTTAATGGGTGGCCAGTTTCGCGGATATGTGTAGCTACAGCGGACTTGTCAAAGTTGTTAAGTCGGAAGGCGTCCATGTGTTCCCTGTACCTAACTTTAAACGATCTACCGATCTGACCAATATAGCTGGCATTGCAACTACTACACTGTATCTTATAAACCCCTGCTTTGTCATATTTATCAGTCTTTTGGTTTAAGTTATTTCGTAATTTATGATGTAACGTATTATTAGTTTTAAAAGCAGCTTCTACTGTAAAAGGTTTTAGTATGTTGGCCACTTTCTGAGACAGATTACCAAAATATGGAACCATTTCCCTCTTGATATTATCCGTGCCATTTGTATGTGATTTCGCACGTTGTTTCTTTCGTATTAGGTTATTAACTACGTTTTCTTGGTAAGCATTCGCCTTAGCAAGCTGTCTTATAATGTTAAATTCAGTGGTTCTGTCTTTTTCATTCATTGGCACTTTGAAGGCTCTATCGACTAAACAGCGTAGGGCAGAAAGTTTTTGGCCAATAGGGTGACAAGAACTGTTATGTATTAGAATGTCGGTAGTTGTAGGTTTCCTATATACTTTAAATACGTGTCTGCCATCCTGCTTCGTAATGTTAAGGTCAAGGAACTGAAGTGTGCCATCCTTCTCTTGTTCAACGGTAAATTCGATTTTCTCATGTAGGCTGTTAAATTTATTAACTATTCCAGTAATTTCAGTTTCACCTCCATCTATCAATAGCAAAGTATCGTCAACGTAGCGTTTATAATATAAGATTTTATCAACTGGATGCTGCATATTTGTGAAAAGCCGGTTTTCCAGGTTATTAATAAAAATGTCTGCTATTGTTCCTGAAATACCTGAACCCATAGCCAGTCCATCCTTTTGTATATAAAATTTCCCGTTAAAGGTAAAATAGTTATATTTCAGAATAAACTGAAGTAGGTCAATGAATTCAACGATTTCTTGCTGAGATAGTCTCTTGTGTTTAAGTAAGTTTGCTTTAATCAACTGGATGGCCTCGTCAACCGGAACATTTGCATATAATGGATATAATTAACTTTGCGTCTGCCCACAGCCGGCCTATGGCGCCAAACACCCGCTGCGTGCGCCGGCTTTTCCAGGAGGGACTAGAGACGCCTTCGAGCAGACAATGCTCCTCCCTGAGCAGATAAGGAGCGCTTTCTCTGCCCCGCAGCACAGACAAATATATACAGACGGGAAACCTCCGTAAGGGCCCGGTCACAGGCTCAGGGGTGCGGCGAGGGAAGATCCGTAAGATGTCCCATGATGGCGCTGCGGTCAAAAGCAGCCCTTTAAACTGTCCCGAACAGGCGGCAGGTAGCGGCTGCCTCCACCACCACTTCCCCTCAAACTCCGGCACATCGGACACAGCCGTGGCCTCGTGGCAGGCGGCATGAGCTCTCCCCTCAGCCACCCCTCCACGCTACCCTCAGAAGCGCCTCTAGTGTCGTCTACCGGTACTAAGCCGGGGAACCGTCTGACACCTGCTAGCATCTAACGGAACTATGAGGGCAGTGTAGGACAGAGGTTTAGGGGGGGGGGGGGGGGGCTTCTCCTCTGTATGTGTTACTCTGTGCCTGCAGACTGCAACCCCTGTACTGTTCTGGCCGACAAAGGCCCCACTCACCAGCCGGGCGGTCCCGTTCTCCTCTCGTTAGCTCGGCCCCTGCACAGTTGGGAGAATCTGATTTATTACAGAGCCAGAGATTTCTGCGAGCACTAATGAGGTACTTTCCCGGACTCGCCTACATGGCCCAAACAGGACTTCATCCCCTGTGAAAATTATTGGCCAACCCCTAAGGAGCACGACATAGAAATAACCCTCTAGCTGAATCCCAGTAAAAATTAAAAGAATGGTAGTAAAAAAATCGCAATGACTTGTTTTATGGCCCACTTTAGATTTGTAGTTTTATACGTTTTTGCAAACATTTTGGACCAAAATAATAATCTAAATAATAGTTAATTAATTAATAAGAGTGTATGAAACCCTTTTAGGAAAAAAAAATTTGGTAGTAGCAGGTTTCGAACCACCGACCTTTCACATCACAGTCCAGCACTGTGCCCACTACGCCACGGCCATAAATCAAAACATGACTTCTTTACTCTCATACTATTGATGGCTGTTGTTCACTGATGTTAATATGGCATTTGTAGACATTAGATTATCATTTATCGTACGAAGAACGATGTGTTTTTGTTAATTCCTCAGTGTGCCGTTGCTTTGAAATGACAACGTGTAAGTTACAATAAGAAAATCATCAATTACGCGAGGAATGTCACGTGACATCTCTTAACGGCTGGTTTTCGTTAATTCAATGGAGGATGTCAAATCTCAGTTATTTTTGCAAATGTGTCTCAAACGATACAAGATATGAAAATAACATAAGGAAGCTAAGTTGTAGAGAATTTTCTCCTCTACCAATTACGTTTTCAATTTACGTGTCAGATGAACGGTTCGTTTGCAATTACAATTATATTACAAACGGCTTTTTTTGGTTTTACTACCGTACTTTTGTCCGAAAAATTTGAAAAATGGAGATTCTGATCTCTGGCGGCCTACAATCATGTCTGTAAGATTTGGTGCTGAACGGTTGAACGGTTCGTCTTAAAAACATGGAACACGTTACGGACAGACAGACAGATATACATCCCAAAATCGCCGTTATTTTTGCAAATATCTTTGAAACACTACGAGATATGAAAAAAACATAAGAGAGCGAAGTTGTAGAGAATTGTCTCCTCTACAAATTCGGTTATTCCATTTTCGTGTCAGATGAACAGTTAAGCCGTTATTTTTATTTAAATTTCGAGCTGTCAAAAGACGATCGCAAAGGCCGACTTTTAGTGCTACTACCGTAACCTAAAGTGGGTCAATAAGTGAAGTCTTTAACTGGAACTAGTTATGTAACAATAAAATACAGCAACAAAACGAACTTTGTCATTATTTTCACTATCAAAGGAGAACGCACCCTGAATATGTGCAGACTATACAGAAGCAATGAAAGTGAGAGGGAGAAGTAGGAAAGGAATGAACAGACAGGAAAGTGTCATTGTGAGACAAAGTAGACATTGGGAGGTACATAAAATATAGAGTGACATCGAGACGGAGACGTTTAATATGAGGCTCAGTATACAAAGACAGAGAGGTAAAAGGATGCAGAATGTTTTGTATTGAAAGAGTGCGAATATGTTTGAATGACAAAAAATTTTCGAGAGGAAGACGGAATGAGGCCTATGGCTTCTCAATCCTCGACTCGTTTAAAGAGGGGCATGCTTGCCAGTTTTGTATTCCAAGAGAAGCATTTATCAGCTAGTTTTAATGTTGAATTTGATTATCGACCTGAGAATAGTTTACTTCGTTTCCTGCATATGAAAGAAGAAAACTAAAATCATCCTCAGTTTATCACGAAATCGCTATGGTTTAAAACGAAAAAATACTAAACATGTAAAATTTCTACTTTGGTTTTTAGAGGAACTGAATTATCTATCGGTTTGAGGAAGAACTGGAAGACCGTAGTCATTGAGGACTAGTCGAAAAAATAGAAATAAATTGTCGCCAGAAATGGAGCCATGACGACGTTGAGAAATGTGAAAAGTGTAAAGAGGTAGTCCACGCGTTCACTGATATAAAGTAAATAACACAGAGCAGTGCGACGATTTCACACGACGTCCTATATCACTGTGTAGAATAATAATTGTATTTATATAACAGTATAATTACAGTTAAGCCTAATTTCTGAGCACTAATGAAGAAGTCGTCAAATTTGGCATACATCAACGAGTAAATCTGGAATCGTAGGAGCGATGTTCGTGCTTTAACTCCAAGCCATTTGGAGTAGCCTCTCACTCCGGATATTACATTCATCACAGTTAGCGTCAGAGGGCAAGTCAATTAAGCCGACACCAAAACTCACATACACAGGGCTCTTCAGCGTTTAATTCGCTTTAATTAACTTGGATTAATTTCATGAACATTGTAGATGCAATTATTCTCGGCAACAGTTGTGAACTAATGGTTATTGTTGACTAAGGTCCGATTCATAACACGAATTGTGTTTGATTAAACTCCTAGGGTTTACGCGATATACTCCACCACTTTCCTCTAGGACTATAACAGTAAAGGAATTACCAACAATAAACTAATGGAACCTCTGGAAATGGAGATTAGCCGTCCAAACTGATGAATTTGTCGGGGAACGGAACTGATGTCTGCTAGATAGTATCGAAACAGAAAATGCAGTCAGTAATTTTATAAGTGAACCTAACCAAGTTATTTACTTGAATTTGAGTGGTTTTTAATATATTTGGTGTAGAGCAAAATCAGACACACGAATTTTTTATACGTCTCTTTAAGGTAGAGATGCACGCACCTAAAAAGAACTGAGTTCACATTTCCAAATCACTACTGCTTAAAGGGGTAGAAGTATTAAAAATAAAGTGAAATAAAAGCTACATCGCTTTTAATATGCGGTGCATCCACAAATGTATTATTCTTCTTCTACCGATTTTCTCGCTTGATCGGATTGGCGTTTTTAACTCCTAGATTCGGCATAGTCAATTGAAAGGGTGCCTTGGTGCCCTTCCTGTCATCGCCCCATTACTTGTGTGCTACTCTAAGGATTATTTACAACTAAGATTATTTAAATAAATCAAGTTGACGCCTGTGATGCTAGAAATAAGGGGTATTTAAGTACTGATCGAAGTAAGTACTTCCTTCGTTAAGGGAGTGTACCTCCTGACTTATAAGACACAGCAATAAAAAAATTGTTCCCATGATATGTGTTTCAATTGTTTTCGCCACTATGTCTAAAATATTTCAAACATTGATTTATCTGTTCGCAATAAAGTTTTTTATGTAACTATTTTCTCTCTATTATATTCTCTTTGTTTTAAAAAAATCGGAAATTTACTTTCTTACTTGTCTTATGACGCTAAACTTTCCGTAAGACTGGACTTCTTAATAACTATATTAAGAGACCATTCTAAGCATTTAAATTTCGTCATTAGGGAAATATTGAAACATAATTTTTTGTTGTCCCTGTATCCCATCAGATAGGTCACCAACTGCGAGAGGTACAGCATACCGGTAAACGGATTTTATACTGTAGGATGATTCTTGATTGACCTTTCTGTCGACTGTGAACGCAACTGTTATCCGATAATGATAATGAACGAAACAATAAAATTAACGACACAATAAGTTATAAAAATGCTGTTTATTAGAATGAGTTCGAAATGTGACGCGTAAACTTTGACTTTTACATTGTGTTTTAATTAGTGCGTGTCACTAAAAATGAAAACGCCTCACTCAGCAGCGAGCCTTGACTCGCTCAGCATAACAGCACTGTCTAGCAGCCACCAACCTACCAATAATAATGTAGGCGTTCCTAATGTCGAACGTGGTTGCCAGTTGAAGATTACAGAGCTCTTCCGTAAGCTCTAACTTCGTTTTCATTCTTTTGACTCTTTGGCGATTACAAATAAGTTTCGTCTTTGCAAAGAATCGCGGTAAATTATTGCCAAGAGAGTAATTCATTAACTGTAAAATGCTGAACAGTACGAGATAAGGACTGGGGTCTTACAAACTTTTCAGCGACACTGTTATTGATTCATATTTAGTAATTTTCGAAGAGATGGAATACTGAATGACACTCGTAATAGGAACGTTTTGTTGGTCTTTTTTTTTTTTTCATAACGCTGTCTAACAAGTGATTGTGGTAGGAGGTGTGGATACTTTGTTTCTACCATAAATTAGATTCGGCACCAAACTAAATTTGATATGTTTTCTTTATCTATCATGAAAACATATGTAAGTATGGTCCACAACCCAAAAACGTCTGTAGTACACAATTGTAGATATACCAATACACTTGTGATAGTTTTTGTTACCAAGAAGGGGACGCCTTACGACCACGAAAAATAAAAATAAACATTTTAAGAATACGATTTACTGTTGACGTTTACTCATTATATACATTTTAAGGCGGCACAGAAGGGTAAATACGGCTATGAAGCTAAAAATATTGAAAATGACTTTCACTGTTCTCGCATTTACTACAAAAATTAAATTTTAGGGTTTAGTTTCAATGAAGTTTTAAATAGTTTATGGAATCTGGTAAAAAATTAATAACAATATTTATCTTTTTCCGAATTTTAAAATGCATATTACTGACCAGATCCCTCCTTATCCGATCCTTTACTTGGACTATAGATTGCATCTATAATTAGCTCTTCATTTTATTTCCATGTCCGATGACCATTCCCAAAAAAATACCAGCAGCTGCTTAGAAGCCACTCAGTTGTTTTGCAGACAAATTTCTTTATCCATTCTACTCGTAGGTCGACACTGGAGACGGCAGCTTCGAGTTCAGCCTTGGAGAAAGGATCCACAGGGAAATAATTATCTACTTCCGAATCATGATGAAAAACTTCTTTGGTTTTCCACCCTTTTATTTTTCCGCTCTGCAGGAGTTGGGTTGCCACTTCATAAGGAGTCACACTCATAAAATTCTCCCGTGATTTTGCAGGGTCGCCACTCAGGTTCTTAAGAATTTTGCAGGCATGTCTACCGATGAACTTCATGTAGAGGTTCTCTAACAGGTTAATCCATTTGGCCTTGCAAGTTGCTGCAATGGCTTTTAGCAGTCTTCCCCCATCTTGAATAGTTTCTTCGGCAAAAGGATCCTCTTCATAGAGAATTTGATATCTTACTAACAATTGTCGTCACTGGACATACCTGTAACATATTCGGCATCCTTTTGGAACTGTTTTCCTCGAAATTTTTGGCACGTCCTACATTTCAGGTTGTGGAGGAATATACATTTCGTGTAGCACTTAAGTAAACTTGTGCCAGTCAGCCTTCTTGAAGTTAAATCTCCTCTTGAATAGTACCTCTTCAGGCACCAGCACGAGATTCACAGTGCAGACGACAGGTCTATGTTGGGTACGAGGGATGGGCTCTCCTAGTCTTCATAGATAATCCAGCTACCGTAGAAGACACAAAGATGTAGTCTGGGTTGTGTCCTCTTTTCCACCTGCCACTGTTAAAGGAAGGAGATTCGGATTATGGACGAGATATACTCGTAAGTCATGAGGCCCAATCCATGCTTATAGCCGGCCGCAGTGGCCGAGGGGACTGAGGCGCTCCAGTCACGGTCTGCACGGCCACTACGGTCGGGAGTTCGAATCCCCCCTCGGGCATGGATATTTGTGCCGTCCTTAGTATAAGGTAGTTGATAAGTAGTTTGTAAGTTTAGGGACTGATGACCCCGAAGTTAAGTCCCATAAGCTTAACAAACATTTGAACATTATTGAACCATGCTTATAGACTTGTTCCGTTTGTATATGAATATCCGTAACCTGTGTTTCTACAACTGAAATCGCCAGTCACAAATTCTACATCCT
This sequence comes from Locusta migratoria, assembly GCA_026315105.1. Classification (NCBI taxonomy): domain Eukaryota; kingdom Metazoa; phylum Arthropoda; class Insecta; order Orthoptera; family Acrididae; genus Locusta; species Locusta migratoria. Next base: position 151,089,525 of record CM048746.1, on the reverse strand, counting down.
TCTCATTGATGTTTCTTTTTCTTATGTTGAAGCTAGCGTCCAAAGGTTTATAGCCCGAATGGATTATGCGCCGTAAGAGGCTCAACGTCGTTGACTTCAGTCGGTGAGGCTGAGGATATATTCATGTTAGGCCTCAGAAAACTTCGAACTACCCTATTTGTCGTGAGACCTCGCCAGTATTAATTCCATATCAGCAATTCTTTGGCGGTTTTAAGTACTTACCCTGTGCGTTTTCTGGACTAACAAAATGTCTCAAGTATATTTTCGGGATAAATCTGCTAGTAAAACTTCTTTCTCTATAGAAAATATATCAATTTTTAAGAAAATAGCACATGAATGGTCTTGAAAAAGACCAGTTGGAATTCAATCAATTTGAACTGAGACCGGTTGTGAAGTCTGGAACTGATGACTAGAGACTGTTGTTTCAGTAATGGTCATCTTTACAATATGACGTGTTACAACAGCCACTTAACGCTACATTTACAAGATTTTTTCCAAGGATATTACAAACCCGACTCACACATGTGATACAGCTCAAACTCATAACGCAACAAGGGGGTTTCCGTTCTGTAAGAAATTACACCTCACAAATACTGGCCAAACGGTTTTTTGAGGTTGGGTTTCAGAAGAAAACATTTACCAGTACAAGATCATTAGAGATCGAAAATTTCATGAAACCTACTTCAGAACCACCGATTCTTTCTAGACTTTCAGGGAATGCTTAGCCCATATCGGAACCTTACCACTGACTTACGTCAGGAAAGTGTACTGGCTGCGTCCTTTCATCAATATACAGGGTGGTCCATTGCTAGTGATCGGGCCAAATATCTCACGAAATAAGCATCAAACGAAAAAACTACAAAGAACAAAACTTTTCTAGCTTGAAGAGGAAAACTGATGGCGCTATTGTTGTCCCGCTAGATGGCGCTGCCATAGGTCTAACATATATCAACTGCATTTTTTAAAACAGGTACCCCCATTTTATTACATATTCGCCTAGTATGTAAATAAATAAAAATGTTTTATTTGGAACACTTTTGTCGCTTTGTGATAGGTGGTGATGTAATAGTCACAAACGTATAAGTACGTGATATCGCGTAACATTGCGCGAGTGTGGACGGTATTTGCTTCGTGATACATTACTTGTATTAAAATGGACCGTTTACCAATTGCAGAGAAGGTCGATATGGTATTTATGTATGCCTATGCAAGGTCAAATAAAACGAGACTATCAAAATGATTACACCCTCTGCCATCGTGGAGCCCTTCAAACGAAAACCCACGTGTACAGCTGACCCCTCTGTCCATCACAGTGTACCTCCGACATCGTAATGTCAGCACAACCTAAAGATATCGTCATTGCTCGCTTTTGGACCAAGAATGTGTAAAAATCCCTTTACCTGGTTATTTTTTTCTTATTCTTCATTTCGTATAGAGGGTGTTTCAGACCACCCATCAGCCCCTTACAAACGCTTGGGAGTCATGCAATATATCCTAGTAGTAAGTACAATGCGCCTTATCGAATGGTGGCATTTTTAAATGGAAAGGCATAGTTTTTCTTGTTGATTTCAATTCTATGCCGAAAATAGAGAATATTTTGTTAAAACGATTTATTTTTCTAATTCGTCATTCTCTACTTACAAATCCCTTACGAAATGTAGGTGTTTTCCTGATAAGTCCGAGAAAAGATGAACAACAGTACTAGCTAAGTTGTCTTTACTGTAAGGGTGTGTTCAATAAATGGCCTTCGACTTGATTTGATTCAGTGCAGCTTACAAGCACGAATATCTGAAAAATTGGTAAATGTTTGTAATGCGATTTAACTTCTTTGGTTATTAGTCCCTAGGCTTACAAACTACTTAACCTAAGTTAAACTAACCTAAGGACAACACATACACCCATGGGATAACTCGAATCTCCGCAGCAAGAGGCCTTGGAACGTTCGGCTACCCCAACGCGGCGGCGAGTATGTGTTTATGTGTCCGTATACTACTTAGAATACGCGTGGCCCGAAATCACAGAACGGTCGAGATCCTTGCATTCCAAAGTAGTGCGGGATTCACTGTATGCACCTTAATAACATATTGCATTATTATGTCTGTGACTTATTTGACTTTATTTTGTAACCATATCAAGTAATCTAAGCCACTTTCCGCATGGGCTATGATACTACAGAATGCATTTTGAATGGAGAATGACGATTTAGAATATCTTTTAGCAAAACATTTTCCATTTTCGGTACAGAATCGAAATCAGTAAGAAAGAGTATACCATTCCATTTTAAAAAATCTACTTCCGGTCTGAATAGCCCACTTGCGGTGGGAATCGAAAGTCCCAGTCGATCCGGCTGTGTCCACTTACCACCAGGAGGTAGTGCATTTTACATTTCGTACGACTCCATCGGTTTCAGAAGGGGTGTACGGGTTGTTTTGGACACCCTGAATATGTATTTTATCATGTCTCTAATCCGAATAAGAAGAACTTCCAGAAAACAGTTACGTCAACGACTATGACCGCGAAAACCTAGGCAGTTATATAATTTTCATGATGTTTTGTTGACATTTATTTACGATATACTTCTTAAAGAGATACAGACATGTAAATACGGTCCTCTGGTAGCCACATTTCCTTCAAAAACGTATTCCCTTTTTTGCTGAGTTTCACTGAAAAAAATATCTTTTATTGAATCTGGCAGAAAACTCTATTAATAGCAATAAATATTTCTTTCAGAATTTTCAAATAATATAGCTGACTTTATTTTTTTTGCAATATATTCCAGAAAGTGGCTTATAGTACAACCCCGACCTCCATTGGTATTGAGAGGAATAATGATACCTCTTGTGACGGGAAATATTTTTAATTTAAGACAATTCAACCAGGTGGCTGCCACTGTGGTGTGTGTTTTGTGTGTGTACAGGCGGTGTCGGACCTGCTGCTGGGGGTCTTCTGCATGCCCTTCACGCTGGTGGGACAGCTGCTGCGCAACTTCGTCTTCGGCAGCATCATGTGCAAGCTCATCCCCTACTTTCAAGGTCAGTGCCACTCACTTCCCCACATTCCAGATAATACGTAAGCTCATGTAAACAATTAGAAAATTATTGCAAACACATGATCATAATCATTTTTTGGTCTAATGCGGTTTCTACTTGTGTTTGTATTTATCCATTCTCAGTCAGTGCTGACAGGAGAATAACAGTCACGACGTGGAGCTGAAAATGAATAGTTGGTTCAAGTGCAATTTATGCATACGCGACTGTCGCTTGTTATGTAGGCGTTGGCAAGGGCGCGATGAATGACAGGAGGTGAAGGCAACCAATGAGAAGTCGCGTTCGGGTGGCCAATAAGATTGCGTCTGCACTGAAATTTGATTTGGCTTTTGTGTGCAACGTTTTTGGCAATTTAATTGATATTTCTTTTATAATTCGATCTAAGTGTGCTTTTTAACGATTTTTACGATACATATAAAACGTGCTGTTGTGGCAGTTTTATACCTTGACCAACCGACAGAGTATTTTCGAGGATAATTAATTTCCTTACCACAGGAGGGTGCAGCAACAGCCTGTAAGCCACAGAGCAGTTTCATGTTGAACAGAAAAGGTGCACGCTCTTTCAAAACCTACTGACAGACAATGAGCGGAATAATCTTTTGTGTCGACCATGAGTTTTATTTTAGGGTCAAAGTTTCAGCAATTAATGTAACAAATGAACAAGCGACACTTTCCAGTTGCAGCCCATCTGCTCTTCAAACTCTTTGCCCATCTCCAACGCTCTTCTTTATCTTTCCATTTCCTCCTTTCCTTCTCCTGTCCAATTATCTCCTTCACACTTCTGTTCTTATACCCTTGTCTCTGGACTAGAGATTTGCTTATTTTTATTGCAAAAGAAACCTTGATAGCAAACTGAAATAGGTAATTCGATTGGGATCATTTGTGTAAGACTATGAGAGATATTTCTCTAGATGTTGCATTTGTAAGGTTATATATACTGCTTACAATGCATATTCATCAGTGTTTCATCTAAACGGAGGTATAAGGGACCCGATTTTATGGTGCACTTGTCATTGCACCGTGAGGGTCGGTGAAAACCCAGGCATGGCTAGAATTTTATCTGCCCCGAAGGAGGTCATGTGAAAACATGCATTATATTTTCTTTTACGATTTATGAACTGCTGTGACTCGTCGGTGTCTCCAGTAAATAATTGATTTAAAGTATCCGCCGGCTCTTTTAATGTAGGTACGAATACCTTGCCCCCAGAGCAACACATTCCCGCCGATTCCTCCTTCCATTTAAGTGCCCCAAAAAATCTGCATTCCTTGTTCATACGGTCAATTTTGATGAGTGTGTGGTTACTGTAATCCAAAGTTGGATCATACTTGAAAGCACTATTTTTTACGTAACCCAAGGTATTCATCCGACGTTGAAGTTGTCGTTGTGCAACAGCATGTCGGCGTGCGTCTGCTTCTTCGGCTGTCTCAGAAACACGCAGAGATGCACTGCGTTCAGCGTTCTGCTGACGCCGATCAGCTTGCGCAGCGGTTTCAGCTGCTCGAACTACTGCCTGCCGCTCCACCTGCGTAATTTTCCGCTCGTCAGCATCTGTAGGCGATTGTTGCTGTCTAGCTAACTTCATAGCTCGAGCGCGTTTAGAGCTCCGAGATAGATTTGACTTGCGTTTGCTAGGCATTAGAAACTTAAACAGTATTACCTCATGTGGGGAACTGGTGTCGTAAAATATCCGACCAAACAACAAAATCTAGTAAGTAACTACAATAACAACAATATAGTAATCGAAAACAAATGCCAAGTAAAGGAACAAAATAGACAGCAAACATAACGGAGAAAAGTAACGAAATAAACAACAAATCTAATGGAGAAAAGTAACGAAATAAAAAAGAAATCTAACGGAGAAACGAACTGTTGAGATCCTACAAATGCAAAACGAACCAACAAAAGAAACAACAAATGTAACGAATAAAGAAACTATCCTGATCCTATAAATACGATTAAAGCAATGAAAGAAACAATAAATATAACAGGGAATCAAACCAACGAAATCACCAGAGAAAGATTGAATAAGTGAAATCTAACCAGAAAAGTCACGTCAATGCACTAAAAGCAAACTTTCGAATACTATAAATAATCGAAATCACCAAAGAAACGATTATTCATTGAAATCCAAAGAGAATACAATTTTAAAGAATTACGATAACATCACAATGTTCGAACATCTATAGTTGAAGGTAACAGTCCAATACACGTCATCGAAAACCAAGGAGGCCGGCCGCGGTGGCCGAGGGGACTGAGGCGCTCCAGTCACGGTCTGCACGGCAACTACGGTCGGGGGTTCGAATCCCCCCTCGGGAATGGATATTTGTGCCGTCCTTAGTATTAAGTAGTTTGTAAGATTAGGGACAGATGACCCCGTAGTTAAGTCCCATAAGCTATACAAACATTTTGAACATTTTTGAAAACCAAGGAGAAAACAATATTTAAGAACCTGGATAATATCACAATTGAATACACATTATACATCCTGAGAAATATTTTCACGAGTGTTATGCTGTCTGCCATCTGTTGAGTTCATTTGCTACTACTTTCGTTGCAGTTTACGTACGCTATTTATACGTGGCAGTTCGCGCTTTGTACACACTACACAAAATAGGGTTTAGTATCTAGATCCCATTCTACATAAAACGTCAATGTTTTTTCTTGCCATGATACTTAGAGCATATTTTATTTAAAGTCTTCAATTTATATACATACTTCCTTCATTTGTTACAACAAATGAAAATGAATGCGGCATAAACGCCAACATTCAGATTTCTTGTGTATGTAATTATATGTCAGTTAAGCCGTTTTGGCAGTATCCCAGAATCTTTTTGTATATTCGAAAGTGAAAAAGATAATAATAATCAGTGCTGCAGTTTTAGCGTGATGCGGTAACAAACATACAAACTTTCGCATTTATAATATGTATAGGATTTTATCCATATATTGAACTATGCATGTTAATAAATGTAGCCTCATTCTCTTTGTGGGCTGTATTTCAATAGCGTGAGGACATTTGAAGGAAATCGGACAAAAAAGCATCGAGGGTTGTGCTATAAACGTCTTAGATTTATAAATTACATACGTATCTCTGTATTATATATATTAAATCATAAGTACCCTATATCCGTACTAACATTTATCAGACTGTTGTTTAAATTGTGAAGTGAATTGATTAAGAAAATTTCCAGATTGACCCATTTCCTTCACATATTTACAGGATGTTGTTATAAATCTGGAAATATGTTTCGTTTCAATTGTGGTCTGATAATGATCATGTATGTAACCGAAACCGGTTACCAGTGAAATAAAGGAAATTGCGATCTAGACTGTTGTTACTTCAATTAATAACGTGTTATTATTATTATTATTATTATTATTATTTCTTTTCATTATTAAATTTCTTCTAACTTATTTGTCTTTGGTTTCCCGAGTTTTTAAAGATAAGGAAGAAAGATTAGTGTTTAACGCCCTGTTCACAGCTCCGATGCTCAGATTTTTGGGTGAGGAGGCAAAGGAAATCGGCCAAGCCCTTTGAAATGAAACATTCCGGCAGTCTCCTGGAGTGATTTAGGGAAATCACGGAAAACCTAAATCTGAATGGCCTGGGGTAAATTTGAATCACCGTCATCAGGAATGCAAGTCCAGTCATTTGTCACAGTACTACGTCCCTCGGTTTTAAAGATAATAAACTAAATTTCTACCTCTCAGTACAAGAGCGCCTCCATTTTACTGAGATACTGCTTAATACCATAATCCTATACCCAGTGAGGTCATTTAGCAGTTATTTATTTTTCTACTTGCAGGCGTGATCGTTCGGTTTACTTTGAGTACAATTAAGAACATCTTACCTCTACCAAAGAGACAATATTTAAAAACGTTACAGGCATATTTTAAAGGTGACCAATCATAAACACAAATTATTAGCAAGGGAATGAGTATTAAAATCCAACAAATTACAAGGTGCGGACCTCACCAATAGTTTAAAGGGTGATTCCGCCAGACACAGCAGGAATGAGCAAATAACAAATGCTCAAGGTCTGAAACTTACTAACAATACATTGCCCGTGTAAAATATTAGACGACAAGTAATTCAAATGGTGCGTGCCACTGCCAGGAGGCAAAGAAAACATCGGGAGGCGAGCGTCTGCCCCAAAATCATGTATTGCTAATCACTGCCACCCAAACAACCAGAACAGAGCCACAAGAAAACAATCAATTACTGCCAATAGCCAGGCATTACGTATAGATTGGCACTTAGCCAATCACGAGAAATGTGGGAGCAACATTAACGTTACCGCTCTTCTCAAGGCCTCACTACACAAAAACATATGATCCCCAACCTAATAAATTCACAAGGAGTTATACGCTATGCAAAATTGACTGAGTACAATTAATACTATGACAGTTCACAGTCAGTTCCATAATTTTGTAGGACACCAAAGTCATAGATTTAGCCAAAGTAATGCATATTTACACATGTCTACAAGCCATACACCTAATGCTCGCGCTGCAGTGGCACCTCGCCTGTTGTACAGTCATTAACAAATTTACAAAATATTGTATTCCTTGCACATCTGAAAACACACAGTTGATAACTCTCTATTGCAGTGCACTATATACAGGTGAATCACCTAACACTTGCACCGAAAATATTGCGGAAACGGAAAGTGCGACTAATGTGCGGTTTTCACAGAATGGATTGGTACTCAAGGACGCGTATTGTTATCCAACAAACAGATTGTAAAAATATCTGGAAAGTATATTTTTATGCAAAAATACAATTTTTTTAAACGGAACAATGATTGTTTCTATCATGAATTGAAATTTTTGACATCAGCTGTGTACAAAGAATTTTCAAAAAAATGTTTGTAAATCTATCGTATCAAACTGCGTGGTCATCAGTCCGTAGCTTACAAACTACTTACACTAAGGTAAACTAACCTAAGAACAAACACACACACCAATGCCCCAGGGAGGAGTCGAACCTCCTACGGCGAGCAACCGTGCGCTCCGTAGCGAGGGACCTTAGACCACTCGGCTACTCCACCGCAGCCAAAGAATTTTGAATGGCATTTTTATCACGTTTAGTTTGGCAGCTATAACCACTCAAAGTTTTGGGGGCTGAGGCTACGATAGCGCAGCTGACTGGCTGGTGGTCATGAGACAGTGGGCCGTGCCCCAGGGTCTAGCCACTCGGCTAGTCAGCTACGCTAACGCAGCCTCCGCCCCCGAAACGTTGAACGGTTGTAGCTGCCAAACTAAACGTGATAAAAATGTCATTCAAAATTATTTGTACACAGGTGGTGTCAAAAATTCCAGTGCATGATAGAAACAACCATTGTTCCGTTTAAAAAACTGTGTTTGCTTAAAAAATACACTTTCTAAGTATTATTACAATCTGTTTTTGGCTAAAAATACGAGCCCCTGGCTACCAATCCATTCTGTGAAAACCGGACATCAGGCGCACTTTCCGTTTCCGCAATATTTGCGGTGCAAGTGTTATGTGATTTACCCAGTATATCACAGATTTTCATAAGCCACAAAGAACAAATTTCCAAAGATCATACGTCTTTAACCATTTGCACAACACGATTAATGCGTGGATGTAGCAATTTTCTGAGTACCGGATGCATTTCCATGCCACAGAAGTAACCAATAGATCATAACCACATTCCTAACCATTTGCACAACACGACTAATGTTACATTATAGCAGTGCTCTGTCCATCGCATAATTCGTCAGCCACACAAATACTACATTTTAAGAAATAATGCACATTTAGGTACTTCAAAAACACACAGAGAAAATGCTTGACAATATTTAGGCTAGACAAAGCAGAAATTACGGAAAAGAGCTCGCAAGGGACAAAGCGGCATCGTTACTCAAAACTTTCAAGGTGTAACTTGTCCGGTATAAGAAAATTGTAGCAGGAATTAACCAGAAAAGCGAACTGGCACCAAAGCGCCGCGGACTTGAAGTCTAAACAAGATGCACAAATAGTCTGTGAAAGCGGCCGCATTAGCCCAGTCGGAAGAAAGCCTCCTATTACCAGCAAGTCCTCGGAGAGAAGTCCTGGCTACTCTCCTTTTCTTCCCGTGTCTCTCTTGGCCATCTAAACGATACTGCCGGAGACAAAAGACAACGGGGGGAGCGGGAAAATAGAGCCGCACAGTCTCAGATGCGATCGCCATGGACGGGGCTAGGCAGCACACCATGTTTGCCCGTTGTGCAGGTCCTCTAACGGGTGAGAGGACGCTACCACAGCCATAGTAAATTGACAAGCCCTCCTCCACACGCAAGAATGGTGCAAAGCAACCTCTATAATGTAACATTACTAGAAAGTACTCTCAACCATACGAAAACAAATAAGGGACCCTATGTCATGAGACACGCAGTAGTCTGAACCAGTCAACTGATACAGAGAAATCACTACCATGGAACGCCTGTACGAAACACACTCAGTATAACTCACTCTCCACGATGAAACACTAGTACGGAACACCCTGTGCCTCATAACATTGGTAAGAAACATCTTATGTGCAACATGCTTACGAAACCTCAACGCGACATTGATATTTTTTACTATCTTCAACTTACTGCTACGAAGAATCGCTCTGCTATGTAATACTGGTACAATACACACACTGGAACGTAACATTGGCACAATACACCCTCTAACCCTTAACATCGACTCGAAGCACCGTCCATCACGCAATTCTGGTACGAACTATAACCCACGCTGTCTCTCGTTCCTACGTTGCAGCGTCTGCCATGGAACATCGTTATGCAGAACACTCGGAAACACAACTTTTGTATGAAACACCCTCTGCCACGTTGTGTTAATATGAAGCAGCTAGCTTTTCTCGTAGATTTGGTACAAAGCTTCTTTTGCCAAACAAGATGGGACAAAAAAAAAGACACACTCTGGCACGCATCACTTTCAGGAAGCACCCTTTGCGATACGTAAATTGTAAAAAATAACTTCTGCCACACAAAACGAGTAAGAAGCACCCCTTTCAGGCAGCATCGGTATCAAACATCTTCCACAAAGAAACATTGTTAGAGAAGACCGTTTGACCTGTCGTGATACTGATTAGAAGCCCCATCTGTCCCACAAAATTGAGAAAAACCATCCACAGTTATGAAACATTGTTATGAAGCACCCACTGCCACAGAAAAGTCAGTATCCTGCACGGTCTGTCACAAAACATTGTTATTTAAGAGCGTCTTTCTCGCAAACTGGCTATGAAACACAGTCTGTTACAAAATATCTATATGAACCACTCTGTCTCAAACAACAGTAGTATGAAACATTGTCTGTGTTATAACATTTTAAACCACTCAACTACATCATGAAGAAACCTATGTGAAAGCTACTAGGCAAGGTAATCAGACACAACCCTTAATACGGGAGTGGAAGAGCTGGGAAATAATAATAAACCTTAATGATTCCGACAATCACACATTTCCGTTTTATTTTTTAAACACAATCCCCATCTGATAAAAAAATATAATTTGTTGGACCAAATTTGTTAATTTCATTGCACTACGATAACCTTGTTAACAAGACACTTATCCAAATTTAAACCACTTAACCATATACTTTAATTAAACAAGAATAACATTAACGAACGGCTCATGACGAACGCAACATGCCTGGAATATAGACGCAATGAACAATTGGGGCGTCCAAGTACATAAAACAGCATAACATGGAAACCAGCAGTGGCAAGTAATGTGGTAATACTCGCTACACAGAAGATAGTGGGGCAGAAAATAAATCACGGCAAGGCAATCCAATACACAGAATCAAATATGAATTAATTTGACGTCCCGTCGACAGCTTGGTCATTAGAGACGGGGTAAAGCTTGGAGTTTTGAAAGGAACCATCCCGGCATTTTCCTGGAGTGATTTAGGGAAACGACGTAAAACCTAAAGCTGGATCGCCGGAGGTGGATTTCAACCACCATCCTCCCGATTGCGAGTCCAGTGCGTTATCACTGCACCACCTCTCTCGGTTCCTGATTGAATGTATCGTACTTGTCGGAAATATTAATAAGTCTTATTGGAAACGTGGTTTATGAATTGGACCTTTTGAGTTAACAGCCATGTCAAAAGTTGATTAGGGGCAGACTAAGCTGTAACTCTTATTGAATATATATAGTAAAGTGGTGGAGATATTAACCTTTCTGTTAATACATATTTGATTCTGTGTATTGGACTGCCTTGCCGTGATTTATTTTCTGCCCCACTATCTTCTGTGCAGCGAGTATTACCACATTACTTGCCAGTACTGGTTTCCATGTCGTGTTATTTTAAGTAGTTGGACGCCCCAATTGTTCATTGCGTCTATATTCCGGGCATGTTACGTCCGTCCTGAGCCGTTCATTAATGTTATTCTTGTTTAATTAAAGTATATGGTTAAGTGGTTTAAATATGGGTACGTGCTTTGTTAACAAGGTTATCCTAGTGCAATAAAATTAACAAATCTGGTCCAACGAATGATATTTTTTATCAGAGGGGGATTGTGTTTCAAAAATAAAATGGAAATGTGTGATTATCAGAACCACTAAGGTGTTTGTTATTACCTCCTAGCTCTTCCACTCCCATATTAAGGATTGCGCCTGATTACCTTGCCTAGCTTTCACACAGGTTTCTTCATTGTTGAGTGGTTTAAAATGTTACAACTCAGACAATTTCTTTTTTTTTTTTTTTTTTTTTTTTTTTTCATTCTTATAACTGTGGTGTAATACACTACAAGACGGGGTACAATTTTACTTACGACGGCGGCGTTCTGCACTGATGTTGGCAACGGCCGTTGAATGCTGCTTCAAACATCAGTCACGTAGAATAAGGGGAATAATTATTGATGTTCTAGATGAAATAAATAATTTTAACTGTACTGGTCAGTAAATTAATCATCCTCATAAAGCGAATAGTTCGTTGCCAACGGTAGCAAACTAAACCGCTGCCACTGCAAGTAAAGTTTAGCCCAGGTAGGACACAATTTTTTTTTCTTCCTATCTGTATCCCAGATGCTTTCCAATGTCATGGAAAGAAAAGAAGTGCATCTTTCGACGGGTATAACAACTAAATTATACATACAGTAGGAATATCTATGGATTGAGCATTGGATTCTGTGCGTCTTCTCAACATTAAGCTGGAATTACCAAGTGATATTGAAACAAATCCACACATTTATTTGCTCCTACGATTGATTTGTACCTCATTGGCTGCAAAGAAGCCCCACCTCATTTTAGCAGAGCAACCACATAACATGAAATAATATCTATATAAATATGTCACAGAACCAACAAGAAAGACAAGGAAGCGTCGCTAAAAGGGCCAATTACACGTAGTCATCCGTCTACACTGAACAAAAAAGCATCATTGATAAAAGGATCCGCTGCAGTTGTTTGTAAAGAGGACCAAGGTAAAGTCATCGATTAGTAGATTTTTCCCAATATCAGGTTATATTTCCACCTTAATTTTGAGGACAGAAAATCTATTCTCCGCATCTGAATGTTCATTCCAGAGATATTTCTGATCTGTGCCTGCCACTAGAGATAACATACGCGAGCGACAAACTCATCAGAAACCTCCCTGCTTCCATAATTGTTCGGTACAAATTGTGATTAAAATTTCTGATTATTTACTTTTGGTGCGGACTACATTAAGGTAGATAAAGACGTCTTCTCTTGCAGAGACAATTGTACTTTGAGTTGAAATTCAACTTCTGAATATATAGTTCTATTACACAAGATCGATTTCAACTTCATGCTTTACGAAGTAATCACTGCAGGACCTGGGGACATTGATTAGCTGAAAGAGTGGTCGATTCTGCTAACACAGTCAAGACAAATCACTGGAAATACCATAATTAATGGAAAGTTCTATACAGACGATCAGCTGACGCCATTCGTTCAACGATTACCCAGACTTACTTTATCGCACATTGACACCACCATGACGTCTTATTTAAACAGACGTGACCTCTTTCAGTATTCGTCGACTTTTCGATAATATGGAGCACGGCATATAGAATAACTACATTGTCCCAGTGCAACACTGCAACATTCTAAACGCCAAACAGACAATTACACACCATAGTCTTAAATTTATGAACACAACATTGATTTACATTGTTCCTGAGTACAGACTTAAATTAATTTCACTTTTTGTATGAAAACCTTTAAGAACATTCATTGTTTTCGACAAACAATTTTTAAATTTGACATCTTGGCTAGAAGAACTGAGTTTATTGACAGAGAAAACCAACTATAATTTAGATTTTGCTGACCTATGTCTGGATCCCTAAACAACTGTTGCGAAGCACGGGCATATAAGCCGGTACTGCAATAAAAATGCACCTGGGACAACTGTCGTTGTTGCCACGCTGAAATAAGTACATATATGTTGCAAAGAACACAGACATATACAAGTGGAAAAATTCTAGCTGTTACTACTGCTTCCACACTTTACACTGGTTACATGTCAACCGTGCTCGATCAAAATGTTCAAATGTTTGTAGAGCTTATAGGACTCAACTACGGAGACATCAGTCCTTAAACTTACAAACTACTTATGAACTAGCTTATACTAAAGACGACACAAACATCCATGCCCCGAGGGGAGATTCGAGCCCCCGGCCGCAGCGGCCGTGCAGACCGTGACTGGCACGCCGCAGACCGCTCGGCCACTGCGGCCGACCGTACTCGAGAAAGTATCGTCAAAAACAAATGAAAATATTTTAAAAGAAGGTGTAGACACTCAAAAGTGTGGTTTCATCAATCACAGGAGCAACAGATGAAGAAATATCTCAAATACACACCAACACTAGGTAGAAAACTGAGCATTTGATTATGGTACGTGCTTCAAGGGAATTGCAGGATAGGACATCTGAAGCTTCACTCTTGAGGCAATTACGTGTCATTAGTCATTAGTCATAGACAGACGGAGATCAAACGAGGCAAAACATTTGCTGTTCTTTCAAGAAGTACTTGTCTTTTTAACACTTAGATTTGTGCATTTAAATGCTGAATACACTTCCGGCATATTTCAGCACCAAAACTTGTACATACACACTAAACTATCTTATTTGTCATATCCTGTGTCTTGAATAGTAATAAACGACTAGAAACTTGCACAGGTCACACCCATATTCAAGAAAGGCAATAGGAGTGACCCACTAAACTACAGGCCTATTTCATTGACGTCAATTTGTTGCAGGGTTTTGGAACATATCCTGTATTCAAATATTATGAATTATCTCGAACAGAATGATCTGTTGACCCAAGGTCGACATGAATTTTGAAAATATCGTTCATGCGAAACATAACTAGCTCTTTACTCACACGAAGTGATGAGTACTATCGACAAGGGTTGTCAAATTCATTCCGTATTTCTTGATTTCCAGAAGGCTTTTGACAACATACCTCACAAACGGCTTTTAATTAAATTGCATGGTTATGGTATATCGCCCCAAATTTGCGACTGGATAGGGAATATCCTGTCAGAGAGGACACAGTTCGTAGTAATCGATGGTAAGGCAACGACTAAACCAGATGAGATATCGGGCGTTCCACAGGGTAGTGTTATTGGTTCCTGTACTGTTCCTTATTTACATAAGCGATTTGGGGGAAAATCTAAGCAGCTCTCTTAGGTTGTTTGCAGATGACGCTGTCATTTACCGTCTAGTAAAATCATCTGAAGCTCAAAACCAACTGCAGAACGATCTGAATAAGATATCAGTTTGGTGTAAAAATTGGCAGTTGACTCTAAATAATGAGGAGAGTGAAGTAGTCCACATGAGTACGAAGAGAAATCCGTTAAACTTTGTTTACAAGATAAATCAATCAAATGTGAAGGCCGTAAACTCCACAAAATACCTAGTAATTATTGTTACTTCAGACTTAAACTAGAAAGAACACGTAGATAATGTCGTGGGAAAGGAGAAATACAGACTGTGTTTTATTGGCGGAACCCTTAAAAGATGCAACAGAACTATTAAAGAGACTGCATACTATAAGCCTGTCCGTCCTGTTCTGGAGTATTGCAGCCCAGTGTGGGACCCTTATCAAGTGGGTTTCACGGAGGACATCGAAAGAGTCCGAAGAAGGGCAATTTGTTTTTGTATTGCTGAGAACTGGTTTTCCATCTGAGTTCTTGATATACAGCTGCTTTTCTTGTCTCCAAACGTCTCTTTTATTCTCCTGTAGACAGTATCTATCTTTTTCCTAGTTATACATTCTTTTACAGACTTGCATTTACTCGCTAGCAACGCCTGCTTAGCCATTTTTCACTTCCACTCCATCTCTTTTTTTAGTCTTACGCACTTCTATTTACCTACTTCTTTATATCTTCTCCTTTCATCAATTAAATTCAGTATTTCCTGCGATATACATGTATTTTTTTGTACGCCTTGCCTCTCTCCCATTTGGTCCTCTGCTGCCTCCACTGTTTCATTTATCAAAGCTACCCATTCATCTTCTACTGTGTTATTTCCCCCGTTTCTCTCAATTGTTGCCTAAAGTTCCCTCTGAAACTCCCAGTTACCTCATGTTCCTTCGTCTAAGTCCCATCTCCTTATTTTCCTACCTTTCTACAGTTTCCTCAGTTTCAGTCTACAGTTCATACGCATAACATTTTGAAACCTCTGGACATGGCCCAAATTTTTAAAGAATTATAACATTAAGAGCGCTCCATCTTCCAATATTAGACCCGTATAGTTGCCAACATCTCAAGTTTACGAGACAGTGTTGATTGAGAAGCTGTTGAAATTAATTTGATGGGCTATTCAATAAATATAGACAAGGTTTTCCCCCTAAGCAGGAGCCCTCTGCTATCTCGTATGGAAAACACGATGTTCTGTGATGCCGTCAGCGTCAGTCTATGAGAAAATGTTTGGTGCGGGAATGGCCCCTTGGTGTGAGGCTGGACGTCGTGAGTTGCGGAGGCAGTCCCGCTAGTAGTCTGAGTAGTTTCTGAGTCTAGGGACCGTTCACCTTTGCAGTTTTGTGCCTTATAATTCTAAATATTTGAACATGTTTGTATAATCTCTCTAAAACATTGCATGAACCTCCCAGTCATAAACACCGAATACACAGGGTACTCAAAGTCAACGAACAACGATCTCTGTGAGACCATACCTGCATCTTCTTCTTCGTCTCGTGGTTCCTATTCGTTCCGGATGTTGGCAACCATCTTGGCTGTGATGCTCCTGCGTTTCGCGGCGTGAAATAACTCCATAGATGTTTTGCTGGTTGTCGGAAGACATAGTTTTGAATACAGTCATGATGTGTTACTAGGGAATATCCATATGGATCTTGAACGTAGTAGTTTCTCCTTGCTCTCTGCATTTCCGTGCCGTTGCCCAGCCAGTAGCTCATCCACCTTTACGTTAGAAACAGTGTCCAGTCTTCCACCAGTCTCTCCATCCTCCAAGGAAGCTTTCGACATCTGGTGGAAGTTGATCTCCTTATACCGGGAGATATTCGGTCCCTTCATCCACGTTACTCGCTAAACGTTGTTCCCTCTCTACCACATTCAGGTGAATGTCAGGATTTTGCTGTAATTGAGTCCACAACCATGATGGCATCACCTATACATTCCAGTATTTTCAGAGAGGTCTGAATGGTACAAGCGAATCTCCATAACCTAACTTCAGTTTGCAACATTCCTGTCGGTCGGTTTGGCTTAACAGCCGCTTACAGCACAGCTAGTAATAGGCAATAACTCGGCACAAATCATTTTCTGCAACATCCTTAACTGCACCGAATTACTACTGCAACTCCCAGCCTACAGAATTGTGCTCCTCTGAGAGGATTTGATTTTAACTGTGGTTCCGAAAGGATGTAAGCATCAGAAGTAGCCTTCGCTTCACGAAAGTATATAGTACAAGACAAACGAAAGTAGAGAAATCTCAAGGATTCAGAGAAAGTTCCATATTAAGGGCAAAATACCAAAATTTGTTATAATTACGGTCGCCAGAATTAGCTACTCATTTATAACTTGAATCTAATTATGAAGTAAGACAAATACTTATTTTCTATATCTAATAAGAGCATGGTACGGAAAAACAGTAAATGTAGCGATACTTGATATTCAACCAGTTTTGCAAATGCCAGACAGCAATCACAGTAATCTATACTTCTCGGTGGAAATTAGGTAAATATTGAACTTCATTAATTTGTTTCTTGTTAAATTGTGGACTAATACGACTATTTTGTGCGAACATGTTTACATGGATTTTACAGTAGCGCAGTTGTTTTGAAAAACAGACACATTTTTCAAAATGTGGTACCTGTATCCGTTCTGCTCAGTCATTTAGCTAACATTATTATTATTATGTAGTATTCTGCCTAGTGGCAGGTCCATGTCTTCGGAGAACTTCTGATTCCATTGTTTCCTGTCTTCAGCTTCTTTCTTCAGTCTCTTGTATCTCCTTCCATCTTTCACGTCGTCTATATGCTGAATTCTTCTTCTTCCTCGTCCTGTGTTTCCTCTGATTTTCCCTTCGAAGACATCGCGTAGGAGTTCCTCGTGCCTAAGTACGTGAACAATCCAGATGGCCTTCCTTTCTTTGTAGGATTTTATGCAGAATACTTCTCTCCTACGCTTCTCAGTATATCATCATTTATCATGCGATCTGTCCATTTGATCTTTTCCATTCTCCTCAAGCACCACATTTCAATGCTCTCCAAGCATTATTTCTCCTTCTTTCTCATGGTCCACGTCTCTGCTCCATACATTCTAATGCTCCAAATGCAGCACTTTACCAGTTTCTTCCAAAATGTCAAGATCAGCCTTTGTTATCCTATTAAGCTTATCTTTCTTTGAAAGATTTAAGCAAACAGTCTAATAATGAAAGTCTTATATCTTGTGGAGATTAAAACTAAACATGACCCACACATATCATTGATCTCTACAGTATAATTATGCAATAACAGCATTAAAATTTTCAAAATTTTTCACAAGGACGGTAGGAATACTTCACTTTCCGAAATTCGTTCACCAAAGAAGACGAAGTTAACAATCCAGTATTCAATCCAAGAACAGTTGCGAGCATGTGAAACTTAGAAGTAGATGTTCCTGGAGTAAACAACTTAAGTCACTAAACAAAAACAAATCTTCCGGGCCAGATTGTATACCAACTAGATTCCTCTCATAGTATGCTGACGCAATAGCTCCGTACTTAGCTATCATTTACACCCGATCACTCAGCGAAAGATCCGTATCCAAAGACTGGAAAGTTGCCCAAGTTACTCCAATATTCAAGAAAGGCAATAGGAGTGATCCCCAAAATTACAGGCCAATCTCATTGATGTCGATTTGCAGTAGGATTTTGGAACATATACTTTGTTCGAACATTATGAACTACCTCGAAGAGAACGACCTATTAACCAATAGTCAACACGGATTCAAAAAGTATTGCTCTTGCGAAACACAGCTTACCGCTTATTCACATGAAGTGATAAGTGCCATCGACAAGGGATCTCAAATAGACTCCATATTTCTGAATTTCCGGAAGGCTTTTGACACTGTACCCCACAAGCGGCTTCTAATGAATTGCGTGTTTATGCAATATCTCCCCAATTGTGCGATTGGATTCAAGATTTCTTATCAGAAAGGACACAGTTCGTTGTAATTGACGGTAAGTCATCGAGTAAAACAGAAGTGGTATCTGGCGTTCCCTAGGGAAGCGTTATAAGTTCCCTACTGTTCCTTGTGTTTATAAACGGTTTAGGAGACAATCTGAATAGCTCCCTTAGACTGTTCGCGGATGATGCTGTCGTTTATCGGCTAGTGAAGTCAACAGAGGATCAAAAGCAACTGCAAAGCGATTTAGACAAAATTTCTACTTGGTGCGAAAATTGGCAATTGACACTAAATAAATAAAAGTGTGAAGTAATACACATGATCACTAAAAGAAATCAGCTGAACTTCAATTACGCGATTCGTTTTTTTTATTACGTTATGGGGGGGGGGGAGAGTCACGAATGTTGCACGAGTTGGCGTGGAAGTCATTAAGAGAAAGACGTTATTCATTGCGGCGTGATCTGTTTGCGAAGTTTCAGTCATCGACTTTTAATTCTGAATGTGAAAATATTTTGCTAGCACCCACCTACCTCGGGAGACATGACCATCCCAATAAAATAAATGAGATCGAAAACGGAACGATTTCCCGCGCGCTATTGGAGGATGGAACGGTAGAGAAAAGTTAAAAAGGTGATTAATGAACCCTCTGCCAGACACTAGCAGAGTGATTTTCAGAGTATCTATGTAGATGTAGATTAAATTCATTAGTCTTAGCGTCGAATTAATTTGGATAATATGCCATCAGTATTACGCCAGTAACCGTACAAAAAATATTCTTCATTCGAGGCCATTTTTAAAGAGTATGGCCGCTAACGAAACAGTCACATATCACTGGCACTGTTCTACTTTCAGCTCCTTTCCAGCCGTTTAGTCACGCTAGCAGGTCACTTGGAGGTGGGATGCCTCCTGTCTCTTACACATATGATTTACAAACGACCTAAGTCAGAACCGCTACAATATTATTAATGAACATAACATTTAACAAGTTAATGTTACAAAACCTAGAATGTTTACACAGAATTTACAATATGAAGAACAAAATTTTAGCAGTCTAACGTACATGTTCAAAGATAATAAATTTACAGGCATCTAAACATCAAATTTGTCATATACGGATAGTACAGAAATTATAGCCGGCCACGGTGGCCGAGGAGACTGAGGCTCTCCAGTCACAGTCTGCACGGCCACTACGGTCAGGGGTTCGAATCCCCCCTCGGGCATGGATATTTGTGCCGTCCTAGTTCGTAAGTAGTTCATAAGTAGTTTGTAAGCTTAGGGACTAATGACCCCGTAGTTAAGTCCCATAAGTTCAAAAATAAAAGTAAAAAATTACAGAAATTATAACTCACGAAAATAAGCACACAAAAATAAATTATGGTGTCTCGAGTTCTTAACAAATATATCAGATAAAACATTTAAATAGTTTTCATTCGATGAAGACACAATGTAATTTATATCAAACGGTTACCACAATGAGAGGCGGAAATAGTTTACTAGATTATCTTTCAAGCTGCCTAGTAATCGTGACTTATTTACATTTATTACTGTTAAAAATCTTTCACATATATAGAAGTTGACCCAAAGATGGAAGTAACGTTTTCGGTCTCATTACGAAGATGTGGAATCTTCCCTCGAGAGTTCTTCATAGAGTTCGTGAACAGTTTTTAGGTAATTCTAGCTTAAACCAGCGGCTCCGCTCGCGTGTTAGTTGATTATGATAGATAATGCGCGAAACGTCAAATCGATTTTTATAGACATGTATTAAAAGAAATTTCTCTTTTACTGCTTCATTTATTTATTCTTATATATTTCCTTATTCGTATGCTTATCCTTACAGAGAAAGAGCTGAAGACATTGTAGCACGCATAGACCAAAGATATGGTCTGTGGCATCGTTTCGCTGTATGTAACCTCCTTGCTATAGAGTCGCATACGTCATCGCTGGCCTTCAGTCCGAATTTTTTTTATAATTTGACGACTTTCAATCACCATATCTTCCACCCTCTTATAGCTATCGGCATGGAACTGCTATGATGATGTACAACGGGAAACTTCGGACAACAATTACACACAGTCCATTCGTTTGCGTTCTGTAGTTTTCACTGCAGAGAGAAAACTTAAGCCGGCCGCGGTGGCCGAGGGGACAGCCGCTTCAGTCACGGTCTGCACGGCCACTACGGTCGGGGGTTCGAATCCCCCCTCGGGCAAGGATATTTGTGCCGTCCTAGTTCGTAAGTAATTCATAAGTAGTTTGTAGGTTTAGCGACTGATGACCCCGTAGTTAAGTCCCATAAGCTTTAGAAAATATTTAAAAAAATAATAATAATAAAATATAAAAATAAAAATAAAAAAAATAAAACTTAAAAAACACACACACACAACCCTCAAGCAACAATGCAACCAATAAAACAATTTTCTAAGAGTAAATATAATTTTCAAAGAGCAATTGTTGTTCCGTATTTCGCGTTATATTGTTTAAGTTACAAAATGTCTATCATATCGCTATAACACCGTGCCTAAAACCTTCCTCAGGTATAAAATAGTAACTGTACAAATGTGTAAGTCTCTGCGTGTTATCGTTCGGACGTGATAAGCGTACATGGAACAGACATTCACATTGATATATATATATAGCTATCCGATCGCCATAAAACCGTGCCTTAAGCCTTCCCCGGGTAGACATTAGTAACTGTACAAATTTTTAGCTCTTTATGTCTTGTGGTTCAGACGTGATAAACGAACACCGAACAGACATTCACATTTATAGATATGGATAATTTGTGTTTCAATTAGCATCTGCATCTGCAAATAGACAGGGGCACTTTCGGTTGATAGAGAAAACTGTCTTAAATGCCTCAAAAAGAGATGCAACTTTGGTAGGATCCTGAAAAAGTTCATAAAACTGTTCTAGTATTCATTGTAAAACTGAAATGAATTTTACATTTTCACTTTCTTTAATCCCAGAGGAAAACGGGCACAGGCAGTTGGAAAAATATCGCCGATAATCCGGAATCCATACGGCCCGCCGCGGCGGAGCGGCCGAGCGCATTGAGGCGCTATGCTACGATGCATGAGGCCGTTCCCCGTCGGGGTTTCGAATCCCCCCTAGGGCATGGATGTTTGTGCTGTCTTTTAGTATAAGGTAGTTCATAAGTAGTTTGTAGGTTTAGTGACTGAGGATCGCTCAGTTAAGTCCCATAAGCTTTAAAAATATTTGTACATTTCTATACGGCCCGCCCTTGATGGGCCTAGTGAGCCTCTACCGTCGAACAGGCCAGAGCGGCAACTCGCGGGCTAGTACAGGTGCGGTCCGCAACGTAAACACCGGCCATCCAAACTCGCCTCGGCTAATATGTGCAGGCTGAGACTCTACCCCAGGAAACAGTCGCGGAGCCAGCGGCACTCACGATTAACTCTGCATTACTAAAATCTGGTTTTAAACGCTCTTTACTAACACGGGCTTTCCGGCGGTTTTCAACTTTTGTTACTAACACGCGTCAATTCGGCGGGTGTGATTCCAAACAAACAGTCTACTTCTGTATACTTGTTCATCAATTGTTCCTCATAAAGAGAGGTAATTGCTGACAATAAGTATTGAAAAGATGTTTTATTCATTCAAAAGTCCTTCATACAGTGGTGTATACCCATAAATTACGAAAAACTATTTTAACAAATACGAAATTAAGTCTTTCTTTTTCATCAAACATATTATATAATCCTCATGCTTATTATTCTCTTTAATTTAAACCATACTCCTGTCTCACGGGGTGCATTACTAGGATGCTTACAGCACCAATAACTATATATGCTACCTTCAGCCTAATTAGTTTCATGTACAGTCTCTTTACTTTTCTTATCAAATCAAAAGACAACAAAACACACAAAAAACTGTGCTTATTTCCAGTTACTATTGGTGGTTAAAATTGCTCATGAAGCCAGGTACTCCGCTGTCATTGGCTGGACACTGTCACATAGCTGGCCGTGAAGTAGTGCTGCAGTACAGCGTCGTTTCTTGTGCAGTTGGTCGTTGTTGATGTTTATTGTTTTCATGTGAGCGCCTACGAAGGGAAGCTAAGCAACCCGCCTTGGCTGCCTGTTATACAGGCATTCTACACAGCCAGGGGCTGCCACACCATACTAATAAATTCGGGATGCGCCTCAAAATTGATAGTTTTTATTGTTTCATCTGCCATTATAAGTTCTTTCGCTCCATTCCGAGGACGTCTCGCCTTTGCCTGTCGTCTTTATAAGCGATTTAGTCACCTGTAAGAGACTGATGAGATCGCTGGTAACCGTATTGCCCACGAGGGAATCGAAACTTTACAGGCCATAAAATGTCGTCGGACAAGATACCCCTAACAGGCATACAATTACTTGTTCCTTTCTCACAAAGAGAAGCTGTGAAAGTGAGTGGCAGAGATCGAACGTAGAGGCTTTGTTTACGACTCTAAAGCAGTGTAGTGTTTCATTCATAATTTGCTTAGAGGGTGCAATAAACAATTCTAGTACATGGTACACTCTGTCCCAATAACAACTAATCACACTGTAAGAAATGTGCCCCTGTGACTAGAAGAATATCTTCAAGCATTTTGAATTGCAAGAGCGGCTGTTTTCTTGCATTTGATTTGTCGTCTTTTGTGATAAAACCAAC
Source organism: Locusta migratoria (assembly GCA_026315105.1). Lineage (NCBI taxonomy): Eukaryota > Metazoa > Arthropoda > Insecta > Orthoptera > Acrididae > Locusta > Locusta migratoria. The sequence goes on along the minus strand of CM048746.1, from coordinate 151,066,226 downwards.
ATTTTCCCTGGAACAGGAATGTGGGGGAGGGGAGGCGGCTTGACAAGTGCCAATAAGTCTGAAGGCTCCAACATGCATTTACTTAGGTAATCTGGTTACTTCTTAAGGCTGTTTGTTACCCCTCGTATCAGTAAAATACGAACTTCACAGACTTTCAGATCATGGAAAGGAACATGAAGAGTATCATTATACACACGAACAGGAAAAATTCGCGAAAACTATAACGTTAAGAATAACACGAATTGGTAGTTTTTAGCGAAATAATGCTAAATCGAATATTTTTAAGAACTATTCAGAAATTTTCCTTATTATCAGTACCAAAGTAATCACCATACATATTAAGACCATCAGTTTCTGTTTAGCAACGGACGTACCCACATCTTCACAAACCGTTGCACTTTTTTCTCCTTGTCCGACTGGAGTCTACATCCGCACTTGCAGTCTAGAAATATCCCACTTCTGTCCAAACCGACGCATCCGCCATTATGGAATATTTGTCATTACATTCAAAAACTATTACGTGGAAAAAATTGATTTTGAATGTTGTAGGTTCTTAATATTTTGTCTAGGTAAGTGACTGAATTTCTTTCGTTATTCGTCATACGCTTTCCGTATTTCGTCCTGCCGTTTCTGTTTGTCGTTATACCCTATATATAAATATGCAGACCCAAATAAATACATTACCAAATCATGACTGATCTATATAAGCAGAACGTCCTGTTTTAGAAAGTAAAAGAAGGATACCAACCGAAAATGCCCCAACAGGAGTAAATACGTTCCGATTTAAAAGCTCCGCTCAGAAAAGCTACCTCAGTCGTAATTCCGCCTTCCTCGGCAAAACTATTTTTGTTCGGAAAGGGAATAGCAGAAAGTTACGGTGGAAGAGAGAGTGTGCCAGTGAGAGAATCACAGCAGTCATTCATAGTGGATGAGAGGCATTGCCGCGGTGGAGTAGCCGAGCGGTCTAAAGCGTCTCGCTGCAGAGCGCGCGGTTGCTCGCCTTGGAGGTTCGAGTCCTCCATGGGGCATGGGTGTGTGTGTTGTTTTTAGGTTAGTTTACCTAGGTTTAAGTAGTTTGTAAGCTACGGACTGATGACCACACAGTTTGGTCCGATAGATTAACATTTTTTTTTTTTTTTTTTTTTTTTTTTTTTTTTTTTTTTTTTTTTTTTTTTGGGAAGCAGTGTCAGTGGGAGCAAATCAGTGAGGAGATTTTGAAAAATGAAGAAGATACATTTGGGGACCGAACGTTATATTGGAAATCTGGATCCTTCACATAGACGCAATTTAACAACAAAAATATTGTTGTTGTTTTCAGTCGGGAGTCGGTGGTGCAGTGTTAGAGAGCATTAATGATCGAAAAATCATCGTGTTCCGTCCTGGTTTTTCTCTGAATGTAGTGCAACACCTTTCTGAGATCTGGGCTGGTCATTCCTTTCTATATTGCGGCATTATTCACGCAAGCATGGCATTGGAGTACACCGTGATTGTTCCTGTAACAAAAATGTTGAACTGCCTACACCAGTGTGACACAGGTCTCATGATCTACTGAATTTGATTGTGGTTGAAATGTTGTGTATTTTCCGCTTCTCGCAGAAGTCGTGTGACGCCTACCAATTTTGGTTTGAAAAAATCGCATTTTTCTTGATATACAGTACTAGTTATTTCATGTGTTTGTTTATTACTGGAAAGGAAACTTGGTCCGATGAGTTCCCATTTCTGCTAATAAGAGCAAATGATACAGTTCGAATTCGCCAGAGACCTCACTAAGCGATGGACTCATGTTGTCAACAAGAATGTGTGCAGGCCGATGGTGGTTCCACAATCATGTGAACTGTTTTACAAGGTCCTGAACTTACCACTGACGAGACAGAACTTTTTTCTGTTACTTAGAGACCATTTGTAGCCATTCATAAGCTTCATGTTCACCGACAACGATAAATAGATGGCAGTGGGCCACTTTACCGGGTCCTACTTGTTAGAGCACGTGCATGAAGTTGTGCCCGTACACAGAAACGTAGTACAGAAGCCGAGTCCATTGCTTTGTCTCAGAGGACGGCCGGCTCAGTTGCTCGTTGCCTGCTAAACGGTACGCTTCGTCTGTCAGTCGGCTGTCAAATGCGCCTCACGACCAGTAGCCGACACACAACTGAGCTCGCCGCCCCTCCTTAACAATGATATGGGCTCGCCCAACTCACAAATAGAGAAGCATTTCTGCGCACGGACCACTACTTCCTGCACGAGCTGTACCGATTGGATTGAAGAACATTGTGAACAATTTCAGTAAATCATTTGGCTAATCAGATCGTCCTAAACGAACCACATCGAAATTTATAGAATATAATCGAGGAGTCAGTTGGTGCACACATGATGCTCTACCAGCAACAGTTTCACGACTGTGGGCGGCTGTCAAGACATCATGGCTCCATATGCCTGGAGTAGGACTTTGCTGCACTTCACCGGTCACAAAGACGTCTGACACGATATTAAAAGATATAACACGAGGTATTTCACCTGAGAGAATTATGATGATTATAATTATGATAATTGGCAGTCGTATCTGAGGAGTCCCTAATCTGTCAATTAGAGGTGGGACTCCATCACCTCCAAAGATCCAAGGCATTTTGTTCCTACTGTTGCCAGCACCATATCGAAGTATCTGGGAAACAGGCTGGTAGCCTTACAAGCCTAGGTTCCCATTGTGTATTACCCCAAACGGTCAGGGACTAACCGGTGGATTTGATAGTCTTTGCCGCCTGCGAACAAAGGTGGTCACAATCCAAAATATGCCGGATATGCCCAACCTTATTTCAAAGTAAATGGTAACCCAACTGTGAGGTCCACTAACTGATTTTCGGCCAACTTTGTTGTATGGGAGTGAAAGCTGGGTGGATACAGGGTACCTTATTAATGTCTGAGGTTACAGATATGAAAGTAGCTAGCATGATTACAGGTACTAACAGATGAGAACAATGGCAGGAGGATGTCAATGACGAGGAAATCGAAAGAAAACTGGTAATAAACATCTTCGATGAAGCAGTTACAGTGAACAGGCTGAGTTGTTAGGGTCATGTTACACGCTTGGGAGAAGCAAGGTTATCTAAGAGGCTCATACGTTTGGCAGTGAAGGGTAATAAGACTCGAGGTAGACCGACGAGAAAGTACTTAGATTCGGTGAATAATGATTTTTGATATAAAAGGTTTAACATCACACTAAGCAACAATGTTAGTACTGTGAAATTTGAAATTTTCCCGGCGAATCAAATGTTCACCTGCCAGGTGTCCAGTTGATATATCGTGGAATGTAGTTTACGACGACTGGCTGGAAATCTTTTCGAACAAATGTTAGTACTGATCATGTAGGAATTTTATGAGGACTATGCTCCAGACTGAACGCTGAAAGGCATAATAACTCTCTGTTGATGATGATGACTATTGGTAGTTTACATTCCTTCATAACCGGAATTGTTAACAGTAGACGCTATTTAAAACTTACATCTCAATCTCAGGATCTGTGGACATCCAGAATGTGTTGACGTGCCGCTACGCTGTGGCCTGTGCTTTTATAGACTGTGGGCGGCAGCCGGCTAAGTGTCGGAGCGGAGCGGCGCAGCCCATGTTTATGTTTACACTGAGTTCAGAGCAGATGTGGGGCGGCAGGGAAGGGTAAGCTGAAGCGGCAGGGCGGAACTTGCTGCCGCTCACAGGGCTGCACCTAGACTTCACGGCCCTAGACGAAGCCTGACAGAGGCTCGCTAGCACATAGGAGTTAAGTAACAAAAATATTGAACCTTTACTATGTTGCTTTGCTTGTGAGCGGAAAATAAGACCTATCTATACAGTGCACTGTCAGTAACTTACTTTTTAATTAAACACATCTTATATGAAATGATATTATTGTTCTACATTTATGTCTACATCTACATACATACTCCGTAGGCCACCCAAGGGTGTGTGGCGGAGGGTACTCAGTGACACTACTACTTACTTGCTTTTCTTGTCCACTCCCATTTAGGACGAGGGAAAACCGAATGCGTGTATGCATCTGTGAGAGCCTTAATATTAGCCGCGGTGGAGTAGCCGAGCGGTCTAAAGCGTCTCGCTGCGGATTTACAGACATTTGAACATTTGAACCTTAATCTTATCTTTGTGGTCTTTCGCGAAATGAAAGTTGAATCTTTCTGCAGCCCGCTTCAAATTCGGGCCCTCTAAATTTCTTCAACAGTCAATCGATAAAAAAGCAGCTCTCGGTCGCAAATTAAAAATTGGTTAAACTGGTTTCGGCAATGACTAAGATTGCCTTCATCAGAAATTATAAAATAAAATAAGTCACATAATAAAACATACTACTCAGCTGTAAAGCTTACGTCACAATGTTTAGAAAGAAATTTTGAGAAAATGCTAGCCACTATGGGCTGCACGCCTGCACGGAGGCATCAGACTGGCGTGTGCCAGGTGTTGTTGTGCATAGGAAGACGTCACCTCAGTGGTGCCATCTAGTAGCCGCGATTACAACTAAGCTACCGTACAGAGAAAAAGCAGTATTTAAAAATCAATTGCTATAAAATGTTTTAACATGAGAGATGGCTGAGGCGTCATTTTGGCAATACAATATTAGTGCAGAGAATAAACGAATAACAAAGTTTTAATGAGCACAAAAGTTAAAAATCAGCTTTTGGAATACAAATGGTTTGGATAAAGTCAGACGAAATATTTCGGACACTGAATGTACTTATTAAGACTTCTTTTTAAACATTGTGACGTAAGCTTTACAGCTGAATAGTATATGTTATTATGTGACTTGTTTTATTTTATAATTTCTGATGAAGACAATCTTAGTTATTGCCGAAACCAGGTAAACAATTTTTAATTTGCGACCGAGGGCTGATTTCAATCCATTGACGTTGTTAACGGTCGCTGTCAATAGCAGCTATGTTTAAATTTTTAAAAAAAAATCTTCAACAGTGTTTGCCGAAAAGAACGTCGCCTTTCTTCCAGCGACTCCTATCTGGTGGGAATCTCAAATACTTAAGCAATACTCAAGACGGGGAAGTATATATGCGTTCTCCTTTGAAAGCGAACCACATCGTCACAAAATTCTTCCCATGAACCGAAGACAATAATCCGCATTCTTTACGACTGTTCTTAAATGCTGTACAGAGTTAAGTCTACATATTTAATTGACGCGACTCTGTCAAGTAGCAAGCTACTAATACTGTATTCGAACATTACGGGGTTATTTCTCCTACTTATTAGCATCACCTTACATTTTTATTAATTAATTTATTTTTTTTTTTTTTTTTTTTTTATTTTTTTTTTTTTTTTTTTACATTTAAAGCTACCTGAAATTCCTCAGACCTCCTAGAAATTTGGTCCAACTCATTCTGCATTCAACGACGACACCTACCTGTACACCATAGTATCATCACCAAACAGCCGTACATTCCAACTCACTCTGTCAGATCATTCAAACAGACAGAAAATAACAGCGATCCTATCACACATCCCTTGGGCAGTCCTTTCGATACCCTAGTCACCAATGAAGGCTCGCTAGCGAGGACAATGTACTGAATAATATTATATTAGTAGTAGTCGAATCACTCACATATTTCGGTACCTATTCCATATGCTCGTACCTTTCTTAGCATTCCGCAGTGCGGAAATCAAGAAATATTCAGTCTGCCTGTTGCTCTTCATTCATATCTCGCAAGGTATCATGAGAGAAAATGGCAAGCTGAGTTTCGCACTATCGATGCTTCCTAAAGCCGTGCTGATGCATGAACAGAAGCTCTTCCGCCTCAAGTAAATTTATTATATTAAAACTGAGAATATTGTCAAGAATTCTACAGCAAACTGACGTTAATGATATAGGTATGTAACTTCGTGGGGCCGTTCTTTAGCCTCTCTTATGCACGGGAGTTACCCGAGCCTTTTTCCATTCGCTTGGAACTTTGCGCTGGATCAAAGATTCGCGATAAATTCAAACTAAATAAGGAGCCAATGCTGCCGAGTACTCTTTGTAGAACCGGATTGGTACCCCATCTCGACCTGGCGACTAGTGATCGTAATAATAATAATAATAATAAAGTAATAATAATAATAATAATAATATTAACAGTGCGACAAAATAAAAATAATAACAATACTTGAACTAAGTTCAGTAAACACTATTAGAAAACAGTTATTGAAAACCTAATCGACTGTTAGTGAAACGTCTTTATAACTAGGCATGTAACATTGAAATGGCATACGTCAAAACGTCGTAAAAATGAAACAACGAAATTGGCCCATTTCAAAGTTGTTAACCCCAAAAAATATTTAAATATTAACCAAATGCCAAATTGGACAACTTCTTTGATTTACAATGTCATACTGTCTTTAAATGTATCAGCCACAAACACCATAAATTCTGGCTTTTGTCGTAAAGTTTCTTAACTCATACGGCAACGTATAAGTGTAATATTATCTAACATATGTGTCCAAGATATCCCCAACATGGTGTGTCACTATATAAGGTTCCTAATTACACCTATAATACCACTGGCTGCAAATCAATTTGTCGTTTTAAACAGTGGGCAGTGCAGTCATGAAGCACCCTAGTAAAAGACAGGGACAACACGAAAACACTTAATGATCTTCAGTAGGCGGAGCGGGCTGTCGTAAAATCGCTTGAGGGGCATGCCAAAAACAAAATATTAAGACCGTATTGTCGTTTTAGGTAATCAGTTAAATTTAGTTGGGGATTTGACATTGATCTATAATTTGAGTTTTTCGAATTTCCTGATATAACTTTTTGAAGTTGGATATTTCCCTATATTTATGACATTCAGGTGAACGATATTACCAATAAGTTGGAAGTCTTATTACTTTTAACCACTTTTGTCTTTTTTTCTGTTATGTCGTTGAAGCGATTGTATGGGAGTTCCATCCCCACTCCTTCATCGGTCTCGTGTTACAATTAAATGTTATCACATTAGCCCTATATTTACCAGATAACTATCGGCATATTAGAGTATACTAAAACACTTCTCGTATAGAATCAACAACTGATTTGCAGCCTGTGACATTTCATGTGTCATTAGGATTCATACATAGTGACACAATAGTGAGGATATTTGTGACATGTACTTTACATATGTTGCTGTGACAGGTAACAATATGCGTTCAGAAAGTTTACGAGAATAGCCAGAATTTGACAGGGTAACTGAAAAAGGTAATCGGAAGTGGCCGTCAGTTAATGTTTAAATATTTATTTGGCTTACGACATTTACATAGACCAGGTTCGATATTCTGTTCTTCATAACAGTTTCACATATGCAATTAAAGTGTTTTATTCGTAATGACGTAGAAGTTTCACTTTGTTAAAAGACTTCTTACAATCAGGGCTACGAAGTCAGTAACTGTTTTCTTACAGTATATTTACCATTACAACAATACATTCAAATTGTAGTACGTATTTTTACAATGCCATTATCTATGTGCATTATATATTAGTTCTGTATCCAATGTGACATTGTCCTACCCATACATTTCATTCTGATGATGAACTATACAATCGTTAGCAGTGTCATAGAATAATCTGTTGTTGCTGTTATGGTTTTAGTATGGTCAACTTACAGACATCATTAGTCAGATTCATTTGGTGATACATGAACAGCGACCTGAAGTGGCTAGAATGTGACAACGAAACTGGCAGCTAAATAAATTATTTATAAAAAATTACTTCTCTTGGTTCAATTTAATTTACTATGTTTTAACCAGCCGCAGACAACGCTCCATGTTAATGATGGATTCAATAAAGCGGTGAATAATTTTGAGCAGCCCTTAGCATAATGATCATTTAAATACCTATCATATGAATGAATATATCGTACCTATCTCACAGTACATGATCAAAAATTCGGCATTACACAGTTCTTTCAGACCAGGCGAATTAACCAGAGTTGTTAGTCTTTGTACTGAGGTGTATAGTATGGTGGCCTTTATACAGTTGACGAAAACACCATTTGTTCATAAAAGGTTCCTGCGAAATCCCAAAACAAAAAACATGATTTTAGATTTTAAAAAAAACTACGATTTGTGAGGATCGACACTTCTATACTGTATATTCACTGAAAACGGTGGAAACTTTTACCATATGTTCTTAACTCTTTCAGTCCCACATTTTTAAATAAGCTTTGTAAAAATTAAAATTAGGTATTTTCTGTACTAATACAGTGCAGTAAACCTCAAAATATGTGTTTTAAAATTTTTGGTCGAACTACAGATTTTTTATGTCATGTATTTCATGCACAACACAGATGTTTATATCGAGGTATTTTATTACTTGTACGTTATTTTGTTGATCGTTACTACAGCCAGATCAATATCGCTAGCATAATCTTCGCCACTGCACCAAAGACAAGACAATTCACTGCTGGAATAAAATAAAAGGAACCACACTCACGCTCACACTAACAGTACAGACGGCAATGAAACACAACCTCCAAGATGGACAGAAGTGGCTACACGCCGTACCAAGCGGCAAAATGTCGTACTAGAAGTGTGTTGAAACTTCCTGGCAGATTAAAATTGTGTGCCGGAACCGGGACTCGAACCTAGGACCTTTGCCTTTCGCGGGCAAGCGCACTACTGAGTCCCGGTTCCGGGACACAATTTTAATCTTCCAGGAAGTTTCTTTGCAGCGCACACTCCGCTGCAGAGTGAAAATTTCATTCTAGAAGTATGTTGTTCAACAAAAATGCAACTTCAAGGATTGATGCACAAAATACGGTATAAATAATCTTTTCATTCGTTGTCGTCCTGGAACAATACTGGGAATGAATGGGTTAAGGTAACATTCTCGATCCTCGTAATAAAAGTTTCGATACAATTACCAATTAGTGAGATTCAGAGGTTTTAAAGTTACCGTAGCCAAGCACAAAATCACAGTAAACTCTTTTTAGTTACAAATATCTGTACAAAGAACTAAAGAAAATGGCTCAAATTGTATCTGTATATGATTCAGACATTTATTTAGAAATACCATTTTCCTGTTTTCAAAAATCTTCATCCGTTACCAAGATACACCTCACAAAAATGTTGTTTCAGTAAGGTATCAAAAGTTCCCATTGTGCTAACAGACGGCGTTCCGGCCATTATGAAACTTGCTATCACATTTTAAAAAATCTATTCGTCGAAGAAAAAGTTGATTTTCGCACATTTTACTGTTTGATGCCCTACCTAAAGAAGGTTCGATTTTATTTTCATTGTTTGCAATACATTTTAAAGACTGATTTAGGTGATTTAGGTTGCTTTAATACACCAGTCGTGCCAACTTCTAAATTAAGCATGCTGGCAGCTGTTCTCGATCCATCTTGAGCTATCGATGTCAGAGATGCTGTAGGACGAACGTTTACGGTCTGGACACGCCCACGCGGCCGCCCACACTAGAGTGGGTGGCCGGCGATCACAGGAAACAATGGACGCCTGAGTTCGGCCCTCATCAAGCGTCGTCGTAATGAGGCGTGCAGGCGCGGACTCCCCAGGCGACGCCGCCGCTGCCGCCGCTATTTGTGCGTAGCCCTAATCGCGCTTTATTACTCGACGGCCTCCTGGGCGGCGGTCACACACCCACAGAGTCCGAGCGGGGCACTTCTCTCTCTCTCTGTTGCCTCTGCGGCGTCTCTAACACAGATGCTTTGCGAACCGAGCCTACCCAGCACCCCCTATAGAACAAAGCCTGCGCACGACGTCACAACATGGCGGCGGTGACAGGCTTAGAGTCCTCTGAAAGATTGTAAACGGTGGCCGAGAGGATTGAGGCGCTCCAGTCACGGTCTGCACGGCCACTACGGTCGGGGGTTCGAATCCCCCCTCGGGCATGGATATTTATGCCGTCCTTAGTCTTAGCTAGTTCATAAGTAGTTTGTAAGATTAGGGACTGATGACCCCGTAGTTAAGTCCCATAAGTTCTACAAACATTTGAATTTTTTTTTTTTTTGAAAGATTGTAAATATTGTTTCTTGACATGTTCCACATCCACGAGCATCCCTCAACATGGATCTACGGAACGAATAACTAATCTAATCTAATCTGAAGCAGTGCACATCGTTTATAGTGCATTCTTTCACATATTCAAATGTTTGTATAGCTTATGGGACTCAACTGCGGGGTCATCAGTCCCTAAACTTACAAACTATTTATGAACTAGCTAACACTAAGGACGGCACAAATATCCATGCCCTATGGGGGATTCGAACCCCGACCGTAGTGGCCGTGCAGACCGTGACTGGAGCGCCTCAGTCCCCTCGGCCACCGCGGCCGGCTGCATTCTTTCGTTCAGGAGTGTATTTATTACGTAAATTGGTGTTGTGTACGGTGTGATCGCTACGCTGGACGTGTGATCTCCTTTTTACTGACATAATGCCGTTTCGATGTTCTGTGCCGAAATGTAAAGGAAATTAAGTCTGTGGCCCAAAAGTTTCCGTCTTTAAACGTCCGGAGAAGAATAAGCTAATGGGGGTGGTTACGTAAATAAAATGAATCGTAATATCCAACAGTAAACAGTCATGACTTAAAACTCTTTTATAAGGTGAAACAAAAAGAAAAACTTACTCATTAACTTGAAGAAGGAGCCAAGTTATCCTAGGAATTCTTGATATCCAATTCCTATTTTCCCGACGTTTCAAGCCGGTAACTTTTGGCCACAGTCGTAATTTCCTCTACATTTCGGCACCGAACAGCGAAACGGCATTTTGTCAGTATAAAAGAGATCACACCGTAGTGAGCACACCATACACAATACCAATTTACGTAATAAATACACTCCTGAACGAAAGAATGCAGTATAAACAACGTGGACTGCTAATGTTTACAATCTTTCAGAGGACTCTAAGCCTCTCACCGCCGCCATGTTGTGACGTCGTGCGCAGGCTTTCTTCTATAGGGGATGCTGGCCTACCTCGCATTTTAACCTCTTTGATTCATTTGATACGTATATCCAACGACATCAAATTCACTTTCGGGTTTCTATCCCTTCTGCGTCGATTTTTGTGAAGTTGACCTTATCAGCAGACTTCCAAGAGCAACAAAAATATTATTTCCAAAATCTCACCCAATTATTTACCTTAATAGTAAATTACCGGTAGTCAACAGTTTTTTTATTTTTTTGTGGTTTTAGGGCGCACAACGCCCAACACTGCCCATAGTAAAATCGAACCGGGGTTAGAACTTTTAATGGTTTTTGCCATATTTGCAAGATGTATAAAAAGGAAAACTCTGTCAGCAGAATGCGGATCATCAGCTATAATATCAGACATTTCAGTGGTAAACATAGATCAAGACGGAGAAGATTAAAAAACGAACATTGCACTAAAAGATGGTACACAGTAAAAGATTCATCACAGTGCTCACATAAGGGAGCAGGATCACCACGAAGTAAATACTGGTGGCTATAACGGCAGTGGCCAATACGAAGCCGGGCCAGAATAATCTCCTCTCGGCGAGAGGGTCGAGATGACGTTGACCAAAGATCAGGCACAGGTTTAATGGTTCGCAATTTGTTCCCTGACAGGGATGACCAATGTAGAAACCAACGGGAGATAATACGCTGGGAGAAACCAGCGCTAAGGTCATCAGAGCTAGTAGAAAAGGTAGATAGCCGAGGAAGGGGAACTGCCTCCTTTGTAGCCGTATCCGCATACGCCTTCCCCAACACTCCCACGTCGCCAGGGACCCACAGAAACGTCACAGTAGTTCCGCTCGCTGAAAGATAGGTAAGGCAATTGCGGATGCTTTGTACCAGGGGATGGAGAGGATCTAGCGTGTGAAGGCTCAACAGAGCACTCAGAGAGTCCGAGAAAATGACAGTCTTATTGAGAATCAACAGAATTGACTGCTGTTGTAGATACTATGAATTGTAATTAAGAATATCTGTACAAAGGTATCTGCTAATTCATATTGAATTACCCAGGGCATTCGGCGAGGACGCCCCTTTGCTTACTGCCCCACGTGTTTTCCCCCTTGTAATTGCTAAATTGCTCAAAAGTGGAGGAAACCACTAGTGTCTATCTAACAGCAATGAATATCGATCGATCAACTCCAGCACAGAGCATTACTATCTCGCACTTACTTCACGGAAGACAGCCACGGCGGAGTGGCCAAGCGCATTGAGGCGCTATGCTCTGATGTGCGAGCCGTTCCCCCTCGAGTATGGATGTTTGTGCCGTCTTTAGTATAACGTAATTCATAAGTAGTTTCTAAGTTTAGAGAATGATGACTCCTTAGGTAAGTCCCTTTAGCTTAACTAACATTTGAACGGAAGACAAACTGACACACATGTAAGCTGCAAATCTGCGCGTGCGCATAGCTGCTTATGGAATTCGTCAGCAGCTCTATCTGCGACAAACACGCACACACATCCTTAAGCCGCTTATGAATACAATAAATGGATTCTTCCGTCACTTCTTGATAGAAAAATTCCATATTTACGGTTGAAAACAATCTGTTTTGGTCCTACTAGTTACGAACTAGTTTTCGGCTTATTAGGCCATCTTCAGGTAAACATTTGACAGGCGTCGGCAAAATACTAGTGCTTATGTTGCAAAAATGTTAAAGAAATTGGTGTGTTGTACCTCATATCTTTTTTTAACATGTTTGCAATTTAAGCACTGGTGTTTTGCCGACACATGTCAAATGTTTACCTGAAGATGGCCTAATAAGCCGAAAACAAGTTCGTAAATAAACATAAATTAGTAGAACAAAAATATATTGTTTGTTTTCAACCCCAAATAAAATTATTTAGCGTATTTAACATTTTAAACAGATATTATGGTGTACGGTACTCTTTAAGTCGTAAAATTTTATACATAAAGATTTTACGACATTAACTGCTAATGGACGTCGAAATAATTCAGCGGAGAAAGGTGAACAATTTATGCCGCAGGCGAGATTCGAAACCAGGTGCAATGTAACGGTTAGAGTAAGCCTTTGTGCTACTACTCGATACCAATCTCTATTCCATTACCTGTTAATCGTATTATTTTACTATCTACCGTTCTTTCGACACAGTGTTTACAGCGTGACCTGCATTACTGCCCGTACCTTTTCATTCATAATTTTCCATTTGTAATTTGGGACATTCCTGGCAATTATATGGCATTTGTTAAGTTAAAAAACAATATAATTAATCTCTATGTTCAAGAAATCTGCACAGCTATTATTTTCAACGGTAAAATATTCGAGAATCCATTATATTAAAGCATTTACATACCGATTATTACGTAAATAGAGTTCCCCAAATATCAGGAATTAATTGAAATGAAATGATGTATGGCATTTTTGGCCGCGTGGGATTATTCGGCCATCTAGTGTCTTCTTACCTTCCGCCACTTCGGCGACGTGCATTTCGATGATGACGAGGACAACGCACAATAACAACGCTGGTGTCTGATCTACGAGGGTCGGATGACGAATTAAATAAATCAGGATAAATATTCAATGGTATGGAAACATAGTGGTATCATTATGATGTTCAGACCGGATATTATTAGTTAAATAACGAATTAATATCCCGACTAACAATATTAATTAAACTACCATATTGTAATTTCGGATGTATTCATCCGATTTAATCCCTGATAATCACCTAGCGATCTGTATCTAAAGTTCATGTAATCGGTGAATGTATCATATAATCCACCCCCATGCACCACAGACATTGCCGAGGTGGGGTGGCTTGCGTGCCTCAACGATGCAGATTGCCGTACCGTAGGTGCAACCACAGCGGAGGGGTATCTGTGGAGAGACCAGACAAACGTGTGGTTCCTGAAGAGGGGCAGCAGCCTTTTCAGTAGTTACAGGGGCAACAGTCTGGATGATTGACTGACCTGGCCTTGTAACATCAGCTAATGTGGCTTTGCCACACAGCTACTGCGAACGGCTGAAAGCAAGGGGAAACTACAGCCGTTACTTTTCCCGAGGACATGCAGCTCTACTGTATGGAAATATGATGATGGCATCCTCTCGGGTAAAATATTTTGGCGGTAAAATAGTCCCCCATTCGGATCTCCGGGCGGGGACTACTCAGGAGGATGTTGTCATCAGGAAAGACAATACTGGCATTCTACGGATCGGAGCGTGGAATGTTAGATCCCTTAATCGGGTAGGAAAATTAGAAAATTTAAAAAGGGAAATGGGTAGGTTGAAGTTAGATATAGTGGGGATTAGTGAAGTTCGGTGGCAGGATGAACAGGATTTCTGGTCAGGTGAGTACAGGATACAAAATCAGTTGGGGGGGGGGGTATCACAGGAGAAGGACTGATAATGAATAAGAAAATAGGAATGCGGGTAAACTACTATGAGCAGCATAGTGATCGCATTATCATTGTCAAGATAGATATTAAGCCAACACCGACAACAGTAGTACAGGTTTATATGCCAACTAGCTCTGCCGATGATGATGAGATCGAAGAAATATATGAGGAGCTAAAGGAAATTATTCAGAGAGTTAAGGGAGAGGAAAACTTAATTGTGATGGGAGACTGGAATTCGGTAGTAGGAAAAGGAAGAGAAGGAAAAATAGTGGGTGAATATGGGCTGGGCAGGAGGAATGAAAGGGGAAGTCGCCTGGTAGAATTTTGCACGGAACATGATTTAATCGTAACAAACACGTGGTTTAAGAATCACAAAAGAAGGTTGTATACGTGGAAGAGACCAGGAGACACCGGAAGGTATCAGATAGATTTTATAATGGTAAGACATAGATTCCGGAACCAGGTTATAAACTGCAAGACATACCCAGGGACAGATATAGACTCTGACCATAACTTGTTAGTCATGAACTGTAGGCTGAAGATGAAAAAACTGCAGAAAGGTAGGAAAATAAGGAGATGGGACCTAGATAAATTGAAGGAACGTGAAGTTCTGGAGAACTTCAGAGGGAGACTTAGGTAAGAATTGACAGAAACAGGGGGAAATAAAACAGTAGAGGAGGAATGGGTAGCATTGAGAGATGAAATAGTGAAGGCAGCAGAGGACAAAATAGGTAGAAAAGCAAGACCTACAAAAAATCCTTGGATATCACAGGAAATACTAAATTTAATTGACGAAAGGAGAAAATATAAAAATTCAGTAAATGAAACAGGCAAAATGGAGTACAGGAGACTAAAAAATGAGATTGACAGGATGTGCAAAATGGCTAAGCAGGAGTGGCTAGAAGCCAAATGCAAATCTGTAGAAGAATGTATAACAAGGGGAAAAATAGACACCGCCTACAGGAAAATAAAAGAGACATTTGGGGACAAGAAAAGCAACTCTACGAACATCAAGAACTCAGATGGGAAACCAGTTCTCAGCAAAGAAGGGAAAGCTGAAAGGTGGAAAGAGTACATAGAGCAGCTCTACAAAGGAAATGAACTTAGAGACGATGTTGTAGGAAGGGAAGAGGAAGTAGATCAAGATGAAATAGGAGATACTATACTGAGAGATGAATTTGACAGAGCCTTGAAAGACCTAGGTCGGAACAAGGCCCCAGGAGTAGATGACATACCCTCAGAGCTACTAAAGTCTCTGGGAGAGCCAGCCATGACAAGACTATTTGAACTTGTGTGTAGGATGTATGAGACAGGCGAAATGCCCACAGACTTTAAGAAAAATGTAATAATCCCCATTCCAAAGAAATCAGGCGCAGACAGATGTGAAAATTGCAGAACCATCAGTTTGATAAGTCAAGATTGCAAAATTTTAACACGAATTATCTACATGAGAATGGGAAAGCTGGTAGAAGCTGACCTCGGGGAAGACCAGTTTCGATTCAGGAGGAACATAGGAACCCGGGAGGCAATACTCACTTTACGTCTTATCTTAGAAGATAGATTAAGGAAAGACAAACCTACATTTTTAGCTTTTGTAGATTTGGAGAAAGCATTTGACAATGTTGACTGGAATACACTCTTTCAAATTCTGAAGTCAGTAGGGGTAAAATACAGGGAAAGGAGAGTTATTTACAACTTGTACAAAAGCCAGACCGCAATTATTAGACTCGAAGGCCATGAAAGGGAAGCATGAGTTGGGAAGGGAGTAAGACAGGGTTGTAGCCTTTCCCCTATGTTATTCAATTTGTACATAGAGCAGGCGGTGAAGGAAAGCAAGGAAAAATTTGGAATAGGGATTAAAGTTCAGGGGGAACAAATAAAAACATTGCGTTCTGCTGATGACATTGTAATTCTGTCAGAGACAGCAAAGGACCTGGAGGAGCAGTTGAATGGAATGGACAGTGTGTTGAAGAGAGCGTATAAAATGAACATTAACAAGAGCAAAACAAAAATAATGTAATGTGGTCTTAGAAAATCAGGCGATGCTGAAGGAATTAGATTAGGTAACGAAACAATGAAGGTGGTAGATGAGTTTTGTTACTTGGGTAGCAAAATAACATGCAATGGTCGCAGTACAGATGACATAAAATGCAGAATGGCAATGGGAAGAAAAGCATTTTTGAAAAAGAGAAGTTTGCTAACATCGAATATTAATTTAAGGGTAAGGAATTCTTTTCTGAAAGCATTTGTGTGGAGTGTTGCCTTGTACGGGAGTGAAACATGGACGATAAGCAGTGCGGACAGGAAGAGAATAGAGGGTTTTGAAATGTGGTGCTACAGAAGAATGCTGAAGATTAGGTGGGTAGATCGCATAACTAATGAAGAGGTACTGAACAGAATTGGTGAGAAAAGGAATTTTTGGCATACCCTGACAAAAAGAAGGGATCGCTTGGTAGGACACATTCTTAGACATCGGGGAATCGTAAATTTAGCATTGGAGGGAAGTGTGTGGGGTAAAAATCGCAGAGGGAGACCAAGAGACGCGTATAGTAAACAGATTCAAGTGGATGTGGGTTGCCGTTCTTATGAGGAGATGAAAAGGCTTGCTCAGGATAGAGTAGGGTGGAGAGCTGCATCAAACCAGTCTCCGGACTGAAGACCTTAACAACAACATCATATAATTTGCATTTCTCTTAATTTCAGAGTTTTAATTATATGTGTTTAACTAACAGTCGGGACTGATGACCTAGATGTTTAGTCCGCTCAAAACAACAACAGCTAACAGACGATAATTAAACGAACATTGTTAGCAAGATTATTTGTAGTAGGCGTTGTGCGACAAGAATTAATTCAATTACTTAGTCTGCCTCAGTTAGTTAGTCTGATATCTGTAATCAGTGTGTTCTGTAATCTGAAGTCTACAGTTGTTAGTTGTGCATTTATTATTAATAAATTTCTTGAAGATGGAATTAGTCTGTGTTGCATTTCTACTGCTACGCGGAATTCGAAAAATGAGTATAATAATTTATGACGATCCCACAGTAACAGAATGTTGGTAGTCACGCTTGCCCACTATCCCCCTTGGGACATAGTACTCACCCCTGAACGTCTCCCGCCAGACGCAAATTTATACTTATCCACACACTACTGACTAGGGTACTTGCGGCTTGCAGCCGATTTTCGTAAGAGTTACAGCCTGGTGTGCATCCGCACTGAAGACACGATCATCATCCGTCATACCTGAATACCTGTTCAAAATGTTCAAATGTCTGTAAATCTATTGCACCAAACTGCGTGTTCATCATTCTGTACCTTACAAACTACTTAAATCTAGGTAAACTAACCTAAGGACAACACACACACACACACACACACACACACATATGCCCCCAGGGAGGACTCGAACCTTCGACGGGGAGCAACCGCGCGCTCCGCAGCGAGGCGCCTTAGACCGCTCGGCTACTCCACCGCGGCCTGAATACCTGGTGCCTATCCTTTCGAACATGTCCTATTGTGATTTCTATGTCACCAGGGGCGTAGTCTTTAAGTGCGACTGCTGAGGAAGCAGCAGGACTCAGGTTCGCATCCCAGAAGTGCCACAAATCAACTTTCTCAATCGAATTATTTCGATATCCTCTAGTAGTTAACGCCGTAAATTCATTGTGTATAGATGGATAATAATCACGGGGTCAAAAACTCTTATTTCAAGTAACACTGTTGGAGAAGTATTACAATTCTGTTTCTTTTGCAGCTGGTGGAGCTCAGCAATTCATTGTGACTTACCAATCATGGCGTTGACGATGTACTTATCTTTTATTCAATTCACTTAGTTTCATTATGCTGAAATTAGTACGTAAAGGCAAGTCTGTAACGTATATTAAAGTACACGAAGTTCTCTTATTATGACTGTAAAAAAATGAGGACGATAATGTATACGAATTTACATACCCGATGATGGCAGTAAGAACTGCTGAAACGGATCATCCTAATAAAATAATAATATCGATGTGGGCTGTTGTTTGTGCAATAATATTTCGACTTTGTTCTTGCATTACTAGAAAATTGTAACATTTAGGGGACTTCACGCATAATTTTAATCATACACGAAATTCTTTTGGTGGAGAAATCCCCCCCTCCCTTCCCCAAAAGGAAAAACTTTATCTATTATCAATGTTCTTCCGAACAAATGTCATTTTCCTTATCGACAGTTTAATTCATTAATCTTTAACTAATAACTGTATTCACAACACACTTTCCACACATTTTCTACATAATCGCTCAATGAATATGAAAAAATATATCACTACATGGCACGTAGTTCAGCAAATAGCCGGCCGTGGTGGCCGAGTGGTCTGCGGCGTGCCAGTCACGGTCTGCACGGCCGCTGCAGTAGTTTGTAAGTTTAGGGACTAATGACCCCGTAGTTAAGTCCCTTAAACAAAACACGATCTCTTAACAACAAATAATCTTGAGCTATAAAGTGATTCAAAACAGACAGATGTTTCAGAGAACACAGAAATGTAGCAAGACTGAATATCCAAATTCCCAAATCCAGCAAAATTAACGGGTAAAGAATCAGAAGTTTGATTGAGAGCGTGCAGCCTTCGAAAATAACAACTTGAATGTTCATCAGAGGTGGCTTACATTCAAGGCTGCGCGGGAAGGGCCATGCGCTTTAAGGCGCCTTGCTGCGGAGGTTCGAGTCCTCCCTTGTACATAGGCGTTTGTCTTGCTCTTAGCATAAGTTACTTTAAGTAGTTTGTTAGTCTAGGGACTGATGTCTACTTCATTGTAGACCCACAACCTTACAATCATATGAACATTTGATATACATCCACAGAAGTATCGACAGCTTTTGAGAGATGTATTGCAAACAAGTTATTAAAAGAAGGGGCTTATCCCCCGTACTACACAAAAAAGATTAGATCATTCTTGGCGAAGAAAAGAAGCAAGCCAAATTTAAAGACACGCGAAACCTCCAAGGCCGGCAACCTTTTGTTGAAACTCGATATTTAGAGTGGATTCAAAACGAGATGCTTGTAATGGTTAGCCCAACGAGGCTCTGCCCTAAATTAAACTAACCTAAGGACAACACACACATCCATGCCCGATGGAGGATTCGAACCTCCGACGCGGGAGACCACGCGATCGGTAAAGTGGCGCTCCAGACCGCTCGGCTACTCCAGCCAGGCTCCAAATTTCTGCAGTAAACCGATGTAGCCGCGCGGAATGGCAGTGTGGTCAAGGCGTCGTGTTATGGAGTTGGCGCAGGTCCCACCAGAGGTTCGAGTCCTCCCTCAGGCATGTGTGTGTGTGTGTGTGTGTGTGTGTGTCTGTTTTCTCCTTGGTGTAAGTTGGTTTAAGTAGGTTGAAGATTAAGCAGTTTAGTCCCTTATGTTTAAAAATATTTGAACACTTGGAAACAGACATCAATGTTAAGGGCCACTCCTGTAATCTTGTATCCAGAACCGTCGTCCACATAGCGAAAATTATTAACCGTGAATTTTATATGAATGATATAAAGTTAATTTGCGACTATGAACGAACCAATAGGTTTACGAAGACAAACTCGTCTTCGTCTTTATATCATATATGTGTAAGTCAATTTATTTCTATTACTTCACTGTATGTAACACGAGCTGTCATGAAAGGTATAGTTATGGTGGGAGTGTTGAAAAATAAGGTAAGGTAGGGGTGAGAAAGGACGGTACGCAAATGGAGTATGCAAATGGTTTGTTCACTTGATATTAAACGATAGGCGTGGCTGACCCACCATGGAACATTTAATTGATTTATCCTCCAAAATTGTGTAAAAGGGGGGGGGTTAACTAATGTTAATGATTTGAGTAAAGAAATTTGTTTTGACTGGTTTTATTCTCTGAAGTCAAATGAACGTCAGAGTTGAAAGCAAAATACACATACAATTGAACACAGAACAAATTTTACGAATTTTACAAAACAGTAAATACACTCCATCAGCAAGTGACTGGTAAGTTGGGGATAATTGTATCTAATTCTAAACACTTGTGACAACCCACATTTAACTGGAAACCGTGGCGAAATCGAGAGGAATATTCCGATACTAGACTTCTGTGAGTTTACCTAACGTACCCCTTGAAACACTAGCAAATTCACGCGATACTGTACCAAAACTGTGCTGGCTGGCGATGTCAGCAACACGACGGATGGGCGGCGGCTGCGAGTGTCGATAGCTGCAAGTCGCGGACCCGGAGATAATTCAGCTTCGTATTCCAGAAGCAATATTTAACTAATATCAGGCAAATTCAACCCCGGCGGATCTCAGTGCCTACGATCTCATTCGTTCGGGTATGTCGTGCCGCTACAGACAATTCACATGTGAAACACGAATGTACTTTAGGCAGATATGACACCAGAACTGTGACAATCGCAATTAGCGCGTCGCTGCGCCTAATATCAGGCGGGCTGACCTTGCTCTCGGCTTGCCAATAGCGCTAGTAGCACTCCAAAAGCTGTACCACAAACACTTAAGTACAACTGCTCGACGACAAGTATTAAATGAGAGCAGAAGGAAAGCGTCTGCTCTCCTCGGCTGCTCAAACACCAGTCTCCTTCTACTTCTCCAATCTCCATCTACTCTCCACAAAACCTCCAGGCTCCGACTATCTCTATTGAAACGCAAACCATAGCTAGGCGCCAAAGTACGGTCAATCACGGCTTGCGTTCGGGATTCGGACAGCCGAAACCCCTTACTATAAAACAGCAGACAATGGCCAGCTCTCCCGCGTTTCCATCGGTCGGACCTCGCCATTATGTCCAGCGTTCACGGTAGCGACGGATGGCCTTCAGGCACCTTAAAAAAAACACGGCCAACAAGTTGTTCCCAGCAAACGGTCAAACTCCCTCTCTAGTGTATAATTTCGGCGCCCGATAGCTTGGCGTCAGAGATGTACAATACTTGCGGATTCCACCCTGGCGTTCGCCAACTCGGCGCCAGACAGCTCGCAAAGCGCCGTACGCCGACCATGGCGGCGTATGGTATTGCTCCAGACGCTCTCGGCCAGACAACGCCAGCGTCGCTGGCGCCAGCCAGATACTTGGAAGGCTCACGCCTCATTCTTACGTGCTTTGGCTTTTGGCCGTAAGGCGTCTCCTGGGAACCGCTGACTCTCCGAATAACAGAGCCACCCTCGTGCTCGCCACCGGTCGCCGTTAGCTCTGAATGCATGTTTTCAGCCGCACCCTCCCCCAATCTGTTTACAATCTGCCCTTCGCCTTCTCGTTCGTAAGATACAGATTTACACCGAAAAAAAATGCAGTTGTAACATTGATTAAATGCAACAAATGCTTTACTGCAATTACTTTTACCTTTCTCCCTATGGAATTTAATAAGGCTTTCTGTCACGAATTATTGGAACTTCTTACAACCTCAATGAACACGATTTAAGTCGATTCCTATTCACCACAGTGCAGACGGAAATACTTTACTACCTACCTTGTCTTACTGGTTTCCAATCGTGTTCATAACAGCAAAACAGCTCGTATTCTACTGGTTACTCGTCTTAGTTATCCTTCTGAAATCGGTTTTGACTTTCGGAAAAGAATTATGGTCGCCAGCTCTGGCGGAGCAAAAAATATTGTTCTCCTTGATTTTAAATTAAGTGAGAAATTTACTGTCCAAAAAGCGAGTAAATTTAATTTGCAGATAAATTAACTGACTGAATTTAGAATTCTATTGAAATTACTGCACTTGGAAACGACGGCAGACAAATTAACACATCTCATAAAATCTTTAGTTATTGTAGCTTCGTTAATAAATGAATTTCATTATACTGAAAGAAAATTACGTTTAATTGTTGAAAAGGCTTAAGATTTTTGATTTTCATTAAAAGATATCAGTTAATGCGAACAACTGTTATTTTGTTATTTTTTCACTATTTACGTACCCCAAGGCAGTCATTTACTACGCCATTTTGTGTGCCCCCGCAGGATTGTGTAGCCTTACGAAGCTTTTGAAATTATGCACACTGTAATCTTTAAGCTTTAGAACACATTTAAAAGCTTTAGCATAGGAAATCATGCACCCTTTGCTAATTTCCAGATTGCCATTTGGTCCAAAATAATGATATGTGTGAATCTTCCATATGATCTCTAAAAGAAATCTGTTAAACTGCATTTACACGGTAAATCAGTCAAATATAAAGGCAGTAAATTCAACTAAATACATAGGAATTACAGTTACGAATAACTTTAACTGGAGACAACACACACAGGAAATATTGTGGGGAAGGCGAACCAAATGCTACTTTCGGTGCCAGAACACTTATTAGATGCAATAGTTCTACTGCGCACACTACAATCGTCGGTCTAATTTTGGAGTACTGCTGAGCATTATGGGATCCTCATCACTTGGGACAGATGGAGGACATAGAAAAGGTTCGGAGAAGGGAAACTCTTTTCGTATTGCCGCGATACGGGGGATAAAATGTTATAGAAATGATGCACGGATTGGATGTAAATCTTTAAAAGAAAGGCGTTGTTAGTCGTGGTGTGATCTATTTGCGAAATGTCTCCCACTCATTATGTCCTCCAAATGTGAAACTATTTTGTTAGCACCTATTTTCATAGGTATACATGATCATAATACTAAAATAAGAGAAATAATATCTAAAACGGATAGACAGAGCTGTTCCTTTTCCCCTCGGTTAATAGTGACTGGAACGGTAGATAAATATTATGACAGCGATTCGAAAAACCTTCTGCCCTGGACTGAAACGTGATTTTCAGAGTATGTAGATGGATATATAGAAGTTAGTTTGCAGACTGAAGACCACAACATGGTATTTATTAGATATTCATTGGCGTAACGTTCACTAGGTTCAATCAGCATACTCAGAAAGTAATGTAAGTGGCATACTATCAGCTTCCGTATAGGAAATCGGTCGGAAGGCACTAATCCGTTCAGTTTGAAAAGAGTACATAAATGGTGAGTGTGATGCTCCATCTGCAATTTGCATCGCTGTAATTAGAAGACGCGTTGATATGCGATGTATTTAACCACATGACCTGTTTCTTCAGTAATACTCCTGTTTCCAAACACTACCTAAAGCGAAATCATGTGTACTGAAAGGAGGAGGGATTGGGAGAGAGGGATGTATACATAGAGACGGAGATGGAGCTAGAGAAAGGGAGTGTGGGACGTATAACGAGATAAAAGAGAAAGTGAGAGAGAAAATAAGATAAAGAATGAGTTTTATTGGTAAACTGGGTTTTGTGATATATTCTTTATAAGTGATAGCAAAAACCAGAGAAATGAGACAATTCTTATTTCTCATTAAAATTATACGCTTTGTAAAACACTGTATGTATGTGTGGAATATTGTTGGACATAAATGGTATTTACGAAAATTATCAGATGTTGTACTATGAATAGGACAGGAAATAGAACTGCGATGTCCATTTGCTACTACTGGCCGCAAGTTAGAGCAAGATGCAATTTCACGCAATTCGCGGAATAAGACCATTTGACTTGAGTCGTAATTGCTGCGCTTAATTTTGGCTCTCTACAGGTAGTAGGGCTTTTCACCGCGTTACCAGCACAGTAGCCGAGTATCTAGGCAAGATTCGAGTACTGACCTGGATGAAAAACCGAGGAACGTCTGTGTGCCGAGAGTAGCACTTCATTTTGTTCTATTCACTACTTTGTTATTAAAATTACTTTAGAAGACTTTTTTCCCATCTTCTTGATAGCGAACCTGGATGCAGTTCAGTTCCAACTACACATTTTGGGAGAGTACCAGGCAGCCACTAGGGATGCTGAAACACAGACGATTTTAGTGTGATTCTGACAGATTTAAGTAATACAAAACGGGAGACTCTTCATGTCAGCCGACAGCCGATATTCTGACAGTTTTATCGTTTTTGTGTATTTGAATAAATGAAATACAAATAATTAAAAGCAAGTAACTATTGCTCGTCTTCATTAAAACATTGACGTTTAAACGAGAATTTAATATATGAAACAATGTTTTCAATGAAATTTCAGAATAGACATTGAATAAGTGAACCAAAGTCCGATGGATCCAGGATGTACCAATGGATTTGTAAGAAATAGGAATACAAGGGAGATAAATACAGAACAGGGTGAATTGTAAATAAAAAATTCAAGCTTTCGCAGGTAGAAGTAGGCACAGAACAATAACCTACTGCAGCAGGACCAGACGGATGGACTGAATACAGAATAGCATTTACTACAATACACTTTGTAGTGCTACCACAAACTTTCTTATAATCAACAATACCCTGGAGCAGCCGCGTCGTTCACTATACTTTTTCCACTTCGAATAAGAAGTGCATGATTCAAAAAATACCAGTCTTTACAAAACTAGTTGTTACATTCAGAATTCACATTTTATATTTAAAAAAAACTGTAATCGTTACATTAAATGTTAATGTTCAGTAATCTGAAAAAACAAATATATAAAGTAATGAAAAGTGTGCCTTTAAAATACCGTGAAGAAAACACACATATCTTTCTGGCCGATACTTAACAGATATCCAACATTCGTGTAACGGTCGTGAAGTGGTAACTGCCCAAGTATTTCTTTAAATTCAAAACTTTTGCATTATATATTGGTCAGTGTTTGATAAATTCAAAATGAAGATGCCTAGAAACTAGCAGTTCTGAAACTGTACTACATTCAACTTCATTGTTTGCTCGATTTTAAATTTCGTTTTGCGCTACAATGTTGCATTCAGTGTTATTTATTTAAATACACTGGTTTCTGCAACTCAAATAAAGTAACAGTCATTTAATGGCACTGATCAAATGTAGATTATTTTTCAAATTTAAGGTTCAAATGCATAAAATAAACGTGCCGGTCTGCTTTAGCTACGAAGTATCATCGACTTTTATAATTGGAACTATTAAGCTCCATAGTAAATGAAGGCCGGCGCAAGCCCAAGTGCCGCCCCGTGCGAGCTGCTAAATTGCGCCCCCCCCCCCCTCCGTTTTTCTACAAAACGTTTGTGAAATTTTATTTAAACAAATTTACAAATCTGTAGGAAAAGTCAGCAATCAATCGCAATTTTTTATTTTATTTTTCTGATCTACCTAGGTTTCGGTCACTGAGTGCCAGTTTCAAAGATTTTAATATGTGCTTACATCTAAATCGTCATGTTGACAGTTACGTTCAGAACGACGGAATAGATGTAAACATAACTCAAAGCATTGAGAATAGCCACTCTGTGCCAGAAATCTATGAAGATATGGAAAATAAAAACAGTTGAAACAGCCAAAGAGTGGGGCGGAAGACAATGGATGAAGAATAAGGAGATGGAGTAACATAATAATGCAATAAATACATACTCGTAAATCGACGGGTACTGATGCTAGTCGAAATATATTAACTCACTGCACTGCGGTAATTCATTTCAAAGAACTGACACTCGCCATCTGTTGTAATTTGCATGTGTCAATTCTGTCGTATCTGATTGTGGAATAAGGGGTAACAAATTAGTCGTCTCTCTCGGCCCAACTATCGAAACGATTTGTGTAGTTTTCGTTGTAGAGAACGCAACAATACCTACTGTCTGGAAAGGCGAAGTGGTGACGCGGTAGTGCCAGGAACTAGGTCACGTGACGAGGTACAGCGACGCTACGGTTAAACTAGCGCCCAAGAAGATGAAGCAAGAAGCTCACAATAAGTATGTGACCATGATATGGATAAATTTATTATCAGGCAGTAATTTTTATAGCATTACGAACAATAGAAATAAATACGAACTTTGCGAAAACTGCACATCTTTTGTCAAAGAGAAATGAGCTTCAAATCTATCGATTTTCTTTTTACAAGGTGTCAAAATTAACATTTTGGTTCGCTTGGATAAGAAGGCATTGTTGCTAAAATACCATACTTCCTCAGGTTTTCATCAGAATCAAAGCGACCAGTAGTTTACTTAGACGAAACATGGATTCACACGCATTATACAGTAAATAAATGTTGGCAGAGTGATCGTGTATGAGTAGTATTGTCACACAAAAGTGCTGGCCAGAGTTCAATTGTGTTCATGCAGGCAGCGACAGGCGTTTCAGGGCTCAAAAACCAAAACGTCCGACTATCACTCAGAAACGGATAGCAAACATTTTCAAAAATACGTCGAAACCCAACTTATGGCAGGCTCACTATCAATGCCTTTATCCCTTGTAATTACTCGCAGCGTATTTACGCATTCGGAATACTTCTAGCCGTTGTAGGTGTTGAACATGTTTGACTGTGGTAATGTTCAACTATTTTTTTCCATAGCGCGGGAAGAATAAAACACTCAACTGCCATTGAAGGGCTTAGCAAAACTGCTTCAGGTTTGACATGTAAACGCAGTATCGAACATTCCATTCGAATTTCCAAATTAGATTTCGTCTCCTGCAAAATTAGTTGTGAGTAAACGCACGGGGCGTAAGAGGCTGGCAGCGCTCCACTCATAAGAATACTGGCGTGTGCGCCAGACTGCATCCCTTCCGGCGTAAACATGACGGCGCTGCCACAGTGGCAAGGAAGAAATTAGGCTTCCTCCCTCCCCTTGTTAAACAGGGGAGGTCGGCATGTAGTCGAGACGCCATGCCACAGTTCCCGAAGCCGCTCCCTCCGAGGTTTGGTTTCGAATCCCTCTTGGGAATGAATGTTGAGTTTGTACTACAGAAAAGGAAAGGGTGGCGTCAGATTTGCCGCCCCTCGGAAAGTGCCGCCCCGTGCAGCCGCACGTTTCGCACGTGCCTTGCGCCGGCCCTGCCATTCTTATTACAAATTTGAAGTCTTTTCTGAAAACGATTGTGCGTACCAGCTGCCTCGCTTGAAAACTCACTGCAGTAATTATGTGGAGTATGTGAAAAAATTACCTGACCCCATTCGATTGACGTTAGATATTCGACAGTGGAGTCTCGATTGTCCGTTGTAACCTTCTTCAGGTATAACATCATAACTTACGGCAAATAAAAAAAAGAAGAGGAAAAAAGAGTACGTCTGCATCAGACTGTCACTAATGTCTCTTACGATGATACCAGGTGCTATACACCTGTAGTAGCTCATGTGATAACCAACAATATCCTCTCTAATGAGAAGTACAAATGTATTTAGCCTTTCTGTGCACATAATGAAGACGTACTAACCTCTGTAGAGACTGTCCACATGGAAGGCATATCTATTGTGATCATCAAATGGATGAAAATAATCCAAAATTCTTGTCTGCAATAACGTTAATAGGAAACAGTATTAAGGAAAATAATCCTCCATTTCTGACACGTTTTTATGGCTATGGCGTCGGCCCTATTTGTACGTTCGGTGCAGAATTAACAATTTATTTAAAACTAAGTTAATGATGAGGAACATACGTGAATCTTTCAACATAGCTCAGTACTCAATTATTATGTAATCTGTTATCTTGTCTTCTGTGTGGCGGATGGTACTTTGATTTTCTATTGCCCCTGATTTTCTAAGCCACTGATGAATTAGAAACAAGAAACATTTAACATAGCTGAAAACTGAAAGACGATGCAATAGCACATTGGTTCTGGCATATGGTTGAAGTTTTCTTCTCTTTTTTTCTGCTTGTTCGCCTATTCGGTACACATACTCACAATACTTCCATTTCTATGTGTAATGATCTGTTTTGGGTTTTAGGGCACAAAACTACAGAGGTCATAAGCGCTAATGATCTGTTTTGACGAGGTCGTACAGCTGTTGGTCAAATTACTGAAGTAAATTACGACAAATGGTGAATTTACCTGGGTTTTCTGTGTGTGTGCTTGATTATCTTATTTATCTTCGCGGTGTTTTGGTGAGATAATATACACTATATTTCACAAGTGAAGATAAACGTGAAGGTTACCATATGTTTTGATGTAATCTAATCAAAATGTTTTTAATCGAATTAAAAATGCCTCCCACAAAAGAAAGGAATATAAATTAAACATTTGAAAAACTTTATACACAACCCTTTTCTAAAATGGAGTAAGAATTAAAAAATATTTCCTCCTACATGCAAACGAATTCGTAACAACTAAATTTCTGAGTGTGAATTTTTAATCGGTATAACAGTAATTGTTCGATTTGAAAGGGAGAACATGGGCATATGTAACAGATAACACTAAGCAGTGTAGGCAGTATTCGTTAAGGAACACACACAATAATTCATATCAGTTACAGTCCATTAAAACTGTTAATGACTTACGTGAAATATTCATGCATCAGTTATCTATTGCATGCCCTATTCGTTTTAAGAATATTGTCCGAGCTATTAATACTTCCCAACCACAAATTTAAAAAACCTCTTTATGAAGCAACGAATCAGTATGTAGCAAATAGAAATTATTTTATAGTAATAAAATTGTACACAGTTCGAAGTGTAAACAACTGTAGAGAAGTGGACATCTCTGAAAACGGTATTTGACAATGTTGAAGAGATATAACATAAGCAGAAAGAAAGTATCTGCGATGAAATCTTGGCTAACGTGAATATTTCCTTCGATAGGCGAATCAAGGAAGTACTAAATTGTTCAGGTGTTGACAAGAATACAGCATTACAAATCTCGTAGGAATGATAATAGAGGAAGTGCAGCGAATTCAAGGCGAAATGGCTGCAGGAAAACGTGAAGAATTCGCCAAGTATACGGTCGTGGGGAAATCAGACCCAGTGTTCAGAAAAATCAGAACATACGCTAACATTTAAGAAAGGAAGGTTGATTGATAAAAACAAGAGCAAAATGTTAATTCTACCGTTAAATACAGGTATCTATAAGCACGAAGTTTTTTTTTTTTTGGGGGGGGGGGGGGTTGTGGTAGGAGGGTCAGATGGTGCAAAAGATAGAAAATTTGGCGTTGATATCGAAGATATAGGGGATCTAATTTATTATGAGTCAGAGTTATGAGCTCTAAAATATAATAAGGCAGAATTCATAGATAATACACAAAATTCAAATGTTTATGGAACTTTACTGCGGGGTCATTACTCCCTACACTACTTATAAACTACCTTATACTAAAGACAACACAAACATCCAAGCCTGAAGGAGGATTCGAATTTCCGACGGGGAACGACCTCGTGCATCGGAGAGATAATATTCTACCGGAATTTCTATAATCATTTGAGACAGTAGCAACCAAATGAGTATACAACAATGTGTGTAGAATTTATCAGGCTGGCAACGTAGCATCATACTTTCAGATAGATACCATACACGCAATTGCCAAGATAGCAAAGGAATGAAAGTTGAGGACTACCACACAGTTTAACAACCCGTGCATCCGATTGGATGTGTACAGAAGAGTGAACCAAGAACTTTGTTTGAGTGTGTTTTTTACACTGTAACAATTACTGGAAGTACTGAGACAACGTCCAGAATGAGAAAATTTGGAACTGTAGTTCAGATAAGAAACGTTTTCAAAGCGAAGAGTATTATCAGAGGCAGCGGGACTGGTCTCACCGACTAGCTCAAAATTGTGTTAGAAGAAGCATGTAGATGAACCTCTCAAATTCCTAAATATTTCGTCTGAGTGTACCATAGAAAAATATATTCGATTGTAGTGCAAACGAAGTATAAGCTAGTTTGACTGCAACTTTTTGTGATGATCGCGTAGCTCTTTCAATCAACATAGAATGAAATCCATCTTATGTCCGCAAGAAACCGATCTACCCAAGTAAAATAGAGTTCGATTTCCACTACTTCCTATTTTCTTCGTTTTTCTTCACTTTGAATTATTTCTTGCAGTTTTAAACTTTTAATTACAAAATTTAAATATACTTACACATTTCAGTACTTCTGAATTGTTACAGCAACAACGAGAGTTATTGTCAACGGTACAGTATCCGTTCAGTGTTCTTGTTTTCACCGCAATAATTCGGTATGTTGGTATTCATCAATATTGATAGAGGAAAGGTCTTCATTTCAAAACTTTCAGTGTATCAAATAATGCAGTGGAGCTTATTTCGAAAACAATGTTCTTGACAAAAATGCTTGGATAAATTTTGCATAATGTAAGCTAAACATAATGTCACATCGAAAGATAATTAATTGATGGACTTTTCGGAAATATTATTCATAGAAAACTTCATAGAATTGTGAAAATTAACTTTCTAAAAGCGGCACACCACTTAATCTAATTAAAGTAATTATAACTAAACTGAATATCATATTCACGGAATATATGACGTCAACTGCGAATGGGCAAAGCTGAAAATGTGTACCCACACAGGATCAGAAGTTTTTTCGGAACAGACGCCACACACACACACACACACACACACACACAAATCAATGAATAATTAAAAAAATTGGCCGCAGAATCACATATCGAGTCTCTTAGTCACTGCGCTACACCAACACGCAAAACAACGCTGCTCAACTACCTGATACTTTTCTTACACTGTAATCTAAAATCTTCCACGCGTGCTTTCTCTCTTCCCATGGCTTATACAGCAGATAAACGTACATAAACGGATATGTTCAAATAAATTTCGTAATTAGAAGTTACCTTTCCGAGAAATAATAAAAAAAAAACAGGGCCTCAAAGTCACATATCTACTAGAGGACCCGTGCGAATACTTCGCACCGTTAGTGGAATGACAAAAAAGTTGGGAAAAAATGGAAGTAAAGTTAGATGTTCATGCATAGCTTTCTTCAGAATCAATAAATGCAAGTGTTTAAAAGCGCAAATGAAAGAGCTTGATATACTGAGTGTTGTTAGATCAAAAATAACTGCGTCTCTTAATTAGAGCCGAAGATATCGCAAAACTAACCGATTAAAATATTCAATGCAAGGACACCGCGCTTGAATAAAAATAAAGGATGGAGAAACTTATTTTAATTATGATACTTGATGACAAATCTGCAAATGAATACCTTTCGTATAAGAAAAAATGAAGGAAATCGGCCTGGTAGTTTTGTCTAGTCGACTGACTTTGGTTTTCGTAGATTTTTTTTAATATACAAGATTCCCTTTGCCACTGCACTACACCAGCATCGCAAAACACACACGGTAATCGAAAATCTATCCCACGCGTTTACTCTTTTCCTGTAGCATACAGAGGTGAGATATTTTAGGAATTTAGAAGATTCGTCTACTTGTTTTTCTCAGAGAGAATGCTCCACGTCTATATGACCCATCCCGTAACATCCCCTTGTAAATCAAATGATAACCTTTGTCGCTGTTGCAGGAACATATTTACTAATCTACTGAAATACTCAGTTTATAAGAAAGGAACATTGTGTGAAAGTATTACATGATTTGAAGTCTAAAATATTTACAAGATGTGCATTTTATGATGCTGATTGACCTTAAATCACCTTCACGCAGACGGTCAAAAAGCACAGCACCTCCAAAGCAAGATAATGTGATTATTACGCACGTCTTGATACGGGTAGCTCTAAATAACAATGCATTTCAATTGTGTACAAAATAATGTCCTTTTTGTGTTGATATCTTTAATTGCGGCAGGCATCTCAGACTTTGATGACAGTCGAAGGCATTCCCTGAGAATCTTCGTGCTTTAATCGATGAATACATGACAGTATTAAAGCAACTCTTTACAGCAACGATAATATTAGATATGTATGTACTGAACTAAACAGAAAAACCTTATATCAGCTCCTTTGTGATAAACACCCGAACCTCTTCCCTGAAGTAAAACACGAATTTTGCATAAATTACCGCCGTTCCACTGTTCCATTGTTTGTAAATCTAAGGAAATCTAAGGGACTTAACTGCTTCCGTTATCAGTCCCTGCTTCGGTTATCAGTCCCTAGGCTTACAAATTACTTCAACTAACTTATGCTAAGGACAACACACACACACACACACACAAGCACGAGGAAGGACTCTAACCCATGACGGCAAGTAACCGCGCGCTCCGCAACAAGGCTTCTTAGAGCGTTCGGCCACTCCACCGCGGCAGTGATCACCGTGCAAGCCATAGCTTCCAGAAAGGGTGCAGATAATTAGTTGTCTGGGGGAGGAGGTGAGTTGTGGGGAGGGGGAGATTGATTAATTCTAAAGTACAATCAAAGAAAAGTTGTCAGATCAGTATACGAGATACTTGTGCGGAACTGTCAAATGTTTTAATGTTTAAGATTGGAACACTGGTTACATTGTGAGCGAAAACAAATAAATAAATAAAATCTCCCCGAATATGACTCTGGAGAAGAAAAACATGCTCAGGAAAATATTTTATTAAAATAAACTGTAAGAGATTTTCTGTCTTTTACTGACTACAGTTAATTATTTTACACCACAAGCGTTTCCCTTTTATTTATAAAGCATCTTCTGTCGTTCGTAAATGATACACAGGTTTGTACAATTCGTTTCGCATATGTGAATTAAAAACAGTTTCTCTAACTTTCTGTGTACGTTATGTGTTTTTAAATTAACGTATAATCTACTCACGGTGCCTCTTCCTTACACTCCACTGTTGTTTTTCCGTTTTTTTGGATGGGTTTGATCGGTTTGTGATGCGCTTTTTTTAATTGTACACTGCAGAACTCGCCTATTTTTCTATTGCTTCTTTCGTTTCATTTGTTATCACATCACTTTTTCTAAGCCTTGTAAAGTTTGCACATCGGTCGTTTTTTAATGGAGTGCCTTTCGGTTTATAACTTCACCACAGTATCACTATATTGTTTTTTTCGCTTCAACTGTTTTTCGTTTGGTGTGTGAGTGTTTTCAACGTTTTTATTTATTTATTTATTTGAAATCAGTGAGTGTATGTATGTGTGTGTCTATGTGCCTCTCTAATTTTTAAATGTATAGTGCAGTATGTCTGAAATGTTTTTCAGATGTTTAAACACAGGTGTGGTTAGGATGTGGTGGGGTAGGGGAGTGGTGTGGGTAGTGGTTTGAGTGTTTGTGAGGAGGGGGGCGGTTGGTTTTAAGAGTGGGGGATAGATACATACTCGTGTTTATTGTTACATTATGTGGTCAATAACTTGAAAAGTGTGTGGTTTGCTGGATTGTGTAGTTCTTTTATGTAAATCTCGTGTGTTTGTTTGCGTAATATTCTGCCTCTGTGACAGTGTTATTATTATTATTATTATTTCGTTCTGCTTTATTACAAGGCTTCTTTATATCTATGGTTTTTTGCTATTTGCGCTATGATGTTCTTTTTTTATTTATCTATGCCTAAAGGGCTGATGTTTAGTCTGTGTAACATGTATCTAGCAAGGAGACAACATGGGTTATCGGAGTTTAGAATTTTTTATATTTATGGTACGTGAAGTTAAGAACTCAAATAACAATAAGCCAAAGCCATTACATGCAACTCTAAAAAATTCTGGAGAAATTCGACTTTGAAGTTTTGATAGTAATTGTAAGTACCAAACCTTAACTAAATTCCCGCATCTGTTGTGTTGCCTAGGTGGTGGCGTTCTGGCCTAAGAACCCTGGGGTCGGTGGTTCGAATCCCATCATGGTAGAATTTTTTTTTATTTTTTCGGCTGTTGGAATACTTACTCAGTTTTAATATCTAATGATATTTTTTACAAAAAGTGCAGGTATTTTTGTTTATTCGTAATTTTCTATATTCTATAGCAGGTATTAACAATGATGGTTAAAGTTCACAAAGATTTTTTCAATGAGAAAAAACGGAAGTTACATTTTTACAGTACTTTCACTATTACCTGACGACGGTAGTCTTTGTCAGTTTATAAAGAGCTACGACACTATTTTTTTTAAAATCAGTAGGTTAACTGCTTGGAAAGACATTAGTACCTATGGAGTTGATTTGCCTAAATAGTGTCGTAGCTCAACCATCGTTTCCTGACGACAATGTTTTCAGCTCGTCTACATAAATATAAACATGGACTAACGACACATGGAATTATAGAATCCAAAATGTTTTATATAAGTGAATTCGAAAACGAGAAAAAGTACCAGTTACAGCGGGATTCGACCCACTGGTTCTATGGTTGTGACGCTAGAACGCTATCACCAGAGCTACACCGACAGATGGTGCAACCGTTTTAATTATTGGCACTTACAGCTACTGTGCAAAGCTTCAAATTCAATTTTCTCAATAATCTTTGGGAGTTATTTAAGTTCTGAACTTCACGTACCATAAATATAAAGAAATTCTAAAATCCGATACCCATGTGGGCTCCTTGTAAGTGCTGCTTGTTTATGTGCATCTAAGTGTTAAATTTTTAACTGAATTAACAAAATCACACTGCTGTGGACGTATTTTAATATCATTTATCCATATTTTATCATATTATCTATGTATTCAATAGATGTCAAACGGGACAATTCACCATGGAAGCACTTTTAGCACGCGGCGATATTTGAGTACAGTTTTATAAAAGCCATGGGCACGAAACAAATACCTAATTTAGAGCTCCCGCACATCGCGGGATATTAGTGGATGCACACACAGAATTTGTTACACAATAACGATCACTCGCGAATCTAGTAGCAAAGATAAGTAGTGTTCTGATATTGTGGTACTCTTCTGAAAAGGTATGAGAGAGCGTTATTTCATCTTCCTTTCCGATTAATAATATGTTACAATATTGGCCCACTTTATGTTACGGTAGTAACAATACAAGTGGGCCTTTGCGATCGTCTTTTGACAGCTCGAAATTTAAATGAAAATAACGGCTTAACTATTCATCTGACACGAAAATTGAATAACCGAATTTGTAGAGGAGAAAATTCTCTGCAACTTTGCTCTCTCTCTCTCTCTCTCTTTTTTATTATTATTATTTTTTCGTATCGCGTAGCGTTTCAAAGATATTTATAAAATAACGGCAATTTTGGGATGTATGTCTGTCCGTCTGTCTGTCTGTCCGTAACGTGTTCCCTGTTTTTAAGACGAACCGTTCAACCGATCAGCACCAAATTTTACAGACATGATTGTAGGCCTTCAGAGACGAGAACCTCCCTTTTTCAAATTTTTCGGTCCAAAAATATGGTAGTAATATAAAAAAAGCCGTTTGTAATATAATTGTAATTGCAAACGAACCGTTCATCTGACACAGAAATTGAATAATCTAATTGGTAGAGGAGACAATTCTCTACAACTTAGCTCCCTTGCGTTTTTTTCATATGTCGTATCGTTTGAGATATATTTGCAAAAATATCGGAGATATGACACCCTCCATTGAATTAAAGAAAACCAGCCGTTCGGAGATGTCACGTGACATTCCTCGCCCAGAACTCTCTCTGGAATCTTGCGTTGCGTATTTGATGATTTTCTTATTGTAACTTACACGTTGTCATTTCAAAGCAATGGCGCACTGAAGAATTAACTAAAACACATAGTTCTTCGTACGATAATCTAGTGTCTACAAATGCCATATTAACATCAGTTAACAACGGCCATCAATAGTATGAGACTAATGGATTCATCTTCTGTTCGACTGCCGTATCGTAGTGGGTAAAGCGGTGGACTATGACGCCAAAGGTCGGTGGTTCGAAACCCGCCGCTACCTAAATTTGTTTTCCGTAAAAGGGTTTCAGACACACTGATTAATTAAATTTTTATTATTTAGATTATTATTTTGGTCCAAAATGTTTTCACAAACTTATAAAAGTACAAATCTAAAGTGGGCCGTAAAACACGCCAGTGCGATTTTTTTAAAATGGTTTAAACGTAAGTAGACACCAGTGGGATATCGTTAACTTTATTGATGAACTTTTAACAAAAGTTTTTCATTCGCATTCTTCCCCATTTAATGATTTGGAAAATTTTGAACTTTTACAACTTATTTCTGTCAAACTGAATCAGTTTATCAACGAATATTTGTTTTCTTACATCGCGTATGCGTTGGTAAGGGACTAGCAGATTAACTCTGTACGAATATCACGCGGACGACTGAATACACTTTGCCTTATTTCGTAAAATCAAGTGGCAAGTAACTTCTAACGTTCTGTGTACCCTGTTGTCAATAGGTATAGCTATGCAGTTTTTCATTACTGAAGGAAGACACTGCAAGAAAGCGACTTATTGGTGCTCAGTATCGACAGAAATAAAAAACATGTGAAAAATCGCAATATGCATCGAAGGAAGTTCAGCCTTGATGTTTTTTCAAAAAATTCTCAAAATATTCAGCAGGGGAACAACACACTCAACAAGTGAAACAGCAGAGGACTGGAAAGAAACACTTACCCAAAATTAATCCAAAGATGAAGAAAAACATTTCCACCAAGCGAAAGTGAAAATTGAATGCCGTTGGTGTTGAGTAGCATTTTGTACTAATAAATCAAAGGAATACAGAGATGTGAGCGAGATGACCGTACCCCACATCATCACGACAATTTTTGACCATCGGTTCAATTTTTGTGATTTATGTACCATTCATTCTGCCTTTTTGAGAAGCTGTTTAGTTTTATCACGTTTGGACAGATAATTTTGTGTTGACTGGTTAACACTAGGGTCAAATTACGAATTACATGAGTAGTTCTGAAGATCTCCGCTGACAATAACCATAGACCAAAGATGACATAGACTGCGTATGTCTCTATCTCTGTTATGTTGTAATTTGAAACCAACATCTAATTGCCTCGAGTCTAGTAGTGACTGAGGCATCGCCATTACGAACCATAGTGTTTCTATTTTACAGCTAAAGTTAAGCGTTGATTTTAACATAAAACGACTTCTCGTAATCCTATTACACATGTAATATTAAAGTAATGTGATTTCTCCGTATTAGTGACATTGATGCGTTGAGTATCGTTTTTACATGTGACCAGGCGAAAATTATTGTCAGTTGCGTTTAAAAGCAAAATAATTACAAAGCTTCAATTTTTGTGTTGTACAATGAATTTTTTACTTTTTTCCCCAACTGACCAATGATATTTTTCAATGGAAGATTATTTCAGCGTGTCTTGTCTGAGTATACATGTTCGCAAGTAAGTAATTTATGGTGCAGATCTGCCATTAATAGCGTTACACAACGCTGAAGATGAATACAGACAGTTTATTATCCCTAAAAAACCTGTTCTAATGGCGTACATCAATAAGTTTTTGATCACATTATATTTAATGTAAATATCCAATGTTTTTCTTGTTTTACGTTTTGGCTTCATTGTATGCGGAAAATGGCATAAAATATAAACGCTTGTATTATATTACAATCGGACATTACGGATGCAAACCGATTTCAGGTACATATAAATGCATGACAAAACATTTCACATGTATTGTTGAAGAATTGCGTGAAAACTGATGCTGCTTGTAAAACTAATATTTCGTCTCCTGTGTAAGCTAAAAACTAAAAGGCTCACAGTGCAACAAAAACAGGCATTCACTTAAGAACTGCAGTTCTGCTGCTTATAAAAAGAACTGTGAATACATTTCATCTAGGCACAAGTAAAAACTGTAACCGTTGCATTTATATTGCGAATTACGGAGAACTAACGCCCATTGTACTACTGAATATGTAATAAGAATACGATAAGACGTTTTATTGGCGAAATCTGCGCTTAATTTGCCCTAGCAAGAAGAAAAACTGCGATTCTCAACTGCACTTCACATTGCTTCTAATGCCCCAAGTCACGTGACTTAATGGTAAATTACACAGAGCGAATTTGGTCGCTAGTTGCTGGCGTCTGTTGTCGCTCGGTGAATAGGCGAATACAAGGAGGTTAGAATACAGGGAGACACCCTTACGCTGAAAAAGTGAAGCCAGTCTCCGCCATATTGCTAAGTTTTGAAGAAGTGATTGTATAGTAGAGCTAATGTTTTATGTCACTTAAAACAGAAATAAAACGTCCGACGGTTTTGCCGCGATGTACAACGTGTTAAAGGAGTGAAAATTAGCCGTTAAAAATAAGTTTTTAACAATATTATGATGACTATTTATTCAAGAAATTATGTTGTTTGAAAGTACATACTTTGCAGTGACTATCAGTTCAAAGCATTAACAGTATGAGGGTTGACTTAATACATAGTTTTGTGAGAAAAGTAGCATTCCCAAACTGACCAAGATGGCTGACAGTTTTCAACTGAAATATGTGCTCGGCATAGATAATGCCATCTTCCTTTATTCTAACCTCCTTGGGCGAATAGCGAATGATGACGACATGACCCGCAGCGAGTTCAGACGCTAGCGTCTGTGTGAAAACAATTGAAACGCGACATACCGTATGACGTATTGTTTTGGAGGTTAGGTGATAGCATGTAGTTCTACATCTACATCGGGTACTCTGGAAATCACATTTAAGTGCCAGGCAGAGGGTTCATCGAACCACCGTTATACTATTTATCTCCCATTCTCGAATAGCGCGCGGGAAGAAAGAATATCTGAATCTCTCCGTTCGAGCTCTGATTTCTCGTATTTCATTCTGAATTATCATTTCTACCTATGTTAGTGGGAGTCAACAATATATTTTCCCATTCGGAGGAGAATCTTGGCAATTGGAGTTTCGTAAGTAGCCCACGCGCAATGATAAACGCCGATGTGGTAATGATTCCTATCCCAGATCTTATATCAATTTCGTGTTCCCCTGTACTCCACAAAAGGACATTCAAGCGTAGTGTATGCAGTTTCTTTAGTAGTTCTGTTGCATCTT
The DNA here is from genome assembly GCA_026315105.1 of Locusta migratoria. NCBI lineage: Eukaryota > Metazoa > Arthropoda > Insecta > Orthoptera > Acrididae > Locusta > Locusta migratoria. The sequence goes on along the minus strand of CM048746.1, from coordinate 151,027,399 downwards.
TTAAGGGTTCAGCCAATAAAACGCAGTCTCTGGTTCGCCTTTCCCACGACATTATTTGCGTGTTCTTTCCGGTTTAAGTTTGATGTAATAGTAATTCCTAGGTATTTAGTGGAGTTTACGGCCTTCGCGTTTGATTGATTTATCTTGTAAACTAAGTTTAACGGATTTCTTTTCTCATGTGGACGACTTCACACTTCTCAGTTCTGTTTTCCACCAAACGAAGTATGAAGTGAAACTGTAATCAAATTTCCGAATTTGTATAAATTTATCAAAATTTTCCAGTGTTATGGAACATTAAAAATAAGGATTATTTAAATACAAAACTCAAAGACACTCAGTTTAACTATCTGTTTGACGAACTGAAGGCTGAAGATCTCTTGGGAGCTATGGATGCCAAACAGCTGAAAAGCAAATTCAAAACAATAAAAGATGTTTACCGCAAGGAACGTGCAAAAATGGTTCGTTCCAAGAAAAGTGGTCAAGGAATAGACTATATTATTGTACCGAGACTTGCTTGGTTTCGAAATGCAGCATTCCTCAGAAAGGTGATATGTACTCGGGAAACACAATCAAATCTGGTGAGTTCAAGTAATTTATAAGCACATCTGATTTATTTTTCTGTAATTTTCAGTAGTTTTATTCACACGCAGACTATGTTAAAGTGATAACAATAAAAGAATCAACATTACAAGAATCAATAATCTACATGGTTTGGAGAGTTCAGTTGGCCACAAATTGTTTCCAGATCGTATGTAAAATTTGTTGCTCAACTGCACCCACTGTTATTAACGTGGTTCGTTCATTCCAACTTTATCCACTGGCAAGGGAGAGATCTTTCTTGCATGAAATAGTCGGCGTACTCCCGTCGTACATTTTCGGCTTCTCTTTGGTAGTTGTTGCTTCCCAAATGAGCCGCCACTGATGCAGACCAACTGTAAACGCGAGCCATGCTTCTGGAATATCCCCAGCTTTATTTAAACTTCTTGGTCAACAAGTTGGAAATAGTTTGGCGATTTCATTCTTAACCAATTGCGTAGACTGAAAGCAACCCACATAACTTTATCAACTGTGGAAATTTTCAGTCCAATTGGCCTAAGAAATATTCTGAACCGCCACACAAGTATGCCAAAAGCATTCTCCACTACAAGTCTTACTCTCGATAGTCTGTAATTAAATATTTTTTTCTGCACTTGATAAAGTAGTTCTCCTGTAATGTTTCATTAAATCTTTTCCCAAGGGAAAGGCATCAAGGCTATTATCACTGATTTTTCTGGCATGTCAAGTAGATTGTACTGCATGGCTATATTTAGAGTCACGGAAAATGGCACTGTCACTAGCACATCCATTTCCTCCCACATCTATATATCGAAACACTAATCAGCATCAACCAAGGCAAATAGAAGAACACTAAATGTTCCCTTATAGTTGAAAAATGTAGACCCACTACGTCGAGGACTTTTTTTTTTGGATATGCTTCCCGTCAATTGCTCAACAACATCCTGGGAAGTTCCACCGATGCTGGAAACCAATTTTTATTTGAATCCATTCATCTCTTTTTTGTGGCACCTGAAAATAACAATAATAATAATAATAAATTTGTTTTAGGAGATAATCAAGTCACGTGAGGAATAGCTAGAATTCGATGAATTATATTCTAGTAGTAATGATTCACGATTGGAATCTTTTGAAGCAGCAAGTTCCTCAACTAAGAGGTCACCTGAAAAAATGAAGCCCCCGGCAACGCCAGCACGGAAAAAGAAAAACCTAACACCATTTCCAACTGACCAATCATTAGAGAAGTTTAGTAAAATTGTTGTGAAAGTGCAAACTGAGGACTCATTTGACAATTTCGGAAGATATGTAGGAGCAGAATTGAGACAACTACCGCAGCGTTCCTCTATAAAATTGCAATTTGAAAAATTAATAATGGAAACCAAACTTTCAAAACCGAGAGAGAGAGATTGTGGTGACAATATATCTGTGTACATCCCATCATCTCCATCAGCTGATGGGACTTCAGAATCGCCAAATGTCCATTATTATTTCACAATTTCAGCCGAAAATGACAGCAGGACACGTGATATTTTGAAAGAAGCCGTCAGTGTTTCATTTATAGGCAAAGACGATTAGATTATCTTACTCACGTATCTACAGAAAATGCTACCACTAACCATTTATTTTTTTCATTTCCATTGATTGCTGCACAATTTAATTTGTAAAAAAAAATGTTATTTTATTATTGTTCCTGCGTAACTGTTTCAGAATATAAATAAGTACACATACCTGTATATACAGTTTTAAAACCTCTGCAATTGCCTCCAGGACTTGTGAAATAAACTTGGAGATAGAACATAAAATGCATTTTTAAAACCATCGGCTGTTTATTATAAACCTTATATATCAACCAGTTTCGGTCAATAGACCATCTTCATGGATAAACTATACAAAAAATTCAAAATAAACGCAATTAATGTGCACAAACAAAGAGAGGAAATAACCAGCAAAATTACATATCATGAGATTGAAAACGGTGAAACATGTCAGTTAAACATATATTTAAAATACTTACAAGATGTTAAAACTGAATGGTAAAATGCATCAAATAAAATACATCTAGTTGAGACAAACAGGAGTCAGTATAACTAAATATGTTAAAAATACAGTGATCATCATTAGATAAAACCTATCAATCAACACGACATAAAAGGTAAGAACAGACTATGAATGAAAATGGAGGGAGTGCCTTGTGCTAATTGCATGAGTCAGAGACTATAAAACCTATGTTCTTGATATTGGTAATGCCATTAATGAATGTACAATATCTTTAGATGAACATCTTTGGATACAAAAGTAAAGAAAGTTACAAGGTGCAGTCGTCAACAAGTTACGACGAAATTTGTGTATACAAAAGAACAACAACAAATAAAGTGTGGTGAATTAGAAAACTTTGTGAGAACATACAAAACAAAACATAAGAAGCTGTTACATCAATATTTCGTGTTATAAGTGAGAAAATAGAAAGTGATCATCATCATCAAACAGATTATATACATCAAGGAACAATTTACTATTTCCTTAGCATTTTTACTCGACTGACGCTCCCGTATATGACACGGGGCGCCAAACACCGCGAGCGACCAAAAATGCCAGCGACCAGCGTTTAAAGTAGCCCACCCTTCAACTTCAGACTCTCGCGTTTCGGAGCAGCGACTGTGTTCGCTGTCCCTGTTTACACAGAGCGAATTTAGCAGCTGCGTCCAAATACGCAAGCGACTAGCGACCAAATTCGCTCCGTGTAATATACCCTTTAGATGTTGGTTTCAGTGTAATGACGTCACGCGCAGTCTATGTTATCTATGATCTACGACAATAACAGAGAAAAGCACAAACGTCTCTGATAAGCAACCAGTTTGATTATAAGATCGTTGCAAGCAACACTCAATGATTATAAAATCTTTGGCAACGTGTTAATTTTCTTAGATACTCTAACTATATAGGACACGAATACTGCTTTCTGCAGACGCTGTAGAAAATAAATAATGCTGTACCTGCTGTTGACATGTTCTTGTATATACCCTTGTCCGTTCAGTGAAAATAATTCCCATCGTAAAGGAAACAATTCATGACAAAACATTTGCGTTGGAATGAAGATATTGGGAAGAAAAAGTGCAAGTTAATATGAAAAAAAAGTAAACAACGAAATGCTTGCGTATATTCGGCAGAAAATATAATGAATCTCAATGGATACCTCATGCTATCATGCGTCTGGCTAATGCATAGACCAAAGATAACATTGACTGTGCATGTCCCTATCAATCTGTGTTGTGGTTTGAAACCAGCATCTAATATTGCCCTGAGTCGCGGGACTGAGGCTTTGTCATTACGAACAAAAGTGTTTCTAATTTGCAGGTGAAGTCAAGTGTTGATTTTACCAATAAAACGACTTCCCATATTTCTATTACACATGTAGTAGTAAAGGTAATGTGATTTGTCTATATTACTGACATTAATGCGGTGATTATTATTTTTACATGTTACCAGGCGAAAAGTATTGTCTGTTCCGTTTACAAGCAACAGAATTACACATACTCAGTGTTTGTGTTGCAATGTGAATTTTATACTTTTTTCCCAACTGATCAATAAGATTTTTGTTGGAGAAATTATTTCAGCGTGTCTTGACTGAGTATATGTCAGCAAATAAGTAATTTCTGGTGCAGATCTGCCATTAATAGCGTTACACAATACTGAAGATGTATACAGACTGTTCATTATCCCTACAAAATTAGTTCTTTTCACGCACATCAATAATTTTTTGATCACATTACTATTTAATCTAAACAGCCAATATTTTTCTTGTTTTACGTTATAGCTTCACTTTATGTGTCAAAAGTCATAAAATATAAACGCTTGTATTATATTAAAATTATGGATGCAAACCGATATCAGGTATCTATAAAAGCATGACAAAATATTTCACATGTATTATTGAGGAATCGTATGAAAACGAATGCTGCTTGTCAAACTGGTACTTCGTCTTCTGTGTAAGCAACAAACTAAAAGACTCACAGTACAACAAAAACAGGCATTCACTTAATAACTGCGGTTCTGTTGCTTATAATAAGAACTGTGGATACATTTCATCTCGGCACAGGTAATAGCAGTCACCGTTGCATTGATATTACGAATTGCGGATAACTAACGCCTGTTGTACAACTGGATGTGTAATAAGAATAAGATGTTTTATTGTCGAAATCTACGCTTAATATGCACTAGCAAGAAGAAGAACTGCGACTACCAGCTGCATTTCACATTCCTTGCAATGATGAACAGGTTTTCCTGCCCCGAGCCACGTGACGTATATATAGGTTTCACTCAAGGAGGTATCCTCCTTGGTTTCATTATAATGACGTAACGCACATTCTATGTTATCTTTGGTCTATGGGCTAATGTCAGTGATCTCTATACAAACTGGATGTATAACTCTGGTGTCTGAGCATTGAATTGCAGCGTGCCTACACATTCATATCTTTTGCACACGATTTCGCATTGTCCGCCATGTTTAAATTTGGCAAACGAGTTTCCATCAGTTATTACGTGACAAAGAATTCCTTGCTTACCTCTTGACTTGGAATTTAATTCAATATTCGATGTTGTAGGCTGATATGGGAACGGAATCGAAACATATTTTCTTCTCTTTTTCTTTAAATGCTTCTTAGCAGCCATGTTTGAATTTGGCAAGAAACTAAATATGAATATTTATGGCTGGCACGCTAAGAAAACTGAAGTTCAACATCCAGAGAGTATAGAGATCAATGGCTAATGTGAATGTCGTCGGACGAGTCCCGGCGTTCGCCATCTATTGCCAACTTTGTCCCCCGAAGCCATGGAACCAGTAAGTAAAATTTAACCACAGTTACAAAAGTTGGCATACACATAACTGGCATAATGTACCAATATGTAAAAAGGCATTTGATGGTTTAAGAAAGGAAAAGAAAAGTTATGAATATAGGAAAATTTCATTTTTAGTTTCCCTCCTAGTAATGTATACGAAAATTCATGAACAACGAAGTAATTACTCCGAGTACAATATCAGTGGAGCACATACCTCCAGAGTCCAGTAGTATCGTCCGATCGTGAAGTACGTAACTGCTGCGAGAGAAAGTTATGTCGTACTAATGCAACTGTTATTAGGCTTAACGTAGTTACTTATTTCTTAAAATACAGTAATAAGTATGTATATGCAATTCAGTTTATCTCATACTATTAAGAAATTATTCTGCTACTACCGGATAAAACTAACATCGAGTTGCGTCTGCCGTCACAGTCATATTCGTTTCAACTTGATTCGTTTCAACTTGTGTCGTCATCATAGACTATAAATGTCTATGGTCGTCCCCTTAGTCTAACCTCCTTGATGCTCAATCCAGAGATATTTCTACTCTATGGTCAGAGACAGCAAAGGACCTAGAGGAACAATTAAATGGACAGTTTCTTGAAAGGAGGGAAAAAGGTAAACATTAGCAAGGGGAAAACAAGGGTAATGGAATGTAGTGTCAGAAAATCAGACGATGCTGAAGTAATTTGATTAGTTAATGAGACAGTAAAGTAGTCAATGTGTTCTGTTATTTGGGTAGCAAAATAATTTCTGATGGCCAATGTAAAGAAGATATAAAATGCAGAATGGCTATGGGCAGAAAATCATTTCTAAAGATGCGAAATTTCTTGACATCCAATAGTAATTTAAAAGTTAGGAAGTCCTCTCCGAAAGCAATTGTCTGGAATGTAACATTGTATGAGAAAGAAACAAGGATGATAAGGAGTTCAGACAATAAGATAATAGAAGCTTTCGAAATGTGGTGGTACAGAGAAATGATGATGATTAGATGGATGGATCACGTAAATAACGAGGAGGTGCTAAACAGAATTGGGGAGAAAAGGACTTTATAGCATATCCTAAGAGAAGGTTGGTTGAACACATTCTGAGACATACAAGAAATCGTCACCTTAGCATTAGAAGGAAATGTGTGGGGTAAAAATCGTATACGGAGACCGAATAATACAGTAACCAGATTCAAAAGGATGTAGGCTGCCGTTCTTATTCTCAGAAAAAGAGGTTTGCACAGGACAGGGTGGCGTGGAGAGCTGCATCAAACCAGTCTGCGGTCTGAAGACTACAACATCTACAGTGAAGTATTAGCTTATGCCCTTTGTGTAACAATTAATTTCTCGCTAATTAACTTTCGCTCACACAACTGATAGAAGCACATACCATAGTCTCTTTATTAGTTATTCTCCTTCCGCAATATTTGAATAGGGAATAATATTTCCAACTAGATACAAAACTTCAAAATATATAAAAACATATATAATTAATGGGATTGTCAGTACGATATTACAAATTAATATAATATCTTTTTTCGAATTTTCTTATTACAATAACATATAAAAGTAAATTAAATTTATTTTAAACTCTAAAAAGATTCAAGTTTACATTCCATTCCAAGCAGGCATGAGAATGGCAAGAGGACGTTGAGTTATCATCAAACAGGCTGAAAATATCCATTATAGTATCTTGCCAAATGAAATCCCATACACAAAGAGTTTATTAAAATGTTGTTTGCTATTTCTTTCAAGTTTCATCTCAAAAAATTTGCTACTAGAACATTTTACATCGAAGGGGTGGAATGATTTTACCATTCTGTATTCTCATAAAAGAACTTAACTGAGTTACTTTCAGTAACACAGCTGAAGCATTTCAAGGATCCAGACTAATACGAGAGACTGTTCCATTTAAATTGTGAACTGATCCATAATCAAACAGTTCGCAGGAAATTACTCTGGCATTTTGAAAGACGGAGTGATTGAGTAAAAGCTTATGTGGCGTAATATAGAATCTGCCCGTAGTTGAACGGTACTCAGGATATTACATCGACTTATTTCGGTAGGCGAAATAAAGGAAAAAGAGTGGTGAACTAGCTTTTGTGCTCCACATGGTGTACAGGAGGACTGCGAGCCGTAACCATAATTGCTTGCAATCTTTACTATAACGTTCCTAAAAGCAGCAGTATTACAAACTATTAGTGCACTCTAAAACGTTACTCACTACAGATAATTAACAAATGAAATCAATCAAAATTATTACACCACAGTATCTGTCATGAATAGAGGTTCTAATTAAACATTGTCATCATCTTATGTAATTACGAGTAAGAAATCACTTATTTGGTTATACCTGCTTCATTGTTCTGCTTTATACTAACAAACCGTTATTGATCTTAAACAGGTCATTGTATTCTCAAAGAGGAAAGCAACTTCAGAATACCCATTTACTAAGTTAAGCATTTATCCGTTATTTATTTCCTAGGTCGTTACCCGTCAAATGTTTACAAACCCAAATCTGTCGTTACAATTTATGGGAGATCTCATCCAAGAAAGTGTGGTTTCTTTCGGTTATCAATGTGAATTTCGTATTCTACTCTTTAAATAAAGGAACACAATAATTACAGAGAAGAGTGCCACATAGATTGTGCCATAGAAGAACACCATAAAGATACTTCCAGAAACTGCCACCACAAGAAGAACCTTATTAGTAAGTACAAGTACTAAAACTGCGATAGAAGTTATCTTATAGACTCCTTTATGTGTTGTCAATCAACACGGAATCCTCAAACACCAAAAGTGTAAAACTATCTTTTCCTCAATGAAATCTACTTTTTATATGGACTTAATACATTGTACCGATAAATCTGACAAATTGGAAGAACATGTAACGATATACTTCGTGCTGTCATCCATACAGATCAAAATTGAAGCCTGCTTAAGAAGGAGGATGAACTGTTAGTAAATGAAACAATGAATAGACTGCAGGAATTAAATTTTAAAAGGAGAGAAACCAAAGCAAAATATGAATAAATCAGGTATAAGAAGGTAGCGGGAGTTGTTATTAAAGTCAAGACAACACACGAAAGTATCTTAGACATTGGCGAAAAGTTATCTTTTTTCTGCAACATTATCCGAGTGAGATTGAGATGAGCTGAAGCTGATAAAATGGTGCGGAAAATTAAATGAATCACATAACTTTCCGTGAAAACGAGATCCTTTTTCTCGACGTGTTTAAAAATTATCACAATAGGTGAGTGAATCGAAGAAATAACGGACTTAATTGCAAGCTCTGAAAAATCAAGATAAGGAATGTTGAAAAGAGACGAAATTGAGTTAAATATAAGTACAATCGCGAATAGAATCGTAATGGCGGGCAAGCATCTTTTTACGTTCGAACTCCGCTTGCTGGAAACAGTGGTATATTATTAAAATTTCTTTTCTTTTGGGCCCACAGCAATAAATGTCAGACAATGATATTTTAAGTTACTAATTCGTCCAGTTTGCAGCTATAAATATTTATTTATAATGTACTACATCTGTTGTGGCTTTTATTGCCATTGTCAAGTACCTGGAAATAACATTGGTGAAAATATTGGAATACATTTCTTAAATTTTGTATACAATTTGGTTATAAATTATTAACAAATTTGAAGTCTATTTACACATGAAGAACTATCCAAAAGAGAGCAAGCCACAGATTAATTTGGGACTGCAACGTTCGATGGACTACGCTAATTTACGAATGATAATTTGACACTTTTACTCTCGAGTGCGTGTGATACTTATTTTGCCTCTCATGAACAGTAGTACGAGAAATATTCAGTTATTTACCGATATATAAATTAGGACCACCTCCGTGTTTCATATCTAATAAGAGTAATAAACTCCATTTGTAAAGAATTACTTCGTGAGTGAATCACGTCTTTATCTTAGAATCCATTTTGTTGGTTATTCAGAGGTTTAATTTATGTTTGTTAAAATATATTATGCATATTGATAGAGTGGCTAAACTACAGATTAATTATTGATCTTGTTTAAAAAGATTGGGTAGCTGTTTAGGGCATAGAATTGGCATACATAACTCACCCCTATGAACAGAAACTACCCAGTGTTATGTATTGCCCAATTCTTATTGGTGAATACCGATAGGCCGGTCGCAAACTGTAGAGAAATATCATAACAGCGGTCCGATGAACCCTCTTCCATGCACCTCAGTGTGACTTGCAGAGTATTCACGTAGATGTAGATGTAGATGTAGATGTAGATGTACATTCTGCAACTGCGAAAGCGTCACGGAGATGAGCGGTCAACTCCAGAGACAGACGCCGGAAGAGGGGCTTTCTGTATTATGGTGTGGGCTTCTGCCGAAGTTATCAAAATGTACGTTGTTAGAAGAGTCAGTCAATATATCGATCGCTTCCTCCTAAGTAATATCTCGAGAAAAGACGACAAGCATTAAGTCTCAGAGCTAGGAGCCCACATAAAGCTTACTGGCTAATGTTTCTTCCGCGAACCGTTACCACGCAAAGGGAAAGGAGGAAGGGGATAGTACACGAAGTATACTACTACCGTGAGGTGGCTTGAGAAGTATAGGTATAGAATACCAACTGAAATTGCAGTTAAAATAATACCCTATTAAGTACCAATTTCGCTCTGCTACACACCTTCTGCAACACAAATTCATTTGTTATAATTAGCCTAGATAGTCCGAAGTCGAAACTCGATAATCATATAAAAATTAGGCATGAAGTTAAAACTTAAATAACACAAGAAACTACTAAACCGTTTACTTCACACCGTATTCTACAGCGATAAAAAGATTACATCAAGATAGGCAGTTGGGTGAAGTTCAGTCCTGTACAAATATGGTACAAAAGTACAAACCAGACACAAGATAATTATATGTTCTTCTCGCTTGGGTGTTCAACATTATGGAACTACGTGTTAGCTTGTGCAAATGTCCTTATCTGCATCATCCTGCGCTACTAATCGCTACTGCAACGCGTACAGTAGTTTTCTACTGAACATGTACTTCAACGTACCCGCCGGAATTTAAACACACCAAAAACACAAAATATATATGAGATCAGTGTACCAGTCACTTACTCGCTATCCCACAAGCAAGTAAACTACGTATTATAGAAAACCGCAATGAAAGACCACAACACAAATATCAAAACTGAGTTTGGATCTTATTGAGTTTTTGCAGACTTTTTCGATGTCCTGATAACTTAGATGCTACAATTACGTAGGCTTCCGCGGCCAGAGTCAGATGACATAAAAGTTTTCTGGGTGTTGTACCGCGTCATGATGTAAGGCTATTACTTAAATAACCGACGTTTCGGCCAACGTTACAGTGGCCTTCATCTGGGTATTAAATAACCGACGTTTCGACCAACGTTACAGTGGCCTTCATGTGGGTATACCCAGATGAAGGCCACGGTAACGTTGGCCGAAACGTCGGTTATTTAAGTAATAGCCTTACATCATGACGCGGTACAACACCCAGAAAACTTTTATGTCAACTTATATGTACATTACAGATAGCAGCACTGTATTCCTTCGGTCCCGTGCTTCTAAGCGAACATCAGACACGACCGTATAATTTCCATTATTTCGCGCATCTCCACTGTTACAGATTTCAGAATTTTCTTGTGTAAATTGTGTTCCGCACCGTACATTCCGCCACGTGGTCTCTCATCCACGTATTTGGTTCAGGAATTCGAGTGTTAGTTCCGAGAACCACAAATGCCTGCCACCAGCGGAAGTCAGTCTTAATTTTATGATGCACGAGTGGTTCGCTTAGTTCTTCTGGCCATCGAATTGCTGTTTGGTACCCTGCATTCTTCAAGATCACGGTAGGAGAGTACCTGCTTGGCATGGCGTCTGAATGTGTACCTGGATGTGTCCTAATTCCTCCCATGAACCCCCTGGAAAGTAACTCGTCATAAATAACATATTAACATTGGCAAGTGGGCGAGATTTGGCCTTTTCTAAGTTTCCTTTATGCTATAGAATTGTATATCTTGTAACGTGTGTGTTGTTAATTGTTTAAGAAATTGGTCTCCGCCATTTCTCTGCATCGCAAGTAATAAATTGCTTGAATGAAACTTTCACTCTGCAGCGGAGTGTGCGCTGATATGAAACTTCCTGGCAGATTAAAATTGTGTGCCGGAACCGGGACTCGAACCTGGGACCTTTGCCTTTCGCGGGCAAGCGCTCTACCACTGAGCTACCCCGACACGACTCACGATGCCGCCTCACAACTTTACTTCCGCCAGTACCTCGCCTCCTACTTTCCAAACTTCACAGAAGCTTTCCTGCGAAACTTGCACTCCTGGAAGGAAGGATATGGTGGAGACATGGCTTAGCCACAGCCTACGGGTGTTTCCAGAATGAAACTTTCACTCTGCAGCGGATATGAAACTTCCTGGCAGATTAAAATTGTGTGCCGGAACCGGGACTCGAACCTGGTAGAGCGCTTGCCCGCGAAAGGCAAAGGTCCCAGGTTCGAGTCCCGGTTCCGGCACACAATTTTAATCTGCCAGGAAGTTTCAATAAATTGCTTACTTGAGACTTGAATCCCTTTTCTAAGTTATTTCTCGCCTCACCATCTTTTAATAATTTATTTTGAGAATAATCAAGTAACCTTTTGTAAGATTGTGTTTTGTCTACTCCTTTTTATGTTTTAAAATTCTATAAAATTTTTTCCCCAAGTAAAAGCGAATATCTTTCATTTTTAATAAATGAAACTAAGGGTTTTTTTAACACTGAATTAATTGTTATCATGTTATTGTCATACACCTTCATCAACTTAAGATATTCAGATTCAGAATGAACCATAGCTCACTTAAATCCGATATGAGGTTCTTGAGTTACACAGCGCACAAAGTATTGCGTTCGGAAATTAACGCTAACTTCAATGAAGTTTCCATTTCTTCATCTACTTACATACTTCGCAATCCACCGTAAGGTGCGTGGCGGAGGGTACACTGCACCACAACTAGGCATTTCCTTTCCTACTCCACTCCCAAATAGAACGAGTGAAAAAAGAATGCCTATATGCCCCCTTACGAGCTCTAATTTCTTTTATCTTGACTTTGTGATCACCACGCGAAATGTAAGTAGGCGGCAGCAAGATCGTACTACACTCAGCTTCGAATTCCGGCCCTCTAAACTTCCTCAACAGAAATTCACGAAAATAACGTCGCCTTCTCTCCAACGATCCCCAATTGAGTTGCCAGAGCATTTCCGTGACACTCGCGCATTGGTTGAACCTACCAGTAACAACCTAGCTGCTCTTCTCTGAACTGCTTCTATGTCTTCCTTTAAACTGATCTGCTGCGGGTCCCAAACACTTGAGCAATACTCAAGACGTGGTCGTACAAGCGTTTTATACGCGGTCTCCTTTACAGGTGAAGTACATCTTCCCAAAATTCTCCCAATAAACCGAAGTCGGCTGTCCGCCTTACTCACAGTTGTCCTTACATGTTCGTTCCATTTCATATCGCTCTGCATTGTTACGACTAGATATTTGAACGGCGCGACAGTATCAAGAAGCTCACTACTAATGCTGTATTCGAACATTATGGGATTGTTTTTCCTACTCATGCGCATCACCTTAAATTTTTCTACATTGAGAGCTAGCTGCCATTCTTCGCACCAACTAGAAATTTTGCCTAAGTCATCTTGTATGCTATTACAGTCAGTTGTTTTGTTTTACATTGATTATTTTACAGTATTTAAATTTATTTTAAAAAATACGAGGTGTATATTCTTATTTTTCGCTCGATTTCAAATAGAATAAGCCATACAGATTTTGCATCGTGTTCATCCAGGCTGCGCATCGACTTAGTAGTGCTATTATCCATCAAGTACTCCACGATTCAGGACAAAGGTCCACGTTATGCAGAACAATGTCTCTAGACGCGCTCACAAATTGGCACGCAGTAATGAAACTTTGTCGTTTTGATGAACGATATCTGGACCTGGACTTTAGCAAATTGAATATTCAAATGTTTGTAAATCTATCGGCCTCAACTGCTGGGTTATCAGTCCGTAGCTTACAAACTACTTAAACTAAGGTAAACTAACCTAAGGACAACACAAACACTCATGCCCTAGGGGGGACTCGAACGGCTGCGCGCACCGCAGCACGGCGCCCCAGTACGCGCGGCTAATCCGCCGCGGCTATCAAATTGAGTATACGTCCACAACACCAAAGTTGGCCATAAATTTATTTATAATAAATTAGACGTTTGTTATTAAATATGTATGAACTTCCAGTTAACGTTTATACTCCCGCCGTTTTATCAAATAACACACAATAACGCACGTCCTTAATCGAGCTGATCAAGAGACACAACACTTTACCTATTTCATCCTGGTCTGCTTGGTACCGACATAGTTAACGGAAATGACAACTAAAAGAGTAAAAAAACTGAACATTCCACATTTTTGGTAACACTGACATATAGTCAAGGGCCTGAAGGAATCTACGCCTATACTTACTGAATGTAAGTGCCCTTACAGTGTTACTTACACTAACTGCAACTAACATAAGGACAACACATACACACACACACACACACACACACACACACACACACACACACACACGTACACACGTACACACGTACACACTATGCCCCAGGGAGAACTCGAACCTCCGACTGCGAGCAACCGCGCCCTCCGTCGCAAGGCGCCTTAGAATGCTCGGCCACTCCACCGCGACTCAGCGTCTGGAACTTAAACTTCATCAGTATGAAATTACAGTATTATTTCCAAAGCTCAAAGGTAATTACACATATTACTAATGTGGAGGGATCGTTTCTGTTGAACGGATGCTACGACGTCTTACGAACACAGCCCAAAACATTATCTGTGATGAAAATACTGGAATGATATTATGAAGTATTTAAGTTTTTTTCTTAGAGGCATTACTTTTGTGTGGGACGGGGGAGGGGGCAGCGAAAGGTCAAACATTGTACCCTGCACCTGTTTCTAAAATTCCGTATGCATTTTCCCAAATGTGTTAACTTTTATTCATAATTATCATAGTCAGTTCTTTATTCTTGAACGAAATTTATATATTTTCAATTCTAAATTTTAGTTATAAACTTTTAACATTTCCCAAATAGTGTTAAGCTATTTATTTAGTTTTCTGTCCCTATTCATACCGTGAATATGCACAAATTAATTCGATATTATTTTCAAATTACCTCCCATACCATAAATATTTTACAAGTATTCTTTAATCTCCCTATTTCTCCACGTCTATGTTATATATTACTACACTTACTACTTTTTTTATCAACGATATTAGTGCTCTGATCGGATATTGTCGTAAGATTGTTACTTTATTCATTTACATTAAAAAGTATCTGTTGTCCCAATTCCATGAAGTGTATTTTCTGAAAATCGCCTACTTTGATTTATGTAAGGCAATCATGTTCGTAGTAGTACCACGCAAGGCCAGATATATGAAGATTCACATAAAACAGACTCGATACGAGTGACCTTTTTTAACAAAAATTTCTGCAGTTTTTAAAAATCAGAATTGTAAGATATCTACGGCTATCTATACGCCCGCTTCAAAATGTGTCGAATGTGTAAATCTACGCAGAGGTTTGTTTCACAGAAGAGAGAAGTATTGAGACAAAATTCAATTGACAGGCATTCGGAATACACCTAGTATGCTACAAAAATTCAATTTAAAATTTCCATGAATTTGTAAGCATTGTTAAGGCTTCCACGTATCGCCTCCGCAGAGGCCGTGCGAATGCGGATGAAACTGTGAGAAATGGTCATTCCCAGAATACTCTGGTATAGACAGGTTGTTGACAGGAATGTATCGAATACTTTGAGAGGTTCAAGTACTAACTGGAACAAGAAACGTAAGTTCAATAAACATCGGTCCGGAAACGCAAACTTTCTGTGATAAATACGAGTTTATGGTGCCTATTCATAACAATGCATCCCCCTGTACTGACGTACCAAAAAGAAATATACCTGGTTGTTGCTGACACGAATTGATGACGTGACCATGTAGTGTCTACATATCGTTGATTGGAGTTGCGTAGACCACATACTTCAAGTGTTCTCATAACAAAAAGTCTAAGAGAATTGATCAGGCCAAGAATTTGGCCCTCCTAGACAAATCTAGCGGCCCGAAAATGCCAGCGTTACATGTTCGCACACCATAAAACTTCTCTGGTGCACCAAAATGCACAAACTACAACAGTAATCGTTGCTCACGTGTTACATCCTGCATAAAGGCAGGCAATACATTAATGAGACAGTCCAGTTAATGTGTCCCATTTAACCATTGTGGTAGCAGATACGGTCTTGTTAATCAAAATGTTCAAATGTTTGTTAATCTATCGGACCAAACTGCGTGGTCATCAGTCCGTAGCTTACAAACAACTTAAACTAAAGTAAACTAACGAAAGGACAACACACACACACACACACACATATACATGCCCAGGGAGGACTCGAACCTCCGACGGCGAGCAACCGCGCGGTCCGCGGCGAGGCGCCTTAGACCGCTCGACTACTCCACCTCGGCTCTTATTAATCCATCACCAAGTACACCTCCCCGTACGTTGACTGAGAATGTGTACTGATGACCTCCAGGCTGAATTGCTTGAGGATTTACGTTTTCCAATACATCCTGATCATGGAAATTCGTAACACCGTATCTTGGGAAACCTGCCTAATCGGTACATAAAATCTGGGATGTAAACAAAGGATCTATGGCACATTTTTCCAACAGCCATTGACAGAGCCGCGGTCATACATGATGATTTTTTGGCTTAAGAACCTGAATGCGCTGTGTAAAATACGGGTACAGCAATTATTTACGTAGTATCCCCGGATAAAAAGTAAGTCACGCCTTCTGCTGCTGCTAATCGTCGCACACTGTGCTAATATCCGCTACCAAGCGTCGCCGAGCAACTTTCTCTGCACACCTATTCTCTAAGACTTGATTACTTGATTTGTGGAGCTTCAATGTAGTTCAACATCAGTTGAAAAAAATAATAAATCAATTAAAAAAGCTCAGTGCTACCGATTTCGATCTTAGATCAATCTTAAGCCAAATCAGCACGTAACCAGTTTATTACAATATTATAAGTATATAAAATTGCTGTACATTGAAAATCATGATGGAGGATGGAACGGATGTTTTGTCGAGTATGTAGGTAAGGTAGCGTAGCTACACAACGCAGTGCATTCCAATCTTTTCTAGATCAGGTACCACTTTGATCTCTTGACAGTACAAGTATAAGAGAAATTTTTCGTAGAATATTCAATTCGGTTTGCAGCATTGCGGTGTTACGGGCTTTATATTATTTTCAAGTTCGATCATCTTAGGGCTTAATGCTGTCGCTCAAAGTTAAAAGCGTATCATTACTTTCAATGACGGGCCCGGTGGTATTGGGGTAAAGTGCTCTACTGTAAACCGAACGGTCGCGGGATCGAAACCAGGTCAGACCCTAGAGTTTTTGAGTCTGCACTTTAACCCATCCTTCACCTCTCAACGTTGTGAGGAGTCGCCAGAAACGAAACGTGGTTCGGATTCAACGTTAAGCTGTAGGTCCCCTTATCCCGGTTGGATAACTGGGGTGGGCTAGGGACACGCAAGTCGCCGAAGTGGCGTCCAATTGAAAGACTTGCACCAGGCCGATGAGCCACACGACATTATTAT
Organism: Locusta migratoria; assembly: GCA_026315105.1. Lineage (NCBI taxonomy): Eukaryota > Metazoa > Arthropoda > Insecta > Orthoptera > Acrididae > Locusta > Locusta migratoria. Next base: position 151,010,307 of record CM048746.1, on the reverse strand, counting down.
TACTTTCAATCGTTTCCCAGACTTTTTAAAAATGGGAAATCGTTGTTCACCTAAATAGGTCGTAAAGAATGATTTTGCCTTTTGGAACAAATCTTCAGAAGAGGATGGATGCAAAGGCATTCTTACATTTTATAATTCAATAATCGTTCACAGCACTAGGAGATAAATTAATGTATTACCGATGTTATCCACTTTTGTCATCACCAGTGAAGTTGTCAAGTTATCGTGGACACACATTGCTATTCACTGGCCACTATCAATGAATTAATAATTTTTCCGTCCCCATTTGGAGTATTGCTGCCCAGTGTGGAATCATCAATTGGGTTCGACGGAAGCCATCGAAAGAGTCCAAAGAAGGGCAGTCCGTTTTGTATTGTCACGATACAGGCGAGACAGCGTCACGGAAATGATACGGGATTCGGGATGGGACTCATTACAACAACGGCGTTTATCACTGCGGAGTGGTTTACTTACGAAAATCCAATCGTCAACATTCTCCTCCGAACGGAGAGATCCAGGTGTTCTTTCTTCCCGCGCGCTAGTCGAGAATGGAATGGTAGATGAATAGTAAAAAGGTGGTTCGATGAACTCTCTGCCAGGCACTTAAATGTGATTTGCAGAGTATCCCGTTGTAGATGTAGAACATCAATAAAAGTTAGAAATTTTAAATCTTTTGGGAGCATATTTTATCTCTTGAGCACCACTTGTGGTCCCCGGACCACAGGATGTGAATCACTGTTCTAACAGAAACAATCTCTCCACATAAATAACAAGTGATGTTCATTACACACCAAATAAGAGTTGCATCACCACGATTCTAGGGTTTACAGAAAAATCGAACAGAGATACATGAAAAAAAGTATTTCAGTTCTCTTTATTCCTCAAGGAAAAAGAAATTAAGAAGTCGTACGACAATACCCTAAACGTGACAACTACTTAAACTAACTTATCCTAAGAGCAACACACACAAACACACACACACACACACACACACACACACACACATGCCAGAGGGATCACTCGAACATCCGAGTGCAAACGGCAGCGTGTACCGCAGCTAGGCGCCTTAGTGCGCACGGCTATTCCGCCGTGGCAGTAGAACATCGAAGGTGTTAGTACAGATTATCCACTAAACGGCGATTCGGCGTAGATCTCTCAGGATGGTTGGTGGTCTTCTGGTCGAATAACAGCCCATGTCAGTGAATCCCAGACATGTTCGATAGGGTACATGTCTGTAAAATACACTGACATCTCGGTGTCGTCATCATGAAGGAACGTAATCACAAGACGTGCATGATGAGTGCGAGAATTATCGTCCATTATGAAGAGTGCCTCACTGAAATGTTCAAATGATTTTTAAGTTTATAGGACTTAAATGCGGGTTTATCAGTCCCTAAACTTACAAACTAACTTGTACTGCCGGCCGCGGTGGCTGAGGGGACTAAGGCGCTCCAGTCACGGTCTGCGCGGCCACTACAGTCGGGGGTTCGAATCCCCCCTCGGGCATGGTTATTTGTGCCGTCCTAGTTCGTAAGTAGTTCATAAGTAGTTTGTAAGTTTAGGGACTGATGACCCCGTAGTTAAGTCCCATAGACTATACAAACATTTGATTTTTTTTAACTTGTACTAAAGACAACACAAACATCCATGCTCGAGGGAGGATTCGAACCTCCGACGGGGAACGGCCTCGCGCATCGGAGTATAGGGACTCAATACGCTCGGCCACTCCGCCGCGGCTCACCGAAATGCTGCCGATATGGATGCACTATTCAATGGTCATCTGTTTTTGCTTCTACTATTACTACTACTGCTACTAGATGAACTTTCCGCTCTTTTTGGCCCACTTTAGGTTACGGTAGTAACACTAAAAGTGGGCCTTTGCGATCGTCTTTTGACAGCTCGAAATGTAAATGAGAATAACGGCTTAACTATTCATGTGACACGAAAATTGAATAACCTGATTTGTAGAGGAGAAAATTCTCTACAACTTTGTTCTCTTATTTTTTTTATATATCTCGTAGCGTTTCAAAGATATTTGCAAAAATAATGGCGATTTTGGGATGTATGTCTGTATGTTTGTCTGTCCGTCCGTCTGTCTGTCCGTAACGTGTTCCCCGTTTTTAAGACGAACCGTTCAACCGATCAGCACCAAATTTTACAGGCATGATTGTAGGCCGCCAGAGACCAGAACCTCCCTTCTTCAAATTTTTCGGACAAAAAATACGGTAGTAATACCTAATAAAGCCGTTTGTAATATAATTGTAATTCCAAACGAAGCGTTCATCTGATACGAAAATTGAATAACCTAATTGATAGAGGAGAAAATTCTCTACTACTTTGTTCCCTGATGTGTTTTTTTTTTTTTTTTTTTTTTTCATATCTCGTATCGTTTGAGATATATTTGCAAAAATAACGGAGATTTGACACCCTCCATTAAATTAACGAAAACCAGCCGTTAGGAGATGTCACGTGAGATTCCTCGCCTAGAACTCTTGCGCGTAACTGATGATTTTCTTATTGTAACTTACACGATGTCATTTCAAAGCAATGGCGCACTGAAGAATTAACAAAAACACGTCGTTCTTCGAACGATAAATGATAATCTAGTGTGTACAAATGCTATATTAGCATCAGTTAGCAGTTGCCATCAATAGTATGAGATTATAGGACTTACCTTCTGATTGATACCTGTAGCGTAGTGGGCAAGGCGTTACACTATGATGCCAAAGGTCGGTGGTTCGGAACCTGTCACTACTTCTTTTTTTTCCTAATAGGGTTTCAGACACACTTATTAATTAATTTTTTTATTATTTATATTATTATTTTGGTCCATAATGTTTGCAAAAACGTATAAATCTACAAATCTAAAGTGGGCTGTAAAACACGCCACTGCGATTTTCATGTATAGGATGAACATGGACGTGAAGCAGGCGCAGGCTGGCAGAGAGCTACGAGGTGTCAGAGACATCAGGATGGATGGTAATGAAAGAAGGAAGTGTGAGCGGCCGAGGTAGTCGTGGCGGCGGAGAAGGAAGAGGAGGAGGCGGAAGTAGGGAGAGGCGAAGGAAGATATTTATTGAGATTGAGACGGATAGGAACTTTGGTATTAACAGCAAATGTATTTTCATCAGCTACCCGCAAAACCAAGTTACTACATCGCAAAATAACAATTTTAATTCCGTACAATTTTATAGTAACGTGACTGGAGCGCCTCAGTCACCTCGGCCACCGCGGCCGGCGGGTTTGCTTCACTGAAATATTAATCTCCATTTACTCCTGGTTAAAGATCATTGTTCAGAGATCAATAACTTCATCTGCTTGCTTCTGTAACTAACACAATGAATTTTTACTGCATTTACGAGCTTTCTTAGTAACATTACTGCTCTCTGCCGATTATCGTCACATCTCGTAATTGATATGCATGTGGAAGTATACGCAGCGTGCTAACAGGATGTGCATATGTATGATCAGTGTCCATTTTGCCTCCTGCCTACATTCTTTCTACCCAATATGGCCGGCCGCGGTGGGCGAGGGGACTGAGGTGTTCCAGTCACGGTCTTCACGGCCACTACGATCGGGGGTTCGAATCCCCCCTCGGGCATGGATGTTTGTGCCGTCTTTAGTATAAGCTAGTTCATAAGTAGTTTGTAAGTTTAGGGACTGACGACCCCGTAGTTAAGTCCCATAAGTTCTACAAACATTTCAACACAAGGCATCATCAGTGGGTGTCCTTAAATATTTACTACTTTTTATATACATATATAGTTTAGGATTTTACATATGTACAAAACGTTTCGTTTATGATTAAAAACAGTTTTTTGGTATAAAGTGGTGTACTTACATAGAGAGAGATATGGAGTAGCAAATGCTGTAAGAACAACATTTTATAGTAAAAATCGAACTGTTTTTAATCATAAACGAAATGTTTTTTTACATTTGTAAAACTCTAAGCTATATGCGTAAACAAAAACATGTATTTATTTCAGAACACCCAATGAAGATGCCTTGCGAAAAAGGCGAACCGAGTATGGGTGTATTGTAAAAATAAAAAACCTTTAATTTGCTATAGTAGAAGGCGTTTTCTTAAAAAAAAAATATACTGTGAAAATACATAAAAATTAACAGCTGATGGTCAGCTACAATGAATTTTCCCAATTATTTGACAGTAGTATAAAGTTTAGAAAACATGATGGAGAAACAGCGATCTTAAAACAACAGTTAAAATTAAAACAGTCCAGATCGCAGAACTGTTCTTTTTTATTTCATAACCGGTTTCAGTCAAGCGTAGACCATCGTCAGGTAAGTAGTACCGTGGTGGCGGTGGACTCGGCGAGCCGTACAAATGTGGACTGCTGATGAGAACAGACTGACTGAAACCAGCCATGAAATAAAAAATAACGATTCTGAGATCTTAACAGTTTTAATTCTAATTAGTGAAAATATTTATTGCACTTATTTTTGTTGTTTCTATGAGTAATATCACCCCTCAAAGTATTAGAGACTTCTTTTGTATAAAGCAATATGAGATTTTGCAAAAAATATCATCCACTTCCGTCTCATCGTGGTGTGTATATGTGTGTTTGTGTGCCGCGTATTTGTGGAGTCGCTGGAAGAAACTTAATACGTTTACGTAATCGAATGGAACGCATGTCGTAGGACGAGATTCGCTCTGTTCTGTTGCCTCTCGCTATTTGGGTTAAGTTTGTCCAGACCATTAGGGTTTCGTTCGTTAGCCGTGTTTACAGAGTCTTTCCCGGGACGAAGGAGGAAGAAGAAGGAAGGTCCCATTTATGTTGGGCTATTCTGCAGGCAAAGAACAGCTGAAGGTCTTTGCGAGCCCACAGTCAGAGCAGAGCACGGCTGGCATTAATGTTTACCGCAAGGAGCGGCAGCTGCATCCCATTTGCCCAACGCGCTCGCTGAAAACCACGCCAGTGCATCCTTTCAGTTGTATAGACCACCGTACCGCAATATGACCAAAATGCTTACGTAATTACGATATCAAACAACAGTCCGAAAGCCACGTCTGTAGACGTCTAGGTACTAACCAGGAGAACGCTTTATTCCCGCGCAACACTGTAGCTTTTTACTAAAGAAATTCCAATTTGCTGGCCGGCCGCGGTGTCCGAGGGGACTGAGGCGCTTCAGTCACGGTCCGCACGTCCACTACGGTCGGGTGTTCGAATCCCCCCTCGGGCATGGATATTTGTGCCGTCCTAGTTCGTAAGTAGTTCATAAGTAGTTTGTAAGTTTAGGGACTGATGACCCCGTAGTTAAGTCCCATAAGCTTTACAAACATTTGAACCAATTTGCTGCTAAGTTTAGATATTTTTATTAAGTCACAACAGACTGTTTCGGCGCATTAATGCCATTTTCAAGTGACCTGCAGATGTAGGTAATAATTTTTACATAGTTTTCGTAGTTGTAATTATAAATCTTATTCTTAAAGTAATAACAAAGGTTTTTTACTTACGTCTAGATGGAATGACGTGCATATATAATCGAATCAGATTGTCTTCTCATGTTATAAATTTTTTTTAAATATTAAATTACGTTTGACAGTACGATGATATATGTTTACATATTATCTTTTGATGGTGACAAAGATGACATTTTTATCGCTATCAGTTGTAGTTGCCATCTCTGGTTGTTGCATTACGTTTAAGTTCACCGATTTTGCAATTAATATACCGTATACAAACGTCGTAAAATCGGCGAAAAGTAGATGTTGTTGCTGTTGTGTAATGCTATGTGCAATCTTTTATCGTATTTCTAAAAATTTTTGGTGCTATAATTTCGTATTTTTCGCTTGTTGATATAGCACTGTTATTATTTGTCTAAGTTGCTGTTTTATTTAATGACTGAGAGATTTTGATCAAAATGTTCAAATGTTTGTAGAGCTTATGGGACTTAACTACGGGGTCATCAGTCCCTAAACTTACAAACTACTTATGAACTAGCTACAACTACGGACGACACAAATATCCATGACCGAGGGGGGATTCGAACCCCCGACCGTAGTGGCCGTGCAGTCCGTGACTGAAGCGCCTCAGTCCCCTCGGCCACCGCGGCCGGCAAGATTTTAATAAGGGCGATCTTTGGTTGAGCAATGGCTTCGTAATTTTTGCCTTTTTCTTTTATGAGAATTTCAATAAAGTTTTTAATGTATGTTGGTTTTTAATGTATTGTTGGTATTTAAGCTCTGTTTGCTCATTCAGAATTTCTTGTGGTTGGTTTTTCATATGTATATAAAAAAATTAATTAAATTAAATAAATTAAAATTTTTATAACACCAGAAGACAATCTGATACGATTATATATGCACGTCATTCCATCTAGACGTAAGTAAAAAACCTTTGTTATTACTTTAAGAATAAGATTTACAATTACAACTACGAAAACTATGTAAAAATTATTACCTATATTTGCAGGTCACTTGAAAATGGCATTAATGCACCGAAACAGTCTGTTGTGACTTAATAAAAATATCTAAACTTAACAGAAAATTGGAATTTCTTCAGTAAAATGTCATTATATGACCTTTATTATGCTGCAGGCCCCAAAGAAAAAAAAACTGTAGGTTTTTGACAAGCAAACTTTTTGAAGATTATTCTTCAATAGGAACACGGCAGCACTTAAAAAACAAAAGGCAATGAAGTGCCTTTATTTGATGTTTCTTTTAAAGCTTCTATAAATTTCCATCTTGTGAATCTATTATGTGAAGAATTTAACTTGCCAGATATAGGCTGGGAGACTCAAATCTTTAAGACAGAATCGAACGAAATTGTTCTGCTTGCTTTGTCCAAAATTTTCTTTGTGGGACTGAATAGATATCCGACTCGTTGAGACAATATTTCAGACCTCCTCACTGTAGCAGTTTTGCTCTTAACTAGATAGTCTCCAAGCATTGGATACAGAAGTTTCTCTCGAAGCTAACCTGAAATTCGTGGTGCAAGTAATTAACACAATAAAAAGCGCCAACATCTTGTTTCTAATGTAATCATTTTTACTACATATTGTGTAGGCTAAAGCTGATGATTTTGGTTGGTTCAGGCATCGCATTTCATCTTAAAGGTAAGAACAGAAGAGCACAGACTACACTAAATCTAGTAATGTTCCAGATTGTCCTAGTCCAGTAACTCAACAATCACAAACATTTAACTGTGGCAACGAATTGACTGAAACAATCACAAAGTAAAACAGTTATACATCGACTTCTTGAACAAGTAGCAGTACCATAATAATTCATTCAGAGTGAGCTTTTCTATATCCACCCAAACTGCTATCTAATCACCAAATATTGTAGTAGATGAATATAATAATTGATACCGTATTGCAAATTCACATTAGTAAGTGTAAGTGACGCGCTTACTTCACTTCATCGTGTCCGGACTGTTCAAAGAATTTCTGCCCAGTACAGGTCTACGTCTATTCCATTTATTTCGCGATCCCTAAATCTTCGAGATGGTGTGGACATTTTTGATATGTGAAAAGGTGTCCCACATCTTGAACTTCTCCACAATCGCAGTTTACATAATCTGGCTCAACAATTTCGCACATAAGCATATTTGTTTTTACTGGAGCGACCCTGGTTCTGATCATATTCACAGTTTTCCAGATTTTATAATTCAGGTTTCGGCCAGTCCATCGGCTCTTGGAGGGAGGGAACTTTTTAGGCGGTTCTACATGGACTGTCCAAGTAAACGTTTCTGTGGTGATCAAGTTTTGTACAGAGTACGCCTCTCATCTGCGATTTGTTTTATCTTCTCTATACGTTCTACAGGATTTCTGCAAGTTGTGAGATCTGCAATACTTGTTGTATGGTACACGTTTCTGACTGGTGTCGGTTTCATGCACCCCGTCACTATCCTGCAGCCATCATTGAGGGCCACGCATACTTGTTTGGTGTGAACTGATCTATCCTAGACGGGTGAAACATAGTGCATGTGTTGTTATTAGTAGCACATCAGGAAATGCATCCCATTTCCTACCCGTTAGATTTCTAAGTATTTTTCTCGCCGTCATAGGGTCGAGTACTTCCTCTGGAATGGACGTGTGTGTGTTGTCCTCAGCAGAAATTAGTTTAAGTTGTTTTAAGTACTGAGGAAGGCTAGGCACTGATAATCGCAGCAATCAAGCTATTCACGTAATTTGAAGTTTACGATCAAATGTTGAAATGTTTGTTAAGCTTATGGGACTTAACTACGGGGTCATCAGTCCCTAAACTTACAAACTACTTACGAACTAGGACGGCACAAATATCCATGCCCGAGGGGGGATTCGAACCCCCGATCGTAGTGACCGTGCAGACCGTGACTGAAGCGCCTCAGTCCCCGCGGCCACCGCGGCCGGCTGAAGTTTACGCTTGGCTTCTTCCGTGCGAAGATGGAAAGCACAGATTTGAATTTTGGCTGGCTTGGGTGTTAGGGAATTTTGATGATAGTACACAGTCATTGATTTTAAGCCCTTTTCTTTTCTCTACTTCTTTAAATGTTTTCTTTGAACGCATATTGCAAGGTCTTCTGCGTAAAGTAACTGCTTGGTATGGTAGTTGACTGTGTAGGTGTTGAAGAGCACGGTGCTAAGAAGCTTTCCTGCGGCTGGCCATTATTCTTGTGCCTCAAAACGTTGAAATGTTTGTAAATCTGTTGGACCAGCGCCTTAGAGCGCTCGGCCACTCCACCGCGGCTACTAATTTTGTCCCCCAGGAACACTTAGAGCTGACTGTTCTTTAATTCTGTAATAGGTGGTGGATCGTCTCGTGCTAAAGCTGCCCTATTCAATGTCTGGAGAACATGCCATTGTAATCTCCTGTTTGGGACTGACCTTTAAAAATATGAGACTCCATGATTAAACAAATGTTCAAATGTTTGTAGAGCTTATGGGACTTAATTAGAGGGTCATCAAAAAATGTTCAAATGTTTGTATAGTCTATGGGACCTAACTACGGGGTCATCAGTCCCTAAACGTACAAACTACTTATGAACTAGCTAACACTAAGGACGGCACAAATATCCATACTCGAGGGGGAATTCGAACCCCCGACCGTAGTGGCCGTGCAGACTGTGACTGGCGCGCCGCAGAGCGCTCGGCCACTGCGGCCGACTTGATTAAACCACTGTATGCTTGGTCGCCAGTAAAATTGCACATATACTTACTTCAGTTTCACATTGCCTACAATTTTTACTTAGGACTAGCGACCTGCACCAACTCTGTAAGGGTATCACTGTTACTATAGCCGCAGTACTCCCTGTGAATGGACGGAAAAAATCGTCTGAGGAAGTTTTAGCAGGTACCGTATATCTATAGGTACACTCCCTTGATGCGCCCAACGATAAAAAGAAAACATTTGTATTTAAGACAAATGGGGAATTATATTTCCTTCGTTAATTCATGTGAGGGCCAGCGGCCAGACAACGTTTCTTTTCCATTAGGTGTGAAAACATATTAATTGTTTGGTGTGCCAACTCGGCAGCAAGCCATGTGAAAACCATGAGTCTTCCAAATTTAAGCCAGGTCAGCGTTTGACCTTGTGCTTTGTTGGTGGCAATAGCAAAGGCAACACGAAAAGGAAACTGGTGTCTCTTTAATTCGATTTGTAAATTGTTGGAAACCATAGGTGAGCGTACGTCTCGCCTTTGCATCTGTCACTGATGATTTTTACCGCGATTAAATTTGGCATCAGACTTTTTATGTTCAGTCTGCATCCCTCGCACAACTGTAGAGCGGTTAAATTGCGAATCATCATCACCGATGAATCAACTTTGAATGTTGATATCTGAGGGGCATTAGGACTGTATTTCTACAAAGCACAGTCTCGATCGCAAGAGAATTTTTATTGTTCTTAGGCAACCGGTTTCAGTCTGCTTGTGAGACCATCTTCAGGCCGATTGCAATACAGTACTGTTACAAATATTAAGGAGGATGTATAGAATACGATATTGTGGCTATAAACAGTAAAATAATAACAATGTAGAAAGTTATACCCATGGCAGCCGATTGTGGGCGGGTCGGGAACCGTTGGCTGTGGAAATCAACTGCGCAATACTGCAGTAACGGTCGAGATTATATATGGCCAGCTCCGCCCGCATTAGGATTGGTTCCGATGAGTTCAAAAATTCTGTCGGATAATTGACAAGTTGACCTTCGTCCATTACTGTGTCCATGAATTTGTATTATTCTCAACTGAATTTGCTCATTGAGGTTGTTGACATCATTTCATGTTGCCAATCTGGATGTTGGTAGTTGTTACACTTGTGAATGCCTAGGTGATGACGGTTTGTATATTTGAATCAATTTGACACAAATTTGACATGCTGTTTATATCTTAATTGTTAAACGATTTTCTACGATGCATTTACGCTTCAGCTACTCTGAACAAATCTCTATAAACCGTATTTATTGCACTGTAATGACATTTTATAACTAAGGGGTTGACATTAACAGAAGATGCAATGTCATCATAAAGGCAGGCTTGTTGCAGATGCCTTTGTAACCGGGTCACAATCAGTATTGTAGCCCTTGTCCCTATCAATACTGTTCACACTCCACCCGCTATCACATTATGATCCTGCTTTGAAAATCTCTTGTATAAAGAACCTATATCCTCTATAACCCGAATAAGACAAGAAGTTTTTTAACCTGGAACCTGTCACCTATTTTTTCCGAGAGAATCATGCCCACATTTTTTTTCCGTGAATACTACTTAGGAACAGATCTTTTCTCCTATTTTCTAGTTTTTTAAACAATTTGTTGGCTAGTGAAAGCCTGTTTGTCTTAATTATACCTACTTCTACTGGAACCCTTGCTTGCTTAACTGTGGTACTCTATGGGTGCTTGTTCCTTGCTACCACTTCTCATTTCACTTCTCCGCCACTGACCTCACCAGTTCTTCTCTAGCACTATCCAGTTTAGCCTAAAGGGCTCTATTCTTCCCTTCTTGTTCCGCTATTTTCATGTCCCTTCTACATACCCTGCAAAAGAATGAAAAAGTTTTCTTTGCTTCCCCTATTCCCACGCCGCTACATTCTTTCCAATACTCGGAAGAGCTGCACAGAACCACCGAACTAACTTTACTACAGAAGCTCAAAAACTTTTCAGTCATGATCGATTATAGAATTTAGCAACATGATAACGATAAAATTTAATTAACTGCAGATATAAAGGAACACTGAAGTTTATGAAGACATAACATATGCATATAATGTTAGTAGCTTGACGTATATGCACTTAAAATTGCGGAACACTGCTAAACCTATACACGCGAAAATTAAGGCTAAAATTACAGTATGTAAACATTGACATGTAACGTTTCTGGAGATGAAAATATAAATTTATGCTGTTTTACACAAGATGTGAAGCAATAAAGGGGGTACGTTGTCCTTAACGTGTAACAAAGGAGAAATAACAGCCGCGGTGGAGTAGCCGAGCGGTCTAAAGCGTCTCGCTGCGGAGCGCGCGGTTGCTTCCCGTGGAGGTTCGAGTCCTCCCGCAGGCATTGGTGAGTGTGTTTGTCCTTTGGTTAGTTTACCTAGGTTTAAGTAGTTTGTAAGCTACGGACTGATGACCACGCAGTTTGGTCCGATAGATAAAAAGAATAAGAACAAATAAGCGAGATTGTTTAAATTTACTGCTCCCAGGCGTAAACAAAATTCCGGTATGCACACACACACACACACACACACACACACACACACACACACACACATACACACACAAGACCATCAGCTGTTCTTCACTTGGTTCACAGCTACCAGTTTCGATCATAGATTATTTTCACCTTCTGCGTTGTTTGAAATTTTTTCTCACCTTGGAGCTTGCATCTTTGTAATGCTTTTTTTTTTTTTTTTCAATTTTAATGTGGTTGTAAGAATCTCATCTTGCTCTGTAAGTAACATTAATGTATTAATTTATTTTCTTTGGCAACGTATTGTAACATGTACAGTTTTAGAAGTTGGGTATTTCAATTAGGCTGTGCCTTGAAAATGGTGAAACATCGAAACCTCTAGCTGCGGAACAAATGGTCAACCACGATAGAATTTCAAGATTACCAAGAGCAGAGATACAATTTATCACGCAAACTCATGATAAAGTCTGTCATAAATACACGAAAAATGTGAGATAGGGAAGCAAGTGAACAAACAATGATAGTCACTTAAGGAAATCGACAACCAGGAAGAATACCAAAACACAGATGCCGCAATGAGTTATGGATGCACAAACGGAATCGTGATAACAAAATTAAACACTCGGAAGAGTTTAAGGAAGGAAAAACCTTGAAAGTCGTCAATTCAATGGAAAGAAAATATTACAAAGGCAGATTAGAAGAAATGGATTCAGACTTCAAAAAGAATAACATTGGGGACTTCTGTAAGACCATGCAAGAAATTTTAACAAAATTCTAATTGCCTACACTTCATTCTAAAACTAAAAATGGAACATGGTTTTAAGCAATGAAGGGAATTGCCAACTTTGAAAGTCTATTAAATTGTGAAGATCATTCCAATTTCGAAAACCACAACAGCAAAATCCTCCATCTAAAAGATTATCTAAAGGCATCTAGAGAATATCCGATAGCAGCAGAACTGTGGAAACTAGGGGGCTTATCTGCACGACAGAAAATGAAAGACATTTTGGCAAAAGGAATCATACCCACTAACTGGAAACAAGTGCTCATCCATCCTACCCACAGAAAAGGAGATCAAACAGATACCATCAACTACATTGATATCTCGTTGTAACCAGTAATATACTAAAGATTGTCTAAATCTTTTCTAACTAGCCGTCCGCAGTGGCCGAGCGGTCTGCGGTGCGCCAGTCACAGTCTGCACAGCCGCTACGGTCGGGGGTTAGAATCCCCAGTTAAGCTTAAAGGACTTAACTGCGGGGTTATCAGTCCCTAAACTTACAAACTACTTATGAACTAGCTTATACTAAAGACGACACAAACACCCATGCCCAAGGGGGATTCGAACCCCCGACCGTAGCGGCCGTACAGACTGTGACTGGCGCGCCGCAGACCACTCTGCCACTACGGCCGGCCCTCCTACTTTCAAACTTCACAGAAGTTCTCCTGCGAACCTTGGAAGACTAGCACTCCTGAAAAAAAGGATGGTGGAGACATGGCTTAGCCACAGCCTAAGGGATGTTTCCGAAACCTGGGACCAGTGACCTGGTTCGAGTCCCGATTACAGCACACAATTTTGATTTGCCAGAAAGTTTCATACCAGCTCACGCTCCGCTGCAGAGTGAAAGTTACATTCTAGTAACACTTATGTTTGACATCCTTGAATTTTGAATCTAAGATCGCTGTTCGTAAATTTGATGTTCAAATGTCCAAATGTTTGTAAATCTATCGGACCAAACTGCGTGGTCATCAGTCCGTAGCTTACAAACTACTTAAACCTAGGTAAACTAACCTAAGGACAACACACACACACATCCATGCCCCAGGGAGGACTCGAACCTTCGACGGCGAGCAACCGCGCGCCCCGCAGCGAGGCGCCTTAGGCAGCTCAGCTACTCCACCGCGGCAAATGTCATGTATACTATGGTTTAAGCACAGCCCAGTACTTCGAAAACGGGCTTAATAAGATTTCGATACTACTCACACGGTCTGACCAATAAATGTGGAACTACAGCGGCGAAAAGAAATAGCATATCTATGGAACACGAAAATGAATCTACCGGGTGATCAAAACGTCAGTAAAAATTAGAAAACTTAATAAATCACGGAATAATGTTGATAGAGAGGTAAAAATTGACACGCACATGCTTGGAATGGCATGAGGTTTTATTAGAACATAAGAAAAAGACACAAAAGTTCAAAAAATGTTCAACAGATGGCTCTTCATTTGATCAGAAAAGCAATAATTAGCATACCAAATCAAGACAAAGCAAAGATGATGTTCTTTAAAGGAAATGCTCAATATGTTCTCCATCATTCCTCAACAATACCTGTAGTCGAGAAATAATGTTGTGAACAGCACTGTAAAGCATGTTCGAAGTTATGGTGACGCATTGGCGTCGGATGTTGTCTTCCAGCATCCCTAGTAATGCCGGTCGATCACGGTACTCTTGCGACTTCAGCCAGTAATCGCAACGACTGACGTATGAGGACCTGGGAGGCCAAGCATGACGAAAGTGGCGGCTGACCACACGATCATCACCAAATGACGCGCGCATGAGTTCTTTCACGCGTCTATTAATACTTTCTTTTTCCTAATAAGCCTAAAACCCCATGTCATTCCAAGCATGTCTGTCAATTTTTACATATCTACATTATTCAGTGATTTATTAAGTTTTCAAATTTATACAGACTGTTTGATCACTCGATATAATAAACGATAACGACTAACATAGGCCGACAAAAGCGATAATTTGCTAGTGGGACACGCCAGATGATTTGCGAAAGGAGCTGCAGAGGTGTGCGAAGAAGAAGCTAACAATAGACAAAGAGACAAAGGCGGGCTTTGTAATGGGGAGAAGGCGTGATGTCAGCTAATGTGTGAGCACTACACATCACACAATGGCAGCGGTCCTTCCATTAGCTTCCGCCCGTTCGACTTCGGCCGAAGAACGTCAAAGTCGATGTTTGTTTACGTGCCTCTCAGTGTGCGGGAGAAAGTTAAACGAAATTCCGTTCATTACCAAGTTTCTACATTCATCGCAACACGACTTCTGCTTTAGTGAAGCTACTCATAGATGAACGAGAGGCATCCATCATGTGCTTTCGGACTTACGAAAATGTTTTGATACTGTCGACTTCGATATATTATTTGCATAAAAAATTAATATATTATGAATTTACTGGTTGAGCCAGCCGTGATGGAACCATTCTACATGATGTGCAAGATGTGTGATTTGGTGAAATATCCTCATACGTCAAGAAAACTGTAATAATTCCAATTCCAAAGTACGCAAGGGCAGACAGGTGAGAAAATTACATACCATTCTAAGAAGAATTATTTACAGAAGAAAAGAAAGCTGATACAAGCTGACCTCGGCGAAGATTAATTTAAATTAGGAGAAACGTGGAACACGCCGGGCAATACTGGCTTCACTACTTACCTTTGAAGATAGCTTTTGTATATTTGGAGAACGTTTTTCACAATATTCACTGGAACAGAAGGTTATTTACATCGTACACAGAAATCAGAGAGCAGAGACAGCATGAAATAGATGCTGTGGTTGCGAAGGGAGTGAGTTATAGACACTCCCCAATGTCATTCAATCTATACATCGAGCAAGCTGTGAAGAAAAGCAAGAAGACATTGGAGAAATAATTGAAGTCCAAGGAAAATTTGAAAATTTAAATGTTTATAAGTGTAAGGGACTTAAATACTGCAGTTATCAGTCCTTAGGTTTACATACTACTTACACTAACTTAAACTTGCTTATGCTAAGGACAACACACATGCTCATGACCGAGAAAGGACTCGAACGTCCGACGGCGAGCAACCGCGTACTGCGCTCTGAGACTCCACCACGTCATAGCCGAGGAAGATGAAATAAAATCTTTCCGGTTTGCCGACGACAATGTAGTTCTGTCAGAGACAGAAAAGGACTTGGAAGAACTGTTGCACAGAATGGACGGTGTGACGTTATTAATTAAAAGTTAGGAAGTATTTTACTAAGACGTTTGTGTATAGTGTAGCCTTGTACGAAAATGAAACGTGGACAGTAAGTATTTCAGACATGAAGCGGATAGCAGCTTTTCAAAAGTGGTGCTATAGACGAATTCTAAATATCAGCCGCGGTGGAGTAGCCGAGCGGTCTAAAGGGTCTCGCTGCGGAGCACGAGGGTGCTCGCCGTGGAGGTTCGAGTACTCCCTGGGGCATGGGTGTGTGTGTTGTCCTTAGGTTAGTTTACCTAGGTTTAAGTAGTTTGTACGCTACGGACTGATGACAACGCAGTTTGGTCCGATAGATTTACAAACATTTGAACATTTCTAAATATCAAATATGTAAATCGCTTAACTAATGAGGAGGTACTGAGCGAAATGGGGAAAAATTAATGTTTTGCACAGCTCTATTAAAAGAAGGTATTGATTAGTAAAACATTCTGAGACATCAAGGAATCGTCACTTTAGTGTTGCAGGGAAATGTGGGGTGGAGAGACCTCTGATATGCATGTTTAAATGGATGTGGACTGCCGCTGTTACGCAGAAATGAAGAGGCTTTTCTGGACAGAGTAGGGTGGAAACTTTTTCAAGACACATAGTTCTCTTTGTCCTCAGAGAAACACTTTGAAAAAGGCTTCAAAGACTTCAGGATGTTTCCATCCTCACACCGGTGATCCTCAGCAATTGGCCTTTACTGATTGCTCTTGTGGAGAAACATTTTACAATGCAGCAAACGGCACTGATTACGTATTTGTTTATATGTTCAGATGTGATAACAAAACTAATGGGGTTCCATTTAAAAAAACGTAGGTTTGTGTTAAAAAACATACTTCCGTGCATTTTTTTATGGTTTGTATTAACCAATTACACTAGCCCATCTCCTCACGTTCGGTCTGTGGAATCGGTTCGTCAGTATTCGATGTGGTTTAGAAAACGATTAAAATAATTAAAACATCTCGACATTCATGTTGAAGGTTGTGCTCGTACTGATGCAGCTGTTACAATTCTTACATAGCTAACGTCCGCATTCGTCATTTGCGACTAGGGCGCCCTCTTTAAAGTTTCATACAAAGTAAAAAATAACAGATTTATTTGTGGTATATTTATGGTATTAATAGTTATGTTTTATTACAATTTTAATAGGCACATTTACTTTAAAATGTTCTGCATGTGTATCATTTACCTTTTATATAGGATTGTTAGTAAAAATGTGTTTATGTCTTAAAACGTATTTACAGTAACTGTTTCAAAATACCTTTCGTAAACTGATGACCTGTTAATAATCTTGCCCCCATGAAACTTTAAAGAGGGCGCCTTAGTCGCAAATGACGAATGCTGACGCCAGCTAGATAAGAATTGTAAGAAATTTCTACTACTCAAATACAGTCATTGAGCACACATTCCATCATGAAATCAAGCCTGATAGTTCTATAGGTTGACTATGGTGAGATGGACACAGGCCAGCACGGACACACAGTATATCGGCTTGCGGCTACCAGCTGAGGGCGTTGGGGCAGTCGGCGGCGGCGCTTAGCTTGTGGACAGTTCTGCTCGTCAAATGTTTACCTCACAGTCCAACAGGTGGCGTAGCTGCTTCTTTCCTTTATGGATGTAGTACGAAAAATCCACAACACTGAATATCGTTACCATCCGATATAGAATAATAAAATTAATGAAATTAATAAGAAGCTAACTAACCTGCTAATAAAAAATAAAATGAAAAGTAAAGTAATATCTCAACTGTTCATCTTAAACGAAACTTTCCAAAATCAGTCCTTGTACGCTATTGGACTCCCTTTTTGGCGCGTTCTCTTCTTTGTGCGTTTCAAATAGGAATTCGTCGGTCACGGCCCAGCAGTGTGTCCAAGGTACCTGTAGATGTCTGCCAGGTGTGCTGACGATATATTGTGTAGTTACGAAAATAACATCCGACGTCACGTCCGAGAACCAAACTAGATGCTCATTTTATTTCCGTGTAAGTCTACACTCTGGACAAAGACAGCTAGAGAGTCCCTGGCAATGAAATTGATATTCTATATTGCACAATTGTATGTATTCGATACATAATCCATGTATAAATAATAATGGTCAATGCAATATTGCCGCGAGACCCAACGTTAACCGACTACCGGCGTGGCGCAAGGGATAGCGTCAGCGAATGCGATTGTGAAGGTCGCCGGTTCAATACCGTCCACCAACAAAAAATTGTTTCTTTATAATTAAAATTTCCAGAATTTTCTAGATGTATCTTATGTTCACTTGTAATTTCTACGTGTATCTTATGTTAACTATTCTTCTAATTTCTGGTACATTCTGTCTGTGCAGAAATAGCAGAGCACTGTGTCCGAGAGGCAGTCAGTGCTACGTGTATGTTTCAGTTCGCAATAAACCTGCTTTCAGTATAAGTGCTGTGTTCAGTTGATAATCCTGCCTTCGATTGTAAATCTGAAGATAATCAAGGTAAAGTTAATAGTATTCTTGTATAATAATCATAGACAAAAGAGGCAGTGGAAAAATCAATCACTTTTTAAGTGTTGCTTCACTAGAGTTGAACAAACAGTAGAAGCATTTTATTACTACTCAACGACTAAGCATTCTGTCACAAAGTAAACGTTGCGTGGGACCGGTGCCAGGAAATAAATAAACACAGAACACGTATTTCTGCTTTATTTAGAAAATTGCGTTTCTATGTTTTGTTACGTATTTCAGAAGTGAATTATGCCTTTAAAAAATTGAAGCAATAAAATATTATTGGCCTAATTAATATTTCGTACTTCTTCATTTTTTTAATCAATAAAATATTATTGGTTTAATAACAAGTGTAGCCCATTTTATAAAAATAGGCATTTTCAATTCCGGTTGTCTTGCGGTAAGATCTCGCTGTTAAAAGAGAATACTGTAGAACCTTGCCGCTGCACGTTGCGGTTAAGCGGCACTGGAGATTAATGGCCTCGTTCTAGGAACACGAAGAATCCCAGTCTGGGACGAGGATTAAATCCCGCCTCGAAAAGAACTCCCGGTCGCTAAGTAGCCGCAAACTCCAGGGCGGGCACCACTTGCAGCCAAGTGGCAAGTTGCGCGCAGGGGTGCCAACCCGCATTCTAACGCAGCTGCCTGGCTGACCCACGTAAAGCACTAAAAGCGAGGTTACGTGCACTTAATACCTGCACCAGACTTCTGCTAATGGATTTTCAACAAAGCATCAAACTCAATTAATTAGTATTCTGAGAATGTGATTATCACTGCATCCGGGAGAAATTTCCCAAAGATGCAGAGAAAAAGAGGGTAACGAACAATTAATAATAATGCATGTAATTGAACGATCTTCTTCCTCTAGACAACTTTCTTACTAAAGACAATCGTAGAAACAGACTCTAATAGAGTACTGGGATACTGTAAATGCGGCATAAAACCTCGTAGTGGGCAGGCGACCAAGATCAAATGAATCTGTAGTGCTGCAGAGAAGTTGCATAGGTCGCAAAAATTATAGGTCACACTTCAGGCACATCGTGACTTTAATATGATGTGTTTCGGAAATTTCCATCATCAGATATTCATCTGCGTTGTGAGCAACAACCACACGTAGACAGATGTCGGTACATAGATAGTGAAAAAGGTGCTCATTGTACAGACATAATATGAGGTCTACCTGAAATCATCTTGTGCCTGAAGTGTGACCTGTAATTTTTGTGACTTATCCAACTTTTCTGCAGCGCTACCGATTAATTAAAAAAACTGGGCATTCATCCTTTTCTATTCTAATATGTTCATTTACGATTAGATCAACTTTTTCTCTTCCGGAGATCTTCAAGTCTGGTTTATATATATATATATATATATATATATATATATATATATATATATATATATATGGCCACTCTTTTCCTCTGCCTCTCTTCACATAAAATCGACTATGTCTAATAGAACTGTATTTGTTTATATTTTCTTGATACAGCCGCTGTATTTTAACCTTTTCTTAAACTTTGAAAACATCTTTGGAACGAAAACTAATTTTATTTGAACAGATCTGTTTTCAAAATGACAGAAGACAAATAATACTTCCATTTTTGTGGATATCTTCAAATAAAGAACTAATAACTCAATGAAAAATTTATTTCCGACAACATATTTAATATTTGGGTTTTATATATATCATCATCATCATCACTTCGTCAGTAGATGAGACACTCATCGAAATATCGCTGAATTTGAGCGCAGCTACCCGAAGAGAAATCCGAGAAGATATCACCATCGCCGCTGCGGAGTGTCCGAGCGCATTGAGGCGCTATGCTGCGTTACGCAAGTCCTTTCCCCGTCGGGGGGGGGGGGGGGGAGGGGGTTTGAATCCCCCCACGGACATGGTTGTTTGTGCTGTTTTTAGTATAAGTTAGGTCATAATCAGTTTGTAAGTTTAGGCACTCGTGACCCAGCAGTTAAGTCCCACAAGCTTTACAAACATTTGAACATTTTGATATCACCATCATAAGTTATGTTTCAAGAGCGGTAGAGTGACCGGGCGTTCTAAGATGCCTTGCTGTGGAGCGCACGGTTGCTCGCCGTCGGAGATTGGAGTCCTCCCTCGGACTTAAGTGTTTGTGTTGACCTCGACGTAAGTTACTTTAAGTTAGTTTAAATAGTTTGTAAGCTTAGGTACTGATGACAAAGTAGTTAAGTTGCTTAGATTTACAAACATTTATTTGAATATTTATGTTCCAACTACTTTCAGTTCCTTACCTTTATTTTCATTGCTATCACTGATATGGTAGGGGAGGTGAGGAAGTGGTAAGGTACTGCGCCTAAATAAACTGTTATAAAATATAGCCAATTTATTACAGCAGTTATTTGCATAAAACAAAACTTAGAGGCCTCCTTTGGTTACTAAACACATATCTCGTGACACAGAATTTTCACCGACAATCAAATATAAACAGAGAATGTACCTTAACTACCAGCAACCTTTAACAAAATGAAATCAGTGAATTAATAACAGTATACTTAGCCTTGCTCAGACGGTACTTGAAAGCAAACAAATCCGTCAGGTTTTGTCTGAAGGCATTACGTAATTACATAGTATGAAGGTATTACTCATTTTGAGAGGTTGGCTTTAATTGAGTCATCATCACAGGAGGTACATTTTACGTCCTCCCGACGCACTGCCATCCAACAGTAAGACATTGCCCCTCTTCTGGGCCTTAAATGTTTTGCCACTTATATTTAGTTACAAGTCACAAGGAACCAACTTGGGTGAAACACCTGAAACAAATGTTCAAATATTTGTAGAACTTATGGGACTTAACTACGGTGTCATCAGTCCCTAAGCTTACAAACGACTTATAAACTACCTAAGACTAAGGACGGCACAAATATCCATGCCCGAGGGGGGATTCGAACCCCCGACCTTAGTGGCCGTGCAGACCGTGACTGAAGCGCCTCAGTCCCCTCGGCCACCGCGGCCGGCCACCTGAAACAGAGGAACAGTTACCACACATATACAGAAAACATAAGGTTAGCCACCTATAGGCCAAACACCATGTAAATGTCAAATTGAAACAGTCGCAGCAAAATGTGACATGACATGTTAGCAGCGCAAGTCTCTCAGCGGGACGGCTGTACACAGGCATCAAACCATTTCCGTCCGTAGGGAGCACAGACAGCACAATAACAAGTGACACAATCCTTGTACATTACGAAGTTTCGGAACAGTTTGGCCACAATTGGTTGACCTTTCCTCACGTTGGCTCCTCCAGTTAAGGTTTATCCACAACACCAGCTGTCCCTGAGAGCTGACTAGACTTTTCAGATCATTTCCGCGTCGAGCACACACACATGCCCTCGTGTATAACTCCGACCATGATCGTTCCTTTTGGACACTTCACTCACTCCGGAGCCACCGTCCAAAACGTTCCTGTTCACCTGCTCCGACCTTTTTGCCTCAGGAAAAACAGCGCGCCGCCACTTACGCCCTCTGGCCTTTAGGTCGAATTCGCTCTCGATACCACCAGCGATACCAGTCAGGTCAGACACGTAACTACAAGAAGGCCCCGGCACGGCACAATCATAGTACAAAAACGTGCATAGTAATAACTGCAGTAGTATGGCACAGTATGAAAATGAAATTGATTCTTTTTTTTTTTTTTTCAAAGAAAAAAATTACACTAAAGTCACCGCGATTTGCAATGTCAAGAATAAACTCATGGGCTAGTGACATTCACAGATACAGATGGCAATAGTGTCGCGTACATAAGTTATAAATGGACGGCGCGTCGGCAGAACTGTCATCTGTACTTCGGTCATTCACGTGAAAAGATTTCCGATGTGATTTGTAGCCTCACGGCGGTAATTAAAAGAGGTCGATCGATGAGTGAAATTTGGAGCTAGACGAATGGCACATACAATTTTGGAAACCGTTACAGTATTCAATATTCCGAGATCCACAGTGTCAACAGAGTGCTGGGGATATGGTATTTCAGGCATTACCTCTCACCACGAACCACGCAGTGACTGACGGTGGGTATATAAAGATCGTGAACAGAGGCGTCACCGTAATGTCAATAATAAGAGAGACTAGTCAAATTACCGCAGAAATCAGTATGGAATGTACGGCGAACGCATTATGACTGCTGTTCAATTTCGCGTTAATATACAGGTTGAGTCACCTAACAGTACCACTGGATATATTTCCTAAACCACACCAAATATTGACTAACCGATTCCACAGACCGAACGTGAGGAGAGGGGCAAGTGTAATTGGTTAATACAAACCATAAAAAATGCACGGAAGTATGTTTCTTAACACAAACCTACTTTTTTTTTTCTTTTTTTTTTTTTAACTGAACCCCGTTAGTTTTGTTAGCACATCTGAACATATAGACAAACACGTAATCAGTGCCGTTTGTTGCATTGTAAAATGTTAATTACATCCGGAGATATTGTAACCTAAAGTTGACGCTTGAAACCTCCGACATTCAGTAGAATGTTGTAACAAACACAGGCCACGGTCGGCGAGCAGCATCTGCAGGGACATGTTTACGCTGACGACCGTGTTTACGAGTGTGACTGTAGTGCACTGTTGTGGTTTGGTCTAGCTGTCGCAGTGTCCGCATATAGCGCTTGCTGCTATTGTTAATCTGCATTCGTCTTTGCACAGAGACTAACTGTACAACACTGTGTTACCAGACGTCTGTGATAGTGTAGTGTTGCAGGAACTGTGACCATGGTGTATTCGAACTCTGAAAAGGCGGAGATGATACTCATCTATGGCGAGTGTCGACAAAATGCAGCTGAAGCCTGCAGGGTGTATGCAGAACGGTACCTGGACAGAGAGTATCCAACGTGCTGCACATTTCAAAACATCTACCGCCAATTGTATGCAACAGGTCGTAGCACGCAAACGGGTCCATAACAGGCCCATCACATGAGAAGCGGGTGCAGTTGGTGCGTTAGCTCCTGTTGCCATGAACCCACACAGGAGTACACGGGACATTGTGAGAGCCGGTGGACTGAGTCAAAGTAGTGCGCATACTGCATCGTCACCGCTTTCACCCGTTTCATGTGTCGCTACATCAGCAATTACATGGTGATGACTTTAATCATTGAGTGCAATTCTGTCATTGGGCATTAACAGTTCTACCTGTTACCGATGAAGCGGGTTTCACAAACCACAGGTCAGTGAATCTACGTAACATGTATTACTGGTCCGTGGACAATCCTCGCTGGCTCCGACAGGTAGAGCGATAGCGGCCGTGGACTGTAAATGTATTCTGCGGAATCATTGGCGACCACCTCATTGGTCCTCACTTCATTGCAGGGGCCCAAACAGCTGCAACATACATCGCGTTTCTACAGAATGATCTGCCAACATTGCTCGAAAATGTCCCACTGGAAACGTGTCGACGTATGTGGTATCAGCATGATGGTGCACCTGCACATTCCAAAATTAACACTAGGCTGACCCTTGACAGGATGTTCGACGGGCGTTTCATAGGACGTGGAGGACGCATAAATTGGCCAGGCCATTCTCCTGATCTTACACCTCTGGACTTATTTCTGTGGGGTACGTTAAAGAATAATGTGTACCGTGATGTGCCTACAACCCCAGAGGATATGAAACAACGTATTGTGGCAGCCAGCGGCGACATTACACCAGATCTACTGCGACGTGTACGACAT
Organism: Locusta migratoria; assembly: GCA_026315105.1. Taxonomy (NCBI): domain Eukaryota; kingdom Metazoa; phylum Arthropoda; class Insecta; order Orthoptera; family Acrididae; genus Locusta; species Locusta migratoria. The sequence continues at coordinate 150,986,515 of CM048746.1, read as the reverse complement.
TCATTACGCTATAGACTGCAATTGTGTGCAGCAAATAATGGCCACCACTTTGAACATCTATTGGCCTGACATGTCGGGACACACTCTATTCCACTCCGTAATTAAAAACGGAAATCACGTGTATACGTGTGTGGTAATGTACATGTGCGTCAGTGAAAAAGACCAATAAAGGTGTTAGCATGTGGACGTAATGTGCTGTTCTAGTCTCTTCTGTACCTAAGGTACATCACCGTTCCCTTTGGATTCTTACTTAATTCGGTGATCTCCGATACAAACGATCGAACAGCGGAGGAGTGGTACTCAAGTGTCAGCTTTATGTTACAATATCTCCGGATGTAATTAACATTTTACACTGCAACAAACGGCACCGATTACGTATTTGTTTATATGTTCAGATGTGCTAACAAAACTAACTGGGTTCCATTTAAAAACGTAGGTTTGTGTTAAAAAAACATAATTCCGTGCATTTTTTTTATGGTTTGTATTAACCAGTTACACTAGCCCCTCTCCTCAAGTTCGGTCTGTGGAATCAGTTCGTCAGTATTTGATGTGGTTTACGAAATATATCCAGCGGTAATGTTAGGTGACTCACCCTGTATATTAGCTTGTTAAATTTAAACATTTGTATGGAGGTGGTCAAAGCACTTAATTCTGTGATATTCAAATGTATAATATTTCGGAAGGGAAATTGCATTTTAAAGATGAAGCGTTAGGATGCCTGGAAGGATACAAATTTGGAAGCAGGTAGAGCACGCTTTCGAATGCTTGGGAAGGAACTCTTAATTTGGACGCGGTGGTGAAAGGTTGTGACCTTGCGATCTGATGCCGCGTTACGAACTTGTGATTTGAAGAGATAGAGCTGTGTTCACTTAGAAAATGTACGGGCCTGAGACTGCAGAACTTAGTCTCTGGCGAAAAGTGGTAAACTATGCGCGGTAGTAGGGCTGTGAAACTGTGATAATTCAGCAATCGTGTACACGTGTGATGACAGACTGCGTTTTATGACAAATACTGCAATCGCGGGTTAATGTGGAATTGCAATGTTCGATGGACTTCACTAATTTACGAGTGATATTTTGAAACTTTTACTCTCGAGTGCGTGTTATAGTGCCTCTCATGAACAATAATTGGGGAAATATTCAGTTATTTACCGATGTATAAAGTAGGACCACCTCCGCATTTATATGTCCAGAAACAGAAATAAAGTCTATTTATAAAGAATTACTTCGTGAGTGACTCACTTCTTTATCTTAGAATCCATTTTGTTGATTATTCAGAGGTTTAATTTATGTTTGTTTAGATATATTTTCACGTCATCATATGCAGATTGATAGACTGGCTAAACTACAGATTAATCATTGATCTTGTTTAAACATATTGGGTATCTGTTTAGAGCATAGAAGCTGACATACATAACTCACCCCAATGAACAGAGACAACGAGCCATAAAATTTTTACTGCCTCGAGTTATTTATTGCCCAATTCTTATTGGTGAGTACCGATAGGAAGGTCGCAAACAGAAACACCCACGTTCGAGGGAGGACGAACCTCTGACGGCGAGCAACCGCGTACTCAGAAGCAAGGCGCCTTAGAGCGCTCGTTGACTCCACCGCGGCCTTTTCTTGCAAAGCTGGAATTGCATTTTGTAGGTTTGTGTTAAGAAACATACTTCCGTGCATTTTTTATGGTTTGTATTAACCAATTACACTTGCCCCTCTCCTCACGTTCGGTCTGTGGAATCGGTTAGTCAATATTTGGTGTGGTTTAGGAAATATATCCAGTGGTACTGTTAGGTGACTCAACCTGTATATTAACGCGAAATTGAACAGCAGTCATAATGCGTTCGCCGTACATTCCATACTGATTTCTGCGGTAATTTGACTAGTCTCTCTTATTATTGACATTACGGTGACGCCTCTGTTCACGATCTTTATATACCCACCGTCAGTCACTGCGTGGTTCGTGGTGAGAGGTAATGCCTGAAATACCATATCCCCAGCACTCTGTTGACACTGTGGATCTCGGAATATTGAATACTGTAACGGTTTCCAAAATTGTATGTGCCATTCGTCTAGCTCCAAATTTCACTCATCGATCGACCTCTTTTAATTACCGCCGTGAGGCTACAAATCACATCGGAAATCTTTTCACGTGAATGACCGAAGTACAGATGACAGTTCTGCCGACGCGCCGTCCATTTATAACTTATGTACGCGACACTATTGCCATCTGTATCTGTGAATGTCACTAGCCCATGAGTTTATTCTTGACATTGCAAATCGCGGTGACTTTAGTGTAATTTTTTTCTTTGAAAAAAAAAAAAAAAAGAATCAATTTCATTTTCATACTGTGCCATACTACTGCAGTTATTACTATGCACGTTTTTGTACTATGATTGTGCCGTGCCGGGGCCTTCTTGTAGTTACGTGTCTGACCTGACTGGTATCGCTGGTGGTATCGAGAGCGAATTCGACCTAAAGGCCAGAGGGCGTAAGTGGCGGCGCGCTGTTTTTCCTGAGGCAAAAAGGTCGGAGCAGGTGAACAGGAACGTTTTGGACGGTGGCTCCGGAGTGAGTGAAGTGTCCAAAAGGAACGATCATGGTCGGAGTTATACACGAGGGCATGTGTGTGTGCTCGACGCGGAAATGATCTGAAAAGTCTAGTCAGCTCTCAGGGACAGCTGGTGTTGTGGATAAACCTTAACTGGAGGAGCCAACGTGAGGAAAGGTCAACCAATTGTGGCCAAACTGTTCCGAAACTTCGTAATGTACAAGGATTGTGTCACTTGTTATTGTGCTGTCTGTGCTCCCTACGGACGGAAATGGTTTGATGCCTGTGTACAGCCGTCCCGCTGAGAGACTTGCGCTGCTAACATGTCATGTCACATTTTGCTGCGACTGTTTCAATTTGACATTTACATGGTGTTTGGCCTATAGGTGGCTAACCTTATGTTTTCTGTATATGTGTGGTAACTGTTCCTCTGTTTCAGGTGGCCGGCCGCGGTGGCCGAGGGGACTGAGGCGCTTCAGTCACGGTCTGCACGGCCACTAAGGTCGGGGGTTCGAATCCCCCCTCGGGCATGGATATTTGTGCCGTCCTTAGTCTTAGGTAGTTTATAAGTCGTTTGTAAGCTTAGGGACTGATGACACCGTAGTTAAGTCCCATAAGTTCTACAAATATTTGAACATTTGTTTCAGGTGTTTCACCCAAGTTGGTTCCTTGTGACTTGTAACTAAATATAAGTGGCAAAACATTTAAGGCCCAGAAGAGGGGCAATGTCTTACTGTTGGATGGCAGTGCGTCGGGAGGACGTAAAATGTACCTCCTGTGATGATGACTCAATTAAAGCCAACCTCTCAAAATGAGTAATACCTTCATACTATGTAATTACGTAATGCCTTCAGACAAAACCTGACGGATTTGTTTGCTTTCAAGTACCGTCTGAGCAAGGCTAAGTATACTGTTATTAATTCACTGATTTCATTTTGTTAAAGGTTGCTGGTAGTTAAGGTACATTCTCTGTTTATATTTGATTGTCGGTGAAAATTCTGTGTCACGAGATTTTTACAACGTGCCGCTGAACACCGAACAGTCCTGCCCGGTGCCGTCTCCTCCAGCAAAACAGACCCATAATGAAGAAGATTGTGAAAACACTCATAATTAAGGAGCTTGTGAAACCACACCAGACATAATCTGAATGCAGTGGATGTTTATTTCCTGACCACATGTTATCCATTTCTAAAAAACAACTAAGGGCCAAGCCACGTCATCGTAGCCTATAATGGGGCTACATTTCGTGCACATTATGAATCTTCTACGGTTACCACTGTAAAATGCGCCGCAAAATCTTTAGAACTGTTGGCCAGGGGAGAGACAATTTCAGTGCCACAGCCGGAGCACTGGCTGCAGAATTTGAGGCTACATATACATCAACTACATGTTTCTTCAAATTTAGCCAGTTTATTGACGTGAGGCCTCTTTGCAGATATCGCGATATCCCGAAATGCAGCGCTGCAGTCGCTACCTCTCTGATAAGAACTAAGTCTTTCTTCCCGATAACTGCAGTTCGTACGAAAAATTTTGATCTTCTTTACATCAACAGCCTCTTCACAAACAACTGACTGACTGACTGACTGACTGACTGACTCTAATTCCCGCGCATTACATGTATTTATTACATTATTAACATTGATAAGTGATGCATAATTATTACAATGATAATTTATGAATCGGTTCTTTCATAAACAACAAATTAGTGAAATTTGTATTTTTTTATACAATGTCAATGTATTAGTACAACAAATAACTGATTAAATAGTTTTAATATTTTATAAATGAAGTGAATCCTATTGTTTGGTTGAAGTTAAATAATCTGCTTTACAATGAACTACAATGTCTGACAATTAGCCATAATGACAATTAGATGTAACAACAACATTAAATTACAATTTTTACTGGAATTTGGTCAAGCCAAAAATATTATGAAAATTAATCTAATCTTAATAAAGGAAATGAAAGGAAATAAATGCTGCAAAATAAATACTACGAAATTACTGGGGTTTAATAATCGGAACAATGGTTATAGAGCATTACGAATTAATGGGGTCTGATAATGGGAAAATATGGTAATGGTAATTGAGAATTTATAGAAATTTAATAATGGGCATAAAAGCTGTAATTACTATGAAATTAATGGATTTTATTAATGGGAATAAAATGAGGTAAATACTTAGTGTCATAACCAATGTAGTTGTTATAATGTAGAAATGAATACGGGTGATATCACAAACTTTACTACAGGCTAGAAAGGTATCCGGAGCTTCAGTATATAGCGAATGGTATGCTAAACTACACTATAAGGAAAGAAGGGTATCCTGGGTTTCAGTAAAGAGAAGTATCGTATACAACATTAGATGGAGGCTCATGTTGTTACATTACAGCATCTAGGTGTTAAAATTTTAACTGCATTAACAAACTCACACTGTTGTGGGTGTATGTTAATAGCATTTATCCATATTTTATCATATTATCTATGTTCAAATGTTTAAAAATCTTATGGGACTTAACTACGAGGTCATCAGTCCCTAAACTTACAAACTACTTATGAACTACCTCATACTAAAGACGGAACAAATATCCATGTCCGAGGGGAGATTCGAACCCCCGACCGTAGTGGCCGTGCAGACCGTGACTGAAGCGCCTCAGTCTCCTGGGCCACCGCGGCCGGCTGCAGTACATATGCAGGACCTCGCAAATATGAAGCGAACAACCTTAATATTTGAAGTGTACCTAAATGAACACTGTATTTTTCTTTCAAGTTTCGAATTTCTACTATCAGGTCACCTGCTTTCATTATACATATAATAACAATAAGAGTTACTTAATGTTGTCTGAGTAAAATTGCAGTAGCAGGCAAAACAAGAAAGACGCATTCATTGTATAGGTAACTCTTCCCCTAGATCTACGAATGCCACTCTTTAGTCATAAAGTAAAAATAAATCTTCATGTTTCGTTAAAGTGTGACTGTAACTGACTTCGTAAACGATGTACGAAACAGGAACACGAGGCGCAACTCTGCATAGCGAGCAACCATAGCCTCGAGTGGGGCGCGTCGTAGCCCGTGCCGACGAACGCAAAATATACGGGGTGTTTCACTAAGTGTGTTTGCCTCTGTAACTTATAAAATAATAGGTGACGGGAAATTTTAATGCGGTAGGTCAACACAAGAAATGTTACACTTTCTGCGGAGCTATGAACATAGTTTATTGTATCATTTTCCAAAGAGTTACACCACAAAGATATAATTTTTTAAATGGAACAATAGTTTTTTCTATCGTGCATTGGATTCGTTGAAACCAGCTGTGTCCAAATCAATTTAAACTACATTCCTATCACTGTTAGTTTGTGAGCTACAACCCTTCAAAGTTTAGGGGGCGGAGGCTACGACAGCGTTGCTGACTGGCTGGTGGTCATGAGACAGTGGGCCGTGCCCCAGGGGATAGCCACTCGGCCAGTCAGCAACGCTGTCGTAGCCTCCGCCCCCTAAACTTTGAAGGGTTGTAGCTCCCAAACTAACAGTGATAGGATTGTAGTTTGAATTGGTTTGGACGCAGCTGGTTTAAACGAATTCAATATACGACTCTTTTGAAAATGATACAATAAACTATGTTCATAGCTCCGCAGAAAGTGTAACATTTCTTGTGTTGACGTACCGCATTAAAATTTCCCGTCACCTATTATTTTATAAGTTTCAGAGGCAAACACACTTAGTGAAACGCCGTATATATCGTGTTCTTACTTGGGACTGCAAAGAGATATCGCTTTTCTTTCAGCGTTAAAAGAATTTCGAAACGTTGGCTACATTTCATACACAGCTCTATATGACCTAAAATGCACCAAATGTAAACTATCGAGTGACTATATTTTACAAAAAAATGTTCAAATGTTTGTACAACTTATAGGACTTAACTACGGGGTCATCAGACCCTAAGCTTACAAACTACTTATGAACTAGCTAAGACTAAAGACGGCACAAATATTCATGCCCGAGGGGGGTTCGAACCCCCGACCGTAGTAGCCGTGCTGACCGTGACTGGAGCGCCTCAGTCACCTCGGCCACCGCGGCTGGCTATATTTTACACTACAAACTTTTCGAAAGACGCACGATGTTGTACTTATTTGAGAAGTATCATAGTAACTATGAGCAACAACGGTAAGAGAGCCAGTTAATTAGCACGCTGAGACTCATGGCTATATTGCGTGAAAGAATCAATTTTTTTCATCGAATAGTTTCTTCAGAATCGATTGGGAAAAATTGGATAGCGCAAAACAGATGCACATCCCAAAATCGTGGATTTAATTTTTTACCGAAAACGCGTTTATATGAAAAAGGAGCTATACAGTCGGATGTACCTTTACTTGCTACACATAAAACAATTTTTTTAAGGCAGAGTAGAGAACTCGACATTTTGGCCCCCGTAGCTCACTGCTAATGCCCGGAGCAGCGAAACTGTGTTCTGAGACAACTCGGCATCCGCCGCAGCGGTGGGCGGGCGTACGCCGCACTCAGTGTGTCCGCCTCCATCCGGCAGCGAGCGTTTCAACGACGCGGCCGGCCCGCAACGGCTCAAGGTCGCTGCCCTCACCGCTTGCCCGCGTTCTTTGTGGCCAGGCATTAATTGACCGCCCCGACCACGACCGCTAGTGCCCCACACCACAGAGTAACATATACAGAGGAGAAGACCCCCTAAACCACTGTCCTACGCTCTCCTCTTAGTTCCGTAAGATGCTAGCAGATGTCAGGTGGTTCCTTGGCTTAGGGTGCCTCTCGCACGTCAGAGGGTAGCGTGGAGTGGAAGCTGAGGGGAGAGCTCTTGCCGCCTGCCACGAGGCCACGGCTGTGTCCGGCATGCCGGCGTTTGAGGGGAGGTGGTGGTGGGAACAGCCGCTACCTGCCGCCTGTTCTGGCCAATTTAAAGGGCTTCTTCTGACCGCAGCGCCATCATGGGACATGTTACGGAACTGCTGGAAACCCTCCCTTCCCGCACCCCTGAGTGTAGGACCAGGCCACAGACAAATATATACAGATGGGAAACCTCCGTAAGGGCCCAGTCGTAAGCTCAGGGAGGGAGGGAGCAGTTCCATAAGATGTCCCATGATGGTGCTGCGGTCAGAAGCAGCCCTTTAAACTGGCCAGATCAGGCGGCAGGTAGCGTCTGCCCTCACCACCACCTCCCCTCAAACGCCAGCAAGCCGGACACAGCCGTGGCCTCGTGGCAGGCGGCACGAGCTCTCCCTCAGCCTCCCCTCCACGCTACCCTCAGAAACGCCTCTAGTGTGGTCTACCCGTACTAAGCCAGACACCTGCTAGCATCTTATGGAACTACCAGAGGAGCGTAGGACAGTGGTTTAGAGAGGGCTGCTTTTCTGTATATGTTACTCTGTGACCGGGCCCATATGGAGGTTTCCCATCTGTGTATATTTGTCTGTGCCCACACGCCGCTGCGCACAGTGCGCGGGGCAGGGGCGCGGCAAAGGCCACCCGCGCCCGTGGTGCGGTGTTTGGCCATACCTGCCTTAGACAGAGACTGTTGGACAGTTGTCTTATGCATCCTCATACTGGCCCTGTGCCCGGTTGTACTAGATTCAATCCCACACCTGCCATAGTGCACATTAGTGACACGCTAACCAGCCAGAATGTTGGTGCATGTTATCCTCCAATAAGTTCGGAATCTGTCACATTCTGACACGACAATGCACACCGCCACGTGGTACGCAGTATTCAAGACATCTTTGTCGCCCATCAGACTGCATTTCCACCTTGGGCCTCCCTGTTTTCCAGAGCCGTCTATTATTGGAAATGTCTGCTGGTTGATTGCCGAACAACTGACCCTGGATACAACACCTGCTGCTACATCAGATCAACTTTGGCAATATGTGAAAGCAGTATTACATTATATTAGTTGTTCGTTTCGTAGATCCATGTTCAAGAGACCCTCGTGAATGTGGAATACGTAATTTTTTTTACATATAAGCTTATAGTAGTACTAATAGTATGAATAAAAATACATTCATCATTCAGTTCAAAAATTATTCATTGGAGTAGAACGAGTTAGCCACTAGGATGTCTTTTAGGCTACTCTTAAACTGATCTTTATTTGTAGCTAGTTTTTTATGCTTTATGGTAAATTATTGAAGATATGGGTTCCTGAGTAGTGGACTCAGTAAATGCTTTTAAGTCCTCGTGCAGATCGCTTTCTTATGTATAAACTGAGCTGTGTGTTGGGAAAATGGATATATTATTTATGTCAAATTTAACTATAAATATACCGAGAGGCAGTAATTAGTATACTCAGTTCTTTGAAGAGGCTTCTAGAGGATTTCCGTGATTTACTCCACAAATAATGTTTTACAAGTTTTTGGACTCTGAAACCTTTTTCTTCACTTGAAGAGTTACCCCAAATTATTATATGACATTCTCGAATGAAAGTAAGCAAATATGCAAGCTTTTCTACTTGCATGTCTTCAAAGTCTGATAACACTCGTATTGCAAATACAGATTTGTTAAGTCGTTTCTGCATTTCTGTAGTGTGCTCCTCCCAAGTGAATTTATTAACAATCTGTAATCCCAGGAATTTAAAACTGTCAACCTCTTCTATCTGCTCTTCTATCGACTGCTGTACAGACCAACCTATCTAGAAACGGTTCGATTCAGTGCTGAGGTAAGTAGCAGCAGTTAGAGCAAATAATACGCTCCCTCAATTCACATTGGACTTTATTTTCAAACATGTACTTGAGGAAATTATCAAGAATATGACTCACATTGTGGTAAAAAAGGAAATTGTAACAAGCCTCCTTAATACGCGAATGTGGCCAAAGCAGAAATTACTAATTTCCTAGGAAGAAAACTTTAAATTGCATGTTTCTATGTCCTCAAACAACATCATTTTAAGTTAGGTACTAGTCTGTGAAACGTTCTGTAAATTATATTAAGTTCTTCTCAGTAGACGATTTCTATGAAGTGGAGAAGCAGTCACAAGTGATACTCAAATTAATTTTCGAGGAAACTTTCGCAAAATTCGTGTTGTCGTCATATAGCTGCGACTATACGAGCCCTAGAGCCTCTTTACATCAAGTTATTAGTTTCTCTGTCGCACAAACTGGAGTTTAATGAAAGCAGGCTTTTACCATATTATTCTTAATATTCGGTAATTGAGTGAGTGTTGCAGCACACCACACGAATGTTCCGTTGTTTTAAATTAACTCTTCTCTCTTGGAGAAGGAAAGAAAGGAAAGGAAATTATACTTTCAGCATCTATGAAGGAAGAATTATTTAGAGAGAGGGAAGAAGATCTTGGTAAAAGGCTATTTTAGGTTGACAAATTTGAGCCGTTTTATATTTTAAGAAATTGAAGAAAGACTATTAGCAAAGTACAAATTTTGAATTTATAAAAAAAGAGATCTATTTTTCTTAAATGACTTAACCTTAACATTTTCAAGTCATCTAAAGGTACTCCTATGCCAGCTGCGTTTAAGAGAAAGGTACTTCAAGAGTTGTTGAGTAACCTGTGAAAGAGGAGGATCGAGGAAAAACTACAGTCATGAACTGTACTCTAATTCATTTATTAAGATAATTAAATGAGTCAGATTTAGATGGGCACGTATAAGTGATACATAACCGACGCTAGATGGAAATCCAAGGAGCAACGGGGACGGGGTTAACAGAAAACCTAATGGCTAAATTGAGTCACTGAAGATATGTAGAAAAAGAGATATGTAAGATGGATCGTCATATCTTGCGGGGAACTCTTTGAGAGGCTATATATATATATATATATATATATATATATATATATATATATATATATATATATATATATATATATATGATGGTGGTCATGAGACGGCCGTGCCCCAGGGGCTAGCCACCCGGCCAGTCAGCTACGCTATGGCAGCCTCCGCCCCCAAAACTTTGAACGGTTGTACTTGCCAAACTAAACGTGATAAAAAAAAGTCATGCAAAATTCATTGTACAAAGCTGGTGTCAAAAATTCCATTACATGGTAGAAACAACCCTTGTTCCATTTGAAATATTGTATGTTTGCATAAAAATACTCTTTATAGGTATTTTTACAATCTGTTTATTGGCTAACAATACGCGTCCTTGACTACCAATCCATTCTGTGAAAACCGCACATCAATCACAGTGATTCACCCTATATATATATATGACGATCGCAAAGTCATTATAAATTTGAAAACTTAATAAATCACGGAATAATGTAGGTAGAGAGTTAAAAATTGACACACATGCTTGAAATGACATGGGGTTTTATTAGGGAAACAAAAGACACAAAAGTTCCAAAAATGTCCGACAGATGGCGCTTCATCTGGTCAGAAAAAGCAATAATTAGCATAACAAATTAAGACAAAGCAAAGATGATGTTCTTTACAGGAAATGCTCAATATGTTCACGATCATTCCTCAGCAATCGCTGTAGTCGAGGAATAATGTTGTGAACAGTACTGTAAAGCATGTTCGGAGTTATGGTGAGGCATTGGCGTCGGATGTTGTCTTTCAGCATCTCTAGAGATGTCGGTCGATCACGATACACTTGCGACTTCAGGTAACCGCAAAGCCAATAATCGCACGGACTGAGGTCTGGGGACCTGGGAGGCCAAGCATGACGAAAGTGGCGGCTGAGCACACGATCATCACCAAACGACGCGCGCAAAAGATCTTTCACGCGTCTAGCAATATGGGGTGGAGCGCCATCCTGCATAAAAATCGTACGTTCCAGCAGGTGTTTATCAGCCAGGCTGGGGATGATGCGATTCTGTAACATATTGGCGTACCTCTCACTCGTCACGGTAGCAGTTATAAAACCAGAAACTGTCGGACTCTTTTTTTAATATTTTTAACTTTATTTTATTCCTTAAAACCCCATGTCATTCCAAGTATGTGTGTCAATTTTTACCTCTCTATCTACATTATTCCGTGATTTATTAAGTTTTCAAATTTATACTGACTTTTTGATCACCCGGTATATATATTAACAAGTGTAAGTGATAAAAGACACCCTTTTCTGACTCATTACGTTATTCAAATGTTCAGATGTTTGTAGAGCTTATGGGACTTAACTACGGGGTCATCAGTCCCTAAACTTACAAACTACTTATGAACTACCTAAGACTAAGGACGGCATGCCCGAGGGGGGATTCGAACCCCCGACCGTAGTGGCCGAGCGGGCTGTGACTGACGCGCCGCAGAACGCTCGGCCACCGCGGCCGGCCATTACGTTATTCTTCTCATTTATGTACTAATGACTGAGTCGATGGGTGCCTTGAGAATATTATCAGAAAACTCTCTGAACTGATCTTATTAACTGCTGGGGAATGTCATAATCTCTTGAAATTTTAAATAATTTTATCGCACCACCATGTCGAAGGTCTTTTCCTAATCGCCAAAAGTTTATTTAATTGGAAAATTTTCTGTGCTTTTCTACTATTTGATTTATGGAAAAATGCAGTCTATACATCATCTTTCCAGTCACACCAAACTGGTCTTCTCTTAGAAAAGTATTAAAGCATTTAATCTATCTTGGCCTGTATCTCAGTAGATTTACGTCGCTACAGTTAATGCAGTCATTGCGCTCTCCTTGTTTAAATATAGGAAATATTGAGGTCTGTCAGCCCTTTGGTTCACAACGTAAGAATACGAAATCAGACGTTACGTACCCTTGTTCCTCGAATTTAGATCGTTACCGTGGAATGGGACGTAATTATGAGTCCCTCGCTTTATCGCTAAAAGGTCAGAGTCGTATACGTTTGGCCGGACACGACTGTAGGAAGCCGGGGAAGGCTTGTATGTTCTCAAGCTCGGTACACACCAGGGGATACTGCAATGGACGACGTGATTAGGCCGCGCCTAGACGTGACGTGACACAAACAGTGCTCGCAGAGTTGCAAGCACAGGGCACGGGCTATGTTTCCCCGTCACTCAGACGAGCACCAACGTTCCCTCGGGTGGCCGGCTGACGCGGTGAGCAGCTTTGCGGATATGAGCTGTCTCTGCAGACCCCAGCAAGTTGGCTGCAGGGACACAAAGGCTGGGGTCCGTCAGGCTCACAGCGCAGGGAGCTCTAACTAGCGACGTCACGAGGCCGAGGCTCAACTCGGTGGCGACCTATTCTCTCTCTGCCCCCCCCCCCCCCCAACCACTCTCTAACACACACACACACAGAAACAGAGAGAGAGAGAGACAGAGAAAGAGATCGTGTAAATGCAATGTTGTAAAATGGTAAAATGGTTCTAGCTAGCACAGTCTAACGTAGCAGTCGCGACACTCACTGGCGTAAAATCTGTTATCGCCTGACAGCTGGACAACACTGGCGCTCCAAGCGGAGAGCAAGGGAACCGTCTGTTAACATTATATGCATCGTATGGACAACACTTTATTTTCCCACTATTTTCTATGTAACGTTCGGGTGTGCGGCCGGATCCCGTCGTCATTCTCTCGCGATATTTCGGCCTGGAAACGTCCGGCCATCTTCAGGTGAGTAGCTAGTACTGAAGAGGCCAGGTGCAGTCGTGGTATTTGTAGTGGTTCTTGCGCATGCCAAAAGTGCTGGTAACTCACAATTTTGGTTATTTTAGACTCGAGGGCGTTAGTGTAATATCAGACGAAAAGGATGATGCTAAAAATAAACATTAGTGGAACTAAAATAGATGAATTAAATGGCGGAAACTGGTACCTACTAACGCAGGAATGCGTAACGATCCGTATATTTTCGCAGCTTTCCGGATTGAAAGTGAAGTAATTTACATCAAGATACAAAACAGTTTTAAGCGTAATAAGCGTGGCTTTGTAGCTTCAAAGTAAACGGGTATGACATACAATTTCCTTTTCGTTTCGTTCTGTGTTTTTCATTTTAGGACACCTGTGAAAAAGAAAAAAAACTCTTTTTTTGTTTTTTGTCCCGTTTTGCGTGAAAGCTTCCAATAAACAGCTGAAATACGTTGAAATGTATTGACGTTGTTACGTTAACGTGCAATTTTTGCGAACAAAAAAAACGGACGAGAATGACCGCTGACGCCCAGATTTGAATTTGTTGTCAACATTCTCTACACCTGTCGGAGATTTGCGTTTGACCGGGCGATTTTCTTCTTATTTTACGAACTTTCAAGATTCTTACGGTACAGTTCATAATACGCATCTTTCTTGAATCTATGGACATCCAAACTGCAGTATATAGTTCTCTATATACGTGAGCCATTTTTCTACTTATAAAAGGATCACAAAAACCTAATAATACTTAAATATATCCAGTTTTCAAGTGAATCGCAACAGAAACAATTCAGCAGTATGATGTGTTAACTCGCACTGTGGGTCCTTAGAAAATCTGAAAAAGAGGCAAATGAGGTACCTTTCTTCTGGTTGTTGCTACTTTTCATTGCACTACAAACATTCCCCCATTCCAAAAAGCATCACGAAAACGGATATAAGCTACGACTAAGACTTTTACAATGTATGAAACACCGCCACCTCACTGGTGTCCCCTGCTGGCCGCTTGGCGCGCTGCTACCGGAGTGGGTAACAAAAAATTGCTCGAGTGTCGTGATTGCTATGTTAGACTGTGGTTCTAGTTCAACAACTCTTAGACGGTTAATTTAAAAAGGTCCTAAACAGTCGATCAGTTAGTATTATCAGCCTCAGCACGAGTGGGGAATGTGAAACAGTAAATTGACAAAGTGGTTGCTTATTATAATATTCAAAGATCGTAATTGAAATGAAGAAATAATTTGGTTTTTCCTAATTTTGAGGTAATGTAATGGTTGTAAATTAACTGAGAAGGAAATATAACAAGTGGCAAAATTCGAATGTGAGGCGAAATATGTAGTGGAGGAGGTCCAAATATGGGCAATGATGTAAATATGGGTTATGAGGGCTGTGGGCGCACAGGGAGTTGCCACCTGTATAAGCCGCGTGTAAGTCTATGCCCCACCACTCCCAAGTTCGGCTGTAAACAATTGTTTTTGTATCATAAAATCTCGCACCAGTTGTCAGTATGATAACACTTGAGGTGCGCTTCACAGGGTTAACGGCATTCCCTGAAAATAAGAAAGAGGAATTGCATACGCATAGGCAAATAACGGTAAAAAAATGGCTATGACGAAGAGGTAATGGATTGAACCCGGCAATAGAACACAGAAACCCCCAAACTGAGAGAACCGCGCAGAAATATAGGGCCATGCCATTCTGGGGAACTATCTCATATAAACTTGCGCGATTATTTAATAAGAAAGGTATACAAATCGCTTTTAGAACAGATAACATACTGGCGGAGAAGGTGAAACATAAGATTGACACAGGGAAGAATTGGTTGGGGAAAGCGGGAGTGTATGAAATTAGTCAAGATTGCGAAACGAAGTATGTTGGACAAACGGGTAAAAACTTTAAAGTAAGATTTAAAGAGCATAGCAATAGGAAGAGTGGTACATCGGCGGTGGCGAAGCACCTAAAGGCAGGAAAACATTCATTCAGAATCAAATGTTTGTATAGTCTATGGGACTTAACTATGGGGTCATCAGTCCCTAAACTTACAAACTACTTAAGAACTAGGACGGCACAAATATCCATACCCGAGGGGGGATTCGAACCCCCGACCGTAGTGGCCGTGCAGACCATGACTGAAGCGCCTGAGTCCCCGCGGCCACCGCGGCCGGCAAACATTCATTGAGCAACATCAGTGACAGTATGAGTTCATTTCGAGGACAAAGGACGACTGTTACCATATCTGGAGAAAACTGAGATATTTTGCGCTCTTAAGGAGGGTTGTGACACCGTGCTGAATGAAATGGTAGAATTGGCTAAAGAGCATTTTTGGTGTTATTTTAGTAACGTCCTCCTTTCGAAATAATTACTTATCCGTTTGGTTTACGATTACATAGCAACGTGTTTTTCTAATTTACACCGTTTATTTAAGCCTCGCCTTACAAAGACATTATCTTTGATCCCTTCACAACGTTACCGTTGATAGCCGTGACTGTTCTCTGACATGTAAGAGCAGTTGTCATGCTGCTTACGACCGAACAACATTGTGGTTACGATCCCTCACTAGTGTATTCTAAATTAATTTTTATGATGGACATGCACGAAACTTACGTACGTTTTAGAGTTTGACGTTGCCCATTGGCAGAATGGTTATTTAATTTATAAGGTGGGTGTCTTCGGTGTATTTGCAGTTCGTTGTTTCCGGTTTTTTAAAACATCGTATTTATGTGTGAGTCCTTGTTTTTAGCACTTGAGCATGGGACAATATTGTCTCTAAACATGTCGTGACGACTAAAGTGTTATCATATTGACAAACAGTAGTAAGATGGCGGCAATTTGGAATATGTTAACAGTTCGTTGTGTGGACGCCAGTGGCGCGGGCACGAGCGGTGACGGGTTGGGGAGGAAAGGCCTAATGGGGCTAAAGCCACCCTCCCCGGCACCTCCCAAAGATTTTTTTTAAATTTTATTATTTCTTAAAACAAAACAAAAAACAAAAAAAAACGAAAAACAAAAAAAAGTCTGCACCAGAAAATTGAAATAGTACATATGCAATAAATCACAACGTAACTATAATTTACCAAGCACAAGTGAACGTGACAATGGGTGGGCAACGTGATGCCACCAGTGAGAACATGTGCTGCTGTTACTGTCTGCGGTTTGAATGCCGCCGCGACCGGCTTTGTTGCTGCCGCTATTGTTACTGCTCTGCTGAAGTTAGGAGCCGACTGTTCGTATGCGGCGCCCGATTGGAATCTTATGAACAAAAATAGTGTTTCTTTATCTCAATTTTTACACATATAATTTCATATTAATTAAACTGTAACATAGAAGCTGTTTAATTATTTTACGAGCTGATTATATAAACTCCATTTGCACCACGTTGCTCCTCTTCCACTTTCAAATTAATGCCAGCCTACTCATTCCATTTCTTGTGCAATTGTTTTCGTAGTATAATTGATTAAATTATAATAAAATGTAAAATAGATTATAGATTTAAAAAAATCATTATGCTTTAAAAAAAAAAAAAAAAAAAAAAAAAAAAAAAAAAAAAAAAAAGTTTGCACCCGCCCCTCCAGAACCAAATCCTGGCTGTGCTACTGGTGTAAACACAGCGTTTGGCTGCAGTGAGATTTTTCACGCGAAAACCTCGATTCTGTGGACTCCACTCTATTGATAGGTATATAATTAATCATTTCCTGTGGAATTTTACTTAGGTTCATATACAATTCGTTCAAAGAAATATTTACCGATATGTTAAAGTATCTGTTTCCCAGTTTTCATCGTTCTCTCTGTATTTCTTAATAAACGTTAGGGCCATTTTTCTGGAGCCATAGTGTGATCTAAATATGGGCTAGCCTTCTAGGTCTAATTATGGGCTAGCCTTTATTACGACCAATTTATATTTCTAAAATTTATATTTCCTATATTTATATTCTTATGGCTTTAGTTCAAATCTTCTCAAGATTTGTTCTTCAGGATGCCATGTAACAAGCCTAAATGCTAAGCTAAGGGCTAAAGCAAGACGTGGGACTCTTTTAAGATGGCTGAAGCTATCAGTGCAATAAGGGAGAAAAAATGGGAAGTCATCCGTTCCTTGGACAGATCAGTGAAGAGGAAGAGGTAGCTAAGTTTTCTTGATCAACAAATGAAGTAGATTCATAAATCAAATAGAGGAAAGTGAAAAACAATGTTATAGCGTTCATTTTTAATGAAATAAATCGCAATTTACGATCACTTATGGCTTCTTTGTACTAGGTTTAGAGGCTGTGGTAATAGGAAAGAGACATCGGGTTGGTCACTGTGTTCTCGGTGGCGGAGTGGTCAACGCGTCTGCCTAGGAAGCAGGAGATCCCGGCTTCGAATCCCAGCCGGGCACAAATTTTCATTCGCGGCACATTGGTATTACAGTGAAGCCATAAGTGATCGCAAATTGCGATTTGTTTCATGAAAAACAATCTATTGAAGAAGAAGACTGTAGACATATCTTCGTCTGAAGAATTATGTAATGAAGATGAGCCTATACTAGAAGACGAGGAAAGTGATTTTGGGATTTCTGAAGAGTGCACGCCTTATGGAATACATGCATCGTGCATATTCTACGACAACCCATTTTCAGCGTGCACGAACGGAAAAATATGGATTCAGTGTATCCAGTGCCGCATGTGGACGCATTCTGAATGTGCCGGAGTGGACAATGTATTTTTACATTTAAACTATGTGCAATGCCGCATTTATTATTTAATCTCCATTTTTAAATAAGATAACCAAATTTTAAATTTTAATATGACCAGACGATGGTGGCATATCCCACTGAAACCGCTCGTAATTAAATATTTTCCGATCTTGGCGTTTCACTTATGAAGATTATTAAAATATAAAAAAAATAATTACTTGTTTACTCCCCCATAATTTTGAAGGGCACAGATTAGTGTGCCAACCCAGGGTTTCTTCAGTACTTTAGTCTTTAACAGTAATGTTCTACCTTGTAAGACCTTTAGGTAGTCTATATTTGGAATTTATCCCCTACCTACTGTGAGCTGTTTCACATAATATCTGCAATTCGTTATCGTACAAAGTAGCTCCGCTTCTGATTAGCTGTAAACTACGTCAAATTCCGCCATAGGTTGTGATTTGGAAGCTAAACTGATAAAAGCAGGAAGCTCAATTTAATACCTGCGACCATGAATATTGCAACTTGAAATTTGGATTGCGTTACAAAAAATTTCCTAAACACACATAATAAATCGGTAAAAAAGGAATGTAATGACAATAAGGAAGTAAAAATAATAATTTACTTATTTCCAGCATGCTGGAGGATAGGTCAGCAACAGGAGAGTAATATTTTTATTTTTATTTTGGATGACCGTTTACGGACACAAAGTCTATTATCAAAATACCTGTTCGAAAAGAATATTCTTACATATTGTATATGCAGTTCAACACCGGAGATCTTAGCAAGTTAATTTAAACAACAGTAAGAAGCCTACAGCAGTATACCAAACGTTGGACACATGCTTATTTCCTGACTAACATACAACTGCCAGCCGTACCGGCCATGTGAATGGAAAGATCACGGGAGAGGTGTTTTATTCTTTATTTACGCATCCCAAAGCTGTTGTATAGGAAATTTATAAAATACTTTCCACAAGACATACGTCAATACAAGTAAAATATAAAAACACGCTACATAGCAATATTTGATGAACCACTTTTATGAGTGCTAGCTTCATTCTGGCACGTCGTTAAGCCTTTAGCCGAGATAAAGTCAATATAGCAACCTTAAACATTACAATGCTAGGTTAAGATTTGTAATTAATACAATAATACATTTACATAGCGTTGAAATTTGTCTCTACAATGCGTTAAAATTCCTACGTCATAATATAAAATAAACAGCCAAGAAAAAGTCACACATTGTCACTATATTGGTGCCATAAGAACGTTAAAAATCTAAGAATAAATACAATAGAGAATCCGTATAGTTCAATGTGAAAAGCAACTTCATAACACTGATCACATCACCTTACATCAATACACGTCAAGAAAATTGTTGGAGTGGTCGTGTTTCCCAGCGAATGTTATTCAGTAAAACCATAAGCAAAAATGTTTTCAATATTCCATCAAATTCAAATGTTTGTATAGCTTATGGGACTTAACTACGGGGTCATCAGTCCCTCAACTTACAAACTACTTACGAACTACCTAACACTAAGGACGGCACAAATATCCATGCCCGAGGGGGGATTCGAACCCCCGACCATAGTGGCCGTGCAGACCGTGACTGGAGCGCCTCAGTCCCCTCGGCCACCGCGGCCGGCCAATATTCTATCCAAACTAATTCATCCTCTATCACATGGCGCAGGGTATTACATTCTCTTGTCCAATTTAGTGAATGATTTGGAAAAGCCGATTGCAATCAGAGTCTATTTTAACCCAATATGTGCGTATATTTTGTCCATACTCGGAAAACTAAAATAAAAAGTTTCACTGTTCACGGAGTGTTGGAGATAAGGAATTGGAAGTCGAGCCAAAGTTTTTATTTGTTTTTCAATGAAACTTATCTACTGCTGTTCACATTCCAGACAAAATATCACTCTTACTTACCTATGACTATCAGAGCTATCTGGATAAAAAGTAAACTGGCTAAAGCGGAGTGTTCTAGCGATTCCGAGATTCAGCGACATAATAATTTTGAACTGTCAGCGATAATAATCGGTTTTCTAGAGATCACTGATCAGTGATTAATGTGTTATACCTACGGAACTGATTTGTATACTACTTGGACGTTGAACTGCAGCTGTCGGAACGTGGTAGTCATACATGATCATATTTCATTTCTTGACAAATTACAACAAGGCTGCTACGAAATGTTACTAATACACGAAAAGAAATTATAACTCGATTCCATTTCCATACCAATCTACTATATTATATATTGACATAAATATCGACACAAGCAATTCTTTGTCCCTAAAAATTACATGGAAATTAGTTTGCTAAAGTAGAAAATAAAAAATCATGTGCAAAACGTATGAAATCGTGCAGACAAGCTTCAGTTATTTGCTTAGAGATCAAAATTATACATAGAGTTGTATCCCAGAGCCGCGGCGGAGTGGCCGAGCGCATTGAGGCGTTATGCTCCGATGCGCGAGGCCGTTCCCCGTCGTGTTTCGAACCCTCCTTCGGACATGGATGTTTGTGTTTTCTTTAGTTTAAGGTAGTTTATAAGTAAGTTTGTAAGTTTAGGGACTGATGACCCCGCAGATAAGTCCCATAAGCTTAACAAACATTTGAACATTCATTTGATATGTCTCACAGACATATCTTACTAGACATAATGCTGTATACAGTCATTGGTGTGACTGTAGTCTTGCCGCCATGTTACAGGAAATATGTACATACAAAACATGAACATCGCCGTTTTACTTTCTTTGAGTCTTTCAAGACTGCTAAATGGTTCAAATGTTTGTTAAGCGTATGGGAGTCAACTGTGCTATCATCAGTCTCCAAACTGACAAACCATTTATCAATTAACTTATACTATAGGCAACACAAACATCCATGCCCGAGGGGGGATTCGAATGCCAGACGGGGAACGGCTTCGCTCTTCGGAGCATAGCGTCACAATGCACTTTGCCACTTTATGAAAAGATTAATTTCAGAATAAACTATGAAGTGAAAACTTATGCTAATCTTTAAATATCTTATTTATAAATGCTGACACAGACACACACATTCATCACAGGCATTTCCTTAAGCACATTGGCATTGTTAGCGGATATTTCCATAGTTAACTGACATCTATATTTTCTTGATTACATCAATATTATTGAAGTCACAGGTAATGATTTAAGAATTACAAATATAAAAATTAGTTTAAAACCCGGCGTCGCTAGGGTACTTATATATTCCAGTGCTTATCCCCTTGCCTTATCTGTTTCTGTCCACCTTGTCTTCTCTCTCTCTCTGCCCACTTCCTCCTCCTCTCTCTCTCCTCGCCCCCCCCCCCCCCTCTCTCTCTATTGAACTCCTCATATATCCTTTGTTTATTTCCTCCTTTGCCACACTCTGCCCATTTGCACCTTCCTCTTTATGTGCGAATCATCTCCTCGCTTCTTTACTGAACAGCTGCTCCACAGTCTCAGTCCATGTCATACTCTGTGAAGAGTTATATTAGTCTTTTAACTTTCATCGTGATCAGTGATCAGTGAAAATGTTCCTCCTGTTTTAGACGTTAAGTGTGAAAAATTTCATCAAGACCGGGATAAAGCAGTAGATTTTGTCGAAGTTAGTAGGTAATGTACTCTCTGCCAAACTCAACACAAAAGTTTACATAGACTGTGATTTTCCTCTTGTTTTGAATACCAAGTGTGCGAAGCTTCGTCACAGTCGGATGTACGGTACGGCTCGCTCGTAAAATACGAACAAACATGATGTGGCAATTTCCCATTGGTCTTATTGTGTACGACGTCTTATAGCCTGAACTATATGTCGTACAGTGACGTAATTATGCCTATAACTTCCGCTAAAATGCAAGAAATATACTGAAAACGCTTCATCGTAATCGGGTGTACGGTACGGCAGCGCATAAAGACAAACGAACGAATGTTCATTTTTTTAATATACAAGTGAACCCTCCCTGTTTTTGGAGGGATAACACTAATTACTGTAACCAGGTAACTGCTGACAGATAGACGGAGATGATCGTGTGACGAAGTTTTTGCATATATATCTATAGGTACCACGCCTGACTGCGCCTAAAGAGAAAAAGAAAACACTAGTACTTAAGAGTCAAGGTAAATTATTTATTAATTCATCTTAAGGCCAGCAAGTAGACAATGTTTTTTATTGTTTTTCTGTTTGGAGTAAAAAAAACGTATAAATCTTGGGGTGCGCCAACTGAGAAGCGAGCGACATACTATTGGTTGTGTGAAAAGGATGAATGTTCCAAATTTAAGGCAGCAAAACCAGTAATCGGCCTTGTGCTTTGTTGACGGTAACAGCAAAGGCAAGTCGTAAAGCGAAATTGAGCCACTTGAAATCGTTTGTGGATCGCCTCATGCAGTAATAGCCGGACTGGAGAAAGATAGCTGCTATTTTTATGGTACTTAACAGTGTGTTTGCTTAAATTCTACTCTTCTTCTCTCATTCCCAAAGACATCAGTTGGCACCCCGCAAGCATGCAGCGCACTTGTGTCACAGCTTTGCTTCAAATTATTAAAATTCGACGGATGCGGTGTTGAAGCAGCGAGTAAAAATTGTGTGCCTGAATAGAGTAAATGCTTGACAGAGGTAAAGGTACGGTGTCGAGGTTGAGACACGTTTGGGTCAGCTCGTAAAATTGCAGAAAACAGACATTAGTCAGAAACAGATGAACGGGTCCAGGTAATGAGGTAATGTTGGCGAATATTCTTATGAGAATGACAGAAGAAGAAGCTGGAGACGATACCGAATACATAGAGGCTCCAGTTTTCCGTCACGACTCAAAAGAGCTCTGGAAGATTTGAGAGCCAATAAGCTAGAAGGATACATTACATTCCATCGTAGTTACAAAATAATTCAGGGAAGTTGCAATCAAATGTCTCTTCAGACTGATGTGTAGAATCTATGAGACTAGTAACGTACGATCACAGTTATGAAAAACTATCACATAATAGCCAAGATAGAAAGGGCAGAGATGGGCGGCAACTATTCTTACATGCAGCGTAATAACCATGCATCCAAATTTTGGGAAAGAAATGTCTGTATAATACTGGAAGAGAAATTATAAGACTTGCTATTTAGCTATCAATTCAGGTAGAAACACAAATATGTACTCTTCACATTGCGCTTTATTACGTAAGAGTTCAGAAAATTGTAGACGTATAGAAGCATTCTACAGTGTAAAATACGGTAAGGTGTTCAAAGTTCTGAGATGACATGGAGTAAGCTATAGATTAAGAAGAAAAATATACAACGCGTAGATGAACCAAGAGGAAACGAAAAGAGTGAACATTGAATAATAAATTGTTCAGATTAAAATGAGGGTATGACAGGGATCCCTGATTCGCTGCGCCGGCCGCGGGGGCCGAGAAGACTGAGGCGCTCCAGTCACGGTCTGCACGGCCACTATGGTCGGGGGTTCGAATCCCCCCTCGGGCATGGATATTTGTGCCGTCCTAGTTCGTAAGTAGTTCATAAGTAGTTTGTAAGTTTAGGGACTGATGACCCCGTAGTTAAGTCCCATAAAAAAATATAAAAAATATAAAGAAAAACCTGATTCGCTGCTACAATCTATACACCGAAGTCGAAATAGCAGAAATAAAAGAAAGCTTCAAGAACTAGATAAAGTGCAGGTTAGAAGGATATTAATGATAAGATTTTCTCGGACTTCCAGCCGCGCCATGTGGTTTACTGTCCAAGACGTTTCGGCCGAGATCTCCTCGGCCATTGTCAAGTGGTTGACTGTCGATTGATTGCTGCTAGCCCGCGAAAATTTTATCAACATAACTCGCCGCGAAACAATGCATTCATATGTCAATGATACGATTCACTGATGGCATTTCTATCTTCCGTAGAGGTAAGAATTACCGGATCTCTTAAATAGAAGAATGGTCTAATGAATACAGAATATTGGTCATAAGGAAGCCAAAGAAATACGAAACTAATCGGAAATTCTTGAAATAAATAGAGCGAGAAACTTTTGATCAGAATTAGTGATCCCGAAAAGGAAGCAAATTTGTCGAAAGAACAAAGTAGGGATAACAAAAGTAGCAGACCATAACAGGAAAAAATAAAAAAACACTTCTGGCTAAGAAAACTCTAATAGTATCTAACGTGAGCCTTCATTTAAGGAATATTTTTGAGGAAGTACGTTTGGATTAGTATATTAGTAAAGGCGGACTGTGGGACGCCAGTAACCGTCTTAGATGTATTGTTGCGGATCATCGATGAAAACCATTGGACCGATAACGAATATTGGGGTTCTCTGCAGAACAGGTCAGAAAAGGAACGTATGCGAAACTCTGACAGAGCAAAGGAAAAGATTATTGGAACAGCTTCTAAGTACAAAAGGCTTTGTTAATCAGCGTAATGTGTATGGTATAGAACACTTAGGATTGTATCAAATATTAAGGTTAGCTTCCAATCAGTTTCCATTCAATTCGTGTATAGAACTAGGGATGGCTAAATTCTTAATTGCCTTTCCGCGTCATGACCAATAATTTTTTCGGTTTCCCTAGGAGCTAATGGAATCGAGTCGTCCTATATTTCAGGTTCATGAAACTTAACACGTACGTTTTAGTGCCATAACGTTGTTCAAGCATCGGAGCGATTGTGTTTCTCAGAACTACAGTGAGTCTCCTACAATTTGAATTAGTCCGCGACTATTTGTGGTGTCTTTTGGACACTTTCAACACTGCTTGGTAGTTTCATTAGATGTAAGTCTTACATGTCTACAGTGTGCAAATCATGAGCTCTTTGTAAGCAATCATCTTTGAAATTAAAGTAAAAACAGAATTATTATTGGAAAACACAATCAAAATAATCCTGGCCCATCCATAAGTTACAATAATAAATTTTACTGGAGGTGGAATAATTGTGTTCTACTGTGGCTGTGCCAGTAGACGCCAGAGAGGACATGATGGAGCCGTGGCTGCTGGTGTATTTGGGCTCTAAATGATTCTTCTTGGCGCCTCACTTTTTCCATTTTACGCTCAAATGTATCTCGTACAATTCACGATATACTGCCTCTTTCAAAACCAGCCGCAGATTACCCAGGTTTCAAGACATATACAGAAGCAGACGAAGACTCTACCCATACTTTATTGGTTATGAAATCATTCGTTTACTGAAATTGAAGAAACTGGAAAAAGGTAGGAAAATAAGGAAATGGTACCTGGAATACTGAAGAAACGAGAGGTTTTTGAAAGTTTCAGACCAAGCATTAGGCAAGGATCGACGGAAACGAGTAAAGAAACAAATAGAAAGCAAGCTTCGCGAGACGAACTGGTGAATGAATTAGAGAACCAAATAGGTAGAAAGACAAGACCTACAACAAAACTTTGGATATCACAAGCAACACTGAATTTAATGAAAGAAGAAAATAAAAAGAATATTGCAAATGAAGCAGGTAAAATTGGAGAAGGCGAATAAAAAATGAGAATGACAAAAAGTGCGTAATGGCTAAGCAGAAGTAGTTAAAGGACTAGTCTGTAAAAGAATGTATAACCAAAGGTAATATACATACCGCCTACAGAAAAATAGAAGAGACATTAGCAGATAAGTATGAATATTAATAACTGAGATTGAAAACTAGTTCTGAGCAAAGAGGGAAAAGCTGAAAGGTGGGAATAATATATAGAGGGGCTCAACAAAGAAAGTCAACTCAGAATATATTGTAGAAAGGGAAGGGGACAAAGATAAGACAGGATATATTATATTGAGAGAAGTATTTGATAGAGCACTGAAAGGCCTAATTCGAAACAAGGCCCATGGAGAAGACGACATTCCCTCAGACCTACTAAAGTCTCTGGGAGAACCAGCTATAAAATTCTACTACACCTGTTATGCAAGAATGTATAAAACAGACAAAACGCCCTCAGAATTCAAGAAAAAACTAAGAGTCCGAATACCAAAGAGAACAGGGACAAGCGGTAGTGACAATTATAGAACCAGAACTACAATAAATCATGGTTGCAAAACGAATTATTTACATAACGGGGAAAAACTGGTAGAAACATATAAGTGAAATATACGGACACATGAGGCAATATTCACCTTACTACTTAGCTTAGAAAATAGGATATACGGACACGTGAGGCAATATTCCCCTTACTACTTAGCTTAGAAGATAGATTCAAGAAAGGGAAACATATAATTGTAGCTCTTGTAGACTTGGAGACAGCTTTAGAAATTCTGAAGTCATCAGGGGTAAATGTAAGGGCCGAAAAGTTATTTACAACCTGTTCACAAACCAGATAGCAGTTAAGAGTGTCGAAATACACGAAAGGAAAGCAATGCATGGGAATCGTGTAAGAGAGCGTTGTATATGAACATTAACTAGCAAAACAGAATCATGGAATGTAAGAAACTCAGGCGATGCTGAAGGAATTAGATTGGTCAACAAAATAATAAAGCTGTTACATGAATTTCGTTACGTTGGCAGTAAAATAACATACGACGGTCGAAATACAGATTATAAATAATGCAGAATGGCAATGGGAAGAGGAGAGTATTTGAAATTCGTTACAACCGAATATTAATTCAGGATGTCTGTTCTGAACGAATTTGTGTATAGAGTTTTGCCTTTACGTGGACTGTAAGTAGTTCAGAGAGGAAGAGGATAGTTGCTTTTGAAATGTGGTGCTACAGACGAATACTGAAAATTAGGTGGGTCTATCGCGTAACTCATGAGGACGTACTGAAAGGAATTAGGAAGAAAAGGAATTTCTGGCAAACTTTGAAGAAGGGATCGAGTGGTGGGACACATTTTTATTCACCACGAAATAGTCAATTTAGCATTGGAAGAAAGTGTCAGAGGGAGACCAAGAAACTAATGCAGTCAGAAGGTTCAAATAGATGTGGGTCGTTCTTATGAGGAGATGTAAAGGCTTGTTTAGGTATAGAAGAGCGAAGAGTTGTAGCAATCCAGTCACAGGACTTACTATAACAACAATACAACAAATAAATACGAAATAAGAAATTACCCTTACATTGGTGTGTGCTAAAGAAATGATCTAACTTAAGAGATCACAAAACTCTCCACAAAATGCAGAATGAGTCAAAATTTGCAGTACATCCTTTTACCTCAAAACTCTACAGGAATTGAGGAACCTATATGTACCATTAAGGTATGGATGAGATGGACTATCTTTTACGGTGTGTATCGACAATGGGGGCCATCTTCAAATTGGCCATCTTAAATCTTTATTTTTTAATGGAACGGCAGTCGTTTGATACATCAAGTAACATAAGCATTTTCTGACAAGTTCATTACTGTAAGCAAATTCGGTTTGAAACGACCTGGCAGATTAAAATTGTGTGCCGGAACCGGGACTCGAGCCTGGGACCTTTGCATTTCGCGGGCAAGCGCACTACCGACTGTGCTATCCCGACACGACTCACGATGCCGCCTCACAACTTTATTTCCGCCAGTACCTCGCCTCCTACTTTCCAAACTTCACAGAAGTTCTCCTGTGAAACGTATAAGACTAGCACTCCTGGAAGAAAGGATATGGTGGAGACATGGCTTAGCCACAGCCTAAGGTATGTTTCCAGAATGAAACTTTCACCCTGCAGCGGAGTGTGCGCTGATATGAAACTTCCTGGCAGATTAAAATTGTGTGCCGGAACCGGGACTCGAACCTGGGACCTTTGCCTTTCGCGGGCAAGCTCAAGTTTCGCAGGAGAACTTCTGTGATGTTTGGAAAGTAGGAGGCGAGGTACTGGCGGAAGTAAAGTTGTGAGGCGGCATCGTGAGTCGTGTCGGGATAGTACTTTCGGTAGTGCGCTTGCCCGCGAAAGGCAAAGGTCCCAGGTTCGAGTCCCGGTTCCGGCACACAATTTTAATCTGCCAGGAAGTTTCATATCAGCGCACACTCCGCTGCAGAGTGAAAGTTTCATTCTGGAAATTCGGTTTAGTTATCGTTCAAAAATTACAACACATTTTGATTGGACGTAAAAAAGTGACTGACCTCAATTTACAATAATCATTTAATTAGTTTTACATACAGTGCAAAGGTTTGTAAAGCTACTGGACCAAACTGCTATGGTCATCAGTCCGTAGACTTACAAACTAACGTAAACTAATCTAAGCTCAACATACACACAAACACACACATTCCCCATGGAGGACTCGAACCTCCGACGGCGAGCAACCGCGCGCTCCGCAGCCACTCCACAGCTACTAACATCGTGTCCCTCTTGATCAACACACACTTGAATGCACTGAATCCAATCGTCGAGCACTCAGAGAAGTATTTTCGCAGAAATGCTGGTATAAAGCTTATTCAATGCGTTGCTCGAGATGGTGTCTGTTTCTTATTTTTCTCTGCGTATACGATTTGCTCTAACTGGTCCCACAGGTAAAAGTCGAGTGGTGTGAGATCAGGTAGTCTGGGTGTCCAATCAATAGAACCACTTATGTCAGTCCAATGACCCAGAAATTGACCATCTAACCACTGACAAACAATTACTCCGTAGTGTGTCATTGAAAGTAATATGGAAAGCTGTCATCTTCATTCAAAACTAAGGGAAACACCATTTCTTGCAGCATTTCCAAGTACCTTTGAGTATATCGGTTCTAATCATTTTTAATGGGTCAAATTACGCGGGCCCTCCATTTTGAACGTGACACCATAACCTTCACGTCACCAGACACCTCTGAAGGTTCCATCCAATCTGGATCTGCTACCTCCGACGTCTGTGGTTGCGACAGTTGACTTCACCATTGACGAAAAATTTTTCCTCATCACTAAACAAGATACCTTGTCGAAAAAAGGGATCTTGTTGTAAATTTTGAACCAGAACAGCTGTGTCGAACTTTTACAGGAATGAACTTGTCAGGAAATGCTGATGTTATTTCATATATCACATGACTCCCATTTCCATATAAAATATGGCCGATTTCAAGATGACGCCCTTGTTCGGTACATACCGTGAAAGATAGAGCACCTCACACATGTTTGAATGATTTTTAGGTTTCTCAGGTCCCCCAAAGGGTTTGAAATAAAAGGTTGCACTGCTACTTTTGATTCATCCTATAGATTACATTAAATTATCACATACTGAAATTAATATAAAAGTGTTACACGACATTTGTGGCATCTCGTTATCGTCTGTGGTCCAGTCATCACACTGGACCTGTGTTCTTAGGTGGTGGAGTTTCAATTTTCATTCTCCATGTCAATGTGTTTCAACCTTTTCAGATATGCGACCCCTTACAAGTAAAAATATTCAAGCGACATCCCGTCCCCCCACCTCAAGTACCTTAACTAACCTATGTTATCTCAAAGGAATCGAATTTAATATTTTTTCCTTTGCTTCAGCTTCCCTTTATTATTATTATTATTATTATTATTATTTATTTTTACATTATTCGGAAAAAAGTGTTTTCCATTTCAGACAAGACTCAGAAATGAATTATTAAGAAAGATCCCACTGTATAGACAATTTATTAAGAAATAGCTCTTTTTCCGAATTACTTTTAGTATCATGCTCTTCTGCGTATCGATAGTTTCCGGAAAACAGTTTTCAGATTTTACGCTTATTCATCCTTATTATGAAATAATCTATGACCTATTCAGTTCATAACGAAAGTCACACATGGAACTCCTTAGTTTTAACATTAAATATACTTCACTTAGGCGTACGTTTTTGTAGTACTGAGCCGCTGGTTACTTTATGGTGCAAGTGCTGACGGCGACCCCCTAACAAGACTTTGCGGCCTTCTGGAGATCACGACCCACGCGTTGAAAAGCACTGATCCATGTGAACACAGCCGCTATTGTTCCTACATCTTCACCCACTCAGTTTTGTGATGAAGTTTCCTAAACTGTATTACTCTTGCTTTCGCTACGTTATTATGTAACCTGAGGAATGCTAAACACAGCTTCTGAGAAGAGGACGCGTTGTTTATCTTTCTGAGGTGCCTAGCCTAACCCCTGACACCTTTACAGGTCACTGTGTACAGTTTGAAGACCTTCCGTGTGCTCATTCGCTTCGTCCATTTAGGATTTCATGAGCCCCATGTCAGCATTAAGCACAGACTATCAGGCAGTGGTCAAAAGCGTTTAAAACTGGAGTGAACTGTGCTGATAAGAGTGTACTCGCCATAAAAGCTGAGAGCGAACATTTTCAGTAAGCGCCTATCTCGTGGTCGTCCTTTTTAATGTCCAGTTCGTGTGACTCTCGAATTTTCGTGCTTGCAGAACTTCACAAGCCTAACCTAACAGATGCCCCGACAATCAAAACAGAAATAACCGTGATGCTGCTCTGCAACTCGTTACCTTCTCTGGACTACAGTCATCTGCAAGTACCAAACACCTACTATAAATATTTGAAACCATCTCTCTACGTACATCCCTGACTGTAAAATTTGCCTTCAACAAATCACAAATCTGTAATGTGTTACAATCATAGAAGTCAAAAATTAAGTCCTGGGATGACCTCAGGAAGACAAGGGGATGAGACATGTGATACAGCACCCAGTAATAATGAAAAATTAGTATAATGATGGGAAATATCGACAGCACTAACCGGTGACATTTTCGAAGTTTCCCAGCTACATATACACTTCATGTATTGGTATGCCAGGCCTCTTGAAGGAGAAATATAGAAGTCTCATTTTAGGACAAATTAAAATAAACTGTCTACCACTACAGTGTATTGTTTTTCTGTCCTTCTGTCCTTCTGTCGGACTTATGTTATTCAGCTCTCGTACTACTCTGATTGTGCAGACGTCCTTCTTTCTGAATAACTAGTGTAATTTACATCGTTTTCAACATACTTATCGTACTCGTTTCTTAGTCTTCCGTTTCACTTTTTATTCCCTTCTCTCATTCCCCACATGCGCACACATACTTCCCTCTGGTAGTAAATTGTGAACCCTTTATGTCACATATGCGTGCTTCTTTTAATCCATTTAATCCCAATTCTGTTCAGTACTTCCTAATTGGTTACATAGTTACCCATCTAATTTTATCATTCTTCTGTAACACCACATTTCAAAAGTTTAAATTCTCTTCTTCTTTGAACTCATCCAATAAGAAGCTACACTTCAAACAAATATCTCCAAAAAGATTTCCTAAAACTTGTATATGATAACATCTTGAACATGGCTGCTGTTGGCACAATTGAAGGTACTTTTGAAATTCTTAACCTAGATTTCGACATTGTAATGGAACCGTTAAATCACAGCAGACTAATAATAAATCATTATCCATGAAATGCAGCATATTGGCAAATATAAAGTGATTAGACAAATAGTTCGTTCGGTACAGAGACAAACAAAAGCAAAACTTGGATAACATAAAAAACCGATGGAAGTAGGCACGCCATGAGTTACGATGGCTTCCTTTTAAACAAAAATTTACAGTTAAGGAATAGGGGCTTCTTTACTAATTTTAAACTGCTTTTCATGAGGCTTGTTTGCCAACACCACTTCCTCCACGAAAGGGTTGTTTTCTTCAAACATGTTTTCTGTATTCTCACGATATGTCATTTTTATCTGAAAGCTTTCGTACCATTTGAGGGCACTGTTATTATTATTATTATTAATTTTGTATGCAGTTTTGGTTCTGTTTGTCTCTGTACTGAAGAAAATGTTTGGTTATTCATTTTCTATTTGCCAACATGATTACATGCTGCTTTTCATGGCTATTGATTTATTATTATATTACTGTCATTACCCAATTACTTTTTTTAACATTTCAGGTGCCTGTACCCCGTACGTTATTTCTGTTCTATATAGATTTGCCCATTTCATTTTCTGTTACATCATTGTTACTGCACTCTGTGTAAATTGTACAATTGAAGAAGGCACATCCTATCCCAAGAAATGTGGCGCGCTCTAGGGTACTCCGAGTTAACTATATGCACTGTGGTGACACGTTTTGTCTGACCTCAGCCATTAAGCCAGATCATTTTTATCCAGGGTTGTAATAAAATGTTTATTCCTTTTTAATTTACGAAGTGAGCATTTGTTCACGATACCCTGTAACACTGTATATGTAATCTGAGTAATAATCATCTTTTGATGTTGCTGTTCTTCTTACTTCCATGCTTGCTTGGATAAATGGTGAGGGTTTTCCGCCGAATGCAAGACACCTACTTTCTAATTTTTCCCAGACATGTTTCAGCAAATTTTGTGCTATCATCAGTGGGATGGTTTATTTTGTTCTGACAAATTATAGGGTACTTCTAAAATGTTTTTGTAGGTTCATTCGTTTTTAATTTTGCTTAGGTTATCTGACGATATAACTATTTCAGTTTAGTGAAAATTAGGCCTAGATATAGGAGTATCACATTTTTTACATATCTTTTACGTTAGGCTGCATAAAACTCGTTAAGTAGCCCTTTTTTTTTTTTTTTTTTTTTTTTTTTTTTTTTTTTTTTTTTTTTTTTTTGTGTGTGTGTGTGTGTGTGTAATACTATTTACCAACTTGTCATCTGCAAACGTAACAAACAATTTGAGTTTCTTACTTTCTAATTTTCGGTTCGAGAAAAACGCGTCATTTCTGTTTAGTACTTACGATTAACAGCAACAGCCAGATTCTAAAGAGAAAGGAAAGAATCTTTTGCAGATGACAAGTTCGTAAATAGTATTGCCAAAAAAACAACAAATAAGTAGGATACTTAACGAGTTTTATGTAAAAAGTGTGATACTCGTATATCTAGGCCTAATTTTCACTAAACTGAAATATTTATATAGTCAGAAAACCTAAGCAAAATTAAAAACAATGAACCTATAAAAACATTTTAGAAGTACCTATAATTTTTCAGAACAAAATAACCCATTCCACTGATGATAACACAAAATGGCTGAAACATGTTTGGGAAAAATTAAAATTCAGGTGTCTTGCATACGGCGGAAAATCCTCACTATTAATCTGAGTAAGTAAAGCTGTTGTATGTTGCTAAATTGTTTTTCCTTTTAGTAATGTCATTTAATAGTCTGCGTTAATGCATTGTATTTCATATAACGTTATAGTTACTGAGCCGTGCTGTCTCCATTTCGTTGTTTCTCCTTTCTGTGCCTTGGCGCCAGTTAACAGTCGCTCGTACTCGCTTTCCGATATCTGGTCATTACTTCATCGTGGGTGACGCTGCTACCTTTTCGTTCGTCACTTGTCTCGCGGATGACGCTAGTTGCCCCGATTGGCGACTGTATCTCGCTGCGCGTGCGGAAAGTGACAATTCTGCCCCGACCCAGGAAACGACGAGTACGGCTCCGATCGAGGAAGCAGACGGCCCGGTAGTGAGCAACCCGGCTCGCTTGTTGTCGCTGTTATAGCTTGCTGCGGGATGGGCTCTGCGGAGTTTTAATGGTGAAAGGTCGACTGTGGTCTCGCATGTACGCATCGGGTGTCAGCTCCATGTTGGAATAGCTCGTCCCTGCAGTAAAGTTCCGCCTTCCATGCCGGCTGTGTTTTGGGAGAGCCGAGTCATGTGTTGCGTTCAGCGCAACTCATATTATCACAAAGTAGAACTGCTTTAGCCATCGGCACATATGAAGTGGTTCTGTTTGATGTCGCCACCTTTCAAGATGAGTACTGTCCTTGTGGGGACTCCGCTGCGCTTGTGATGGCATCTATGCGTATCAGAACCTCCTACCTTAAGACCTGAGTGTTGTTGTTACAAGGTCGCTTCTCCACGCCTACATACTTTTAGTTCAGGTCCTTCATGTTCTGTTATGAAGTTTCCATTCTTTGTCTCGCTGAATAGGTTTGGTGCTTGGACCCCAGCAGCGGAATTGCCTAATGTCTGTGTCTTTTCTGCTTCGTGTTCAAATGTTTGTAAATCTATCGGACTAAACTGCGTGGTCATCAGTCCGTAGCTTACAAACTACTTAAACCTAGGTAAACTAACCTAAGGACAAACGCACACACCCATGCCCCAGGGAGGACTCGAACCTCCACGGCGAGCAACCGCGTGCTCCGCAGCGAGACGCTTTAGACCGCTCGGGTACTCCATGCTTCGTGTTGGTGGCCTAAATGTTGGTTACCGGTTGGTCTTGGTGTGAGTAAGCACTTCTACTTCCTCGATCCGAGCCGTACAGGCCGTTTCCTCGGTCGCGGCAGAACTCTCTCACCTCCCGCAAGCGCCGCGAGATATAATCGCTAACCGGAGCTGTTCAAATGTTTGTTAAGCTTATGGGACTTAACTACGGGGTCATCAGTCCCTAAACTTACAAACTACTTATGAACTACTTACGAACTAGGACGGCACAAATATCCATGCCCGAGGGGGGATTCGAACCCCCGACCGTAGTGGCCGTGCTGACCGTGACTGGAGCGCCTCAGTTACCTCGGCCACCGCGGCCGGCCCAACCGGAGCAATTAGCGCCACTCGCAAGTTAGATGATTAAATAATTTCCTTTCAAAGCTTAGTGAGGGCGTCTGGGGTATGTATCTGGCGTGTGCCCGCTTGTTGCTCCGTTGCCTGCCCTCGGCACAAGCGTCATTGCTGGCAGTGTGTTTTCCCTCTGTGTGGTGTTTCCTGCCCACTCGTAGTTGTAATTTTGGCGCTTCTATTCAGATAACATTGCTTTTCATCCGCTCTGCTCTGTCCGTTTCTTCCTCCTGTGATCCTTCCTTTTTCCGCCGTCGTTACCAAACCGGTAGTGTTTAAGCCTGTGGTCAGATTTAATTGGCTATTCCTGTGGCAAGTTGTGTGGGGTGTACGTTAAAAATAGTAAAAGGATTTTGTTTTCTGATCCTTGTGAAGACACTGGCGCTGTTTGCTTAAAAGTGTGTTACTCGAAATTGCTTGTATACTTGCTTCAACTCCTGTTGCTGCTTTAATTTATTTCATGTAATTGCAACTTTGTTCAGTCACATCTACTATTGATTCTTAGCTTCTTGGTGTTTTTTTGTGTGTGTAATTTTTTGTAATTTTGTTGTAATTTTGGATCTCCAGAAAGACAAACTGGAGAATAAACAGGAAAATATTCTGTGGAAAAGAAATGAAAGAGGAAGAAAGCCCATTGTAGAATTTTGCGCAGAGGAAAATTTTTTCAACTTGATTGCAAAGAGAAGATTTTATATGCGGAAAACACAGCAGATAGAAGGTCTCAGATTTATTTTACAATGTTAAGACAAAGATTTCGGAACTCGGTTTAAACTATAAAATATATCCCGTGGCAATGTAGAGGACAGACTTGAATGAGGAAACGAAAGAAACTGAAAAAAGTAGAAACAACAGAAGGTGGGGTTTGGATAAAATGGAGCCTAAAATTAATATTAGGCAACAATTGTTTTAAACTGGGCTTGAGCAACGCAGTACAAAAACCGTTAGTTTTATCAACATCTCCATGTTTACTATGCAAATCACATTTCAGTGCATGATAGAGAGCTTAACGAAACGCTTACGTAGTTTTTTTTTTCTCTACCGCTCCATTCTCTAACAGCTAGTGAGAAAAAGACATGCCTAAACCTTTCTATTTTCGTTATAATTTCTCTTATGATGAGAAAGTTTCCCAGAGCGGGAAGTTAGGGAGTGAAATTTCGCAAAAAAATTTTGTCACGCGACGAATAGTACTTTTCTGTAAATAATTTTCACACCAACTCGTGCATCAATACGTGACTCGTCTGTGTCGCGCTAATAAGAAACAAGCTGATCTTCTTTGAACTTTTTCTGTGTGTCCTCCTTCAGTCCCTCTCGATGAGGATCCCACGCAGTGCCTTTCAGAGATGAAATAGTGGAGACAACAGAGGAAACAAGGTTAGGTGTGTGTCTGTGTGTGTGTGTGTGTGTGTGTGTGTGTGTGTGTGTAAAAACGGCTTCCTAGAAATCCTTAACAATTACAGGAGTTACCGTTTTCAATCGATGAAAGGAAAAAAACTGCATCAAATGAACAAGGCGCGAGGGAATAGAAATGAGAAGTGTAAAACCGTTAATGATGGACAAAAGTAAGGATATGAGGGCATACATAAGTTGGGGAAAGCTAATTCCATCTAAAGGAAAATTAAGGTGTTTGAAGAAAAACAGCAGTAAAAACTTCAAGAGTTCAGATGTAAAGTCATTACTAAGCAAAGAAGGTAAAGGTGGTGGGATTATATGGATTTCAAAGCAGTTTTATAGAATTGAAGGTGGAAGTATATGAAGATGATTTGGGAGATATGACACAGGGAAAAGAATTTGGCAGTGCAATCAAAAGGCGACGTCAAATAAGGGCTCCTGGAAGAGAGACATCCAGTCGAAACTACTGATGTCCTTTGGAGAACTAGCCAAAGCAAAACCATTCAAGATGCATCAGAGAGTTGAAATATCCTCAGTCTTCAAGAAAAATTAAACAATTCCTATTCCAAAAAAAAAAGTTTTTGATAGTTCAGAATATTACCGAGCTGTCAGGGTAATAAATCATTAAATCATACAAAAGTCAGTCAAATTTTATTCTTTTGGTAACCAATTTCGGCCGCTTTAATGGCCATCTTCACGACAAGCATAGTGTTGGCCACCTACTGTGTTCAGATGGAGCTGTCTTGAAGATTGAATGTCGACTGCTCAATCTTCCAGACAGCTCCAACTGAACAAAACCGGTGGCCAACACTGTGCTTGTTGTCTGAACATGGCCATTTAAGTGGCCAAAATCGGTTACCAAAAAAATTAAAATTTGCTATATAGATAGACTTTTGTATGAATTTTTCATTAAGATCGCTGTTATTCCATGATGTTTTCAAACATAATAAATAATGGCTGCAATACACTAACATGATTTAATGGAGAATGGAAAAAATGTAGAAACTAATCTGTGAGTAGATCAGTTTGTATCCCAGAGAAACATCCTAGGGACACGCGCGGCAATACTGACCCACCCTGCGACTTATATTTAAGAGATAGGAGGAAGCCGATTATAGTGTTGAATGGAATACGAGTTTAAAGTTCCGAGGGAATTAGGAGTAAAACAGAGAACAGAAGGTTATGTACAGCTTGTACAGGAATCAAGTGGCAGATATGACAATCCGGAGCATGAAACAAAATGATAAGTAAGGAAGTGAGACAAGGTTGTAGCTTATACTCAACGTTACACAATCTGCATATTATTAGATGAAACCAAAGAATACTTTGGAGAAGGAATTATAGTTAATGGAGAAGAAACAAAAGCTTTGTGGCTTACTGATGACATTGTAATTATGTTGTAGACAGTAAAGTATCTAGAAGAGCAATTGAACGAAATGGACAGTGACCTGTGAGGAGCGTATAAAATTAACATTGAGAGAAGAAAAATTAAGTTAATGGAATTTAGTCGAATTAAATGAGAGCATGATGATGGAATTAGATTTGAAAATAGCAGGAGTAAATGAATTTTGTTATTTAATCAGCAAACTGAATTGTGACGACCGAAGAATAGACGAAACAAAATTTAGACTGTCAATGGTAAGAACAGCATTCCTTAGGAAGAGACATTTGTTGTCATCAGGTATAGAAGAAGTCACAGTAATAAACATACAATAAAAGTTCATTTAAAACTTCCGGGCTCATAAGCCGTGGTCGACTTATAAAACTTTCCCCTAACGTTTCATCTTCGCCTGCGGAAGACATCTTCAGAGGTAGAATGGCGAACTGCGATGAGAACTTGAGGGAGCGCCGTATATATAGGCAATGTAGAGGGCACCACAAGACATCACGTGACGTCTGCTACGACACTATCTCTGGGATTGCCAACATTCTTGGCAGAGAAGAATCGATTGTCATATCGCTGGTGTAAAGCAGAAGTCCCAATTCTGTCTAATTTAACAGCTTCCTCTTTCCTGTTAAAGTTATTATGATGTTTATAGATCTCGATTGCTTCTCTATATGTGGGCGCATGATAGTGCGAAGTTTTTGAGATGACACTAGTCTCATTAAATTTAATTTCATGATTGCCATCTTGGTATACATGTTCTGCTACGGCCGATTTCTCCGTGTGCCCCAGGCGGCAATTCCTTTTATGTTCGACCAGACGAGTATTGACGCCCCTTTTTGTAGTTCCAATGTAGACTGAACCACAGCTGCAGGGAATTTTATATACACCTGGTGTATTCAACGGATGTCGTACATCTTTTGCAGATCTTAAATACTCTTTTATCTTCCTTGTAGGTCTGAAAATGGTTTCTACCCCATACTTGTCCAGCACTTTTCCAATACGGTCTGTAACCTTATTTATGAACGGAAGAAAAACTTTCCCCTTAAGCGGTTGTTGTTCCTTGTTAACATTAACTTTCTCCCTGGGACGAAGGGCTCTGTCTATTTCTTTGGTAGAATAACCGTTCTTCTGGAAGGTGGATCGTAAATGCTCCAACTCATCTTTTAAATAAGTAGGTTCACAAATTTTATGCGCCCTGTCAACCAATGTTTTAACCACACCTCTTTTTTGTCTGGGATGGTGGTTAGAGTCTTTATGCAGGTAACGGTCAGTATGAGTAGCCTTCCTGTAGACCTTGTGGCCCAACATCCCGTCCACATGCTTGATTACAGAAACATCGAGAAAATTCAGCTGCCCGTTGCTCTCTGTTTCCATCGTAAATTGTATTCTGGGGTTGATACCATTCAGATGTGTTAAGAAGGCATCTAATTCCTCTGCACCGTGTTTCCATAGCACAAAAGTGTCATCGACATATCGAAACCACCTAGCTGGCTGTTTATTAGCAGTCTGCAACGCCTGTTGCTCGAACGACTCCATAAATAGATTGGCCACCGCTGGACTCAGTGGACTGCCCATAGCCACTCCGTCAATCTGTTCATAGAACTCGTTATTTTACTGAAATATTTTTATATTTGGCTGGGTCCAAAATATCCTTAATCTTGTTATGATAGTCCTCACTCCTCAATACGTCGGTTGCATTTCCTTCATCTGCGGTGAGAACCATGATGTTGGTATCTGCGTTAATATCTCTCAGCGCCTTCCTTTGTTCGTGAGACAAATTACTTTTTGGTGGTTTACATTTACGCAAAATTCTGGCTGTTTCCATTCTAATTGCATCAGCAGACTGTTGTGGAAGTTGCCTGATGCCTGCCTCAATATTTGATATAATATCTTCCGTGAGCACTCACGAGTTAGCCAGACATCTAGCCTCGTTGTTGCAACCCTATGTTGGAAAAACTGACAGCCATATAAGAAATTCGGCTCATTTCATTGAAAAACTAAAAGAGATGAATGTTGCCCATAGTGATATTCCCGTTAGCTTTGACGTAGTGTCTCTGTTCACGATGATTAAACGAAGCTATCTCTTGCATAGCGGATATTTTTCCACCTGACATAGTATCATTGTTTAGACACTGCCTCACCACTACTTATTTTCAGTACAATAACGAGTTCTAATAACAGATTGACGGAGTGGCTATGGGCAGTCCACTGAGTCCAGCGGTGACCAATCTATTTATGGAGTCGTTCGAACAGGCGTTGCAGACTACTAATAAAAAGCCAGTTAGGTGGTTTCGATATGTCGATGACACTTTTGTGCTATGGAAACACGGTGCAGAGGAATTAGATGCCTTCTTAACACACCTGAATGGTATCAACCCCAGAATACAATTTACGATGGAAACAGAGAGCAACGGGCAGCTGAATTTTCTCGATGTTTCTGTAATCAAGCATGTGGACGGGACGTTGGGCCACAAGGTCTACAGGAAGGCTACTCATACTGACCGTTACCTGCATAAAGACTCTAACCACCATCCCAGACAAAAAAGAGGTGTGGTTAAAACATTGGTTGACAGGGCGCATAAAATTTGTGAACCTACTTATTTAAAAGATGAGTTGGAGCATTTACGATCCACCTTCCAGAAGAACGGTTATTCTACCAAAGAAATAGACAGAGCCCTTCGTCCCAGGGAGAAAGTTAATGTTAACAAGGAACAACAACCGCTTAAGGAGAAAGTTTTTCTTCCGTTCATAAATAAGGTTACAGACCGTATTGGAAAAGTGCTGGACGAGTATGGGGTAGAAACCATTTTCAGACCTACAAGGAAGATAAAAGAGTATTTAAGATCTGCAAAAGATGTACGACATCCGTTGAATACACCAGGTGTATATAAAATTCCCTGCAGCTGTGGTTCAGTCTACATTGGAACTACAAAAAGGAGCGTCAATACTCGTCTGGTCGAACATAAAAGGAATTGCCGCCTGGGGCACACGGAGAAATCGGCCGTAGCAGAACATGTATACCAAGATGGCAATCATGAAATTAAATTTAATGAGACTAGTGTCATCTCAAAAACTTCGCACCATCATGCGCCCACATATAGAGAAGCAATCGAGATCTATAAACATCATAATAACTTTAACAGGAAAGAGGAAGCTGTTAAATTAGACAGAATTGGGACTTCTGCTTTACACCAGCGATATGACAATCGATTCTTCCCTGCCAAGAATGTTGGCAATCCCAGAGATAGTGTCGTAGCAGACGTCACGAGATGTCTTGTGGTGCCCTCTACATTGCCTATATATACGGCGCTCCCTCAAGTTCTCATCGCAGTTCGCCATTCTACCTCTGAAGATGTCTTCCGCAGCCGAAGATGAAACGTTAGGGGAAAGTTTTATAAATCGACCACGGCTTATGAGCCCGGAAGTTTTAAATGAAGTTGACGCCGGCCGTGAAAGCTTACATTGTATGATACAATAAAAGTGCTTGAAGTATAATGAAATCTGGGCGGCTAGGCGATTTTACCAAAGGTAGTCATCCCTTACTGGAGATTTGAAATTATTCATGGACAATGGTTGACAGGCAAGAAGCAGTAAAATTTTCTTGTAAAATGAGACAATAAGTAATTTTCAGTAAATAGAAATGAGTAAATTAAGTTACGCATCAGGGTTCCAATGGTAACTTCTAAGTAATCAGACTAAAGACAGCTCTTAAATCTTACAAAGACTGAGCCAGATTTAATCTTCACCTTCGGAATATTTTACCCAAGAGGATTCAAATGTTCAAATGTTTGTAAATCTTATGGGACTTAACTACGGGGTCATCAGTCCTTAAACTTACAAACTACTTATGAACTAGCTAATACTAAGGACGGCAGAAATATCCATGCCCGTGGGGAGGATTCGAAGCCCCGACCATAGTGGCCATGCAGACTGTGACTGTCGCGCTGCAGAACGCTCGGCCACCGCGGCCGGCTTACCCAAGAGGGTGTGAATTGCTGGGTGTGTGATTATACTGATCTGCATCACTGGGACTGTTGAGCGGCTGACCACTCTTTGCTATTCGAACGCTTTATGAAGTTATGCTAACTGCACTAAAGGACTTACTACTAAAACGGAATTCTGTGTATCGATATTTCCTTCATTGCTATCTTGATTAATTTCATTACACGTATTTACTAATAAAGTACATTGGAAAGTTTATTATTATTGGCCTAAGTACACCTTAAAGTTTATTTTAAATTGCTGTGTGCAAAGATAAATAAAGACCCCTAAACTAAACTCCGTCCGACAGGCCCTGTGGGTACTGACCGGCCGCCGTGTCATCCTCTGCCCGAAGGCGTCAACGGATGAGGTATGGAGGGGGGCGTGGTCAACTGCCCCGCACTCCCGGCCGTAGTCAGTTTTCGTGACCGGAGCCGTAACTTCTCAATCAAGTAACTCCTCAGTTGATTGAGTGCATCCCGCTTGTTAACTGCATTCGGCAGACTGGACGGTCACCCATCCAAGTGCTAGCCAAATCCGACAGTGCGTAACTTCGTTAATCTAACGGAATCGGTTTATTCATTGCAGCATGGCCGTTGCCAACAAAGAACCTTAGAGATAGAAAATAATTACATAGAGGGGCGGTGACACGATCTGCAGCGTTCCCTGTGGTGCCTCGCTGTACTATTGGTCGTCATATTTTCGGAAGTCTAGCAATGGCTTTCTGAAATCGAGGCAATGCGTGTGCGAACCAGTGAAATGTCTAACGTTTGTGTAACGTAGAACTGTACCAGAAGAGGCAATAAAACTGCAAACATTTCTTTTTCAAATGGGTATTGTTTAATATATACGAGGTGCATCCAGAAAGTAAGTTCCGTTTGGCAATAAAATGAAATTGTTCATAGATACAGAAGAAATTTTTATTGCACAAAATTCTACAACTCTTAAACTACTTTTCCACAAAACTGCCGAAATTTTGCAGGCATTTGTCATAGCGTGGCACCAGGTTTTGTATACCTTCTTCATAGAAATCTGCCGCCTGTGTCTTCAACCAGTTGGAAACAGTTTCTTTCAGCTCTTCGTCATTGGTGATGTGATAACCGCCAAGAAAAGACTTGTAAGAACAGGTGAAAGGCGCTAGGAGCGACGTCAGGGCTGTACGGAGGATGGTCAAACACGTCCCAGCCAAATCCCTGTAGGAGGTTTTTCGTCACATTTGCAGTGTGTGGTCAAGCGTTGTCGTGAAGCAAAACAACACCTTTTGTCAGCAGTCCCGGGCGCTTACTCTGAATTGCACTGCGCAATTTCCGAAGTGTCTCGCAATAAGCATCGGATTTGATTGTTTGACCACGCGGTAAGAAGTCAATGAGTAGGATGCCTTTCCAGTCCCAGAACACTGTGCACATCATTTTCCGAGGTGTCATGATTTACTTCGGCTTTACCTTTGGTGGGGACGAAGTGTGCCCCCATTCTATTGTTTTTGGCTTACTCTCAAGGGTGTCGTAAGAAACCCACGTTTCATCTCCTGTGACTATCCGTCTCAGAAATTCTTCGCCGCTTTCAGCATAACGGGTCAAAAACTCAAGTGCACTACCCATCCGTTGTATTTTGTGTTGCTCAGTGAGAATCTTTGGTACCCAACTTGAGCAAAGTTTACGGAATTTCAGTTGTTTGGTAACAATTTCATGCATCAATGATCGTGAAATTTGGGGGAAGTCCATAGCGAGAGCACTAAGTGTAAACCTACGGTTTTCCTGGATCTTGTCATCAATCGCGTGAACCAGTTCTTCCGTAACCAAAGGTGGACGCCCACTTCGTTCTTCATCGTGCACATCACTACACCCGCCATTGAACTGTCGGACCCGTCTTCTCACCATCGAATTACTCATCGCATTTGGTAACATCGCAAATTTGCCGATAAATTTCACTTGGTTTCACTTTCTTCGCATTCAGAAACCGAATCACAGACCTGATTTCACAGGCGGCGGGTTTTCAGTCAACGCCGACATTTCAAACAAGCACAACAAAGCGTACGTAACTGACAACGATCTCCAAAGGGCGCACGTTCTTCTCCTTGATACACATCGTCTACAGTGCGGAACTGCAATCGAGCGCTGCAGCGGAGATAAATTGAAACGGAACTTACTTTCTGGACGCGCCTCGTTTAACTTTATCAAAATTTATTATTGTATCCGAAGTTTCCATTGAAAACAAGCTGCTGACAAAGAAATGGGTTGTAATGAGAAGACAGAATTGGTTTTCGACAGCAATCACTCGTACTTGTCTTTCACATATTAAAATAAAATTTATGTCTGCAGTAAATGAAATAAGGCTAAATATATTCAACACACCTTTTCGTCATAAAAGGTAAAACTGCAACGTAAATTCAGAATAAGAGCATTTGCTAATGGCAGTTTCCTAAAATTGCATGCAGAGTACGGTAATCTGGTGCATGAGAAAGACAAGCATATGTTGACTACTACTTCTATAAACGTACGGCAAACCACAAACTTAATTCCATGTTCTACTGACTGGATGGATTCAACATAAACCTCCAATTTCGATTTCCTTGGCCCATGCAATAGTTTGTTTCGAAAGTGAAATAAATTGAAATTAACGTTAACTTACTGTGGACAGTTAGCCTCTGAAACCTCTACCACCTTCTAGTACATCCACCCAAATTATACTTGGCTCGAGAATGGTGTTACAGCTACAAAAAGATCCTATCACCACATCGGAGTTCTGTCCAGAATGGTGTTGCTCCACTTCTACTTCCAAAATTCAAATTCCGCTGCTACAATGTTAGCATATACCAACTGTGGATAATATTTGGCATAAAATGATCGTCCACCAATTGCAAGAGAGCGGATTAATGCGTCCGGATTGAAATTTTCAATTGCCCCTCAGGGGTATGTATACAACTATTGTTCTTTGCGGACATGTTCGAAAGAACAGACACCATATCAATAATTGAATAGATGCCCCAAACAGGCAGTTCATGATTTCAATGCGGACGCATTAATACACTCGATCCCTTGCGGGAATCCAGTATAGGCTGCGAGCAAGAGGAACTAATGGACAGAGGGCGTTACTATCGTCGTGTGCTACAAGATGCGAATTTGGGTTGGAAGGGAAGCGTGCCTGGATAGCCTAATTGGTCAAGGCGACCGCTGGTCCGAATCGGGAAAATCAGTTTCGAATCCCGATTCAGCAGAGATTTCCAGCTTTGCAATTTGATTTATTTCAATGCCCTGAAGCGGTCGAAACGTTTAAATATTTCGGACTCCTTTATACAGCGTCTGCCGGTGGCGTTCCTGGTGCCCGTGAAGTGCACCACCACTGAAATGCTGATGACGTAAACCTCTCTCTCTTAACCACAAACGCATGCTGCAGATTCCACTGCATTTGGATGCTTTCTGCAGGGTGCTGCATTTCGGATGTTTACAAAGAAATCTATATATATTTCAGCCCACAGGAGATGCCTACCGAACAATAAAGACGAAACATAAAAAAGAAATGAAATTTTTATTAAATGAAGACTCCATTAGGAGCGGTGTGCACCGATAACTATCAAATGAAATTTCAGCATTGGCCGTAAATTATCATTTATTTATTGCAAATTGATTTCGACTAAGGAATATTCCTCTTCAGTGCAACATGCACAATCGAATTGATACATATCTGGTGTTACATGTCAAGCCCCAAGGCTTAGCTACAAAATATATAAGATATTTTCCAGTGCCAAATCGATTTGCAATAAATACATGCTAATTTACGACCAATGCTGAAATTTCTTGTGATAATTGAAAATTTTGTTTTATTCAGTTACAGTCGACAGATATACTCATAATTGTGGACATATTACGCAACTGTGGAAGGCAGAACAAAAAGTAGTAACTTTATTTTGTTAGGAAAAAATTATGTAAAAAAAATTAGAGTTGTGCGCACCTTTCCAGCCCTAAA
Organism: Locusta migratoria; assembly: GCA_026315105.1. NCBI lineage: Eukaryota > Metazoa > Arthropoda > Insecta > Orthoptera > Acrididae > Locusta > Locusta migratoria. The sequence continues at coordinate 150,941,691 of CM048746.1, read as the reverse complement.
TTTAAAAAGTAAGATAGGCCTTCGAGAATTAAAAACTCGAGAAACAAGGCACAAAATCAATCGGAGTAAAACGTGTAGCTAAGAGCGCCATCAGCTAGCAACGTGGAAACGGATTTACAGAGACAGAAGTGCTGTCGAGAGGTGGAAATGGCGAGGAAAATGTTGCCTTCCTGAGAAGTTAACAAGCTCGGAGCAGATAACTATGGCTGACAGAAGTTCCACTAGGCCAGTAATTGGCGTGGAAGCCGTTACTCACACCCGCGCCGCTAGTTGGCGAACTACTGCTGCAGGAGGCTGGGTGGATGCGTTAGCAGGGGGAACATGCGACCGTCTTGCAGCCAGCTGTTCAACACCATGTCGTGTGCAGAGAGAGCACTTCCCGATGTCGGAACTCATAGTGAGGAAATGTAAGGGCATTAGAGAGCCGTTTACAGCTGTGAAAGTACCCACGCGGGCAGGATCAGCAATTCTGCATACACAGTCACGTGTAGATGGAATGGGGACTATTAGCAAACCAGCTGCACCGAGTCAGGGGCTGTTGTGGCACGGATTTCTAATATTTGTAACAGACTATTTTTCTATTTTAAAACTGTGGTTGTAATTGTTGTTATTCTGAATTATTATATTGTTGAAATAGCGTTTCAGGTCATTATTCTTACGAAACATATGCTATTTTTTCTTAAATAAAAGCTTAAATATCGTTAAACATCAAGATTAGGTCACAGGAGAGAAAAATCAGTTTCATTGGCTAAAGCTCCAATTACGTTACATGACAAGAGGAAGACGAAGCGCCACGCGGGAGTAACCGAACGGTCTGGAGCGCCACGTTGTCGATCACGAGGCCTCCTGCGTCGAAAGTTCGAATCCTTCCTCGGGCATGGATATGTATGTTTGTCCTGCGGTTAGTTTAACGTAGTTTAAGTAGATTGTAAGTCTACGGACTTATGACCAAATTAGTTTGGTCCCATAGAATTAGGAAACATCTGATCATTTTGAAGACGAAGCTATTTGTGTGACAAATGAAAAAAACCTTCAGCCGTTATTTTTGGACTTTTTATTACTAGTTTCCGGAATACTTTATTCTCTTCTTCAGACCGTTATAAGTATCCGTTCAGTAATGCAAAACTAGCCATCCATTATAATACTGCATCACACCCTCTCACACCAAGATGTAGCCGACAACGGCCTTTGGCGGGCCTTGTGAGGTGTTGCGTTATCGTGCAGCAAAATCCCACCGGCGCCAATTTCGCTCAGCGCATGGGGAAGGGGCAGGAAGACCATCCACGGTCACACATGATAACAGTGAGGTTGCACGCGAAGTGTTCTTTCAGACCGTCGAGTGACTATTGATGAAGAGGTACACTGTTCCAAAACATCTACAAGCCAAAGCCTGCAATTCGAAAGAAACGCAGTTGACTACTGTAGAAGTGTGTTGTATTGTTTCACAAGAATTCCCGTCCACGTAATGCTACGCACACTGCTGAAACGCCCCGGAAGCTCAAGTTTGCAGTAATGGTTCATTCCCCATATAGTCATTGTCCTGCCCCTTCTGACTACTGTGGTCCTTTCAAGGAGGCATTAAGAGGCCGTCGATTCACCTCGAACCACTAAGCGAAGGACGCGGTGCATACATTACTCACTGTCCAGTCAAAAACCGTTTCTGTGGGTATATGGAAGCTTGTGCAACGACGGACTAAGTGCGCTGAAAATCAAGGAGACTATTTTGAAAAATGTGTGTGTGTGTGTGTGTATTTGTTTTCTTTAAATGCTCATTTGATATTCTACTGTACTTCTATGAAATACGGTTTTAATAAACTAAAATTACTATTTCATTCCATGACGCCTGTGTAAAACTCACGATAGACTTTAAGGCTAGTCCATCTACTTGCTCAAATACTCTAGAAATGTTATATTTATGAAAATTGAAATACACAAGTTTGTCTTTGTTCTGCAGGTTTTTTTATTTTATTAGTCGATTTTCGGCTTCTTAGGCCATCATCAGAAGTTTAGTCAATGAATTTGCGTTGTCAACAAACCAGAAGAGATCTTACAGGTAGAAAAATAAATTATCATCTTTGATGGAGCAGTTACAGTGTAAATAAATATTCGAATATGTAAATAACAGTACCTTAAAAGGGAACAGAGATACTATACATCAAGAAACAGTGCAAAAAGAATACATATTCTTGACAACGATGACTACAGTGAATAAAATATAATTAAACAAGAATGTAAAGTTTGAAGGGTTGTTTGAAAAACAAAGTGATACAAAACCTAAGAAATATAGAGTAAATATTAGAAACGTGGGACACTACTATAACTAAATAAACAAACAGACAAAAATAGAGGGGTGGGATAGGACGCTTAGGGGGGGGGGTGCATTGGAGAACTGTGAAGCTTAACAAATGTTATATTTCATCGTAAGTATTCATTGCATTGTCATACTGTAGTATTATGACAGTGCAACAAATACTACTAACGTTACTACAAGCTCTCGCGTCGTCTGTCGATCGTCTGATATCGGCAGTCTTCGGCGTTCTTCGCGAGTAAAAGATCGCGAGCTGCACGCGCATCGTCCTGCACGGCAGCAACAGTGCCGCGGCACCCGCCGACACCCTAGGGGGCAGCTCACACACCCACCCATGTTTTTCATGAACCATCAGAGTTCAAGTAGCAATGATAGTGAAAATGATGCCAAAGATCTCTTTTTGTTAATCAGTTTGGAAAACATTGTTTCCTGGCTTGGAATAAACAGCGAACTTATTATTTAATGATAAAAATAACAGTCCAGTTCGCAAATTATTTTTACAATTTTTTAATATAGGTGACCGGTTTCGATCTAGGTTTAGATCATCTTCAGGCCTCGCTGTAGATGTTCAGGCGGTGAGCGTGCGGCGACTGGACTGTTATTTTTATCATCTCTTTTTGTGATTTCTTATTACTGCATAACTAGTTTCACCAGTCTAGATGCCATCACAAGATGCCTCTACAAGTGTACAAAGAATGATGTAACAACTGCATGCAAAATTTAGGAAACGTCTTATTTGCTTAATATTATTTACATACCATTTACATAAGTACAATTTTGTGGTCGCTTATGGAGAGTCTTCTGGTTAAAATGGTTTGTTTCACAGTAGATTTTATATAAATGTCACTAATAAGTGGTGAACTCTCCTACACATTTTCAAAATAACGAATATTTCTTTGGCGAGTACAAGACGCCAGAAACATCGGTATTACACAGAGCCTCTTAAACAGCGTTCCTGGCGTTACGTCATCGCCAACAAAACATTCATTATTTTCAAAATATATCGGAGAGTACTCCAATACAGCAGTAATAAAAAATCAAAATAGCCATATTTGTTATCATTTCACTGTCAAAGCACATCGCTCCATGAAGATGTACAGACTATACAAGTAATAGCACAGTTAGAGCACCACACACTTCATTTTGATAAAACACAGTATATACAGTTCCGTATAGTAAAAGGCACAACTACAGTAATAAATATAGACTTTGAACAGAAGTCTGTAGCTAAGGTACAACTTTCAAAATCTTTAGGAGAATGCATTGATGGGATATTAAACTGAAAGCAACACATTGATGGTGTGCTGAAACGTTTGGATTCAGCTACGTATGCTATTAAGGTTATTGCGAATTTTGACGAAAACAATTTCAGTAAATAAGCTTACTATGCCTATTTTCATTCACTGCTTTTGTATGGCATCATATTTTACGGTAATTCATCACTGAGTAAAAAAGTATTCATTGCACAAAAGCATGTAATCAGAGTAACTGCTGGAGACCACTCAAGATCAACCTGCAGACATCTATTTAAGGTTTTACGTGTCCTGACAGTAACTTCACTGTATATATGTTCACTTATGAAAGTTGTTGTTAATAATCCAACCCAGTTCAAAAGTAATAGCAGTGTGCATAGGTATAACACCGGGAAAACGGGTCATCTTCACTACGCCGGGTTAAATCATACCCATAAAAAAGCTTTGGGCCCCTAGGGGGGGGGGGGGGGGTTGGTCCGAAATGGAGAACATAGTAATAGGTATTTCCAGTGTACAGAAGCAACTGAGAGAGCTAAATATAAAAAAAGTCTCCTGGTCCGAATGGAACAACAGTTTGGTTTTATAAAGCGTATTCTGCAGCATTGGCTCCTTACGTAGCTTGCATTTATCGCGAATCTTTAATTGAGCGCAAAGTTCCTAGTCTTTGCAAGAAAGGGCAGGTGACTCCCGTTTATAAGAAAGGTAAAAGAACTGACCCACAAAATTCCAGGCCAATATCGTTGACATCACTTTCCTGTAGAATTTTGGAGCATATTCTCAGTTCGAATATAGTAAATTTCCTTGATACGGAAAAGCTTCTTTCTATGAATCAGGAAACATCGGTCATGTGAAACTCAGCTTGCCCTATTCTCACATGACATTTTGCGAGCCACGGATGAAGGGCAACAGGCAAATTGTGTTTTTCTCGATTTCAAAAAGGCATTTGACGTAGTGCCACATTGCAGACAGCCAAATAGCGTTTAAAAATAAATTAAAAGATTTCTACATGGCAACTCCTTCTACTCATTGGATTCGTTTTTTTTAGATATAAAATAGTAAATCTTAAAAAAGATGTTAAAAATATTTGTCTACTGTCATATTTTGTGTAATGTACACTCTTGGCCATTAAAATTGCTACACCACGAAGATGACGTGCTACAGACACGAAATTTTGCCGACAGGAAGAAGATGCTATAATATGCAAATGATTAGCTTTTCAGCGCATTCGAATAAGATTGAAGCCGTTGACGACATGAAACGGCTGCAAACGTGATGACATGAGGAAAGTTTCCAGCCGACTTCTCATACACAACCAGCAGTTGACCTGCGTTGCCTGGTGAAACATTGTTGTGATGCCTCGTGTAAGGAGGAGGAATGCGTACCATCACGTTACCGACTTTGATAAAGGTCGGATTGTAGCCTATCGCGATTGCGGTTAATCGTATCGCGACATTGCTGATAGCGTTGGCCGCGATCCAATAACTGTTAGGAGAATATGGAACGGCTTCCTATCACTAGTAGTCGAGATGACAGGCATCTTATCCGCACGGCTGTAACGGATCGTGCAGCTACGTCTCGATCCCTGAGTCAACAGATGGGAACATTTGGAAGACAACAACCATTTGCACGAAGAGTTCGACGACGTCTGCAGCAGCATGGACTATCGGAGATCATGGCCGCGGTTACCCTTGACGCTGCATCACAGACCGGAGGGCCTGCGATGGCGTACGCAATGACGAACCTGGGTGTACGAATAGTAAAACGTCACATTTTCGGATGAATCCAGGTTCTGTTTACAGCATCATGATGGTCGCATCCGTGTTTGGAGACATTGCGGTGAACGCACATTGGAAGCGTGTATTCGTCATCCTCATACTGGCGTATCACCCGGCGTGATGGTATGGGGTGCCGTTGGTTACGCGTCTCGGTCACCTGTTGTTCGCATCGACGGCACTTTGAACAGTGGCCGTTACATTTGAGATGTGTTACGACAGTGGCTCTACCCTTGATTCGATCCCTGCGAAACCCTACACTTCAGCAAGATAATGCACGACCGCATGTTGCAGGTCCTGTACGGGCTTTTTTGGATACGGAAAATGTTCGACTGCTGTCCTGGCCAGAAAATTCTCCAGATCTCTCACCAACTGAAAACGTCTGGTCAATGGTGGCCGAGCGACTGGCTCCTCAGACTACGCCAGTCACTACTCTTGATGAACTGTGGTATCGTGTTGAAGTTGCTTGGGCATCTGTAGTTGTACACGCTATCCAAGCTCTGTTTGACTCAATGCCCAGGCGTATCAAGCCTGTTATTATGGCCAGAGGTAGTTGTTCAAAAATTCAAATGTTTGTGAAGTCTATGGGACTTAACTACGGGGTCATCAGTCCCTAAACTTACAAACTATTTATTAACTACTTACGAACTAGGACGGCACAAATATCCATGCCCGAGAGGGGATTCGAATCCCCGACCGTAGTGGCCGTGCAGACCGTGACTGGAGCGCCTCAGTCTCCTCGGCCACCGCGGCCGGCAGAGGTAGTTGTTCCGGGTACTGATTTCTCAGGATCTATGCACCGAATTTGCGTGAAAATGTAATCACATGTCAGGTCTAGTATATCTGTCTAATGAATACCCGTTTATCACCTGCATTTCTTCTTGGTGTAGCAATTTTAGTGGCCAGTAGTGTAATATCTTGTACAGATATCTTTTATTAACCTGACACGTTCCACATCGTTACGAAGTGTCGTATACATAATGTACGGAACAGGTATTAACGTAATGTAATCCAGACTCGCACGTGTGGTGTTGCAGCGGTGTCGGTGTCGGTGGCGGTGTGGACGCTGGTGGCGATCTCGCTGGAGCGCTACTTCGCCATCTGCCGGCCGCTGTCGTCGCGCCGCTGGCAGACGCGCTGGCACGCCTGCAAGGTGATGTGCGCCGTCTGGCTGCTCAGCCTCGCCGCCTCCGCGCCCGTCCTGCTCGCCTCCCGCCTTCAGCAGATGCGCGAGCCAGGTCAGTCGACACACGCTCTACATTCATCTACACACCTACTACTCAGTAACACACACTCTGATTTCCGCCTTTTCTCCCCTGTAATGGCTACAATTTTTAAGTCTTTGCAACCTCTATGACTCAGCCAAGCTATACGTATCTGCAGTACCGGAAATAGAAATTACCGTATTTGCCGGCTATAAGACTCATTTTTTCCCTACAAAAATTGATCCAAAAACTGAATGCGTCTAATACGCGCCACTTTGCTTCACACCTTGATATGGCTGCAAACATTCCTTATTAAAGGCTACACAGGTAGCGCTTTGGCAGTTGCATGTCTACGCCATCTGTGTCATAACTGCCAGAGCGCCATCAGTCCGTGGACAACGTTAAAACTATCATCAGTACATCTATCATATCCCATTGACACATACGACCATCAGATCAAGATCAACGTCGTCTTCCCAGGTGTACTTTTTTCAAATGTTCAAATGTTTGTAGAACTTAAGGGACTTAACTACGGGGTCATCAGTCCCTAAGCTTACAAACTACTTATGAACTGAAGGCTTTCACGACCGGCTGAAATAATTGCTCTTGAATCTTCCGGGTTATGTGGTCGTGGTCGAGGAAACATATCTGCTCCTGACGTTATGTTTCTTCGACCACGACCACATAACCCGGAAGATTCAACAGCAATTACTTATGAACTAGCTAAGACTAAGGACATCACAAATATCCATGCCCGAGGGGGGATTCGAACCCCCGACCGTAGTGGCCGCGCAAACCGTGACTGGAACGCCTCAGTCCCCTCGGCCATCGCGGTCGGCTGTACTTTTTTCTGACTGTGTGTTATACACTGCTGTTTATTAAAAATACAAAATAAAGAATCATCGGTGATATTAAAGACAAATTTATTTGGGGAATAAAACGTTGTATAAAGGTTACATGATTGAAAACACCGCTCCAGCTGAAGTGAGAAATATGACGAAATTGGTAGTGTGTCTTGCCGCTTTGTTTTGGATATAGCGATTACTTCACACCTCATCATTGGAACTTTGGAGGCGATAGAGATAATTTTAAATCTTGCACTCAAAAACGTCTAACCAGATGTTCTAGAGACATATGGAACAACATCCTTAGTAATTACATAATCAGAAATGAATTAACAGACTGTTCTGAGCTGGTAGCAAGAACTAGTATGTAGAGGTAAATGTAATTCGGATACACATGTCACTAAAGGAGATGTAGGAATATTGTAGCTATATTACAGCTTGAGGGGTATCTCAGAAGTAAAAGTGAGTTAGAGAGAGCCATTTAGGAAGGAAAAGCAGCTCACGACTGACAGATTCATTGCGTGACTTGATGATGCTGGGCACTCTGTGATCTTTGCAGGAAAGAAAAGACAAAAGATATGCTCTCAACTACTGAGTCCGGATAACGACAATCTATTCTGTAGCAAACACATTGAACTGACAATGGAACTTTGACAAAAATCGGATGACACCACACAGAATATAACAATAATAACTGCCTGACGCATAGTATGTTTTTCACCTTGTGTCAACTAATTAGAAATTTCTAAGATAATAAATTTAACTCGTGACACATATTTGTTGCGCTAGTGAAACGCACCACTTATATGGAAAAGATCGAGAGAGAGATGAAACAAAATCAGTTGTCGTTTGATTTCTGACAAGCAAGGACGTAGAAATGTACGGTTATCGGTGTCAACGGCCACCCCTTACAAAAGTGCTATTTATTACTGACAGTTACGCAACGGGGACTTGAGACGGTGCGAATATAGCGCAGAAACAGTTTGATAATTAATTTAAAAAGAAAAAAATCTTAACACAGCTGCTGGTACTTTCTTTAAATCTTCACATTTATCAGCTGTAGTCGCAGCCCATTAATTATGGAGAGAATTAAACTTAGAGACCAAATCACGTATACAACTCATGACAAGCAGATATTCAATTGGAAATGACACACATTAACAGGTCCTTTGTTGAAGATCACGGTGTGGATTTTTTTGAAGTAAAGAGAGGATAACACAAATGTACCATAGCATTATTATGACACGAGGAGCTCAATAGTCGGAGAAGTGGTGATCCCGATGGTAATAGAGAAAACTCCTAATGTAGTATGGATTCTCTCATTTGTTTGGAATTTTAATGCTGTCATCTGAGAGGTTCTGTATGAGCCACTCAGATGGACAGGCACTGATATTTTCAATTTCGTAAAGGCAAAGTGTTAGGATGGGAATTGGTGCCATTACTTGCCTGAGAATTGAATGTGTGCGAACATTGGTTCACGACTTTTAAGGCTTTTTGACAGTTGTGGATAGAATGCAATAGTCGCAAGAATTCTGAATGCAGGCATAAAAACGAAAGCCACATTAGTTAAATGTTCTTGCACAAATTGTTTCTAAAGTAGACAGCCTAGAGGAAACCAAACATTATTTTTCATTATAAACACATACATAAATTTATGGCTGACATCTGTCAAGGATAGTAATTAACCATATTTTCGATAGTCAAGAGGTAGGGGAATGGGGCTATCAGGGTAATGCATTCTTATGGCCGATAACCTAGTCTTGAATATTGGGAGTAATTAGTGATCGCGTGTTATCCTTTTTTAGTGTGATTACCCCCATGAACCACAGACATTGCCGAGGTGGGGTGGCTTGCGTGCCTCAACGATGCAGATAGCGGTACCATAGGTACAACCACAGCGGAGGGGTATCTGTGGAGAGGCCAGACAAACGTGTGGTTTCTGAAGAGGGGCAGCAGCCTTTTCAGTAGTTACAGGGGCAACAGTCTGGATGATTGACTGAGCTGGCCTTGTAACATCAGCTAAAATGGCTTTGCCATGCAGTTACTGCGAACGACTGCAGGACATGCAGCTCTACTGTATGACTATATGATGATGGCGTCTTCTTGGGTAAAACATTCCGGAGATAAAATAGTCCCCCATTCGGATCTCCGGGCGGGGACTACTCAGGAGGAAGTCTTCATCAAGAAAAACAAAATAGGCATTCTACGGGTCGGAGGTGTGGAATGTTCTAACCCGTAACCGTAGGTAACCAAGAAAATTTGAAAAGAGAAATGGATAGGTTAGATATGGTAGAGATTAGCGAAGTTCGGTGGCAGGATGAACAGGATTTCTGGTCAGGTGAGTACAGGATTATCAATACAAAATCAGTTGGTGGTAACGCAGAAGTAGGTCTGATAATGAATAAGAAAACAGGAATGCGTGTAAGTTACTATGAACAGCATAGTGAACGCATTATCGTAGTAAAGATAGACACGAAGTCAACACCGACCACAGTAGTGCAAGTTTATATACCAACTAGCACGGCCGATGATGAGGATATTGAAAAAATGTATGAGGAGATAAAAGAAATCGTTCAGAAAGTTAAGAGAGACGAAAACTTGATTGTGATGGGGGACTGGAACTCGGTAGTAGGAAAGGGAAGAGAAGGAAATGTCGTAGGTGAATATGGACTGGGAAAAAGAAATGAAAGAGGAGATCGCTTGGTAGAATTTTGTACAGAGCACAATTTAATGATCACCAACACTTGAAAGAAGGCTGTATACGTGGAAAAGACCAGGAGACACTTGAAGGTAACAGGTTGACTTTATATTGGTAAGGAATAGATTTAGAAACGAGGTTCTAAACTGTTAGACATATCCAGTTGCAGATATAGACTCTGACCATAACCTATTGGTTATGAACTGCAAACTTAAGAGACTGCAGAAAGGTAGAAAAGTTAGGAGATGGAACCTGGACAAACTGAAGGGACCAGAAGTGGCTGAGAGTTTCAGAGGAAGCATTAGGCAAGGATTGGCTGAAACTGGGGAAAGTAATAAAGTAGAAGAAGAATGGGTAGCTCTGAGAGATAAGGTAGTGAAGGCCGCAGAAGACCATTTAGACAGAAGGACAAGGCCTAATCGAAATACCTAAATAACACAGGATATACTGAACTTAACTGATGAGAGGAGAAAACATAAAAATTCAGCAAGTGAAATAGGAAAAAGGGAGTACAAACGTCTGAAAAATGACAGGAAGTGCACACTGGCTAAGCAGGAATGGCTAGAGGACAAACGTAGAACCGTAGATGAATGCATAACTAGGGGAAAGATAGATACTGCCTACAGGAAAATAAGAGATATTTGGAGACAAGAAAAGAAGCTGTATGAATATCAAGAACTCTGACGGAAAACCAGTACTAAGCAAAGAGGGGAAAGTTGAAATATGGAAGTAATACATAGAGGTCCCATACAAAGGAAATAAACTTGAGGGCATTATTCTAGAAATGGAAGACGAAGTGAAGAAAGATGAGATAGGAGATATAATACTGTGAGAATTTGACAGAGCGCTGAAGGACTTGAGTCGAAACAAGGCCCCTGGAGTAAATGATATTTCGTCTGAACTGCTGATATCGTTAGGAGAACCAGTCGTGAAAAATTGTATCACCTGGTATGCAAGATGTATGAGACAGGGGAAATACCCTCCGACTTCAAGAAGAATATCGTAATTCCAATTCCAAAGAAAGCAAGTGCAGACAAGTGTGAAAAATACAGAACTATCAGTTTAAAAAGTCATGGTTGCAAAATACTAACACGAATTATTTACAGACGAATGGAAAAACTTGTGGCATCAGACCTTGGAGATCAGTTTGGATTTAGGAGAAATGTAGGAACACGGAAGGCAATACTCAGATTACGACGTATCTTAGAAGATAGGCTCAGGAAAGGGAAACCTATGTTTTCAGCGTTTGTCGATTTCGAGAAATCTTTTGACAATGTCGACCGGAATACACTCTTCCAAATTCTGAAGGCAGCAAGGGTAAAATATAGGTTATTAGAGTCGAAGGGCAAGAAAGGGACGCAGAGGTTGGGAAGGGAGTAAGACAGGGTTGTAGCCTTTCCCCAATGTTGTTCAATCTGTACATTGAACAGGCAGTGAAGGAATAGAAGGAGAAATTTGGAGAGGGCATTAAAGTGCAGGGAGAAGAAATAAAAACATTCCGGTTTGCCGATGACATAGTAATTTCAGTCAGAGGCTGCAAAAGATCTGGAAGAGCAATTGAATGGAATGGACAGTGTCTTGAAAAGAAGATGTAAGATGAACATAAACAAGAGTAAAACGAAGGTAATGGAATGCAATGTCAGAAAATCAGGCGATGATGAAGGAATTAAATTAGATAATGAGACAATAAAAGTAGTAGATTAATTTTGTTATTTGGGTAGCAAGATAACTTCTGATGGCCGAAGTAAAGAAGATATAAAAGGCAGGATGGCTATGGGAAGAAAAGAGTTTCTGAAGAAGCAAAATTTGCTGACATCTAATATTAAATTAAATGTTAGGAAGTCGTTTCCGAAAGCATTTGTCTGGAGTGTAGCATTGTATGGGGGTGAAACGTTTACGATTAGGAGTTCATATAAAAAGATGATAGAAGATTTTGAAATGTGGTGCTACAGACGAATGATAAAAATTAGATGGGTAGATCACGTAAATAATGAGCAGGTGCTTAACCGAATCGGGGAGAAAAGGAGGTTCTGGCATATCCTGACTAAGAGAAGGGCTAGCTTGGTTGGACACATTATGAGACATCAAGGAATTGTCAACTTAGTATTAGAAGGAAGCGTGTGGGGTAAAAATCGTAGAGGGACGAATATAGTAAGCAGATTCAAAAGGATGTAGGTTGCCGATTCTCAGATGAAGAGACTTGCACAGGACAAGGTAGCGTGGAGAGCTGCATCAAACCAGTCTGCGGACTGAAGACCACAACGACGACAACAACAACACTGGCAAGTTAAAAAAATGAAATGTTCAAATGTTTGTAAAGCTTATGGAACTGCGGTGTCATCAGTTCCTAAACTTACGAACTAGTTATGATTTAATCTATACTACAGACAGCACAAACAGCCATGCCCGAGGGAGGATTCCAATTTCCGACGGGGAACGGCCTCGCGCAACGGAAAACTAGCGCCTCAATGCGCTCGGCCACTCGGCCGCGGTAACTGTTAAATTCGGATGTCCATGAGCCGAAGGCCGGCTTTCGGGGACGTAACGCTGACAGAATACCCATTTACCGCTAAATTCAATATCGTTGCAATCCTGATTATGCCCTGCACCAGCACAATAGTCGGATTACAGTGAAAAGAGACCGCAGAAAGATGCTATTGTACTGTTGCCTTGTGTACTGCCTTACTGATCCTGCGCTCATTATTATGGTTTGGGATGGCACTGGATTCCATTCCCACACGCCGTTAGTATCCATTGATGGTACACTAACAAGCTAGCGCTGTATCTCTGAAGTGTAGCTGCCTGTTATCCTCCAGTAGCTTTGGAACCTGCAACAGGATAATGCGCTAACACATGTGGCACGCACTGTTCAAGACATCTTCATCTCCAATCGGGTTGCACTCCTGCTTTGGCTTCACTGTTCTTCTGATATCACACCTATCGAAAACGTCTGGTAGATGACCGTGGAGAGAACGAGTGGCCTGGGATACAACACCTCGTGGTAAATCAGATCAACTCTGCCAATATGTGGAAGTGGCATGGACTGCCATACACCAGAAACACACCCAGAACATCTTCGATTAAATTCTGAGGCGGGTATCAACAGCTACAGTCATGAATGGCTTCACCAGTCATTTCCCTCACTTTCATATTATCTTTGCACAACGTTATATCTCCCAAATAAATTTTGCTTTGATATCTCCCATCCTTCTTGCATTTTTGATGGCCAGCAGGATCTGTTCGTGACAAACTTTCACCGTGAGCACCTACTGCCAAGCCGCGACAGATTAGCCGCGCTTACTGGAGTACCGTGTTGCGGTGTGCTTGCCTGTCCGCCGTCGGGGGTTCGATTCCCCCCCCCCCCTCGGTCATGGGTGTTTGTGTTGTCCTTAGTTTAGTTTACCTTAGGTTAAGAAGTTTATATGCTAGGGACTAATAACCAAGCTGTTGAGTCGCATAGATTTACAAACATTTAATTTAATGGCCTACTGGCATCTAGTCATTGTTGCGGTGGTGAATAGGCCATAGACACATGCTGGTGGTAGTGAAATTTTGTCATGATGTGCGCTAGTGGGTTAGTATGGCATGTGAAAATCCATTAAATGTACAAAAATACACACTCTTAGGAAAGGCTGCGTGCTGTTTGACAGGTATTGCACTGTGCATATGAACATGAATCTAATGTTTCATTATTCCTACATAATACAATAACTGCGTGCATTTTAAGATTTGCTTTACTTGTGACACTAACTTTGCGCAAAAGTCGCTAGTGCTGAGTAAAATGCTTAATTTAATGCCTTATTTGTGCCTAGATAGTGTGAATTTCTTGTAGTTATAGTCCTGTTTAACTTACGTAATATCCTCATGAACATTTTTGTGATTCACTACTGACTTCAGCATTGTCGTCCATTGTTAGGACTTTCAGCTCTAGAAATTGCTGTTAGACACTACATGTATTGGTTTTAGGTGTATAAACACTAGTGGGTATTCTCCTTCTGTAAAGACTAGGTTATCACAACCGTTTACAATCATTTCAAAAGACATTAACACCATTAAGCCTGGAGGTAGCTTGGGAGGGGGGCTACAAATATCATGATTGTTAGCGTATATTTCACTCTGTAAAAGGCTTGGCCATACCACAACGAAAACGATATATTTCACCTCTTTTTGCAAAAATTTAAACTGTTATTAGGTCTATTATGCCTAAAAATAGGTAGAAGATGCTTACTTTAGCGATTTTAGGCATTAATTTCCAACTACACGGTGTCTCAAGAAAGACGCCTGCCAGGCGTCTGCGGATCGCGCTGTACGGCTCCCGACCGCCGCCACCGCATCCGCCGGCCACGCCAGCGCCCGATTCTCGGACTTTTATTGTGCCTGGGGCGCATACACTGAGTTAAAATCTAAAAAACCCTTTGCCATCTGAATAACCTAAGCTTACCTTTATTTACAGTAGATGTTCAAAATGATGTCCCTCTATGGAAAGAGCGGCCTGACATATTTTGAACACATTTGCGAACACTCAACGAATTTCGGCTGCCGAAATCAGTGAAATGACTATTCGAATCTTTTTTCACGAAACAATAAATTCTGACAGATTTGTGAACAATATCCTGCATCCATTTTTAAGAACTTTCACCCAGCGAAAAGCTGTACGGTTATTTCATGCAGGACAATGCAAGACCACACATTGCCAAAACTTCTATGGCAGCATTACGAAGTGTTTTTGATGAAAGGACAGTTGACTGGCCTCCTCGTTCTCCAGATCTAAATCCCTGTGACTTTTATCTTTGGGGAATGTTAAAAGACAAGGTGTATGCAAGCAATCCCCATACACTCGAAGAGTTGGAAGCAGGATTCGAGTAGTCATTTCCCAGATTTCGACAGCCGAAATTCGTCGAGTGTTCGCAAATGTGTTCAAGAGATGTCAGGCCGCTCTTTCCATAGAGGAACATTATTTTGAACATATACTGTAAATAAAGGTAAGCTTAGGTTACTCAGATGGCAATGTTTTTTAGACTAACTCCGTGTAGGCGCCCGCGGCACAATAGAGTCCGAGAATCGGGCACTGCCATGGCCGGTGGATCCGGTGACAACGGCCATGAGCCGTACCGCGCGATCCGCAGATGCCTGGCAGGCATCTTTCGCGAAACACCCTATATTTTGTGATATTTAATAAAATATCACAATTTCTATTTTCCATTTTTAAATAAAATAGGTTATTTGACGTAAATATCGCTGTTTTGCATACATTCTTTACGACTGTGGCATTTGGGTTGAAGCAACTTGATAGTACCATAACTTTCTTTTATTTATTGTTATAGATACAGCCTCACGAATATTTACTATCTTGGCTATTGCTCCATGGAAAATTTAGAGTTAAAACTTTACTCTCTGTCTCAATATTACATTTATCTCGCCTTAAAAATTGCATTCCAAACAAACACCCGACAGATCATCCCTTAACAACAAAATCAAATGTTCAAATGTTTGTTAAGCTTAAGGGATTTAACTGCGTGGTCATCAGTCCCTAAACATTACTTGAACTACCTTGTACTAAAGACGGCACAAACATCCATGACCGAGGGGGGATTCGAACCACCGACCGTATGGCGCGCCGCAGACCGCTCGGCCACTGCGGGCGGCCTGTCCTTTATTCTTTCAAATAAATCCTCACTAATCACATTCATATTCGTGCCTTTGTCAATAATCACAAAAGTAGGATTTCCTACTATCTTTTCTGGTACTGCACCTTTCATAATTTATTATATTTATATGAACTTACTCTCTCCTCAAATTCGTATTCTGTAATATCTACACCGTCATTATATCGTATTAATGCTTACAATCCGCCCTCATTGTGGTAGCCCCTATGTTTTTCTGCGCACGATAACCCGAAGCCCAGTAGGTCCGCTTCTAGCTTAGCGCTTACGATGCAGGTGGTGAATTTGCAGGTCTCTCTATCTCCTCCACTATACCAATAGCTTTGGATTATCTTGCCTCCTATTTTGATCATTATTTTGACTTTTCTGTGGCCGCGTATGTTGAATTTGTGTATGATTCCAGGCTTGTCAGCTGTCCAATAGTTATTATTATTATTATTATTATTATTATTACCTTGACCATGGTTACTTTTCTTCTACTGTTTGAAACCACGATGTCACGTTATCGAAATTTCTTCTAATCACAAGAGCTCCCACGTTATACGTGCCATTTCCGCTATTGTGATGTTTCTTGCTATTGTTTGTGATATTCCCATTGCCGTTACTCGCAGAGTGATTGTGTGTGTCTTTGTTGTCGTTTCCGTTAAGCGACGAGTTTCCATTTGAATTTCCACTGTTGCTGGTGCGTTGCTTTTCAAACAAATTCCAAATTGTGCAGCGGAGCTTTTGTTAACCATTGTCTGACCTTTGCCGGCCCTTTTTATTTCGATATACCAAGTACGTCATACATTTCAACAGGTCGCTCAATGTAGTTGGGTTTCTTGACATATCGTTTCATGTATTTCTAAAAAGACACCTGCTTCTGGTTATACACTGACGTATTATATACCTGTCTACGTATTTTTGCTTGCTCGTTAGCTAACCAATATTTTGCCAGAGTCTCAAGTGGAACATAGCTCAGCTAATTCTCCCTGCATACAGGTCACAATAATTTTTTTCCGTTCTATTTGAAAATGATATGCCTCTGAGAGCGTTTATGATCACGTATGTATATGTTATTTTCTCTGGCAACAAAATATTTGAAACGCTCTATACTGCAATCGCGTTTGCTGAGTAATAACAGTGGTCAAACTATTCGTTGCAACAATCATATCATTTTGATTCTGAATTTTCAGAGTTTCATTTCTACTGTAAAAAGGAAATATTTCCGGAAATGTATTCGTTAAAATACTATGTTACCGGTTTTATTAACAGAGGTAGTTGCTCAATTTGAGTAGTTTTGACCTTTCCAACCACTCATTTTAAGTCATTTATTTGTGTACTTAATTCTATACGCCAAATGGGTCTTATATTTTGTAAGTTCCCTAACTCTGTACGATTTTATGGATCTGTGTCTGGCTCGGACACGATATCAGTAGCGATAACTTAGCTTATTTCACTTTCGGCTTTGGTCGTAATTTCTGTGTCTTTCTTGTCCATTCACTAAACTTCTTCGCATATTTTTCCTCGCGCTGCGCCAACTGAGGCCCCCCCCCCCCCCACATTTTTTTTTTTTTTTTTCATTTATCATGGACAAGTGATTCACGCGCAGATTTTCGATATATTTGTTTGTAGTTGTGATTACGTATACATAATTTCATAGAATTCTTTAGTGGAACGTGTTACCTTTTCTCGAACTTCTAGATACGCATCTGTCATAGTGGCTATTTCCGACTTTGGTGTCGTTGCATTTACCGTTAAAATTTAAGTTCCTGAAATTTACATGAAATGAAAATTTTTAAATCTGCACTACAAAGCAAAGCAAGCAACGCACCATTTAATCGAACTCCTACTGAATTGTAAACTTTCCTGCTGGTGATATCCTCGAATGAACTTAACAGTTGGAGACATCAGTTGAAATGTTCAAATGTTTTGCAAAGCTATGGGACCAATCTAACTTATCCTAAGAACTACACATAGACACACCCATTCCCGAAGGAGGACTCGAACCTCCGACCGGGAACAGCCATGTACTTCGCAGCAAAGTGCCTTAGATCGTCCGGCTATTCCTGACATCAAAGGTAGACATAAGTTGACCGCAGCTAGATCAAACTAATGAAATAAATTTAATAAATCGGTATTAAGCGTCAGATATGCATTGGCGGAGCAATAAATAGAAAGATCAATTTGTATGAATGTGAACACGAAGCACATTGCCAACTATCAGTGGCGTATCCAGGATCGTGGTTTGGAGGGGGCTGAGGTCAATCCGAGCCGAGCTGACATGATTCCTAAAAAAGGGTTGCGTACGATATTGGGAGAATTGATCCCTTTCTATTTCCTTTCCCCCCTCTCTCTCTCTAGGCGGGGGTTCGAGTAGGGTCTGTAGCATTGTCTGCGGGGGGGGGGGGGGGGGGTTCGAGGAGGGTCTGAGGGGGCTGCAGCCCGACAGCCCTCCCCCCTACCCCCCTAGATACGCCACTGCCAACTATTATTTTCCGACAAAGTTTGATAGCTGAAACCACAGTCGATGGTTGCTGCAAAAAGAAAATACATTTATTGCATTAATGATGAGGAAAGAAAAATGAACTCTGAACATTAAGGAAAGTCATTTGCAGCATAAAACTGAAATAGTTATTCACAAAAGCAAACATGTTTCACCATAATAAAACTTACCTTTTTTAAAAAACATGAAGAATCTAGAATATTTGTTAAGTATGTCAACAAAAGGACAATACGCCCGTACGCTACAAGACACAAACCAAGAGAGAGCGAGGGTGCCGACTGCGGAAACCGAGACGTGAAAATAATAATAAATGAATAAATCTGAAACATTCTACATGCGATTGTTTGTCAGAGATTACATTTCCTTATCTATCTATTCATAGTTCATCGCAGTTTATGTATCTGCATTTGAAATGGTACATAGTCCTTTTGCTTTTGTATTTTATAAAATGTGAATCTTAAGTCTCCAATTCTTTTATGGAGTTTAATTTGAAGAGGGACATGTAACACTACGCAAGGAAGAGAGCTGCATGCAAAAAATTACGAGAAAAGATTTAGCAAAATCACGATATAAATTGGAATGACACAGATAACAATGAGCATAATTAAAATGGAATGGTTGGGGTTTATGGTCTGACGTGTGGTTGGTAGGGGATTCAAAGAGGTTAAATGTCTCATATTAAGAGATAAAAGAGAGAACCATAACTTGTGACAGGTGGGCAGACGACGTTGCAAAACTCGCTGGTGCAAGATGAGAGCGTGTATATTAAAACTGTAATGCACTGAGAAGCATCTTTCGAATAGTGCGACGCAAATAATGGTGGTGTAAATCTAGTTATTGAGTTTCCAGCAGCTGTATGGGTGATTTGTTAGTGCGTGGAAATGAGCGCATACAATCCTCTAGTTTCCCTGTTTTGGATGAGAAATTTCACGATCATTAATTTAGGAATTTCCGCATAAAAGTGTGTAAGCTTTGTAGCACTCCCGATACGTCATTTGCTTCCCCTCTGGCGAGAGACACACCATGATGCGTTTTTCTTTTAATGCAGCAGATGATTAATTATGGACGTGTCCCTATACAACATTTCGTACTCTTCCCGCGCTCTCGTTTGATGAATTGCTTTCTCTACTCCGAGTTAATTTTCATACATTATCATCAATTATTCACGCTTTCCGTTGCATTAGCTTTACACGAAGAATTTCATCAGTGCATCTAACCTGTAGCTACATCCATAATCCTCAAGCCATATTACGGTGTCTGTCGTACTTAATGTGAGCAGCAGTGCTGTGCCTCGTATCCCTACGTGGACCATAGTTCGGCACTCTCAGAGCATAAGTATACTGGATAGTGTAGCATCAGCCAATGACTGATTTTGGCTCGCCTTGAATTTCCTAAATCCAGCCAAATACAGGGAAGCTTTCTATCGCAGGGAACAGCCGATTTTTTTTTTTTTTTTTTTTTTTTTTTTTTTTTTTTTTTTTTTTTTTTTTTTTTTTTTTTTTTTTTTTTTACCATTAGTCAACACGGATTCAGAAAGTATCACACTTGCGAAACACAGCTTGCCCTTTAATCACATGAAGTGTTAAGTGCCATCGACAAGGGACCTCAACTCGATTCCATATTTCTGGATTTCAGGAAGGCTTTTGACACTGTACCCCACAAGCGGCTTCTTATGAAATTGCGTGCTTATGGAATATCTCCCCAATTGTGCGATTGGGTTCACGATTTCCTATCAGGAAGAACACAGTTCGTTGTAATTGACGGTAAGTCATCGAGTAAAACAGAAGTGATATCTGGCGTTCCACAGGGAAGCGTTATAGGTCCCCTACTTTTCCTGGTGTTTATAAGTGATTTAGGAGACAATCTGAATAGCTCCCTTAGACTGTTCGCGGATGATGCTGTCGTTTATCGGTTAGTGAAGTCAACAGAGGATCTAAAGCAACTGCAAAGCGATTTATACAAAATATCTGCATGGTGCGAAAATTGGCAACTGACACTAAATAAAGAAAAGTGTGAATTAATACACATGACCACTAAAACTGTCTTGAGCAGTTAAACCGGCAACCCGCGCGCAATGGAAATATTCTAGACCTTATAGCCACAAACAGGCCTGACCTTATTAACGATGTCTGTGTAGAGACAGGAATTAGTGATCATGATATCGTCATAGCGTCGATGGTGACCAAAGTTCATAAACCAGTCAAGAAGGCTAGGAGCGTGTTTTTGTTGGGAAAAGACGACAAGAAAATGTTACGATCGCACTTAGAAAATGAATGGGCATCGTTTAATTCTGGGACTATGGATGTAGAGGAATTGTGGACTAAATTTAAGTGCATTGTTAATGAAGGAAATATGTGCCAGTAAAGACGATTAAGGATGGAAAAGATCCACCGTGGTATAATAATAATGTTAGAAAGCTGCTGAGAAAGCAAAGGCTGTTGCACTCTCGATTCAAAAAAGAACACGCAAATGATGACAGGCAAAAGTTAGTAGAGATTCGTGCGTCTATAAAAAATCGATGCGTGAAGCATACAATAATTATCACAGCCATACCTTAGCAAAAGATCTTTCCGAGAACCCGAAAAAATTCTGGTCGTATGTAAAATCGATAAGCGGGTCAAAGCCCACTGTCCAGTCACTAGTTGATCATTCCGGGGCAGTAATAGAAGAAAGCAAACGAAAAGCTGAAGTTCTAAATTTAACCTTTAAGAAATCTTTCACGCAGGAGGACCGCACAAATATACCATCATTTGATCAACGTACTAATTCCGAAATGGGGGACATAGCAATAGGTATTTCCGGTGTAGAGAAGCAGCTGAGAGAGCTAAATACGAAAAAGTCTGCTGGTCCGGATGGAATACCAGTTCGGTTTTACAAAGACTATTCTGCGGCATTGGCCCCCTACTTGGCTTGCATTTATTGCGAATCTTTAATTCAGCGCAAAGTTCCTAGTGATTGGAAAAAAGCGCAGGTGACTCTCGTGTATGAGAAAGGAAAGAGAACTGACCCATACAATTACAGGCCAATATCGTTGACATCGGTTTCATGTAGAATTTTGGAGCATATTCTCAGTTCGAATATAGTAAATTTCCTTGAAACGGAAAAGCTTCTTTCCATGAATCAGCACGGGTTTAGGAAACATCGTTCATGTGAAACTCAGCTTGCCCTTTTCTCACATGACATCTTGCGAGCCATGGACGAAGGGCAACAGGCGGATTGTGTTTTTCTCGACTTCAAAAAGGCGTTCGACACGGTGCCACACTGCAGACTGCTAACGAAGATACGAGCTTATGGAATAGGTTCACAGATTTGTGACTGCCTGGAAGACTTCCTAAGTAATAGAACGCAGTACGTTGTTCTCGACGGCGAGTGTTCATCAGAGACGAGTGTATCGTCAGGCGTGCCCCAGGGGAGTGTGATAGGACCGCTATTATTTTCTATCTATATAAATGATCTGATGGACAGAGTAAGTTGTAATTTGCGGCTGTTTGCTGATGATGCTGTAGTGTATGGGAGGGTGTCGTCTGTAACTGACTGTAATAGCATACATGTTGACTTAGACAAAATTTCTAGTTGGTGCGAAGAATGGCAGCTAGCTTTCAATGTAGAAAAATGTAAGGTGATGTGCATGAGTAGAAAAAACAATCCTATAATGTTCGAATACAGCATCAGTAGTGAGCTTCTTGATGCGGTCGCGTCGTTCAAATATCTAGGCGTAACATTGCAGAGCGATATGAAATGGAACGGGCATGTAAGGACAGTTGTAAGGCAGATAGCCGACTTCGGTTTATTGGGAGAATTTTGGGAAGATGTACTTCACCTGTAAAGGAGACCGCGTATAAAACGCTTGTACGACCACGTCTTGAGTATTGCTCAAGTATTTGGGACCCGCAGCAGATCGGTTTGAAGGAAGACATAGAGGCGGTACAGAGGCGAGCAGCTAGATTTGTTACCGGTAGGTTCGACCAATGCGCGAGTGTCACGGAAATGCTCCGGCAACTCAATTGGGGATCGCTGGCAGAAAGACGACGTTCTTTTCGTGAACTTCTGTTAAGTAAATTTAGAGGGCCGGAATTTGAAACTGAGTGTAGTACGATCTTGCTGCCGCCTACTTACATTTCGCGTAAAGATCACAAAGACAAGATAAGAGAAATTAGGGCTCGTACGGAGGCATATAGGCATTCTTTTTTTCCTCGTTCAATTTGGGAGTGGAATAGGAAAGGAAATGCCTAGTAGTGGTACAGTGTACCCTCCGCCACGCACCTTACGGTGAATTGCGGAGTATGTATGTAGATGTACATGTAAAAGAAATCCGCTGAACTTTAATTACGCGATAAATCACTCAAACCTTAAGGTCGTAGATTCTACCAAATACCTATGAGTTAATATTACGAACAACTTTGACTGGAGAGAACACATAGAAAATCTTGTGGGGAAGGCAAACCAAAGGTTACGTTTCATCGGGAGAACGCTTCGAAGATGCACCAGCTCCACCAAAGAGACTGCCTACATCTCACTTGTGCGTCCTCTCCTGGAGTACTGTTGCCCCTTGTGGGACCCTCACCAGGTGGGACTGATGGAAGATATTGAGAAGGTTCAGAGAAGGGCAGCTCGTTTTGTTTTATCATGTTAGGGGGGGGGGGGGGAGCGCCACGGAAATGTTGCACGAATTGGGGTGGAAATCATTAAAAGAAAGACGTTATTCATTGCGGCGTGATCTGTTTGCGAAGTTTCAATCACCGACTTTTAGTTCTGAATGTGAAAATATTTTGCTAGCACCCACCTACTTAGGGAGACATGACCATTCCAATAAAATAAGAGAAATCAGATCGAAAACGGAACGATTTACGTGTTCTTTCCTCCCTCGCGCTATTAGAGAATGGAACGGTAGAGAAAAGTTATGAAAGTGGTTAATGAACCCTCTGCCAGGCACTTGAATGTGATTTGCAGAGTATCAATGTAGATGTAGATGTTCTTCTCCATCGCCAACGAAAATTATCCGAATGTATGCTCTATTTGTAATAACCAAGACGTCGACGGGACGTTAAAAAAATGTTCAAATGTTTGTATAGTCTATGGGACTTAACTACGGTGTCATCAGTCCCTAAACTTACAAACTACTTATGAACTACTTACGAACTAGGACGGCACAAATATCCATGCCCGAGGGGGGATTCGAACCCCCGACCGTAGTGGCCATGCAGACCGTGACTGGAGCGCCTTAGTCCCCTCGGCCACCGCGGCCGGCACGGGACGTTAAACCTAAATCTGCCTTCTCGTATCCTTAAATCCTTCTGTGATCAAATAAAACTGATGTTCACAAAACATGACTACGCATCACGAACACTCACGGGATGATACATTTGTCGCCCAGGATACACAGATGAATTGCATACGTTTTATACATGGCGTAGCGGTCGAATCATGTACTCAACGGCGAGCGCTTGGCCCGTACTGAGTGAGCATAAGACAGCAGCGACCACTGAGACAATCAAGTCGAGAGCGGTAATTTTATTAAGAAAATGAAATAGTGGCAAAAAGAAGTTGTCATGAGGCTTTATTAACCCACGGGAAAATGCGCACTAGCAGCTGCTCCTTATTCGAATTCTGGAGTATTTGCTTTATCTGCTTCTTGAAGGAATATTGGAAAGCTGTGTTTATCAATTCTGCTTTAGAAGCATTGTCGCCAGTAGCATTACCATTGCTCTTGTGTAATGAAGGTATTGATTGTGTTTTTGTCGCTAGCAGACTTTACATATCACCAATTTCTTTCGATTTTCTATTAAACTACGAGATACAGTGTCGTTATGGAAACTATTGTAATCATCTAGCGCTCTATTTCCAGTTTCCGTAAAATACTGCTAGTCTTGGGAATTTTGTGAGTGTTTAAATTTCGTGTGCTTCTTTCTTTGCTTTCGCAAGAGTGATCTAACCAACAATTTATTTGATATAAATCTCTCAATTTCAGTCGATATTATTTCTTTGAATGTAAGCCACATCTGACCTAGAAACACACTGTTAGTTTCGTAAGACTGCACGCTCTCAGTCAGGAAAGCGTTAAATGAATTTTTATCTGTTTTTCTGAACTGAACGATTTTTCGTTAAATTTTTCTGAATTTGGAAATTTCGATATTCAGTCTCGCTATAACAAGTCTGTGTTCACTAATCCCTGTTTCCGTTTTGATGTCCTTTATCAGCTCAGTATTATTTGTTGCTAGGTATTTAAGTATATTTTCACAACCATTTACTATTCTAGTGGGTTCATGAACTAATTGCTCGAAATAGATTCCGTAGAATGCGTTTACCACAATTTCGGGCGAAATTTTATGCTTGCTTCCGGTTTTGAACATGTATTTTTGCCAACATTGTGGGTAAGTTAAATTAACCACCAATTATAATTGTATACTTTGGGTATGCATTTGAAATTTGATCCAAGCTTTCCTTGAGCATTTCTGCAATCGAATCGTCTGAGCAAGGATAAAATCAACACGTTATTAATTTATCCGGTTGTCAGGTATAACCTTTACCCACATAACTCACAGGAACTATCTACAATGATCAATCTTCAGCGCAACCGCGTGGCGTAGATATTTTGTTCCGGCCAACGGCCGGACTTTCTTTCTGCTCCACTGTGAGGTCTTTGTTAGTGTCGCATTTTTGTGAAAGTAGAACGTGTTTCTCAGCCGACGCAGTACTGTGTGTCGTGTGACAATGTTCGTAGGGAAATGGTGAAAATCACTTACTCTATTCGCCGAAGAGTATTCATCTACGATCCGTATATGCGCACAGAAACAGCGCGTGAGGTACAGAGATTATTTCGTGAGGAATTTCCTAATGTCCAACCACGTCCAGTACTCACAGAAGAAACATTGGATAACGTTGGTCAATCTCTGGAAAGGTCTCCTAGAAAATCAGTTCGATGCCTTTCTCAGCAGATTTGAATTTCCTACGGCTCTGCTCAGACGGCTACGAAGCTATTGAAGTTACAACCGTATAAAATAACTGCGGCACAAGAACTTAAACCAGGTGACCATGCAAAATCGTTGCAGTTTTGTGAATGGATTCTGAAAAAGGTGCACGACGGAGAAATTGACCCAAACTTAACTTTCTTTTCGGGCGAATCATGTTTCCACCTAAGTGGATATGTTAATTCGCAACTTAATTCGCCTAACTTAATTCACGAGCAGCCCCTGCACGATCAATAAACAGGAGTGTGGTGCGCTGTTAGTGGCGAGGGAATAATAGGCCCTATATTTTTTTCAGGAAACAATTAATAGTGACAGTGTAATTATCAACTTCCTCAGAACGTGTCAGAAATGCTTGTAACTTTTCTTTCTAGGTGTTTGTGATACGTAAGAAATAGCTTGCTCGCCAAACCGTATTAAATTTACTGCGGAGGTCGCAGCTGCCATCGCCTGCAAGCCGCGCGCCACAAAGGCGGTTGCGCTGAGGATTGATCCCCCTGTACTTCAATTTCGCTATGAGATAAATCGCTTCTGGCAGCAATAAATACGCCACCATCCATTTTATTCGATCTATTTCTTTCTGAACACCATTTGTCTCTTAGTAAATATTTCTGCGGAAATTGTCTCCGCCCTTAGCCATCTTCCGCTGCTTACAATGATTTGTGCTTCAGTGGTTTCTATTAGCGCTTGGACTTATTTTCCCCACACTACATGAAACTACGCAACAAGTCAGAATTACATGCTGAAAAAAAGACTGCGATTCATACGAGCAAGAAAACTCGTTTCACAGTTTGTGAACCAAAATCTCTTGTAAACCTAACATATACTGCTGCAGACATTGAATGGAAGTCCCTCGCAAACTGTTAGAACATTGCCAGGGTAACAGTCAGTCAATGCATATATGACTAGCGAATCCCTCAATGCTTCGAAAATGCTAAATATGCATGGGAGTGTGACAAACATATTACATTCCTTCTCTTAAACTTTGTATCCATTACTTCCTCCAACACTATATTTATTTGTCGTATTCGGCTGCTCTCAATATTGGGTAACTGAAAACCCAGCGTTGCTTGTGTTTTTACTTATTTATTTATTGCAGTATTCAGTTAGTCCACGTGCTTCTCCCTCCTTGCACCACTCTCACTCTACCTACCGCTACCCGTCTTCCTCTACCTCTTCTTTCTCCTTTACCCCCCCCCCCCTCCTCCTCCTTCTCCTCCTCTCAATCCACCCACGCATCCTCTGTCATAATCTCCCCTACTACCAATCTCGTCCTATCCCCCCTCTTTAAGCTCGTCTCATTCGTCCGCTGTAGATGAAAATTTTCGTATATCTGCCATTTTCATGGTGGTCGGTCGAACGTTGGTGAAGTCTGAGAGTAAGGTACCCACCACCATCACCACCATACACCGTACGAAATGTTATATAGACATGTTTCTCTTGTTTTGAAGCTCAAGCGTGCAAAACTTAATCAAGCTCGGAACAATAGATGTCTGAGTCTGTTGTACCGTAAACACTCTTATGTAGACGTTACCTTCATCTTGCTGTGTAAAATTTCATCACGATCGGAATAAAACTGTTGGTGTCGAAGTCTGATGTAAAGTTTGTTAGTTGTTTGGGATAGGGGGGACGAAACTGCTAAGCTTATCGGTCCCTCGGTGGAAGGGAGGGGAATGAGTGAGGATAGGAAAGGAGGGGAAAGGAAAGGAAATGCAGTCCAGGGAGGAAAGAGGGAGGAAAGACTACAATAGCTCGGGGCCCCGTGCTTGCCACGCACGTAGTGACGAAAGAACCGTGATCCTCCTGGGCGAAAAAAAATTGTTTGCAGTTGATCTCAAAACCACTATCTTCCACAGCACATAGCGATGCCGTTAACCACACGGCTATTCTTGCTGGTGTAAAGAACCATCCACCTAGCTCCGTACGAATAAGCAGACAGTGCCATTACACTTGTTTTTAAGGAGAAGTGTGCAAAATTTTATCGCTTTCGGATGAACCGTATTGGGGCGCACAAAATACGAAATGAATACAGAACTACCATTCTCCATTTTCCGATTTTTCATCTGATCCTTCGGGTTTTCCCTATATTTATTTATAACAAACCACCCCTGTACTAAAGCGAACAAAACAAAAGATTGTAATTCAATGGCCCGTGGTCTAAGGCGTCGTGCTACGGACTGGGCGGCTGTTCCCACGTGAGGTTCGAGTCTTCCTCGGGCAAGGGTGTGTGTGTGTGTGTGTGTGTGTGTGTGTTAGTTTAAGTAGTTTTTAAGTCCAGGGATTGACGACCATAGTAGTTTGGTACAATACTCTTACAAACATTTGAACGACGAAATGGTATACCCATGCGCCTAACTCCAACTACCATTCCGCTATCAGAGTCTGCTGATTCCTGTCACGAAGTTATAATCTCATCGGAAACCTTTTAACATCCGAAACCCAAATGACAGGTATACCAGTACACCGCTCTTTTATACGATGTGTAGCGGTACTTCCGCCATCTGAATCTGTGCATATCGTTATCCGATGACTTTTGTCTTCTAAGTGTATATACGCCGCATGGGAGTAGCCGAGCGGTCTGGAGCGCCACGTTGCGGATCGCGAAGCCTCACGCATCGTAGGTACGAAACCTCCCTCGAGCATGGATGTTTGTGTTGTCTTTAGTATAAGTTAATTCATAGGTAGTTTGTAAGTTTAGGGACTGATGACCCCGCAGTTAAGCCCCATAATCTTTACAAACATTTGAACATTTAAGAGTATATGTGTAGGAGGGTGAATAATACTCGCAGTGGAATAATATAAAAGAAATGATTCACTGATGACACTACTATCCTTTGTGAAAACGAGGAAGAATAATATACTATACTATACTAATATAATATACTGTGTGGAATGGCTCCTCTTCCGCACACATTCTGAACTGAATAAACCGGAGAAATGAGGAAAGTAATGGACAACTGTAAACAACGACGTTTACGAAGTGTACAGAATCTGATGCCTTCGAAGCAAAGCAATTTATGACAAGTGAGGAGTGTAGGTAATAAACGAAGACTCCCAAATGCATCGCGTGCATTACTGGAGTAATATTTCGGTGGAATGCGCCATGTAGTCACTCTGTATTTAAAATGCAAGAACAGGCTCTTAGAACCATATGCAACTTGAAGAAGCAAGAATCCTGTCGTCCACTCTTCCCTACTCTAAAGTTACTGAACCTTCCATGTCTTCATATGTTTGAAACAACAGTGTTTATAAAAGAACATTTAGGGTCTACAAGTGCTTATCAGCTAAACAGCTCTGTGTACAGTTGTAGAACAAGAAATGGTAGTAACATTATGCCAGAACGTCAGCATATCAGAAAAGTGTCATTCACATAGGCACACAGCTATATAATCACCTACCTGGAACCATTAAAAGAAGACAGCATATTCAAAAATAAGCTGAAGTTATTTCTGATGGACTAGTTTTTACTCTGTGGATGAATACCTCTATGATTAAAAGAGAATTTTGTAATGAAGAACTGTGACAAACATATATATGTAAATTTGTATTACTGTGTCAAAGTGTTCTAACAATATATGTGAAATTGCATTAATCCTGTAACATATAATACTTATCTGTAAAATTAATTACCTGTGTTTCACGGTGTATATTCGTTTATTAAGTGTACCGGTACTTGAGTCAATCGTATTGTGTAAAACCTTTCACCAAGTATATTCATCTGTTACATATACCAGAACATCAGTTGCAAATTGAACCATATTTTATGTAGGCCTAACTACGGCTTTTTTGTTTCGATTTAATGTCAATCATCTTGAATAAAACCCTTTATAACTTCCTTATTACAACATCGATTCCATGGAGATGCTTAAAGATGGATAAATAAATAAAAGGACGTGTAGAGGATAAAAACTGTTGGGAAAGACATTGGAATATATTCAATAGTACTCAGAGGTGAAGAGGCCAACACAGGAAAGGAAGTCTTAGTGGGCACCATCAAAGGGTCGTAAGACTGATATCGCACAAAAAATTACGATTAACAAGTAGTTGTCTTGTACCACTCACTCTTAGATTCTATCTCTTAATAATAGCGTGCTGTTTAACTTTACATACACAAGTATTTTGTTCATTAGTAAGAGACTGTGGAGCTCTATGAGTGACTTAATTTAGTGTCCATTATCACTACAGTCCGTTTGTAAACAGAAGCGCGCCCCACGATGATGGAATAACTTTTGTAGTACCTTCGTTTCTCTGCGCCACAAGCAAGGAGAGGGGAAACCATACTGGCGTACAGTCGCAGGCATCCGTATAGGGAGGGGGAAGAACCTAGAGTTTATCTAACTGCTTACTCCTTAAGGGAGCAGCCAACGTTTTAACAAACACAAAAATAATATATAAGAAGGAAGAGATAAATAAACATGGGACGCGGAGATGAATTTATAAAGCAGAAGTTTGATACTTCAGCTCATTACCTACTAGCTTATAAGCACATGCTTTGCAATGGTTGTGATAGAAGGGCATGTGCGTATCATGGCTTTTTAGGTTTCCAGACCTCAGTCAGTAAAGCTTTTAATATAAATCAACCCACTGTTCCTAGCTTATAAAGAGCCATTTTTACGTTTACCTTGCAGCACAACAAAATTACTATGTGTGGTTTATCGTATTATTTCAGCTGTGGTTGCTCTATATTCAACATTATCCGCAGATAATTAGATGAGTTTCCGACCTTTATATTTGACTGATTTAACGATTAAATGAAATTTAACGGATTGCATTTAGTGCTCATATGTAACGACTTTATGCTTTTCATCATTTAAGGTAATTTTCGCACCATGCAGATAGCTAAATCGTTTTGCAGTTGCTTTTGATATTCTGGTGACTTTATTAACCAATAAATGACAACATTATAAGCGAACATTCTGAGAGTGCTACTCAGATTATCACCTAAATCGTTTATAAATACAAGGAACAGTAGGGACCATATAACACTGAGGGCCGGCCGCGGTGGCCGAGGGGACTGAGACGCCTCAGTCACGGTCTGCACGGCCACTACGGTTGGGGGTGCCCCCTCGGGCATTTGTGCCGTCCTAGTTCGTAAGTAGTTCATAAGTAGTTTGTAAGTTTAGGGACTGATGACCACGTAGTTAAGTCCCGTAAGCTTTACAAACATAACACCATACAACACTGAGAACGCCAGATATCACTTCTGTTTCACTCTGTGACTTTCCGCCAATTACTACCAACTGTGTCCTTTCTGACAGCAAATAAAGGAAGGAATTGCAGAAGTGAATGAATATTCCTAAAGGAAACAGTTTGACCCTAAGCCGCTTTTGAAGTACAGTATCAAAAGTCTTCCTGAAATCTAGAAGTATACAATCGATATGAGACATCCTGACGACAGTGCTCATCAAAGTGAGTAAAGAGCTAGCTGTGTTTCACAAGAACGATACTTTCAGAGTTCGAGTTGACGATTGGTCATCATACTGCATGACGATGCACGTTGCCCCACCACTGCTAAAATCCACAACCTCGTACACCGCTGGGAATAGGAGATTCTGAAACATTTACCGTACTTTCCAAACAGGAGTCCATGTGCTTACGATCTGTTTCCCAAAGTGGAAGAACCACTGCAAAGAATCCGGTACATGACACTATCCATAGCATAGGGTGGCCTACACGGGACATCATCAGAAATAGATGTGCAGATGGTGTACGACGCCTTCCTGACATTCGCAAAAGATCATAAATCTATTATACTGAAGTAAAACTGTAAACTTCGCCCTACAGGCCTGGAAAGTCTCACAGGGTACCAACCGGCCGCCTTGTCATCTTCCGGTCGAAGGCGTCAACGGATGCGTTATGGAGGGGGATGTTGTCAGCGTCTCACACCCCAAACCGTCGTATCGGTTTCCGTAACCGAAGCTGCTACTTGTCAGTGAAGTAGCTCCTCTATTGGCTTCACAAGGGCTGAGTGCATTCCGCTTGCCAACAGCGCTCATTAGACTCAAACGGTGACCCATATAAGTGCTAGCCGAGCGCGACAGGGCTTCAGTCAATCGGTGTATCCACTGCAGTAGGCCTGTTAAATAAACTGAAGGTGTGTAACTAAATGTATTTGTTTATAAATAACAATACTGCTACCAGTCACGATTTTTTTATTTATTTAGCACGACGCGTTTCGAGGAATAATTCCCATCTTCAAGTGCATTTTTTGTGCTGTTTCATATTATTTTTGATGTTTTGAATGTGTGAGTGCCTGCTTCGTTCTTCTGTCGTTGCTGTAATATATAAATAAGCCCGATTTTACTTTTTGTTTATCTTTATATGTAGTTATTGGCGGAATTTTTTTGAAAAGCTTTTTACTTACAGTTTTCGTCTGATCCATCTGTGGCAGCTCTCACACATGTCAAACATCACACACAGTATTTTTACACACAAGTACATCAGTTGTCACAAAAACAAACATACATATAAATAAACAGTTACAGAGATGTTTTAAGCTTAACTTTACCAAAGATACATTTTTACAGAGTATGCTACAAAGCAAAGGAATTCTTAGCTGGATTTTATTAAAACAATATTTCCATAGAGTATGCTGCGTCTTTATAGAGGATATTTTACTTTTGTTCATTGTCCTAATTTATGCATACTTACAAAGGTACTACATTTACACTTATTAACTTTTTTATTTGAGTATGCAATCGAAACATAGGAAAAAATTTACTGATTCACTTTCCACTTTTTCACTTAATATTTTCTCTTCATATTTTCTATAATGTGAATACACTTCCAGTTCTTCATATAAGTCCATTTCATGTCCTTTGTATAGTCGGTGGAGTACTTTGACATTCTGCTCAATTTCTTTAAATGGGTGTCCTGTGTTGTTTTTTTATGTGTGTTGCTATTGCTGATGTTGTGTGTTTGTTGTTTGTGTAGGCTTTGGTGTGTTCTGTGTATCGGGTGTTTATATTTCTGCCTGTTTGTACCATGTAGAATTTGGAGCATTCTTGGCATGTTATTTTATATATTCCAGAGTCTGAATATGGATCATGCTTGCACTTGACGTTATGTACTAGCTTTTGTTGTAATTTGTAACGAGCCGTTTTCGTATTACCACGCGACCAAGGTATTTAGGGGTCCATTTTTAAGTTGCAAAGTACTCTCCCCCATGCACCGTTTGGAACTTAAGATAGATGGTAGCCTTCCTCTTGTTTTAAAGGTAAAGTGTGTGAAATTTCGTGAATATCGGAATGATACTGTAGATTTCATGAGTCTGTAGGAGAAGTATGCTCCGCCATGCTCCTATCACAAAATACTTTCTTGGCTGACGTTTTCTACCTATAAACTACATTCCTGCCAAATTTCAGCTTAATATGTGAAGTAGTTTTCGATATTGCGTATTTAGTCAGTGAGTGAGCTTCCTTTCGCTTTTATATAGATAGAGATTAAGAAAACAGATTGCTTAATTTTGAATGCAAGAGAATTAAGGGAGACTTGTGGACAAAAATAAATAGTAACATGCAAATCTGTAATGCTAACTTTATTTTATACAAGATCATGCCTGATGCGACAGTTTTATGGCATCTACAGCGAAACTGTTGTTAGCGGTAGACTTCTTTTCGTTTCACCATTTTGTCAGGGAGAGGGGGGATCGGGTCAGTTACAAAACTCTTCATAAACGTCCGAAATCACTTGCAAACTTTGTTGCAGGTCCCTAAATACTACCATTTTCCAATAATTTACCCATAAATCGTATTCTCACGAGGTGGCCTCTCATTATTTGTGACGTCGTATCACCTAAGCTGTGTGTCGTGCTCTTTTATTTTTGGGTCAGGAACCTTCGTGGGCGTACGGTGAACACTTCATCAATGTTTCATTGCAATCTAACGGATGATTTATGCACACATGGAGGACATATTTGCGATACAGGATATGGACTCATTTATTAGTATTACTGGTGTGCATGCAGGAAGTAAGGTGTTTCTGTTTAACTTACAAGCGGAATAATTTTTCATTAGTCTTCAATTTACTACAGTCACCTGGATAGAGCTTAAACAATGTCAGAAATAATACTAAATCAAACACCCACAATAAGAAATTCGTTAATAAAACCGATGGTATTTCTGTGTCTGCATTATAGAACATGTTTAAATTTAAAAGGAATGATCACTTTCTCCTGTTCTACAGCATTGTAAACCAGAAAACGTAAATGTTTCCTCTTGCCTTTTGACACATAGTCTTATAGTCTGTGGAACTACTTGTCCTTATTAGTTATCTGCGTGTACTATAATCAGAAGTCGTCCTTTTGAAAGTGGCGCCTTTACTCCATTACTTGATCTATCTGTCCACTCATTGGGCGTAGTATGCGAACTGCGAATGTACAATATATACATGAGAGGTCAACCTCTCCATGGTACTATTTTATTTAAATAATCAACACGTTTACTGCGTATTTCTAAGCGTTCCAAAGCACCTTGTTTTAACCTGTTTTTTGCGCCACCCGGTAAATATTAAGCGTGTTAATTGCACGAAAAATGAAGCATGTAAGTACTACACTGAAATTTTAAAAAATAATGTTCCTGAAGCCGAACTTTTGAAGTAGGTACCTTAATGAAGAAATACTTACCTTGAAAGACGTATTTTCGCTTATTATGGGAAAAAGATACTTTAAGTGTGTTTTATCCATGATGGATGTGTTCGCACTGCGTGACTGTTCCTAATAGAGGGTTGAGAATGAAAACTGCTACTAGTCACATTAAAGATCGTATTATTTATTTATTAAACGACTGGTTTCGGGCTTGTGTCCATCTTCGGGTGTTTAAAACATTTAGAATTTTACATGTGTAGCGTGTTGGTGGAGTTCACCTTGCAATTGGTTTGGCTATTATTAATACCAAATAATTTGTTTTCAGACAGTGGACTCCACCAACACGCTACACATCTAAAATTCTGAATGATTTAAGCACATGAAGATGGGCACAAGCCCGAAACCGGTCGTGTAATAAATAAATAATAGTAGCGATTTTTATTCTCAACCCTGCAAAAATTACTTTATTGTGAGGCGCTTTTTGTTTGTCGCGTGGAAATTGTATATCAATTTCCGCACAACTTGGCATGAAAATTATGTAATACTAACACCGTTTTCTCATTATTCCGCTTTTTCCTGGAGTAGAGAAGCCTTTAAAATTACCGGCAACTAATTTTCCTCTCTTCTTTATTTTTATTGTCCGAAGTGAATACTAGTAGCAGCCTGCACTCTTTTAACGGGATTTTTATCCCCTCTTTTGCATCTTCTAACATAATTTTAATTAAACTGAAAACAACCTGCCTGGCTACGACGAACTCTTCCAGCACCTATAGCACTCGGAGACTGTGCTGCCAAGCCGATTATAGCGGTGCGCACACTCGAAAGTGGACTGACGCGGCCGCCCCTTCCGAACAAAGGAATGAACTCGCCCGACGCTTCGGACGAAAACTCGTCTCTACGCATCGTCCACCGTATCTTGCGCGGACTCTTCTTGCCTGTTCAGGGGAAATTCGTTTTTTAATTATCGCATAGGAATTTACCACGACTGGTTAGAAAATAATACTCAAATTCAATGCCTGCTGTAAACTTATTTTCCATTTAAGAACCATTTTTATAAAACTCGCTTCTTGCAAAACTAAAATTTTATAGGGAACGCACTTATGTATTTATCAAGGAAGTTTTCAAGAATAAATACTTTACGATTCTCAAAGTTCATAAACTTTTTAATGCAGTTTAAGGGCACTCGTTCATTGACCACCGTGAGTAGAAAATCAGGTTTCTTTTTCAAAAAATGTTTCGTGTTCCTTGGTGGCCTGATTCAAATCTTTCACCTGGACGTCTCTCGGCATCTCCCTAACCTACCCCAGTTATTCAACCATGGAAAGGGGACCTACAGTTTAATATGGAACCCGAACCGACTGTCGTTTCTGGCGACTCATCACATCGTTGAGAGGTCAAGGCTGGGTTGATAAACAGAGTGAAAATTCCGCGATCCGACAAGGTTTCGAACCTGCACCCTTCGGTTTTCAGTCAAGCGCTTTACCCCGAGACCACTAAAAAGAGATTAACTATATTTTGATATTAAGTGCCTATTTTTAACAGTAGGTTTTAAAATAAACTGGCTCTTCTACAAAATTCCAGGCGACATTTTATCCTCGTAAATTCCCAATCACCTTCATACTCTTCACCACCTCCAGAGATTATGCGTTACAAGAGCGTGCATCTTCCTTAGGAATGGTAAGGAAATACGTTGGCTCATTGCAGCCTCCTTTTCTGATTCAAATGGTTTATCGTCGGAGTAATTGCAGCATGTTTGATGGCTTTGAACGAAGGTAAGGGTTTTTTTCCAGAACATCACTACATTAACATCATAACATACATTTGAACCAGAGAAATACGTCATTTTAACAGCACAATGAATCATACCACTGATTTGTCTGTAAGTTCTTACTCATACACACCATTTTGAAATGCAATGGAGACTTCAATATTTATTTAGAAATTTGTTTGAAATCATTGAAGTTTTTTTCTGCACACTAGCACCTTTCCGGTCTTCTCTAAAATACTCCCGTATTCACAACAAGATTCAATACCTTCTTTCTTCTGATAGTGCTTCTCAAATTTACAGAATACACAACCCTGTGACAAAAAGAAAAATAGTAGGTAGGTTTTGTAACACTATAGCCTGTCCCATAAAATGTTCTAGAAAATAGAGAACTGTAGCATTATTCTTCTACTAGTGCACGAGTCTGAAAATAGCTCAAGTTTCAACCCTTTCTTACGGATAACTCTAGTTCTCTCTTCCACTGTAGGAGATAATGTAGTAGTGCAGATGCGAATTCATTTTCATCTATGTCACCAACATCTGATTCACACTACGTAAATTAAAATATCTTGTCAGTATATAGTTTTGGTTTAGAAGACTTGTACATATTTTCAGTCCAAGCTCCTTGAATATTGAACAGGTACCACCATGAGGGTTACCAGAGCGGACATTAAAAATGCTGCGGCGGAGTGACCGAGCGCTTTAAGACGCCTAGCTGTAGAGCGCGCGGTTTGAGATCTCCCTCGGACATGTTTGTAAGCCTAGGGACTAATAATCAAAGAATCGATTTACAACCATTTGAACATTTTGATTCGAGATTAAAATTCTTAGAGAACAATATCTTCAATTTTGGCACAGAACAGCTTATATTTCCTGCTTGTCTTTGTTTGTTACAATAATTACAGCCAAACAAAACAATTACTCTAGGAGTGCCATAAGCATATCAGAAAATTACTTTTGCTGATATATGTGGCACATTTAACAAATTATGAGAAATCGCAGCTATAACTTTAAGCGAGATTTGTAAAGACTCATACGTACGCACGAGCCACGTTTTTAGAAAACCGGCTTTATTCTCTGTGCTATATGTGAGGAATACAGCAAGATTCGCTAAACCCAGAAAAAGATAAATTTGTTTGTTAAAACGGAAACAATATTACTCCGAAAACAAAGTGTTTTGTTAAAACTACCCTCGATTATAGTCGTCAAGTAAAGCGGCCTGAAAAATCATCTTTGTTACCAAAATACCCGTTACTGGTATCATTTTGGAATGGCGACATTGATTCGGAGCAGGTCCTCTCACTTCTCGCAGAAGAGTTCGACCCTTGCGATTTAACTGTCAGCCCACGAAGCTGCCAGCAAAACGAAGGGGAGGAATTTGCTCCGTTTGCGTAGCGGTCTTGGCGGTTGGAGATTAAGATATTAATTATCTAAAATTGGGCGCTTTAACCCGTTATAGCTCGAGAATTCGAGAATCAGATTCGTCCATTTTGCTACTAACCACAGACTTCAGCGCCATAAAGCTTCGTCATAATTTAGAAGCTTGTAGAGGCAGTGGAAACTCCACAATTCAGAGTTGTCTGTGTTTCAATGTAGCTCATTATCATGTTTGATACACGCAATACAATCTGCTCAGGTGAAGCCTGGGCTTCACTGGGACCGTTCTAACATTAACCCTTTGTCCAGAGACCACACAGATGTATTAAAATATGTAGTACTCTGAGTGGTGATTGACGATATGCGTAATACAGATGGCAGCACTACTGCGTATGAATGAGTGGGGCATTCGTGCAAAAATCTTCCTGACGTAATTATGGATGCAAGGCTGGAAGTAACAGACTTAAATCGGAATCCAGTTCAACGCACATTTCGGAAATCGTTAGGGGGTTCAGTATTCAGAACTCCACAGGTTTTGTGCTTAGTATAACAATTTTCAGACATTTCACTAAAGAAAACGCAGTAGATGTGGAAGAAGGCAAGTGCAATAAAACATTAATGACAGGTGCAAGAAAGTATCCCCCTCCCACCCAGCTTTTACTTACATCCTTACCCCACTACAGGGACCAGAAATTAATAAGGGCCGCGCGGGAGTAGCCGAGCGGTCTGGAGCGCCACGTTACGAATCGCGCGGCCTCCTGCGTCGGAGGTTCGAATCGTCCCTCGGTCGTGGATGTGTGTGTTGTCCTTAGGTTAGTTTAACTTAGTTTAGTCCCACAAGCTTTAAATAAGAAAAAAAGGGGGCAATGGAATGTAATGTCAGAAAATCAGGCGATGCTGAAGGAATTGCATTAGGTAATGAGAGAATAAAAGTAGTAGATGAATTTTGTTATTTGCGTAGCGTAATAACGCCAGATGGCCCGAGTACTGAAGATATACAATGAAGACCGGTTGCGCGAAGAAAAGCTCTCTGCATCAGCAAAATTTGACATCCAATATTAATCTAAACGTTAGGAAGTCGTTTGTGATAGCATTTGTCTGGAGTGTAGCATTGCATGGGAGTGAAACGTGGACAATGAGTTCAGACTAAAATATGATAGAAACTTTTGAAATATTGTGCTACACATGAATGATGAGTAGATGGGTAGATCACATAACTAAAGAAGAAGAGAGTCAGCAAAATTTGCGAGAATAGGAATTTGCGCCATAACCTGACTAATAGAAAGGTTAGTGGGGCACATTCAGAGACTCAAGGTATCGTCAACTTAGTATTAGAACGAAGTGTGTCGGGTAAGAAACGTTGAGGGAGACTGAGGGACGAATACGGTAAGCAGCTTGAAAAGGCTGAAGGTTGCATGGAGAGCTGCATCAAATCATTCAGCGGACTGAGACCACAACAAGTTGCTAATTTAAAAGTGATGTCGAGCGACTAATTTGATCTAACTAGCCAAAGTATAGGATCCCTACAATATTCCGTACATAAAATGGTAGAAATTACGTTAGGAACAAATAACAAAGCTTACTTTTCTTTTCTCTCCCATTAATTGAAATTGGTAATTTCATCTGATACTCAAAAACTGGTAGGAAGATTTAGGCAAAGGCAAATTTACAAAAATGCTAGTTCATATTCTAAGTTTCATGGATTCAAAATAAAGAGCCATAAAAATTTTAATTTCCAATTGACTTTTGCTTTACTATTGCATAGTTTTATTCATTTTCTATTTCACTCGCTAACTAAATTTCAAGTTACGGCGAGGCACCTCAAGGGTATCTTAAAATTGCATACTTATTAATAATATTATTATTAGTTTTGTCTCATGTCACTTTTAAGGACTTTTTCAAAGTTGGTGTTGGTAAAACCTTATCATCTATGTGTTACCTAACTTTTTTTTCTTGTATTTCGAAATTATTAGATATTTATTTCCATCTGCATAGCCACCAGTAGCGTTTAAATACTGTCTAAATTTTTACGTACCTCTATTAGCCTCCCAGATAAATAAATCAACTTTCCTTTCCAGCCGTATTTTGTGACAAGACGGTTCACCTTGCTCGATTACTTCAGTATGGTATTGAAAAAATTCTTACATTCACGTGAAACGTCCTCTCAATACGTATAGACTCACGTAATTCGCATTACGTGTCGATATAGCACTAATTCGAGCTCAGCGTGACATCTACATTATAATCCTGTCACAGCGGTAGGCCTAATCTGTTTATCAAACGGCGGCTGGCCAAATATAACAGTAGCTTAGTCCTAATTGCCAATTCAGTCGCACTGCAGTATATAAGCATAAAGCATCATCTAAATTGGTTCCTAGGCAGCAAAATTTCTCTGCACTGACAATAAACGAGCATTTAGTTCCTTCATAGATCAATGTAATGATAGTTCAGTGTGTTCAGAGGCATGGTCTGAAATGATAATACATCTCCAACTTAACACTCCCTTACTGTAACACATATTTCACCCAAGTTTTCCAGCACATAAATTTACAGTTATTGCAGTAAAATTCAGCATAATATCTCTTACATACCACTTATTAACAGATTGCTGTTGCGCGTATAATGCCCTGAAACTTAATCAGTGCGTCACTAACCGTTACAGCGATAACGAAAACCACACAAACATGATGCATTTAGGGTTACTTTTATACACACCCCTTTCAAACACGTGACCACTTCTAAATTCTGGAACGTTTGTTAATAACAATTCATATTCGTATCCTAGCCTCCTTGCAAATTTTAATTCTAACAGATACCGAAATGGAGTAAAATACCAGGGGTGGAACTTAAATAGTGGCAGTTATTTATTCACAATCAATAGAAAAGCGTTACATGTTTGCACTGTCCTTCGAAGTAGCCGCCAGAGTTGTTTAAAACCCATTACCAGCGATGTGGAAGGCGTTGTACACCGTTAGCAGAGCCTGTTCTGTTGATGGTGCGAATGGTGTGGTCTACTCCCTATCAAATCTCTGCAACAGTTCTGAAGCGAATGCCCCGAAGTGGTTCCTTAATTTTCGGAATAAAATCAAAGTTAAAGGACGTAAGTCCGGAGAATATGGTACAGTATTTCCCAGTACCATCGATCGCACAGAGCAGCCACAGCTTGCGTTGTATGCGCCCCCAAAATGTTCAAATATTCAAATGTTTGTAAAGCTTATAGGACTTAACTACGGGGTCATCAGTCCCTAAACTTACAAACTACTTATGAACTACTTACGAACTAGGACGGCACAAATATCCATGTCCGAGGGGGGATTCGAACCCCCGACCGTAGTGGCCGTGCAGACCGTGACTGAAGCGCCTCAGTCCCCTCGGCCACCGCGGCCGGCTATGCGCCCCCGCATTGTCCTGCGAACTGATGGTTAGGTTGCGCAGAAAGTGATGTCGCTTCTTTTGAAAAGCTGTTCGTAGGTGAAGCTCCAGAAACAAACAGTAATATTGTCTGTCGTGGAGGAGCGTAATGCGTTAGGATAACACCATCACAGTCGTACACGAGAATCACCACAACTTTTACCATACTAGGGTCTGATGTACTTTTGACTATCGCGGCGACCCATAATGACACCATTCGTTGTGTTTCAGTTTTGGCTTGTACGATGTGGCCCATGTCTCATTCACTGTTATGATACGGCGTAAGAAAGCCAATTCTTCGCGCTCAAAGTGCGTCTGAGCGAATTATCCATTTCAGAAAATTCATGCGGAACACCGTGATGCAATTTTTCGCATGCCCGGGCGTTCCTTGAGGATGCGAAGCACAGTCGTATGCG
This sequence comes from Locusta migratoria, assembly GCA_026315105.1. Classification (NCBI taxonomy): domain Eukaryota; kingdom Metazoa; phylum Arthropoda; class Insecta; order Orthoptera; family Acrididae; genus Locusta; species Locusta migratoria. Next base: position 150,900,944 of record CM048746.1, on the reverse strand, counting down.
CTAATCCGGTTTATTGGGCGAACTGACGAATCGTCTGGCGTCGATCACTGTCCACTAACGCGGAAACAGTAGCCCTTCTTCAGAAACTCTAGGACGACCTGTCCGATACATGTCTGACACAGTTTGCCGACCTTTGTTGAAGGCCTTTACTCAACGTGCCATTGCTCTGTACGGTAATGCCGATTCTCCGCACGCCTGTTGAAGACCTTGATGACACTGTTGTGCTGTACAATGTCTGGCACATTCAACCTTGATCCAACTCCGTTGTCCCTGTTTCCAAAATATAGTGACACCGTTACGTTAGATCGCTCGTTCACAAGTGATTGGGTTTCTCTCGATTGTGCGCACACCAGTGATGTGGGACGGGCGAATTAGATATGTCAACAACGTGTGCTATTAGCGACAATAGTAGATTCCAGTGCATAGTGTGTTCACAGTAGTGTTTCCACTAAGTTCCAACTCTCGTATAAAGCCATTTTAGCGGTATAGACAGTTTTATGATGACAACATACCCGTTTAGGAAATTATTTTCTATTGTAAACAAATACACTGCTGGAGATACTTTTTGTGCACCTGGAAAAACGATTTCGATTCGCTGATGGCAGTGCCACCTGGGAGATAATAGCTGTACTTATAAAGGTTCAACGTCGTCCGCCAAAAGTTAGCGTACTGGCATTTCACAAGGTGCTCTTTAATAGGGAATGTTTTGAGCCATAACACTCAGTGTGACATCAATCTGTGAAGCAAACTGGCGTCATGCCAAGGAGACGTCTCATAATTCCTACACCCAGATGAGGAAGTTGGGTTAAACTATGGTCCTCCTAGTGGTAGGATGGTCAGTTCGGAGAGTTAGCACACGAGTTGGATGTGTTGCATCAGTTGTGGAACCCTGCTGCTTGCAATGGTCACGTACAAATTCTAACAGTTGTCCACGCAACACAAAAGTCAACCAATAAAGTCGTATTGTAATGCTACCACAGCACAGATAGGAGGTTTTATGAGCCCAGAAGTGTCGGCACGAACTGTTGCCACCCGGTTACTAGCAGTGGGACGACGGGCACGTGCACATCTAGCCGTCTTCCACTAAAGACACAGCATCGACATGCACGACTCGACTGCTGCCGTCATCTACATCTACATAGATACCTTGCAAATCACATTTAAGTGCCTGGCAGAGTGTTCATTTACCACTTTCATAACCTTTCTCAACCGTTCCATTCTCTAATAGCGCACGGGAAGAAAGAACACTTCATTCGTTCCGTTTTCTCTTATTTTATTGGGATGGTCGTGTCTTCCTATGTAGGTGGGTGCTAGAAAACTGTTTTCACATTCGGTGATTGAAATTTCGCAAATAGATCTCTCCGCAAAGAATAAAATCTTTCTTTTAATGATTTCCACCTCAAATCATGCAACATTTCAATGACGCTTTTCCCTGTGATAAAACAAAACGAGCTGCCCTTCTCTGAACCTGCTCAATGTATTCCGTCAGTTCCACCTTGTGTGGGTCCCACACTGGGCAACAGTACTCCAGGAGAGGACGCACAACTGTGATGTATGCAGTCTCCCTTTGGTGGAGCTGTTGCACCTTCGAAGCGTTCTGACAATGAAACGTAACCTTTGTTTCGCCTTCCCCACAATATTTTCTATGTGTTCTCTACAGTCTACGTTGTTCGTAATTGTACCTCCTAGGTATTTTGGTAGAATTTAGGACCTTAATGTTTGACTGATTTATCGCATAATTGAAGCTCAGCTCATTTCTTTTAGTGGTCGTGTGTATTACTTCACATTTTTCATTATTTAGTGTTAATTTCCAATTTTTGCACCATGTAAAAATGTTGTCTAAATCGCTTGGCAGTTGCTTTTGATCCTCTGTTGACTTAACTAACCGATAAACGACAGTATCATCCGCGAACTAAGGGAGCTATTCAGATTGTCTCCTAAATCTATATATATAAATGTGAATGTCTGTTCAGTGCACGTTTATCACGTCTGAACCACAAGACATAAAGAGCTAAAAATTTGTACAGTTACTAATGTCTACCCGGGGAAGGCTTTAGGCACGGTTTTATGGCGATCGGATAGCTATATATATATATATATATATATATATATATATATATATATATATGAATGTCTGTTCGGTGTACGCTTATCACGTCCTATCGACAAGAGGCAGAGAATTGAATATTTTTACAGTTACTAATTTATACCTGAGTAAGGTTTTAGGTATGGTTTTATAGCGATCTGATAGATATTTAATAATTTGAAGAATATAATGCGAAATGCGGAACAATAATTACTCATTGAAAATTATATTTACTCTTTGAAAATGGTTTTATTGGTTGCATTGTTATTTGAGGGTTGATAATGATAAAAACGTAGAGTATATTGGGATGGAAAGTTATTGGTGTATATAAAATTCTAAGTGTGTGTGTGTGTGTGTGTGTGTGTGTGTGTGTGTGTGTGTGTGTGTGTGTGTTTCAATACTTCGCTCTGCAGCGAAAACTACAGATCGCAAACTAATGGTCTGTGTGTAATTGTTGTCCGAGTCTCCTGTTGTACACCGTAGCAGTTTCATACCGACAGCTATAAGGGGGTGGAAGATATGGTAGTTGAAAGTCGTTAAATTATTTTAAAAAAATATCGGGCTGAAGGCCAGCGATGACGTTTGCGACTCTATAGCAATGAGGTTACATACAGCGAAACGTGATGCCACAGACCATATCTTTGGTCTATGCGTGCTACAGTGTCTTCAGCTCGTTCTCTGTAAGGAAATATAAGAATAAATAAATAAAGCAGTAAAAGAGACATTTATTTTAATACATCTCTTTAAAAAAATCGATTTGACGTTTCGCGAATTACATCAAGTGATCGATCTGTGATATTATTACAATCATTATTGTTGAATTTCCTTTAACCCCTTCAGATATGCCATTTCAGTTCAAAAGACTTCAGTTTCCAGTTCGTCTAGCTTTTGCCATGACAATTAACAAAGCTTAAGGACAATCATTAAACATTGCAGGAATCCATTTACAGCCCTCATGTTTTTCACTTGGTCAATTATACGTCACTTTCTCAAGGGTAGGCAACCCAAAAACTCTCTACATGTACGCTCCAAACAATATTACAAATAACGTAGTTTACTAGAATGCCCTAAAATGAAATTAAAATGAATTTGGACATTACTTTCACCATACGTGTTGAGATATTTCAACACAGGCTATAAGGAATAATGTATGTATCATTTATTCTAAATCATTAAGCACTTCACATAATTTTTTTGTTATTCGAATGTTGATTAAAATGTTTGTTACTAAAACAGGTATTGTATATTATTTCATCCTCCAAAACCAGTCTCATAGCACACTACTGAAAGATAACTTATCTTGTAAGAAAATTGGCGGTTGGAGGTCGTCAAATAATCTCAAAATTTAGAATGCGTAATAGTATACTCTAGTAATAATAATTTCGTTATTGAATGTTGTAGCAAATCACAACTAATGGGTCGCAACAACACTTTCGCAGTGAAAGTTAAAAATTTTGAATAAAAAAAAAGATATTAATTAACTTGAAACAAACACTGTGGTAATTAATTAAGCTTGGCCCTATCTGACTTTGCATTGACTACAGCCTCCAACTAGCACCTCTTACGATTCACGAACAGCACAACTTCACTAATAAATTGTGTCAGAATTCATGTAGTGGTGATGGCGTGTTCGTGTTATAATCAAAATTGTAATAGCAGATAAACTCTGATTGCAATGATAATAGCTCAATACAGTGAAACTCCGTGGTGCAATGAGGTTCACAAATACTACAGTCAAAGTTCTCAATAATTTTGATATTATTGGTTAAAGCATTCAAGTTCCTTATAAAACTTTACGTAAACTATTTTTTTTAATTGTTTCCAGGGCCTGGGTAGCGTACGCGTGTAACTGGCTGAGCAGAGTTTGGCATTTAACGTATTTCATAAAAAATTACTTCAGTCAAGTCTGCCAAAACTACCGTAATACTTTGAATACTGTTATCCTGGTTACTTTCTATGTAAATGAAACCAAATTTACTTTACTTGCAAACTCTCTTGCACTTTAATTACTAGTCTCTGTGGTTGTAACACGTTTAGCAATTCTTTAAATCGTCTAGCAATTTCTTTAGGACTGATCGTAATTTCTTTGAAAATGATTGAACTTGTTAGTCAATGTACAGGCTTGCATAATCAATATAAGCTAATAATGGTGATAATGGGGTGACTACAACTACTTACAAAATTGAGACTGGTTTCAAAATAAGTCATGTATAATTAAACCAAAGTTCTGATTGGGTTGATACTACATTTACATGCATACAAAATAAAATGTTACAAAAGTACTCATCTGCTTTCGTCGTCTTCGTCGTGAAGTCCATACAAGACAGATATGATTACAATAGGTACTCTTACTACAACAACGATCACACTCGGTGACAATAGACTTGATAACCAAACAATTACTTTTCTTGCACACATGGAAAAAGATTACGCTGAGTATAAATAAACTTGTTTCGCACTTCCTTCAATACATTAAACAGTACGCCTCTCAGGCTTATTGCAATTGCATTTAAACTCGCGCCACACTGCGCCTACCGTGCCTCTGCACCATCAACAAAACACTTATGTGTTTACTACAGCGAGTCCGCTCCGCGACTGCATTTATGTCTTTACTTTGGCGAGTCCGCACCGCGACTGCTTCAGCAGCGCGACACTCACAGCTACTACTTCTGTAACAAAGACAGTCTTTACTACAGGTTCAACATTTTCTCTGGCGCATTGCTAACTTACAGCTTAAGAATTTCCTTGCATTCATGCGGGTTTACACTAAATGAATCAATATAGAAAATGACGTTACATAAAAATATATATCTAGCATACAACAAATGAAAAATACATGAAATAAACAAATTTAAGACAATATATACATTACGTTAAATCAAACTAAGATACAGCGACAGGTGTACTCTTACATCCTGCCCGGGTTGAGAAACAAAAAAAAATTTTTTTGTTAACCTTAAAACACATATTTCACATAGGAAAAATTACATGACATAAAATAAAGATACATAATGTTGTTTACAATGCATTACATAAGGTACAAAGGTAGGAAGTTGCATTACATTATTTACAAAATTTGATATGTTGGGATGCGGCGGTGTGTGACCTTGTCGGCGTATAAACCTGCAAAAAATAGCACTGCACTGAATTGACCTTCATGGCCGAGCTTGATAGCTCCACTTTATTACACATCACTTCACACGCTACGTTTCGTAGTCCCGTTGGATGAAGCGGTGTGTGTGTTCCTTTGAAGTCGCTACCGCCCATGGCTGTCGGCTGCTTTCAAGTCGCTTGCGCCGGCGGCTGATCGCGCGACGCAATTGTTGCCTCTGGTAGCGGCTGCCGCTGGCGGCTCGTCTAATGTCCAAGAGCGCATTGTCGCCGCTCCGCAGGCCCGCATACCAAGGTCTCATGCACTTGTTTTGTTTACTGTGTGCTAATCTGCAAACGGAGCTTAGCTTCAGTCTTTTATCTCACATTCACATACTCAGTAATTAAAATAAATGATAAGTTATACAATACATTAATATCTTCAAGTTATGTTTATCACATCAGTCTTTCAGTTGTAGTGTAGTTCCCCTTACAATATTATGATTATAACTTACATACTAGTGATAAAATTTTTTAATATCACAAATGTGTCTGAGTCCTACATTTTTGTTGTTATTTATGGACACCATTTCCATAGCATTAGCATGTCTGACTTTGTTTACACGGTAGGGTCCCAAATACCATCGGTAAAACTTCTTGCATCCGTTATCATACGGTTTACCCAGCTTTTTGTTCCGTAGTAAGACAAGGTCTCCTTCTTCAAATTTTCTTTCTGGATATCTATTATTATGGTTTCTGTTCCTGGCCTCAGCACTTTTCTTTAAATTCTGCACAGCTAAAGATAGTATTCTTCTTTTGTTTGTACGGACGTTATTCACTGGCAGCTCAATCATACTTCGGATGGGGTTCTTTGCTGGTATACCCTGCTGTATCTTGATTGTATCCAGTTGAGGTGTGTACAAGGTTGTTGGTAACATCTTCAAATTCGTTCAGGTATAAGTCCCAGGATTTTTGATTCTTGTAGGCATACGTGCGTAAAAATCGGCCCAATTCTCGCATCACCCTCTCGCAAATGTTACTCTGGGGTCTGTACCGTGAAATGTAAATCGGCTTGGTTTTATTTCTCCTCAGCATCTGCTTCCAAGTCTCGGACACATACTGGGGTGCATTATCGCTTAACACTTTCTTAACATTACGGTACTTCGGCAGTATATATTTCTCAAATTCTTTGCTGACGGTCTTCGCTGTTGCTCTCTTTAACGGCCGTATGGTCACGTATTTCGATAGTACATCTATCGCCACTAGAACATATCGATAACCACCTCTAGATTTGATAACTGGTCCGTACAAATCGGTCGCTATAATTTCATTCACCTGTGCTGGCAAAATGGCATTCCATTTGGTTTGCATTGTGGTTGTACTAGGCTTCATGGTTTTGCAAATTTTACAAATTCTTAGAACTTTTCTGACCCTTCGCAACATATCTGGAAAATAAGTAACTTCCTCCAATTTTGCTTTGCATCTAACAGGTCCGCAGTGTCCGAATTTCAGATGTATGAACCAAATAAGCTTGTTTATAATTTCTTCTGGTACGTATATCTTCCAGCCTTGATCATTGTTGCCTTTCCTGAAGTATAATGCTCCTCTAAAAATTTTATGGTATTGGCGTAATGCACATTCTCTGGATTGGAGATCTTTTGCACTATTGTTCTGATTCGCTCGTCTTTCTCTGCAAATCCACTATTGACCTAAAGTTTTCTCTAAGATAATTTTCAAACGGCACATTTTGTATAAGCATCACTGTTACTTCGTCTGTTATTCTGTCCGCTTTATCCTTATTACTTTCTTGTATCGGCAATCTTGACAAACAGTCAGCTATAACATTTTCTTTTCCAGCTATGTGCTTTATATCGAAATCATATTGTTGCAAGAATAGCGTCCAGCGTGTTAATCTTCCTGGCATTAGCTTGCTTTGTTTCATAAATTGCAGAGCTCGATGATCAGTATACACTGTGGTCTTTCTTCCTGCCAGAAAGAGATGAAATTTCTTAAACGCCCACACTGCCGCCAAGCACTCTTGTTCTGTGACAGTGTATCTCTTTTCTGCTGGTCTAAGTACCCTACTGGCGAAAGCTATTGTGCAATGTTTTCCCTGTTCATTAATGTGGTAGAGTTCTGCTCCTATTCCAACGCCACTAGAGTCAATTGCTAAACAAAAATCTAATGACATATCAGGATGACATCGTATTGGTGCCTTAACGAGACTTTCTTTAATTTTAATGAATTCTTGTTGGCATTCAGGGGTCCACTTCCAGGGTTTATATTTTTTTAGTAGCTCATGCATATTCGGCGCTGCAAGTACCTCAATTGTTGCGAATCGACGACAATAGCCCACGGCTCCCATAAATGATTTTAATTGCTTCCTCGTTACTGGCGCTGGACAGTCTCTGATAGCCGCCATCTTTTCCAAGTCTGGCTTTATTCCTTCCTGCGTAATTATGTGGCCCAAGAATTTTAACTCGAACTTGCAAAACTGTGATTTCTCCACGTTTATAGTCATTCCGAACTTTCTAAATTTGCTCAGTACTTCACCCAACAATCGAAAGTAATTATCCCAATTTTGCGCTCCAATAACCACATCATCCACATAGACAATTATTTTGTTCAGCAGCTTCTCTCCCAATACGTGATCCATTGCCCGAATAAATGCGGCCGTACTAATTTTTAGTCCAAAAGGTAAGCGACAGAATTGGTATGATTTGCCATTTACCAGAAAGGCTGTATATTGCCGACATTCTCTACTCAATTCTATTTGCCAAAAGGCACTAATTAGATCTAATCCTGCTAAAATTTTCTTATCATGAAATCTTGATAATAATTCGTCTATGCTCAGGGGTCGGTCATTTTCTGCTTCAGTAATTTCGTTTAATTTCCTGGCGTCCAGTACTAGACGTATCTCGCCGTTCCTCTTCACCGCTGGTATGATAGGATTGTTAAAGTTAGAGGTACTCCTTTCAATAATGTTATTCTTAAGCATTCTTTGGATTTCCTTATGTACTTTCTCTTTCATCGCGAAGGGAATAATATATGGTTTCTTGTAGAACTTCTGTTGACTGTTCACCTTGAAACTGTACTTGTAATCTTTAATACATCCAACCTTTTCTTTAAAGACTACGTGATATTGATACAGAAGCTGCTCTAGTTCGATTAGCCTCTCCTCAGGAATGTTTTCAATATTAACCACTTTCTGACGAATCTTTTGTCTTATCTCTTCCTCATCAACAGTAGAATGATTTACGTCATAATAATTAGTCTCCTCTTCTTCGTTAAGGTACACAGAGTCAACGTAATATTGCATCTCTGCGTGTGTTTTCTCTTTCTCTTCGAACAAGTTCCATTTCGTTTTGATTCCACCCACATTCCATTCTATATATTTTTTATAATAATTAATCTTCATTTCTAACTTCCGCATCGTGTCCGCACCAATCACGACGTCGGTCTTTAATCCTCTGACAACTAAAAATTCTGCCACTATGGCCTGTTCACATACAATAATCTCTAGCATTACTCGTTTCCGTACTTGCACGCTTTGCTTTGGTATAATAGATGTCTTCTTTGATAATTAGCTTCTGCTTGCGGCTAATTAAGTACAAATCCTCTTAGATTGCATTGTACTGGCTTCCGGTGTCCGGTGTCACAGTAACAATCCGTTCTCCTACAAATCCGGTAATTATCAAGTTCATTTCGGTGTCCTCTTGGGTGTCATCTTCTTCGAGTAAAAAATGTGTCCTTTCTTTGTGTGTCAATCCAAATAAGGTTTCATTTTGCTGTACCCCACTTCTTCGTCCGCTGCAACGCTCTTGATTCACATAACTACAGTCAGACGGTTCATTTACAGTTGAGTGTTTCATTTTCACGCGTCGTCTTCTCCAGTACTCTGTGCCGGCTAGCGGCGCGTCACGCCTCATTGTTGTCGGCACGTTGCATATATCGTTAAGATCTTCAAATTGTTCGTCCTTCTCTTTTAACCTTTCTCTTTGCCTTTGTTTGTCATTACCTGTTTTTATGTCTCCCTGTCTGCATCTGATATTAAATGTTTTTACTGGATGTTCCACTTGCGGTAATAATTCGGTGGTGTACTGGTTTCCTTCGTCTTCAACAGTCAAAATATTTATTTTCAGGTCCACGACCGTTCTAACTTTCTGTAGCCAATCAGCTCCAATTATCAACTGAATATTTATTTCTTCCACTACTACAAACTCATGGTAAAAGAGTTGGTTAAGCTGATTGATTTTAAACGGCAAGAAAATCTTCATCTTTGATTCCACAAATTTAGAATTGAAAGCTCCATATATTTTCAATCTAGTTGCTGGAAGTTCTTCTATTCTATGTAAGCTTTTCTTAACATCCTCATAAATCGATCGTGTCAAAATTGAAATCATCGACCCAGTATCAATTAATGCTTCATAATCCTTGCTTCCGATTACCAGTTTTAGTTTCGGACATGTATTTCTTTCGCTCTGGCGTCTCTCAATACTCGTATTTCAGTTCTAAGTACATCTTCTTCTTCCGTTGATAACCTTTGTTGTTCATCTGACGTTCGGATGGTATTGCATTGTCTCATCTGCGGTGCTGTTGTTGCAACGTCGTGGTGGCTCCAAACTTCGATATGTTCGATGATGTCAGGAAACTCATTCTGCAGTGAATCATAATTTTCTGCTACTTCTTCCGTACAGGTGGTTACGGTATCTGCTGCTTTGTTGTCTGGTTCTCCCTGCTCATCTTCTGTCGTATCCGATTCGTCACTGTCTTCCGTCTCTTCCACGTCAGTATCTTCTTCCAGTTGAACACAAGTTTTCTTATCTTGATCATTGTTGTCCAGTAACGCATCTATTGCTTCAACGAACATTCTTTCATGGTATTCTTGTTCCGTTTCTGGCCCAACTGTTGCTTTATTTATTTGCGCTGATGCGTCAATAACTTTGTTTATTTGCGCGCCGTCAAGCTTCTTTGCTTCTACAGTTGTTGTTCGTTCATTCTTGCCACGTTCAATTACGTTCGTAGTCTTGTATATAACGTCAGTTTCGTCTTCATCATCTGTTGTTGTCCACTCGTTATCGGAATCTAAACAACGTGTATTTTCTTCATGATTGTTCGTACTTTGATTACGGATTTCGTGGTTGGTGTTTCCATTATCTACTGTGCCTGTTTCTAACGCATAAACCTGTTTGTCACGAGGTCCCGGTTTCTCGTAGACTGTTCTTCCGTCTCCTCTACTTCTGTCTACATTACGTGACTGATTGTATCCTTTGGCCTAGCTCCGGTGTTTTGCCAATCATTTCGATTATTCCTCTCTCTATTACGATTTTCCTGTCGGTCTTGCCTCGGTTCTTCTTCTCTCTGATGACGTTGCCGTCGATCATCTTGTCGGCCGTTATTTGTATCACCTCTTCGTGACCTGTCTTCCCGTGTATCCGCTTGTCGGTGCCCGTATCCGTTATCTTCACGGCGAGTACCTTCGTCCCTCCGATAATGTCGATCATCTGTTCCATTCCTATTCCCTCTGTCTTGTCGGTTGGGACGGTCTCCATTTTCCCAGCTTCGATCACATCTTTCCAAGACTTCCATAAATTTTTCTATAGATAAAACTGGTTGTACAATGAAAAGATCTCGCACACGTCTGGGCAATTTTGCTAACATTACTGAAATGAAAGCTCGCTCCGGTATTGGATAGCTAAGATACCTATTCTTATTCCAGTAATGTTTCACATATTTCTCCATCGTACTGAATTTATTTGCTTAAAGATCGGTGCTGTGTGAATATCTTCATAAACTTCATCCTGCTTTGCTGATGACCAATATTTGCGTATTAGTTGATCCTTAAATTCGCGGTAGCTTCTGCTCTCGCTACTCATGTCCATAACGTCATTATGAATACTTTCATGCACGTTGGACAGAATATAATTTATACACATGCGATCCGACCAATCTCGCGGTAAAATTTGTTCGATGTGATTCAAAAATTTCATTATGTGGATGTCGCCATCTGGTTTGAATTGTGGCGGTCTGATACTACGCAAATACTTTTCCATTCGCCTATCATTTTCGGTTCGCCTTGCCTCCTCATTGTTGTCAACACAAGGCAATGGCGCAACATTTCTTTGCTCCGGTACAGTTCCGTTCAAATTTATTTCGTAATGCGAATTCCCGTTACTGATTTCGGTGACAGATTTTGTCGTTTCAAAGCTGACGTTTTCTGCAGCTGGCTGCCTCATGAGACGATAACAATTATCTGTTGCGTCATCATTGTGACTGCCAACTTGCGCTTCTGTACTAGGCGGGGTCCACGTATTGCTTCCATGATCCACGACACGCTGCATTTCTCTTTGTATCTGAACAAATCTTTCCTCATGGTGTTTTAATCCCTGTTCGAGTCCCGCAACTTTGTCTTTGGTTCTGTTTAATGATTTTTTAACCAAAGTGACTTCGTTACTGCACTCGGTGTGACGCTCCTCACAATTTTTTTGCGCATGCGTAATCTGTTGTTCCGTTTGCGTGGCTAAATCATCTATCCTTTTGTCCTGTTTACTTATTTGCTTCCTGACGTGTTCATTTGCCTTTTTTATTTCTTCGATTTTTTTATCTATTTTCTTTATGTCCTGTCCAAGTTCCCGTCTTAGTTCTGTGATATTTCGATTTTTTGATCTATTTTCTTTATTTCTAACTTTGATTTTTCGATTTTTTGACCAAGATCCCGGCTCAAATTCTGGCTCATATTTTGCAAGAATTGCATTAAAGCACTTATGTCTGCATTTCCTTGAGGCACAGCATCCCTCATTTTTGTCCTTCGCCTATCCTTTTTATTTCTGTCGATTTTCCGTTCCTCCTCACTACTTGATGACAGATCTTCTGATGAACATTTAGCCTCCGATTCGTTCTGATGTTCGTCAATTACCTTTTGCTGATCACTAACATTGTCCGCGACCTCATCCACGTTAGTTTTCTCTCCATTAATTACGTGACCCACGTCTATCGCTAACCTGCGATCGTTTGAGGGTCTCAAATCCGTACTACTTCTTCGAACCTCATTTTGATCACGCGTAATTTCTTGTCGATCTACGCTCAAATTTGCATGTACCATTTCCGGTACGTTTTCCATTTCGGTTACTTTTTCTAATCTTGAATCCATTGTTGATACCTGGCTTCTACGCGTTGTCGCGTTCCTAGTAAGGACCCTACTTTTCTCTATTGTTGCGTCACGTTGACGCTGCCCTACTGGTGCCATGTTTAAAATTTTCAACAATGTTTCAAAATCAACAAACGATATACAAATTTCAAATCCAATAATCAGTCAATCAATATACAGAATAAAATAATAAATCAAAATTTGATGATAACTTAATTACTATTACTTTATTAACAAATTTCTTGCCAAACCAGTTACAACGTAGGCGCCCAAACTATCCTGGCAGTGGTGTCGCCAATTGTAAGAAATTTGGCGGTTGTAGGTCGTCAAATAATCTCAAAATTTAGAATGCGTAATAGTATACTCTAGTAATAATAATTTCGTTATTGAATGTTGTAGCAAATCACAACTAATGGGTCGCAACAACACTTTCGCAGTGAAAGTTAAAAATTTTGAATAAAAAAAAAGATATTAATTAACTTGAAACAAACACTGTGGTAATTAATTAAGCTTGGCCCTATCTGACTTTGCATTGACTACAGCCTCCAACTAGCACCTCTTACGATTCACGAACAGCACAACTTCACTAATAAATTGTGTCAGAATTCATGTAGTGGTGATGGCGTGTTCGTGTTATAATCAAAATTGTAATAGCAGATAAACTCTGATTGCAATGATAATAGCTCAATACAGTGAAACTCCGTGGTGCAATGAGGTTCACAAATACTACAGTCAAAGTTCTCAATAATTTTGATATTATTGGTTAAAGCATTCAAGTTCCTTATAAAACTTTACGTAAACTATTTTTTTTAATTGTTTCCAGGGCCTGGGTAGCGTACGCGTGTAACTGGCTGAGCAGAGTTTGGCATTTAACGTATTTCATAAAAAATTACTTCAGTCAAGTCTGCCAAAACTACCGTAATACTTTGAATACTGTTATCCTGGTTACTTTCTATGTAAATGAAACCAAATTTACTTTACTTGCAAACTCTCTTGCACTTTAATTACTAGTCTCTGTGGTTGTAACACGTTTAGCAATTCTTTAAATCGTCTAGCAATTTCTTTAGGACTGATCGTAATTTCTTTGAAAATGATTGAACTTGTTAGTCAATGTACAGGCTTGCATAATCAATATAAGCTAATAATGGTGATAATGGGGTGACTACAACTACTTACAAAATTGAGACTGGTTTCAAAATAAGTCATGTATAATTGAACCAAAGTTCTGATTGGGTTGATACTACATTTATATGCATACAAAATAAAATGTTACAAAAGTACTCATCTGCTTTCGTCGTCTTCGTCGTGAAGTCCATACAAGACAGATATGATTACAATAGGTACTCTTACTACAACAACGATCACACTCGGTGACAATAGACTTGATAACCAAACAATTACTTTTCTTGCACACATGAAAAAAGATTACGCACTTCCTTCAATGCATTAAACAGTACGCCTCTCAGACTTATTGCAATTGCATTTAAACTCGCGCCACACTGCGCCTACCGTGCCTCTGCACCATCAACAAAACACTTATGTGTTTACTATAGCGAGTCCGCTCCGCGACTGCATTTATGTCTTTACTTTGGCGAGTCCGCACCGCGACTGCTTCAGCAGCGCGACACTCACAGCTACTACTTCTGTACCAAAGACAGTCTTTACTACAGGTTCAACATTTTCTCTGGCGCATTGCTAACTTACAGCATAAGAATGTCCTTGCATTCATGCGGGCTTACACTGAATGATTCAATATAGAAAATGACGTTACATAAAAATATATATCTAGCATACAACAAATGAAAAATACATGAAATAAACAAATTTAAGACAATATATACATTACGTTAAATCAAACTAAGATACAGCAACAGGTGTACTCTTTCAATCTATCATAATCAACCAACACGCGAGCGGAGCCGCGGGCTTAAGCTAGTTGTTTATAAACACAAGGAAGAGTAGGGGACCTATAACGCTTCCCTAGGGAACGCCAGATATAACTTCTGTTTCACTCGATTACCTACCGTCAATACTACGAACTGTGTCCTTTCTGATAGAAAATTGTGAATCCAAACGCACAATTGGGGCGATAATCCATAAACACGTAATTTCATTAGAAGCCGCTTGTGAGGAAATCCAGAAACATGGAATCGATTTGAGATCCCTTGGCGATGGCACTTATCACTTCATGTGAATAAAGGGCAAGCTGTGTTTAGCAAGATTACGAGACAGGATTTCGTTGTGGAAACTATTGTAAACTTCTCGCATTGAAGTCCGCGGTAGGTTGCGAGTTTCTGTAAAAGATTGACATTCTTGGGGATTCTGTGTCTTCTTTAATTTCGCATGTGTTTTTCTTTGCTATTGCAACAGTGATCTAACCTGTTTTGGGTACCACGTGGGTAATAGGATCACTTGGATGATACATGACGAGCCGTGGTCTTCAGCAATGGAAGCAGATTCTGCCAGCACGCAGATGATGGTCGTATGCGCGTAATACGTAGGCGAGCACTGTCTCGTAGAGTGCACTCGTCCTCGCTACACTGGCTCCAATCCAGGCATTGAGGTCTGGTGTGCGACAAGGTACCACCTTTGGTACTTGTGGTGGGAACGATGACATTGTAAAATGGTGCAAGAGGTATGAAACTTCAAACAACAATAGGAGACTTAAGAGAAGCCTGTATTGAAAAATTCGTTACGCATCTGTCGAAGAAGAAATGGATGAAATAAACCAACGATACAGAAGTTTAACTGATGTGAAGTATTACGCTGTAAGAACCTTGCGTACTGAGCTATGTGCGGTTCTCATTTAGAAGTTTGGCTAGATTTTAGCTTAGGGTCGAACCATACCCGTCTGCTTTCATGACCCACCAACTACCTTAGTTGCAGATATTATATTTTACCTGCAATCCTATAGTTAACAACACCCTATGCATACGCCGTAGTGTGCAAAACAGATAAGAAATATTACATAAAATAACTGATTCATTTTATATTAACGTTTGCAACTGATGTACGCTTTAGTGGGATTAGGTTTATTCAGACAAATTGGTTTCTTCTTGGAAATGGTCAGATCAATTATTAATTATAAATTGAATAAATGTTCAGATGTTTGCAATTCTTATGGGACTATACTACGTTGGTCATCAGTCTCTAGACTTACAAACTACTTAAACTAACCTAAGGACAACACACACATCTATGCCCCAGGAGGGATTGGAACCCCCGACGCGGGACGCCGCACGATCCGTAACGTGGCGCTCCAGACCGCTCGGCTACTCCCGCGCGGTCATAAGTTGAATAAAGTGTTAAACAGCTGCATTGTCTGCGATAAGAAATTGGTAACACCTTTCCCCAACTATCAAAAAGTCAGTATAAATTTGATAGTTAATAAATCACGGAATAATGTAGATAGAGAGGTAAAAATTCACACACATGCTTGGAATGACATGGGGTTTTATTAGAACAAAAAAAAAGTATTGCTAGACGCGTGAAAGATCTCTTGCTCTCTTGCACACATCGTCTGGTGATGATCGTGTGCTCAGCCGCCACTTTCGTCATGCTTGGCCTCCCAGGTCCCCAGACCTCAGTCCGTGCGAATATTGGCGTTGGGGTTACCTGAAGTCGCAAGTGTATCGTGATCGACCGACATCTCTAGCGATGCTGAAAGACAACACCCGACGCCCATGCCTCACCATAACTCCCTGCATGCTTTGCAGTGCTGTTTCCAACATTATTCCTCGACTACAGCTATTGTTGAGGAATGATAGTGAACATGTTCAGCATTTCCTGTAAAGAACATCATCTTTGCTTTTGTCTTAATTTGTTATACTAATTATTGCTTTTCTGATCAGATGAAGAGCCATCTGCCGGACTTTTTTTTTTTTTTTTTTTTGGAATATTTCTTTTTTCTTTTTGATTCTAATAAAATCCCATGTTATTCCAAGCATGTACGTCAATTTTTACCTCTCTATCTACATTATTCCATAATTTATTAAGTTTTCAAATTTATACTGATTTTTTGATCACCCGGTTTATGAAACACAAAACACACTGTATTTTGCGACCACTCAAATGAAACTTGCAACAGTTCAAAACAATTCAAGTTTCCCGAACATCACTCCTACATTCGTAAGTTCTTATATGAGAGCCGAAATACATACGAGCTGTACTGGCGTACACTTGTTCTCGCCAACTTTAAGAGTCCCTAGAAGCGCCCATTCACTGCGCAAATCATAACACTGTCCAATCGAATCATCCCTATCATAACGCTGTACTGCGTGAGATATACTGTCAACAATTTATTTTAGGAAGAATGATGAAGGTGTGTACTCGTATTTAAAAATTGTCATATATGGTTGTGGATTATACAGTTAAAATGTTTGTAGAGCTTATGGGACTTAACTACGGGGTCTTCAGTCCCTAAACTTACACACTATTTATGAACTACCTTATACTAAGGACGGCACAAATATCCATGCCCGAGGGGGGGATTCGAACCCCCGACCGTAGTGGCCGTGCAGACCGTGACTGGAGCGCCTCAGTCCCCTCGGCTAGATTGTACAATTCTTTTTGTGTAGTTCTTTGTACTTCTCTAGATCAGAAGATGATGCCTTGTAGCATCGAATCCGGTCTTCATATTAAAATAAATAGAGGTATTGGCTTGCAATCACTATAGAATATATATCTTTTGTATAAGGAATAGTTACAGATGTTGCTGGATGCAATGAACATGGAACATAGATTGAGGGCGAATAACAGAAAAACCAAAGAACTAATAAGTAATGTGATTCTTTAATTTCTCCTCGCGGATAACAACTTCGAAAAACTTACGGGTATGCTGCCAGGTACCAAATTTGACGACGGCCGATATTTCGGCAGGAGACCACCCTGCCATTTTCAAGGCGAAACTGCAGTGAGGAAGCAATTTGCAACGATCTTTAGAACCTCGGTTTTCAATGAGTAAAGAGGAAAGACAATACACACCGAGCAAGAAAGCACACAGAGCCGACACGACAAAAGATGAAACCGGTCAGTCAAAACTAATCCGACCTCATCCGTCGAGAATTGATATTTATTATCGATATTCTGACTGGTTTCATCTTTGGTCATATCGGCGCTGTGTGCTTGCTTGCTCGGAGTGTTGTTGTCTTTCTTGTTTACTCATTGAAAACAGAGGTTTTAAAGATCGTTGCACATTGCTTCCTCACTGCACTTTCGCCTTGAAAATGGTAGGGTGGTCTCCTGCCGAAATATCGGCCGTTGTCGAGGTTGGTACCTGGCAGCATACCCGTAAGTTTTTGGAAACTAATAAGTAGCATACATGAAATTAAGAGAAAACTTAAAATAACAATTTAAAGACTGCAAAGTTGAAAAAACCAAGGAATTTTGCCACAATTGAACAAAATAATTCTTAAAAAGGAGTTAGGAAGCCGCAATTGACAGACTAGCACTTTCAGAATGTTATCCACAAAAATAAGTCAGCTAGTGTCAAATATATTCCATAACCTGAGAGTGAAATGCCAAACAATGTATAAATCCGTCAGAGAATTATGAAGTGCAGCAAACCTGGTAAAGGAGCTTATTGTAAGTATTGGTTCTGAATCTGGATGAATGATAAGAAATGACGACTTCCACAAAATAGATTTATGTTCAACTATAACCATAAGAGTGGAATGAACAATATAAACAGGTCAGTTGGCGTCCGAGTTAGCAGTCGTGGTTGTAAAAAACTAACGTTCCATTCTTGAGGACGGCGGCTCAAATCTCATTTGCGCCCGTTGGGCTTAGGTTTTACGTAGCTTCCATTAATTGTTAAAGGCAACTGTTAGAAATACTTCACAAAATTAACAGAACGGATTTGCTTCTATGTCCAAATCTAATTCGAGCATGTTCTCCGTCTCGTCGACAAATGGACGTAAAATCCTAATGTTCCTTCTAGTTTCCTCGTGCCCGCTCTGAGCATGGAAAAAAGTATTCTGAGATAATTTTCACAGGTGATTTGACGCAAATATAAGATAGGGTATGATTACGTCAAACATCATATCTAACGATGTACGACAAAGTAACAAACATAACTTCGGCAAGTGCAGAAGGTATTCTTGTTTGCGATGTTTATGTGGAACTAGCTTATGTGCCCGTGCTTCGCAACGGTTGTTAAAGAGGGGCCTTCGTATATCATGGTTTCTTAGGGTTCCAGACCTAGGTCAGCAAAAACAGAAACCTTGTTGGATCGCTCTTTCAATAAACTCAGTTCTCCTAGCGAAGATGTCAAGTTTAAGTAGAAGTAATTGTCGAAAACGATAAATGTTCATAAAGTATTTCATACAAAAATTGAAATTAATTGAAGTCCATACTCCGGAACGATGTAAATTCAATGTTAAATTGTGTTCATAAAGACTGCGGTGTGTAATTGTCTGTCTGGCGTAAACTTCTGAAAACACTTCTATCGTTGAGATGAGGCATACTAATAATAATAACAGCGCCATGTATTGGTTCTGTGATGTAGTACTAAACTGTTTATCTCTCACAGTAAGTGTATGCTGAAGTATTAGAATGTTGCAGTGTTGCACTGGGGCCAATGTAGTTATTCTATATGCAGTGCTCCATATTATCGAAAAGTCGACGAATGCTGAAAGTCTGGTAATTCTATCAACAGGGCAGTTCATCATGGTGGTGTCGTTGTGTGATAAAGAAGTCTGGATAATCGTTGGCCGGCCGCGGTGGCCGAGGGGACTGAGGCGCTTCAGTCACGGTCTGCACGGCCACTACGGTCGGGGGTTGGAATCCCCCTCGGGCATGGATATTTGTGCCGTCGTTAGGATATGCTATTTGACCGATAACCCCGTAGTTAAGTCCCATAAGCTTAACAAACATTTGAACATTTGATAATCGTTGAAGGAATGTCGTCACTTCATCGTCTGTATAGAACTTTCCATTAAATTTACTATTTCCAGTGAATTGTCTTGACTGTGTTAGCAGCATCGGCCACTCTTTCAGCTAGTACATGTCCCCACGTCCTGCAGTGATTACTTCGTAAAGAGCGAAGTTGAAATCGACCTTGTGTAATAGAACTATATATTCAATAGTCGGATTATAGATCTAAATACAATTGTCTCAGCAAAAGAAGACGTATTTCTCCACCTTAATGTAGTCCGCACCAAAAGTAAGTAATTACAAATTTTAATCTACCGAACAATTATGAAAGCAGGGAGGTTTCTGATGAGTTTGTCGCTCGCGTGTGTGTGTATTATCTCTAGTGGCAGGCACAGTACAGAAATATCTCTGGAGTTAGCATTCAGATGCGCAAAACACATTTTGTGTCTTCAACATTCAGACGGAAATGTCACGAGATATTGGGAAAAATCTAATTATCGCTGACTTTATCTTGGTCTTTTTTTGTTCGGTTAAGACGGTTGACTATATGTAAATGGCCCTTTTAGTGCCGCTTCCTCGACTTTCTTGTTTTTCTGTGACGCATTTATTAAGATATTATTTCATGTTATGTGGTTGCTCTGCGAGAAGGAGGTGGGCTTCTTTGTAGCCAATACGGTACAAACCAATTGTAAGAGCAAATAAACGTGTGGAAAGAGTGGATTTGTCTCAATGTCACGTGGTGATTCCAGCTTAATGTTGAGAAGATGCACAGAACGCAATGCTTTCACTCCATAGATATTTATACTCTACGTACAATTTAGTGGTTACACCAATCGAAAGACTGATCGGAACAACATTAATTATTTATTTCATTATTAACACAAAGAATTATTCCCCTCACTGTACGTCACTGATTTTTCAAAACGGAATCAACGGCCGTTGCCAACGTCAGTACACTACACCGCTGCCGTAAGGACAATGGAACCCTTATTTCAGTGTATTACACCTTAGTTATGTGAATAAAAAACGGCCGCGCGGTCTGGAGCGCCACGTTGCGTATCGCGAGGCCTCGCGTATCGCGAGATTTACAAATATTTGAAGTTGCCCAGAAATTGAAATGGTGGCCCTGCAGACATGCTAACCTGTCGAGAGCACGCTGTTAAATAAAGCCTACTGGCAAATGCTGACGGATGCGGACGTGGAATACATCACTGTTTAGTTGCCGCTGCCGTAGTGGTGCATTTTTTGCGTTTAACTGCCGCTGTTCACTAAACCCAATATCGCATAATACTAATCTGCCATCACTCTGTTGAATGAGCATTTAAAATTCAGCTCTAAAAATAATTTTGTTTAATGCACTAGATAAACAAACGCTTACCGTCGAATGAGCGTTGTCTGTAGATATCTCTCCACACACCGATGAAAATACTCGTGACGACTCAAGGAAGAAAACATATACAGTAAATAAACTGAGATACACTAAGATTCAAAAAGTTTTGAAGACAGAGAACTCATAAGAAGAAAAGGCCCTTTCCATCGTCAATTTATGAAAATTTCGAAGTTTTATTTGGTTGCTTGATCGGTAAGAGCGCTCTTGCCCTATTTCTGTTTTTAATGCAAAGAAGAAGCTTGCTCAACAAAAAGGTTCTTGTGTTATCGAGTACGGCTCAAGTGAATCGACGACAGTGCTTCAGTGTGCAGTTTGAACCTCCTAATAGGTGGCGTATCAGATGTCGGTATAAATAATTCGTAGAAAAATAATGTTTGTGCAAATGAGAAAACTCGAATTCTCCGAGCTTATCGTTGAAGAAATAGAAACAGATTACTTGTTCATATCGAAGCTACAGTCTAGCGAAGAAGATATGTTTCTCACAAATGGGAACATCAATCGGTATAATGTCCTATATGGAGAATTTAGAATACGCGCGAAATAATTAAGTACGATCGTGATTGATGTGAAGAACGTTATCTGTGTGATTTCAGCTAAAAAGTTTCTGGTGCTTTTTTTCTTCGAGGGTGTAACTGGACAAACCTATCTGGAATTTTAACTGAGATATTGCAGTGTGAACTGCTAACAGGCGTTGTAAACATACAACATGGAGAAAAACATTTCTGGGACCGGGATTTGAAACCGAAACCTTACTAGGCAGTTGCGCTAAGCCTCAACGCTTCCCCAGGCACATGGGCTAACATACCTGCAAGGACAACCAAAGCTCTTAACGCTTGACCTTACACAAATGGCCGAGGGGAGTGAGGCGCTCCAGTCACGGTCTGCACGGCCACTACGGTCGAGGGTTCGAATCCCCCCTCGGGCATAGACATTTGTGCCGTCCTTAGTATTAGCTAGTTTGTAAGTAGTTTGTAAGTTTAGGGACTGATGACCCCGTAGTTAAGTCCCATAAGCTATACAAACATTTGAACAAACCTTACACAAATACCGATTAATTACCGAAAGTTGCCGAACTGCTACGAAACCAACGATTCGGAATCGTGTGAAAACTCTCCCTGCTATAACGCCATCTTCTTTGTGAATTTGTTGATTTTCTTCTTGTAACCAAGACTTTGTTATTTAATAGCAATGGCGCACTGAAGAAATATAAAAAACACGTCGTTCTTAGTACGATTAACAATAACCTGGTGTTCGAAACTGCAATTAATATTCACCTTTAAAGAGCCGCGTTACTGTGTTCTCCTACAGAGTGTAATGGATAGCCCATTAGATTTTGAACTAAATAATTATTCACAGCCGAATGGAAAAACTGGTGGTATCCGCTCTTGGGGAAGATCAATTTGAATTTAGGAGACATCTAGGAACAGGTGAGCAATATTGTCCTTATAACTTGTCTTTGAAGATAGGTTAAGGAAAGGAAAACCTAAGTTTTTAACATTTGTGGATCTGGTGAAAACTTTTGACAATGTTGACTGGAATACACTATTTTCAGATTCTGAAGGTAGCAGGGGTAAGACTTAGGGAGCGAAGAACTATACTCAACTTGTACAAAAACCAGACAGCAATTATTAGAGACGAAGGGCATGAAAGGGTTGCAATGGTTGGGAAGGGAGTAAGGGTTGTAGTTTTTCCCCAATGTTGTTCAATCTGTACAACAGAATGCGAAGAGAAATTTGGAGCGGGAATTAAAGTCCATGGAGAGGAAATAAACACCTTGCGGTTTTCTGACGACATAGTAATTATGTCAGTAAAGGACCTGGAAGAGCAATTAAACGGAGTGGACGTCTTGAAAGGAAGGTATAAGATGAACATTAACAAGAGTAAAGAGAGGGTAATGGAATGTAGTGATTGAAACTCAGGCGATGCAGAAAGAATTAGACAATGAGACAATAAAAGTAGTAGATGACTTCTGTTATTTGTGTAGCAAAATAACTTCTGATGGCCGAATTAATGGCTATGGGGAGAAAAGCATATCTGAAGAAGCGAAATTTGTTGACATCTAATATTAGTTTGAATGTTAGGAAATCCTTTCTGAAAGCATTTGTCTGGGAGTGAAACATGGACGATAAGGAGTTCAGACAAAAATATGATAGAAGCTTTCGTAATGTGGTGCTACAGATGTATGATAAAGATTAGATGGGAAGGTCACGAAACTAATGAGGAGGTGCTCAACAGAATTGGGGAGAAGAGGAGATTGTGGCATATGCTAATAGAAGCGATATGTTGGTGGGACACATTCTGATACATCAAGGAATCGTTAACTTAGCATTAGAAGGAAGTGTGTTGGGTAAAAATCGTACAGTAAGCCGATTCAAAAGGCTGTAGGTTGCCGTACGTAATCTCAAATGAACAGTCCTGCACAGGACAGGGTAGCGTGGAGCGCTGCATCAAACCAGTCTGGGACTAAAGACCACAAGAACACACGTATGGACTGTGGTACACGACCCGCCAAGATATTTTTTATTTTTTATTTTTTTTTTTTTTTACCTTGGATCCTAAATGGTTTTTCGGGCCCCATCATTAATTAAAAAAAAACTATGTGCTGTGATTTTCAGAGTTATGCACGTGTAAGAGCCCACCCTCTTAAATGTGCGTTAGTTCTATTCTGTGAACATACTATGAAATATGTACCAATGAATTGCAAAACATGCACATGCAGATAAAAAAAAATGTTCAAATGTTTGTAAATCTGGGTCATTAATCCGTAGCTCACAAACAACTTAAACTAAGTAAACTAATCTAAGGACAACACAAACACCCATGCCTGAGTGGGGACGCGAAACCCCGACGGCAAACGGCAACGCGCACCGCAGCACGGCGCCTCAACGCGCACGGCTAATCCGCATCGGCACATGCACAGGAACTGGGAAGATACTCCGATAATGGATACTGTAAACAACGTGCTGATACTCTTATTTTCATATGTAAAGTACCAGATTTTGTGGAAACTATTTCGTAGTGGTACAGAAGTGTATACATTGCAACAAATAGCCTTGGCCTATTTTCTTCTTTTTCCGTTATGTTGAAAGTCACCAATGCGCCTAATAAAATGTTATTGTTTGGCATGGTTTTTGTGGCCGTTACTAATGTAGATTTACTTCATTTTGCGGTAAACCAAAGTGCAATCATTCTGTTTCGAACTTTGACAGCGTTTCCATTTATAGGTAAAATAACAACAGAATAAGTGTGCTAATACTCAATTCCATAGAACTGTAGTACTTAATCTACATACGAAATTACTAGTATCATAACGTCCTTTACAACGGTCATTATCACAGTATCTCAGTTTATGTGCTCGTGCTTCAAAAGATCTTGTTTGTAATTCGTTGGAATGTATTTAAAAAAATATTTTTTTTATTATTTTTTTTTAATTGCATGTGTTGCGTCGCGAACCACCGGCCACGTGTGTTCATTTCACAATCCACCACTCCACCGCTCCTTACTCTACTCAGATTCAAACGAAGTTGTTTTTTTTTTTTTTTTTTTTTAGCCGGTCTGTGTGTAATGTCCAATCTTGTAACACGCCCAACCCCAAACTTCCATGTTTCCTGTTATGACCACTGTACTCCATGGTTCGCAGCCGTCCCTGTATTCTCGCCAGGTCAGTCCTCGTGTGCTTTCGCACTGAAGTATACCTCAGACAGTAACTAGACGAACTACAAATCAAATATTTGTATAGCTTATGGGACTTAACTATGGGGTCATCAGTCCCTAAACTTACAAACTAGCCGGCCGCGTTCGCCGAGGGGACTGAGGCGCTCCAGTCACGATCTGCACGGCCACTACGGTCGGGTGTTCGAATCCCCCCTCGGGCATGGATATTTGTGCCGTCCTTAGTCTTAGTTAGTTCATAAGTAGTTTGTAAGTTTAGGGACTGATAACCCCGTAGTTAAGTCCGATAAGCTGTACAAACATTTGAACATTTGAACTTACAAACTACTTACGAACTAGCTAACACTAAGGACAGCACAAATATCCATGCCCGAGGGGGGATTCGAACCCCCGACCGTAGTGACTGTGCATACCGAGACTGGCGCGCTGCAGTCCCCTCGGCCACCGCGGCTCCAGGAGGACTACAGTTAGGAATTGCGGCATCTACTCTTTCGGATATGTCAGTTCATATTCCAGCAGGATGGGACACCACCTCATTAGCACTCATCACTATTTCAACGAAAGCTACGTACAGCATTGGACTGGCCGCGAGGCAGTTCGATACGAAATTCATCATGACCTGCAGAAGCGCTGACTTCTGACCTCTACCCAGTGAGTTTTTTCTATGGGTGAAAGTTAAAGATGTGATGGTCCAAGCATATCTATGAATTGACATTGCGCATCTAAAAAAAGGAATAACTGCAGTTATTGAAACTGTTAGCCTGAGATATTACAGAGATCTGGAACAAGTTGCAGTACGTATTGATCGAGTTTCTTGCCTCTGAGCAGGGTACTATATCCATGAACGTTTTTCTAACCTAAAAACTTTGTTGTTAACATTGATTCATTACCGAAGTTCAGTTACACAGTTCTTTTAAATTGTGGTATTCTATTTCAATCACTTTGCATAATATGAGTGGTGCTAAAGAGTTGCGTATTTAGCAGCAATTCGGCAAGTTCTTTATTGTGAATAACTCGCTTTCCTTTCTACGCTGGTAGAGCCCACTTATACCCAAAAAAGACCCAAGTGACGAGTTTTCTACTGTAGGGGGAGAGGCTAGGTCAAACAGAGATGGCAAGTCCGGAGATGACCTATAGCAACGAGTAAAGGGAACTCGTTTCTGACCTCTGCTCCACAGATGGAAGTAATGAATGAAGTGATGTAGGGAAATCACGGAAGACCTAAATCTGGATGGCCGGAGATATATTTGAACCACCTTCCTCCCGAATGCGTGTCTAGTGTGTTACCACTGCGCCCCTTCGCTCGGTCTACTCGACAGACACGAGGCTCCTTCCGTGCTATTCTTTCATTCACGGCTGAAGGGTAAAACCGACATCCATCGGAGAATAAAGACTATGTATGGGTCAACATGTTTGTCAAACAAAAAAAAACTACTGTTGTGAAATGATGTGCCGACAAACGTATCGGTTGCTATTGGAAACACAAAACACCGGTCGATCAGGGAGGGGAAACTAAACCTGTACGGAGAATAACACTCGGGCACACGCCCAAGAGGCCCCTCCCTGTGGGATTAACACACGTCCCACCCATCCCCCTTAGAAAAATCTTGAAATGTCGATAATTCCTATGTGAAGAGGATGTGCAGTAGACATTTAAGCACGACACGGTGTTTTACCCTACGGATAGCCTTAACGATGTCCGTTCATGGGATTATTTATTTACTCGTCCGGCATGTATAGATCCAATCGCCATATAACGCTTTAATTACAACATTCTTATTCACTAAAGAACCATAGAAACTGGTACACCTGTCTAATATCATGTAAAGCCCCCTCGAGCACGAAGAAGTGCCACAACATCACTGGAGTAACGTCTGAAGTAGATAAAATTCTCTCGGGCTTCCAGCCGCGTCAAGTGGTTTAGTAGCACGAGAGAGTTTTATCAGCATAACTCGCCGCGAACTATGCGTTCATACAATGTCTGAAGTTGGCAACATGTATCCTACGGGTGTTGTACATAAGAACTCTTCTGGACAGCTCTTTGCAAGGCATCCCAGATTTGCTCAATAACGTTCTTGTCTGGGGAATCTGGTGTCCAGCGGAGGTCTTTAAGCTCACAAGAGTGCTCCTGAAACCACTCTGTAGCAATTCAAGGCATGTGAGATTCGCGTTGTCCTATTGGAGTTGGCCAAGTCCGTCGAAATGCAAAGTGGACACGAACAGATGCAGGTTATCAGTCAGGATACGTACGTGCGTGTCATCTGTAAAAGTCGTGTCTAGACGTATCAGAGGTCCAACTGCACACGCCTCCACCAACGTAAACAGTCCTCTGCTAATATGCAGAGTGCATGATTCGTGAGGTTGTCTCCATACCCCTTCACGTCCATCTGCTCTATACAACTGAGATTCGTCAGACGACGCACATGTTTCCACAGTTAAATGTCGAGGTTAACGTCGGACCAATGGCGAATCTAATGCTTTGTGTCGCAGAGACAGACAGGGCATTCGGCTCCGAAAGCCCGCATCGATGATGAATGGTTTTCACGCTGACACTTGTTGATAGGGCAGCATTGAAATCCGCAGCAATTTGAGGATGATTTACACTTCTGTCATGTTGAAGGATTCCCTTAAATCGTCATTGTTTCCATTCTTACTGGAACTCTTTCCAGCCGTAGCGATGTCGGAGATTTGATATTTTAGCGGATTCTCAGTACACTTGTGAAATGGTAGCACGGGAAAATCCCCGCCTCATCGCTACCTCGGAAATACGGTGTTCCATTTCGACTATAACACCGCGTTAAACCTCACTAAAATCGTGGAGCCATTGTAGGGGCAGTAACCGCCAAATACCTGTTGTCTTAAATAGGCGTGGCCGAGAGCCGTCTTCTGAGTATTTAATATCTCTGTGTTTGCATACGCATGCATACCCCAGTTTCTTTGGCTCTTCAGTGTAGTAATGATAAACACTCAAGTATATATATATATATATATATATATATATATATATATAATTCATCGTCATAGCCGTACCTACACCTACATCTACGTGCGATACTCTGCGAATCACATTTAAGTTCCTGGGAGAGGGTTCATCGAACCATCATTATATTATTTATCTCCCATTCCAGTCTCGAAAAGCGCTCGGGAAGAAAGAACACCTGAATCTCACCGTTCGAACTCTGATTTCTCGAATTTTATTCTGATGATCATTTAAACCTATGTAAGTGTTAGGAAACAATACATTTTCTCATTCGGAGGAAATTGTTGGCGATTGGAGTTTCGTAAGTAGCGATAAACGCCGTTGTTGTAATGATTCTCATGCCAGATACTGTATCATTTCCGTGACGCTGTCTCCCCAGTAACGTGCCAATACAAAACTAGCTGCCCTACTTTGGACTCTTTCTATGTCCTCCGGCAGACCCACCTGAAAAGGATCTCACACAGGGCAGCAGTACTCCAAAAAAGGACGGACAAGCGTAGTCTTGAAGTCTCTTTAGTAGTTCTGTTTGTTGCATCTTTTAAGGGTTCTGCCAATAAGACGCAGTCTCTGGATCGCCTTTCCCACGACATTGTCTATGTGTTCTTTCCAGTTTAAGTCTGAAGTAATAGTAATTCCTAGGTATTTTGTGGAGTTTACGGCCTTCACTTTTGATTGACTTATCTTGTAAACAAAGTTTAACGGATTCCTTTTCGTACTCATGTGGACGACTTCACACTTCTCATTATTTAGTTCAATTGCCAATTTTTACACCACAGTGATATCTTATTTAGATCGTTCTGCAGCTGGTTTTGATGTTCAGGTGATTTTACTAGACGGTAAATGACGGCGTCATCTGCAAACAACCTAATAAGAGCTGCTTAGATTTGCAGAGAACCAGTAACACTGCCCTGTGGAACGCCCAATATCACCTCTGTTTTAGTTGATACCTTACCATCGATTACTACAAATATGTCCTCTCTGACTGGAAATCCCCTATCCAGTTGCAACGTGGGGTGATATACCATAACCAAGCAATTAGATTAAAAGCCGTTTGTGA
Source organism: Locusta migratoria (assembly GCA_026315105.1). NCBI lineage: Eukaryota > Metazoa > Arthropoda > Insecta > Orthoptera > Acrididae > Locusta > Locusta migratoria. Next base: position 150,872,649 of record CM048746.1, on the reverse strand, counting down.
GGTTCGGCGTCAAAACCATTCTGGAAATGAAGAAAACTGGAATCAATTTGAGAACCCTGGTCGATAGCACTCATCATTTCGTGTGAGTAAAGAGCTAGTTGTGTTTCGCATGACCTTGGGTCAACAGATCATTCTGTTCGAGATAATTCATAATATTTGAATACAGGATATGTTCCAAAACACTGCTGCAAATAGATGTCAATGAAATAGGCCTGTAGTTTAATGTGTTACTCATGTTGCCTTTCTTGAATATAGGTGTGGTCTATGCAGCTTTCCAATCTTTTGGTACAGATCCTTCTTTGAGAGAGCGGTTGTATATGGCTGTTAAATAAGGAGCTATCGCTTCAGCATAATCAGACAGAAATCTAATGGTTATATAGTCCGGACAAGTAGACTTGTTCTTGTTAACTGATTTAAGTTGCTTCACTACTTCAGCGTTACTCATTCTGCCCTCTGTTTGTAATTCGAAATCTGGAATATTGGTTTCGTCTTCTTTGGTGAATGAGTATCTCGCCTCCTAATTTCCAAGCTTCACAGACATTCTCCTGCTAACCTTGCAAGACTAGCACGCCTGGAAGAAAGGATATGGTGGAGACATGGCTTAGACACAGCCTAAGGAATGTTTGAAACTTTCACTCTGCAGCGAAGTGTTGCCTTGATATGAAACTTCTTGGCAGATTAAAATTGTGTGCCGGAACCGGGACTCGAAATCAGGAGACAAGAACTGGCAGAACTAAAGTTGTGAGGACGGATGGTGAATCGTGTCGCGATTGCTCAGTGGTAGAGTGCTTGTCCCTGAAAGGCAAAGGTCCTAGGTTCGAGTCCCAGTTCCGGCAAACAATTTTAACCTGGCAGGAAGTTTCATATCATCCCACACTCCAGAGTGAAAGTTTCATTCAGGATTGTTTTGAATTACACGTTTTCTCCAGATGAGGGAATGATGGTTGTTGGGCTGAACACAAGACCTCTGTGAGAAGAATCCGGCGCCAGTCGTTACGACTCCAAGCTTGATGTTCCTACGCACAGTTTCAGCGGGCTGAACGGTGTCGTGATTTTAATGTAACACACCATAGGTAGTCATGATAAGAAGTCACATTGTTGAAGGCGATTTCGTTGTGTTGATATTGCGCGTGTTCTGGCTGCCTAGAGAGTGCGTTGCAGCTGAGTTGCATTCAGCCTCCTGACTCGAAGAGTTGTTAACCAGAGCTAACGGCCATCTCTTGCTTATGTTACCCGTGGATGATCATTTAACGTCCGAAATCGCGTCCAGTGCTAGAAAGTAAACTGTGGCACACCCCAAAAGCTGCAGTCCCCTCCTTCTGTGACTGTCTCGCTTCCAATCTGTGTTGCATTGCGCTACGTACTATGTCTTAAACAACCTTCTCGTGTAATTCGTTTGGTGGGGTAAACACAAGTCAGCACCAATCCCTTCTGAAGTAACTTTCTGTTATTGCCACAATCTCGGTTGCGTAATATTGTCTCCGTAGAACTGACAGAAAGATGTCGCCGGCCGCGGTGGCTGAGACGACTGAGGCGCCACAGTCACGGTCTGCACGGCCACTACGGTCGAGGGTTCGAATCCCCCCGCGGGCATGGATATTTGTGCCGTCCTTAGGATTAGCTAGTTCATAAGTAGTTTGTAAGTTTAGGGACTGATGACCCCGTAGTTAAGTCCCATAATCTTTACAAACATTTGAACAGAAAGATGTCGACCCATTTTAGTTCATTCTGCCGATGATAATACTTCATAATCTACATATCTCAACTGATCCCCTAACTCTTTTCACCAGTGTAGTTTCTATTATACAGGTTGGTCGGAAATTCCCATTACAAACTTCTGGGACTTGTAGAGGGTAGAGAGTACATAACATTTTGAATAGGAACTCATGTTCGGAAACGTATCGCTTCCGTTCTACGTCAGTTTCAATTCATTTAACTCATCCACTCCTATTTGAGAAATGTAATTAGGCGTGACCCAGTACAATTGTTGCAATCAGTTTGATGGAGTGTACCACAACATGCTTCGGAGGTGCAATGTGTGTAACGACGTTGGTGGTCGCCACATCGAGCCGCTGTTGTAATTCATCAGTACCCTCTACAAGTCCTAGAAGGTTGTAACCGAAATTTCCGACCATCTTGTATAGGATCTGTTATGGAACTCTACTTCTGTTGCACACGCTTTTAAATGCTGCTCAAGACATAATTTATTAATGCCAGTGTTCTTGAATTTATGGAAATTTAATTAAAGTGACAACGTGACGCAGAATAGAGGCGGTCAGCAGACGTGGCTCCTCCAATCAGTGATAACAAGGGAAGCTCTAGTGCCCCCCATCCCTCCCCTTCGCCCCTCTCCCGCATTACCACAGGCACTCAGGTCTTGTTCACCTGAGCTTCAAAGAGGCCTTCACGAGCACCTCCCGTCCTTTAGCGCCCTGTAGTCAGCCGATCAGCTGGCACCGCGCCACTACACAGCACCCTGTCTGACGTACGCAGCGATCACTGCAAACTGCAGCTGGCGCCTCGACACTCTCAGGGGTAAAGTTTCAAAGCCCGCCCCATCACAGGTGTCATTCCATGTGTTTGCTTTGTGGCGCTATGTTATTGAGGTTGGGCTATCTCATGGTGTATTCTTTAATTTTGTTATAACATTTAGGGCTACAATAACGTAGGCAAAGACTTGGAGATAGTGAAATGCCGATTAAGAATCAATTAAGGAAATTTGTACCCACTGTCTGGCTTAGATGAGACGGGAAGAAGTTTCAGTATTATTAGCGTGGCGGTTATTGAATTGCTGTTCAATAAAATTAATGAATTTTCTGTCCTCAGTTATAATTTAGTCTAATAATGTGTTTCCCAGGGGTGAAAACTGTTGAATGTAGTGATTACTCTCAATTAATTTGATAAAAATAATATCTATTGTCAAAATGAACTTCAACATACCAAAGATATAAATCTGAAGGAGAGGCATTGAATTAAAATTTGTGCTGCTGCCGGAATTTAACTCGGGATGTGATTTTTCGATATGTTCTTGTATCAGCTTCTTTATTACAGAGAGCGTTCAGCCCTCTGACCGCGTGCTCTGAGCCACGGCGCCCGGATAAGCCGCCGTGACTTAATGGACACAGCGACTGCACGGATTGTCTACCCCCACAACACAATCTTTAATTCTGCCTCATATTCTCCTATACATTTTAATTCAATGCCTCTCTTCCAGATTTATATAACGGGTGATCAAAAAGTCCGTATAAATTTGAAAACGGAATAATATAGATAGAGAGGTAAAAATTGACCCACTTGCTTGGAATGATATGGGGTTTTATTAGGAAAAAAGTTCAAAAAATGTCCGACAGATGGCGCTTCATCTGATCAGAACAGCAATAATTATCATAACAAATTAAGAGAAAGCAAAGATGTTTTTTTACAGGAAATGCTCAATATGTTCACCATCATTCCTAACAATAGCTGTAGTTGAGGAATAACATTGTTAACAGACCATGTCCGGAGTTATGGTGAGACACTGGCGTCGGATGTTGTCCTTCAGCATCCCTAGAGTTATCGGTCGATCACGACACACTTGTGACTTCAGATAACCCCAAAGCCAATAATCGCACGGACTGAGGTCTAGGGACCTGGGAGGCCAAACATGACGAATGTGGCGGCTGAGAACACGATCGAGATCTTTCATGCGTCTAACAATATGGGGTGGAGCGCCATCCTGCAAAACAGTCGAACGTTCCAGCAGGCGTTTATCAGCCAAGCTGGGGATGAAGCAATTCTGTAACATATTGGCGTACCTCTCACCTGTCACGGTAGCAGTTACAAAACCAGAATCACGCAGTTCCTCGAAGAAAAAAGGCCCGAAAGCGGTAGATGTGGTTCTAATAAACCCCATGTCATTCCAAGCATGTGTGTCAATTTTTACCTCTATATCTACATTATTCCGTGATTTATTAAGTTTTCAAATTTATACTGACTTTTTGATCACACGGTATTTGAGGGACTGATAATCGTGTAGTTTAGTCTCCTCAAAACCCCAAAACAACAACAACAATTATATATCTGACATGTATCGAGACAAAAAATGTCTCTGGACTTTGATTTATTGTTTGATATTCATATCATCTGTGCCTGAGATACAAACGCGGAATCGTTCCCATTAAGATTCGCCGTGGTGGAGTAGCCGAGCAGTCTAAGGCGCCTCGCTGCGGAGCGCGCGGTTCCTCGCCGTCGGAGGTTCGAGTCCTCCCAGGAACATGGGTGTGTGTGTGTGTGTGTGTGTGTGTGTGTGTGTTGTCCTTAGGTTAGTTTACCTTAGTTTAAGTAGTTTGTAAGCTACGGACTGATGACCACGCAGTTTGGTCCGAAAGATTTACAAACATTTGAACATTTGAACCATTAACGTTCATTGCTGGGGTGCTATTCCGCTATTGGATAGCCTTGGCAACATTGATACACATTTACACAGGGGAACATGAAGCAGAACTGAAGTTTGCGTTGTGGAGGGAGACGTGCCTTAAGACAATCCGCACAGTGGATGTATCCATTAAGTCACGGCGGCTTAGTGGTGTAGCGCCTGCCTAATATGTAGGAGGTCCCGTGCTAGAATTCCGACCATGGCACAAATTGTAAATCAAAGCTTCTCGAGCACATCATTTCTAATGCACAGGGATGAATGTGGTAGCACCGAGTGTGACTTTCAGGCAGATATAAACACCAATATCTCAAGACCGAAATTATATATCGTTTTGGTGACAATTTTAAATAAAATGTCCATAGGTTATCAGTATTTCATAAACAGTAACCTATGAGCTGAAAGCAACCTACACAAGTCTGCACAATACGCGTTTTCCTTTGAACACTCTATAAAATAGTATGCAATACTTTAGACCATGTCAGTCTGTCCAATGAAACAAATAACCAAAAAAAGTCAGTCAATTATCGAGCTAAAACGTATCAAACTGTGACACTGAGAGAAATCAAACTTTTTCACTCAACAAACTGCTTAAAAATCAATATTTTGGTCATGTAACTTTTTAAATAATTGCATTTTGTTGTCATCTGTATAATATTCCTTGATTCGCCACCATTTCACACTTTCGTCCAATGATTATCATCTGAGTGACCAAAACCTGTCGAAAATAAATATTATGCAAGATAGTGGTAAAATGTAATTGTCCTCGAAAGTTATTGAGCTCGAAAGTTCTCTCTGCGTCAGTAACGTACAAAGGAATGTCTCAATATGAGCTGACCGTTTAAGCCACATAGAATTCTTATTTTCTTCGTCTGAAGGACTTTTATATAGATAAACACTGACTCTACACATCGCATTAAAATGGTAGGCATAGGGGAAATATTTCAGAATTATCAACAGAATGGGAGTGCCAATCTCCTTTTGACTCCAGAGAAATCATTGCATGTTACCAGTAAATTAAATTCAACCAGTGATCCTTGACACCGAATTACATGCGAACAAAACACCTTACTGAATTCTTGGCTTGTGGATTGCGTCAGCAAATCTAATAAATGAGAATTGTATTAACTAATATAAGCAAAGTCATATATAATAGTTTGCCATATTGCTCACGTGGTGTAAGTATCGAATCTCAAGACGCATAGCAGAAAATGCTGCATTCAGGATTACTAAAAAAAGAGGCGACAACAACAAAACAATAAAACGGAACAAAACATTCGCAGTCTCTAGAAATCCATTAAAACTCCTCCATAAATGTATTACAGAACAGTGAATGGAATAAAAATGAAGGAAACTTACGAGAATGATTGCACATCGGAAAATCTGAAACAGAGCACGCACCATCTACATAAACTGATGTAAGGAAATTGAAATACGTGTCATATGCATATTCATAGTACCACTAGAGATCAAAGCAACCTTCAAAGGTTGGCGATGCACTGTAAGTCGGAAGGCCCGATGGCTAAAATGACGTGACGTGACGTGCCGCTAAGAGGAAATAAATTTAGCAAAATAATCGACGGCTGCGAACCGCATTACACCCGGTGAGACACGTAAATTATTTTTCGGCATATTTAGAAAAATACAAATCGGAATTTAGAAAAGTTTGAACAAAAGTTGTTCCCACCCCCTTGCAGCACCTCCGGGGCGGCAGGGGCGTGACTTTGAAATCTTATATAGGGAACCCTATTTTTATTGTGGATTTCGGTTCTCCGCGAAAAAATATGTAACTTTTGTGTTAAATGGGGGGGAACACGTGAGGACGCGAGATATCCCGTGAGGTACCGCTACCCTATCAGTCTTCGCTTACTCACTACCAGTAGTGATCTGCTTCCCCACATCATGTAGCAAGTAGAGACATAGCCGTGCATTGTAAATATGAGGCCTATGGCCAGGTCCACACCATTCTTGCCGACGAAGGAGAACCGCAACTCATCACTAATACGAAGCAGCAGCAGAGTCCTCTACGGAAATGGCGCCTTATTACGAATTTTAGTTCGATTCAAACTTCCAAGTACTGGAAATAATAGCAGATAAGATAAATGATCCCCGTATTACAGATCAATATCTTTAACGTATATTTGCCGTAAAATTCTTCAACAAATTCTCACTCCGAATAAGGCGTTTTCCCTGAGACGGTAAAGCTTTTGCGCATGCCATCGATCCTGTGGAAATGAGCTTGCTTTTTTCTCGCATGATATCTTGCGAGACATGAATTAACTGCAACAACCAGCCTCTATATTTTTCGAATTCCGAAAGGCCTTTGACACGGTACCCCACTGCAGACTGCTGGCTAAGGAACCAGAAAATGTAACAGTTTCTCATATATGTGAGTGGCTCCTTCTTAAGTGATACACACCTGGCAATTAAAATTGCTACACCACGAAGATGACCTGCTACAGACGCGAAATTTAACTGACAGGAAGAAGATCATATGATATGCAAATGATTAGCTTTCCAGAGCATTCACACAAAGCTGGCGCCGGTGGCGACACCTACAACTTACTGACATGAGGAAAGATTCAAACCGATTTCTCATACACAAACAGCAGTTGACCGGCGTAGCCTGGTGAAACGTTGTTGTAATGCCTCGTGTAAGAAGGAAGAAATGCGTACCATCATGTTTCCGACTTTGATAAAGGTCGGATTGTAGCCTAACGAGATTGCGGTTTATCGTATCGCGACTTGGCTGCTCGCGTTGGTCGCGATCCAATGACTGTTAGCAGAATATGGAATCGGTGCGTTCAGGAGGGCAATACGGAACGCCGTGCTGGATCCCAACGGCCTCGTATCACTACCAGTCGAGATGGCAGGCATCTTATCCGCATGGCTCTAACGGATCGGGCAGTCACGCCTCGATCCCTGTGTCAACAGATGGGGACGTTTGCAAGACAACAACCATCTGCACGAACAGATCGACGACGTTTGCAGCAGCATCGACTGGCAACTCGGAGACCATGCCTGCGGTTACCCTTGACGCTGCATCACAGACAGGAGCGTTTGTGATAGTGTACGCAACGACGAACTTGGGTGCACGAATGGCAAAAACGTCATTTTTTTTAGATGAATCCAGGTTCTGTTTACAGCATCATGATGGTTGCATCCGTGTTTGGCGACATCGCGGTGAACGCACATTGGAAGCGTGTATTCGTCATTGCCATACTGGTGTATTACCCGGAGTGATGGTATTGGGCGCCAATGGTTATACGTCTCGTTCATCTCTTATTCGTATCGACGGCTTTACCCTTCATTCTATCCCTCCGAAACCCTAAATTTCAGCAGGATAATCGACGACCGCATGTTTCATGTACTGTACCGGCCTTTCTAGATACGGAAAATGTTCGAATGCTGCCCTGGCCACTACATTCTCCAGATCTCTCACCAATTGAAAGTGTCTGGTCAAATGTGGCCGAGCAACTGGCTCGTCACAATACGTCCGATGAATGCCCGTTTATCACCTGCATTTCTTCTTACTCAATTTGTCTCCTAACTAAGGAATAATAGGGGTCCTATAACACTTCCCTGGTTAACGCCAGATATCATTTCTGTTCTATTCAATGACTTACCCTCAATTACAACGTACTTGCATGAAATTACGAATCCAATCGCACGAGTATGGTGATATTCCATAAGCACGCAATTTTATGAGGAGGCGTTTGTGAGGTACAGTGTCAAAAGCCTTCAGGATATCTGGAAATACGGAATGTATTTGACATCTCTTTGCGATAGCACTCATCACATCATGCTTCACACGAACGATACTTTCTGAATCAGTGTTGACTATGGGTCAGTACATCGTTCTCTTCGAGGTAGTTCATAATATTTGAGGGAAGTACATGTTCTAATATCCTGCTGCAAACCGACGTCAATAACATAGGTCTGTAATACTGCAGATCACTCTACATCTATATCTACATGGGATACTCTACAAATCACATTTAAGTGCCTGGCAGAGGGTTCATTGAACCACCGTTATACTATGTATCTCCCATTCCATTCTCGAATAGCGCGCGGGAAGAAAGAACACCCGAATTTCTCCGTTCGAGCTCTGATTTCTCGTTTGTTATAAAATGTTCAAAGGTTTGTAAAGTCTATGGGACTTAACTACGGGGTTATCAGTCCCTAAACTTACAAACTACTTATGAACTAACTAAGACTAAGGACGGCACAAATATCCATGCCCGAGGGGGAATTCGAACCCCCGACCGCAGTGGCCGTACAGACCGTGACTGAAGCGCCTCAGTTCCCTCGACCACCGAGGCCGGCTCGTTTGTTATAGTGATGATTATTTATACCTATGTAAGTGGGAGCCAACGATATATTTGCGCATTCGGAGGAGATTGTTGGCGATTGGAGTTTCGTAAATAGCCCACGCCGCAGCGATAAGCGCCGTTGTTGTAATGATTTCCATCCCAGATCCTGTATCATTTCCGTAACGCTGTCTCCCCTGTATCGTGACAATACGAAACGAGCTGCCATTCTTTGGACTCTTTCGATGTCCTCCGTCAAACACACCTGTGACGGATCCCACACTGGGCAGCAATACTCCAAAACAGGATGGACAAGCGTAGTGTATGCAGTCTCTTTAGTAGTCCTGTTGCATCTTTTAAGGTTTCTGCCAATAAAACGCAGCCTCTGGTTCGCCTTTCGCACGACAATATCTACCTGTTCTTTCCAGTTTAAGTCTGAAGTAATAGTAATTCCAATGTATTTTGTGGAGCCTTCACGTTTGATTGATTTATCTTCTAAACGGATTTATTTTCGTACTCATGTGGACGACTTCACACTTCTAATTTTTTAGATCCAGTTGCCTATTTTTACACCATAGATATCTTATTTAGATAGGTCTGCAGTTGGTTTTGCTCTTCAGACGATTTTACTAGGCGGTAAATGACGACGTCATCTGCAAACAACCTAAGAGAGCTGCATAGATTTTCTCCCAAATGGTGTACGTAAATAAGGAACAGCACTGAACCAACAACACTACCCTGTGGAACGCCCGACATCACCTCTGTTTTAGTCGATGCCTTACCATCGATTACTACAAATTGTGTCCTCTCTGACAGGAAAACACCTATCCAGTCGCAAACTTGAGGCGATATACCATAATCACGCAAATTAATTAAAAGCCGTTTGTGAGGTATGGTGTCAAAAACCTTCTGGAAAATCAATTTGTGAACCCTTGTCGATAGCTCTCTTCACTTCGTGTGAGTAAAGAGCTAGTTGTGTTGCGCATGAGCTATATTTTCTAAATCCTTGTTTACCTTGGGTCAATAGATCATTCTGTTCGAGATAATTCATAATATTTGAATACAGGATATGTTCCAAAACCCTACTGCAAATGTACCTCAGTGGCATAGGCCTGTAGTTTAGTGGGTTACTCTTACTGCCTTTCTTGACTATAGGTGTGACCTGTGCAACTTTTCAATCTTTTGGTACAGATCCTTCTTTGAGAGAGCGGTTGTATATGGCTGTTAAGTAAGGAGCTATCGATTCAGCATTATCATATAGAAATCTATGGGTATACAGTCCGGACCAGAAGACTTGTTCTTGTTAAGTGATTTTAGTTGCTTCACTACTCTTATGATATCTACTTGTACGTTACTCATTACGGCCTCTGTTCGTAATTCGGAATCTGGAATATTGGTTTCGTCTTCTTTGGTGAATGAGTTTCTAAAAGCTATGTTTAGTAACATCCTGTCATCGGCAGGATCACCGTTACTATCGCGTAGTGAGGGTATTGTTTGTGTTATGCCCCTAGTATATTTAACATATGACCAAAATCTCTTTGAGTTTTCAGTCAAATTTCGAGAGTGAGCTTCGTTGTGATAAGTATTGTAGGCATCTCGCATTTAAATCCTCGCTAAATTTCGAGCTTCTGTGTAGGATCGCCAATCCTGGGGATTTAGTGCACTTTTAAATTTAGCATGCCTCATCCGTTGCTTGTGCATCAGTGTCCTGGCTTGTTTTGTGTACCAAGGGGGATCACCACCTTCTTTTATTAATTTATTTGGTATAAAGCTGTCAATTTCTGTCGATACCACTTCTTTGAATTTGAGCCTACATTTAGTGTTAGAAGCGAGTGGGAGCTGTCTTTCAAGAAGCAATGTATTTCATTTCTATCTGCTTTCCTGAACAAATATACTTTTCGTTTACTTTTGGTAACTTTGGGACTTTCGATATTCAATCTCGCTACGACAGCTGTGTGATCACTAAAAATACCTGTATCCGTTTTGAAGCTCGTTATGAGATCACGATTATTTGTTGGTAAGAGATCAAGTGTGTTTTGACATCCATTTACAATTCTAGTTGGCTCATGAACTAATTGTTGGAAGTAATTCTCAGATAATGCGTTGAGTACAATTTCACACGATTTTTATGCGCAACTCCTGATTTGAAAATACTATTTCACCAACAGATTGAGGATAAATTAAAATCACCGCCTACTATTATCGTGTGAGTCAGGTTTTTCTTTGAACCTTTCTGCTATTCTATCGTCAGAGTCAGGAGACCGCTAAGAGGAACTAAGTATTAACTTGTTATGATTTTCAAGTACTACCTCTACCCATAATAGCTCACAGGAACTATCTACTTCAACTTCGCTACAAACACGCCTACAGCTATTCTGTTTAATCTATTCTTTCTGAACACAGATATTTTGCAAATACTTCTGCTGAAGTTATTTCCGGCTTGAGCCAACTTTCACTGCATACAATGATGTGTGTTTCGGTGCTTTCTATTAATGCTTGGAGTTTTGGTACGTTCCCGACACAGCTACGACAATTAACAACTGTTATACCGATTGTTCCCAGATCTACATTTCTCCTGTGGTCCACCTGCACCCTTTGAGATTGCACATTTTGTTTTTCCTAAAAAAAGAAAAAAAAAAAGAAAAAAACAAGAAAACGCCCAGTCCACGCCACACAGCCCCCGCTACCCGCGTAGCCGCTTCCTGCGTATAATGGACTCCTGACGTATTCAGCGGAACCCGGAAACCCACCACCCGATGGCGCAAGTCAAGGAATCTGCAGCCTACACGGTCGCAGAAACGCCCGAGCCCCTGATTCAGACCCTCCACTCGGCTCTGTACCAGAGGTCCATAGTCGGTCCTGTCAACTATGCTGCAAATGGTGAGCTCTGCTCTCATCTTGCAAGCAAGACTGGCAGTCTTTACCACTTCAGATAGCCACTCAATACCTGAGAGAATCTCTTCAGAACCGAAGCGACTCACTTCTAATGCCAACATCAATAAATTCGTTTGAGAAAATCGTAATAGGGCCACACACAAACTTCTTGACATTTAATACGCTACGATGGCGGCATCTGGTTTCAGTAACAGATGCACCTTTGCCAGTCCGGTAATATACTTCGTTGGTTTCACTGAATAACAGTGCGGTCTCTGAAAAACAAATAATTATGAAAGGACGTTGCGACCGCCGGGTGTAGAACGCGGCTATGAAAAGTGGCTCGCTACCTTATAATGAGGTCTAGGCAGCGAACACGCATAACAACACAGTATATGTTGAGTATGACGGGGACTGTGGCGGAAATATCTCGCAGAAGAGACAACACACCGCGTATTGGAGCCACAACAACTACGTATATCTAAAGCGCATGCAGAAAAGAAAATAGTCGTGTTGGACTACAGAGGCAGTGGAATGTTACACTTCACACACACAAACACACATACACACACACTACTGAAAGCCTGAGAGATATGTGTATTCACCACACCTCCGGAGGTTGCAAAATAATGCACTGTTAAGTAATTCATGGTAATAAGTTTGATTAATTTTTGGTGGAGTCTGGATTGTCTCCAATTTTTTTAACAATGGAGGTGTACGGATAGAATCATATGCTTTCTTAAGAGCCGGCCGCAGTGACCGAGGGGACTGGGGCGCTCCAGCCACGGTCTGCACGGCCACTACGGTCGGGGTTCGAATCCCTCCTCGGGCATGGATATTTGTGCCGTCCTTAGTATTAGGTAGTTCGTAGGTAGTTTGTATGTTTAGGGACTGATGACCTCGTAATTAAGTCCCATAATCCCTACAAACAAACTTTCTTAAGATCCTTAAATGAAATAAAGAGAGAGAATTATTTCGTTTGCGATAGTAAAATTTTGAGATACCTCGGTCACCAGCCAAAATTAATCAAACTGATGGTACATAAATTAACAAAGTCGAAAAACAAAGGATAAAAATAGAGCCTTCCGTCGCAAAATTAAAAATTATTAATCTGGTTTCGGCAATAACTATGATAGCCTTCATCAAAAATTATAAAATAAATAAGTCACAAAATATACAACTAAGCTGTACAGCTTACGTCAAAAAATTTAAAAAATTAGAGAAGTATTACAAGAAACACATATAACAAAAGAGGGCCTTTCAGTAACCAGAAAATTGAAACATTACAACACAGTCTCAATAAGGTCACACAGCAACAAATAAAATACGGTTGCGAAAGTCTAGGACAACAGAAGATAGTACTATTAGTAGAGTAACTGATACACGAAATAATAAGAGCGTCATAAGATGGATCACAGAACTGAAGGGCGACAAGATGAAATTAAAGATTATAATGGAGGATTTTAAAGGCAAGACTGATGCACTCAAGTTACTTCAGGACAGACACGTGATACTATCGATAAACATTAACAAACTTAGACTGGGAAGAGGAATTTCGGAAGAGAAGATAAGGGTCGAGCTAAAAGAATGGAAAAGTATTAGATCAACAGAAAAACAGATGAACCTAATTAATTATACCGGTGAAAGTAGCCCAATGCTGGCCATAAACGTGAAAGAAATAAAATGATTGGAAGCGGAAACTAGAATCGCAATAATGAGTCCTAATTTTCAGTAACATTGTTTTTTAATTGTAAATGTTGTGTCTGGTCAAAGTGATAATCTGATTTTATAAACAGAAAGTAGGGAACAGGAGAGAAATCAAAGATGTTTTAAAACTGTCCGAAGTCTTCTTACATTGATGCGGGAAGAAGGTAGACTTATTTCTTAATGTAGCAGTTTGCAAATTTTTTATTTACAGAAGAAGGAAATCGTCCGACTTCCCATTTCTGAGAGAGTACAGTTAGGCGCCTAAACATTTCCTTGCAAGACGTACGCCGTGGCCTCGTGTAGGCTCCTTAACAGGCAATCCCCAGCGGGATGGGATACCATTCCGGAAGTTCCCTCGCAGGAATCCGGAACAATCTGCTATAACGATGCCATGTATTTCCGGGAGCTTAATAGCTTTACTCCGCCGGTTGTGTTGTTAATTGTGAGAAGAAAGTTCATTACCTCAGTGGAGTGAACTCATCATGCAGAATAAATACACGTCACCTTCCGTAATTATTTTACTCGGTAGTCTTCAGAGGCGGATTAAATCGTCATAAAACAGCGTCGTTTATTTCACGAGTGACAGGCAGTAAAGGGAAAAATTAAAGCGCAGTGGGAAGCGAAGAAGGAACAGCGCGGAAATGGGAAAAATGAATGTTTTATTAGCACGTCTGATGGCTCATCACGGATAAAGCTCGGCTTCTGTGATCGCTCGGGATTTCACGGGCTGATTGATTACTGCTGATACGCCGATTGTCAATAGGGTGGAATTTACCCTTAAATTCTAGCCCCATCAGCGGCACACATTGGCCTGTCTAAAAAAATTTAAGCTTACTGGTAGCATGATGAGTTACGTCATGCATCACGACCAGTATCGGAGAAAGAGTGCAGCACGTTAAAACTGCCAGTGATAGCAGTAATAGCCTCAGTGTGGAATTGACTGCCCCTCTCATCACAGTGTGAAAAATCGTAGGTTTCACTCTACGAAAACGTCCTGATCGCACTTAGATCCTACATCATGTTGAGGATTTCGTCTCTCATCGGGCAATGTGTTACGGAACCTTTAGAGAAGAAATATGTGATGGACACTATTTTATTCTCTGATGAAGCCACATTCCACATTTTTGACGAAGTGCATAGACACAACAGCCTGATATGGGCATATGAAGAACCACATGAGGCGACGGAGTCGGTACGTGGTGCACCGTCAATGTCATACCATATCCCCAAATATGTATTTTCGTAAAAAAAGTTTTGGTTGCACAAATAAAATATTTTTTCTTGAAGTATACTAAGTGGAATCACCTTGCTGCCTGCATTAGACATTTGTGGGATGTGGTAGCCATTTTGATGCACTTGAAATAAGTTTAACTGTCTTGACCACAAATTACAATTTATTAAAGCTTTACGCGTTTCGACATGTCGTCATTATCAAAGGCTGTAACAAGACAATGGTATTAAAATTTATTTAACACTTTTAACATAACAAAAGAGTAACGCTATCTTTACACTCACCCTATCTGTTAAAAGTTATTAAAAGGAAAACTAAAACCTTTTCTTTAAAAGCAATTCTGCCATAGACATTTGTCATACATAAAAAAGTTTAAAATTCCCCCCAGAACATCCCTGTAGGATTACCAATTGCATACTGAGGTCTGCTTAGCAGTCAGTTACTAAGTGAGAAATTCGCCAGATGGCCATACTGTCTTTCTGCTTCCCTCTCTTCTACACACGCACACTCACTCTCAGTGGAAATTTTTAGTACAGTTTTAAATATCTTAGTGCTATTCAAAATTAGTTTTCAGTTAAGTTACACAATTTGAAACTATAAAACTTTTTAAATCATTAAGTACTATACAAATATCTTTTCTTGTGGAGTATACAATTTTAGATGAGTGCTACACAAACCATTTTTCTGACACACTTCAGTCCAGATGGTGTTGAGTGACACAATGCTGACAAACACGAAAATCATAGTATCTTTACAGTAACCAGGTGAGTACTAAAATATTTAAAACTGTAATTTAAAAAATTATATATATATATATATATATATATATATATATATATATAGGGTGAGTGAGTGTGCGTGTCTGAGACAGACGGGGGGGAGGGGGGGAAGCAGAATGACAGCATCGCCATCTGGCGGATTTTCCACTTAGTAACTGACTGTTAAGCAGACCTCAGTATGCACTTGACCATCCTAAAGGGATGTTCTGGGGCGAATTTTAAACTTCTTTTATGTATGACATATGTCTATGACAGTAATAGTTTTAAAAGTGTTTTTTTTAGTTTTACTTTTTAATAATTTTTAACAGATATGGTGAGTGTAAAGATAGTGTCAGTCATTTGTTATGTTTTATTTAAGTGTTAAATAAATATTAATACCATTGTCTTGTTACAGCCTTTGATAATAACGACATGTCGAAACGCGTTAGGCCTTAATCAATTGCAATTTCTGATCAAGACAGTTAAAGTTATTTCAGTGAAATCAGTTTTTTAAAGTTTATTGAACACTGAACTAGCATTACTTGAACAATCATCCATACACAATGAGAATAGTAGATTGGAGAAACCATCCAGAGTCTACGGCGGTACCCTTAGTGGGCCGATCCTTCGCTTGGCCGAGTAATGAGTGTATCCGCTGCTGCGTTAGTCTTATAAAGCTGGCGGAGACTGGCGGAGTGCTCCATTTTCCCGTGTGTCGTGTGAGGCGACCTCTACAGAAAAAGGTTCGCATTGGGTCTGTTTATTTTCGAGGAAGTGTTTGTTTACCAGTTGCTCCTGCAAGTGCTTGAGTATGTTATATGGCGAACAGGGGTGTGATGTATGTAGTCTGCCTTGCAGGTGTGACGCGTTTCGGCTGTTCTAGTCATGATCAGATGTTCTGGGGATATTAAAAACTTATTTAAATAACAGCATTTGACTTGAATGTTTATAAAGATGTACATATTTTAGATACACTTGTCAAAGGGAAGATTTAAGTTGGTTAAGCCACAGGTCACATGACCAGCACAGCGAAGACCCAGACAAAACCGAACCTGTCTGTTATCATCGCACTTCAATGTGACTTGTAGAGTATTTATGCAGATGTAGTAACAATTATTTTATTCGTTAAGCAAAAGTTTTCAGTGCTATTTTATAAGTTCAATTTTATACCCCACACCTCTTCCTGAAACAAGAAAGTGATAATGTGACCACTGGCTTAACCAACTTAAATGTTCCCTGTAACTAGTGTGTCTAACATATGTACATTTTGGTAATTTCTCCAGAACGTCTGATGATGCCTAGAACAGGCGAAACGCGTCTCGAGTGAAAAAGGAAGAATATTGTATTTGTGCAAGCAAGACTATTTTTTTAAATATTCATTACGGTGCTGTACCAATTCCACGGAAGTATGGAGTGGAGCGATTTCAGTGCAATATTTATTGCTCATACGGATGGTATCTTGGAAATGTCTATATATATTATGAACTTCAGAAGTATTTGTTCGCCAGCTATACTCCTGTAAATACCAGAGTTTCCATACTAGAAAACTGTATTAAAACTCATAAAAAACTACTGAGATAGACGACTACTGATCCTTTATGGAACTGTTTTGCATGGCATGTAAATAGGAGAAAAGAGCCATTACCATTCGACAGCAAAATTTAAATAATTTTAAAGATTAACAATCGTATCAACATCACGATTGACTTAAACTGGAACTCCTGAGAGCAAGAAGTCTTTTAGTGCTAAAACAGTGCCACGTCGGTGTTACCGAACGTATTGAGGTGCTACGATGCGCGAGACCGTTCACCGTCGGGGGTTCGAATCTCCCCTCGGGCATGGATGTTTGTCCTGTCTTTAGTATAAGTTAGTTTATAAGAAATTTGTAAACTTAGGGACTGATGACCACGCAGTTAAATCCCATAAGCTTTACAAACATTTTTGCTAAAACAGTTTAAAAAGTCGTTTCATTGTGCATCTCTAACGAAAAAACGAAGACAAAAGAAACTCATCCCCAGGGAATAATTGCAAATATATGCAAGTGCTTGTTATGAAATGCTCTTAAATATAGTGAATACTGTTTCTCTGTTTGTTTCTTCGAAACGTTTTGTTGCGGTTTCCACAACGTGGGATTCGCATGATAAACTGTGAGCAGCTTTCTTTCATAGTATGGCAGTACGGTGCTTTCAACTGTTTTTACTCTACGTGAAAGATAACAAAAGGGAATTTTCATAGCATTTACATGAACTAATTTTGAAAGCCAGAAACTCTTCAGGTCTTTAGGAACACTGCCGAACAATGCTTACGCTCACGGCACATGACATTTAGCGCGTTTATGCTGCCCTAGGTAGAGAGACAGGACTTATTTTAGACTCGCCATAAACTTGTACTTTGGTTTTATATCTTCATATAATCCGAGCCACCCAACCATGATATACACACTCCCTGCAAAATAAATATATACCGACACTCGTAAAATTACAGAAACAAACAGTTCCTTTTACGAGCCAAGTGTGTTGCTGGGTATTTTACGATGTAATTTATTAAATCAGTCCGTACATGCATAATCCACGCTATGTGTTTTATAGCAGGTGTTATTAGGCTGTTTCCGGAATATGATGGAAATTTCTTGGTTACCAGGACAACGACAGTGGTGGTGACATTTGTGAACCGCTTTCTGATCTCTGGTAAGCCCTGGATACCTGTAACGTCGATAATGTACCCCGAACAAAGTCAGACGAGTTATGTCAGTGCGATCGGAAAAGATAAGTAGAAATCAAACGTAACTTAACACTGTTCTGTAACTAAATACATTTGTGTGCCCTTCAAGCTTACCATTAAAGGTTCTTCTTTCATGCACATAGTCATCGAGTAATCACGAAAAGTTCGGTTGTTTATATACATCCATGTTAAGTGGAAATTTCGAGTGTGCAGATTTAGCGTTTCTCCGTACTTTTAAGTGCATCTAACTAATTGAATACGTTTATTAGTGTGGTCTTCAAGCTCAGCATTACGGTTTTTTCTTTGTTTCTTTTTTTTGCGCTTTGTCTCAATAATCGCTGAAAGGTCTTTGCGTTTATTCATAGGCCAAATTCGCGAGTGTGCAGAATTAGCATTATACTGCAATTTTAAGTGCATTTACTAACCGTTTACACATATTTTAATGTCCTAAACATATCAAGCAACCCTTTGTATCTGTAGTTAATATATATTGTCGATATCACGAAAGTAAATCTCGTGACAATCATGAATGGACAGTTTCCAGAATGGCTGCGGTGGAGTAGCCGAGCGGTCTAAAGCATCTCGCTGCGGAGCGCGCAGTTGCTAGACGGGGAGGTTCGATTCCTCCCTCTGGCATGGGTGTGTGTGTTTGTCCTTAGGTTAGTTTACCTAGGTTTAAGTAGTTTGTAATCTATGGACTGATGACCACGCAGTTTGGTCCGATAGATTTAGAGACATTATAACATTTTATTCTCTCTCTCTTTTCAGAATGAAACTTTTCACTCTGCAGCGGGGTGTGCGCTGATATGAAACTTCCTGGCAGATTCAAATTATGTGCCGGAACCGGGACTCGAACCTGGGACCTCTGCCTTTCGCGGGCAAGCGCTCTACCGACTGAGTTATCCCGACACGACTCACTATGCCGCCTCAAAACTTCCGCCAGTACCTCGCCTCCTACTTTCCAAACTTCACAGAAGCTCTCCTGCGAAACTTGCAAGACTAGAACTCCTGGAAGAAAGGATATGGTGGAGACATGGCTTAGCCACAGTCTTAGGTAAAGGTAAAGTTGTGAGGCGGCATCGTGAGTCGTGTCGGGAAAGCTCAGTCGGTAGAGTGCTTGTCTGAGAAAGGCAAAGGTTCTAGGTTCGAGCCCCGGTTCCGGCACACAATTTTAATCTGCCAGGAAGTTTCATATCAGCGTACACTCCGCTGCAAAGTGAAAAGTTTCATTCTGGAAACATCCCTTAGGCTGTGGCTAAGCGATGTTCTCCAATACATCCTTTCTTCTAGGAGTGCATGGTTCGTAGGAGAGCTTCTGTGAAGTTTGGAAAGTAGCGGGCGAGGTACTGACGGAAGTAAAGTTGTGAGGCGGCATCGTGAGTCGTGTCGGGATAGCTCAAATGTTCAAATGTTTGTAGATCTATCGGACCAAACTGCGTGGTCATCAGTCCGTAGCTTACAAACTACATAAACCTAGGTAAACTAACCTAAGGACATACACACACACCCATGCCCCAGGGAGGACCCGAACCTCCACGGCGAGCAACCCCGCGCTCCGCAGCGAGACGCTTTAGACCGCTTGGCTACTCCACCGCGGCTCGGGATAGCTCAGTCGGTATAGCGCTTGCCCGCAAAGGCAATGGTCCCCGGTTCAAGTACCGGTTCCGGCACACAATTTTAATCTGCTAGGAAGTTTCATGAATGGAAAGTGTTTGACCTGCAGTAGAAAAAATCGTGCTGGGGTTCTATGCAGCTCACCTATCGTGATAATTGGTTTCATTGAGGGAATTGGGGGGGGGGCAAACGAGTCTCTTCCTTTGTTTTGCAAAGTGCGTTCAAGGGATAGAAAAATAGTTGAACAGGAAGAAAAGATTAGAGTCCTGCATGCTGAACTGGGTAGTTGTGGAGAGGAACTCACGAGGTTGTGGAGGGGGGAGGAGGAGTAGGAAAATAGGAAGTAATAGCAGAGAACAGTGGCCACAGAGATAGTATCTGTTCACTGAAAAATAGAGATAGGTGAAGAAAAATGCTGCAATTACAGATATGGTCTCTGCTCTTTCTGAGATATTCGAATGAACAGATACAATTGACTTACATTAACGGCTGTATATTTACGAATTAGAAATGTATAACTTGAATGATTGTGCAGTACCGGGGCTTGAACTCTGATTTCCCTGTTTCTGCCGCGCTTCCCGTCCTTCCCAAATTCCTAACTTACTGCATGTTAAGAGTGTAGGGCCTCCTGCCCGATATTTTACTTGCTGGCAGCTTTAGCTCTATTGCCGTAAGGGATCTGTCTCATTGATGCATTCGAACATGGTCATTTTCCTTTCTGACACATACATAAAATTATAGATATTCGTAAGATTCGATTCCATTATCTGAAAGAAAGCGCTCAACGACCACAGCATAATTATTACAAACATTAAAAGAAGCAGCATTGGCGGTAAAAATCTTTTGCTTTTACTGTCGCAAATCGATTTCGGTTACTGATTAACCAATTTCAGCGCAGATGCAGAAAAAAATTTTTTTTTCTTTTTCTTTATGGGACTTAACTACGGGATCATCAGTCCCTAAAGTTACAAACTACTTATGAACTACTTACGAACTAGGACGGCACAAATATCCATGCCCGAGGGGGGATTCGAACCCCCGACCGTAGTGGCCGTGCAGACCGTGACTGGAGCGCCTTAGTCCCCTCGGCCACCGCGGCCGTCGCAGAAAATTCACAGGAGATATTACATTAATGTGTAATTTTATAATTCATGTAATAACTCCTGTGAATTTTCTGCATCAGCACTGAGGATGGTTACTCAGTAACAGAAATCTATTTTCAATGATAAAAGCAAAAACAAAACAAAAATTATGGCCAATGCCGCTGCTTTTAATGTTTGCAATTATAGATATAGTGGCTGCCCAGACATGACATTTGTACGGCTAATGTCAAACAATACCTGTTCTTTCGAACATGTCCGAAAGAACAGAGATTCTACATATCAAATGTTCAAATGTCTGTAAATCTATCGGACCAAACTGCGTGGGCATCAGTCCGTAGCTTACAAACTACTTAAACCTAGGTAAACTAACCTAAGAACAACACACACACCCATGCCCCAGGGAAGACTCGAACCTCCACGGCGAGCAACCGCGCGCTCCACAGCGAGGCGCTTTAGACCGCTTTTTTTATTTATTTTTTATTTTTTTTATTTTTTGTTTGTCGGGTCTCCTTCCTCCCCTTCAACCCGTCCTTCCGCTCGCCAATTGGTGCCTTCTCGGCCCGGCTTCTATGCCTTTAAACAAAATATTTCTTTGAAGATAAAACGAGGTTGTCTTTACTGCGTAGCAATACACTACTGTTAATGTCCATTTCTGCATTATTATCGTTTCTTCGACCGCCAAAGAAAAATCAGTTCGAATTGAACGAACAAGTGAGAAATAAGTGTAACTTCGTGTTTTTTTTCCACTTGATAGAGATAAAAAAAATCATAATAAAATAAAAATTTCCAGGTACAGAAATTAGCTCTAATTAACTGAATATGCGTTCTTAGCTTGTGACGCAAAACAGAGATCTTCAGACACATATACAATCCACACCATTCTGGGACGTATTAGCTACATAAAAAAAAAAAAAAAACATAAATGCCTTCTTCGGCGATCAAATAATTCCGGTAAAATTTCCTCTGAAATGGCAAAAGGCATAATGATAATAACTGAAATGCTTCTGTGTAAATTAATGTTGATTAAATTTCTCTGTGTTAAAGTTCTGTTTGTAATTCCATTATCGTTTTAATCAAGAAATTAGCGTAATGTTCCTTGTACTTTTTCTTTCTTTGGTTCATGTCATGTTGCATTGTCAGGTAATGTATGAAATCTTCCTTTCTCTTTGATTCTGTACTGAAGATAAAGTACACTGTATGTCCCATTACCCAGTTGACCGCGTTCCTCTTTGTCCTTGGGAATGGGATGCTATCGGGATGGAGGGCATACGCTGGCGAAGTTGTGTGTGGCGAGGTTCTCGTGATGAGGGCCAGTTTTTGCCTCACATACTCCCATATTCCTGCATGTATACTGCAGACGAATCTGTGTTCATCACTGTGGACTAATTGACATGTCGGGCACAAGGGAGAGTCTTGTAGGTGAATCTTATGGAGGTGGGACATCGTCGGGGTTTTCCTGTTGACCGTCATATACCACGCGGCCCGCACTTGGGAAGGTAAGTCAGGGCTGTGGATGTTTTCCCACGTTGTTTTCCAGTCATGTTTCGGGAGTTTTCTTTCTATCACACTTCATAGTTTATTTTTCATCAACGCCTGGTATACTTCCTTCACTTTTGTCATTTTCCTTTCTGGGACTTTAGTTCGTAGGTAGGTGAGGGTAAGTGTACGCACTGGGGTAAGTGTACGCACTCTAAAATCTTGGCTCCAAACAGTTATGTTTGCAGCTGTATGGCATTAGTAACTCGACAGCGATGTCAAACGGGGAAGCACGGACTCTGAGCGTCAGTCAGGCAGTGTTCGTGGCACGATGAGGTACGTTCTGTTTTCAGCATTCTCACTGTAGTTTTTAGGTAACTTCGTTCCCACTTTTTTGCGTGATCTTTAAATTTCTTGTTCCGTGTTAATCTCATATTGAAGCCCTATGATGTTACTGTTCAGTAGAAAGTGTAATTAACCCAAAGCGAATACTCATAACTTTGTAGAAATTAAAGATGTAGGAAGTCGCAAAATGGGGCAAGTGTACGCTGCTACCAAGGGGCAACTGTACGCATTCACGTAAGTGCATACTCTTGCCCCTTGATCAGCAGTAAATACTGACAGTCTTTACCCTCTGCTACTCCACGGCCCTTCATGCCTTGTAACGGACATTGCTTTATTATTGTTTGTTTTTAATTCCAAGTAGACTTATAATTTTCTTTTTCTCCAATAGAAATTACGTCAGAAAAACCGAAAAGAAACCCCTGACTGATGAAAACTGTACGACAACTTCTTAGCAACAATTATTCTACCAGAAATGCAGCAAGAACTGTTGAATTCATGAAACAACTTTGAGAAAACGACTTAAAATGGGTAAACGTTCTAATTCGTTGGGGAGGTTTATGAAAGTTTTCACTCCTGAGCAGGAAAAAGAAATTGTGGAACACTGCAAAGATGACCTGAGCAGCTACAGTGCCTTATTAGATTGATAATTTTGTAAGATGTTCTCTATCATTTGCTTAAGTTTTTCTAGAATAGTTTGTTTTTTTCTTGGTGTATTATTTCATATTTTCTTATAAATGCTGTACTTTCAATGTCAATTATATAATAAAAGATGATACCTGTAAAACATTATATCATCAACTTTACAAAATTAGACATTATTTCTTATATTTTTCTCTCGATGGGGCAAGTGTACATGTGTGAATACACCTGCCCGATTGAGTGGGGCAAGTGTACTCACTAACACTTCCTTCGAAACTTATAATTTATTCATAAACTGAAAAACAAGTCATCATTTTGAGAAATCCATTTAGTAACCAAAAACATGCTTTAATTACAGTAAAATTTTCATATCTCTAGGTTCCTTCAGATTCTCCCTACAGGCCTTTATGCAAATTTTGCGTACACTTACCCCCACCTATCCTACATCGATGGGCGGTCGTAGGTCTGCTGGCAGGTTCTTCCAAGAGATGGGAAGTCAGACCGTTGGTGGACAGTTTCCATTGTTTGTATGTTTGGCATACATATAGTGCTTGCGCCTTCTTGTACACATCGACGAGATTCAGGCCACCGAGTAGCGTCGGAAGGGTCAAGGTGTCGTATTTAATTTTGAAAATATGTGCGCGACATACAAAGTGGCCAAGCGCTGCCAACATTCTATGTGCTATGTTGCGTGGTATTGGCAGGACTTGAGCCACGTAGTTGACCTTGGCAGTGATATACTTTTTGCAACTCATCCAACTTCCGGACACTGTGCTGTTGTGCAGACGCTCGAATTTTAGCCAATTTTAGCCAATCTAGGAATCTTTACAGTAGCTTCACAATATATATATATTCACTTATGAAATTTGTTATTAACAATCCAACTGAATTCAAATGTAACAGCAGTGTGCATAGCTACAACACTAGGAGAAAGGGTGACATACACTATTCAAGGTTAAATTTAGCTCTGTCACAGAAAGGGGTTAATTATTCTGCCACAAAAGTCTTTGGTCACTTACCTAGTAGTATCAAAATTCTGACAGATAGCCAACTAGCACTTAAAAATAAATTAAGAGAATTTCTGAATGGCAATTCCTTCTACACATTAGATGAATTTCTAGATAAAAGTTAGAACTTTAGGAAAAACTTAAAAAGTAAATAAAAAAAATAAAATAAAAAAATAAAAATTCAAATATTGAGTGTCATGTAATATTATGTATAGCCACACTTCATTTAACTGACACGTTCCACATCATTACGAAGTGTCGTATTCATGATCTATGGAACAAGTATTAATCTAATCTAATCTAATGTAATAACTGTTTATAATTTGCGGCAACGGTTTCTCGAATTGTCTTTCTAAAATCGACACCGAGACATTGCATCTTGTGCACCTCTTGCAAACGGGGATGATGAGTCAAACCTATGCCTTTGCCTATGTTCATTACACCCGATTTTTGCCAGTTAACTAATGCACCAGATGCCTTTTCATGTGTCATGACGATCTGCAAGGCGGTGTGGATGTCATTTGCGTTGGTGATCAGGAAGCCAACGTCATCAGCATAAGCCCGACACGCTAACTTCTGTCCATGTATCTGTAATGCGTTTAACTGCGCCGTCAATGTCGTTAGTAGAGGTTCTACGGCGATTGCAAAGAGTGATGCTGACATCGGGCAACCTTGTCTTACGGAGCTTCTTAAGGGGATCATGCCACCTGGCCGTCCATTGACAACCACTCGTGATGTGCTATTCTGTAACAGAAATGCAGCGAGGAAATGCACGGGAAAACCCAACGACCGCATAACTTTAAACAAATACCGGTGGTTGACTCTGTCGAAGGCTTTATCAAAGTCCAAGCTGACCATGGAACATTCAGTCTTGCATGCCTCCGCCACTGATATTAGGTCGCGGTAGTCCACTAGCGTTTGGTAAATGGACCTATCTCTGCTGACACTGGTTTGATAAGGACCGGTGACTTTATTCATTGCGTTCTTCATCCTTTTTGCAAGAATACGTGCAAAAAGTTTGTAATCACTATTTAAAAGAGTAATCGGTCTCAGATTGGCGATAGTTTTACTATTTGCACGTTTTGGAACTAATACCACCAGGCCCTCACTGAACTCTTGCGGGATATTAAGATCAGGTGTCATCAGTTCATTGCATATCTCTGTCAGTTTCGTCTTCATGTGTGTCCAAAAGGTTTGATAAAACTCTACAGGGAGTCCGTCACATCCGGGCGATTTGTTCTTCGGACTGTGAAACAGCGCATCTTCCAGCTCGTCTTCAGTCACTTGCGTTATTAGTTCGTCTGATTCCTGAGGGGTAAGTCTGTTAGTTAAATTATTTGCTAATTCTTGAAATGCGTTGTCATCGATCATTTTCTCAGACAGCAACTCCGTGTAAGCAGTTTGAATCGCATTTCGAATGTCATTTTGGTGAGTTAAACGCGTGCCGTCTCCAGTTTGCAATTCCCTCAGTATCTTAGTTTTACTTTGTTTACTCTCACGTGTCAGGTGATAGATTGACGTCGCTTCAAATCGTAGTGAGTCCTGGATTCGGGATCTGACTTTTAATCCTTCCAACTGTTCCTTTTTAAGGAGTAGTAGTTTGGCTTTCACTTTTTTTAATTTGGGCGTAGTTTTCAATGACTGTCTCGTCCAGTTTGTACAGTTCTCGTAAACTTGAATAATGGAATTCAATGGTTCGTTTAAGCCACCAGTTCTTGTCTCGTGAGTACTGTAACATGGCTTTCCGTAATTTGGGTTTGGCACATTGTAGCCACCATTTTACAAACGAATCATATCGAAACTTGGTGAGACTTTCATTCCACGCATGTGTGAAGGCCTCATGATAACCTTGATCGTCTAAGTGTGACACATTGAGTTTCCAGGGTCCCTTACTGCGGTACGTACCCTGTTTCTGCACGTTTACGGTACAGATATAAGCCGCATGGTCTGTGAAGATAGTTGGCCAGACCTCACATTGCAGAATTCGTTGTTTTAGATTATCTGATACATACATTCTATCTAGCCTACTTGCAGAATGATTTGTTACGTACGTAATCCAGGCGTTGCTCCATACTTGTGCTCCCAAGTGTCGATTAAAAATAAGTCCTTGACTATCCGTTCTAATTCCACAGATTTGCTAAAATTTGGTGTCTGATCTTTGGGGTGCAAAACGCAGTTAAAATCTCCCGCGAAGATAAGCTGGTCATACGTTGCTGTAAATAAAAAGAATCTCTTTCGTATAAAATTCCGCCCTGCGACGCCTGTTACTGGATCCGGAGGGAGCATATACATTAATTATTCTAACATTGTTAACTGTTGCTGCAATCCCTCTGTGATTGACTAGCATTTCGATGTTATATGCCACAATTCCTTCTCTTAATAGGATGGCGGTACCCAAATCCGCACCAGTACCCGGGTTGGCGAAGACATTGTATCCAAATATTTGTTCTAAATTAATGTCTGCAACCTCCTGAAGTAATAAAATATCTATATCTGCGGAATACAAAAAATCTTGAATGTGTTGTAACCGGATGGAGCTACGACACTTATTAATATTTAATGTGGCAATTTTGTAGGCCTGGCGATCACACATTATGGATGTGAGATATGAAAGATCTACAGATTAATAGAAATCAGAGTCAGCGTCTTTCTCCGCGTCCGTGGTTTCCATGGCCGAGGTATCTGTAACAGCAGGATCCGTGGTCACTGCGTGTCCTACGTTACCAGCATCCCCGGAAGCATCTTCCAGGACGGTGTCATCCTCTACCTCGTCTGACCAGTCCACACCGGTGGCAAACTGAACCGACACTGTCTTGCGTGGGTCCTGCTCACGTTACTTCTGCGCCGGTTCATCATTGTGTTTGGGAGACGCCTTGCTAACTATTACCTTGTCAGTGTCTGCTTTTAACGGCACGGCAAGTTCTACCTGTTTATGTGACGGAGGCTGATTCTGTGTAACTGCAACAGTGGGTGACTTTTCGGTAATTTTATCCTTAACTTGTTTCGCTTTTTCACGCAGTGGAGCTGACTTCTCCGCAGCTCCTTCTTGCGCCAATCTGCGTTTCTTACGTCTGCGAGGTGACTTAGCAGATTAATTGTCCCGCCTAGTCTCCGAAATCGCGGGCTGAATTTCTCGTGTTTGTCTGTCAGCTGTTTCCTCATACTTTGCTGTATACAGAATACAGCAAAGCGTTGACAGATATTCCCATTCGTCTGCAACTGTTCCAATTTCTGAGAGCCACTTATACATATAAATTGAACAATATCGATTACATACTGCAAACCTTCAGTGACATTGATAGGTTCTGATAACTCTGAACCTCGTTTAATCTGCACCACATTTGTACATTTCTTCCCACAGCTTAGAGCTAGGACTGTATCGTAGGCTTTTGCTAAATCAACAAGGCAATGTGTATTGACAACAAACTACATGAAACAAAATAGGTTTTGAGAGTCCAGTATCAGAATTCTCAGGTTACTAGAGAAGACTCAACAAGAGGTACACCAGCACACCGCACATACTGCTCGAACCGCTAGATTCTGCGCAATAAATATCTCTTTTTGAATCAGTGGAATAACACCTTACGTCATAAGCGAATGAAAATACGCAAAGTAAACTACTTTTCGTGTTGAACTATCATTTACTTCATAAACGGTTCTGGTGGTAAACAAGGCAGCATTTAGTTTTTGAACAAGATACTGAACATGGGCTTTCCCTGAGAGTTTACTATCTAGCTGAACGCCTAAAAAGTTGAATTGTTCAGTCTCACTTATCATCTGCCCATCTGTAATCTAAATGTCAGTTTTTGGTTAATTGTGAGTTCTAGACTGTAAAAACTGATTATACAAATATTAATTCGCCATTTGCGAGAATTTCCGACTTTAGCTGTTATTCTTTAGTTGGTCTATGCTTTTGCAACACATGAAAATTTGTGATGAACCGAGACTCGAAGCCGTGTCTCCCGCTTATCGCGAGCGGTCGCCTTAACCATTTGGACACCCGAACACGCATTTAACGTGATTCCCGCGACGGGGAGAGACATACACCGCCGGCCGCGGTAGCCGAGGGGACTGAGGCGCTCCAGTCACGGTCTGCACGGCCACTACGGTAGGGGGTTCGAATACCCCCTCGGGCATGGATATTTGTGCCGTCCTTAGGATTAGCTAGTTCATAAGTAGTTTGTAAGTTTAGGGACTGATGACCCCGTAGCTAAGTCCCATAAGCTATACAAACATTTGAACATTTGAGACATACACCATCTTTAGCCAGTCTAGGCCCTCATAATAAAATAACAGCTAAAGTCGGAAATTGTCGCAAATGGCGAATTAATATTTGTACAATTAACATTTATAGCTGCGGACCATCGGCAATTCTGTTCCTTTAGAACAGAAGTATCATTGTGTAAAAACTGAGTCTTACTGTGATTCAGCATCAATTTATTTTCCACAAGGCACTTATTTCTTTCAAAATGTTCAAACGTTGGTAGAGCTATGCGACCAAACTGCAGTGGTCATCGGTCCCTAGACTTACAAACTACTTAAACTAACTGGCGCGAAGGAAAACAATAACTCCCATACTCGAACCTTCGACAGGGAACAGCGGCGCATACCGCAGCAAGGTGCTTTAGAGCGCTCGGCCACTTCCGAGCGGCTCTTATTTATTTAACAGAATCATTTGAACACTGCAGAGGATCGGCTTCAGCTGTCATTAAAGTAAGAAGTGAAACAACTATGAGCTACTCCCCTTAGTCCTTAATGTTCCAACTTCTGCAACAAGATCAGTACTAACAAACGCATTCGTTAAGACAAAGACTATGGATAGCGTTCTCATTTTATTTAATTCATCAAGCGGCTCACAGAGGGAGGAGAATATTGCATTATCAGTTGTTAAAACACTTCTGATTATTTTCTTCTACAAATGTCAAATGTTTGTTAAGCTTATGGGACTTAACTACGAGGTCATCAGTCCCTAAACTTACAAACTACTTATGAACTACCTTATACTAAAGACGGCATAAATATCCATGCCCGAGGGGGGATTCGAACCCCCTACCGTAGTGGCCGTGCAGACCGTGACTGAAGCGCCTCAGTCTCCTCGGCCACTGCGGCCGGCATTTTTCCTTCTTCATAAAGTGGTTTCACTACTGAGTCAGCTAACTGATCATTCCGAAAGGATGTCCAAGCGCCGGGTAAAAGAGGCGGAACAAGTATTATGGTAAATACTCCCCCCCTCCCCGCCCCTCTCCATTGTCAATAACATGGAGAACAATCTCAGGAAACAGTTTCGGAATATTAGCTTCACAAAATTTAAAATTTCACGTTCTGTCCACGACGAAGTCTCTAGAAAAGAGGCGAAACATAAGAGACAAGGGGGGAAGGTGGGCGGATGAGGAAGGAAATAGGACGAGGAAGAAACTTATATCTTAATATCAGGATGCTTATGTGTATGGTCTTTCTCTCGATTGCTATAATACAGTTCTGACCTCTGCTGTGCCTCTATTGTCCGTGCGACAATTGTTCGGTAAATCTGAATTTATGAGTCAATTCTGTAACGTGTTTAGTGTGAAAACTAGTAATGATGGATTCAATAAAACTTAGTAAGTATTCTGTCGTGACATCGCATCTTGCTCACTTTGAGATAACTGTTGTTCAGTACCAGTGCTATTTACATGTACAGTACTACTTTTATTCCTTGTAGCGATATAGCTCAGTTAGGATAATAGAATCGCGTGAAGGATCTCATTGAAAACGCGCATATTATTTCGTCTCATTTTCTTCGACAAAATAAAGTCAGCACACGACAAACAAGTTAGAAATCCGGACAAACATCAGTGTGGTCCTGGGTAACATAACAGCTAATCACAGCGGAGCTCCGTCCGACCGCCTTATCGGCCTGGAAAACTGCTCGCCTTCCTGTTTACTGGAATCAATGCGCTCCAGGCAGCAGTACGATTATGGCTGGTGGCCAAGATCAGACCCTGAGAACGCTGACTGCGTCTCGCTGGTGCATCGAAGAGCGGTGCTCACATAGATAACTGCCGCTTCCAGACGAAAGGAGCCCATTACGATTGCCAGCATTTCTTTTTTCTTTTCTTTTTTTTTGTGATTTTATTTTATGACTGGTTTGATAAGGCTCGCCCAAAATTTTTCTCCCTCGCCACCCTCGTCATATCGAAGTACCACTTACACTCTGCCTCCCCCGTTATCTTCAGGGTGAATACCTGTAAATTTTATCCTCCACGGCCCGATCTTGTGTCTTAAAACATGTTCCATTCACCTGTCCACCCCTACCGCCATATTTTGAAATTGTTCATTTCTTCGCCGATTCCACAGTGGCCGTATTCATTCGTAATCATTCTGCGTAATTTTCAACATCTCTAACGCTCCAAAAAACCACGGCTGACTTCCTTCTCTATCCTAAGAGAAGGTTAGGAATACAAGCAAAAAAAAATCATTAATAAAATTTTCTGAGAGCCCCTCGTTCAAGCGTGTGACCGATTTTTAAACTTTTGTGGCTTGTTAATGTCTACATCTACATAGATACTCTGCAAAACATATTTAAGTGCCTGGCAGAGGATCCATTAACCACTTCCATAACCTTTCTTTGCAATTCCATTCTCTAATAGCGCGCGGGAAGAAAGAAGACCTAAGTCGTTGCGTTTTCGATCTGATTTCTCTTATTTTATTCGGATCGTCATGTCTCCCTATGTAGGTGGGTGCTAGCAAAATATTTTCACATTCATAAGTAAAAGTCGGTGATTTAAATTTCGCAAACCGATGTCACCGCAACGAATAACGTCTTTCTTTTAATGATTTCCACCTCAAATCGTGCAACATTTCCGTGACGCTTTCCCCCCTGTAAAGTGATAAAACAAACGAGCTGCCCTTCTCTGAACCTTCTCAATGTATTCCGTCGGTCCCTCCTGGTGAGGGACCCACACTGAGCAACAATACTGCTGGAGAGGACGCACAAGTGTGATGTAGGCAGTCTCTTTGGTGGAGCTGGTGCATCTTCGAAGCGTTCTTGCAATAAAACGTAACCTTTGGTTCGCCTACCCCTCAATATTTTCTATGTGTCTCTCCAGTCTCTCCTAGGTATTTGGTAGAATTTACGACCTTAATGTTTGACTGATTTATCGAGTAATTGAAGTAAGCGGATTTCTTTTACTGATCATGTGTATTACTTCACACTTTTCTTTAGTGCCAATTGCCAATTTTCGCACCATGTAGAAATTTTCTCTAAATCGCTTTGCAGTTTCTTTTGATCCTCTGTTGACTTCAATAACCGATAAACGACAAAATCATCCGCGAACAGTCTAAGGGAGCTATTCAGATTGTCTCCTAAATCGTTTTAAATGTTCAAATTTTTGTAAAGCTTGTGGGACTTAACTACAAACTACTTATGAACTAGTTTATACCAAAGACGCCACAAACATCCATGCCCGAGGGGGAATTCGAACCCCCGACCGGAGCCGTGCAGACCGTGACTGACGCGCCGCAGACCGCTTGGCCATTTCGGCCAGCCCTAAATAGTTTATAAACACAAGGAAGAGTAGGGGACCTCTAACGCCAGATATCACTTATATTTTACTCGATGACTTACCGTCAGTTACTACGAACTGTGTCCTTTCTGACAGGAATCGCACAATTGGGGCGACATTCAATAAGCACGCAATTTCATTAGAAGCCGTCTGTGAGGTATAGTGTTAAAAACCTTCCTCAAATCCAGAAATATGGAATCGATTTGAGATCCCTTGTCGATGGCGATACTTTCTGAATCCGTGTTGACTATTGGTTAATAGGTCGTTCTCTTCGATGTAGTTCATAATGTTCGAAGAATGTTCCAAAATCCTACTACAAATCGACGTCAATGAGATTGACCTGTAATTTTGGGGATCACTCCGATTGCCTTTCTTCGCTGAGTGATCGGTTGTATATGACAGCTAAGTATGGAGCCATTGCATCAACATACTCTGAGAGCAAACTATTTCGTATACAGTCTGGCCCAGAAGATTTGTTTTTGTTTACTACTCCAGGAACATTTACTTCTAAATTTCGCATACTGGTAGCCGTTCTTGGTTCGAATTCTGGAGTGTTCATTCGTCTTTGGTGAACTAATTTCGGAAATCAGTGTTTAGCAATTCTTCTTTAACAGTACTGTCGTCGGTATTGTTACCATTGCTATCGCGTAGTGAAGGTACTGTTTGTGTTTTGCCGCTAGTGTACTTCACATATGAGCAGAGTTTCTTTGGATTTTCTGCCAGATTACGAGACAGGATTTTATTGTGGAAGCTATTATACGCCGGCCGCGGTGGCCGAGGTGACTGAGGCGCTTCAGTCACGGTCAGCACGGTCACTACGGTCGGGGGTTCGAATCCCCCCTCGGGCATGGATATTTGTGCCGTCTGTAGTCTTAGCTAGTTCATAAGTAGTTTGTAAGCTTAGGGACTGATGACCCCGTAGTTAAGTCCCATAAGTTGTACAAACATTTGAACATTTTGAAACTATTATACGCTTCTCACATTGAAGTCCGCACTAGATTGCGAGTTTCAGTAAAAGATTGCCAGTCTTGGAAATTCCGTGTCTGTTCAAATTTTGCATGCGTTTTCTTTGCTTCTGTAACAGTGTACTGACCTGTTTTGTGTACCATGGGGGGTCAGCCCTCTCTTTTATAAATTTATTTGATATGAATCTCTCGATTGCTACTGATATTATGTCTTTGAAAGTAAGTAAGTAGCATTTTTAGTTTTGAAAGACTGGAAACTATCACTCAGGAAAGCGTGTAGCGAAGTTTTAGCTGCTCTATTGAATGATATAGTTTTCGTTTATTATTAATGCATTTGGGAATTTTGATAACCAGTCTCGCTACTACAACTCTGTTTTCGTTAATTCCTGTAACTGTTTTGATGCTCTTTGCAAACTCAGGGTTATTTGTTGCAAGGAAAACAAGTGTACTTTCGCAACCATTTACTATTCTAATGGGTTCATGAACTAACTGTTCGAAGTAGTTTTCAGGAAAAGCATTCAGAACTAGTTCGGACGATGTTTTATATTTGCCGCCGGTTTTGAATACGTATTTATGCCAACATATCGTGTGTAACTTAAAGTCGCCACCGATTATAACAGTATGCTTCGGGTATCTGTTTGAAATGTGATTCAAACTTTCTTTGAACATTTCGGTAATTGCATCGTCTTAGTCAGGGGACTGATAAAGAGATCCAATTATTAATTTATTCCGGTTGTCAGGTACAACCTCTAACCATACCAACTCACAGGAAGTATCTGCCTCAATTTCGCTGCAGGATAAACCGTTTGTGACAGCAATAAACACACCACCCCCTTTTTTATTTATTCTATCCTTTCTGCAGACCATTTGGCCCTTAGTAAAAATTTCGGCCGAACTTATCTCAGGCGTCAGCCAGCTTCCAGAACCTATAACGATTTGCGCCTCAGTACTTTCTATCGCCGCTTGGAGCTCTGTAACTTTCCCAATACAGCTACGAAAATTTACAAATGTTACTTCAAAGGTCCACCCCCATGAACCACAGACATTGCCGTGGTGGCTTGCGTGCCTCAACGATGCAGATAGCCGTACCGTAGGTGCATCCACAGCGGAGAGGTATCTGTGGAGAGGCCAGACAAACGTGTGGTTCCTGAAGAGGGGCAGCAGCCTTTTCAGTAGTTAACAGGGGCAACAGTCTGGATGATGGACTGAACTGGCCTTGTAACATCAGCTAATGTGACTTTGCCACACATTGACTGCGAATGGCCGAAAGCAAGGGGAAACTACAGCTGTTACTTTTTCCGATGACATGCAGCTCTACTGTATGAACATATGATGATGGCATCCTCTCGGGTAAAATATTCCCCCATTCGGATCTCCGGGCGGGGACTACTCAGGGGGATGTTGTCATCAGGAAAGACAATACTGGCATTCTACGGGTCGGAGCGTGGAATGTTAGATCCCTTAATCGGATAGGAAAATTAGAAAATTTAAAAATGGAAATGTATAGGTTGAAGTTAGATAGAGTGGGGATTAGTGAAGTTCGGTGGCAGGATGAACAGGATTTCTAGTCAGGTGAGCACAGGGTTATAAGTACAAAATCAGTTTGGGGTATCACAGGAGTAGGACTGATAATGAATAAGAAAATAGGAATGCGGGTAAACTACTATGAGCAGCACAGTGATCGCATTATCATTGTCAAGATAGATACGAAGCCAACACCGACAACAGTAGTACAGGTTTATATGCCAACTAGCTCTGCCGATGATGAGGAGATCGAAGAAATATATGAGGAGCTAAAGGACATTATTCAGACAGTTAAGGGAGATGAAAACTTAATTGTGATGGGAGACTGGAATTCGGTAGTAGGAAAAGGAAGAGAAGGAAAAATAGTAGGTGAATATGGGCTGGGCAGAAGGAATGAAAGAGGAAGTCGCCTGGTAGAATTTTGCACGGAACATGATTTAATCGTAACGAACACGTGGTTTAAGAATCACAAAAGAAGGTTGTATACATGGAAGAGACCAGGAGACACCGGAAGGTATCAGATAGATTTTATAATGGTAAAACATAGATTCCGGAACCAAGTTATAAACTGTAAGACATACCCAGGGGCAGATATAGACTCTGACCATAACTTGCTAGTCATGAACTGTGGGCTGAAACTGAAAAAAACTGCAGAAAGGTAGGAAAATAAGGAGATGGGACCTAGATAAATTGAAGGAACGTGAAGTTCTGGAGAATTTCAGAGGGAGATTTAGGCAACAATTGACAGAAACAGGAACAGGAATGGGTAGCATTAAGAGATGAAATAGTGAAGGCAGCAGAGGACAAAATAGGTAGAAAGGCAAGACCTTCAAAAAATCCTTGGATATCACAGTAAATACTAAATTTAATTGATAAAAGGAGAAAATATAAAAATGCAGTAAATGAAACAGGCAAAATGGAGCACAGACGACTAAGAAATGAAATTGACAGGAAGTGCAAAATGGCTAAGCAGGTGTGGCTAGAAGCGAAATGCAAATCTGTGGAAGAATGTGTAAGAAGGGGAAAAGTAGATACCGCTTACAGGAAAATAAAAGAGACATTTGGGAACAAGAAAAGCAACTCTACGAATATCAAGAACTCAGATGGGAAACCAGTTCTCAGCAAAGAAGGGAAAGCTGAAATGTGGAAAGAGTACATAGAGCAGCTCTACAAAGGAAATGAACTTAGAGACGATGTTGTAGGAAGGGAAGAGGAAGTAGATCAAGATGAAATAGGAGATACTATACTCAGAGATGAATTTGACATAGCCCTGAAAGACCTAGGTCGCAACAAGGCCCCAGGTGTAGATCACATACCCTCAGAGCTACTAAAGTCTCTGGGAGAGCCAGCCATGACAAAACTATTTGAACTGGTGTGTAGCATGTATGAGACAGGCGAAATACCCTCAGACTTTAAGAAAAATGTAATAATCCCCATTCCAAAGAAATCAGGTGCAGACAGGTGTGAAAATTACAGAACCATCAGTTTGATAAGTCATGGTTGCAAAATTTTAACAAGAATTATCTACAGGAGAATGGAAAAGCTGGTAGAAGCTGAAGATCAGTTTGGATTCAGGAGGAACGTAGGAACCCTGGAGGCGATACTTACTTTACGTCTTATCTTAGAAGATAGATTAAGGAAAGGCAAACCTGCATTTTTAGCTTCTGTAGATTTAGAGAAAGCGTTTGACAATGTTGACTGGAATACACTCTTTCAAATTCTGGAGTCCGCAGGGGTAAAATACGGGGAAAGGAGAGTTATTTACAACCTGTACAAAAGTCAGACCGCAGTTATTAGACTCGAAGGGCATGAAAGGGAAGCATCAGTTGGGAAGGGAGTAAGACAGGGTTGTAGCCTTTCTCCGATGTTATTCAATTTGTACATCGACCAGGCGGTGAAGGAAAGCAAGGAAAAATTTGGAATAGGGGTTAAAGTTCAGGGCGAAGAAATAAAAACATTGCGTTTTGCTGATGACATTGTAATTCTGTCAGAGACAGCAAAGGACCTGGAAGGGCAGTTGAATGGAATGGACACTGTGTTGAAGAGAGCATATAAAATGAACATTAACAAGAGCAAAACAAAAATAATGGAATGCGGTCTTAGAATATCAGGCGATGCTGAAGGAATTAGATTAGGTAACGAAACAATGAAGGTGGTAAATGAGTTTTCTTACTTGGGTAGTAAAATAACATGTGATGGTCGCAGTACAGAGGATATAAAATGCAGAATGGCAATGGGAAGAAAACCATTTTTGAAAATGAGAAATTTGCTAACATCGAATATTAATTTACGTGTAAGGAAGTCTTTTCTGAAGGCATTTGTGTGGAGTGTTGCCTTGTACGGGAGTGAAACATGGACGGTAAGCAGTGCGGACAGGAAGAGAATAGAGGCTTTTGAAATGTGGTGCTTTAGAAGAATGCTGAAGATTAGGTGGGTAGATCGCATAACTAATGAAGAGGTACTGAACAGAATTGGTGAGAAAAGGAATTTTTGGCATACCCTGACCAAAAGAAGGGATCGCTTGGTAGGACACATTCTTAGACATCGAGGAATCGTAAATTTAGCATTGGAGGGAAGTGTGTGGGGTAAAAATTGCAGAGGGAGACCAAGAGATGCGTATAGAAAGCAGATTCAAGTGGATGTGGGTTGCCGTTCTTATGAGGAGATGAAAAGGCTTGCTCAGGATAGAGTAGGGTGGAGAGCTGCATCAAACCAGTCTCCGGACTGAAGACCATAACAACAACAACACCAAAGGTTCCTAGATCTGCATTCTTCCTGTGTCTGACCTGTACCCTTTGAGACTGAGACCCATTTTGTGTATTCCTGAGACCGTCTAACCTAAAAAAAAACACCTAGTCCACGCCACACAGCCACGGCTATCCGTGTAGCCGCTTCCTGAGTATAGTGGACTCTGTGGTGACGCACAAGTACAAAGTGCGCGCCACCTACTTTTGCCGCGCGCCGCCATGCACACACGGCGCGGTGTTCTCAGGACAGCCACGAGCGCCCTCTGCTGCAACCCCGCTCGTGGCCACCACGGAAAGACATCGGTCACTTCGGACGGAGATAGCAACCAGTTAGGACCTTCGTAATCAGATAGGCACCACTGAAGACTTTGCTATCGTACAGGCACTAGGCAGGCCTCTAACAACTATGTATCAACATTCTGCAGTACTATGTAAAAGTTAAGTATTGTTACATTCTGTGCAATATATATCTCTTTCTAATTTACACTAGTGTTTATAGTTTCTGGCTGCTCCCCTCCGTACCTGCACCAGCGTGCTATTTTTGTTACT
The DNA here is from genome assembly GCA_026315105.1 of Locusta migratoria. Classification (NCBI taxonomy): domain Eukaryota; kingdom Metazoa; phylum Arthropoda; class Insecta; order Orthoptera; family Acrididae; genus Locusta; species Locusta migratoria. The sequence goes on along the minus strand of CM048746.1, from coordinate 150,835,127 downwards.
GTGTCGGTCTCGTTCCACTCGGCCACCGACACTTACGACGAGGCTGGGACCCAAAAGTGGCGACGAAGTTGGGACACAAAAGTGGCGACAAGGAGTGATACACGAACCGTGGACCAGCCCGCTTACAGCAGCCAGACAGCAGCAGTCGGAGCACGCAAAAATTGCTCCCGCCCACCCACCCTTATTATAAGAATTTTGGGGGACAATATCACTTACGTGTTTTGTGGACTTTTTTGTTGCAGAGCGAGCCCTCCTTTAATATTGCATTTGTGTTTTGTTATAATTTACTTGTATACGCGGCGCCTAATCGGTCAGCATGGCCACTACCCCGAACCCAAACTTAATGGAAATTATTCAGTTACAGACGGCACAAATCACTCAACTACTGCAGGCCGTGTCGCAGTTGACGGCACAGGCTGCTCACCAACAACAACAGCCGTCACATCAGCAGCCCACACCGGCCGCTGCACCGCTTCCTACATTTCGCCAGTACGACGAACGTGAGGAAGAATGGAGCGACTATTTCGCACGGTTTCAAGAACTCGTCGCGGCTCATCAAATTACAGGTCAGAGAGTGAAGAACCTTTTCTTATCGATTGTGGGCCCCCAGACCTTCGTACTATTGCAAAAACTTTTCCCTCTCGCATCTCCTCGTGATGTAGACTTTGAACAAATTGTAGATGCACTGAATGCTCATTATGAGAGAAAAGTTCTTGTAGCCGCTGCACGATACCGATTTTTCAGACTTAAAAAATTACCGCAGCAGTCACACCAAGAGTGGATTACGGAATTGAAGGGCTTAACCCGCCAATGTAAATTTACTTGCTCTTGTGGACTTTCTTATAGTGACGTTATGTTAAGAGATGCGATTACGCAGAATATTCAGGACCCCAGAATTAGAGCAGCAATTCTGAAACAGTCTGACCCCTCATTAGACAGTGTACTGCAGCTTATAGAAGCGCATGATACTTTTGACTTAGCAGAGGTAGAAATGCAAAGCCACAGTGTAAATTCAGTGCGCCGCAACGGTCGCTTTCCTAGCCGTAGTTCTCAGTGTAGCACTAGTGATTCTTATTTTTCTACCGGTCGTGCTGAACAGACAGTGAACAGTAGCCATTGTAAAAGTGCGACACTAAGGTCGCCCCGTCGTGTTAGAAACAGTAATTTGAATAACGGGCGCCAACGCTCATTTCAGAAAAACGTTCGTAAGTCTTGCCCCCAGTGTGTGTCTCGCCACAAGCGTGCTCATTGCCCTAGTCGCAACGCAACCTGTTATCAATGTGGCAAATCAGGACATGTACAGTCTGTGTGTATGCAAATTAAAAACTCAAAGAACGGTACCGTTAGAAACAGTGCTTCGCAGAGTACGAGAACAGTTCCTTCTGTAAATGTTATACGGGCTGTGGAATTGAACAGTGCTTTAGTTGGTTCTCAATTACAAGAAAGTTCTTCTGCACCTATGGCAAAACTATATAGTGCACCACGTAGCAAGCGCCAACGAGCGCGTAAAACAGTGCAACGGAAACGGGTTCGGGACAAGCAAAATGACTATGAACAGTGCATTCCTGTAGTGAAAATAGTGCCTTCTGCAACTGCTCCTTGTAATAGTGCCCAGTACTGTGTAGCTAGTGACAGTAGACTTGTTGTAGATACTGAAAGTAATTTTAGTGCAGTAGCCTCACATTGCGCGGACGCCGATCCGGCGGTAGTGACATCTAGTGACAGTGATATTAGTCTATGTGCCGAGTCTGCGCCGCTTCCTTCACTACGCGGCCCGCGCATACGCAGCACACAAACCATAGCAGACGTTGCCCACATTCGCGCACCTGTCGTGCGCCAGAAGCACAAACTTTTTGTAAATCTCTCCATAGAAAATAAGACTGTGCAATTTCAGCTTGATACTGGTTCCGCTGTTACATTAATTAATAAAGATACTTATGAACTTCTGGGTTCGCCAAAATTGTCGCCGTCACAGCAAGTGTTAACAGCGTACACAGGTCAAAATATTCCCGTGCTAGGAACGTGTAGCCTGCCTGCCTCTTTCCAAGGTATAACAAAAACAGTTGCTTTTGTAGTTCTTCAGGCCAAATCGACACAGAACATTTTTGGACTAGATGCTTTTGACTTGTTTGGTTTATCAATTCAAAGAGATGTGCTTCAAATTTCGTCAATAGTGCCTCAGGATAAAATCAATGCATTGTGTGACAAATATAGTGACTTGTTTTCGCCGGAACTAGGTTGTGCAAAAGACTTCGTGGCACATGTAACTTTAAAAGAATCTGCAGTTCCAAAATTTCGTAAAGCTAGACCAGTGCCTATCGCCTGCGTGATACAGTTGCCGAAGAACTTAAACGTTGGCAAGATAATGGGGTGATTTCTCCTGTTTCTGCGAGTCAGTGGGCCTCGCCTATAGTAATTATACCCAAGCCGTCAGGAAAACTTCGTCTCTGTGCGGACTTCAAATCAACAGTGAACAGTCAAACAATTGTAGACACTTATCCCCTGCCCAGACCTGACGAACTGATGGACAAATTAGGACAGTCTCGCTTCTTTTCCAAGACTGATTTAGCAGAAGCATACTTACAGATTCCACTGGATGACGAGTCAAAAAAGTTTTTCGTCATTAATACTCACATGGGCCTTTTTCAATTTCAACGCCTACCCTTTGGCAGTTCTTCCACCCCCGCTATTTTTCAGCGTTTTTTGGAACAGCTGACAGTTTCTGTACCGTGTTGCTCGAACTATTTAGATGATATTGTGGTATCCGGACGTACAGTTGAAGAACATTTAGCAAACCTGGAGTGCCTTTTCAAAGTTTTGACTGCAGCAGGTCTACGTTGCAATAAAGCAAAGTGTTCGTTTTTTCAAACTGAAATAGAGTACCTAGGCCATGTGATTAATGCCCAAGGAATTCATCCCTTACAGTCACATCTTCGAGCAATCAAAGACTTGTCTCCTCCTAAGAATGTGCAGGAATTGCAAGCAGTAATGGGAAAGCTTAACTATTATTTCAGGTTTATTCCCAATGCCTCTCAAATTGCAGCTCCACTGCATCACTTACGTAGGAAGAATGTTCCTTTTGTATGGTCCAAAGATTGTCAGGTTGCCTTTGACAAACTAAAGTCTTCACTACTCAGTGATGCATGTTTGATTCCCTTTGACCCACAGAAGCCTGTAGTGTTAGCAGTTGACGCCTCGTCGTATGGTCTGGGTGCCGTTCTGTCGCATCATATTGGATGTCACGATCGTCCTATTGCCTTTGCATCCAAGCTACTGACGGCGACGCAACAGAATTACAGTCAGATAGAAAAGGAGGCCTTAGCAATCATTTACGGTGTCACAAAGTTTCATCATTATCTCTATGGCAGAAAATTCTATTTGTTGACAGACCACAAACCTCTCACGTCGTTGTTCTCACCCACAAAGCCGATTCCGCCACGTACGGCACAAAAGCTTCAGAGATGGTCCTTGATATTGTCTAATTATCAGTATGAGATTTTGTACCGACCTACCACTAAACACGCCAACGCGGACACACTTTCCCGACTTCCGGTTGGCCAGGATGTATCATTTGATTCTTCAGAAATGGCATGTTGTCAGATAGACTCCAGAGATGCTTCCGCTGTCGCAGACTTTCCTTTGAACTCTCGTCGGGTTGCACAGGAAACAGCTGCGAATGCAGACCTAAGTGTGGTAGCACGTTTTGTTCGCTCAGGGTGGCCTGCCAGAGCCAAAGACATTGATCGGCCTCTGGTTCGACGTTATTTTGCACAACGTCATGCATTGTCTTTAAGTCAGGGTGTACTGTTGTTGCATACCGACAACGACCAAGCAAGAGTGATTGTTCCTCGTTCCCTGCAACGAGAAGTGTTACGCCTCCTGCATCAAGGACATTGGGGCATTGTTAGGACAAAGCAACTGGCCAGACGTCATTGTACCTGGGTTGGTATGGACGCTCAGATAGAGAGCATGACATCACAGTGTACAGTTTGTGCGGAGCATCAGGCGGCTCCTCCACAGCGTTTCTCAGACTGGCCACGCCCCAAGGGACCATGGCAACGTTTACATATTGACTTTGCCGGACCTTTCTGGAATACGCGATGGTTAATTGTTGTCGACGCTTTCAGCAAGTTTCCTTTTGTGATTGCCATGAACTCAACGACAGCTTCTAGTACAATCAGTGCCTTAACGTCAGTGTTTTTCATCGAAGGTTTGCCTGAAACTATCGTCAGTGACAATGGACCTCAGTTTGTTAGTGCGGAATTTCAACAGTTATGTCGTGTGAATGGCATTCAGCATATTACCACTGCACCTTTTCACCCTCAGTCCAATGGCGAAGCAGAACGTTTCGTTCGAACATTCAAGTCTCACATGGAGAAGATGAAAGGTCAGCACTCCAGGCAGCAAGCTCTTCACATTTTCCTGTCTACGTATCGGTGCATGCCACGTGACGGCCCGTCTCCTGCCGAGCTGCTACACGGCCGCCGTCACCGCACTCTCCTTCACCTGCTGCAGCCTCCCACGCACCGAGTCGGTTCGTATGGCGCTACGCGTTTTCAGGTTTCTACGCCGGTGCTGTACAAGGTGTTTGCTGGCAACAAGACAAGATGGACGCCGGGCACCATTCAGCGCGTGCTCGGGCGCAATATGTATGTTGTACGTTCTTCCACAGGGTCGGAGCTGCAGCGCCACGCAAACCAATTGCGCTTGCACAGGCCGCGCGATCCTGTCTCCGGTTTCTTGATTCCAGACCCAGTTCACCGCCAGGGAGCACAAACACATCGTTCGTCAACGGGTCCAGCGTCCCCGGACTACGAGATCGTCCCGATGGAGATCGACGCGACGCCGCCGCTGTCGCCGCCGCAGCTGACAGCATCACCGAGAGGGACTCCGGGACCGTGCGGGCCCCCCCAGCTTGGGCCACGCACCTCAGAAGAAGATGACCTGCTCAATCTGGGCGGCAGGGTGCGCCCTTCCCCAGGTTTCGGTGGGTTCCCTGGAGGATCGCAAGGCGGATGCCGGGGCGCGGACAGCGTCTCGATCCCAGCCTCAGCTACGACGCCCGTCCCACCAGTAACGCCCCCGCCCAGGCCCTCCTCCCAGTGCCATCGCCGTGGCCCTCAGCCCTACGCCACGACGGCGCGGCGGTTTGGGGGGGAGGGGTGTGGTGTCGCACAAGTACAAAGTACGCGCCACCTACTTTCGCCGCGCGCCGCCATGCACACACGGCGCGGCGTTCTCAGGACAGCCACGAGCGCCCTCTGCTGCAACCCCGCTCGTGGCCACCACGGAAAGACATCGGTCACTTCGGACGGAGATAGCAACCAGTTAGGACCTACGTAATCAGATAGGCACGATTGAAGACTTTGCTATCGTACAGGCACTAGGCAGGCCTCTAACAACTATGTATCAACATTCTGCAGTACTATGTAAAAGTTAAGTATTGTTACATTCTGTGCAATATATATCTCTTTCTAATTTACTCTAGTGTTTATAGTTTCTGGCTGCTCCCCTCCGTACCTGCACCAGCGTGCTATTTTTGTTACTATGTCGGTCTCGTTCCACTCGCCCACCGACACCTACGACGAGGCTGGGACCCAAAAGCGGCGACGAAGTTGGGACACAAAAGACTCCTTACCTATTTAGTGGTAGCCGAAAACCCACCACCCTTTGGCGCAAGTCGACGCATCTGCAACCCAAACGGTCGCAGAACCGTCAGAGCCTCTGATTCAGACCTTCCACTCGGCTCTAAACCAGAGGTTCGCAGTCAGTCATGTCGACTATGCTGCAGATTGTGAGCTCTGCTTTCATCTTGCAAGCAAGACTGGCAGTCTACCACCTATGATAGCCGCTCAAAACAAGAGAGAATCTCGTCCGATAAAGCAACACACATATTTAGTCCTGACCTGAGCCACCACCTGCAGCTGGCTGCACCCTGTGCTCTTCATGGCATCCGGAAAGACCCGTTCCACATCTGGAATGACTCCCCCCGGTATGCACACGGAATGGACATTGGACTTCTTCCTCTCCCTAGCAGCCATTTTCCTAAGGGGCCGCATCAGCCTCCTAACGTTGGAGCTCCCAACTACTAACAAACCCACCCTCTGTGAGTGATAGGATCTTGCAGGCAGAAGGGTGAGTACAGAACAAGCGACACCATCTACGTCAGGAACATCCTCTGACACAGTCAGCGCCTCGAATCTGTTCGTAAGACTAACCGGGGAGGCCTCCACTTCGGTACCCCAGAAGTCTTACGCCGCTTGACGTGCGCTGATGAGACCTCCGAATTCACCACGGATTGGGGGGGGGGGGGCGACCCTCTCGCGGGCAGTGAGCGGTCTGGCCACAGCCGCATGCCGATCGGAGGGCACAACAGACGCACAGGGCGTCTGCTGTACCCCCGCGAGCGGCCCACAACAGTGGCGCCCACCCACCGCAGTCTCAACCGTTGCCAGCGAAGCCAACGCCGCCTGAAGCTGCGAGCGGAGAGTCACCAACTCTGCCTGCATCCGTTCAGTCACAGTTCGTAGCCATTCTAAACACCTATGTATGTTCCAAATAAGTACGACTGTTATATTTAAACTGTGGGAGAATACACTATAGTGTAACTTTGACGCGAAACTAAGTATGCGGACGTGGACACTTTTTAACTGGTCCTTTGATGCAAAGCTGACTAAATATACGCTAGAGAACACAAAGGTTTGATAAACATTGAGCTTTGAAAAATATGTACCAGCACTAAACTGTTTATTAACGGCGAATCTGGAAAATATATACGCGAGCTAATAAATCAAAATATCAACACTGATCTGTCAACTAAATGCGAGCACACTGAAGTTTGATGAACTGTAAGAAAAAGCACGCACGAAATGAAAATAAGTTGCCCCTATTAAGAAGCCGGTTAACTTACAGTGAAGAGCTGCTGCTGCTGTTCACGTGTGTGCTGGCCGGCAGTCACTCAGCAGTGTCTATCGAACGGTTATACACTAGCTCGCATATCCTCAACCCATAATGTCTATACTGCTGTAGGAAAGCAGGGAATCTAATTACGAATTTAGGACACAGTATACTGTCTGTTACGTGTTTTTAGCACAAGTATTTGGGCTCTTGCAAGTATCTGTGTGACTTTGCACCTTGTAGAAATTCGGCAAGTGTTGCTGCACATTCATAAAGGTGGAACTATTCTGTGAATCTTGCGAATTCCACACCGAACGCGAGACCGTGAAACATGCAAGTTCAGAGCGACCGTACTCCGCCGAATACTTCCGAAAAACACTACTGCTCATAACGCTCTCTGTACTCAACCGTCCTGCAGCGCTACCGGGACTGAACTTCCACGCGAACCTGACGGTGCTTGCTTATATACTCTCGTTTCAACCTCGCAAGAAATTTTTACATTTGTCAAAATCTTAACAACATTAACATATAGCATATCTTTTTTAACAGCGAAGCGGTTGCGTAGTTTTAAGGTACTTGACTTAGGTTTCGTTGTCACTAGAGACAACTTCATTAGAAGAATGAAAAACAGATACCTAAAAAATGATAGTAACAGAATAAATCTATTTCTGTTCGGTGTAACGACAAGACGCAGAGACTTACATATTTCTACAGTTACTAATTTATACCTGAGGAAGGTTTTAGGCACGGTTTTGAAGCGATCTGATAGGTTTTTAGTAATATGAAGAATTAAGGCGAAATGCGGAACAATAATTACTATTTGAAAATTATATTTATTCTTTTTTTATTGGTTGCATTATTGCTTTAGGGTTGATAATGATAAAAGGGTGGAGTATATTGGGTTGGAAAGTTATCGGTGTATATAAAATTCTACGTGTGTGTGTGTGTCTGTGTGTGTGTGTGTGTGTTAATATTTCGCTCTGCACCGAAAACTACAGAACGCAAACAATGGTCTGTGTGTAATTGTTGTCCATAGTCTCCCGTTGTACACCATAGCAATTGCTTGCCGATATCTTTAAGGGGGTGTAAGATATGGTGGTTGAAAGTCGTCAAATTATAAAAATATTACGACTCTATAACAAGGAGATTACATACAGCGAAACGTGATGCCACAGACCATATCTTTGGTCTATGCGTGCTACAATGTCTTCAGCTCTTTCTCTGTAAGGATAAGCATACGAATAAGGAAATACAAGAATAAATAAATAAACAAACATCAGCTGGAAAAGATGTTTTTTTTTTACCTCGCTTTCCTTTAATCCCTTCAGATAAGCCGTTTCATTTCAAAAGACTTCAGTTTGTAGTTCGTCTAGCTTTTGCCATGGCAATCAACAAAGCTCAAGGACAATCATTAAACGTCGCAGGAATCAATTTACAGCCCTCCTGTTTTTCACATGGTCAATTATACGTCACTTTTTCAAGTGTGGGCAACCCAATAAATCTCTACATTTACGCTTCATACTATACTACAAACAACATACTTTACCAGAATGCCCTAAAATGAAATTAAAATGAATTTGGACATTACTCTAACCATACGTGCTGAGTTACTGCAACACAGGCTATAAGGAATAATGGATGTATTATTTATTGTAAATAACTAATCACTTCACAAATATTTTTTTTTATTTGAATGTTGATTTAAATATTTGTTTCTAAAGAAGGTATTGTCTTTCATTTCATCCTTCAAAACCAGTCTCATAACACACTACTGAAAGACAGCTTATCTATCATAATCAACAAACACGCGAGCGGAGCTGCGGGTTTAAACTAGTAACTTATATAAGGAAAGATTTTTACACAGGCTGAACAGTGAAAACATCCGTACTTACATGAAACGCATGACGTCAAAAATATTACGAGCAGAATTGCTCAAGTCTATTACAATAAAAAAAGCCGCATTCTTGCCATGCAAATAAAATTAGATCAGTGTGGTGTGAATGGCATGAAGGAACTGTCTACGAGGAATCAAACAGGTAGCCACGTAAACGTGCACTAGGGAGCGCCACATGCGGGCCACAAGTCACGTGGGCAGCACTAATGTTACATAATTAGTACTGCCCACGTGACTTGTGGCCCTAGTGCACGTTTATGTGGCTACCTGTTTGATGCCTCGTAGGCAGTTCCTTCATGCCCTTCACACCACACTGATCTGATTTTATTTGCATGGCAAGAATGCTAGTTACGCGAATCTCATCTCTCCGCTTCCCCTTGATTTTTGTCCCACTTTTCAACTTTTATTTTTATACCGTCACTGCGTCGTTAATGTTTAACAACAGCGAGCGAAAGACTGCATCAGTTCTTTAAATATCCCGCCACCGGCGTGCGCCGTTTGGTCACTAGGCTTGTCGTTACATCAGCTCGAAATCTTGCCGATTATTGCACCATGAAGTTTTGGATTCCGTCAGCGGCGACTACAAGACTGCTGTCGCACAATTAACTGGGACTGCTAATTCACAACGCACAATTAACAGTGTACTGTCTCATAACTATCTCTGTTACCTGTGCTGTCTTCCGCTATCCTGTTCTCTGTTACCTGTGCTGTCGAGGGCTGGCTTATCGCCGAGTGCCATCTGTCGCTCGCTGCTCGCTGGGGTGTGGGGGACCTCCCACCACCTGGTGTTTACGCCGGGCGCTCCGCATTCTTTAAAAATACCTCCAGAGTATAAAAGCGTGTGTGTGCACGATATCCTTGCGGTTAATTATTCCTTTCCTTGTCCCACTGCGACATGACCGTAATTACTATAAGCAATATAATGATAACTTCTTTATTAATTAAATGAATACTGTCGAGTTTATAATCAAATTGTCCGTCTCGAAGAGATGGAAAACAATGTCGGAAAACAATGTAAGGGAATCTTGACTCCTTACAAACGTAGCTTCGAGAGAGAGAGAGCTGCCAGAATTGTCAGAAATTTTATTTCATTCGAAACTTCGCTGAAATGTAAAAATTAACTGTTTACTCATGTTAATTAATTGAAATGAATTTACGTAATCTGAATATATTATTACTGCACTGATAAACTGAATTTTTCAATCATATTTAAAAATTTCATCAGTATCGGAATACAATTGTAGAATCTGATGAAGTCCACTTGTAAAGTATCCTCCATCTCGCACCATCCAAAATGTTATATGTCAATGACCTTCCTCTTGTTCTGAAGGTCCAAAAGTCATGAAGATTGTGGGATAAATAAAGTGCTCTCATTTGCACATCGCATGATTGTTTATGAAGTCATATCTCCTGAACTATATGTCGTAAGTAGTTCTTACCCCTACGTCAATTGTTACCTCATGGAAAGAATATGTGTACCGAATTTGGTTGAAATCGTTATAGTGGTTTAGAAGCAGACGTCGCATGATGCAGCACTTCAACATTCATTTTTTATATGAGATAAATTAGGGTTGACGTGTAAGGCTTAGGGGACCCAGTATTAGAGAAGTAAAAGTATTTCTGGAGATTTGGAATCTAAAAAAAGCGGAGGGCAGGAATAATATTCGAGTCGAAATTTTACAATTGGTGGAGAAAGTGGTAACAAAATTATTCAACTTGATGTGTAGAATCTGCGAACTGGCGACATACCATCAGGCTTTTGGAAAATTAGTCAACACAAAAGCAGATAAGCTCTAAAATATTGCACAATCAACAGCCAATGCATCCGAAATAATGATGGCAATAATATACAGAGGAAAGGGAAAGACAATTTAGGATATGTTAGATAACGGCCAGTTTGGCTCTAGGAAAAGTAAAGGAACCACGAATGCAGTAGGAACATTCTGCTTGATAATGGAAGCGAGACTGAAGGAAAATCAAGACACACTCATAAGTGTCTTGATTGGCTGTTCCCCCAGCATAGCCCTCTCAGAGAAACGTTTTGATTCGTAGATGAAGCGACACATACGCCACACATAGGAAAAGACAAGAACTAGGGACAAGGAAGCTCCGGAAAGCAGCGAGAAGCTTCACTTCTTTTTGGTGGGCGGCCATAAGAGGTGGTAGTCGTGTGTGCTGACGCCATCCTCTGTGTGGGCGAAGTCTTTTCACGGACTTTCACGTGAAGAGCAGCTCTGTCGGCGAGCGAATCATCGTATCTTCTAGTGAAGTACGTATGATTACGCGTTTGTTCGAGTGTTGAGTCGTGATACTTCATATCCGGCTGTGAACAAGCGACAGAGTGGCGATAGTGTAACGCCTGCGGGCGCATATTGAGTGGCATCGCGGTAGGTTGGCAAATGCCGACGTACAACGCCAGTAGAATTAACCTAGGGCTTGTAGCTATCTTGACTTCATCAAGATTCACGGACAGTGCGATCGGCGGAGGTCGATCAAGGCAGTAAAAAGAGTAGTTTGTGACGCAGTGACAGAGCCCAGCGGCAGCCATCTTGTCGTCGGCGCAGTAACAAGGTACAGTGAGCAATTTGCGATAGGCGAGTCCTCCCAGACCCCTGACAGCATTTACAGATTTCTCACCATTGTTCATGACATCGCGACAACCTCATTTGACCAAACTGAGATTGCGGTAAATTGTGTAAAATCCAGTAGGCGCGATTTTCAGCCATTCTATCAGCCTACTACAGTTATTATTTACTATCCAGTCTATACCTATCCTATGATTTTTAAATGAACCGGGAGCAGTAGAGAAACTACGTATATAAATTTGCTTTTTCTCTCACTTGTTAAAGTAAAATAAACCAATCATCTTTTACTAAAACAACTTATTTTTCTTGTAGCTAGAAGCATCATAACATACCCTTATTGAGCCCCACTAGTTACTAGCTTGTAAGCGTTTTCCTTCAGTAGTTGCCAGCGACAGTAACAGCGAGTGACAGCGGCACACCAGTGTTGGCATCATTAGATAAGTGTTACGGCAGCTCTCTAATTTCAACGTGTTCCTGCTGTAGATGTCTTCCTTGCAGGAGCCAAGGGTACATTACGAGTCAGATATCTTGCGCATTTAATATTAGTTGGAAGCATAATTTAATATCACAGCAAAGACTCACACATTAGACGTTACATTGTTCAGGGTGATAATCATCAAAGGAACATTGAAAACATAAATAGTGTTCACACTATGTGAATTTTTTATGAAAGCAATTTAAAGTAACAATTTAATATATATATATATATATATATATATATATATATATATATATATATATATATATATATATATATGCTTCAGCGGAAAGCATACTTCATTCAGATTTTTAAATGACGGTTTTTAGCTGTCAGCTTTGATGCATACCAAACGTACCAAATACGTAATTTGGATGAAAACCACCAGTAGAAGGAATTTGTTGTTAGCAAAGTATGCTTTAATGCCAATTTGAAAATAAATACATTACTCTGATATATAAAAATGTATGTATGTGAGTTCCTATTTTATGCGCTGCTGTACAGTTTATCGGATTAAAATGGAAATTTATGAACATATTTATTGCACTTTCGAGAAGGTTATAAGCATAATTATAGCACTGTACTACACATAGTTCATGACATATGGCGTCATAAACTCTGAGATTCGTGAAAAATTCCTACATTAAGAATGACGAGTAAATTTATTACTTCTTTGCTGCTGAATATATTCGCAAGCCACGGTGGAGTAGCCGAGCGGTCTAAAGCGTCTCGTTGCAGAGCACGCGGTTGCTCGCCGTGAAGGTTCGAGTCCTCCCTGGGGCATGGGTGTGTGTGTTTGTCCGTAGGTTAGTGTACCTAGATTTAAGTAAGTTGTAAGCTACGGACTGATGACCACGCAGTTTTGTCCGATAGATTTACAGACATTTGAACATTTATATTCACAATGTATTTTGCAAACAGTATTCATTAATGTCAATGAATGTATATACAAAATTATTGTGCGACTATCAGTATAGGAGATATGCCATGACAATTAGAGAAGCTTGTCAAACTACCGTAACATGTTTGTTCGTATTTTATGCACTGTAGTACTCTTCATCATATTGAGAAGAAACTATATACACTAGAGTTTCAACACAAGAGGAAAGTCATTGTCTGTGTAACATTTTGTTTGATGCATGACAGAGGGTTCATTACCAACAAACTATTTTTTTTTTTCAGAACTTCATGAGCTATTGCATACCTCACTTTGAAAACAATATGAACATCGCCGTCCACCTGAGATTTCATAAGGTGCATGGCGGAGGATATCTTGCAATAAATTTAGGCACCACTTCACTGAACACTATAAAATTTAACAGAGTTATGTAGTTTTTCACAGATGGGAGATCTGGTATCCCGGCACGATATGTTTGAGAGCCCGCCAGACCACATGGACTATGACAGCAGCCGTTAGGCAACAAATGCTGAAATCTGTGGGCACCTCCATCACCACAGCACCCCTCACATTATTCCTGAGTACTTACAGGACTACCCCTATCCAGGATTGTAGCCCGGCAGAACTCCTCCATGGCCGACAGCCACGCACCCTTCTCCATCTCTTGGTCCCACAGCCCTCGGAACCAAGGACCCGGTACACTGGGCAATAGGCACCAGGTTCCACTGTGTGGGCCCGTTACTATGGTACAAAGCCCTCATGGGTGCCGGCTACCGTAGTGGCTACTCATGGGCGACGCCTCCTCTCTGTCAACACTCAGAGGGGTTTGGAGCGCCGACATACTAACCAACTTCGCCCTCGTTTCCCTGCATCATCCCAACCAGTAGCACACCCAGACTCGGAGCCCCTGCTATCGCCAATTCCCCGATCACACGGCTACAATCTGCGCTCTCGGGCATTGTCCACGGCTCCAGTCCGTGCGGACACAGAGATGGCACACTCTCAGTCGCAACGGTGCTCACAGGGCAGATCACCCTCCGACACACCTCAACCACTGGGGCCTCATATGCACCTCGGGACGCCGTCGGCAACCCCAGGGGACACGGGCATAGAAGTAGAGACCTCGCCTCCACATTCACCCTCTCGGCAATCGCCTTCCACACCAACGCATCCTTGTACCTCTACGGAGGCCCCACATCCGTACCTTGACTTAGCGGGCTCTCCACCCGTGACACCACTCGTGCCATCGATCCACCTTTCGTCCCTACGCGCCCATTTCAGGGGGGAGGGATCTGGTATCCCAGCACGATATGTTTGCGAGCCCACCAGACCACATGGACTATGACAGCAGCCGTTAGGCGGCGCGCACAACCTACTAGCGCTGCCATCGCCACTAGAGGGCTGCACGCCATGGCGCGCCTACCGCGCCGGTCATCTGCGCAGAGCCGCACTTATAGGGCCCTGAGCCACAGCTCGCTCCTCAGTCTTGTGTTGACTGCGCTCAGTTTACTTTCGGTATTCAGTGGTTATCAGGCTTTGTACTTGCTCCATCACGGTTCCGATTGGCTTGCGTTTTGGTCCTTGCTTTCGATTATTTGTTGTCATTGTTTGTCGTCTCTGTGGTCTCGTGTAGTGTTTCTCGTTAGCAGCGACGCTTGATCGGTCGGTCATCGCTAGTCGCTCCCGACCCAGTCCGACCTTCGGTCACTATAATTGGCGACGAGGTAAAAGGTTCCCTCATGTCTCATGGACGAACGACTTGTGCAACTCGTGGAGCAGCAGCAACAACAACAGCTGCTCCTACAGCAGCAGCAAACTGATTTGCTACGACAGGAAATTCAACTGTTGGGTTCAGGGTTCACAAACCGTCCAAGCGGTTGTCACGTCGTCGACGGATTTCCGCCCCCCTGCGTTTCCGCCCTTTAACGACACCAAATAGCATTGGGATACTTACTTACAGCGGCTGAAACAGCCGCATTTCAGGTCTCTGAAGACGCTCTACAACGGTCGCTTTTTCTTTCTTGGGCTTCCCCCAAGACGTTTTTCTTACTGAAGAATTTGGCCACCCTCTCCAATCCGGTGGCACTGACGTTCGAGGAGATGTGCGTATTGCTTTCGAATTATTATGCGCAATGATTTCACGTTGTCACATCGCGCCTCGAATTCCATCAGTATTACAAACAGCCAGGTCAATCATATCGGTCATGGGTGACAGATTTGCAAGGACTGAGTCGGCGTTGCGAATTCACGTGCTCCAACCCGTCTTGTAAAACCTCCTATGCTGACTCTCTCATCCGTGATGTTGTCGTTCAGTTGGCTCCAGATCCAGAAGTGCGGACGGCGGCCCTCAAGCTGAACGACCCCTCTCTGGAGGACATCCTGAAGATTGCACATTCTTTCGAGATTGCACAGGCGGCGAATGAGCGCCTCATGGCTCGTCCTCAGGTAGCAACTGTACAACTGCCGCAAAGGGGACGTAACGTTCGGAAGGTCTTGCCCCGCAGTGTCGTGATCCTTCCCTCTCTGACGTGTCCATGGCCTCTGAACGACCGGTCACTTCTCGTCGGCGTAGGCAACGTGTTTTACCGTCCTGTCCTGACTGTTTTACGGTGCACCAACGGGCGGACTGTCCAGACTGCTGGGCCCACTGTAGTCGTGGAAAAGATGGGCATCTCCATTCGGTTTGTCGGCAAACGGCAGGACAGTGTTCCCCGACTTCTTATTGGCGTCAGGGGACAGTTCATGAACTGCAGGCTATTGTTCCCCGGCGTGATTCTCCCGCTACCAAATTCTTTATTGATCTCAGAATAGCTAACCATGACGTCCTCTTTCACGTGGACACAGGGGCAACAGTCTCCCTGGTGAACCTCCTGACATATGCCCGTCTTGGCTACCCAGCATTGGACCCGCCCTCCCGCAGGTTGGTAGCATATGATGACAGCGCGATTCCTCTGAAAGGTCAGTTTACGACTTTGGCAACTTACAAAACGGTTACACCTCCTGTAACCCTCTTTGTGGTCAATAGCCACTCAGCTGGAAACATTTTCGGCCTCGATGCGTTCTCACTGTTTGGGTTCTCCATCTCCAATGAGGTGCAGGTCATTTCTGACACAGTTCCTTTCCCGGAACTCGATGACCTTTGTGCCTCTTTTGTGTCTCTGTTTGAACCGGGTCCAGGGTGTGCAACCAATTTTGAGGCACATATTACTTTACGCCCAGATGCGGTGCCCCGTTTGTGCCATGCACGCCCTCTTCCGGTCTCCCTACGGATGGCGGTAAAGCTGGAACTCGACCGTCTGCACGCCGCAGGAGTCATCGAACCTGTCAAAACGAGTGTCTGGGCCACACCATTGGTAGTGGTCCTCAAGCCCAATGGCGATTTTAAATCCACCATCAATGCCCAGGCACAGGTCGAAACCTACCCAATTCCATGGCAAGAGGACCTCCTCACAAAGCTTGTTGCCGAATACTTTTCTAAGATAGACCTGGCTGACGCCTATTTTCAAATCCCGCTCTATGAGGAATCTCAACGAATCGTGGTCATCGATACCCCTTTTGGTCTTTACAAATACAAACGTTTACCATTTGGGATTTCTTCGGCTCCAGCCATCTTCCAGAGGTATCTCGAACAATTAACCATGCCTATACCCGGTTGTGCCAACTATCTTGATGATGTCATCTTTACTGGGGCTACACGCCAGTACCACTGCATAACCTCCGCACTCTCTTTACCACATTATGAGACGCCGGGCTCAGGTGCCGCCTCCATAAATGCCAGTTTTTCCAGGAACAGGTCGAATACTTTGGCTGCTTGCTCTCGAAAGAGGAATCCAGCCCACAGATCGCAATGTATCGGCGGTCGATGTTCTTCCACGCCCCCAAAACCTACACGAATTGCAGGCCTTTTTGGGAAAGGTGAACTATTATGCAAAGTTCCTCCCACAAGCGGCCCACATTATGCACCCCCTCAACTGTCTCCGGAAGAAAGGTCTGCAGTTCCGGTGGTCAGATGCTTGTGAGCATTCCTTTCAACGGCTAAAGCGCCTGTTGCGTTTGGCACCCTGCCTTACACCCTTTTCTCCATCACGTCCCCTTGTTTTGGCAGCTGACGCATCTCCCTATGGCATTGGAGCAGTGTTGGCACACCGCAATGATGATGGTACTGATCAACCGATAGCCTATGCGTCCAAGACCCTGACGCCTGCTCAAAAGAACTGCTCTCAGATAGAAAAGGAGGCGTTGGCGATCGTCTATGCGGTTAAGAAATTCCATGTGTATCTTTTTGGGGCCAAGTTTACCCTCATTACTGACCACAAACCATTGGTCGCTCTATTTGGGCCACACTCTCGGCTCCCAGAACGTACAGCCCAAAGACTCCAGCGTTGGGCTCTGTTTCTTAGTTCACACAATTACACCATTAAGTACAAGCCTACTACACAACACGCCAATGCAGACGCTCTTTCTCGTCTGCCTTCAGGACCTGACACAGCATTTGGCCGACATGAAGTCTCCTGTTTCCACATTGATCTGGAACGGCAAAATACCTTAGATGGGTTCCCTATCACAGCCACGTGCATTGCTGCAGACACACGCCAGGACCCCCTCTTACGACGGGTCATCCATCATGTACTTCATGGGTGGCCCACTTACTTCCTGAAGTCGACAGCCTCACAGCTACATGCCTGGTCCCATCTCTCTCATCGATTGTCTGTCATTGATGGTGTTCTCCTACTCGATGCTGAGGGCGATACCCACCGGTTGGTTATCCCACCTGCTTTACACCCTCAGGTTCTGGATCTTCTCCATTGGGGACATTGGGGTATGTCACGTATGAAATCCCTGGCCAGGAGACACGTTTATTGGCCAGGTCTGAAAAAAGGCCATCGTCCGCAATTGCTCCACTTGTGCTAAGCACCAGACTGCTCCAGCCCAATCTTTCTCTCCCTGGCCTGCTCCACGTCGCCCTTGGGACCGCATCCATCTTGACTTTGCGGGCCACTTTCTGGGATCTATGTAACTTATTGTCATTGATGACTACCCCTATGTAGTCAGCATGGCGTCCACCACCACGACTGCCACACCCAATGCCCTCACACAAATTCTTGCTATCAAGGGTCTACCCCGTATCATCGTCTCTGACAATGGGACCCAGTTTACAGCGACAGCCTTTGAGCAGTTTTCTACATCTACATCTACATAGATACTCTACAAATCACATTTAAGTGCCTGGCAGAGGGTTCATTAACCACGTTCATAACTTTTCTCTACCGTTCCATTCTCTAATAGCGCGCGGGAAGAAAGAACACCTAAATCGTTCCGTTTTCGATCTGATTTCTCTTATTTTATTGGGATGGTCATGTCTCCCTAAGTAGGTGGGTGCTAGCAAAATATTTTCACATTCAGAACTAAAAGTCGGTGATTCAAACTTCGCAAACAGATCACGCCGCAATGAATAACGTCTTTCTTTTAATGATTTCCACCCCAATTCGTGCAACGTTTCCGTGACGCTTTCCCCCCCGCAACGTGATAAAACAAAACGAGCTGCCCTTCTCTGAACCTTCTCAATATCTTCCGTCAGTCCCACCTGGTGAGGGTCCCACAAGGGGCAACAGTACTCGAAGAGAGGACGCACAAGTGTGATGTAGGCAGTCTCTTTGGTGGAGCTGGTGCATCGTCTAAGCGTTCTGCCAATGAAACGTAACCTTTGGTTCGCCTTCCCCACAATATTTTTTATGTGTTCTCTCCAGTCAAAGTTGTTCGTAATTTTAGCTCCTAGGTATTTGGTAGAATTTACGACCTTAAGGTTTGACTGATTTATCGCGTAATTGAAGTTCAGCGGATTTCTTTTAGTGGTCATGTGTATTACTTCACACTTTTCTTTATTTAGTGTCAATTGCCAATTTTCGCACCAAGTAGAAATTTTGTCTAAATCGCTTTGCAGTTGCTTTTGATCCTCTGTTGACTTCACTAACCGATAAACGACAGCATCATCCGCGAACAGTCTAAGGGAGCTATTCAGATTATCTCCTAAATCGTTTATAAACACGAGGAAGAGTAGGGGACCAATAACGCTTCCCTGTGGAACGCCAGATATCACTTCTGTTTTACTCGATGACTTACCGTCAATTACAACGAACTGTGACCTTTCTGATAGGAAATCGTGAATCCAATCGCACAATTGGGGAGATATTCCATAAGCACGCAATTTCATTAGAAGCCGCTTGTGGGGTACAGTATCAAAAGCCTTCCGGAAATCCAGAAATATGGAATCGATTTGAGATCCCTTGTCGATGGCACTTAACACTTCATGTGAATAAAGGGCAAGCTGTGTTTCGCAAGAGCGATACTTTCTGAATCCGTGCTGACTATTGGTTAATAGGTCGTTCTCTTCGAGGTAGTACATAATATTCGAACAAAGTATATGTTCCAAAATCCTACTGCAAATCGACGTCAATGAGATAGGCCTGTAATTTTGGGGATCACTCTTATTGCCTTTCTTGAATATTGGAGTAATTTGGGCAACTTTCCAGTCTTTGGGTACGGATCTTTCGCTGAGTGATCGGTTGTAAATTATAGCTAAGTACGGAGCTATTGCATCAGCATACTCTGAGAGGAATCTAGTTGGTATACAATCTGGCCCGGTAGATTTATTTTTGTTTAGTGACTTAAGTTGTTTTACTACTCCAGGAACATCTACTTCTAAGTTTCGCATGCTGGCAGCTGTTCTTGGATTGAATACTGGAGTGTTCACTTCTTCTTCTTTGGTGAAAGAATTTCGGAAAGCTGTGTTTAGTAATTCTGTCTTAGCAGTACTGTCGTCGGTAGTATTACCATTGCTATCGCGTAGTGAAGGTATTGTTTGTGTTTTGCCGCTAGTGTACTTCACATATGACCAGAATTTCTTTGGATTTTCTGCAAGATTACGAGACAGGATTTCGTTGTGGAAACAACTATAAGATTCTCGCATTGAAGTCCGCGCTTGGTTGCGAGTTTCAGTAAAAGATTGCCAGTCTTGCGGATTCTGTGTCCTTTTAAATTTTGCATGCGTTTTTCTTTGTTTCTGCAACAGTGATCTGACCTGTTTTGTGTACCACGGGGGGTCAGCCCCCTCTTTTATTAATTTATTTGGTATAAATCTCTCGATTGCTACTGATATTATGTCTTTGAAAGTAAGCCACAACTGATCTACACTCGCATTTTTAGTTTTGAAGGACTGGAGACTATCACTCAGGAAAGCGTGAAGCGAATTTTTATCTGCTTTATTGAATAGATATGTTTTTCGTTTATTTTTGGTGCATTTGGGAATTTCGATATTCAGTCTCGCTACTACAACTCGATGTTCGCTAATCTCTGTATCTGTTTTGATGCTCTTTACTATCTCGGGATTATTTGTTGCTAGGAGATCAAGAGTATTTTCGCAACCACGTACTATTCTAGTGGGTTCATGAACTAACTGTTCGAAGTAGTTGTCAGAAAAAGCATTCAGAACTAGTTCGGACGATGTTTTATATTTGCCCCCGGTTTTGAATACGTAATCATGCCAACATATCGAGGGTAAATTAAAGTCGCCACCGATTATAACAGTATGCTTCGGATACCTATTTGAAATATGTTTCAAGCTTTCTTTGAACATTTCTGCAACCATATCGTCTGAGTCAGGGGGCCGATAAAAAGATCCAATTATTAATTTATTTCGGTGGTCAGGTATAACCTCTACCCAGACCAATTCACAGGAAGTATCTGCCTCAATTTCGTTGCAGGATAAACCGTTTGTAACAGCAATAAACACGCCACCCCCTGTTTTATTATTCTATCCTTTCTGAAGACCATTTGGCCCTTTGAAAAAATTTCGGCCGGATTTATCTCAGGCGTCAGCCAGCTTTCAGAACCCATAACGATTTGTGCCTCAGTACTTTCTATCAGCGCTTGGAGCTCTGGAATTTTCCCAACACAGCTACGACAATTTACAACTGTTACACCAATGGTTTTTATGTCTACTTTCTTCCCGTGTCTGACCTGCCCCCTTTGAGACTGAAACCCATTTTGTGTATTCCCGAGGCATTTTGTGATGCAAATGGCATCAAACACCTGTTTAGTCCGCCATTCCACCCAGCCTCCAATGGTACTGCTGAGCAGATGGTGTGAACGTTCAAACAACAAATGCTGAAATCTGTGGGCACCTCCACCACCACAGCACCCCTCACATTATTCCTGAGTACTTACAGGTCTACCCCTATCCAGGATTGTAGCCCGGCAGAACTCCTCCATGGCCGACAGCCACGCACCCTTCTCCATCTCTTGGTCCCACAGCCCTCGGAACCAAAGACCCGATACACTGGGCAATAGGCACCAGGTTCCACTGTGTGGGCCCGTTACTATGGTACAAAGCCCTCATGGGTGCCGGCTACCGTAGTGGCTACTCATGGGCGACGCCTCCTCTCTGTCAACACTCAGAGGGGTTTGGAGCGCCGACATACTAACCAACTTCGCCCTCGTTTCCCTGCATCATCCCAACCAGTAGCACACCCAGACTCGGAGCCCCTGCTATCGCCAATTCCCCGATCACACGGCTACAATCTGCGCTCTCGGGCATTGTCCACGGCTCCAGTCCGTGTGGACACAGAGATGGCACACTCTCAGTCGCAACGGTGCTCACAGGGCAGATCACCCTCCGACACACCTCAACCACCGGGGCCTCATATGCACCTCGGGACGCCGTCGGCAACCCCAGGGGACACGGGCATAGAAGTAGAGACCTCGCCTCCACATTCACCCTCTCGGCAATCGCCTTCCACACCAACGCATCCTTGTACCTCTACGGAGGCCCCACATCCGTACCTTGACTTAGCGGGC
The DNA here is from genome assembly GCA_026315105.1 of Locusta migratoria. Classification (NCBI taxonomy): domain Eukaryota; kingdom Metazoa; phylum Arthropoda; class Insecta; order Orthoptera; family Acrididae; genus Locusta; species Locusta migratoria. Next base: position 150,813,522 of record CM048746.1, on the reverse strand, counting down.
TCTCCACCCGTGACACCACTCGTGCCATCGATCCACATTTCGTCCCTACGCGCCCATTTCAGGGGGGAGGGATCTGGTATCCCAGCACGATATGTTTGCGAGCCCACCAGACCACATGGACTATGACAGCAGCCGTTAGGCGGCGCGCACAACCTACTAGCGCTGCCATCGCCACTAGAGGGCTGCACGCCATGGCGCGCCTACCGCGCCGGTCATCTGCGCAGAGAGCCGCACTTATAGGGCCCTGAGCCACAGCTCGCTCCTCAGTCTTGTGTTGACTGCGCTCAGTTTACTTTCGGTATTCAGTGGTTATCAGGCTTTGTACTTGCTCCATCACGGTTCCGATTGGCTTGCGTTTTGGTCCTTGCTTTCGATTATTTGTTGTCATTGTTTGTCGTCTCTGTGGTCTCGTGTAGTGTTTCTCGTTAGCAGCGACGCTTGATCGGTCGGTCTTCGCTAGTCGCTCCCGACGCAGTCCGACCTTCGGTCACTGTAGGAGAGACAATGGACTGAGGAGGTGGAGGAGGAGTTCGAAATAGAAACGAGGAGATGGCAGGCAGAGAAAAGGGACATGGAGATGGGCAGAGAGGGTTAGGAAAAGATGAACAGAGAGAGAGAGAGGAGATGAAAGAGAGAGCGGACAAAGAGAGAAGAAAAGAGAAGGTGGTCAGGGTGAGACAAGGCAAGGAGAGGTGGACTAACATAACACTGGAATAAATAAGTACCCATACGTCGTCAGGTTTTTGCTAGTTAAGTAAAAAAACTAATATTAAAATAATAAAACACCAATAGATAGTTATGAAAACAGGCCAAAGCCAATTTTTATGCAAAATACATGCGTCATAATATGTATGACGAAGTTATCCCTGCTGTCAAAGTTACCCCAATTTACTATAGTGACGTGTGAGTGATTATTCATTAGAATAAAGAATTTCTGCGGAGCTGTGCCTGTGTCAGAGAGCGTGTGCCTGTGCGCAGGGCGGCACAAGTGCCGCGAGGAGTGGCCGTCGGCGGACGTGGAGCGCGCGTACAACCTGTTCCTGGACGTGGCGCTGCTGCTGGTACCGCTGCTGCTCATGGCCGCCGCCTACTCGCTCGTCGTCTCCAAGCTGTGGCGTGGCCTGCGCCGCGAGATGCGCACCACCTGCTCCACGCGTGAGTACCAGCTGCTGCCTCTGCTTAGAGCTACCTGCTGCGGACATACGGTACCCGCAGCCTAGAAGTTGGCAATCGGCGCGCCGCACAGTGGGACGGAATCCCCAAAACGTGGCCAAAACCCCAAGGAGACGCTTAAACATATAAAAACATAAATTTTATGTAACCACAGACATTGCCGAGGTGGGATGGCTTGCGTGCCTCAACGATATAGATAGCGGTACTGTAGGTGCAACCACAGCGGAGGGGTCTCTGTGGAGAGGCCAGACAAACGTGTGGTTCCTGAAGAGGGGCAGCAGCCTTTTCAGTAGTTACAGGGGCAACAGTCTGGATGATTGACTGAACTGGCCTTGTAACATCAGCTAATGTGGCTTTGCCACATAGCTACTGCGAACGGCTGAAAGCAAGGGGAAACTACAGCCGTTACTTTTTCCGATGACAAGCAGCTCTACTGTAGGTACATATGATGATGGCATTCTCTCGGGTAAAATATTCCGGAGGTAAAATAGTCCCCCATTCTGATCTCTGGGATGTGATCATCAGGAAAGACAGCACTGGCATTCTGTGGATCGGAGCGTGGAATGTTAGATCCCTTAATCGGGTAGGGAAGCTAGAAAATTTAAAAAGAGAAATTGATAGGTTGAAGTTAGATATAGTGGGGATTAGTGAAGTTCGATGGAAAGAGGAACAGGATTTCTGGTCAGGTGAGTACAGGATTATAAATACAAAATCAGTTGGGATATTACAGGAGTTGGTCTGATAATGAATAAGAAAATAGGAAGGCGGGTAAACTACTATGAGCAACACAGTGATCGCATTGTCGTAGTCAAGATAGATACGAAGCCAACACCGACTACAGTAGTACAGGTTTACTGGAAAAATAGCTCTGCCGATGATGAGGAGATCGAAGAAATATATGAGGAGCTAACGGAAATTATTCAGACAATTAAGGAAGAGGAAAACGTAATTGTTATGGGAGACTGGAATTCGGTAGTAGGACAAGGAATGGAAGGGAAGATAGTAGGTCAATATGTTCTGGCCAAAAGGAATGAAAGAGGAAGCGGAAGAATTTTTCACGGGGCGTAATTCAGTTATAACAAACACCTGGTTCAAGAATCACAAAAGAAGGTTGTATACGTGGAAGAGACCAGAACACACCGGGAGATACCAGATAGATTTTATAATCGTAAGACATAGATTTGGGAACCATATTTTAAACTGTAAGACATACCCAAAGGCAGATATAACCTCTGACCATAACTTATTGGTCATGAATTGTAGTCTGAAACTGAAAAAACTGCAGAAAGGTAGAAGAATAAGGATATGGGGCCTGGATAAACTGAAGGAACCTGAAGTTCTTGAGAATTTCCAAGGGAGCTTTAGGCAACAAATGACAGAAACAGACATTGAGAGATGAAGGCAGCAGGGGACAAAATACGTAGGAAGGCAAGACCTACAAAAAATCCTTGGATATCACAGGACGTACTACATTAAATCGATGAAAGGAGAAAATATAAAAATGCAGTAAATGAAACAGACAAAATGGAGTACAGACGAATAAGAAATGACCAAGCGATGTGGCGCAATGGAAACGCACAAGGATGGTGGTTCAAATCCAGCTCCGGCCATCCTGATTTAGGTTTTTCCGTGATTTCCCTAAATCACTCCAGGCAAATGCCGGGATGGTTCCTTTGAAAGGGCACGGCCGATTTCCTTCCGCATCCTTACCCAAAAACTCCGAGCGTAAGCTCCATCTCTAATGACCACGCTGTCGACGGGACGTTAAACTCCAAGCTTCCTTTTGAATAACAAATGAAATTGACAGGAACTGCAAAATGGCTAAGCAGGAGTGGCTAGAAGGCAAATACAAGGATGTAGAAGAATTTATAAATATGGGAAAAATAGATACAGTCTACATGAAAATAAAAGAGATATTTGGAGATAAGAAAAACAACTCTATGAATATCAAGAACACAGATGGAAAACCAGTTCTAAGCAAAGAAGGGAAAGCTGAAAAGTGGAAAGAGTATATAGAGAGGCTCTACGAAGGAAATGAACTTAGAGGCAATATTGAAGGAAGGGGAGAAGAAATACATGAGGATGAATAGGAGATACTATACTGAGAGATGAATTTGACAGAGCGCTGAAAGACCTAAGTCGAAACAAGGCCCCTGGAGTAGATGATATTCCCTCATAGCTACTGAAGTCACTGGGAGAACCAGCCATGATAAAACTGTTTCACCTGGTGTGTAATATGTATGAGACTGGCGAAGTACCCCCAGACATTAAGAAAAAGGTTTTAATCCCCATTCCAAAGAAAGCAGGCGCAGACAGGTGTGAAAACTACAGAACCATCAGTTTAATAAGTCATGGTTGCAAAATATTAACACGAATTATTTACAGAAGGATGGAAAAGCTGGTAGAAGCCGACCTCGGGGTAGGTCAGTTTGGGTTCAGGAGAAATGTAGGAACACGGGCGGCAATACTCACTTTACGGCTTATCCTAGAAGATAGATTTTGTAGATTTGCAGAAGGCATTTGACAATGTTGATTGGAATACACTCTTTCAAGTTTTGAAGCAAGCAGGAGTAAAATATATAAAGCGTAAGGTTATTTACTGCTTGTACAAAAACCAGACAGTTGAAGAGCATGAAAGGGATGCAGTGGTTGAGAAGGGAGTAAGACAGGGTTGTAGCCTTTCTCCGATGTTATTCAATTTGTACATTGAGCAAGCTATAAAGGAAAGCAAGGAGAAATTTGAGGAAGGGATTAAAGTTAAGTGTGAAGAATTAAAAACACTGTGTTTTGCCGACGACGTAGTAATTCTGTCAGAGACAGCAAAGGTCCTGGAAGAGCAGTTGAATGGAATGGATAGTGTGCTGAAAGGTGCATATAAGATGAACATTAACAAGAGCAAAACTAGGGTAATGGAGTGCAGTCTAATAAAATCAGATGATGCTGAAGGAATTAGATTAGGTAACGAAACAATAAATGAGGTAGATGAGTTTTGTTACTTGAGCAGTAAAGTAACAAATGATGGTCGCAGTACAGAGGATATAAAATGCTGAATGGCAATGGGTAGAAAAGCGTTCTTGAAAAAGAGAAATTTGTTAACATCGAATATTGATTTAAACCTAAGGAAGTCCTTTCTTAATGCATTTATGTGGAGTGTTGCCTTGCATGGTAGTGAAACATGGACGATAAACAGTGCGGACAGAAAGAGGACAGAGGCTTTTGAAATGTGGTGCTGCAGAAGAATATTGAAGATTAGGGAGGTGGATCGTGTAACTAATGATGAGGTACTGAACAGAATTGGGGAGAAAAGGAATTTCTGGGATACCTTGACTAAAAGAAGGGATCGATTGGTAGGGCACATTCTTAGATGTCAAGGAATTGTGAATTTAGCGTTGGAGGGTAGTGTGTGGGTTAGAAACCACAGAGGAAGACCAAGAGATGGATACAGTAAGCAGATTCAGACAGATGTAGGTTGCTGTTCTTATGTGGAGTTGAAGAGGCTTGCTCAGGACAGGGTATTGTGCAGAGCTGCAACTAACCAGTCTCCGGACTGAAGACCTCAACAACAACGACCATGAAATCTTCACCGATTTAGTATACGAACATTTAGTACATACCTGAAGCAATCTGTTCCATCTTTTAGAACTGAAATTCTTCAATTCACTTACAAAACGAGAGTAAATTTGCTTTGCTTTCAAAGCGCCGCGTGTGCTCTCGACGAAGGTCACATTTGAACTGACGTAACTCGACAGGTATCGAAGGTAGCAACCTCTCCGCCTGGAATGACATGCGCCAATCCTTCCCCTACCCAAACCACCCATCCAAATTCCGAGAATCGAAAATTCGTTTTCGGGGTTTTGGCCGTTAAGGCATTCCCGGTTTACGGCGCCAAGTGTCCATTTAGCTTGCGCGGATAATCCATACCTTGTGCTCTTCGGTAGGTCCACGTTTGCAGCTGCACGGGTATACAGTGTATCTCCGCATCGGCGAGCTCCACGTGTCTCGCCTTGCGGAGCGCGTTAAGGATGGTAGCACATTACCTGTAATATCGTTGTATTAGCTAGCTGTCGGGCTTCACTGCTACTGACTGCAGTTATGTTGCGAGATGGGTTCAAAATTATTGCAATGAAAACAATGCAAGTAATGAGTTATATTAATTAACAAAACACACTATACTCACCATTATCACAGAAGTTGCTGGAAATGATTTCCTCATTCTTGAAGGCAAAGGTCAACATGTTGACATTTATTTTCTACTTTTACCAATGCTTAACGTGTAACCGAATGCATATATTCAGTTATCGCTGTCGTAACCCGCGATCACTCGCGTTGTTAGAAAAAATCTAACATTTACAAAATGTTTCAAATTCAAATGTCTGTATAGTCTATGGGACTTAACTACGGGGTCACAGTCCCTAAACTTACAAACTACTTATGAACTACTTACGAACTAGGACGGCACAAATATCCATGCTCGAGGGGGGATTCGAACCCCCGACCGTAGTGTCCGTGCAGACCGTGACTGAAGCGCCTCAGTCCCCTCGGCCACCGCAGCCGGCCTAACATTTACGATTTTAGTTGAATATTCCATCATATTTCAAAGCTAATGAACTGACCATCTAAAAATGCATTCTTTCATATCTCGTGAATCAATTAATCTGTGACTCGACAACCAGATTTCAACAATACCTTGTTAGTTGTGGCATTATTTGAAGTGGTGCGCAGTGTTAGATTTCGTCTAACACGGGAGTCTTAACGTAACAATTACTTCTCCTTCCGAGGAAAACCGCCTTGCTTCACTATCAGTCTGTTTCTTGTACTTGTAACATGCGGCTATGTTCCTTTGCTTTCTCCTGAAACTGTTCAGCACATGCTAAGTCTTTTATGAGCAAATTAAAATCCTTATTGAGTTTCACGAATTGAATGAAGCGATTGTTTATACAGAGTACACGACTTTCTCTGTCAGACATGGAAGTAAATAAAACTGAAAAACACTGTAGCGTGACAGCGGTTTCTTCTTGGAACATAATATTCTGTTTTCGAACGGTCGACAACAGCTCCTTTTTTGAGATTGTAGAATGTAATTACTTCAAGTCTGTTCGCTTCGCCACTGTCAGCGTCTACAGAATCTTCGCTGTGCATGGTGTATAAGATTAGAACGTTCTTTATTGTGTGGTGTTTTTTGAGACGTATGAGCAACTGGAGCAGTTGTTGCTTGGTGCTTGTTTTTTCTCCAAATGCTGCTGTTTAGTTGCCTACATTTTACGTCCAGAAATTCCGGCGGAATTTCTCTTTTATTCTTCCGTAGAGAATCTACTAATGTGAATCTATGCTTGGCATACATTTTGTCACCCGTGGTATAGATGTGAAATAATTGTCCATCGTCACGTTTCTGCCTGTTTTGTCGATCGGTCTAATCAATCGTAACACCACATGCTCTGCATCATTTACTTCTTGATATGACCCAGTAGGCTGTTTGCCTTAGCGTTTAAAAGGTTCTGGCATCACAAAGCGCATGTACCTTGATGCCATATTTTGCGGGCTTGTTTGCGATATACTGCCTGAATTTGAAACTTCCGCGGCATGGTTCTAACATCTCGTCTATCGTTGTCCGTGCTTCGGCACTATAGCTCTTCTTGCAAATATCCATAAATTCGTCAAATGACATGTTCCATACCATGTTTATACTAATTTATAATGCTTTGGTAATAATAAAGAAATCATTTATTGTATAAACGTGTCTTTTTCTGGGACAAAAAGATGAAAAGGTGCAAGATCTCATTGTTAGAAAAAATCTAACACGGGAGTTATTGCGTGACAGCAATACACGCGAGCGACCGCGCGTTAAGTTCATGTATTGTCTTTGGGTTATTTTGATAAACAAATGTTTTAACCGCACCCCAAAGGAAATAGTCGGGAAGAGACAAATCCGGTACTCAGACTTTTGTAATTATTCTGTCTTCAAAGATTTCATCTAAAAGTCGTACTGTACTGATGTACTGTATGAGCTGTAGCGTTGTCTTGCTGGAAAAAAATTAATGCTTGATTTCATCTTCATTCGCATCGCAATAAATGGATAAATTACCTGGGAGCAATAGATTTAGGAGGCGACGGTTGTTTCGAAAAATATCGGTCATAAAATTCGCGCTCGTGTTATGGCAACCAACACCCCGATTTTTTCTGCGTGCAATGACGTTTTTCTTAAGGCATGCGGATTTTCCAATGATAAAATACGTGAATTTTTAGAATTAATGTTGCCAGATAGGAGAAACCGAGCCTCTTCAGTGAAAAATGTTCCATCTAAAACTCCATGACAGTTAATAAATCGCTGAAACGATTCACAATATGCTATTCTTTTCGTGCGGTCCATACAATGTAACAGTTGCACTGTAATAATTTTATACAGATACAGCCCCAGTTCTATGGTTACGGCCTCGTGTGCTGTCGTACGAGAGACTTTAGCCTCTTGTGATAATTTTTTTACTGATTTCGTTCGACTTCGCAGCATGATGTCCGAAATGTCGTCGAGCTTCCGTTCTGTGAACACCGTGGGCCTAACAGTTCTTGGTGTATCATGAACTGAACCTGTTGTCCGAAATTTGCGAATTACATCACATACAGGGTCCCGATGTGGACACCTCGACGTAGAAAAACGCAATCTAAATTGTCATCTCACATGCACTGTGAAGTTTCCTTCTGCCCGGAAAACCTCTTCCACTAAAAAGACTCTCTGTACAACAATAATCATTGTCACTATACTTAGCATATACAAGAAAAGACGATAACAAAACTAACAGCTGTAGCGAACACTCAACACTACCCCCACTCTGCTACCACTGCAGGTCCACGGAACACGTGCAGGTGCGCTTTGTCTGTGCTGCCAACCTTAGACGCCCCGAAACGTAAGACACACGGAGATCGCCACTGCGTAGACACTTTGCGGACACACTGTATTTCATGTTTCAGATTTTAACCCCTCCAGTCCTGAATAATTTTAAAAACGAAACAAAAATATTCTTGCACTTTTTCATTTTATAAGACTTGAAAGGTGTGAAAATTATAGAACCATCAGTTTGATAACTCATGGTTGCAAAATTTTAACACGAATTATCTACAGCAGAATGGAAAAGCTGGTAGAAGCTGACCTCGGGGAAGATCAGTTTGGATTCAGGATGAACGTAGGAACCCGGGAGGCAATACTCACTTTACGTCTTATCTTAGAAGACAGATTAAGGAAAGGCAAAACTACATTTTTAGCTTTTGTAGATTTGGAGAAAGCATTTGACAATGTTGACTGGAATACGCTCTTTCAAATTCTGAAGTCAGCAGGGGTAAAATATAGGGAAAGGGGAGTTATTCACAACTTGTACAAAAGTCAGACCGCAGTTATTAGACTCGAAGGGCATGAAAGGGAAGCATCAGTTGGGAAGGGAGTAAGACAGGGTTGTAGCCTTTCTCTGATGTTATTCAATTTGTACATCGACCAGGCGGTGAAGGAAAGCAAGGAAAAATTTGGAATAGGGATTAAAGTTCAGGGCGAAGAAATAAAAACATTGTGTTTTGCTGATGACATTGTAATTCTGTCAGAAACAGCAAAGGACCTGGAAGAGCAGTTGAATGGAATGGACAGTGTGTTGAAGAGAGCGTATAAAATGAACATTAACAAGAACAAAACAAAAATAATGGAATACGGTCTTAGAAAATCAGGCGATGCTGAAGGAATTAGTTTAGGTAACGAAACAATGAAGGTGGTAGATGAGTTTTGTTACTTGGGTAGTAAAATATCATGCGATGGTCGCAGTTCAGATGATATAAAATGCAGAATGGCAATGGGAAGAAAAGCATTTTTGAAAAAGAGAAATTTGCTAACATCGAATATTAATTTAAGTGTAAGGAAGTCTTTTCTGAAGGCATTTGTGTGGAGTGTTGCCTTGTACGGGAGTGAAACATGGACGATAAGCAGTGCGGACAGGAAGAGAATAGAGGCTTTTGAAATGTGGTGCTACAGAAGAATGCTGAAGATTAGGTGGGTAGATCGCATAACTAATAAAGAGGTACTGAACAGAATTGGTGAGAAAAGGAATTTTTGGCATACCCTGACTAAAAGTAGGGATCGCTTGGTAGGACACATTCTTAGACACGGGGAATCGTATTTTTAGCATTGGAGGGACGTGTGTGAGGTAAAAATCGCAGAGGGAGACCAAGAGACGCGTATAGTAAGCAGATTCAAATGGATGTGGGTTGCCGTTCTTATGAGGAGATACAGTAGGGTGGAGAGCTGCATCAAACCTGTCTCCGGACTGAAGACCATAACAACAACAAGGCTTGAAGAAAGGAATTAAAATTCCGGGGTTGAATGTTAAAACTTTGCAGTTTGCCGATGACATAATTCCGTCAGAGACAGGGAAGGACCTGGAAAAGCAGTTGAACAAAACGGGCAGTGTTTATCTTTTCAAAAGATAAACATTAACTAGAGCAAAACAAGGGTAATTTAATATACTGTAAAAAAACAGGCGATGTTGTAGTAATCAGATTATGTAATGAGGCAATAAAAGTACGAGATGAGTTTTGTTATTAGGATAGTAAATATCTTCTTATGGTCGAAGTAAAGAAGATAAAATGTATGATGTCTTTGCAGGAAAATCATTTCTGAAGGAACGGAAAAAGTTGCCATCCAATATTAATTTAAATTATTAAATTATTTCACCGCCATTCGATTATATTAAGTTATTATATTTAGTCACAAACAGGATTTCGGGTGTAGAGCCATTTTCAGTATATACTGTAAAGGAAATAGATATAAAGTTTATGACAAATTTATACATTACAGGTATATGTACAGAAACCTGCTTGTAATTAGCTACAGTGTTACTTATGTTACTTACATTAGTGGCAATAATTGGTCATGTAGGTAACCAAGTTCTCACTCTTGAGAGTGATAGATTTACATAGGCATATCCATGTGAATCGTCAATCAAAATGTTCAAATGTCTGTAAATCTATCGGACCAAACTGCGTAGTCATCAGTCCGTAGCTTACAAACTGCTTAAACTAGGTAAACTAACCTACGGACAAACACACACACCCATGCCCCAGGGAGGACTCGAACCTCCACGGCGAGCAACCGCGCGCTCCACAGCGAGGTGCTTCAAACCGCTCGGCTACTCCACCGCGGCAATCGTCAATCAGTGAAATATCAATGTTCCAACGCATTTTGAACATATTGATATAGAATGCAAGTTGTAGAGCACTCATGTAACATGCCATCATAACTGAGCACCAACTACGTCATTGACCTTTCGTGGTGGCATATAATAATAAACAAAGCGAGTAACGCCCATATTAAAATGTTACTTTGTATAAAGTCCAAAGATGTTATAATAATGACTGCAAGTTTCTTTGTTACATAGTATATTAATATGTTTGGGAACCGGTCTTTATATGGAATGTAAACATACCAAGATAACAAATCGCAGGTCCGCAAATCACAATTCACAAATGATATACAACATCATATGTTTACATTTGTACATGTTTTAATAATTACGAAAGTGTGAAAGTTCAGATATCCTCATAAAATACAGAACATAAACGCAAGCCGGCCGCGGTGGCCGAGGTGACTGAGGCGCTCCAGTCACGGTCAGCACGGCCACTACGGTCGGGGGTTCGAATCCCCCCTCGGGCATGGATATTTGTGCCGTCCTAGTTCGTAAGTAGTTCATAAGTAGTTTGTAAGTTTAGGGACTGATGACCCCGTAGTTAAGTCCCATAAGCTTAACAAACATTTGAACATTTGAACATAAACGCAAATCTTATTACTGGAATCTGTAGTTCAAAATTTAACATTATGGCTGTATGGAACCGAAAATTGCAATTCACACCATAATATAGTCAAATGGCGATGAAACTACTTAATAACTATTGCATGACTGTGGCTCATGAAATATTTTCTTAATTTAAATGTTAGGAAGTCGCTTCCGAAAACATTTCTTTGGATTGTAACCTTGTACTGGTGTGAAACGTGGACGGTAAGGATTTCAGACAGAAAGATGGTGTTAAAGAGGAATGCTGGTGCATATCAAGATGTACTGAACAGAACGGGAGAAGAGAAATTTCTGGAATATGTTGCCTAAGGAGAAGTGTGAAGTAGTTCCACAAGAGTACGAAAAGAAATCCGTTAAACTTTGTTTACAAGATAAATCAATCAAAAGTGAAGGCCATAAACTCCACAAAATACCTAGGAATTACTATTACTTCAGACTTAAACTGGAAAGAACACGTAGATAATGTCGTGAGAAAGGAGAACCACAGACTGCGTTTTATCGGCAGAACCCTTAAAAGGTGCAACAGGACTACTAAAGAGACTGCATACACTTCGCTTCTCCGTTCTTTTTTGGAGTATTGCTGCCCAGTGTGGGATACTTATAAGGTGGGTTTGACGGAGGACATCGAAAGACTCCAAAGAAGGGCAGCTCGTTTCGTATTGTCACGATACGGAAATGATACTGAATCTCGGCTGGGAATCATTACAACAACTGAGCTTACCGCTGCGGCGTGGGCTATTTACGAAACTCCAGTTACCAACATTCTCCTCCTAATGCTAAAATATATTGTTGACTCCCACTTACATAGGTAGAAAAGACCATCAGAATAAAATACGAGAAATCAGATGTTCTTTCTTCAATCGCGCTATTCGAGAATGGAATGGCAGATGAACAGTATAAAGGTGATTCTATGAACCCTCTGCCAGGCACTTAAATGTGATTTGCAGAGTATCCGATGTAGATGTACAGTAGCCTGTTTATAATTGCGGCTACTAGTTGGCTCTCTTGATGTAACGTTCACTTGTCCACAATTATACCGCGGACAAGCCAGTGTGATGCCTGCTTTCCGCAAGCGAGCGGCCCTTAGAGGCTTACCTATTATTTCATTACCTTGTCACTTAAGATTCATCGCTTATTATGTGACTCGTAAATACTTCCATGCTACACTTCAAACTAGTACTAACATTTTTTCTCTAAAAACTGTGTCTCTTTGGAGAAAAAAAATGTAATTTATGTTATAGGTATTTCTAAAAAATAAATTAAGGCAATCCTAGAAACTGCTGAAATCGAGTGAAATAAATTTTAGTTCCACGACCGAGGGCTGTATTACCATCCATTGAATTTTTTAAACGGTCGCTGAAAAAAACCAGCTATGTTCAAAATTTTAACAATGAATGAATGTTGCTTTTGAAGATTGGCCTTTCTTTGTGCCCAAATTTGTTTCATCCTGTCAGAATGAAGTCTTTCTCTCATCGACCACGATGTTCTGGTCCGTTTTCTAATTTCCCTCTGCCCAACTTTTCTGTCATGTATCTTTTGTCTCAATGATTTTCTCTTTTTAACGGGTGACTGTAATAGCTTTTTTCACATCTTCCTTGAGCTTGATCGCAGATATGCAATAAATTGTCTTAGATTCGGCCTTAAATTCTGTTTTCGTAGCATTCTACTATTCGATTTGTCAACCTAGATGGAGCGATTCTTCTAATGTGCCCATGGAATTGAAGTCTTCATTTTCTCATGACTTTGGGACTAATATTTTTCTTATAAACTTCTTTCTACCGAATTTCTTTAATATCCCTCTTTCCGTTTAAAATTAAAGTTTTAGTTCCATAAAGAGATTCAGATTTGACTACAATGCTGTAATGCCTCAGTTTACTCAATTTGGAAAGTGATTTTTTATTATAAATATTTTGCGGTAATCTCAGAGCAGTTGCGGTTTTTTTGACACAGAAATTTGTTTGCAGTTTTTTCCAGAAGGTTTTTTCCTGATTTCCCGCAAATATTTAAATAGAGATACCCTTTTTTCGTGCTAGTTTGTTGCAGATCATATATTCCGTAATTTCTAATGATACTTGTAGACCTTCTTTTTCCGCAACTTCACATAGTACTTCAATTTGTTTTTGAGCTGCAGTAACATCCCTGGTTAAAATTTCCAAATCACCAACCTAAAGGCGAGGCAATCTAATATTACTGCTACCTAACTTGACTGATCTACTGTATACTCGACGTTTCCTTCCACCCTTCTGTAATTACCTTTTCCAAAATGCGGTTAAACAGCAATGGGGAGTGTTCATCCTCCTGTTTAAAACCAGTCTTTCTATCAGATGGGTCTGAAATTTCTCCCATGAATTTCACTTTAAAGCTAGTGTCAATAATGTTTCCTTAACGAGTGTTAGTGTCTTATTATCTAGGCCTTGTTCCTTTAAAATTTGGAGAAGTGATTCGAGACCACCTGAGTCGTACGCCTTTTTAAAATCCACAAATGTAGATATAATAGTGTTACTAGAAATCCTTTGGTGCCTAAGGATTGTTCCGAACAGGATGTGTTCGGCATATTGTTCGTTCCTTTTCTCCACCGCAGATGAGGTAGTATCTTTCGACTTCGTGTTGTAATCCGAATGGTGAATAAAAAAAGGACATGGATAATAGGGGCGCTACTTCGTTAGTGCGCGACTTGAGAGAAAGTAGTGCGGTCAAGAAGCTTGTCCCAGTAGCCATGTGGTCAAGGCGACCGCAGGCACAAGGCGGGGAGGCCGGATTAGATCCCCAGACCAGTACAAGTTTTCACTTGACGCCATTACTTTATTCGTATGTCTTTGTACGTCTAGAGTCACTCCTTCCAACTTCATTCCTCTCATTTAGATTGTAGCTGCGAAGCATTTGTGGTCTCTGTTCTTCCCAACGTGTTGGAAAGAACAGACATCTCACTAAATTGTATACGTATACAGTGACGCTGCAGTTTCTTTATCGTTACGAAAAATTCGAGCTTGCTCGTAACCACAAGACCCAAAATGTTACTGCTATCTTTGTTTGCCTGTTCAAGGTAATTCTCAGTTTAGGCATTTTATAACAGTTTCGCAAGTTTCTCTGCCTCTAGTCACTACTCTAATCTCTTAAATCTTCGATCTGTAGCTTGATAAGCTAAACATTAAAAAGCCAATCACCACTTTTATTTAGATGTTGTGTGGGTGATGAGAGATAGTAAGGCTGCATATGTGGCTCACATTGAGTACGGAAAACAAACAGGCCCGGTGCGCAGTGTAAGAGGGTTGCAATATGATCGAAGGAGAGTTATAAAAATAAACACAACTGTAGAACAGCTATAGCAATTTCAGTCAAACTTGGTACACAAGTGCAATCCAGAAAGACTCTAATGAAATAAAAGATATTGCATTCCTAGGATAATGAAAGAAGGATGAATCCGCAATAGGTTGTAATACCCACTGCTTCATTTTCTCGTGAATGATGGAGTTGATGGTGCTGACGTTGACGGTTCTGTGATGTTACTGAACGGTGCACGCTGTTAGTTGTTATATCCGTCCTGCGTCGATCTTTTTACAGGTTCGAAACTCTACACTGTCCTTTTATTTATTGAACCGAGAGTAAAAAGTTGTTTGCTTCCTCAATAGTTTGATTCTCACCCTGCCCGTCAGATGATTTATACAGGGTTGTCCATTAATAGTGACCGGGCCAAATATCTCACGAAATAAGCATCAAACGAAAAAACTAAAAAGGATCAAAATTTTTCCAGCTTGAAAGGTGGAAAACAGATGGCGCTATCGCTGGCTCGCTAGATGGCGCTGCCGTAGGTCAAACGGATATCAATTGCAATTTTTTTTAAATAGGTACCCGCATTTTTATTATATATTGATCTAGTAGGATAATTGGCCCCCACTTTCAAATGTTTGTAAATCTATCGGACCAAACTGCGTGGTCATCAGTCCGTAGCTTGCAAGCTACTTAAACTACGGTAAACTAACCTAAGGACAACACACACACTCATGCCCAAGGGAGGACTCGAACCTCCGACAGCGAGCAACCGCGCACTCTGCAGTGAGGCGCCTTAGGCCGCTCGGCATTCTCCACTGTGGCATTGGCCCCCACCTTATTGACGGCAATCTAAATGGTGTAATGTGTGCTGATTTCTTACGTAATGTTCTACCGATTTTACTACAAGATCTTTCAGTGCATGACAGAATGGCGATGTACTTCAACATGATTGATGTCCGGCACATGTCTCGCGTACAGCTGAAGCGGTCTTAAATGTTTCAAATGTTTGTATAGTCTATGGAACTTAACTACGGGGTCATCAGTCCCTAAACTTACAAACTACTTACAAACTAGCTAATACTAAGGACGGCACAAATATCCATGCCCGAGGGGGGATTCGAACCCCCGACCGTAGTGGCCGTGCAGACCGTGACTGGAGCGCCTCAGTCCCCTCGGCCACCGAGGCCGGCGAAGCTGTCTTAAATGGAATATTTAATGACAGGTGGATTGGTCGTAGAAGCATCAGACCATGGCCCACACGTTCGCCGTATCTTACTTCTCCGGATTTCTTTCTGTGGGGAAAACTGAAGGATATTTGTTATTGTGATTCACCGACAACGCCTGAAGACCTGCGTCAGCGTATTGTCAATACAACTTCTCTCTGTTGAGAGGAATTTTGTTACGCGTATTGCCAATTGCATCAAAGTTGAAGGACATCATTTTGAGTATTTATTTGAGGTAATTACAGGTAATCACGCAATAACAGCATGCGTTCTCATAATGTATGATAATTTCACAAAAGTAAGTAAATAAAGTTCAAACGTACCTGCGTTCTGTGTTTTAATTTAAAAATCCTACCTGTTACCCACTGTTTATCTAAAATTGTGAGCAAATATTACAGCGCCAACTATCACAAAGCGACATAAGTGTTCCAAATAAAACATTCATATTTATTTACGTATTAGGCGAATATGTAATAAAAATGGGGGTACCTATTTTTTAAAAATGCAGTTGATGTCCGTTTGACCTATGGCAGCGCCATCTATCGGGGCAACCATAGTGCCATCTATTTTCCCACTTCAAGCTAGAAAAGTTTCGTTCTTTGTAGATTTTTTTTAATATATATGCTGATTTAGTGAGATTTTTACCCCTGTCACTATCAATGGAAAAATAGAAATCGGATTAAAAAAGTTGCAATAAATCAAAAAATAATAATTTCCTGTAGCCTGATGCGATTCTTTCATTTGGACGCCTCTTTGACGACTTGCGTGTCCCTAATCTACCCGACTTAATCAACCGCGGAAAGGCGACCTACAGCTAAATGTGGAATTCGAACCACGTTTGTTGCGACTCCTTACATCGTTGAGAGGTAAAGGCTGGATTAAAACGCAGAATGAAAAATTCCGTGATGGAACTGTACGCGTCTCTACGCAATTATTCCACGATGTTAACGGCTGTATATAGAGAGAGAGTAGATATCGTTTCCTAATAGCTCATGAAAGGTCAGCTAATCTGTTCCCTGATAGGAATGTTCCTTCCGCAATGACTTTTTGTTTGGGTAGCCATAGTACGCAGCAAGCTTCGAAATTCTTCGTTTTTGAAGGTGTGAAAAACGCCTTGTGTTTGCTGCAATTAATTTTATTGTTCCAAGACGCGTTTCGCCTTTTATTTTAAAGGCATCTTCAGTGTCATTTTTTATGGACATTCAGAATCGGGAGAAACAAAAATTGCAGCAAAGGCTTTTTTTCCATCTACAAAAATGAAAACTTTTCGCGGATTTGTCGAAATATTTGTTGAAACTGTAAGTAACCGGGTCGTAGTTTGTAGCTTCTTGATGTTCCCGTAGATCGTCGCTCACGGTAGCTTATGGCTGAAATTTCATGGGGCAAAACTAATCCACTACATATAATGTAGGCGACACGTAGGACTGCAGTTCATTGACATTTTAACTATGTATTATTAGTGCCCAATTGTTCCCATTTATGCCCAGCATACAAGTCTCATTAATTACATTTCATACGTCAATTACATTCCACACGTCAATAATACAAATTTACTCAGTTCGTGTGTGGAATACAAAAGTTCGAGGTGTACAGTGTGGCACAAATATGGATTAATCACTGTAGATACATTTTCTACACGACTAACAATTAAGAACTTTAACATACTGTTCAAATTTAAAGTTGAAAGTTACGTGGGTTGTGCCTCAGATACATCACGACACAAGACTCAAACCAATACTCGGAACTGGCGTGGATTGTGCCTCAGATCACGGACGAAACAACTCTCAATTACATGGCGCGAACGCATCCTATTTATATCTTACAAGCAATGATACTGGAAATTGCCTATTGTAAATTATGTACATTAAATTAATTGTAATGGAGAAGTTAACAATTACATACAACTTGCTATAGTAAAAGATAGCATAAATAATACCGAGTAAATACCG
Source organism: Locusta migratoria (assembly GCA_026315105.1). Lineage (NCBI taxonomy): Eukaryota > Metazoa > Arthropoda > Insecta > Orthoptera > Acrididae > Locusta > Locusta migratoria. The sequence continues at coordinate 150,796,086 of CM048746.1, read as the reverse complement.
GGGGGCCTCAATCCGAGATGTGGAGGCGGCCTTGCCGGCGGCTGTCGACGGTGCGGGGTGCAATCGACTGCAAGTCGTGGCTCACGTCGGCACCAATGACGCTTGTCGCTTGGGTTCTGAGGACATCCTCAGGCCCTACGACCGGCTGGCGGAATTGGTGAAGGCTGCTGCCCTCGCACACGGGGTGCAAGCAGAGCTGTCGATTTGTAGCATTGTTCCCAGTGTTGATCGGGGTCTTTTGGTTTGGAGCCGAGTGGAGGGTCTGAACCAGAGGCTTCGCCGACTCTGTGACAGTCATGGCTGCAGATTTCTGGATCTGCGTTATGGGGTGGGGTATTGTAGGGTGCCCTTGATAGTTTTTTTTTTTTTTTTTTTTTTTTTTTAGGCTAGGTGCTAACTCTGATGAGCACTCGCCTGTCAACATTCAAACAGAGAATTCAGCCCACGTTCGGCTCAAAAATTCTAATATCAAAATATTAGCCGCGAACTTACAAAGTATTAGAAACAAAGTTCCCGAATTTGCCGCACTGCATGGAAATTATTATGCTCAGATAGTTTTAGGCACCGAAAGATGGCTAAATCATGATGTGGCAAGTTCAGAAATATTTAGCGAGGAGTAGAATGTATATCGGAAAAATAGATCGGATACAACTGGAGGAGGAGTGTTCATCGCTGTGGACAAGATATTGTTTCTACTGAGGTCAAGGTTGAAAATAACTGTGAAGTTATCTGGGAAGTTATAACAGGTCTAAAAGAAGTTAATAGTTTGGTGTTTTTACCGGCCCCCCAGTGCTGCTGTAGCAGTTTTAGAATCATTCCAAGAAAGTCTACACCAGGTAGTGCATAGGTATCCGGGCCATGTAATATTAGTCGGGGGAGACTTCAGCCTTAAGAATATAGATTGGGATCTCTCTAGTTACATTTCAGGCGGTACAGACAAGCAGTCTTGCGAGCTACTTTTGGACACATTATCCGAAAACTGTCTTGAGCAGTTAAACCGGCAACCCACGCGCAGTGGAAATATTTTAGACCTTATAGCCACGAACAGGCCTGACCTTATTAACGATGTCTGTGTAGAGACAGGAATTAGTGACCATGATATTGTCATAGCGTCGATGGTGACCAAAGTTCATAAACTAATAAAGAAGGCTAGGAGCTTTTTTATGTTAGGAAGAGCCGGTAAGCAAATGTTAGGATCGCACTTAGAAAATGAATGGACATCGTTTAATTCCGTAACTATGGATGTGAAGGAATTGTGGACTAAATTCAAGTGCATTGTAAAATAATGGGTTAGAGAAATATGTGCCAGTAAAGGCAATTATACCACCGTGGTATAATAATAATGTTAGAAAGCTGCTGAGAAAGCAAAGACTGTTGCACTCTCGATTCAAAAGAGAACATGCAAATTATGACAGGCAAAAGTTAGTAGAAAGTCGTGTGTCTATAAAAAGATCGATGCGCGAAGTATACAATAATTACAACAGACATACCTTAGCAAAAGATCTTTCCGAGAACCCGAAAAAATTCTGGTCCTATGTAAAATCGATAAGCGGGTCAAAGTCCACTGTCCAGTCAATCGTTGATCATTCCGGGGCAGTAATAGAAGAAAGCAAAGCCGGCCGCGGTGGCCGAGGGGACTGAGGCGCTCCAGTCATGGTCTGCACGGCTACTACGGTCGGGGGTTCGAATCCCCCCTCGGGCATGGATATTTGTGCCGTCCTTAGTATAAGGTAGTAAATAAGTAGTTTGTAAGTTTAGGGACTGATGACCCCGTAGTTAAGTCCCATAAGCTTAACAAACATTTGAACAAGAAAGCAAACGGAAAGCTGAAGCCCTAAATTTAACCTTTAAGAAATCTTTCACGCAGGACCACACAAATGTACTATCATTTGATCAACGTACTAATTCCGAAATGGAGAGCATAGTAATAGGTATTTCCGGTGTAGAGAAGCAGCTGAGAGAGCTAAACACGAAAAAGGCTGCTGGTCTGGATGGAATACCAGTTCGGTCTTACAAAGAGTATTCTGCAGCATTGGCCCCCTACTTAGCTTGCATTTATCGCGAATCTTTAATTCAACGCTAAGTTCCTAGTGATTGGAAAGACGCGCAGGTGACTCCCATTTATAAGAAAGGAAAGAGAACTGACCCGCACAATTACAGGCCAATATCGTTGACATCAGTTTCATGTAGGATTTTGGAGCATATTCTCAGTTCGAATATAGTAAATTTACTTGAAACGGAAAAGCGTCTTTCTATGAATCAGCACGGGTTTAGGAAACATCGTTCATGTGAAACTCAGTTTGTCCCTTTCTCACATGACATCTTGCGAGCCATGGATGAAGGGCAACAGGCGGATTGTGTTTTTCTCGACTTCGAAAAGGCGTTCGACGCGGTGCCACACTGCAGACTGTTAACGAAGATACGAGCTTATGGAATAGGTTCACAGATTTGTGACTGGCTGGAAGACTTCCTAAGTAATAGAACGCAGTACGTTGTTCTAGACGGCGAGTGTTCATCAGAGACGAGTGTATTGTCAGGCATGCCCCAGGGGAGTGTGATAGGAGCGCTATTATTTTCTATCTATATAAATGATGTGACTGACAGAGTAAGGCATGCCCCAGGGGAGTGTGATAGGACCACTATTATTTTCTATCTATATAAATGATCTGATGAACAGAGTGACAGACAAAATTTCTCGTTGTTGCGAAGAATGGCAGCTAGCTCTCAATGTAGAAAAATGTAAGGTGATTCGCATAAGTAGAAAAAACAATCCCATAAGGTTCGAATACAGCATTAGCAGTAATTAGCAGTGAGCTTCTTGATGCTGTCGCGTCGTTCAAATATCTAGGCGTAGCATTGCAGAGCGATGTGAAATGGAACGAACATGTAAGGACAGTTGTGAGTAAGGCGGACAGCTAACTTCCGTTTATTGGGAGAAGTTTGGGAAGATGTACTTCACCAGTAAAGGATACGGCGTATAAAACGCTTGTACGACAACGTCTTGAGTATTGCTCAAGTGTTTGGGACCCGCAGCAGATCAGTTTAAAGGAAGACATAGAGGCAGTTCAGAGGCGAGCAGCTAGGTTTGTTACTGGTAGGTTCGATGAATGCGCGAGTGTCATGAAAATGCTCCGGCAACTCAATTGGGGATCGCTGGAAGAAAGACGACGTTCTTTTCGTGAATTTCTGTTGAGGAAATTTAGAGGGCCGGAATTTGAAACTGAGTGTAGTACGATCTTGCTGCCGCCTACTTACATTTCGCGTGGTGATAACAAAGACAAGATCAGAGAAATTAGGACACGTACGGAGGCATATAGACATTCTTTTTTTCCTCGTTCTATTTGGGAGTGGAATAGAAAAGGAAATGCCTAATGGTGGCACAGTGTACCCTCCGCCACGCACCTTATGGTGAATTGCGGAGTATGTAGATGTAGATATACAACTCTGTTCTATTAATAGTATTTCGTATCCAAATATAATTTAATAGGATTGTCAACAATATTTCCGTAATTAACGGTAATTATACGCCTTCGGCATTAACTAAGTAATAGTTGCTAATTATCAAACTTCTCCGACATAAAATTAATAGAAAATGACTTCAGATAGTTACGTCATAAAAAAGAATACCAAAAGTTTTGGAAAAGAAAATGACAATAGAATAATTACATTCATATCTATTATTATGCAACAGTGTATCAGGAGGTTCTGTAATGCAAGCATAAGCGAATAAATTCCAACATACTTCGTTACAAAACGAAAAATCTTTTTCAAACAAAAGTTATATATTTTTCTCACAGATAATCAAAATCTTCAATAAAAATAAGCGTTCCTATTTAAGATTTGCAAAACATTTGCGTTCCGATCCCTTGGGGCGGTGCAGGGGGTCGAGCTTTGTTAATGGATGGTCTTCGTGGTCAACAGCTTTTTTTTACAACTTTTTTTAGCGATTTGCATTTATTCCGGAAATCTGTTTTAAGTGCCTCCGGTTCTATCACAGTTCTCCAGGACTCTACTGATCACAAGCCCTATTAATTGTAAGGAAGCGGTATGGAACGATACCCAAACTACGGTGTGTCTTTGCCGTTCTTAATCCACTTACTCGGCTCCTCACAAGAATATCGGAGTCTAGTATTACCAGATATTGCTCTCGTGTAACTACGCTTAACATGTACTCAATCTAATTATAGTACCTGTGTCTCCAGCTATTTCATCAAATTAGTTGTATGTTGTACATCTGTGAAACAAAGAGGAAACATCCACACTTACGGAATGCAGGCTGCTTCGGTGTTGTGCTTACGCTTCGACACACACTTTGAGTTCTTCCACGTGTCAAATGGAACCTCTAGAGAGACAACGGGGCCCGATTTCTGCTGATAAATAGAAGACGAAAACACAGACAGTGGAATAAGGGAGACGGCGCGACTTCCGTTTTTGCGTCTGCGCTTGTGCTTGCAAATGAGCAACACGAATGCAAAGACTCTTTATTTGATCGGTAAGACCCGAGCGCTTGAAGGCCCCTTCCTTTGCTTTTCGATAACAATTCTCGACCCTCTAGCATCGCTGCAGCCGCGGTACGCATGGCAAGGTACTCGCCCGGTCTTACCAAAGTCTCTCTCCATGCATACAAGCAGACACACGCCTATGTGTACAGCAGACTGGAGATTGGCATCGCCGAGAGGACAAAGGAACAGAATGCTCGCCCCTTCCCCCTCTCCAGACAGAGGAGCGCCTTCTGAGATGCAAGTCTCTGCTATCAAATCACCAACAACGCGGGGTGTTCTCCATTGAGGAACAAGCTGTTTGATTCACATGAATCTCCCTCTACGTCCCTAGTATGTTCTGCGAATCACTGCGAATTGCGTGACACAAGATACAGCAACACTACCAGATCAGGTCATGCATTACTGTGGCTCAGTAGTAATACTTTCAATTAATACCGAAGTAAACCATTTAACAAACAAATTAATGTACACTAAAGAAAGTAAGAGCATTTTAGTCGATATAAAAACACAAAAGATGAACAAATTATGTAATATATTCAGACATTGTTGGCGAAAAGCTAGGAAGAGTTGAAATGAAGCCCGAAAAACATAAATGTTTCTTTTATATCTCATATTCGAGTATACTTTGTATTAATTTATTGATAACACACGGACGTATATAAAGGGGACCTATAGTTTAACATGGAAATCCGAATCATCTGTTATTTGTGGTGACTCCTCACATCGTTAAGAGGTGCAGTGAAATAAATTCGTCATCACAATAAGTTTCAAACCCACGACCTTTCGTTCTCCAGTCATGTGCCTTACCGCTAGCCCAGACTTCCAAGTTCGAAGAGAGCTCCAAATATTAGATACTTACCCACATACAATAATAACATTTAATTTTTAATAAAATATTAAGGTTATTGTTAGAGATAAAAACTACCCCAAACAGTGCAAAATTTAATTAAGATCACTTAATTAGCTTTGAAGTTTAACGCGCACAAAGATGATGAGATGGGATTTTTATACATTCAAAAATGTATTAAAATTTCCTCCCTTTCAGTTTTACTCTTCAACTGTGGGAAGAGTGGTTGCTTGTCCGCCTCTGCCTAAGCGCTCCATTGTGCAGTTTCTCTCTATGAAGTAAGCAAAGTGTTCAGCACCATTGACCCATTTTGGGGTAAAATGACACCTCGCTTGAGGATTTTATTTTTAATGAAACATTCATTAGCGGTTTCGGCCACACTGGCAGGCCTCAGTAGCTACAAAACAAATGTAAAACTTATATTTACAGTAATTAAGATGCTGAAACAGGTCCACTTTGTGAAATACAGCGGCTAGGTATTTAATCAAAAAATATTCATGACAATAATTTGATATGTTCTTGACGCAAATATTCATGTCAATAATTTAACATGTTCTTGACGCACAGTGTTATCGAAGTCGTAGTATGAGATGATTATATGAATATTATCCAGAACACTTCAATATTAATGCTTAAAGCTTGCACATAAATACTTGAACATATTTCTTTATTTCTCACATAGAAATGGAACAGTAATTCTCAGAGATTTAGCACTAAGAATGCTTCAGTAGCTCTTTAACGATGATTTATTTCCAAACATAAGTTCCATCAGTCATTTATCCCTTATGCATTGAATTATCAAAAGTGAGGAAGCAAGGTTTTTTTCTTTTAATTTCAGCCAACAATCCAATTACCAGTTTTCGCAGATTTAACTTCAAAATTGCCTGAATAGCAACACTCTCACCAAAAGCCTTTCATCCCCTTTTACACACTTATGGATGGAATATAGAAAAATCGCTTCTAATACGACGGTACAGTATAGGGTCAACGCCCTCTGCAAATGTCATGTTTCTGTCGTCGGTGGTTTGGTCTGTGCGATGATGAGTCAGTCGGAACATGACTGTTTATATATATAGATTGTACAGGTGTAATGTACGGAAACATAAAGCTGGTTTGTAAACCAATACAATATTTTGTTTTCCAATAGCTAGAAATAACAGCCAAAATAAATATCAAACATGTATTTTTTTGCTTGACCTGAAAATAAACAAAAATTTATCCGTATTGCAGGGAAAACTGCGACAAGTCGCCTTTTATTGCTTTCCTACCTTATTCATTTATTTCCCGTTAACGGTTTCGTGGTTGCCTGAAAGTTCATGTCAGATGGTACAGTTTTATTTTTTGTTTATAACATTGTGGATCTGCCATAGTTCTGACACAGTCACGAAAGAGGCAGGCCATATGTTGAAAATTATGTAAAGTCTGCAAAATGCCGAGTAGGTTATAAGTCATTAACTGGTTGCAAGATTACTTTATTTTATTCTTTTATGCGACACATCATCATAAATCCCAGTTACGTGTTGTTTGAAATACCAGATCAGACTAAACACACTTCACCAAAGCCATCGATTTTCACATGTTGTACGGTCATAAACGTATAAAAGATCAGTACATTATTTACGAGTTCCAGTGTTAACAGTTGGTATTTATAAATTACGATTTACATTTTTACAGTGAAACATATATATGTTATTTGTAAAAATAGAAGTAGAGGGTTGATGGGGGTGGATCCTGACAGTATGTAAATGAAGGGTGTGGTGCAAATAATGGCACTGCATAGAATTAGCGCGCGCAAACACGCACACACACACACACACACACACACACACACACACACACACACACACACACACAGCCAGTCCACCCCACAAACCGTACTCTTTTTTCTTTAAAAAAAAAAAATATTTTAAAAATATTCATTATAATACAAATAAACAATCCCTGAGCGGATTTTGTCTCGAATATGTCATAGACAATAATGATAAATCTGAAGCATAGAATTAAAATTTGTGATGCGGCCAGGAATCGAACCCGGACCTCCATGCTTACTAGGCAGACGTCTTATCGTTAGACCACCACACCACTAACGATTAAGGCGCATCACAAATTTTAATTCTATGCTTCAGATTTATCATTATTGTCTATGATATATTCGAGACGAAAATCCGTCTCAGGGATTGTTTATTTGTATTATGATGAATATTTTTAAAATATGTTTTTTTTAAGAGTACGGTTTGTGGGGTGGACTGGCTGTGTGTGTGTGTGTGTGTGTGTGTGTGTGTGTGTGTGTGTGTGTGTGTGTGTTTGTTTGTTTGTTTGTATGTGGAATGTGTGTGTGTGTGTGTGTGTGTGTGTGTGTGTGTGTGTGTGTTACGTTTTTTGGGGTTAAAGATTCTTTAAAATTTTGGAACAATGGGTAGTTTGCTAATTCTCTTTCTTGTTTTAAGATTGTGTGTAGTTTTTTACTTTTATGTGAGAAAATCTTTAATTGTTCTAGTGGGTCTAAATGTATTCTTTTGTCTACATTGTTTAGTATCTCCAGATTGGTTTTTATATCTATTGCTGAAATTGTTGTTCTGTGCAATGTGGGCCGCAAAGTTGTACTTAAACGGAGTGCATCATCAGTGTACTCTTTGTATAGATATTCATAATCTCTTCTTATTTGTCCTGTCCTATCACCAGCTATCACATGTTAATTCATACAATGGTTTTTGTGTTATCAAATCATTTGTTCTGTAATTTATCGTTTGGCGCTAACTTATTTTGATACCGGATGGTACAAACAGTTTTGCAAGTTGATATGAAAGCTTTTCGACGATAGACATGAAGACATACACAGTAGCTTCTGCTTTTCAGGACTGGATTTTAGGCACCAAATGCTTATTTCTTTTGTTCTTACACCAGGTTTCATAAAGAATTTTATTTACACAGTTCAGAGGTGATATAAAAAATATGCTAGCTTGTGGTATTGTGGGTGGCATGAAAAGTTATGTATAATTTAATCTTATGTTAGTAGAGCTTAAGGGACTTAACTACGGGGTCATCAGTCCCAATCTTATGTTATGTACTTTTGGATGTCGTTATGTTAGGCCAAGAAAATTAATAACTTGTTGTGTTTGGTGTTCAGCTGTAAATTTTATTCTTGGTTTTTTTTTGTTTTTTTTTCCATCAGATACATCAGTTTTTGTTTCAGTGGTTGGCATCTAGATAAAGTATTTGATAAATGATTAACTCAGGAAAACGCGAATATGTCAATAATTCTGTCATGTACCGTGGTTCGCCTGACGAGTGGACAACCCGCAATGCAGGGTACAAGCGCATGGATGCATAACAGTGAGGCGCCCCACAACGGCGGTTCCGGAGTCACCAGAGGACGCTACGAACACCGCCAGAGAGCGCACTAAAGCGAAACTATCAGAGTGTGTCTTTCAGTTATTTCTATTATTTCAGTGTTTCTGAGGCTGACAAGTGAATGTAGACGCTAGTCCCGCACTTCTTCACCTTAGAGCCCGGCCACTACAGACTGTACTTTTCGTTTTTCTGTAATATGCATTCTTCATTGTGTTAAGTTTCTATATTCCTCGGCGGCAGAGTGGTTGAGTGCTATACTTTGAATCCAAACTGTGCGGCTTTTATCTGTCTTCACTTCTTCAGCACTGGCACTGTTAAACTGTAGGTACCCCTATGACTGACTGGATTACTTCAAATGTCGGAAGGAGGCAATGGCATACCACCTTCAAACAGGCCTGTATCTAGTAAAGCACTGTGTTTTTCAAACCAAACTCCAGACTGTCGACTGCTGTACCTTTTTACGTATTATCTGTGTTATTAATTCTAGAATGTGGTGCAGAGATGGCTAAAAAACTGGCTACATATACAGTTACTACACAACAAATATATTCAGAGAGAGAAAGACCTTGGCTACTTCAACTAAAATCATATTTACAAACACACACATAGATTGTTAGCAAAAGCCTATTTTTACAGAAATAAAACATGTGCGCATCTCCAAATCCGTACAAAGAGCTTCAAAACAAGGCAACACACACAAACAGAAGATCGATTAAGCACTTCTTATACGGGACGTGCGATATGCGCAAGAAAGTCGTTGTCAGCTGCAGATCTCCTTGCGGTAGACCATCAAACTACAAAGAAGCGTTTATGCGGTACACCTTTATCGAGTCCTCGTTTTCGTGTGTCTACATCGTTTGTTGTCAGCTGAGGGCAAATGAATCGCCGAGTTAAGATCACTTTTCGAGACTGTGAGATATATCGTGATTACTGTAATCATTAAAACATTTATTTGTGTTTTAGACTGCCTCTGTGAAAATGTATTTCATTGTTTCCATCCAGTTCATGTGAAACTACATCGCTCACTTGTGGAAACGTCCGCGTTATAAAAGGCGATTAAATACTTCCATGTCGCGCGGTGTGAGCCTCTTATGTATATCATGGTCAAGCTCAGGTGTCTATGGAAGTCCATCTATACATAGACCTTTCAATGGGCTAAAGCTCACCGAAACCAACTGTTAATTACAGCATTTTTAGGAGAAATAGCAAATATTTTAGGAGATGGTAATAAAGACGAATTACGATAAAAAATGCTAATTTCTATAACGCGTGTTCAATTTTTAGTGGGTATAGCTCTTGGTATGTAACTCAAACAAACTTAAAGCATTGTTGGGCCTGCAGTGTGGTAAATGTCGTTGGATGACATTGTAATAAAAGATCCAGAATCACTGCTTACAGTTTATTATTTATCGCTAAGGCCGTTTCAGCATTTTGCCATTATCAAGCGCCTGCAAATGCAAATCCAAATTTTTAACACTCTTTGACATACTTTCGTGGGTTCTTGGTAAATCATCATATTGACTTTTATTTAAATAACCTGCTTTCGACTTACTTTAAAGCCTGAAGATGACCATGTAACCCGAAAACCGGTTAACTAAGTGGAAACTAACTTGTAGAAAATACACAAAGTTGTACTTTGAAGTCAGTATGATGATGATCTACCAACACTACTGGCCATTAAAATTGCTACACCACGAATATAACGTGCTACAGACGCGAAATTTAACCGACAGGAAGAAGATGCTGTGATATGCAAATGATTAGCTTTTCAAGCATTCACACAAGGTTGGCGCCGATGGCGACACCTACAACGTGCTGACATGAGGAAAGTTTCCAACCGATTTCTCATACACAAACAGCAATTGACAGGCGTTGCCTTATGAAACGTCGCTGTGATGCCATGTTTCAACTTTGATAAAGGCCGGATTTAGCCTATCACGATTGCGGTTTATCGTATCGCGACATTGCTGCTCGCATTGGTCACGATCTAATGACTGTTAGCAGAATATGGAATCGGTGGGTTCAGGAGAGCAATATGGATCGTGCAGCCACGTATAGATACCTGAGTCAACAGATGGGGACGACTGCAAGACAACAACCATCTGAACGATGACGACGACGTTTGCAGCAGCATGGACTATCAGCTCGGAGACCATGGCAAAGCGTCATTTTTTTTTCTTTTTTCGGATGAATCCAGGTTTTGTTTACAGCATCATGGTGGTCGCATCCGTGTTTGGCGACGTCGCGGTGAACACTCATTGGAAGCGTGTATTCGTCATCGCCATACTGGCGTATCACCCGGCATGATGGTATCGGATGCCACTGGTTACACGTCTCGTCACCTCTTGTTCGCATCGACGGTACTTTGAACAGTGACCGTTACATTACAGGTGTGTTACGACCCGTGGCTCTACCCTTCATCCGATCCCTATGAAACCCTACATTTCAGCAGGATAATGCACGACCGCATTTGCAGGTCCTGTGCGGGCCTTTCTGAATACGAAAAACGTTCGACTGCTGCCTTGGCCAGCGCATTCTCCAGATCTCTCACCAACTGAAAACGTCTGGTCAATAGTGGCCGAGCAACTGGCTCGTCACAATATGCCAGTCACTACTCTTGATGAACTGTGCTATCGTGTTGAAGCTGCATGGGCATCTGTACCTGTACACGCCATCCAAGCTCTGTTTGAATCAATACCCAGGCGTATCAAGGCCGTTATTACGGCCAGAGGTGGTTGTTCTGGGTACTGATTTATCAGGCTCTATGCACCCAAATTGCGTGAAAATGTAATCACATCACAGTTGTAGTATAATATTTTTGTCCAATGAATACAAATATACATTAATTTTCATATCAGTAGTGTATTAGTTTAGAAAATTTTCCCTTGTATGAAATCTTCGATAGACGAAACATAAGGTTTGATGCCATTATCCATTAGTAAGCACATGGTAATCATCTCGGAGGGGCGCGTTACTGTTCACGAACTTTGCGTAATTGTAGGAAGCGGCTGGGTAAGGTGCGGTAGGTGGAACTTTAACGGTGCAAACTTATTGCACGTAACTTGCCGTTTTCTATAGACTACTTCAGAGTATCCTGGATAGCAGGAGCGTTGCAACATGACGTTAGATGTAAATTTCAAACCACAACACTGCAGAGATAGGGACACGCACAATCTTTATTATCTTTGATCTATGATGCCAAGTCACAGAAATGGCGAGTTTCTGGTGTCTTTAAAAAACAAGATTAATTCAAAATAGAGTGTCATCGTAAGTGAAAATGTAAGTGCAACGGAAAATATATGAAGAGCGCAATATAAAAACTTGAGTAACCTCAATTATTAATTTGATTAGAAATAAGATAAAACCATAGCATGAGAATTGTTCATTATCTATTTCAGTAAAACAAAACAAAACTGTAATCTAAAAAAATTATGGTTACAGTTGACCACTGAAAGATGATCTAAAACAAATCGAAACGCGTCTGGCATGAATTAGACTAATTTTTAGAGATACAAAAGGCGATAATTTAAATTAATTTTTGTTTAAAAATATCGTTTTTTTCATAAACTGCACTGCAAAACAAATCCTCAGTGTTAATATTATCTCATAAAATAGATACTTCAGCACTCTACCAGAGCTCACTAAATGTCAAGTTGATATGCAGACACAGTTATAGGAAACACATTAACTTGCAGAGAGTAATGGATTAAATCATTTGTTAAGTAGAAACTTTGCGCAGAGCCTGGATTTGAATCAGGGTCTCCGGCTTATTAGGAAGTTGAGCTGAGTACTACGCCCCTCGGACATAAAAGTCACCATGGCTCTCGCAATACCCCCGGGTAAGCTCTAATTTTCAACCTATCCATACATTCCTAACGTAGTGCCCTGCCCATTTTCAGGCATCAAACACTGCATTAAGACGACTCCCTTGCAAGTTCAGTTCGCGCCTGGTGTGCATCAGCTCTGCAATAGAAGAGTGTGTGGATAAGCTGAACATTTCAGTCTGACGGCAGTTGTATTATGGTAACCCGCGCAGTCGTGGAGGTCACTGTGTCCCAGTGGCGTAGTGGTAAGCGCTAATGCCTAGTAGGCAGGAGACCAGGTTCCAGTTTCGGCCCGGCGCAATTTTGAATATTCTTTCACGACTTAACCGAATTTCCAATGGCAACTATCGTCGTAAATTGCGTACTGTCTTATTTGATAATACCCGCAGTATCAGATAATACCCGCAGGGTCAAAATTTTGTGTCTGTTCTTTCGGGGCAATTACGATTGTTTGTTGTTTGTCTACTCATCGTACTCCCTAAAAACTCTTTGATTTAAAAAATTAATTCATAATTTGAATTATCCCTTTTAATAAGGCAAATCAATATACTTTCGCTATATGTGGTACAATTAAATTAAATTTACATCTTTCACTTGTTTCTGCGTAACGGAGTACAGTTTCGTGGTTTCTATGGGGTAATTTATTTCAATGTTTACTATTTATAAACTATTTGTTTATAAATATTAATTATGCTACCTGTCAGGGCTTTTATATTTCATTTAGCACGAAGCGTTTCGCGAAATAATTCCCACTCCAAGTTCGTTTTTGTGCTATACCATTTCAGTTGCGGTGTTCCGCACTACTTTGTTCTCTATTCTGCAATGATTAAATGCGCAAATTTTTAGTATAAAAAACGAATTTCCTGAACGAGTCTGCCATCTTCATATTTTCAATATGAATCAAAACTGTCTAGATCGCTAAAATTATAATTATTGATTACGACGTTTCGCCATCTGCCATCAACAGATCTAAAAACCTCTGAATTTGCGTACCTAAGTAGGTACGTCAACTGTCGCAGTTCATGTACCTACAACGTTGTAATCAATAAATATAATTTTAGTGATCTAGGCGGTTTTTATTCTTACTGCGCTAATTTTTAGTTATTGGTTGGTCTTCATACAAAATAAACGGCGAAATTTTTTGAAGAACTTGTACTTACAGTTTCCAGGTGGTCCATTTATGTAGAATCTCACACATATCAAACATCACAACTAATTTTTGCCGGCCGCGGTGGCCGAGGAGACTGAGGCGCTCCAGTCACGGTCTGCACGGCCACTACGGTCGGGGGTTCTAATCCCCACTCGGGCATGGATATTTGTGCCGTCCTAGTTCGTAAGTAGTTCATAAGTAGTTTGTAAGTTTAGAGACTGATGACCCCATAGTTAAGTCCCATAAACTATACAAACATTTACAACTAATTTTTTTTCGCAAGTCACAGTCTGCATACACAGTCACGACACTCTCAGTGAATTTTGTGCTGTGGTGGTGTAGCCTAGCGGTCTAAAGCGGCCGCGGTGGAGTAGCCGAGCGGTCTAAAGCGCCTCGCTGCGGAGCGCGCGGTTGCTCGCCGTGGAGGTTCGAGCACTCCCTCGGGCATGGGTGTTGTCCTTAGGTTAGTTTACCTAGGTTTAAGTAGTTTGTAAGCTACAGACTGATGACCACGCAGTTTGGTCCGATAGATTTAGAAACATTTGAACATTTGAATGAATTTTGTTATTCGTCATTACAGCAGCGCTCCGAGCGGCTGGCAAGGTACACTTCTGAATATGATTTGACTGTCAATAGTATTGTTTAAACGATTATAACATACTTTTTACACCATTTAAGGTATGAAGTACCTAGAAATCGGCAATCGGTAATAACAATAAAATAACTCCACAGTTGTCTTTATTACGTTTCCTAAGACCCAATGGAAGGTATGAAACGGTACATGGCAGGATAGTTTACTTAAGATTCTCTCAAAATCTACGACTTTTTAATGAGGAGCTTAATTTTCTATTAAGAACAAAAAATGACTGATAAACAACAGAAAACCCAAAAATTTGCAGAAAGATGTCGGTTTTCCATTCAAAAACCATAAGGTTCCTTCACTGTAGTTCAGGCAAATCAGTAAGTGTTGAACGAAAGAAACTTTGTGGAATGCAATACCTACATCACTCAGTGTAACAGATCAGCCACCACAGCTGCAGCTGAAGGAAAATCGTCACAAATGTGTCAATAAAACATAGAAAGCAAAACAATAGCTTCCCAACAAAGTAAGAAACCAAACCATAATTGTTGCTACGTCTGCACCACAAACGGCAACAGTCTTAAAGACATTCGTCTTGTAAGCGGAAGTACATACACTTAAAAGTACATGCGTTTACAGCGGATTAAGATGCAGATATATACATTTTGAGTAAATATTGCCTCATGAATTAGTTGCTGTTTATTTCACTGAATCAGTGAGATTCCGCAGTTTTTAGAGTTATTTCTTATGTCTCTTAATATACAGGGTGAGCCACCTAACATTACCGCTGGGTATATATTTCGTAAATCACATCAAATACTGACGAACCGATTCCACAGACCGAACATGAGGAGATAGGCTAGTGTAACCGGTTAATACAAACCATAAAAAATGTTCGGAAGTATGTTTTTAACACAAACCTGCGTTTTTTTTTAAATGGAATCCCGTTAGTTTTGTTAGCACATCTGAACATATAAACAAATACGTAATCGCCGGCCGCGGTGGCCGAGGGGACTGAGGCGCTCCAGTCACTATCTTCACGGCCACTACGGTCGGGGGTTCGAATCCCCCCACTGGCATGGTTATTTGGGCCGTCCTAGTTCGTAAGTAGTTCATAAGTAGTTTGTAAGTTTAGGGACTGATGATCCCGTAGTTAAATCCCATAAGCTCCACAAACATTTGAACTAATCAGTGCCGTTTGTTGCATTGTAAAATGTTGATTATATCCGGAGATATTGTAACCTAACGTTGACGCTCGAAACCTCCCACGTTTAGTTGTGTGTTGTAACAAACACGGGCCACGGTCAGCGAGCAGCATCTGCAGGGACATGTTTACGATGACGACCGTGTGTTTACGAGTGTGGCTGTAGTGTACTGTTGTGGTTTGGTCTAGCTGTCGCAGTGGCCGCATGTAGCGCTTGCTGCTATTGTTATTCTGCATTCGTCTTTGCGCGCAGACTAACTGTTGTACACTGTGTTACAGACGTCTTTGATAGTGTAGTGTTGTAGGAACTGTGACCATGGTGTATTCGAACTCTGAAAAGGCGGAGATGATACTCATCTATGGCGAGTGTCGACAAACTGCAGCTGAAGCCTGCAGGGTGTATGCAGAACGGTACCCAGGCAGAGATCATCCAACGTGCTGCACATTTTAAAACATCTAACGCCAACTGTATGCACGCAAACGGGTCCGTAACAGGCCCGTCACAGGAGAAGCGAGTGCAGTTGGTGTGTTAGCTGCTGTTGCCGTGAACCCACACAGGATTATACGGGACATTATGAGAGCCTGTGGACTGAGTCAAAGTAGTGTCATGCGCATACTGCATCGTCACCGCTTTCACGCGTTTCATGTGTCGCTACATCAGCAATTACATGGTGAAAATTTTAATCATCGAGTGCAATTCTGTCAATGGGCATTAACAGAGAATGCGTTGCAGTTCTACTTGTTTACCGATGAAGCGGGTTTCACAAACCACGGGGCAGTGAATCTACGGAACATGCATTACTGGCTCCGACAGGTAGAGCGACAGCGATCGTAGACTGTAAATGTATGGTTCGGAATCATTGGCGACCACCTCATTGGTCCTCACTTCATTGCAGGGGCCCAAACAGCTGCAACATACATCGCGTTTCTACAGAATGATCTGCCAACATTGCTCGAAAATGTCCCACTGGAAACGCGTCGACGTATTTGGTATCAGCATGATGGTGCACCTCCACATTCCACAATTAACACTAGGCTGACACGTGACAGGATGTTCGACGGGCGTTTCATAGGACGTGGAGGACGCATAAATTGGCCAGCCCGTTCTCCTGATCTTACACCTCTGGACTTCTTTCTGTGGGGTACGTTAAAGGAGAATGTGTACCGTGATGTGCCTACAATCCCAGAGGATATGAAACAACGTATTTTGGCAGCATTTGGCGACATTACAACAGATGTGCTGCGGCGTGTACGACATTCATTACGCCATAGATTGCAATTGTGTGCAGCAAATGATGGCCACCACTTTGAACGTCTATTGGCCTGACATGTCGGGACACACTCTATTCCACTCCGTAATTAAAAACGGAAACCATATGTATACGTGTTTGGAAATGTAAATGTGCGTCAGCGAAAAAGACCAATAAAGGTGTTATCAAGTGGACGTAATGTGCTGTTCTAGTCTCTTCTGTACCTAAGGTACATCACCGTTCCCTTAGGATCCCTTCTTAATTCGGTGCTCTCCGATACAAACGATCGAACAGCGGAGGAGTGGTACTCCAGCTGACGCTGGACTTTACAATATCTCCGAATGTACTTAACATTTTAGACTGCAACAAACGGCACTGATTATGTATTTGTTTATATGTTGAGATGTGCTAACGAAACTAATGAGGTTCTATTTAAAAAACGTAGGTTTGTGTTAAAAACATACATCCGTGCATTTTTTTATCGTTTGTATTGCAAATTAACACTAGCCCCTCTCCTCACGTTCGGTCTGTGGAATCGGTTCGTCAGTATTTGATGTGGTTTACGAAATAAATCCAGCGGTAATTTTATATGACTCATCCTGTATTACTGATGCTTGGAACGTAAAAATTACATAAATTATCTGTTTAATTACGTAGAAAACTAATTATGAACAAATATTTCTCCTACGGTGCCTTTCCCACGACAAGGAGCACTAGTATCGTTGCAACTGTCTGTTCGTAATATCTTTCACACCAAAGATTGTCGGGACTCTGCGTAGCTTGTCCGTCCACTTTTGCGCGCACAGAATTGTCCGACCACAGAAGACTTTAATCCAGTTCTCTTCGCATTTACGCTGGTGCTCCGCTGTTTTTGTATGAAAAAGAAACGGAAGAGGTGCAAAAAAAAACATCTCTTCCAGAAACGACAAAGTTTGCGGAAATACATTACATTCAACTGTCTCTACATCCTACCTTTTCCACAAAGCATTTGTTAAACTCCTTGTCATAAAAATGAGACACTTGTTTTGCTTTTTTGGAGTAAGTAGTTTCGTTTGAGTAAACGGCTCTTCTGTGTTGTTTCCATGACAGACGGTGTAATGTGGCTCCGTTTTCGTGTTTTCATAATAATCTAGCAAACCGCCCCGCCCCACGGGCAGTATGGGATATATGCGACGTTCCACAGAGGAAACTCTTTGCGAAGCGTGTCTCTCGTGGTCCAACGATAAACAGACTTTCTTCTATTCTTAACTTCCGTTCTCTGAACCACCCTCGATTGGCATCTTAATGACTTATGTATTTTATTTCAATATTACACGACGGCGTATCTTAACCGTTTATTAAATCTGAATGAAGAAACATGAAAGTATCGCATAATAAAACAATAAACGTAGTTTCATATACGTTTAAGTTCGTAAGTCACAGTATACAGAGTGTATCAAAATGGATGGCGCAAACTTATACTGATGAGAGTACGCGATAATAGAAGTTATATTATTTATTCTTTTCATGGAGCGGGCTGTTTGAGATCCGGCCCATAAAGAGTCGCGGTTCTATTCAGCCAATTATCAGACAAGCTGATAGTGGGGCAAAGGGGGATCCCAATTGCGAATAAGTGGGAGGGGCTTACCAGTTGCCGGCCGCGGTGGCCGAGGGGACTGAGGCGCGCCAGTCACGGTCTGCACGGCCACTACGGTCGGGGGTTCGAATCCCACCTCGGGCATGGATATTTGTGACGTCCTTAGTATTAGCTAGTTCATAAGTAGTTTGTACGTTTAGGGACTGATGACCCCGCAGTTAAGTCCCTCAAGCTCTACAAACATTTGCATATTTTGAAATTTAGACTTTACTGTTTAGTTCTCATTTCAATGAATTTATTGTCCTAGTCAGTACAAAATAATTTGAAATTTCGCAATATTATTAGGTTTTACATCGCCTTTAGATCACATTTGCATATGGTTTACCTATTAGAGAAGGTATTCAAAGTGCCTTCGTTGCATTTGGATGCAATAGCGTGTTCGTTTCTACAATTAATTTCTAATTCTTTCGAAAACCCTTGGATCATTTCGGAATTCTTGACAAGCTTGTACAACTCTCCGCTCCAGTTCTTCAACCATGTTAACTTTTGTGCTGTACACTCCGCTTTTGAGGTAACCCCAGACACAAAGATTCAAAGGATTTAGATCAGGTGATCTTGGAGGCCAAGATACAGATCCACGTCGACCTGTCCTTCATGGTCCATATCTGCGCGTCTGATGGCGTCTCACAGCAGCAGGAAAACGTGCCGGAGCTCCATCTGACTAACTAGGGCGACGTATTAAATTCAAACGTTTGCAAACCTAAGGGACTTAACAACATTGGTCATCAGCCCCTAGGCTTACAAACTACTTAATCTAATTTAAAGTAAGGCCAACACAAACGCCCGTTTCCGAGGGAGGAATCGAACCCAATACGGCGAGCAACCGCGCGCCTCTTAGCAAGGCGCCTTAGAACGCTCGGCCACTTCGCAGGACGATGTTAACAATAAAGTCAGTGAAATATGAACTAAATGCGAAGTACGTCTTAATAATAAACCTAAATTTCAAATTAATCTGTACTAAATACGATGATGTTTACAATGTCTTCAGTGCCGGCTTGGAATTAGATGTTCGTAATTATCTCGTAGGCCCGTGTTTACTGGGAAATTTTTGCTTCTATTATCGTGTACTTTCAACCGCGTAAGTTTGCGCCATCGTTTTTGCTACAGCCTGTATATGTATTTTCCAAAGAGTATTTATTGTTCTATTTCACATATTTCTACGCCGCACCCACTCACCTGAATGAATTTTACACTTACAATTTCCTCATGAATCACACTGCCCATTGAGGAAAACATCATGACGATTTGTTGAATAGTTTTTCAGTTTACCGATGACAGAGGCGGGAGGGCTTTGTTTTAAGATATGTATAGATATCGAAAAACCTTGTGTACGTTTATATTATTGGTTGCTATTTCTACATAACACAATCTACACCATGCTAATAGAATCCTCAGCGTATTGAATCCATATATACATACTAATATCACAGTCTACTGTATTTGTGAAAGATTGCCTGACACTTGGAACGACAGTAACGCCCCTAGAGGAGAAAGAGTCTACCGTAGCCGCCACAGGCACGCTGCAGTTCCCTGTTCAGTGACCAGAGTTACACATGTCCCACAAATATATCCCTTCTGTTACTCAGGATATGCAAGATACACCTTTTCTCCCCAATTCGGTTAAGCACCTCTTCTTTAGTTACGTGATCTACCCAACTAATTTTCACCATTCACATGTAGCACCACATTTCAAAAGCTTCTATCATATTTTTGTCTGAACTCCTTATCGTCCACGTTTCACTCCCATACAGTGCTACACTCCAGACAAATGCTTTCAAAAATGAATTCCTAAAATTTAAATTAATATTGTAGGATAACAAATTTAGCTTATTCAGAAACGATTTTCTTCCCGTAGCCATTCTGCATTTTATACCTTCTTTAAATTAATAGTAAAGGTCAACAAATTTCGCTTATTCAGAAACGATTTTCTTCCCGTAGCCATTCTGCATCTTATATCTTCTTTAAATTAATATTAGAGGTCAACAAATTTCGCTTATTCAGAAAAGATTTTCTTCCCGTAGACATTCTGCATCTTATATCTTCTTTAATTCGGCCATCAGTAGTTATCTTGCTACCCATATAACAAAACTCATCTACTACTTTTATTGTCACATTACCTAATCTAATTCCTTCAAGGTCGCTCGACATTCTAATGCTACATTCCATTATCTTTGTTTTACTCTTGTTGGTGTTCATATTATACACTCTCTTCAAAACATTCCATTCCATTCAATTGCTCTTCTAAATCCTTCGCGGTCTCTGACAGAATTACTATGTCATCGGCAAACCGCGAAGTTTTTTTCTCCCTGGACTTTAATTTCCTCTACAAATTTCATCTTGCATTTCTTCAGTGCTTGCTCAATGTACAGATTGAACAAAGGCTACAACCCTGTCTTACTCCCTTCCCAACCTCTGCGCCCCTTTCATGCCCTTCGACTCTAATAACCACTGTCTGGTTTTCGTTTAGATTGAATATTTCTCTTCGCTCCCTATATTTTACCCCTGTTGCCTTCAGAATTTGAAACAGTTTATTCCACTCAACACTGTCGGAAGCTTTTTCCAAATCTATAAATGCTAAAAATGTAGGTTTGCCTTTCCTTAACATATCTTCTAAGACAAGTCATAATGTGAGTATTGTCTCCCGTGTTCCTACATTTCTCTTGAATCCAATCTGATCTCCCCCGTGGTTCGATTCCATAAGTTTTTCCATTCGTCTGTAAATAATTCGTATTAGTATTTTGCAACCATGACTCATTAAAGTGATCTCTAATTTTCACATTTGTCTCCACTTGATATCTTTGGAATTACGATATTCTTCTTAAAGTCGGAGGGTAATTTCCCTTTCTCATACATCTTGCATACCAAGTGGAACAATTTCCTCATGACTGGTTCAAAAATGTTTGTAGTACTTATGAGATTTAACTACGGGGTTATCAGTCCCTAAACTTACAAACTACTTATGAACTAGCTAATACCAAGGACGTCTCAAATATCCATGCCCGAGGGGGGATTCGAACCCCCGACCGTAGTGGCGCGCCGCAGACAGCTCTGCCACCGCGGCCGGCTTCATGACTGGCTCTCCTAAGGCTATCAGCAGTTCAGACGGAATATCATCTACTCCAGAGGCTTTGTTTCGACTCAGATCTTTCAGCGCTCTGTCAAATCTCCTCGCAGTTTCGTATCTCCTATCTCCGCTTCCTCCACCTCGTCTTCCTTCTCTAGAATACGACCTTGAAGTTTATTTCCTTTACACAGGCCCTCTATATATTCCTCCCACATTTAAGCTTTCCCCTCTTTGCTTAGTACTTTTCCGTCTGAGTTACTGATATTCATACGGCTGATTTTCTTGTCTCCAAATATTTCTTTTTATTTTCCTGTAGGCGGTACCTATCTTTCCCCTGGTTATACAACCTTCTATGGTTCTGCATTTGTCCTCTAGCCACTCCTGTTTAGTTAGTCTGCACTTCCTATCAATCTCATATTTCAGGTTTGTAGTCCCTTTTGCCTGCTTCACTTGTTGCATTTTTACATTTTCTCCTGTCATCAATTAACTCCAGTATATCCTGTGTTATTCAGGGGTTTGTATTAGGCCTTGTCCCTCTGCCTATATTGTCCTCTACTGCTTTCACTATTCTATCTCTCAGAGCTACCCATTCTTCTTCGACTGTATTACTTTTCCTCGTTTCAGCCAATACTTGCCTAATTCTCTCTCTGAAACCCTCAACCACCTCTGTTTCCTTCAGTTTGTCCAGGTTCCATTTCCAGACTTTCTACCTTTCTGCAGTCTCTTAAGTTTCAATCTACAGTTCATTACCAATAAGCTATGGTCAGAGTCTATAACTGCCCCTGGGTATGTCTTACAGTTTAAAACCTAATTCCTATATCTATTCCTTACCATTATAAAGTCAATCTGGTACCGTCTCCTGGTCTCTTCCACTATACAGCCTTCTTTCATGATGGTTAAAACAAATGTTGGTGATCATTCAATTGTGCTCTGCAAAAAATTCTACCAAGCGATCTTCTTGTTCATTTCTTTTCCCCAGTCCATATTCACCTACAACATGTCCTTCTCTTCCTTTTCCTACTACTGAGTTCCAGTCCCCCATCACATTCATGTTTTCGTCTCCCTTAATTTTCTGAATAATTTCTTTTATCTCCTCATACATTTCTTCGTTGTCCTCAACATCGGCAGAGCTAGTTGACATATAAACGTGTACTACTGTGGTCGGTGTTGATTTCGTGTCTATCTTTGCTATGATAATGCGTTCACTATGTTGTTCGTAGTAACTTACCCGCATTCCTATTTTCCTATTCATTACCAGAGCTACTCCTGCGTTACCACCAACTGGTTTTGTATTTATAACCCTGCACTCACCTGACCAGAAACCCTGTTCATCCTGCCACCGAACTTCACTTATCTCAACCATTTCTAACTTTAACCTATCCATTTCTCTTTTCAAATTTTCTAACTTACCTACGTGATTTAGGGTTATAACATTCCACGCTTCAATCCATAAAATGCCTGTTTTGTTTTTCTTGATGACATCCTCCTGAGTAGTCTCCCCCCCCCCCCCAGGAGATCCGCATGGGTGACTATTTTACCCCCGGAATATTTTACCTAAGAAGACGCCATCATATATTCATTCAGTAGAGCTGCGTGTCCTCGGGAAAAGTAACTAGTTTCCCCTTCCTTTCAGCTGTTCGCAATAACTGCATGACAAAGCCATGTTAGCTGATGTTACAAGGCCAGCTCAGTCAATCTGACTACTTGAAAGGCTGCTGCCCCTCTTCAGGGACCATCTTTTAAGTGTATGTTAATAAATATCTTGATGCGATCGCTACCAAACTTCACCCGACAACTATCGGCTACATCTTGATGTAATAGGTTTTACAAAATACATATAATCGAAGGCTAGTTTGCATAACAGCATGGATTCTTAAAGGGCCTGAAGAAGCGAATAGTGTTTTCTCGAAAGTAGTAATTAAATTTCAAAAGTAACGGCTGAAGGTTTTTCTTGTCAGGCATTTCCATGTGGTCTATGCCAAAAATTCAGAAGAGTTAACCTGAATGTTCATAAAAACATGCAACACATAAAGATCTACAACACAGGCAGAAGTAACGATCATGTACCTAATTATATAAATGTATAGATTAGTAACATTTCACCTAGTGCTAACAAATACGTGAACTATTTATAATCTCGAAACAATACATCTTACAAAAAATTGTACTTTCAGATCCCACTGAAGATGCCTTTAAAATAAAAGGCGAAACGCGCCTGGGAGAAATAAAATCAATTGCAGCAAACAAAAGGCGTATTTTCACCTTCAAAAACGAAGTATTTCGTCACCTAAATTTAACCTAAGGACGACACACACACACACACACATACACACACACACACACACACACACACTTGCTGGAGGAAAGACTTGAACCTCCGATGGGGGGGCAACCAGGCGCTCTGCAGCAAGGCGTCTTAGAGCGGTCGGCCATTCCACCGCGGCTATTAAGTCAGGTGCCTGGATTTTAAATCTATCAGTCTGCAATAATTATACTTTTCTAATGCTCGAAGTTGATGAAATTTTATTTGTTTGTAATAAATTTCATTTGTTTCTTAAGTTGTGGGATCTTTTTGGTAAAGTGTATCAATAACACCTTCGCAATAAAATTTTCCCAACGGGATAGGAGCGTTGGGATGAAATCATGATCAGTTTCCCTCGAATTCTGTCACTATTCTTTACTTACATAAAGCCGCGGTGGAGTAGCCGAGCGGTCTAAAGCGTCTCGCTGCGGAGCGCGCGGTTGCTCGCTGTGGAGGTTCGAGTCCTTCCTGGGGCATGGGTGTGTGTGTGTTTGTCCTTAGGTTAGTTTATCTAGATTTAAGTAGTTTGTAAGCTACGGACTGATGACCACGCAGTTTGGTCCGATAGAATTACAAACATTTTTTACTTACAAAAAGGCGTTTTCCGTAACTTTCTTGCCTTTTCCCTGTATCTACATTGACATTTATGTAAAATTATATGGAACAAAAATTTTACATATAAACTCAACACTGTCATGATCATTTTTCTAGCTGGTTGTATTAACTGATGTAAAATCATAAATACCTACGTGTTTATTTACCAGTTGTTTTTATTTGTGCGCCTCTTTTATTCCAGATTGTATTATTGAGCTCCGTGTCCATGTATTTGTAATTCGAGAGAGCATTTATGCAGTTTTCATATTCACGGAATTTATGACGTTCACACTGCGAATGGGTAAATTTCAGATGTGTACCCAGCCGGGATTCAATCCCGGGTCTCCAGCTTGCTAGGCAGTTGTGGTGACCCCTACACCACTGGGAACAAAGCGAACTGCAGGGACAAATTCTCAACCTTTGCCTGCCCATTATTACTCAAACCTGCTGTTTTTTCAACCATATTCCCGCACTGAAGAAGGGATCACTGCCCTCATCGGCTTATTATGTATATCTATAAATGTGAGCCGACCGCGGTGGCCGAGAGGACTGAGGCGCTTCAGTCATGGTCTGCACGGCCACTACGGTTGGGGGTTCGAATCCCCCCTCGGGCATGGATATTTGTGCCGTCCTTAGTTGTAGGTAGTTAATAAGTAGTTTGTAAGTTTAGGGACTGATGACCCCGTAGTTAAGTTCCTTAAGCTTAACAAGCATTTGAACATTTTTTATAAATGTGAATGTCTGTTCGGTTTACGTTTATCACGTCTGAACCACAAGACATAAAGAGCTAAAAATTTGTACAGTTACTAATGTCTACCCTGGGAAGGTTTTAGGCACGGTTTTATGACGATAGGATAGCTGTTTATCTATATATATTAATGTGAATGTCTGTTCGGTGTACGCTTATCACGTCCGAACGACAAGACGCAGAGACTTAAATATTTGTACAGTTACTAATTTATACCTGAGGAAGGTTTTACGCACGGTTTTATAGCGATCTCAAAAAATTCAAATGCTTGTATTGGTTATAGGATTTAACTACGGGATCATCAGTCCCTAAACTTACAAACTACTTATGAACTAGCTAATACTAAAGACGGCACAAATATCCATGCTCGAGGGGGGATTCGAACCCCCAACCGTAGTGGCCGCGCAAACCGTGACTGGAGCGCCTCAGTCCCCTCGGCCACCGTGGCCGGCAATATAGCGATCTGATAGATATTTAGTAATTTGAAGAATATGACGCGAAGTGCAGAACAATAATTACTCTTTGAAAATATTTACTCTTAGAAAGTGGTTTTATTGGTTTCGATGTTGCTTGAGGGTTGATAATGATAAAAGGGTGGAGTATATTGGGATGGAAAGTTATCGGTGTATATAAAATTCTACGTGTGTGTGCATTGAAAACTACAGAACGCAAACGAATGGTCTGTGTGTAATTGTTGTCCGAAGTCTCCCGCTGTACACCATAGCAGTTCCATGTCGATAGCTATAAGGAGTGGAAGATATGGTGCTTGAAAGTCGTCAAATTATAAAAAAAGTTCGAACTGAAGGCCAGCGATGACGTTTGCGACTCTATAGCAAGGCAGTTACATACAGCGAAACGTGATGCCACAGACCGTATCTTTTGTCTATGCGTGCTACAATGTCTTCAGCTCTTTCTCTGTAAGGAATCGCATACGAATAAGGAAATATAAGAATAAATAAATACCACACTACTGAAAGATAGCTTATCTATCATAATCAATCAACACGCGAACGGATCCGCGGGTTTAAGCTAGTATATACATAAAATTCAGTATTCGTCATTAGTGATGACAGACTTCTATAAGACTACTCCACTACCTAATCGGACAACGACCGTGAATTGAGAAAATATCGCCCTCGCAAATACGTTGACGAATGTGCGGCGTCTGTGGAGGCTCTCTTGGCAGCATCACGGTTAGGCCACGGGCGACCGTGAACGCCGCAGTTTCATTTGCCAGCACAGTCCCTCCAAATACGTCTGCCGTACAAAGGGAGGCCACGCCATTGGTGTGTGTGAAGTGGCACTTAACGGTGCGCAGTGTCCGAGCTAAATTGCGGAAGCAAATTCTCGGAAGCCTTTATCGGTGGGTCTGCTTAATTCTCTCCACCTCTGCTCCGTCGAATCTGTAAACAACGGTCACCAGCAATGCTTTGAGTCGCGTAAGTTGAAATTGGTCCTGCAGCAATCTGGCGTCTTTCAAAAGGACTTACAAATCTGACCGCTTGATTGGAAAATGTACGCTGCCTTCTCTACACTACATGCAATGGGAAAACAGTCATACCCCTCAACGTCCACAGAGTTGGCTCTATACTGACCTCGCAAGACATCATTCATTAACAACCAAGATGTACAGCTCTGCAATCACACATGAAACGCTTGTTCACCGACACGCGCTCTCGTACTAAATTTGTTCAAAACGTTCCGGAAGTTGGTTAACAAAAGTTTACCGCATACCGTTTATTTCTTGTTTGTCCTCCTTCAGTATACTTTCCTCCACAATTGATACACCTATTCCAACGCCGTTTCCACTTCCGGAAGCAGTCTTGGTACGTCTCTTGCTGGACTGCACAAAGCTCAGTCTGCAAAATTTGCTTTGATCTTGGCAATCGTTGTAAATCTCCGTACTGTTAATGAGGGGTTTTGAACGCTGGAAATAAAAATGGTCTACACTGGTCGGAGAGTACAGAGGATGAGACAGTACAGTGATTTCGGCTTTCGTGCTGTAGTCACACACCAACAGGAATGAACGTGCGGATGCGTCATTGTAATCCATGTAATCCATTGTAAGCCATGAATTATCACGCCACATATCAGGCCGTTTTCTTCTGACAGGCGTCTCAACAGCCCCCCGAGAGTACCATCGGTTAACATTTCGTCCCTGGGGTAAGAATTCATGCTGAAGTAATCCTTCGAATCAAACTGTCAGCACGGCTTTGACATTTGATATATCCTGACGAGCTTCTGTTGATCTTGTAGAACATTTGTCGAACGAAATCGCTGGCTCTTCATTAGGATTTCCTGGCTTGAGTTTAGCAACAGTTCTTACAGATTCTTGAGAAATTTTTCGGCTATCCAGTACACTACTGTAAAATTTTAGCAGCTATTGCCATGCTTTCCTTCGTAATTGTTTAATGAGCTCAGGACATATAGCATTCAGATCAGAAGCTTTCCAGTTTTTAAGGGATTTGATTACTATCTCGAGTTCCTCCTTTGAGGAAACATAGACTCTATCTATTTATTTATTCGTGTCAAAAGCGTTGCATACAAAAGGTCAAAGACAAGAGTACAACTATAATACAAAAGAGATTACATATAAACAAATTACAAAATCACTAAATACAATCAGACCAAAAATTAGCAATCTCGACGGCATTCTCCTTGGCCTGCAATAGGTCCTCCAGCGTGCAAGTTACTGGGCACTGAGGACAGCTGTACAGATGCTTGGTGGTTTGTTTGGATCCACATGTGCACAGAGTTGATTCATCCCCGAGGTAGTTCCATCTGGCCATATTGTCATTTGTTCTACCCACCCCACTTCTTAGTCTGTTGAGGGACTTCCACGTTTTCCATGGCAGATTTTCGCCTGGGGGTAGGGCCTCCAGAGGTGGAGTCCATGATGCGACATCAGCATTCCTCGTTGTCCACAGGTTTTGTCGTGCCGTTGAAGGTGATGTACTATAGTTGATAGTAGTTTTCATAAAACTCTTCCTGGATTTCAGCCTGCTTGGGGCAGTTTGGTGTCCATGTAGCGGGTGAGCAGCGTTTTGTTCTACTTTGCTTCTCTATATTTGCGGCAACTTCCCGTCTTATATCTGGTGTGGCTATCCCCGCGAGGTTGTACAGTGTGTGAGTAGGCGTTGCCCTCAGGCATCCTGTTGTTATTCTACAGGTTTCGTTGAGGGCAACATCCATATGCCTGGCATGGACAGATGTGTACCAAACAGGGCAGGCGTATTCAGCAGCAGAGTAGCATAGTGCAATTGCCGTTGTTCTGAGTACTGCCGGTTGGGCACCCCATCCGCTGTTTGTGAGTTTCCTGATGATGTTATTGCGTGCGGATACTTTTTGTTTTATGTTTAGGCAGGGCTTCCTGAATCTCAACGCACGATCCAATGTGACCCCCCAGGTATTGGGTTGTGGCAGTGATCCAGTTCTGTGCCATTCCATGTGACTTTTGATTTTTTGTTGGCGTCTTTGTTTCGTAGGTGAAAAGCGCATATTTGAGTTTTAGCTGGGTTGGGCTTCAAGTGGTTCTTTTCATAGTATGCTGAAAGAGTTTTAAGACCATATGTTAGATGTCTCTCTACAGTTTCGAAATCTTTGGCTTGAGATACTATTGCCAAATCATCAACATATATGAAGCTTTTTGTGTTAAGAGGTTGTGGCTGGTCGTTGCTGTAATGTTAAACAAAGTTTGGCTTGAGATACTAGTGCCAAATCATCAACATAGATGAAGATTTTTGTGTTAGGAGGTTGTGGCTGGTCGTTGCTATAGATGTTAAACAAAGTTGGTGCTAGGGCACTGCCTTGGGGCAGACCGCTTTTCTGTATTATCCATCTGTTTTTCTTACCATCTAGTTCAACATAGAATTTACGATTCTGGAGTAAAGTGCCTATGAAGCGTTGCGATCTGCGATAGAGAGAGCATGACTGGAGACTTTGGTTTTTACTCCCTTGTCCCCAAGATGTTTCTTAATATCTTTTTCAAAAACAGGATTAACTTTTACGTTTTCTGCGCGGTTCTTTAACTAACTGGGAAGGCGTTTGTCAGACTTATATTCCGAATGACTGTTCCTCCGCCTAGTTGCTTTAGGAGGGAACATGCTTTCTTATTGCTATTAGTGTATTCTAGATTTTCTGTAGTTTCTATCCATCTTTTATGACTCATCAATAGATTGGAAGATCCTGTCTCCCAGGGATCAGTTCCCTGTTCTCTGATATTCTTTATATAGGTATTCCGTCTCCTCGTTCCCTGGAACCTTGTGAAATATGTCGTTTTGTTGTTGGCTATAGTCATTCAAATAAATCTTTTATAGGTGGCTACACTGGGAGTTATGTCATCGGCCGTGCCGCGGTGGATACCCCGGTTCCCGACACATCACCAAAGTTAAACACCTGCGCTGTTGACAATTTTCCCTTTGCCTTACGGCAGAGGGGACAGGAGGGGTGGTGGTGCAAAGTCCTTGATCACCAGTCTTTGCACCAATGTCCTGAATTAAACTCCAAACCTCTCCGCAGTGTCTCATGGACTGAGGGCATGGGACACTGTTGATGGTGATCCGTCCGTCGGATGGAGACTTTAAGCTCGGTGGCTTCCTTTGGGTTTTTTCGAGAGGAGTAGGCTACGTGCCGGCACGGGGTTTCACCCTCTGCCGTCATCTCCAACACTACATACGCACCCATTACAGTCACCTACACTTCACATAAATACTTCAGTACTCGGTTCTCACACTTCGCGAAAGAAGGGTGCCTGCGGACGCGAAGGCTAAGGAAAACTTTTCCAATTAGGCGGTTGAACCTGTCCTTCGGGGTCTCCCTCACATTAATGCCATATGACATTACTTTTAGTAGGAGTTATCAAGTGTATGTTTGAGTCAATTCCATCCCGGTAAGATTCCCAGTCTACTTCTCTCAAACTCTAGCTTGGTTTATGGACTGTTCTTATTAAGGGAATATGCATTCCAACATTCATAATACGTTGGGAATACGAGAACCCTTTTAAGAGACACCTGGAGTTAGGCTTAGTGGTCATAATTCGCCGTATATTGGCGTTACTAGGTACCATTGAGGAAATCGTTTTCACGTAGGTGTCAAAGTCGGCGGACGCCACATGTTACCATACCGATCGTAATAGATAGTCGATATCCTTAGACAAAGATGATGCAGCGCAATACGGGAATAGTCGCGCGGTTCAAGGTTCCATGTCAAGAACTGGGTGGCCGTTCCCGCCAAAGGTTCGAGTCCACACTCAGGCAAAGGTGAATGTGTTGTCCTTAGGATGGGTCTGATTTAGTTTAAGTAGTTTAAGTCTATGAATCGATGATGATTTAGCTCAGCTGGGTCTGTTGACGAATCATATGCAGATATATTTGAAATGTTCAAATGTTTGTAAATCTAAGGGACTTAATTGCTGCAGTTATCAGTCCGTAGACTTGCAAACTACTTACTTCTTCATCGTATCAACGTTACTATACTACTGGCTACACCAAGAAGAAATGCAGATAATAAACGGATATTCATTGGACAAATATATTATACTAGTACTGACATGTGATTACATTTTCACGCAATTTGGGTGCATAGATCCTGTTAAATCAGTGCCCAGAACAACCAACTCTGGCCGTAATAACGACCTTGATACGCCTGGGCAATATAAAACAGAGTTTGGATGGCGTTTACAGGTACAGGTGTCCACGCAGCTTCAACACGATACCACAATTCATCAAGAGTAGTGACTGGCGTTATGTGACGAGCCAGTTGCTCGGCCACCATTGACCAGACGTTTTCAATTCGTGAGATATCTGGAGAATGTGGTGGACAGGGCAGCAGTCGAACAGTTTCCATATCCAGAAAGGCCCGTACAGGACCTGCAACATGCAGTTGTGCATTATCCTGCTGAAATGTAAGGTTTCGCAGGGATCTAAAGAAGTGTAGAGCCACGGGTCTTAACACATCTGAAATGTAACGGCCACTGTTGAAAGTGCCGTCGATACGAACAAGAGGTGACCGAGACGTGTAACCAATGGCACCCCATTCCATCACGCCGGGTGATACGCCAGGATGGCGATGACGAATACACGCTTCCAATGTGCGTTCACCGCGATGTCGCCAAACAAGGATGCGACCATCATGACGCTGTTAACAGAACCTGGATTCATCCGAAAAAATGATGTTTTTTTTCCATTCGTGCACTCAGATCGTCGTTGCGTACACCATTGCAGGCGCTCCTGCCTGTAATGCAGTGTAAAGGGTAACCGTAGCAATGGTCTCCGAGTTGATAGTCCATGCTGCGGCAAACGTCGTGGAACTGTTCGTGCCGATGGTGGTTGTCTTTCAAACGTCCTCATCTGCTGACTCAGGGATCGAGACGTGGCTGCACGGTCCGTTACAGCTATGCGGATAAGATACCTGTCATCTCGACTGCTAGTGATACGATACCGTTGGGATCCAGCACGGCGTTCCGTATTGCCCTCCTCACTTCACCGATTCCATATTCTGCTAACAGTCATTGGATCGCTACCAACGCGAGCAGCAATGTCGCGATACGATAAACCGCAATCTGGATAGGATACAATCCGACCTTTATCAAAGTCGGAAACGTGATGGTACGCATTTCTCCTCCGTACACGACGCATCACATCAACGTTTCACCTGCCAACACAGGTCAACTGCTGTTTGTGTATGAGAAATCGGTTGGAAACGTTCCTCATGTGAGCAGGTTGTAGTTGTCGCCACCGGCGCCAACCTTGCGTGAATGCATATCACAGCATCTTCTACCTGTCAGTTACATTTCGCGTCTGTAGCACGTCATCTTCGTAGTGTAGCAATTTTGAGGCCATGAGTGTAGATGGAAGGTAAGAGGAAGGAGAAAAATGAGAAAAGGTTACAAACTCTATTGAAGACAAGAAGCCAAAAATGGACTAGATATCAAAGTAAAAGCAACTCTAGAGGAATATCTGGAAGCAGTAGAATACTTAAGTGGAGGGTGATGAAGATGCAACTTAGGACAAGGAATGGGATGAAGGACTTCATCCAAGTATATGCCTATAACCAGGAAACAAAGAAGACAACATCGAACGTTTTGTAGGGAAATTAGAGAGTATAACTATAGATATGGGAGACTTAAATGCTCAGGTAGATAATGAGAGGCTAGAGAAGATAATTGGCCCATGTGGGTATGGTAGAAAAAATGAGGAAGGAGTGAACCTTACTGATTTCTGTGAAATAAATGGGCTGATGGGTTAACACATGGTTTCGTAAGAAGAATAGCCAAAAGATAACGAGAGAATGGATGGGGCGATAACGGACGAAGACGGTCATCAATTTCTTTCTGGTGGAAGAAAAAAATCGGAGATAGTTGGTGGATGTAACTGCACTCCAGGGGAAGCTTCTTCTGGAGGCCATAGAGTGGTGGTAATGGAAGACGTAAAGGAAGAAAATAAAATAAAAGAGTGAAAACCAAAGGATAGCATGGTACAATAAATGTTTAAGGAGTTACTTGGGTTTTCAATGAATGTGACAATATGGAAGATGAATGGGATAAATTCAAAAAAGCGTTTTGTAAGCTCTGCTGAGAAAACCTATGGCAGAGCGTCTGGAAGAGTAAAGCAGACACCGTAGTTGAATTAACAGATGAAGGAGGCAATTAAAGAAAAGAAGAAGAAAGCCTGGCATGAATGGAACAGGGATTGAACGGAGGAAAGTAAATTGAAATACCAGGATAGAACAAGTAACTGTAAAAAGGTGGTAAAAAAAAGAGGAAAATTTGGAAGAAATTAACTCAAGAGCTGAAAAAAAGTTAATAGTGGTAAAAGGATACTATATGAAATTACAAAAAGTATTAGGAAGGAAAAAACAACGCAAAGCTGGTGAAAGAGGACTGCGCTGTTAACGCAATCTGAGGAGATAAGGAGAATATGGAAAAAGTACTTTGATAAATTACTGAATGTGAAGAACGGCAGTGGAAAGTGAACAGAAGTATGGCAGAAGGACAGCTGTCTGGAAGAAGAGGAGGATGTAGCGATGTTAGAAGTAGAACTACCTCTGCGAGAAATGAAAACAGGAAATGATGTGGTGATGATTAAGGCAGCTGGACTAGTTGAGTTACAATGGCTATATAGACTAATAAGACCCATTTAGACTGAAAAATGTGTACCTGAAGAATGGGTGACAGAAAAGTGACAACTACCGAGGGATCACACTCATATCACAAGTAGCAAAAATAATAGAGAGGATACTGGAAAGAAGAGTAAGAGATAAAATGGAAGGACAGTTAGAAGAGGAGCAGTCGGCTTTCGACATGGTAGATCAACAGTGGGTCCAATCTTCAGTATGAGACAGTTGGTGGAAAAGCATTGAGAGTACGGGGAGGATCTGGTGATGACATTTCTCGACCTAGTGAAGGCACAGAAAAGGTATGGGCAGCCTTGGGGAGAAAGGGAGTTGTAAAACAAACACCTGAAATCCTCCAAGCAATGTATGGAAAAAAGCTCCAGTTGTGTCCAGGCACAAATTGGATTAACTGATTGGCTTTTGAAAGTTACAGGGATGATAGAAGGAAGTGTGATTTCAACATTACTATTTATAATGGTGATAGATGAAACAGTCATAGCGACAAAAGAACTCATATAGAAAGGGAAACGAAGCAATTATTATTTTCAGACCATATTGTGGTGTGGGGAACAAGCAGTAAAATGGTACAACAACAAATAGATATCCTGAATGATAAGATGATTATGGAATGAAATGTAATGTAGAGAAAAACAAGACCACAGAGTAGGGCTTAAGACAAATCCATATTAAGGGACAGGATGTTGAAATAGTTGACAACTTTAAATATGTGGGAAGTGTATTAATTGATAATGCTCGTTTGGAGGAAGAAATTAGTAAAAGAACACAACAAAGTACTGCATTTTACCTGTGTGTGATAAGCTTAGTGTTGAGCAGATAGGTGCCAATGAGGTGCTAGTTGATGCGATACAAGATCTACTTCACACCCATGCTAACATATTGATTGATGAAAAGAAAAGAGAAGCCAGTGAAATGAAGTTCCTGATAAGTATGTTAGGGAAGACGAGAAGAGACAGAGTGAAAAATAAAGATGTTAGGAAGGAAATTGGAGCGGAGAAGTTGAATGAGAGAATGGAAAAGAACAGATTAAAATGGTTTGGGTATGTGAAGAGGGTTGAAGGAGAAAGAATACCTAGAAGAATGATGAGTTCAAGGTTGAGGGCAAGAGGAAGACCGAGAACAAGATGGATCGACACAATAAAGACGAGTTTAAGGAGGAGGAACCTGATATGAATCAAATAGTGGAAGAAGAATGGTGAAAAGACCGAAGAAAGAGCAGAAGTACCATTGATACCCCAACCCGACCAAATATTGAATAGAGGGGAAACGAAGACGACGACGATACATTTCACCTCTCATAAAGTGTCTTATCATATTTGAAAACAATAATGTGAAATACTTATGTTGCGAACAGTAGCCTTGAATGTTCTGAAAACTGACAGTTTGTTTAAGTAATACATGTTGCATT
This sequence comes from Locusta migratoria, assembly GCA_026315105.1. Classification (NCBI taxonomy): domain Eukaryota; kingdom Metazoa; phylum Arthropoda; class Insecta; order Orthoptera; family Acrididae; genus Locusta; species Locusta migratoria. The sequence continues at coordinate 150,761,496 of CM048746.1, read as the reverse complement.
ATGGTGTGACATTGTTCTTATAATTATCTTTTATAACCGAAATAGTAGAGACAACTCTTGAGAGAAGAGCATGCGAACTCGAAAAGCTTTATATTATACGACGCAACCACTTAGGAACTATCAGGTCCGCTTGTTGTATACACGTCAATAGTATATCCATAAATGCGTTGTGTATTTCATTCTTCAGTGTACAAGCGGCATATATTCAGAAGTAAAAACATTATTACGATCAGCACAGTTACTGATGATCTATCTGAGAGAGCACATATGAGATGTTAGATCGTTATTTGGTGCTGCCGTAATTCATAAACTTATTTGTTTACTGCAAATTTTCACCAGGAAGAGTTTGGTAAGCGGGTAGTGACAGTTTCAGAAAAATGGCGATTGGATCTTTTTCCGCTAGGGGAGCTACTGTCATTCCAAGAGCCAAACATAAACTTTTACGTATATGTTAATAAATATGTTGATTCGATCGCTACCAAACTTCACAGAATCACCCGCTGGGCTAATCTATTCTTGAAGGTTTCATCAAAATTTCTCCGGCCATCTTCGATTCTATATGGAATATACATACGTACATACATTTATATACATGTAGACTTGATAACTAAAAGTTTTTATCAGCAACTTTACAAACGTATATTACTTTTCATTGATAACATTTCTTCAAAAATTCATTATTTATACGAAAATCGTAAGATCAAATGTTCAAGTGTTTGTAAAGCTCAAGTGACTTAACTGCAGGGTCATCCGTCCCTAAATTTACTAACTATTTATGAACTACCTTATACTAAAGGCACAAACATCCATTCCCGAGGGGGGATTCGAACCACCGACGGAGAACGGCCTCGCGCATCGTAGCATAGCGCCTCAATGCGCTGGGCCGCTCCGCCGCGGCGAACATCGTAAGACCATATTCATTGGATGTTTCAATGAGAAACTTTTGTAGCTCACATATAAAAACTCTTAGTAACGTCCTTTTCGTACGACGCTATATGAATAATGTTCATACATCATTTTCTGCGTTTAATAGTTTATTAGAATGCCTTTTCGTGTAAACATTTCCCGTTGGCCGAGGCTGACTTCGCTCGGCCAAATGGGCAATATACGATATACGAGGAGCATCCAGAAAGTAAGTTCCGTTTGGTAATAAAATTAAATTGTACACAGATACAAAAGAAATTTTTATTGCACAAAAGTCTACAACTCTTAATCTACTTTTCCACACAACTGCCGAAATTTTGCAGGCATTTGTCATAGCGTGGCACCAGGTTTTGTATACCTTCTTCATAGAAATCTGCCGCCTGTGTCTTCAACCAGTTGGAAACAGTTTCTTTCAGTTCGTCGTCATTTGGTGGAAGTCCATAGCGAGAGCACTAATTGTAAACCTACGGTTTTCCTGTATCTTTTCATGAATCGCGTGAACCAGTTCATCTGTAACTAAAGGTGGACGCCCACTTCGTTTTTCATCGTGTACGTCACTACGCCCGCCATTGAACTATCGGACCCATCTTCTCACCATCGAATCACTCATCGCATTTGGTCCGTAAACATCGCAAATTTGCCGATAAATGTCACTTGGCTTCACTTTCCTCGCATTCAGAAACCGAATCACGGACCTGATTTCACAGGAGCCGGGATTTTCAGTCAACGCCGACATTCCAAAAAAGCACAACAAAGCGTACGTAACTGACAGCGATCTCCAAATGACGCACCTTCTTCTCCTTGATACACATCTTCTACAGCGAATGTGCGGAACTGCAAGCGCAGCGCTGCAGCGCAGATAAATTGAAACGGAACTTACTTTCTGGACGCGCCTCGTATAACCCGTGGCAATTCAGCCATCAGCAGCGATTACCAAATGGGACAACCGCACGTCTGCTCTATAGAAACCAGCAGGAGTAACATTGGTAATGCAACGTCCCCACGTAACAATCTGAAGTCACCCCTCTGCTCGGTACATTTGCGTAAATATTTACAGATCTGAAGATGGACATTAAATAATCCGGAGCCCGTCATCATTAAAATCAATTTTTGACTGGTTTACTAACTAATAAGTACGACTATATCGCTCTTCCTCCCTAACATGTCAAAAATACAAATATCACTATTTAACACAAAAGGTAGATCGTGACAATAGCGGGGAGCAGTACAAATGGCACCGTTCAGAAAGTCTTTACAGAGGTATAGTACCACCACAAATTACTGCAGACGTGGGCCTCATGTGTGGTTACACTGCGTTACATTTGACTTATGATGCCTTGCGAACACGCATGGATATCCTGGCGTCGCACAGACCACACACTTTTGTGAGCCTTTCTCTGGGTGCGCCTTCTACGCTTCGCGCCCCACACCTTTCGTTTCCACCGCCGCCGGCTAACAGCCACTCAAGTTGTTGTCGCAGAGCGAAGGCATTGCCCCTGTTTCCGACTATCGATACGTGGCGTCACAGCACATGTTGTTGGAATAAAAGAGAAACCTAATGTGAATACACCTACAGGAAGTGAACAATACAAATTGAATACCTAACATACGATACACACAATATTTATCTTTTGTAAGTAATTAGCTTACCATTGGATCTTAATACATTAGGAAAGTGTCTTTATAGTTTCCAATCCTCCAATTACTTAAACTGTGCTGGCGCTGTAAAAGTTGTCCTCACTCTCCCCTACAAAACTCTCTATATTTGTTCTATTATGTTGAGATATGACGATTAATGTCTCCGCGAGAGACATATGATCATTTTCAAATGCTGTAAAAAACACACCAGAACCTCCTTGATTTGTGTCTCTGTGGTTGCACCATCATTTTCGGATATGGCAGTGTTTGTTCGCAATATGTAACTCACAGTAAGAAGTTTGCTGTCGAGGATCGTCAGATATTCTTAGTCTTCCGGCCAATCACGGAAATAAGGATACACTTGAATACCACGAAGAAAATGAACAAGTTATGACGGTACTATAAGAATTGGCATTTTTTCATGCATAAACCCGGCTGTTTGTAGGAAACAATGTAAACGATGATCTATCGGACCGTACCACTTACTTTTAACCAAGGCACCAGGTTTTATGATTATGCCATCACTCCCTTCGCAGCTTTGCGTTGGTTTCCGTTATGAAGGGTTTAGCAATTTCAGCTCTTACATGACTGTTACGGGGAGACAGTGGCAGTCTTGCACTGTTATATTTGTAAATTCATATCTCTGCCATTTTTTGTTCAATCGCAATGAAATTTTACACACTTATGTATAGAGATCGACTATGTTTTAAAAAAATTCAATATTTTAATAAAATTTTAATGCTGTGAGAGAATTTTGAATTTTTTTGTTGAATTAATATGTTAAGGTACAGTTTTTCATTATTTTCAGTCAAATTTGGCAATTTTCTTTTACAGTAAAGTATCTACACTCATGAATGTATGATCATGTGCAGTAACTTTTTGGTATATTAATGGTATTATTTTCTGTGATAATTTGGATTCGAAAATGTTTTCGCGCAATTTTTTAAATATAGTATCAATCACGAAAGTGTTTATAGTTTCTAGATTAAAATTGTGTTCCACTTAAATATTGCTTCCATGTAAAGGAATAGGTGTGCCAAATTTCATCTCAATCCTTCCAATAGTTTCTGACATATGTGATCCTGAAAACAGAAAAACCTTAAGTTGCAGAAAATTCGCTTCAAAGTTTGAATGTAATGTAAAAATATAAATAAATAAATAAATAAATTCTATGATACCTTAGCTAAAATTGCCCATATCCATATTCCAGTTCTTTCTCGTCATCTGCAGCTCTTTTTGAAACGGTATTAAACCCGAAAATAAGCCCACGCAATCTGGCTTAGTGCTAATTAAACTGCGCTAAAGTGGTCCGTGTTTGTCGTTCCTTGCCATCAGTAAACACAAAACAGAGTATTCTTCTTCTTGCGTACGACCTCTGTAGGACCCCGGGTAGCCCATCGATGAAATGCATTTTCCCCTTCTGCTTCCAGAACCTCTTCATGCTTTCTCTTCTTCTACTCCGCTCTTTTTCCGAGATCTTCAGTATCCTTTATCTGCTCCACTGGTGATTTTCCATCCTCCTGTACCCTTGCCTGTCATACATTTCCGGCATAGTGCTCGGTAAATACTTGTTCTCCAGTTATCCGCTTCTTCCACCTTGATCCGCAATTCCAACCAATCCTTACGGAGATCAACAGCCCACTTCGTTCCTCTCTTTCCTCTTGTCCTCCTTCGGCATTCAGTCCACATTGTTCTTACTTCAAATCCCGCAAACCCTACTTTTCTGTCTGGTTTCTACTGATATGTCATGCTGAGCGGTCGTTTCCGTTGGAGGTCCTAGTCCTCCCTTTAGCATGGGTGTGTGTGTTTTATCCTTAGTATAAGTTAAAGTAGTTTTAGTCTAGGGACTGATCTTCACAGTTTGGTCCAATAGGTTGACAAACATTTGAACATTTTTTTCTTTGAATGTGTGATCTCCTCGTAGTTCTTCAACAGGTCTTCCCATCATCTCTCATTGCCTCTTTTGAGGCCTAGTATTTCCTTAGCATTTTTCTCTCTTCTTTCTCTATTTCTTCTGCACCTTTCCTTCTTAGTGTTATAGTCTCAGAATCTCATGACACTGTTGCCTTGTAGTGTCTGGATTTTGTAGCTCTACAATTTTTTATTGTACATATCTCTGGTCATACAGAAAGCTGACCTCACCTCCTTTATCCTCTTCTTTCAGTGTCCTTCATTATTCCCCCCAGGTATTTAAATTTGTGCACCTTTTCCACAGTGTCTTCTGTGCTTTCCAGTGTTCATTGATATTCAATATATTTGTCTTGTTATAGGCGATCCACAGTACTACACTTCTGGCTATCTTGTTTAGGTTGTGAAGTGCTGTCTTCACCCCTTCTTCCGTCCCACTTACTATCACTATATTTTCCGCAAAGGTACTTGGGCCCTTTTGTCCCCCATATGTATTCCCGTTTTCTTCATTGTCCGGTCACTTCATCCAACAGCATGGTAAACAGAATTCTAGACAGTCCACCTCGCTGTTTGACACCGATATTGATCTTCAAATCTCCTGACAGTACTCCTCTGAGTCTCACATTTTGAGAGTGACAAAACTACCGCAATGAGAACTTTTGTGCTGTCATCCATTCCTCTGTTCTTCACCTCCTTTCCGTCTGTCGATGGAGTCATAGGTCTTCATGAAGTCTATGGATGTTAAGTCTGACTTTCTATTCTTAACGCTCTATGTTCTATCATTTCTTTCAGGATAAATATATGTTCCTAAATCGCGCTCTGTTTGCTCTAATCTCTTGAGGAGGAGATTTAAACAGCACTTGGTAGCAGACCTTTAATATCTACGGGATACTTCTGTAATTTTTTGCATCCTTCTCCTCATTCTTATGCATTGGATTTATTATTGCATCTGCCCTTCTGGTAACTTCTTTGTTCTCCAGATCTGGGACGTAACGTTTTTCACGACTTGTCACAATACTATAAACGATTTAAGATTCTCGTCACGATGTACTGCAAGCTTTATTGCTAGACAGTTTTCTTCATTGATACGACGCCCTTCTCATCTGAAGAAGTCGCGTCTTTATAACACTCTTCCAGTGTCAGTATGTCGTCCGCTGACCCAATCGCGGTATGAGATCTCCATTGTAATAAGAGTCCCAATATCTATGTAAGCCGGCAGCGGTGGCCGAGCAGTCTGCTACGCGCCAGTCACGTTCTGCACGGCCATTACGGTCGGGGGTTCGAATCCCCGCTCGGGCATGCATATTTGTGCCGTCCTTAGTACTGGCTAGTTCATAAGTAGTTTGTAAGTTTGGGGACTGATGACCCCGTAGTTAAGCCCCATAAGCTGTACAAACATTACATTACATTATCTATGTAAACATTTAACTCCGTCCCTCAATACTCTTATTTGCATCATTAGTTATGCTTCCATTGATTAAACACTAATGGAGAAGTATCGCACCGCCGCGGTGAAGTGTCCGGGCGCTCTAAGGCACCTTGCTGCGGATCGCGCGGTTGCTTCCCGTCGGAGGTTCTAGTCATCCCTCTAGCATGCACACACACACACACACACACACACACACACACACACACACACACACACACACAGGTTAGTCTAAGTTTCAGTAGTTTTTAAGCCTAGGGACCGATAGCCACAGTAGTTAAATCCCATAGATTTACAACCATTCGAATTTGAGAATTGCATCCCTGTTCGTTTCTGTCCCCTCTTGATTTATCGATCTTACGATTGTTCTGTTCATCACATTAATGACCTTCAGCGTTCATACTTACACATGAAATACGTGGTAATTTCGGTTCCCATTTTTTCTATCAGTTCTAAGTATATAAAACGACCGTTCTATTCATAAAAAAGAGCATATTTAAAAAGTCAAACTTACTAGTCCACAACTAACCTTCTCAGTATTTCGATACTTGGTAATGTATACCTACGACTGGCAATGTGGCTAGTGTCCCTATCTAGCGTTTTTCATGTCGTATTCACATTTCAACTACGCCATTAATTTCGCATTTGCAGTAGCGCTCCACATTGAGTAATGAACAATTAATTAAACATTACGTATTTGTTTCGTGACACCAACCTGTGACAACCACACACCCGTAACGAATGTACCGTTCCACATCCTCTACATACAAAATGGGAGTTCCCCTGAGATCCATCAAACAACGATTTTGATCGAGCTCTTTAAGATCGTCAATGTCCATACCAACTATTCTATAAGAGAATATTAATTTGCAATAATATTGTATCAATATACTTGCAGGGGTTCAGGACGAAGAACTGAACAATATTTTAGAATATTTTTCGTATCCCAGGACACATCAGTTATATCTCTTAGCTGATTTTTTGTATTCACGTCAGCGTTGTTGTTTCTATTGAGTTCGAAATCGAGAACTTAAATCAAGTTAATAGTGGGATGTTTTTACCGGCCACTCGGTTCCACCATCATAGTGCTAGGGTCATTCAAAGAAAGTTTAAGCGAAGTAGCGTGAAGGTACCCGGCCCATGCATTATTGGTTGGCGGCGACTTTGACCTGCCGAGTATAGACTAAGATTCTACAGTTTCACTACATGGTGTACAGACTAGGAGTTTTGCGAACTATTGGCGAACACGTTTTCCCAACACTGGTTTCAGCTCAAAAAATGTTCAAATGTTTGTAGAACTGATGGGACTTAACTACGGGGTCATCAGTCCCTAAGCTTACAAACTACTTATGAACTACCTAACACTAAGGACGGCACAAATATCCATGCCCGAGGGGGGATTCGAACCCCCGACCGTAGTGGCCGTGCAGACCGTGACTGGATCGCCTCAGTCTCCTCGGCCACCGCGGCCGCCACTGGTTTCAGCAACTAAATCGACAGCCCACATGCACCGAAAATATTTTAGATGTTACAGTTACAAACAGGGCAAACCGTAACAATGATGTCACTGTAGAGACAAGGTTAGTAATCATGATCTCATAGGGTCAGTGGCCATCAAAGAAATAAATATGTCAAGAAGACTAGGGGAGTGTTTGTGCTAGAAAGAGACGATAAGAAACTGTTAGTCCTCCACTCAAAAAAAAAAAAAAAAAAAAGAATGGACATCGTTTAGTTCCTGTAAGGTGGATGTACAGGAGCTATGAGCAAAATTTAAATGCATTGTTAATCAAGCTCCGGAGAAATTTGTGCCGACAAAGTAGTTCAATATTAATATTTGATAATTCCGAGAAAACAAACGCAGTTGCACTCTCTTTTCAAAAAAGTTCAGGCAAATAAAATAAGGTAAAATTAGTACAGATACGAGTATCTGTAAAAAGATCGATGCACGGAGTATACAATAACTGTCACCGTCATACCTTAGCAAAAGATCTTGCCGAGAACCGGAAAGTTTTCTGGATCTATGTAAAGTCTATAAGCGGATCAAAGGTTTCGATCCAGCCACTCGTTGATCATTCTGGGTTGGGGATAAAAAACAGCAAAATGAAGGCCGAAGTTTTAAATTCAACGTTTAAGAAATCATAAAGGTTTTTCATGTTTGGGGGCGATCTTTTAATCAATTTATTGAAGGCAAGAGTCAAGAACCCTTTTTATTTTTTATTAAGATTACCGGCTTCGGCAGTTTAACTGCCATCTTCGGATCTGCAAGTACACACAAAATCATACTCAAAATGCAATAATACAACAAGCTAGAGAAATACATATTTTTAAATATCCACTTTCGAAATCCACCTTAGATTTCATTATTTAGAACATTATAATTAAAAGCTTTTAAAACCACATTTACTCGCCAACTTAATTGTTGGATTGTCAAAATATAAATAAAACATCAACATCAACATCCTGTAATAAGGTGTGGTCACTAATTTTAAAAACAATCCTAAATAAACCATCCATTCAAACTCACAAGTTGAGCTGGAAATTTTGTACGAAGTCTTCCTTTTGGATAGTGTTCACAAGCCTCGTCACGTTTCGTAGGATGCCAGGAATATCTTCAAATCTCTTTCCTTTGCATCAGCCCTATTATTGCCAGGAGCTGTGTGACGATATTGGCTTGTGTGTGTGAACGAGCTTCGTCGTGTAACTCGAACTTCCACCAAAGTTTCCAGGACATGTATCGCAGAGCTCAGCGGTGTATAGTTATGGGAGGTGACTATTTCGAAGGACAACGAATTCGTGTCTTACTTATTGCATTTTGAGAAAGCTCCTTACAAGAAATTGTTTGTTTACCTTATCAAGTTTTACTCGTTCACAAATGCATGAATCTGATATTCGAGAGAGCTATTTTCCAGCTTTGGTGAACTGTGTTCTAGAGCACAAACACTTATTTTCAAAGCCAGCTCCCCTATTAAAGAACCACATATTGGTTCTTTGATGTATTACGCCATACTGCTAAGTAGAGGAGCCTTTTAAAACTTTGAGTTACAATAACTTTTCTTTGCCAAATGTTGCCTCAAGACATGATCAACTTACCAATGGAAACTCCACGAAACTTCGTCTAGTAGTATAACAAATACGCATACTCAGAACGACACGACGATGTTAGATAAAACATCTCTGAGTCCATCTGGAACTTGATTTGATTTGATTTTTCCAGGGAATCCAAAACAGTCTTGGTCTAACCCGCCACTGCCCGCACCGAAACTAAGTTTATTGTGCGGTATTGCTCCCTGTTTATCTAGTAAAGCCAACCAATGCCCTTGAGCAGAGCAAGGAGTCCCTTTACCAGTTCTTTATTAGACACGATTTCTTCGGGTCTAGTTGTCCCAAATGTTCTGTGCCTTTTACTCTCCAATGCAATGCATTCGAAGCTTAGATGTGATGCAGTTTCATCACCGTCATCACACAGCCTACATTTAGAGTCCTCTTCTGTTATTCCCATTGTATGTAGGTGCTTTTTGAAATTCCCATGGCCTGTCAGCAGTCCAACCATGAGTCTAATCTCTCTCCTGTCCAGGCCCAGGATTGCAGAGCTTCTTTTAAAACATGGCTTTGGCATCATTACCTTGCCATGTTTTTGTTGGTAGAATCTGGAACTTTGTATATATATATATATATATATATATATATATATATATATATATATATATATATATTCGGGAAATAGTGACTAACCAAAACGTGCTGAGAAATTAAGACCTTATCTTCTGTATATTAAACTCCCTTATTAGAGTCTGACTCGCGAAACCGCACGTACTTCGAATTTTGTCGCATGAGTGAAACAATTAGCGCATTTTCACATCTACAGTTGAGTTCGTAAGTCACAGAGAATACAGTTTTTGCCAAGAGTATCGTTCCTTATTTCCCAGATTTTTGTTCGGTACACTCGCCCACTGCCAAGCACCGCGCGACCGCTCCTTATTGACAGCTATCTACTACCAAAACCATGACAAGACGGCAGAGTATGGCCACGGAGAATGTCAGTACGTACAGGAACAAGCCGTTTAAATGCCCTCTGCTCAAAACAATTACAGGAACAGGTAAAATATCTTACATAATACACGTACGGTAACGTATTCACATATTAGCTGAAAACCCAGCGTTGCCCGGGTATTTATTTATTTATTCCTGCCTTGAGTTAGTACTTCTCCTATCCATTCTCTCTCTGTCCATCTCCATCTCTTCTTTTCTAAAATCTCAGTCTCGAGCCAGGGTGTGAATCGGACATCCAAAAGTGCCACGATCCCCCTTGAGAATGTCCTCCGCAGTCGGGGACGAAACGTTGGGTTTTAATAATAAATCCACTAGACCACGGCATAACAGCCCGGAAATTTTTAGTAATTTTGACCATTCCGGCCATGAAAGTTTACATTTTACACTTTTGTATAAGTGTTGCATGTCTGTAAAATCTTTCGGGAATGCAATTAGTAGTAAGGAAGTAATAGATTAAAACTTCGTCAGTGATGGTTGGGTTTCCATGAACGTTACTGTTTATGTGCTCATCTCATGAACTGCATGTCGTTCTGTGATACAATTTCGAAGGTACATTCAGCTATAAATACGTATACTGCCAGCAAAAATTCTACGGCTACAATTTGTAGTGTAGAAATTATAAATTGTAACGTCATACCGAATGCCGTAGTTTTAGTCCATGAACAGCGGAAAAGTAAACAGCGAGAAATTTATTTTTTTTTTCCTTTCATAATTTTGCTATGATTGCAAGCTAGAAAAACTTCAATAAAGGTTTGAAATTATGATTAATGTTTGTTGCAAGTCGCTAAGTACTGTCGTTCTCATATATAAATAAAGTCTCGTCGCCGCGGTGGAGTAGCCGAGCGGTCTAAAGCGTCTCGCTGAGGAGCGCGCGGTTGCTCGCCATGGAGGTTCCAGTCCTCCCTGGGACATGGGGGTGTGTGTTGTCCTTTGGTTAGTTTACCTAGGTTTATGTAATTTGTAAGCTACGGACTGATGACCACGCAGTTTGGTCCGATAGATTTACAAACATTTGAACGTTTTTGAAAGTCTCGTCGCATTATGTGGCAGTTTCTTGCAACTATATTATTTATGACGTTGTATATCCTGGACCATGAGTTTTATGTCGTTCTTACCCCGACAGCATTGTTACCTCACGGTAAGGAGGTTTGGTTGAAGTCGGTCCAGTGGTTTGATGCTGCAGTTTTTCGCGCATCTCATTGTTTATGACGTCACATCTCGTGATCAATGTGCTGTACGTGATCCTAACACTAACGGCGACCGTCCTCCTGGATTGAAACTTACGTGTGCAAAATTTCGTAAACGTTGGAAGAAAATTGTAGATTTGTATACAATACAAGGTCATGCCTGATGCGACAGTTTTACGGCATCTACCACGAAACTGTTGTGAGCGGTCGACTTCTTTTCGTTTCATCATTTTGTTGGGAGGGGGAGGGGATCACTTACAAAACGCTTCATAAACGACAGAAATTACATGCAAACTATGTTGTAGATCCATAACTACTCCCGTTTTCCAATAATTGATGCATGAATCTGGGTATTCTCACGCGGTGGCCTCTCAATATTTATGACGTCATATATCCTGAGCTACGTGTCGTGCTCTTATGTTTTTGGGTCAGAAACCTTCGTGGGCGTACGGTGAACAGTTCACCAAATTTTCATTGCGATCGAATGAATGGTTTATGAACACATAGAGAACATACAGATAAACACACACACACACACACACACACACACATATATATATATATATATATATATATATATATATATATATATATATATATATATATATATATATTACATTTGTAATGTGTGTGTGTGTGATACACAGTACGATATTTTGATGTCTCAGCCGGCCGCGGTGGCCGAGGGGACTGAGGCGCTTCAGCCACGGTCTGCACGGCCACTACGGTCGGGGGTTCGAATCCCCCCTCGGGCATGGATATTTGCGCCGTCCTAGTTCGTAAGTAGTTCATAAGTAGTTTGTAAGTTTAGGGACTGATGACCCCGTAGTTAAGTCCCATAAGCTTTACAAACATTTGAACATTTGATTTGATGTCTCAACTTTTTTTTCGAGGGGGGGAGTGGGGGGTTTACATGACGTTTACTTAGAGCGAAGTACCATGGAGCTACCGTAACAGCGAAAAAGTTGCTCTGTAACATGGTTTGTTGTCACCTCGGTCGGCCAGTACAAGTGCACTCCTGCGTGGCATGTACAGTATGAGGTTATCAATCAGTTCTTGAGGGATATTTGGCCATTCTTGCATGAGTGCAATATCCAGTTCTGCGACCGCTGTGAGAGGTGCTGGTCAAGCGCTACCAAGTGCATCCATGACATGGTCAATCGGGTTTAAGCCCGGTAAACAAGTTGGCCACTCCATTCGTTCAGTTCCCGCAGCATGCAGTATGTTGTCCACTAGTGCAGCTCTACGATATCGTTCACCAGACTGCCGCGGTGGAGTAGCCGAGCGGTCTAAGGCGCCTCGCTGCAGAGTGCGTGTTGCCGTCGGAGGTTCGAGTCTTCCCTGGGACATGAGTGTGTGTGTTGTCCTTAGGGTAGTTTACCTCAGTTTTCCGGGCGCCGTGGCTCAGCGCGCCCGGTCAGGGGCCTAAACGCTCTCTGTAACAAAAAAAGCTGAGCCAAATATGCAACGAACAACGAAGAACAAACTGAACGTACGACTGCAACACATAGATGTACCTAAAAGAAGAAAAGAAACTAGAGGATCCCATCTCCTATGTCATCATCGGAGGGCACAACAAAAGGTCGAAAGATCTCGAATCTATACCTCTAAGCAGTAGAGCGCTATTCCGTACGTCTGCCAATACTGACTCCTATCCACACCGTTCGTCCACTACAATTATACATTAATGTTTCCTGCACATCAACAGGATTGTTGCGATGTCTCTCCGATGAGGGAACGACGATTTTCCAGCTGAACACAAAATCTTGACTCATCTACGAACAGATCGCAGCGCCATTCGTTACGACACCAATCCTGATGTTCCTCCGCCCAGTTTCTGCGGTCGTGGTTTTAATGAGAAAGACACCATAGGCCTCCGTGTGTACAAGACTTTGTGTTGATACTGCGCGTCCTGTTGCTGCCTGGTGGGTGCATTTCAGCTGAGCTGCATTCATCCTCCTGTCTCGACGGTCTGTTAACCGGAGATAACGGTCATTTCTTGCTGATGTTATCTGTGGACGACCTTGGCCTTGCCTTCTTTAAAAGTTCCTGTGGTCTGAAATCACGTACAGCTGCAGCTGTGTCTGTTCCTCTTACAACCTACCTATGACTTTCCATGCCACAGTTTCGAGTAAGTCGCCTCGTTGTTGCATTGCACTACTTGCTTCCTACACCATGTGCAATATGTTTGGTAAACAGAACGCCAACCCCCTGTGCAGAAACTTTCTGTTTCTATCTCAGTTGTGCCGGCCGCGGTGGCCGAGGGAACTGAGGCGCTCCAGTCACGGTCTGCACGGCCACTACGGTCGGGGGTTCGAATCCCCCCTCGGGCATGGATATTTGTGCCGTCCTTAGTATTAGGTAGTTCATAAGTAGTTTGTAAGCTTAGGGACTGATGACCCTGTAGTTAAGTCCCATAAGTTCCACAAACATTTGAACATTTTGAATCAGTTGTTGTCACCATAGAAACGACGAAAAAAGTCGAACGATTTTAGTTCATTCTTCCGATGACAATATTTCAGAACCTATATATCTCAACTGATCCCCAAACTGCTTTGACCAATATATAGATATAGATTTTTTTATACCGTATTCAGGAATAATTTAGAAAATTAATTTGTTTTATTCATATCACAAATATTTTCGCCCTATAGCTGTCCTCGTCCCTTCTTATATCCAGGTTCTGTTTGTCCTAGTTCACGGTTTGTCTGAAAATTGATAGTAATGTATATTCTGTACCGTGTAACTTGTGATTCCAATTCCTGAACTTCTCGTTCAGTTTGAAGTATCCACGTCTTTTCAGTGGCAGAAATAAGAGTATTTCTAACATTATTTTCGTTAGTTCTTAAAAACTCCTATTCCAAATGGCAGTAAGGTGCTTTCAAACCTCATGCGAAACAAATTTTCATATATTAATTTTTTATATTATTAGTATTGTACTTTTAAAACCGTGGGCCTATTTGTGACCCTGAAGGCCTTACTTTTATCAAATAATAGTTCTCAAGCGCATATATAACAGATGCTTCTTCTACACCTCAGAAAAAAGGCAAAATTTGAATGATACGTTGACGACATTGGAGGTAATAGTGCGGTATAACTTTGCTTGCCTGAAAATAAGCAGCACAGAAAAAAGCTGATGAAAGGCGGGAATTATGTGGACTTTCGGTGTTGGACTTTGTTAAATTGACTGAGTTCATGATCCGGCTCTAGCGACCTCGTAAAAGATGCAACTTAAAATTCCGCCTCCTCGGGAATCAATCACTGCGAAACGAATACGTTTCTTTTCCAATTCAGAGGGTATTGTCCATTTGGTAATAAATCTAAGGGTTAATGGATTTCGAGGTGCAGAGGAGGACAACGGCTTATCGGGCAGTCGTTATCTAACGGATCTAAGCGATACACACTGAGGCAGAGAGTCCCATCAAGTTTCAACAGGAAAAGAAAATGAGTACGTGGAGTTTATTATCTCAGCGTCTGAGCGTTAAATCATATTCCTTTTCGCTTACTCTTTAAAATATCTCCTAGGCAATCGCCTTTAACCTAGATGACCACCTAGTTTATCAGATCCTTTTCTCGTAACAGTTATTGAAAGGAGTGCAATTTTTTAGGTAACGTACATTCGGTCTAGGCACACATTGGTCTACATGATGGGTTTCTGTTGTATTTAACAAGTAGGAACCAGGTGCGCCGACGTTTATAAAACATTGTGTGTGCTCTAGGTCAATGTGCACAAATGTTGGAAATTAACGATGCTGAAAATAAAGTTCATGCATTTTTGATTGACCAACACTTGACAAATGGGAACATTGTTCGTTAAGTTCTTTTTCCACACTAGGTAATTAATACAAAACGCAGCCCACAATATACACAGAGATGTTTTATTTCTCAAATCTTTGTCCAATTTTTAATTCTCGCTGATAAAGTATGATTTTCTACAAATAGTGGATCGTTCGATTAAAATGTTCATCACAGTGTCAAGGTTCAAGTTTTCTTGTTGTTTATGAACATGCATAACAAAAAATTTCAGTACTTCCAACGAAATTTCCCTTCGATTCACACACATCTGATATATTTCTGTAGATAGTTAATCTTTTTGTGTCAGTAGTTACATCCATTAGAATTACAAATAATTGAACATTTTTAACAACTAGCAGACATTCCCGTTGGCTTTGGGGGATCCACGTACAAAATCGATCATTTATTTCACATTTTAAAATCTCTCACCATCGCCTATCATTTTGCATTGCATCGTGGATCAAAGTTTCAATGGACCAAGCAGTTAACTCGTGGGTCAAAATCTATAATTTTTACTTGCAACCTAGAAAAAGCATCAGTCGCCCTTGACCCCCGTAAGTAGCAGCACCTCTGGATCACTTGATGTCTAGAGAAAAACTAATGAGAATATCCTTTAAGCAGTATTTCAGCTGTCGTTTATTCAGTGTTACAGAAATCAAAAAAATGTATACGCCCCAGTCAAATATTTGCAGAACAGTTTACAGAAACAAGTAAAGTCGATCGTAGCACCTTCGTCGGAGCAAAATGATCTATTTTAAATTTCATAGGCGTTGACACCGTAGAACAGGCATGGCCAACATTTCTATGCCCCGCGGGCGGAGCACACTGTAGTTCACCGCCCCGGCCGCGACCGTGTGTCGCTAGTGTCGACAACAGAACGACAGAGCCGCGGAAAGAGAGTGACCGCACAGCACTGCTCTGTGCTGGACAGTCCTGCGGTCAGATCCAACGTAAACGAAGTAACAGAGGAAGCGCAGCTCTGTAATCTAGTCGAAGAACGCTAAAACAAGCAAACCATTTACTGTTTAGGTAACAAGTAGTGTTTGTATGGCAGAATCACTATGCGAAGCTTTAGAAAATATCCAAAACATGAATCGAAGAAAAATTTCGTAATTTTGTGACAAAAATTTGATTATAATAGTATTTTACATGCACACTCGTCATATAAACAGCAACTTCTTCTAAAGGAAATATGTTTCTTAAATGAACTAGTATCATAGATATGCTATTTTCAAAATGTTCAAATGTCTGTAAATCTATCGGACCAAACTACGTGGTCATCAGTCCGTAGCTTACAAACTACTTAATCCTAGGTAAACTAACCTACGGACAAAAACACATACCCATGCCCCAGGAAGGACTCGAACCTCCATGGCGAGCAACCGCGCGCTCCGCAGCGAGGTGTTTTAGACCGCTCGGCTACTCCACCGCCGCTATGCTATTTTAAAAATAATTTTATGTAATGGCTATCGAGTCTTATTCTTACAAATAAATATTTGTTGTAAAAACACAAACAAAAAAAAACTAACAAAGCAGTTTGGTTTTAGGTGCATTTTCCCCCGATTCCCCTGAAAAGATGCTGATGCACTTGAGGTGCGAGCCGTTTTCAAAATGTTCAAACGTTTGTAAAGCTTAAGGGAATTAACTGCGCTGCACGGCCACTACGGTCGGGGGTTCGAATCCCCCCTCGGGCTTGGATATTTGTGCCGTCCTTAGTCTTAGCTAGTTCATAAGTAGTTTGTAAGCTTAGGGACTGATGACCCCGTAGTGAAGTCCTATAAGTTCTATAAACATTTGAATATTTTTTGAACTTAACTGCGGGGTCATCAGTCCCTAAACTTACAAACTACTTATGAACTACCTTATACTAAAGACGAAACAAACATCAATGACCGAGGGGGGATTCGAATCGCCGACGGCGGACGGACGCACGCACCGCAACACGGCGCTCCAGCACGCGCGGCTAATCCGCCGCGCGAGCCGTTTCGACGGGCGCACTGCTTCCCCCACCACGGCAATGCCTGCAGACTGTGTGGGAGTGAGACGGCTATACGCCAAACGCTGCAAGGGGGAAACGAAGGACGGCATTTTTTGCTACACAGTGAGGCTACTCTCAAAACTGGCAACAACTGGAACTCTTCGGGATATCCAGAATCACACACTAAAATAGTGAGTGAGGTAAATATAGGAAAGGTTGGGTAAATGCCAGCCGACTATATTATAACCCCATCCTGCTTCAACAAGCCTTTCAATATAACAATTGGAAGCAGGGAGCAGTGGGAGAAAATAGTTCGACACCGTACGGGGGATATTGTCTGGTTCACTGACGGATCAAAATCAGACCAAGGTGTTTGGGGTCGGGTATACGGGGTGCAGCCAAGACTGGAGGGCGTCATCTCTCTAGGGAAACTGGCCTCAGTATTCCAGGCGAAAATCACTGCCATCAGGGCGTGTGTGGAGGAGAATTTGCGTAGGTGCTACTAAGATCGTAGCATCTATATCTATTCAGACAGCCAGGCAGCCCTGAGATCACTGGCAGCTCCTGCAACAAGGTCTAAAATTGTTGCAGAATGTCACTGGGTTCTGGTGGAGCTAGGGGAAAACAATAGAGTAAAACTATTGTGGGTCCCTGGCCACTCGGGGATCAGTGGCAACGAACATGCCGACAGATTAGCCAGGATGGGCGCAGAGACTCCATTTATTGGACCGGAACCTGTCCTGACAATCACCAAGGCAATGATCAAATTGGAGCTACGTAACTGGCTCAGAAGACAGCACGTAGTATATTGGACCAAAGTCTATCAACAAAAACATGGCAAGGTAATGATGCCAAAGCCATGTTTTAAAAGAAGCTCTGCAATCCTGGGCCTGAACAGGAGAGAGATTAGACTCATGGTTGGATTGCTGACAGGCCATGGGAATTCCAAAAAACACCTACATACAATGGGAGTAACAGAAGAGGATCCTAAATGTAGGATCTGTGATGACGGTGATGAAACTGCATGACATCTAATCTTCGAATGCATTGCATTGGAGAGTAAAAGGCACAGAATATTTGGGACAACCAGACCCGAAGAACTCCTTGCACTGTTCAAGGGCATTGGTTGGCTTTACTAGACATACAGGGAGCGATACCGCACAATAAACTTAGTTTCGGTGCGGGCAGTGGCGGGTTGGACCAAGACTGTTTTGGCTTCCCTGAAAAAATCAAATCAAGTGGAGATGGCAATGTCGTAGAGTACTTTTATAATCGGTATTTTAGCACTAATATATATTTGCTACCTTTTCTTATTCGCCGCAGTAACTTTATTCTTTAATGAAATAAGCACATTACGCAGTATTCATGTAATTAGCAGAAATACACATCTTTCCTGAAAAACGTAACCATTTTCATGAAGCTGTGTAACATATTTAGACACCTTCATTGAATTCCTCAAAGAGAAAGCATAATTTTCGATACCTTAAGCACAAAACAACGTAAATTAATTGCTGTTGAATCTTCCGGGTTATGTGGTCGTGGTAGAAGAAACATACCTGCTCCTGACGTT
Source organism: Locusta migratoria (assembly GCA_026315105.1). NCBI lineage: Eukaryota > Metazoa > Arthropoda > Insecta > Orthoptera > Acrididae > Locusta > Locusta migratoria. The sequence goes on along the minus strand of CM048746.1, from coordinate 150,743,020 downwards.
TCGTCCAGAGCTGCGCTGGACATCCTCAGAGGTGCTACTGGTAGCGGTGAGTCTTGCCGACCACGGCCACATAACCCGGAAGATTCAACAGCAATTATTTCATCCGGTCGTGAAAGCCTTCACTGCACTGGTGTAGAATTATATGATCATTTTGTATATAGCTAAAACATACAAAGATGAAATGCGCATAAAATTCAGTTTCATCCTGCCTGACCGTTGCGGCGTTCTTTCTCTTCCTGCTCGTCACTCTGCCCCACACGCCGCTGCGCACAGTATGCGGGGCAGGGGCGCGGTGAAGGCTACCAAGCCCGCGGGACGGTGTTTGGCCATGCTCGCTGTAGAATAACGGACTGAGTAATGACATCGAGAGATAGATGAACAATTCGCTGTAACTCCATTTCAGCTACTGCACAGGAGAGACGATAAAAGGTATTTTCAGATGAAAATTTCTTGTTTGAATGACGCAATAAAAATTTTATTGGAAAATAAGTTTATATTACGTAACTGAAACAAGAAATTTGCATCTTAAAATACCTTTTCTCGTCTCTCCTGTGAAGTAGCTGAAATACGCTCTTCTGATCCTCACACAGCGATTCACATAGGGTAAGGTGGTACAAATTCGATATAGGTACAGTTCTGATCAACATAAATTTTCACGCCGTTTCTCAGTCTCGTAGTGTCTCGTTGTGTGGCATTGTAGCGTAGCAGGTTTCTACAGCTCCTCCTGTCTTTTCCAAGAATACACCACTTTGTGCTAAGAAGAAATAAATTTTTTCACGTTAGGAGGTAAGTGAAGCTACTTAGTCTAACGAGCTCTTATAAATTTTATATTTAAGGGTGACTAGATTCTCTAACCAAAATGCAATGTTTGGTACAACGAAGTATGCGTTGGTGCCTGACGGAAAAAGTGTTTTTTATGTGGAAGATGCTCTTAGTCAAAATTCTACTCGGAAGTGATCACAATTCTACCTAGTGTGGTACATTTTCGATCGATTTTTCTCAATTCTGTAACTTTTTTTGTGTGTCTATACCGACATTTGTAATTGTCTAATATTTGTGTTACATATTAGTTAAACATCCAAGAACAATTGCTATAATTAAAATTACATCTTTTCTCAATATATTTCCAGTTACAATAACATTTGTCCGAAATGATCGAAATTGTACCACCTTACCCTATATCATACACATCACTCTTCTTAACATGGTAAAGTTCACAATAGATCCTCACGACTTCACATAAATTAAACAAGCATCTTGCAAGACCCAAAGCCCACTTTTACCACAAATAATCCATTGTCGCGAAACCGAGTGACATAGGTGTTGCACGCTCCAGTTCCACAGCCAGATTCACTTTACAATGAGCTGTCGGTTCTATACGCAGTCCCTGCCCCCACCAACTACCAAATTCACTTAGGAATAGTTAATTAAAAATTGTGTTTCAAAAATTTAAGGAGATTTTACTTAACGAATTACTGATAAAGAAAGTCAAATAAATGACAGGATTAGCTGTAGTTAATGAAAGTAGCTTTTAAGATATCGCAAGCTTAACAAGGGCTTACCCCCCTACCTCTTCAACAAGGCGCCGACATCATGAGTAATTTATATTCTGTTTTTAATTAATGGCTCTTAATGAGAAATAAATAAGTCCAAATATGCTTAATAATCAGGCGATATTTTCTGTGTAACTACTTTCAATATTCCCAGTAGTTAATTTACAACAGGCAAATGAGTTATAAGTGACTAACATTTATAATTAATGACATATGCTTAGTTACAGGAGTTTAGACAAAATAAAACATGGTTTGGAAATAAGAAAAATTCGTGCTTGATAAAGAGTGGGGTCTGTTTTCAGAAATATAAAACTTTATTGCACTGCATTTTCCTATATGCGCCTGCATAAAGTTTTTCAATTAATGATGTCTCTTTAATTCTTCACTTCTAGTAAAACTAATAAACAAAGCAGGATTAGTGCAACCTATTGCACGATCGAGGTAATGAATTTTTTTAAAAACGCATGTTACTCATAAGAATTCAAATAATTCCTCCCATGGAATTAACTATGGATAATTCCAGCCTAAAATAAAAACTTGAAACAACAAGTAATTTTCATAAATAATACAATACAAAAAACTTCAGTTTTTCTAATTTTAAGAACTGATTAACATTTAAATACAGTTCCTTAATCGAGACCTTTTTTGGCAGTTCTCACATTTTATACAACAACATTAGATCACAACCACACTATCTTCCAAAATGACTGATACATGGAATTGGCACGGATATATTTCAATTCCCGTTAAACATCTCAAATACATTACTCCCAGCTTGTGGTGTCCAGAATTAGAATCTCTTGTCAGCAGTTTTCCGTATCATTCGTTGTTCTTCAGGCCAGCACACTCATTCTCTCATATTTTTTACACGAAAATATAACAAAAATCTTTAATTAGAATTATTATTCTTAACATCCTAGAGCATTGTAGGAAGAAAAGCATTAGAACAAAATAAGTTCAATATAAAACATGGTTTGGAAATAAGAAAAATTCGTCACCCCAATAAACACATGGTTTATCAATAAAACCTTCTCTTCACAATGGACCATAGACTAAACATGTAATTTATGTCGGTCCTTGTGTTAACGTTTCTACATGTTCACTGTTAACAATATTCTTAATCTGATTACTTAACCCTGCTGTTACTTCACTTGCATCTACAGGATCCTCTTCTTGAGCATTTGTTTGTTGGAGGTGGTATTTATTATTTGTCTGGACATTGTAATATGGTGTGTCCCCCTTTTCTCTATACAGATAAGTATCTCCGTTTTTTGCATAATAATATTCTGGCTCTCCATAATCATTTGCCTTTGTTCGGGCTACAACCTGTGTAAACCGTGGTTTTCCTGTCTATATTCCAAGAATGCATTATCTCCACTGTCTCTCTTCCCTATTATCAGAATTGCTATTACTCCAGTTACTGCTCTATTATTGTGGAAACTTGTATCACCCTTTCTGTGGGTCTTGTTATGTTGGCTGGCCTCCCCCCCCCCTCCCTGGGTGGATTTCTACTGTAGTTTCTATGAGCTTTACTTTTCAATTTGGTTTTCTCTCCACCTTGACCACATAATTTAAAAATTATGGGTGTAGGTAACAATTCCCTGATACAGAGACTGATGAACTGACAGTTTAGTTCCTTTTAAAATAACAACAACAACCTGTATTTCAATTTTGTTTCTAACCCCATAATAATAGTCTCGCTACCCAAATCAATGTCCAAATACTCGAGCTTTTTAACCCATTACCGATAAAACCCCTTAATTGTCTGGTAAAATTATCTCGTGCTTTCAGCCGCGTCAAATGGTTTAATGTCCACGAGCTTTCGGCAAAGTTCTCCTCGTCCATTGTCAAGTGGTGACAGCCACCGTTCTTATACAGCTGCGCGTCTTCCTGTGACGTCACTAATGCTCGCCGCACCGCAAAGTATGGCCGTTTTTTGCACGCGTGCCTGCTGCGCTCGCTACACAAAGACAAGATCACAAAGACAAGATAAGAGAAATTACGTCTTGTACGAAGGCATATAGGCATTCTTTTTTCCTCGTTCAATATGGGAGTGGAATAGGAAAGGAAATGCCTAGTAGTGGTACAGTGTACCCTCCGCCACGCACGTTACGGTGAATTGCGGAATATGTATGTAGATGAAGATGTAGAATCGTCCGATGTCCGGATCGCGTACAGTGATCAGCTGCAAGCCGCCGTCTTCATTAACAGTTTTTCCACGAATTTTAATTTCCAGAGTCTATTCCAGAAAGTACTCTCCTGGCCTGTTTCCAGTTTCGGTATACCTTTCACCTTTCGATCATAAGAGACGATGAGCGGGTACAGGTGTTGGACACAATCGTAAACAAGGTGTCTGATAAAGCTTTGGAGTTATACCGCGATAATTTACTGGACTTGACCTGAAGAACCCGGACTGGACGGACGGGGAAGGAGGCAGGAATGTGAAGGTGGGTGTTCCCCCCACTGCTTTTGCAGTGGGACGGAGCACTTGGTGGACGCTGTTGGGCCGTCGTGGAAGGGCTCGCCGCCTCGGCTGGTCATGCCGCCGAGGACTGGACGTCATCTGCGAGCTGGGATCCCAACATGTTGCTGGTGGCCTCCTCCTCGTCTTCAACGGAGATGACAAATAATGTGGCGCTCGTGTAGTTGTAGTGTGGTATTAGTGTAATGTGTGTTGAGCGTCACAATGTGTTGTAGTGTATGTTGTAGAATGTAATTCTTGTGTTGTAGTTTGTATGTTTCTTGTTTTTTGTAAGTTCTCATGGCAGTGGTTTCCGTAGTAGTTGGCCCGCCTCCCCGTGGCAGGGACGGGAACCTGTCAGGAATAGCCTGACACAGCTAAGTGGCCTAGCTGTAGATCTAGCTTGTAGGAACCATTGCATTAGTAGCTAGTTACTTTCTTTGTATTGTAATTACGGTCCGTTATTGTTTCTAGGAAACGGACCTTTTTGTAATAAAGATGTTAGAACTTATGGGACTTAACTACGGGGTCATCAGTCCCTAAGCTTACAAACTACTTATGAACTAGCTAAGACTAGGCACAAATATCCATGCCCGAGGGGGGATTCGAACCCCCGACCGTAGTGGCCGTGCAGACCGTGACTGGAGCGCCTCAGTCCCCTCGGCCACCGCGGCCGGCACATAAAATTTAGTTCGGTGTGTTGAGGAGGGTACTTCAATTATTGATTTCGACAGAAACCACACTTTTGCTCCGATCTTGATCAAATCTCGTACAAGAAGAAGCTCGGTCTACATAAAATTTCGTATGGTGCATAGCGGAGGGTACTTTATTTACGGAATTTGACAAAATCCATAGTTTTTCTCCAAGCTTGATGAACTTTAGTACACTTGATCGTTAAACGAAGAGTAAGGTCTCTGACTACATAAATTTCTGTATGGTGCATGGCGAAGGGTACCTTGCATGAAACTTTGCTTCAATGACCCTCACGAAAGTTGGCATATGCACATGAGTTTTCCGAGATGAGTAGGTTAGAAGATGAACCAACAAGGTGGGATGGAAGAGAGGGGAAGGGAGTGGAAGAAATGGGCACAGGTGGAGATAGAAACACCTGAATGAAGAGATAGAGGAGGGGAAGAAATACTGAATAAATAAATACCTGAGCAACCGCAGGTTTTCAGATAGTATATAATATTTCTTGTGCTAGGGAACGTAAGAATTTACGATGTTTCGTGAAAATAGCCAAAACACACCACTTTTGCGTTGTTTTTCTTTTTACTGCTTTCGGATATTTTCGTGTCCATAGCAGTGGCTAATTTTAGGCGTGCGAGGACAGAAGTTTTCACCGCCATGTGGCTATACAGTTTGTGTATAAAGAGCCTGATTCTCTTCAGTCGGCGTTATTATCGCCGCCCGGAATGTACATGCAAACAAAATGGTACGCCGAAATCAAAGGCACAATCAATTAAAATGGCCAGTGAACCGTTTTTGTTTGATCTCGTTCACATGACGAGAAATGAAAACGTTCTGTTTGTCCCTTTTGGCCAGCTTTGTGAACTTCGTTATGAAATTTACCTGTTACAAACTCAGTAACGGAGAGCTTACTAAAGTATACTCACCAATATCACTAATTGGCCCTTAGGTGCACAGAATTTAACAGTAGTTCGTTGCACTCGTCACAATAACATTAAACATGTTTCGCTTGCAACATAGCAGAACGGCTACTGCATTACTTGTTAACCAAAAATAAGCACACACGAAATGTTTTTTCAAATGTTTGTATAGTTAATGGGACTTAACTACGGGGTCATCAGTCCCACACGAAATGAATTGCCGTCCTACATAGCTTATAACACTTCTACTTTTCTGAAGTCGCCATTAGCAGGGTTCCTTATGCCTCTGTTTTAATGAAAACCAGTTTAGTCGCACTACCAGACAAAGGCCTGTTAAATTCTGGCAAAATTTCAGGACTCACATGTTACATAAAGTTTCCTTTACAGCCAGTTCCACTCGTCAAACGTATCTTCAGAACTATGGGAAATAACACTTCATTACAAAATAAACTGAAATAAAACCACATAATAACTCGCACTTTCAGTTACCACTGGCCACACATTCAGTGTACCCGGCTGTGTACAGGAGCGACATCTTTGTATATAGAGTGTCCATGTGTTTGTGTGTACGTATTGCACACAAGTATAAAGATTTGAGCCAGTCTTCATGAACTTTTGCATACATCACCTTAGAAGATGATCGCTGTCGATGTAAGGATCACGTATAACACACAGTTCAGGAGATATGACGTTATAAACAACACGACAATGTTGCACATTTCCTCCTAACCCCACTGGAACGATTTCAACCACTTTGATACACATATTCCCTACCATGAGATAACAACTTCTGTACAAGTAAAAACGACATACGACACATTGTTCAAGAGATACAACGTCATAAACAATAGGAGTCGCAAAAAGAAACCACATCATGCGGCCAGACTTCATGTCGCATTTACAATTTATGCATAAACCTTAGAAGAATGAGAGTACTTAGGGACTTGACAAACTTTAAAAATAATTTCAAACCTTTATTATACTTTTTCTCGCCTACTATTTTTCCGCTGTTGATGGAGTAAAACTATAACGTTCCATATAACGTTGCAATTCATAATTTCTACACCACAAATTGTAAAGGCAGGAAATTTTACAGACAGTATACATACATACAGCTAACTGTACCTTCGAAATTGTACCACAGTAGTACATGAAATATGAAGTGAGAGTGAATTAGCTGTGTTACTGATAGCGTAATCTCTATGATCGAGTGCATTCAAAGAGAAGCCGGAACGGAATAAGACTTCTTATTGGGCGAAGAAGAGTTCAAACGATATACACATTCTTTTCAGGTGGGCCTGACATATACAGAGCTTTTCATTAGGAATCTATACATATTATAAAATTGGCTGTAAGTGTATATGTATGTTTCACGTTTCTACTGGATTGATTGCAGAACGAGAATCAGCATCGCGGGGTTTATAATCTCTTAGTTTCTATAATAGTGGAGTATGGGCAAAAACGTGTTTTCCAGCTCCTGTCATATAGCCTACTCTAAACAACCGGAATAGTGTCGTCCTGCCTTATCGAAATGGTCTGCGTGGCGGTCTACTTGTCAGGGTCAAAAAACAGGACTGGAGATGGAGGAGGTTTGGATGGACGGGAGAGGAGCAGTTGGACAGACAGAGAGAGGACATAAGAAGAATAGAAAGAACGAGATAGGGGAAGGAGATGAAAAAATGTCCAGGTGAGGGGAGGATATATACAGAGGAAGGGCTGAGGAGAATTGGTCCGAGAGGTGTGGTGAAGGAGAGGATGTTAAAGAGGGAGAGAAACGGGGGAAGCGATAGACAGAAAGAGAGAGAAGCGAGGAGAAGATGGACAAACAAGAGGAGGAGGAGATGGAATGAGAAAAAGGATAGGAAGAGATGGATGCAAAGCGACGATGTTCAGACATAGATGTGGGTGTAGGAGATAGTGTGGAAACGAAGATATATAAATGAACGGATGGAATGGAAGAAAGATAAGCAAGAACAACTTTGCTGTTGTAGAAGTTCAGTCAGACTTCGTGCGTGAATTCTTCAAAGTTTCCGTGATAATTTCTCCGTGAAAAAGTCTTGAGGCACTGTGAAGCACTATGTCCTGAATCATAGCGCACACTGTCCGCTGGATAGCAGCACCGTTGATGACTCGATGCATGCACAGTGTCTTGCAGGCCGTATGTGTCAGTGTCCACTGTTCAAATACACTTCTGCCTGTCAGCTGTCACTCGGGTCATACTATTTGTAATTCCCGATCTGTTACGGAAATGTGTGAACGTGTAGTGGCAACTGTAAGTGTTCCCGTCGTCGAGTCGATATTGTTGGTGTAGTTATCTTTGGTTGACTCACAGTATATGATACTACACGATACTACAGTAACGGCTTAGACACAACTTGCATGATGACTCTGTGGTGACAGAGTGTGTTTTCGGGCCATCATAAACTTATTGAAATGCAAGTTGACCTAACACGGAAATGTCGTATGGCACTATGTCTGTGGCTTGTCAAGCTGCAGTCAGTTTATTATTGGTAGACTTGTGAACCAAATCTTCTACACACAGGGTGAGGCACTTAAAACTGTTTTTCAGAATATATACGTGATAAAAAATGCAATAAAAGTTATTCACCTCAAAGAGTGCTATCCATTAATATAAAGCTGGACCCCCATTGTAACCACTCCCAGGGGCAAGAGAAATATCTAATAGGAGCCCCTACTTCTTATTTCAGATTTGGATTCTCCGTGAAAAAGTACAGTCTTTGATATTTGTGATCATGGGACACCTCTTACAATTGAAAGAAGAACAGACTATGATCATGCTATTCGTCTGTGGTCATGTTGTTCACTGTACTTCAATGATTCGGGCTGTATACATCTCTACGCAGTTATTCCACGGTGTTAACTATTGCAGAGAGAATAGATATAATTTCCTGGTACTTTGAGGCTCGTAGAAGTCTTGAGGAAGCTCGTTAAAGGTATGCTAAACTGTTCCCTGACAGAAATGTTCCTTTCACAGTATCGTCCAAGTGTTTGCTGAAACTGGAAGTGTTACAGCTAGAGAAAGAGTCCGATGTCTATTTGATCGAGATATTACCGTTTCTTTCTTTTTCTTTCAAGAAGTTTGAATACATTTTTTTTTATTTTTGCCGATTACAGCACCATCATGAATCGAAAAAAAATTTATCATACAAGAGTTAGACATTTTTCGTGGACAGCCCAAATGTACAATAAAAATTGGAGTACCTATTGAATATTTCAAAGATCCGGCACCCAGAGGTGGTACAAGGATGGCGATCCGACTAGCTTTATGGCTGGCCCTGTTCGAGGTAAACTTTTTCCAAATATCTCGAAAAACAGTTCTACACGTACCTTTCGGTTTTCTAATTATTTTTTCGTTTCTTTTAATACAGGGGTCATTTGCAGAAAAAGAAAAAAAGCACCCAAAGGAACACCTGAAAAAATCTAAATTGGTTATTTTTTATGGGCATCGGCACTTTTCATTAGATTCGTATTCTATGCGCTGCCATATTACTTAAAGGAATCCGATAAAATTTTGCGAACTTGACCTTCAAAATAACATGAACGCCACTGTCTGCATAACAACTGGGGCAGGGTGGAGCGTACTTTACTACAGACTCCGACATAAATCTACACCTTTGCTCCGGTCCTGATTAAATTTTGCACACCTTCCCCTCAAAACAAGAGGCAGTTCACTTTCTACATAAGATTTCGTACGTTTCTTGGCGAACTTCAACACCGATCTACAGTTTCATTCCGATCTAGAGTTTTATTCCGATCACATGTGACCTTCAAAACAAGAGAAACTTCAATGTCTACTTTACATTTCACGCGTTACATGACAAAGGATACATTACCTCATACTTCGACACAGGACTACCAAACAGTATGATATATGTATTTCTCATATACATGCAAGGAAAGAGTTCAACAGAAAGAGGGAACAAGAGGGCATTGGCAGAGAACGGAAGAGGTAAGACAGAAGCAGGGGATGCATGGGTGGACAGAGGAAAGGAGGAAGAACAGGAGGAGATGGGAGAGAAGAAGGAAGAGAAGGAGCAGGTGTGGCGGAGGGGAAGAGGGGATGGAGGGAGGAGTACGTGGACTAACTGAATATTGTATAAAATAAAAACCCAACCAACTATGGGTTGTTATTTAATATAGGGACAAGCTAAGAGCACAGAGGAAGGTAAGAAATAGCCGTAGAGATGGGGGAAGTAATGGAGACTAAGGGAAGGCGTGTGTAACGTACATCTAGTTTCCATATTTAGCAATTGCGAAGTATTGCCAGTTTAGCTAGTTATTCACATTTAAGTAATAGACCAACGGCAAGGAAGAGCATTATAAACATCATTCTTCTTCGAATAGTACTTAATGTTACTGCTTGTTGTTATTATGCGAGTATGACCACAAAGTAAGTTCCGTTTGGTTATACAAAAACGAATATGTACAGATACAGATAAAATATTTATTGTACAAAAATCTACAATTGTTAAACTACTTTTCTACATAATTTCAGAATTTTTGTAAGCACTTGTCATAGCGTCGTGCAAGGTTGCCGTCTGTGTATTCAAGGATGTGGTAACCATGTTCATTCAGCTCGTCATCATCGTTGAAGTGTTGACCACCAAGGCCAGATTTTAGGAGTACGAAGAGACGAAAGTCGCTATTAGCTAGGTCCGAGCTGTACAGAGAATTATCAAATACGTCCCAGTGAAATTCCCGTAAGAGTTTTTGGTCACATTCGCCTTGTGAGGTCAGGCATGGAAAAAAAGAACACCTTTTGACAGTACCTTCTGTAACGTGCGGCGTAATTTCTTAATGATCGCGCAGTAATCATGTGCATTGATTGTTTGGCCTCGTGGAAAGTTATTAATCAGCAAAATGCCTTTTTTGTCCCAAAAAACGGTGCACATAACATTTCGAGATGTCAAGATTTGCTTAGGCTTAATCTTCGTTGGGGATGAAGTGTGTCTGTATTGCCGTTTTGTTTCAGGGGTGTCGTACAATACACGAGTTCCTTCCCTCCGAGAAAGAAAACCATCACCTTCTTCAATGTAGCGTGTCAAAAATTGAAGTGCTCGTCCGTTGTTTTTTGTGTTGTTAAGTAAGAATTTTGGGTACCTAACGCGAGCAAAGATTTCGAACTTTCAGGTATTCAGTAACAATTTCATGAATTAACGATCGTAAGATTTGCAAAACTTCCATTGCAAGGGCACTAAGTGTAAACATAGGGTTGTGCTTAAGCTTCTCTTCAGTTGTGTGAACCAGTTCCTCAGTAAACACAGACGGTCGTCCATTTGGTTCTTTATCGTGCCGTTGATCACGTCCTTCGTCGAAAGGTCTGACCCATCTTCGAACCATTGAATCACTCATAGCATTTTGTCCGTAAACCTCGCAGATTTGCCGATGAATTTCCTTCGCTTTAACTTTCTTTGCATTTATAAAACGAATCACAGATCTGATTTCACACGCGGCGGCATTTTCAATCACTACAAAGCACACGTCAGTAGCAGCTATCTTAAGATGGCGTCCATGTCTTCTTCTTGAGTCAGAGTAACTGCCGCGCATGCTCGTAACTGCTATCGTAGCGCTGCCGCGGATAGAAATAGAAACGGAACTTACTATGTAGATGACCCTCGTATAATAATTAGGTATTAATCTTTTAAATTTCTGCTACGGTTAGCATTCGATATATGAACCATTTCGGTCTAAGTGCCATCTTCAGACCATCTGAGAAAATTATGTGTCATTTAATGTCCTGTTATATAATGCTGTTTATTATTTTAGTCATATAATTCGATATATAAACTTTTGTACTTTCTCCGACACTGTCACTCCGTACTATATTATTAATAGATGAAAGATTAGGACTCACTCTCAGGATATCTGTTGTTTTGTAATGTTTCGAGCTACCGAATAATTCTTTTTTATTTTGTTATTTGGTGCTAATAATATCATGTGGCTCATTGACCTGGTGCAAGTCTTTCAATTGGACACCAATTCGGCGACTTGCATGTCCCTAGCCTACCCCAGTTATCCAACCGGGGAAGGGGGACCTACAGCTTAACGTATTGTTTCTGGCGGCTCTTCACATCGTTGAGAGGTGAAGGATGGGTTAAAACGCAGAATAAAAAAAATCCCAACGGGTTTCGAACCCGCGAGCCTTCGGTTTCCAGTCGAGTGCTTTACCCCAAGACCACCGGGCCCGACATTTGGTGCTTTTTCTCCACATTTGACAAAGTGATCTGGTGACAGTTGGCCAAAAAAGATGCTGAATGGCTACAGTTATAATGTGTAAGTGATCTTTGTAATCGAAATACTTAGTTTTGCATTGAAAAATATCCAAATAAAAGTTTTTCTATGGATCGGAATTCTTTCTTTCTCATCAGTCCTTTTCTAGTACATGCAGGGTCGGCTTTGTGTAATGGGATTTGGCGTGTTAATACGGACGGGGTGGCCGGATGTCCTTCCTGCCGCCATTGCTATGGATCGGAATAATATTTGTTAAGGCAGGTGACACTATATAAGTTGGAAAGGAAGTACCTGCTTCTCTTAATAACTGCTCCTATTTGCTGCAAGAAAATTAAATGAAGCACATAATCCCCGTAATTGGAGATTTGGAGCCGATAAGACGCGGGAACTATTTTTGTGCAGTGGACCGTGTAAAAGATACTTTATAAAATATTTAAAAGTGATTACAGGTTAAGAACAAACACTTAAAGGATTCCGATATGCAGATTGCGAATAATAATAAGGCAAAATTAAACTGCATATGATATGTCGAATGCAAATGGTGTCCAAACCTCAGTCACGAATATAACTTCGGAAAATACAGAAAATAAAATATTTCAGATAACACTGGGTTTAAAATAAAACTAAGTAAAATTGACTTTCATATTAATATTTATTCATTAAAATATGGCTCACTCTCACATGAAAATGTAGAATTATTCAGAAGAATCTTCTATCACGACTAGTTCATGCTAAGGCTGAAAGTAAAAAGATGTCAATCGTTCTCTTTCCTTAGATAAAAGAGCAAGGTGTAACAGTTATCGGCAGAGGTGACAATAAAAGAGAACGCTGTCAGCAGAGAGGAAAAGTATCTGTCTGATAACTCGCGCAATATTTCAGAGGTATCTTCGGTTATTCCCGTGTGCTCTCAATATATTTTGCTAAAGTTGCCCCCTGTCTGTCCTATACAAAATTTACTGTAGTCCTGACATTCGAATTTGTATACGTATCGGTGTGTGCATCGGTAATTTCCTTTTTTTTTTCCCCTGAGTGAACTCTGTTTGATATTGTAGTTAGTTCTATATATGAACTGCATCCTTTTTTTCTCAGTAATATAGAAAGTTCTGTGTGAAGTGACTGTTGTGGTCTTCAGTCCGGAGATTGGTTTGATGCCGCTCTCCGCCCTACTCTATCCTCAGCAAGCCTCTTTATCTCCTCATAAGAACGGCAACCTACATCCATTTGAATCTGCTTACTGTATTCGTCTCTTGGTCCCCCACTGCGATTTTATCCCCACGCACTTCCCTAGAATGCCAACCTTCATGTCTAAGAATGTGTCCTATCAATCGATCCCTTCCTTTAGTCATGGTATGCCAATTCTGTTCAATACCTCCTCATTAGTTACGCGATGTACCCACCTTATCTTTAGCGTTCAAAAGTCTCTCTTCTTGTATAAACTATTTATCGTCTAGGTTGAACTTCTCTATAAGGCAACACTCCATACGAATGCCTTCATAAAACACTTCCTTACGCTTAAATTAATATTCTATGTTAACAATTTAATTTATTTATTTTTCAAAAACGCTCTTCTTCCCTTTGCCATTCTGTATTCCATATCCTCTGTAATGCGACCATCGTATGATATTTTACTACCCAAGTAACAACAGTCATTTATTGTTTCGGTACCCAATCTAATTCTTTCAGCTTCCCTGATTTTCTTAGACTGCATTCCATTACCCTTGTTTTGCCACCGGTGTTCATCTAATACACTCCTTTCAGTGCACTGTCGATTCCGTTCAATTGCTCTTCCAAGGTGCTTTGATGTCTCTGACAGAATTGAAGCGGTACTGCAGTGCGCTCCATTTAAGCCCTATTAGGCTAGCTTAATAGTAAATCAAACTATAATGACAGTTTCATGGAGAATAATTACGAACTGTAGCGCTGATTAACTTCTCTGGCCAGTTAGATCTGGAAATACGTTATTTGTTTTATTTATAATATGTCAAACTTCCTTTTTCCTCTGGTCCCCCACCATGAAAAAGAGCGTGCGTGAATGTTTTTTGAGTAAATTATTTTCCGTAATTACTAAACAAAGATAGTTCCGAGGTGGTGGAGTAGTTGCGAAATATTTTGCTTAGGTGAGGCAAAGAGGGAGGTTGGCAGTGGCTTTCTCGGGTGTCGCTTGTCTTGAGGGGGAGGCAGGGATCGGTCAATGGCAGGTATCTTCCTCGCGTTTGAAAAAAAACAGCGGTCGTTGGGCTCAGAAGACGCCATGTTTGGCACTGTTAGCTCGGAGGCCCGAGAGGACGGACGTCCTGTGCTCGACTGCTGTTAATGTGGTAAGCAAGTAGGTAAAACAAAAATGTGTCATATTATACTGAATTATACTGCCTCGCAACGCAATAGTTGAAGCAGACTTGTGTTAATATGGCAGAAAGTTTGGCGATTTTGGTTGTTTTTGGTCAATTTGATTAACTAAAATAGTTTGATACTAACGTTTTGTAATCAGACCGAAGCAGAATGAGCCGCGGAGGCCACATGGCGGAGCATGGTGGTAATTGAGCAGAGTGGGGTAGAGAGGCGTTTTATCGTACAGTGTAATTCTAGGAACAAATGAAATTTCTAATAATATTTGTTTTTCTTTTCTGGAGGGTACTTAATATAGTGGAAATCGTGGAGCCATTTCCTTCCCGCCGTAAACCTTGTTGCATAGTTCAGTATCATAAGGAAGGAGCGCCAGTTATGCTTGTTCTGTGACTAACCTCCACGTGTAGATTTCCTTTGTAATATTTTTTATATGGCGTGTGTGTTTGAGTTATTGGGATTCTGTAAGATTCGAGCGGTAGATACCGTTACGTGTCTCATGTCTTGCATTAAAACCAACAATTTAATAACGGCCACCCTCTTTGCTGAACCATTTTTTTATTATTATTTCCCTTGCTAGCTAAAAAAAATGGAGTAGTTAGTGCATGCAGTGTAAACGTGGTTGATGAGCGAGTGCGTCTATGAAGAGGGATATCCTTTTTATCTCTCGTTTTCGATGGAGTATGGCGTGTAACATGTTGAAAATTTATATGTTTAGGAGACCAGCAACTCTATTTCTTAATTAATCTTAGAGTCTGTGGCTCAAAATGTTTGTCTGCTCGGCAACGAGTGTTCACAATCCATTTTTTTTTTTTTGTTTCTTTGTTCATTTAATTTGTCTAAGGGTATGGTTTTATTTGAATACTATCAGAAAATAAAAATCTTGTCCTGAATTAGTCGGACTATGAAAAGATTTTCCTCCGCCCATTTAAACCTAACAAAGAAGCTGCAATCCTAATAACGGAAATTAAATACAGTAACCAATATCCGATGAGCGATTAGGTTGCGGTTAAAGCTAAATTCTGTATCGAAGGTTGTGGCAATTGATTAAATTGATTAAATACCTGGGGTATTGTTATCCGTTGCGCAATTTAGGGTCTATAACAATCTCTTTGGTTTTAGGCCTATATATATAAAAGCATTTTGCAAAACGAGGGTAACTATGCAGAATTACAATGTCATCAGCAAAACGCAATGGTTTTCTTACTTCACTCGACCTTTAATTCTCTCTCCAAATTTCCTTCACATTTTTCTCAGTGTACAAATTGAATAACTTTGCAGAAAGATTAAAACCCTGTCTTACTCCCATCGCCGCGAATGTCTTCATAGGACTAACGTGATTACCAAAGCTGTAGCAAACCGTATATATTCGTTATTGAATACTTTGGCTGACGAACTACTAAATCGTTCCTCATGAATACATTTCGTTACTCTCATCTACCGTATCGATACGAATTTACTCATCAATACATTGCCTTACTCGAATGTACGAAAACCAATATGCAGAATGCTTACATTCTGTGATAATATTTATTCTGACCTGAGTAATTTAAGTAGACGTCCGCGACGAATTTTAAGCGCTTGTAGCGTAGCTCTACGATTTTAAGTCGTTATTTGTGTTAGTAGACATTTTAAGTTATACTTCTTGACCCGTGTTTGCAGGTTAATCTTCGCTGCTCTGATGTCCGCTTTAAATGTAAACCGAGATTTTAATGTATTTTTGCCGCGGCTGATTAGCCGTGCGCACTGGAGCGCCGTGCTTCGGTGCGCGCGGCCGTTCGTCGTCAGGGGTTCGAGTCCCTCCTCCGGCGTGGGAGTTTGTGTTGTCCTTAGGTTAGTTTACCTAAGTTTAAGTAATTTGTAAGCTACGGACTGATAACGTAGCAGTTGAGTCCGATAGATTTACAAACATTTGAATGCATTTTTTTCCTGTAAAGCTTTCGTTTTAATGGTTAATGAGTTGTTTTTGAACTGGTCTAGTATAAAAAAAAGATTTTATAAAAAGTATTGAGAAGTTATCTCCTTCATAAGCGATGCATTTTCATTCAAGACGCTGTTATCTTAATTGATAATGTCACAGAATACAATACAACAGTCCCGCTGTTCGCAAATGTTAATATAGTGTCATAATTATGATCGCTATACTGCCATTCGTCACTAGATATTCCGATTGATTCTGACATTCCATGAGTGAACTACGGTCTTGAGGGAGCAGTACTTAAAATGGGAGTCGCGGGATGGATCTCATCGATCTGGATCAAATTGTGTGACAAGGATAAAAAACCTTTCACATTATTATTATACTAGCTGAAAGCCCGGCTTTGCGCGGATATTTATTTATTTATTCCTGACTTGAGTTCTCCTATCAAATGTTCAAATGTTTCTATAGCTTATGGGACTTAACTACGGGGTCATCAGTCCCTAAACTTACAAACTACTTATGAACTAGCTAATACTAAGGACGGCACAAATATTCACGCCCGAGGGGGGATTCGAACCCCCGACCGTAGTGGCCGTGCAGACCGTGACTAGTTCTCCTATCCGTTCTCCCTATGTCCATCTCCTTTTTTTCTAAAATTATGCTATGTTTATTGGAGAATAAATAAGAAATCAGGCTGTCTTGTATAATGTACAAAATTATAAGTGCAGTATCCAAACAAAGAAAGATAGTTATCAAAATACAAACGACATATAAAATGCGTACGATCACATATTTATGTTGTACACTTGTATAATTTTTCAGGTATGTATTCAATTGTATAAGTGCTGTATGTAAAATCTGTTGCGAATAAAATTAGTAGTAAAGAAGTAATAGATTAAAACTTGGTCCGTGATAGGGTGGTTTTCTAGGAACCTTACTGTTTATGTGCTCATATCTCATGAACTACGAGTCGTACTGTGATAGAATTTCGAAGGTGCATTCAGCTTTAAGTGTGTATGCTGTCTGTAAAATTTCCTACGGCTACAATTTGTACTGTAGAAATCATAAATTGTAACGTCATACCGAATGTCGTAGTTTTGCTCCATGAACAGCGGAAAACTACTAAGCAAGAAACGGTTTTTTTCCTTTCATTATTTTGAGGTGGTTGTCAGGGAGAAAAAGTTTAATAAAGGTTTGAGATTGTGTTTAAAGTTTGTTGCAAATTGCTAAGTACTGTCATTCTCATATAGTGCAGGTATAAAGTTTCGTCGCATTATGTGGCAGTTTCTTGTAACTCTTATTTTTTATGGCGTTATATCTCCTGAACCATGTGTTGTATTCCGTCGGTACACCTACAGCAATTGTTATCTCACGCACTCAATATGTGTACCAAATTTGGTTGAAATAGGTCCAGTGATTTAGAAGAAAATGAACAGCATTGTCGCTTCATGCAGCAGTTTTCCGCGCATCTCATTTTTTATGACGTCATATCTCGTGAACTATGTGTTGTACTTAATTCTTACACTTACGGCGACCGTCCTCATAAATTGATGCTTACGTGTACAAATTTTGAAAAATAATGGAACAAAACTGTAGATTTGTAGGCAACAGTTTTACGGTATCTACAGCTTCTTTTCGTTTCATCATTTTGTGTGTTGGGGGGGGGGGGGGGCGTTAGTTACATAACGCTTCATAAACGAAATTCCATGCAAACTTTGTTACAGCTCCCTAACTACTCCCATTTTCCAATGATTGATGCATAAATCTGGGTATTCTCACGAGGTGGCCTCTCATTATTTGTGACGTCATATCTCCTGAGCTATGTGCCGTGCTCTTTTGCTTTTGGGTCACGAACCTTCGTGGGCGTACGGTGAAAGTTCACCAAAGTTTCATTGCAATCGAATGAATGGTTTATGAACGCATAGAGGACATACAGACAAATATTCATTTGTATATATTAAGATCTCTCCTGACTGCACTACAGGAAAATAGAAAATGCTCGTGAAAGACTTTATATTACAGCAGTAGCTAATTTAAATGACAATTTGTGCAGTGTTAGCGTGGTGTACTGGTCAGCGAACACGTTACCACCTTTGTGGTCCTGTTCCGTTTCCCGCTACTCACTATGTTTTTCATTTCATTTTATTCTTTGAAATGTTAAATTTTTAAGTTTAAAATTTAGGTATAAAGTTCGGGGCTCCCTGCAATGCCATAACATCAGCGTGAGGGTTCTTAAAATACAGTTCACGTGTCGGCGGTTGCTGTTAAAGTAGTATTAAGAGTAACAGAGTTTCTTCACAACCTTCGAAGCACTTTTTACAGTGAAGCAAAAGCAAAAATCATATACCACGCTTTTTTATGGTTCGTGGAGCTTACATCGGATTCCAAGGACAGTGTAGCGGCCGTATTTCTAGGTGTTTTCAACAATACTGTTTCGACACAGTACGAGGATGCTTAAGGAACTTCGCCCATCTCGAAGAACAGCCATCCAATATTGCAGAACTACCACTAAGCAGTAGTTTCCAACAATATTTCAAGTTTATGATGGCGAGCTATTATGCAAGAGTCTGGGGGTTGTGTACCACTTGAAACGATGCAGTTAATCTGCGCTGTTGGCGCTCCAACTGTCGTTACCCTGACCCTCTACATGCGATGGAGCAGATTAAACGCACAGTTCATGATTATATAAACTCATTGTGCTTCATGTTGAGCCTGGGATGCAGTATGCCAAATTACAGCAGTTGAATAATGGATAGGAGCCTGATGGAATAGACACAACACCCGAAAAGGAATTGCCAAAACTTATTAATAATTCAGTTAACTCACGTCCTTCAGGATTCTTCCAGTGTTTTAAGATTGTTCTATGAATGTGCTATAGAGTAACTTACGTCTATAATGAACTATGAGATCTATCTTCATGTGAATACAATTTTTTTTCGGGCATAGCCTATGTAATCTCGTACTTAAAGCAGTTTAACTCGCACAGTCCACATCCCCTCTCCCTCCCCCCTCTCTCTCTGCATCCACCTCTTTCTCTCCAATATCTCTGTTCGTTTCCACCATTCCCTCTCTCAGCAAAATGTTCTGCAAGGTACCCTCTGTCATGTACCATACAAACATTTATGTACCCAGCGATCTTCCTCTTGGTTTAAAGGTCATGTGTGCAAAAAATCATAAAGATAAGAGCAAAACTATGCATTTGGTAATATTCCGTAAGTACCCTCCACCATGCACCAAATGAAACTTTATAGACAGTGACATTCCTCTTGTTCGTAAGGTTGTGCAAAATTTCATCAATATCGACGCATAAATCTGGGTATTCTCACGCGGTGGCCTCTCATTATTTATCACGTCATATCTCCTGAGCTAAGTGTCGTGCTCATTTGTTTTTGGGTCAGGAACCTTCGTGAGCGTACGGTGAACAGTTCACCAGTTTCATTGTAATCGAATGAATGGTTTATGAACACACAGAGAACATACAGACGAACGTTCATTTACATATATATAGATTTCCGTACACTTGTTCCTTTTCAAGCATAACAGACAGATTACACGTTCAAGATCGATAGCCAAGTCGTGCTGATTCGCCGCTCTTTCCCTTGTAACCCTAATTTACGTGATGTATGACTTAAAAGAAAATTGAGGATTTGTTTGACGAAGATGTTTGGATTTAGAAAACGTAAAGTCATTGAAATGGCGAATAATGACGAATAAACACAATCTAAAATGTACGAATTTCTGGGAAAAAAGAAAAGACTTAATGTATGCATAACAACAAGGATGGAATAATAAGATGGCAAGAACAAGAAAGAAGTATTCGGATTCAAAAGGGGACAAGCCGGGGATGCAGCATTCTACGACAACAGCTCTTTATCCATATAACCTCCAAATTGTCCAAAGTGCAGCTAACTTTCCAACGAGGTCAGTAATTTGCACCTGGTTAAGGCAAATGTATGGTCAGGGGCAACATTTGTACGTTGGATTTATCGCTACGTTTCAAAAAAAATGTTTGTATAGTCTAGGGGACTTAACTACGGGATCATCAGTCCCTAAACTTACAAACTACTTATGAACTAACTAAGACTAAGGACAGCACAAATATCCATGCCGGTTGGCCCAACAGCGTCATATTTGTCATTAAGTGCTATTCACATATGAGACTCGCATCTACCTTCAACGAGACAATCGTCCGAAATGTGTAGGAGACAGACGGTCAGCCTTAACATCCTTGCTTGCCCTTTATTCACATGAAGTGTTAAGTGCCATCGACAAGGGATCTCAAATCGATTTCATATTTCTGGATTTCCGGAAGGCTTTTGATACTGTACCCCACAAACGGCTTCTAATGAAATTGCGTGCTTATGGAATATCTCCCCAATTGTGCGATTGGATTCACGATTTCCTATCAGAAAGGACACAGTTCGTTGTAATTGACGGTAAGTCATCGAGTAAAACAGAAGTGATATCTGGCGTTCCACAGGGAAGCGTTATAGGTCCCCTACTCTTCCTCGTGTTTATAAACGATTTAGGAGATAATCTGAATAGCTCCCTTAGACTGTTCGCGGATGATGCTGTCGTTTATCGGTTAGTGAAGTCAACAGAGGATCAAAAGCAACTGCAAAGCGATTTAGACAAAATTTCTACTTGGTGCGAAAATTGCCAATTGACACTAAATAAAGAAAAGTGTGAAGTAATACACATGACCACTAAAAGAAATCCGCTGAACTTCAATTACGCGATAAATCAGTCAAACCTTAAGGTCGTAAATTCTACCAAATACCTAGGAGTTATAATTACGAACAACTTTGACTGGAGAGAACACATAGAAAATATTGTGGGGAAGGCGAATCAAAGGTTACGTTTCATTGACAGAACGCTTAGAAGATGCACCAGCTCCACCAAAGAGACTGCCTACATCACACTTGTGTGTCCTCTCTTGGAGTACTGTTGCCCCTTGTGGGACCCTCACCAGGTGGGACCGAAGGAAGATATTGAGAAGGTTCAGAGAAGAGCAGCTCGTTTTGTTTTATCGCGTTACGGGGGGGGGGGGGGGGGGGGGGAAGCGTCACGGAAATGTTGCACGAATTGGGGTGGAAATCATTAAAAGAAAGACGTTATTCATAGCGGCGTGATCTGTTTGCGAAGTTTCAATCACCGACTTTTAGTTCTGAATGTGAAAATATTTTGCTAGCACCCACTTACTTAGGGAGACATGGCCATCCCAATAAAGTAAGAGAAATCAGATCGAAAACGGAACGATTTAGGTGTTCTTTCTTCCCGCGCACTATTAGAGAATGGAACGGTAGAGAAAAGTTATGAAAGTGGTTAATGAACCCTCTGCCAGGCACTTAAATGTGATTTGCAGAGTATATATGTAGATGTAGATCCTACATACACCGTCCAGAGAGTGCATCAAGTTGTTGGTTTCCCAATGGTTTGGGATGGCATTATGTGGTCGTAGGAGGAAATCAAACGACTATACGGTACAGAGATCACTTCTTACGACGTAAACGACTGCATTTCGGTGAGGGAATCTTCTAAATGAACGACAATCTCACGCTCCTCATGCGCCTCTTGTGAATGCGTTCTTTCATGATAACGATATCGCAAAATTACAATAGTCAGCATGTTCTCCAGACATGAACCCTACTGAACATATATGGGATACATTGAAAAGGACTGTTTTTGTACGAGACAACCCACCAACAAATCGAATCGCCTTTGAGGAGTGGGACAACTTGGACCAACACTCATTTGATAATAGAAAAGTATGCCATGACGAATGCAGGCATGTTACTGGCTGTATGCTACAATATGGTACACAAATTCAGAAAGTCTAGCTTATTGTCGCACAACTTACCCGTTTCATGACCAATA
Source organism: Locusta migratoria (assembly GCA_026315105.1). Classification (NCBI taxonomy): domain Eukaryota; kingdom Metazoa; phylum Arthropoda; class Insecta; order Orthoptera; family Acrididae; genus Locusta; species Locusta migratoria. The sequence continues at coordinate 150,721,003 of CM048746.1, read as the reverse complement.
AAGACAACTGGAATGCCCTTCTTGTATATCTCTATTCCAATTTATGTAAAGGGTCATGAAACCATAGTTTCGGGGTGATTTAACACTCTTTTGATGGATCTACCTCTGAAAAGTATTTTGTAGTGCAATAGAAATCAGATTCCATCGCTGGAAGTTGGAGATTTTCACTTTGTGTGTCCTTTATTTATTTCATTTCAAAAATAAGTAGATGTTCTTTCAGTATTTACTCACTTTCGTGCGTATGTATAGCATGTTGTTAACAAGGAAAGTGAAGGTGGCGGGTAGCTTAATATTAAGGTAGTTAGTAATATGTCATTTGGTGTACCCCTTTTTTGGAGGAGATAAGTTAGAAATTTATATTTATGGTTCAACACATTCATTATAACGTTTTGGAAATGAGGAAGATACATTATATTATTTATTTTTTATTTATTTTTCAGGTGGCTTCACCGAAGAAAATAAAAGTTTCGTAACAAGATCAAATGAACGCAGCTGTGGAAGCCGTTTTAGATGCTTTTTAGTTGAATTTATTTAAAGTAGGAAAATAATTTTCATTTAAGTGTTTTCATTTTGTGACTGAATAACTTGTGAAAATGGCGTTAAACTATTTCTAGTACTACCAATTTTACTGTGAATTTCTGACTTAAAACTGTAGGAAAAGTTCGTACCACATAATAATTGGAGCCAACCATATACTGGAAACTTCTAAAAATAAATCACAAAAGAAAGATTTTACATTTGAAAGGCTAAAAGCCAAATGAACCTAATTAGTGTTCAGTTCTTAATGGTGTTAGCGATGTGAAACAAACTGAAAAGCTGTCCCATATTATGACAGTCCAGCTGAATATAGCAGTCGAAGTCTCAAACAACGCCATCGAGTAGAAGCACAAGCCAGTAACCCTACTGCCTATATGTATTTCAATATTTCAACAATTATTTACACCGAGTGGAGATAGCCGCGCGTTTTGAGGCGCCATATCAGAGATTGCGCGGCCGCTCCCTCTAGAGGCGAGAGTCCTCTATTGGGCAAGGATGTGTGTGTGTGTGTGTGTATATGTTGTGTTTAGCATAAGTAAGTTTAAGTAGTGTTTAGGGACCAATGACCTCAGCTGCCCGGTTAAAAAGAAAAAAATTACGGGAATTTTATACAAGTAGAATTTTACTTTTAGACTTTTGTAACATGATGTTCATAATATTATATTTAATTGCACCTCCAGTATTTTAAGACGTCACGCAAGTTTTAAAAATATTATATAACTCATTTCCATATTTCACTTTTTTCAAGAATTTGTTTACACTTTTAATATTCTAACGAAAAAGAAGATATTTTTATGTAACTTATATTTCAAGTTCAGTAAAGACCCTGTTGTTTTTTAACTGAAACATCGCTCCTTTTCCCTCCCCTTCCACACCTGCTTCTTTTCTCTCTTCCAATCACTGTCACAACGGTTGCCCTTCCCCTGCTAGCACCACTCCCTCTGCTCCTCTACACTCTCCCACTTCCCCCATACGTCTACCTGAAAGCAATTTAAAAATTGTGAACACACTTGTAAGACACAGAACTTGTCATAACGCAGTCGAGACGGGTTTTGGACGCAGTTACAAGATAAACCACTTAACTTACGTCCAGTCTGTTAATTTTAAATTTTTATTCATTCAATAATCAACTTATTATAAATATTTCAGGTAGTACATATTTAGTTTCTATTCTGTTTTATATTCTGCAGATGATACAAGCAGATCAAAATATGTCAAAATTATTATATTTCCTTAGACTTATACTGTCTCATTTTATCAAATATATTGAATATAAGGAGAGGCGTTGAACTAAAATTTGTGCCGCAGGACTTTCTGCTTACCAGACAGACCATTCAACCGCTCAGCTAACGCGGCCTTATGTATAACGATCTTAGAGCACTCTCCCTTCACAATAGAAAACTTCAACTCTACTTCAATTTCCCCCTATGAAATACATATCAATGTTCCTGAGGATCTTAAATATTGGAATAGCACCCTTGTAATGAATGGGAGTGGAGACAATCCTGCCTTGTACCTCAGGCATGGATGATACAAATATCAACAATTATTCAATTTCCTTAGACATATAAATGACATAATGAGACAATATGTATCTCAGTAAATTAATTACTGTTCATACTTTGTATAACCCATACCTGAGGTACAACGCAGGATTGTTCCCATTGACATTCATTGCTGGGGTGTTATTCTAATATTGGAGGGCTTCAGCAACATTGGTGCGTATTTCATGGGAAAACATCGAGGCAGAATTAAAGTTTTTGTTGGGATAGAGACGTGTTCTAAGTCAGTCCGTGCATTATTATCTATAAGGTTTCGTTAGCTGAGTGGTTGAAGAGTCTGCCTCGTATGCAGAAGGTCCCAGGTTCGAAACTCGGTCACGGCACAGATGCCCTGTCACTAGTTGTGAGAGCTGCGGTTGGAGGTCGGCAATCCGCCCATCTCCCAATTATATCTGAAATCCACTTGCGTCTTCAGATATGTGTCCCAGTAGATGCAGTGCATGTGCTGGTCGCTGGCTCCAGAATTGATGGATGAGGCAGTAACTGTGATTGGTTTCTTCTTTCTTACTATAAAAAGCTCAATTTTCTTGTTACATATACCGTTGTTGTCCTATGAGATACTTATCACTTAAGACTCAACAGTTCAACATTATCGCCTTCAATGGCTGCAGCTGCTAACTGCCGGAAAATGGCGTTATGTATTGTTTGATTATGAACAACTCGCCAGCCAATGAGAGGGCTTTTCGTACCCTTATTTGGTCTTGCTGCTAGAATTCTGGCGTCTACCCCGTCAGCCAATCCTGAGCCGTTTTTAACTCATGACCTTACATCGAAGCCCCTAGTGGCCTCGTCACGCCACTAGTGTGTCATTGTTGCATCATATTCTGAGCTTAAGCGTCACCATACATTCTAGTTCCCCAAAGTAAATAGAACAAATAACAGTAGTGCTGTTGATGGACTGTAAAATTTGTTGTTGTGGTCTTCAGTCCGCTTACTGGTTTGATGGAGCACTCCACGCTACCGTGTCCTGTGCAAGCCTTCTCATTTGACAATACGTGCGGCAAGCTACATCCTTTTGAATATGCTCACTGTATTCGTCCCTCGGCCTCTACAATTTTTACCACACACAATTTCTTCTAATGCCAAGTTGACGATTCCTTCTTGTTTCAGAATGTGTCCACCAACGTATTCTTCCTCTTAGTCAGGTTATGCCAGAAACTGTTTCTCTCAAATTCTGTTGATCACCTCCTCGATAGTTACGTGATCTACCCATCTAATCTTCATCATCTGTCTATAGCACCATATTTCGAAAGCTTATATCATCTTTTTGTCTGAACTCCTTTTCGTCCACGTTTCACTCGTATACATTGCTACACTCCAAACCAATGCTTTCAAATGTGACTTCCTAACATTTAAACGAATATTGGATGTCAACAAATGTTGCTTCAGAAACGCTTTCTTCCCGTAGCCAGTCTGCATTTTATATCTCCTTTGCTTCGGCAATCAGTAGTTATTTTGCTACCAAATAACAAAACTTATCTACTACTTTTATCGTCTCGTTATCTAATCTAATTCCTTCAGCATGACTTTTCTGACACTACATTCCATTATCCTCGTTTTACTCTTGTTAAAGTTAATCTTATACCATCATTTCAAGTCACTGTCCTTTTCATTTAATTTCTCTTCCAGGTCCTTTGCTGTCTCTGACAGAATCACTATCGTCAGCAAACCGCAAGGTTTTGTTCTCTCTCCCTGGATTTTAATTCCACTCCAAATTTCTCCTTGCATTTCTTAATAGCTTTTGAATCTACAGATTGAACAACATTAGGGAAAGACTACAACCTTGTCTTACTCCCTTCCCAACCACTGCTATTCTTTCATCCCCTTTAACTCTAATAACTGCTATCTGGTTTCTGTACAAATTGAATATAACTCTTCGGGCCCTATATTTTACGCCTGCTACCTTCAGAACCTTGAAAAATGCATTCGAAAGCTTTCTCCAGATCCGCAAATGTTAAAAACGTGGGTTTCCCATTTCTTAACTTATTTTCTAAGATAAGTCTTAATGTTATGCTTCTCGTGTTCCTACATTTCTCCTAAATCCTAATTGATCTTCCCCAAGGTCGGATTCCACTAGTTTTCCCACTCTTCTGTAAATAATTGGTGTTAGTATTTTGCAACCATGACTTGTTAAACTGATAGTTCTGTAATTTTTACATTTATCTGCAGTGCTTTCTTAGACATTGGAATCACTATACTCTTCTTGAAGTCTGAGGGTATTTTCCCGTGTTGTACATCTTGCATACCGGGTGGAACACTTTCTTCGTGGCAGGCTCTCCTAACGATGACTATCTGTAGTGTATGTGAGTGTTTTGAGCGCCTTGCGTGACTCGGTTGTGCAGTGAGGGCGTGTTGTGTTGCAGCCAGCCAGGAGGCGTCCCCCGGCAGCCGCGCCTCGTGCCTGCGCACGCTGCGGCGCGTCGCAGACCAGCACCAGCACCAGCACCAGCACCAGCCGCAGCCGCGGCAGCAGCAGGGCCGGCCGCGAGACACGACGCCCGCCGTCGCCGTCTCGCTCGTCATGCACGAGCGCGCGCGCTGCCTCAAGGTCTGTAGCCCTAGGGAGGCCAACTCTACACTATTACACGGCTTCTCCCATATTTTGGCACTTTTTAAAAGATTCCCCCATCTCCTTTATTCTCTTTAATTTTGACAACATTGTCATAGGAGAAAGCGATCTGTTTGGTGTGATCAATATACAAGAAACAGTCTTGATCGCAGAAAATTACAGTTTCAATTAACCGGTTTCAACCTGATGTAGGTCATCTTCGGGATTATAAACAGCCCATGTGGCCAGTGCTGTACTCGGCTGGACTGGGCTGTCCTGGGCTGTTCTGCTGCCAGCAGGAACAGTTACCTACTGGCAGCAGAACAGCCCAGGACAGCCCAGCCCAGCCGAGTACAGCACTGGCCACATGGGCTGTTTATAATCCCGAAGATGACCTACATCAGGTTGAAACCGTTTAATTGTAACTGTAAATTTCTGCGATCAAGACTGTTTTTTGTATGTTGATCCTTTATTCTCTGCCTGTTTCTCCCGTATATTTCGTCAGTGATCATTGCTACACCTGAAACCCGTGAAGTACGGGAAGGCTGGGTAGCCATGGACACATGAATGACTTGCTAATAAAACAATTTCTATGTCTTTATTTTCACCGTAAAATGAAACCGGAAACTTCTTTAGTCATATCACTTAGAATTAAGTATCTTCTATACTAATAATAAATCTGTAAGCCCTTTCTACACGGGAAGTGAGAGCTCACAAGATTACCCATGATGCCCCGGTTACGCCGTCTGCGTACCGTTCTAGGCTCGCTTACTTACACAAGATGCATACGATCGCTTATAGACGGAATAGGATGGATCCTATTCTCACGCGTATGGAAGCTCAAAATGTTTGTTAAGCTTATGGGATTTAACTGCGGCATCATCAGTCCCTAAACTTACAAACTACTTATGAACTAACTTATACTAAAGACAACACAAACATCCATGCCCGAGGGAGGATTCGAACTTCCGAGGCTCGTCATGCACGAGCGCGCGTGTTGCCTCAAGGTTTGTGTGGCCAACTCTCCCCTATTATACGGCTTCTCCCGTATTTTAGCACTTTTTAAAACAGATTCTCCCGTCTCTTTTATTCTCTGCCTGTTTCTCCCGTATATTTCGTCAGTGATCACTGTTACACCTGAAACCAGTCAAGTAGGGGAAGGCCGGGTAGCCACGGACACATAAATGAATTGCTAACACAACAACAATAAACAATTTCTGTCTTTATTTTCATGGTAAAATGAAACAGGTAACTTCTTTAGTCATATCACTTAGAACGAAGTATCTTCTATACTAATAATAAATAGCCGGTCGCGGTGGCCGAGGTGACTGAGGCGCTCCAGTCACGGTCAGCACGGCCACTACGGTCGGGGGTTCGAATCCCCCCTCGGGCATGGATATTTGTGCCGTCCTAGTTCGTAAGTAGTCCATAAGTAGTTTGTAAGTTTAGGGACTGATGACCCCGTAGTTAAGTCCCATAAGCTTAACAAACATTTGAACATTTGGATAATAAATATGTAGAGCCCTATCTACACGGGAAGTGAGAGCTCACACGATTACCCATGACGCACCGGTTACGTCGTCCGTGTACCGTGTAGACGCGCTTACTTACATAAGATTCATGCATACGATGGCTTATAGACGGAATAGGATGGATCCTATTCTCACGCGTATGGAAATGCTTCGCGCATGCGCAGACGACCGAGTGGAGAACCCAGATGGCAAACGGAGCCGAGTCGGGAGTCTGTTTGAGAAATCCGTACTTGTTTGCTGTTCAGAAGAAGGTAGTTGTTCGACGTATATATATAAGAAGTCGTAAATATTTTAGGTGGTGATACTATAGACGAACTGCAATAAATGTTCAAATGTTTGTAAACTAACCTAAGGACAACACACACACACCCATGCCCCAGGGAGGACTCGAACCTCCACGGCGAGCAACCGCGCACTCCGCAGCGAGACGCTTTAGACCGCTCGGCTACTCCACCGCGGCACGAATTGCAATAAAAATGCCTTTTAACAGAGCTATAGCTGTTAATATATTCACATAAATTAGAGCAAATGTAAATGAAGACATTTTCATTGATTCCTGGTTCCTGGTAGAATAAAATCATACTGACTTCAAAATACAATTTTGTGTGTCCTACAAGTTCGTCTCCACTTAGTTAACCGGTTTCCGGCTTACAAGGTGATCTTCAGACTTAAAGTCGAAAACCGGATATTAAAATAAAAGTCAATATGATGATCTACCAAGAAGCGACGAAAGAATCAGTCACAGTTTGGTATCTTCGTACCCAATAAAAAATTGTACAAATGTTGTATGGAATTGTTGAAAACACGTTATATTACTTTTGTGTTGCAATTAGTCTTTATTACCAGCTTCTAAAGTATTTACTGTTTCTCCTGAAACATTCTACATGTGAGAGGCTTAATTTTATTATGCATTATTTGAAGCTTCAATAATTAAAATCGGATAATTGAAAATAAAGATATCATAATTTAATCATTTGTTTAAAAGCCATCGTGTATGTTTATTCGTTGAGTATAATCTCCAATACACGAACTTTCCTGGGTTTCCATAGATAAATTGATAACAGGCTTCATCAAAATCGGTTCAGGGGAAGAAAAGATATCGTAATTTGTAGTTTCTGGTGTATGCTATGCTTCTATTGAAGCGCAGTATAGCAAATATCCGATAGGGGCGCTGTTACATAGTATACCAAATAACTAATAGATGGCGATGCTGCGTTTTTTATTCCCATAACTAAGTTGTAATACACTTAAACAAGGACTGCGGTGTTCCTTACGGCATCGTTGTAGTGTATTGATGTTGGCAACAGCCGTTGAAACCTTTTTGAAAAATCAGTCATACAGTGAGGGGAATAATTCTTTGTTTTTATTATGAAATAAATAATTAATGTTGTTCCGATCAGTAAATTAATAATCTCCTAAAACGAATATTTCGTTGTCATCCTTAACAGACATGCTGCCACTGCAAATAAAATTTAACCCAGGTACGACAGAAAAAAATGATTTTTTAAATAGCTAAAGAGTCGCTTTAGTGCACCAAGAACTGATAGACGCCAGTGCTGAGTAATAACTATGGCGTAGTATATATATATATATATATATATATATATATATATATATATATATATATATATATATATGTTCATATGTTTGTATAGCTTATGGGACTTAACTACGGGGTCATCAGTCCCTAAGCTTACAAACTACTTATGAACTAGCTAAGACTAAGGACGGCACAAATATCCATGCCCGAGGGGGGATTCGAACCCCCGACCGTAGTGGGGACCATGACTGGAGCGCCTCAGTCCCCTCGGCCACCGCCGCCGGCAGGCGTAGTACAGAAAAGAAGCGAACGTCTGTGTCAGAATTAATCGACGCAATCGTCTCTCTAAGAATACCAACAAACATGGAACATGGTGTTACTGATTTCCCCTTGTGTATTACATAATTAACGACATTCTTTGCTTCTTTCGGCGCGTTTCATTTATGTTTAAAACATAACGACGTTCCTTCGTCTCTCAATTGTATTCATTTACATAAGATTTCTTTGGAAGGACAATCCATTGTATGTAGTTTGTTTTGTGATTTCGGTGACCTTTTTTACTGACTTTAGTCCGGAATCCTAAAATTCCATGATACGCAGAGTCCCTTCTTTAACAACCGTTGCGAAGCACGGGCGTATAAGCAACTACACAATACTTTTTTTACGATCTATCTTAAAAACACTTTTTAATTAGTTTGATGGCACTACAAAATTTGGAGGGTAGACCCGAGCACACCATTCAGTGGTGCTGCATTCGTTTCTTGGCCTTGCAAACATCAGAATATTAATAAATATGGGATCTATATAAACACAATCTTCATGGGCCTAGTCCTTGCAATAATAGCACCGAATCCAGTCTTCTTCGAAGGTTTTATCCACATATGATACATTCCGTCTCTTTTCCTTGATTCTCTTCGGAGAGCCGGCCGCGGTGGCCGAGGGGACTGAGGCGCGCCAGTCACGGTCTGCTCGGCCACTACGGTCGGGGGTTCGAATCCCCCCTCGGGCATGGATATTTGTGCCGTCCTTAGTGTTAGCTAGTTCGTAAGTAGTTTGTAAGTTTAGGGACTGATGACCCCGTAGTTAAATCCCATAAGCTATACAAACATTGGAACATTGGAATCTCTTCGGAGAGACTGCGAATGTTTATCTTTGACTTGAAAGGTTCTTTACTGCCTTTACCTTTTTGTTTTTTCGGCTCATCCTTTTTATTGAATTTACTTTTCTGTCTCTCTTCTACACGTTTTTATATGGAGATGACGTTAAAATCTCGCTCTTTTGGGTTTTTCAACCCCGTATGACTAAAGGTTTTTATAGCTTCAGGAAGAGGTGACAACTGTTTTACATCTGTGGTGTTTGTAGGCACCGGCTCAGTAGCACAAATGCGTGACTAGTGGAGGGCTTAGGCGATGCAAAATGGTGTTCTGACAAGGAATATTTTCTTCATAAACCTCTGGAGCAACATCTGTCATCAATGATGGTAAAAAATTTGTCAGAAAAGATTTGCAGGATGAAAGGATAAATTCCTGTGCATATAAATCCGTTTTGCACTATGTCAAACCTAGCTCAAATGTTTGTAAATCTATCGGACCAAACTGCGCGATCATCAGTCAGTAGCTTTACTTAAACTAAGGTAAACTAACCTAAGGACAACACACACAGCCATGCCCCAGCGAGGACTCGAACCTCCAATGGCGAGCAACCGCGCGCTCCACAGCGAATCGCCTTAGACTGCTCGGCTACTCCACCGCGGCAAGCCTAGCTATTCTGCTAAAAACTTCGTTCACAAGTGTAGCAATATCATAGTGATTCTAAATGCAGGATTTCGTCTCATCCACGTTGGACTGGAAGCTGCAAATGCAGCCTTAAAAGATTTAAAAAATGTTCAGTGGCTGTAACTTACGAGTTGTATGCGTGGGTGTAAATATATGAATGTGATGTCTACGTGCATATTCTAATTGTGCCAACTCTTTATGACTAGCATGCCCATCCAGAATTAAGAGGACAGGATTTGTTTCTGTTGGCTGAATGTGCTGTTCAAAATTCTGCAACCCCTGTAAAAACACATCCCCATTCATCCACCCGTTCTCATGTGCAAAATCAATACTTTCTGGCGGAGATTCTATCATTAAGCGACCGTCTTTATCCATTTTCTTCCGAGGAAAAGTGTTTAGTGGCGATATCACCAGCGTCATTCAAAGAAACAGGTAATGTTTCGTCCTCTTTCAGCAGATGTTAATTTGATATTTATACAGCTTCTTTTCTTGTCTCCAAAAATCTCTTTTATTTTCCTGTAGGCAGTATCTATCGTTCCCCTAGTTATACATTCTTCTACGGTTCTCCATTTGTCCTCTAACCACTCCTGTTTAACCAGTTTGCATTTCCCGTCAATCTCATTTTTAAGACGTTTGTAGTCCCTTTTGCCTGCTTCACTTGCTGAATTTTTATACTTTCTCCTCTCATCAATTAAGTTCAGTATGTTCTGTGTTATCCGGGGATTTCTATTAGGCCTTGTCCTTCTGCCTATATGATTCTCTGCAGCCTTCACTACCCTATCTCTCAGAGCTGCCAATTCTTCTTCTACTGTATTACTTTCCCCCGTTTCAGCCAATCCTTGCCTAATGCTCCCTCTGAAACTCTCAACCACCTCTGGTTCCTTCAATTTGTCCAGGTTCCATCTCCTAACTTTTCTAACTTTCTACAATCTCTTAAGTTTTAATCTACAGTTCATTACCAATAAGTTATGGTCAGAGTCTATATCTGCCCCTGGGTATGTCTTACTGTTTAAAATCTGTTTTCTAAATCTATTCCTTACCATTATAAAGTCAATCTGGTACCTTTCGGTGTCTCCTGATCTCTTCCACGTATACAGTCTCCTTTCATGATGTTTAAACCAAGTGTTGGTGATCATTAAATAGTGTTCTGAGCAAAATTCTCCTAAGCGATCTCCTCTTTCATTCCGTTTTCCCAATCCATATTCACCTACTACATTTCCTACTTTCCCCTTTTCTACTACTGATTTCTATTCCCCATTACAATCAAGTTTTCGTCTCCCTTAACTGTCTGAATGATCTCTTTTGTCTCCTCATGCATTGCTTCCATATACTCATCATCGGCCGAGCTAGTTGGCATATAAACTTGCACTACTGTGGTCGATGTTGGTTTTCTGTCTATCTTTGCTACGATATTGCGTTCACTATGCTGTTCGTAGTAACTTACCCAATTTTCTTATTCATTATCAGACCTACTCCTGCGTTACCACCAACTGATTTTGTATTTATAACCGTGTACTCACCTGACCAGAAATCCTGTTCATCATGCCACCGAACTTCACTAATCCCTACCATATCTAACTTTAACCTAGCCATTTCTCTTTTCAAATTTTCTAACTTACCTACGCGATAAAGGGTTAGAACATTCCACGCTCCGATCCCTAGAACGCCTGTTTTGTTTTTCTTGATGACGACATCCTGCTGAGTAGTCCCCGCCCGGACATCCGAATGGGGAAATATTTTACCTCCGGTATATTTTACCCAAGAAGGCGCCATCATCATATATTCATATAGTAGAGTTGCATGTCATCGGGAAAAGTAACGATTGTAGTTTCTCTTGCTTTCAGCCGTTCGCAGTAACTGCATGGCAAAGCTACGTTAGCTGATGTTACAAGTCCAGGTCAGTCATCCAGACTGTTGCCCCTGTAACTACTGAAAAGTCTGCTGCCCTCTTCAGGAACCACACGTTTGTCTGGCCTCTCTACATATACCCCTCCGCTGTGGTTGTACCTTCGGTACGGCTATCTGCATCGTTGAGACACGAAAGTCACCACACCTCGACAATGTCTGTGGTTAATTGGGGTGGTTAGTTTGTATAAATAACAGAAATTAAAAATATTAAACTATGACCGGAGGTACCCGACATTATTGTGTCTGCGGCTACCCGATTGCTGTCGTGCAATATTTTTAAACAAAGCTCTTAAATTGTACGACAAACGTTACAAATATTACTTTAAATGTATCTCATTATCAACAACTTGAAATGTTAAACAACTACGAAAACTCACTTTTTATGACTGAAAACCGTCAATTAAGTTTAACAGAAGCGACGAAAAAGTTTTGCCGCGAACAAAATTCATAGTTGCGAGAAACTCGCTCGGCTCCTATACCGCAACTGATCTGCATATGTTCTTACCGCACAGGGCGCGCATTTCAAATGCAGTCTTGCCAACACAATATGTTACGTTTCTTAGAAATTGAAATGTCCGCAGTTACTAGCCGTCAGGGGCTACCCGACCTTCCCCTACTATTGATACTTTAAATTTTCCCAGTGAGATATCCCAATGTAATAATAATGCCGATTACTGTTCGTGCTTCTAACGCCTTTGGAATGCATGGGGCTGTGAGAAAATGCTCATTGGTTTCTTGGTCAATGCTAAGGATGCGATCACATCGTACCTATAAGCAGTTAACGTTTTTATTCCATAACAACACGCGGAAGTAAAGACTCGCGAAAGCGGATTCCGGAGATTAAACAGTAGCATATCATTAGTTACTTCTCAATGGACTCACACCACATTTCGCAACGCTCCGAAAGAATGAATACTGATCAATCGCTTGTCAGCTATCGAAAACAGAGGAAAGTTAACGCAAAATTTTCGATTTTGGCTATTTTCTTAGTAAATGTGGTCTATCAAAATGAACACATGCAAATTTGTGCCGCACCGGGACTCGAACCCGGTTCTCCCGCTCTGTGAACGGGACCACCTGTAGAAGAGCAGCTAAAGTCCGTAGTTTTCGCAAATTGCGAAATTCATGGTATTTTTAATACATTTAGCTGCGGACCATAGTCATAGTGAAAATGAAGCTAAAGACTTTTTTTACCAAGCTATTGATCCATATTATTGAACAGCTTAAATTCATGCATGGAAAAATGCGTCAGAGATGATTTTAATCATTTCTAACATTGCTTAAATAGTTATATAACAAAAAAACGATATAACAAATGCAAATCCAATAGGTTTTGGCTTTATATTCTTGAATTTGATCGAACAAATGAGTCTTGTTAATGTTATTGCTCTCTTAAAAATACAATTTCAGGTTGTAGAGCTACCCAACAGCACGATAAATGAGTAAATATAAGCATTTTTTTTATGTTTACATCCCCTTTGTATTCCATTCCAAAGAAATATGTATAGTTCTGTAGCTGAAATTTACTGTGACTAAATCTCCCTTATTCTCCCTTATAACCATGATCAGATTTTTGTCATCTTCTTTAAACCCTTGATCAAAGTTGGTCACCCTGTACCCCCACTTAAAAACTTGGAACAGCCTCAAACACGTGTTGGCGATTCAAATCATTTGCAGACGATGCGCAAAATACATCCACATAAATACTCTGCAACACACATTGAAGTACATGGCATAGGATTCAACGAACCGCTTTCATGATAGTTCTCTACCGTTCCATTGTCTTATAGCGCGCAGAAAAAAGGAATACCTACATTTTTCCATTTTCGATCTGATTTCCTAGTTGAATTTATGGCCTGTAGACTGATTTCTGGTGTAAATGAAGTTATCAGAATTCTTTTAGTGCTCATGAGGATGACCACACACTTTTCATTATTCAGGGTCAAATGTCAATTTTTGCACCATGCAGATATCTAAATCATTTTGCTTTTGATCTTTGGGTGACTTTACTAACCGATAAACGGCAGCATCATCTACGAACTGTCTCCTAAATCGTTTATAAAAATAAAGAACAGTAGGGGTCCTGTAAGACTTCCGTGGGGAACGCCAGATATTACTTCTGTTTTACTCGACAACGTTCCATCAGTAACAACGTACTGTGTCCTTCCTGACAGGAAATCAAGAATCCAATCGTACATTTGTGGCGATATTCCATAAACACACAATTTAATTCGAAGTCGCTTGTGAGGTACAGTGTCAAAATTCTTCCAGAAGTCTAGAAATATGGAGTCGATTTGAGATCCCATGTCGATAGCACTCATCATTTTCTGAATCCGTATTGATTATGGGGTAATAATATGAACACTGGCACAATGTGTATTTATTAGAAAGGAGTTGGCCCTTCATTACCTTCGATAACACTTGTAGCTCTCGCGGATGAAATTCGTAAACTGTCTTTATACCTTAGAACAGAATATTATCAGTTACTGTATTAAAATATCTGCCAATTACACCTACGACATTGGAGCTATAAATTTAATACTCACTCTCCGTTATAAAACTCTTGCGCAACTCTTCAGTTTTCAGTTTTAGCCCTACATCTACTGCGTCTGTATCCATACGGTGTGTGGCTACTCCAGTCGAGTATGACTAGCGGAAAAACTGATTTCCGGTATGCCTCCGTATGGGTACTAATTTCATTCTTATGATCCTTCTGCGTTATGTACATGGGATGAAGCAATATATTGGTTGACTCTTCAAAAAACATATTATGCTCTCGGGACTTCAACAGAAGCCCATACCGCGATATAGCTCTTGCAGCATCTACATGTATACTCCGCAATCCATCGTAAGGTGCGTGGCGGAGGATACACTATACCACTACTAGGCATTTCTGCCCCTATTCAACTCCCAAATAGAATGAGGAAGAAATGTCCATAAGCCTTTTCTTTGTGATCTTTGCGTGATATGTAAGTAGGCGGTAGCAAGATCGTTCTGCAGTCAGCTTCAAATTCCGGCCCTCTAAATTTCCTCAACAGAATATTTCAAGAAAGAACTTCGCCTTTCCTCCAGCGATTCCCATTTGAGCTCCCCGAGCATTTCTGTGACACTCGCGCATTGGTCGAACCTACCAGTAATGATCCCAGCTGCTTGCCTCTGAAATGCTTCCATGTCTTCCTTTAAACTGGTGTGCTGCGGGTCCCAAACACTTGAGCAGTACTCAAGATGTGGTCGTAAAAGCGTTTTATAAGCGGTCTCCTTTACAGATAAACAAAAATCGGCTGTCCGTGTTACTCACAACTGTCGTTACATGTTCGTTCCATTTCATATCGCTCTGCAGTGTTACACCTAGATATTTCAACGGCACAACTGTATCAAGAAGCTTACTACCTATGCTGTATTCGAACATTATGGGATTATTTTTCCTACTCATGCGCATCACGTAACATGTTTCTACATTTAGAGCTAGCTGCCGTTCTTCACATCAACTAGAAACTTTGTCTACGTCACTCTGTATGCTATTACAATCAATTAATGACGACACCCTCCCGTACACCTCAGCATCATCAGCAAACAGTCGTAAATTACCACAGGACTTCGCTCAACATTTCCGTGATGCTCTCGCGCGCGATAAATGATCCTGTAACGAAGCGCGTTGCTCTCCGTTGGATCTTTTATGTGTTCTATCACCTCTATCTAGTACGGATCACACAATGATAAGCAATGCTCAAGCGTTGGCTGAACGACTATTTTGTAACCTACTTCCTTTGTTGACGAATTGCACTTCCTGAGCATTTTTCCAATGAACAGGACTTTGGCATCTGCCTTACACACTACTAATTTTACATGGTCCATCCTTTTCAAATCGCTCCTAATGTCTACTCCTATGTATTTTATGGAAGTAACTGCTGCTAGTTTTTGTGCGCAGTTATGTAACGAAAAATCTTTCTTTCTAAGTAAACACAGCAATTTAAATTTGTATATGTTGACAGTCAGTTGCCACTCCTTGCACGTTTGCACCATACGTCGATCCGCTGCTGATCCTTTCCGTTACACGTTTCCAGTGTAGCTACATCTCTAGATAGCCGCGGTGGAGTAACCGAGCGGTCTAAAGCGTCTCGCTGAGGAGCGCGCGGTTGCTCGCCGTGGAGGTTCGTGTCCTCCCTGGGGCATTGGTGTGTGTGTTGTCCTTAGGTTAGTTTACCTAGGTTTAAGTAGTTTGTAAGCTACGGACTGATGACCACGCAGTTTGGTCCGATAGACTTACAAATATCTCGAGATAATACAGCGTCATCCGTGAAAAGCCTAATCGAACTTCCAACGTTATATGTGTGGACATTCATGTGTGTTCTGAAAAACAACGATCCTATAACACTTGCCATAGGCACACCAGAAATCACTTTTTCATCTCAAGACTTCTCTCCGTTGAGACACATACTGGGTTCTGTCAGCTAGAATCTATTCAGTCTAGTTACTTAGATGGTGTGATATTTCGTATGCTCGAACTTACTTCATCAGACGACGGTGCCTAACTGTACGGAAAGACTAGCGGAAATTTCGGAACACGGCATCTATTTGGCAGGCTGTATCTACCTGCCCTCTTTAGTGTATGAATAGCGCGAGCTGGATTTCACATGATCTTTCTTTTCGAAACCCATGTTGATTTCTACAGAGGAGATTTCCGATCTCTAGAAATGTTAAAATACTTAATCATAATACCTGTTCCAAAATACCACAACTGACCGACGTCAGATATGTAGACCTATAGTGTTGCACATCTGAATGACGACCCTTCTTGAATAGGGGGATGACTTACACTTTCCACCGGTCATTAGGAAAGCTTTGCTTCACTAGAGACCTAGGCTACATAACTGGTAGAAGTGGTGCAAGTTCTTTCGCATACTCTCTGAATGGGTATCCCACCAGGTTCAGCAGCCACTCTTCTGTTGAGCGGCTTCAGTTTTTTTTAATTTTTTATTTATTTATTTATTTTCAGTATCTGCCACTCTGTCTTAAAGAAGTAACTACAATGCAATCTTTATCTGTGAAACAGCTTTGGAAGAAGAGATCTAGTAGTAGTTCTGACTTTTCTGTGTCGTGATCTAACGCCATTACGATAAATGGTTTTCTTGTCTGTGTCTGGGCTTGTTATCATTTTGGACTAAATGCCTTGGTATTACTATTACTGCAAACTTAAACAGGAAAGAACACATAGATAATGTCGTGGGAAAGGCGAACCAGAGACTGCGTTCTATTGACTCTTAAAAGATGCAACAGAACTACAAAAGAAACTGCATACACTACGCTTGTCCGTCCATTTTTGGAGTATTGCTGCCCAGTGTGGGATCCTTATCTGGTGGGTTTGACGGAAGACATCGAAAGAGTCCAAAGAAGGGCATCTCGTTTCGTGTTGTCACGATACAGGAGAGACAGCGTTACGGAAATGATACAGGATCTGGGATGGGAATCATTACAACAACGGCGCTTATCGCTGCGGCGTGGGCTACTTACGAAACTACAATCGCCAACATTCTAATCCGAATGCGAAAATATGTTGTTGACTACCACTAACACAGGTAGAAAAGATCATCAGAATAAGAGAAATCAGAGCTCGAACGGAGAGATTGAGGTGTTCTTTCTTCACGTGCGCTATTCGAGAATGGAATGGATTATAAATAGCATAAAGGTGGTTCCAGGCACTTAAATGTGATTTGCAGGCTATCCCAAGTAGATGTAGAAAATATGTCTGTTATCAGTTTTCTGTCGAGGATGGTGAGATACTCATTCACAGACACCCGACCAATGAGGTAATGATAGTAACAGTTGAATACCGCCATATGTATTTCGAAATCATGACATATCCTTCCCTATTGTTGGCTGAACACAGCAGTGATGCCGTATCGTAAGCTTGTTTTGGGGTTTTCAATACCTAAACACGGTTGTTTCTAGAAATCAATGAAAGGATGATACATCGAAGCATACTACATATTTCCAGTCATCAAATCATCATGTTTTATGATCGTGCCACCACTTCCTTTGCAGCTTTGCATTGGCTTCCGTTATTTGGGTTTACCAACTGCAGTCCCTCAGTGAATGTTTGTTCAATCCGTACTGTAAACAGTATTACTCAAGTGAGTGTTGAGTTTTGCAGTCGCTTTTGCTTTGGTAGTTTCATGTTGTCTGGCCACAGTTGATCATAATGCTCGTCGGTCATTGTCAGTTAGGGTTTCACACATTATTTATCTTCCCCAAAGATCTTTTGTCTTGTGTACATTTTCATTGCCGAGGATACCGTCGCTAGCGAAACGTTAAACAATGCAGCCATTTTCGTCACCGAAGCTCCCACTAACTGTGCAGTACAGAGTTGGCCTCTTCGAAAGTCTCAAAGATCACGACGCATTTTACTGATCATTTTTGTTGAGCGTCAATGAAAAAAATAAAACAAAAAAATACTGCAAGGTAGCGTCGAAGATTTCGTAGATCAATTGCACACTGTGGTCGTGTCTCGTGGTGACACGAACTTTTATCAGAATGTATACTGTATGGTGTTCATTTATTTCAGCCCGTGAACATGTCCTGATTGTTGCTAGACCGTGTTTAGTGAACAGTATGTGATATGGGTCACGCAAAAACAGTAAGATGGCTAGGCAGAGGGTACTGATTCGAAACCTGGAGAAGGAAAGTTTTCTTCTGGCCCATTTGGCTCCCATTGCACACCTTTTAATGATTCCTTACTACAGAAAAAAGTTAAAAAACTGAATGTATTGCCATAGTGAGCTCAAGCGTACTTGTTAGACAATGAATGACAGCAGGAAGGCCACAACTTCTTCTCATTAGCCAAAGTATACTTTTTGACTTCTCGAAGATACGAAATCATTTAACGGAAATTTTCTAATTAGTTTCTGGAGGCTGTTGTGATTAGACTGACAGAAATGTGAAAAGGGAGAATTTTAGATGAATTAATTTAATGGGAAGGGGGGAAAAGGCGTTTATTTTTTAATAATCCAAATCTACTTTTAGGATCAATGTTCAAATGTTTGTAAATCTAAGGGACTTCTCTACTCTTGTCATCAGTCCCTAGGCTTACAAACTACTTAAACTAACTTACACTAACGACAACATACACACCCATACCGAGGTAGGACTCGAAACTCTGGCGACGAGCAAGCGCGCGCTCCGCAGCAAGGTGCCCTAGAGCACTCGGCCACTTCACCGCGGCAGTGATAGGATCAATGGGGACAATGTGAAAATCGATTTCATAATGTATAATTGTAAATACAGTCAAAAGAAAAATGTGAATTGACTAGTTCTGACGCAAAAGGTTTTATGTCTCTTAGTTAATCTGCCACAGGTCACAGTATTAATTTTGAAGAAAAGTAAATAATTTTATTGTTTATGTGAAAGACGAGACTCACAAATATAACTACGAAAAGACATTCTTAAACGTAATAAAATATTGTTTTAATACAAATGTGTATTTTAAATGGGCACTCAAAAAACACAACAGATCATGAGTGTCAACAGAACTAAATTAAATAAAAGAAAGGGTACAGATTTCGCAGCTACCATAAAATGTGCCAAAGCCTATTTGTTAGTTATACCTGAATCTCTATATTTAATCCCAGTCATACACTGACGAGCCAAAGAAACAGGATAGGCATGCGTGTGCATATATAAACGCTCAGAAGACGGCATTGCTTTCAGCAACGACTGTGTAAAACAACAGGCGTCTGGCTCAGGCATTAGATCGGTTACTGTAGGTACGATAGCAAGTTATCCTATTTAAGTGCTTTTGAACATATAGTCGCGCGCGAGAGATGGGGCACAGCATCTCCGAGGGAGCGATGATGTGGGAATTTTTCCGTACCGCCGTCTCATGAGTGCACCGTGAATATCCTGTATCCGGTAAAACATTAAATCTCCGACTTCGCTGCGACCGGAAAAAGCTCCTGCAAGAACGGAACCAATGATGACCGACGAGAATCGTTCAGCGTGACAGAAGTGCGACCCTTCCGCAAATTGCTACGGATTGCAATGTTGGGCCATCAACAAGTGTCAGCGTGTAAACCATTTAACGATTTGTGGAGTAGATGAAGTCAGTTAAAAAGTTCGACATTTTCTTGGAATATATTTAATGTTCGCACAAAAGGCAAAATAATTGTCCTCTTAATTCCCTTCTTCTTTAGTCTACCAATTTCCGATTTAACTTGACAAGTTTCTTTGTAACCATTCAGCACGAGAGAAATTCTAAGGACTGGTGGAAAGGGACTAGTGTGCAAGATTAAATTACATATACACACGAATTAATCTGACTCTTGTAACTTCATAGTTACGAACTTACTATGTAATTTCTGCAGTGGCCTTTAACAACAATGTTATTTTAAAAGTAAAATGTATTTGGTACAACAACGAAGACTGAATCTAAAACGCAATCCATATTTACACACCTTAATGGTCTATAATAGTTTGTATCTTTGGACTAGAGTTAGTCTGCTGACATAAAAAAACCAACTGTTTGGTTTAAATATATGAATTTTTACTTCAAATGCAGCTTTCACCTTTCTTAATTACGGCACGTAAAAATCAGGATTGTTATCGAAAAACTAAGGTATTAAAAACGCATCAACTTTCGGATAGTTTTCACCATCAGACTTCACGAAATTCTTTTCCATTCTAATATAAAAGTTTTAAATGCTTTTGCTATCACAAAAAAACTTAATTGAACGTAGGAAACGTAAGGATTAATTTTGTTGATTTTCGATAACACCGCTATCCCATCAAAAACATAAAATGTACAAAAATGGCCGCGGTGGAGTAGCCGAGCGGTCTAAAGCGTCTCGCTGCGGAGCGCGCGGTTGCTTGCCTTGGAGGTTCGAGTCCTCCCTGGGGCATAGGTGTGTGTGTTTGTCCTTAGGTTGGTTTACCTAGGTTTAAGTAGTTTGTAAGCTACGGACTGATGACCACGCAGTTTGGTCCGATAGATTTACAAACATTTGAATATTTTTACAAAAATGCAAGTCTCGCGACGAATTCATTCCACCATAAAAAGTCGTTAGATCTCTTAGGAAACCAACTCAGTTATTTTAGTTAGTGTTCAAGTCGGCGGAGCAGCACACCACGCCCGCCCTCCGACCGTGAGCGCAGTTGTAAACATGGGCTTATCTTGTATCATCAAAGACCACCGCTTCTATTAAGGGCTACAAGGAAATCCAAAACTCCAGAAAAATAGAAGCACCGCAAAACAACTTACAGCTTCACACCACGGAGAGCGCATTATAATCTGAAGATGCCCTGCTAAAGGGCGAAACGCGTCATTAATTAATAAAACAATTTGCAATCAAGGCGGTTTTTTAATGAAGGAATATTTATTCTTACTGATTGCTGTACTCCATGGACTGGAAATCATTTGATAGTCACGTCTGTATTGTTTGACTATTGCAGTGTACATGATATGATGGTGAAGAGCTGTTCATGTTTAAATGCATAAATCAATTTAAGAAACGAATAAAAAGATCGAATACTGTCTTCCCATTTATATTTCACAGGAATAGAAGTAGGCCTACTACTTGTGTTCAGAGATAGTTACTCTTGCTTAACAGACTGTTAGTCAAGACAATATAGGATTGAATGAAATAAATAACAGGCTTTTACAATACTGGTAGCTCTTAAAAATGAGCTACTTTAGGTTGGTTGGTTTTTGGAAGGGACTAAACAGCGATGGTTGTCAGTCAGCTACTTTAGGCAGTACTGGTGGACAGGAAGTTAAAAAGTTTCATTTTATGATTGTGTAAAATAACTATTGCGGTCACGATATTAGTTCCCTCACTGCAGTTCGAATTTTTGTTTATGAAATTAATATTAGCAACTTGTAACGCTGAAATTAAAGGTCATCTGCTTTACATATAGGTATAACAACTGAAAGGGGTTGCAGAAGTGTTTATAGTTCCATATATGAAAGACACATAGTCACACTGGAAGCACTTTGTGAAGATACACCCTATGACAATAGTTCTTGACTTTTGAGCAGTTAACGCTACTGTAAGGTGGCTTACAGTATTAAAAATGCTAATATTCGTGCTACATACCCTAATGCTACTGTTAGATGCATTAGTTAAGGAAAAGTTGGGGCATACTTCGTGTTCTTAAAAGAATTTGGTAATGGCTGGTTTCTGTATTACACGGTAAGAAGGTATTTTTCAGTTATGTATATGATGGCATATTTCATTTTCACAATCGATTTTTAACATTAGCTGCACCAAGCAGCCTTGTTTGATTTCTATATCTAAATATTGGAGAATACAGCATTAAAGCAAAGACGTAAATTGTGAAACTCTTCCGAAATTAATATTTGTACACAAGTTTCACAAACGTAGAATATAGTGAGAAAGTTCCAAAAAATAGTGTCTGGTGATAAATTGCGTTCATATGCTGCACTTAGAACGTTAAAAAACTACGTGTTATAGTTCGCTTTCGCTGGAAAGAGGAAACGCTGTTGGCCAATTTCTACACCGCATGTGTAATAAATTTACACACAACCGATAGTGCTGTATATTCAAGGAGTCTGAAGCTGTTTTGTAGTTATATTTTTCATTTAGACATAGTTTTAGCGACTTAACTCAAATGAATACTCTCTCTAATGAAAAGAATCTTACGCACATTTAAAGTTAGCACTGAAGTTTGTCACCACAGTGGCCGCCGAGGCGCTCTTTAATTTGTCCGCTATTCGCAGTCGGCCGCTTACGCGATTGCGGGGGCCACGTTGGCGCTCGCACTAACACCGATATTATACTAATTTTCCTCTTTGATAAAGACTCTTCAGTACGCTGTCACTCGCACTAACACCAATATTGCACTAATCACCTCGACACATTCGTCCAATATTCTTTGATAAAGAATCTTTAACGGGACGCCAAAGCCAATCCACAGACATACAACTCGTAGACCATCATAGACTTATAGTTAATGTATAATGTATCGCTGTGCCACATCGATGGTACGAAAACATCGGACTATCGATATTTCCCTACTGAAGTTTCAACTCGATGATCTAAAAAAAAAAAAAAAAAAAAAAAAAAAAAAAAAAAAAAAAAAAAAAAAAAAAAAAAAGTAGTATAGCCTAAGATGCCAAGTCACAAACGAGGTAGGAGAATATAAATGTATGTTCTATTTTGTATAGTATATGTTCGTCTAGTTCACGGTAGTATTTTACTTACGGCAGTGATGACGTAGTATGCTGAAGTTGGTAGCGACCACGAATGAGACACTTCGGAAAACCAGTCACTTAAAATAAGACGCATAGTCTTTCGTGTTGACCATGAAATAAGTAATTAATTCTGTTCCTGCTCTGAAGTTGAGAGATTTTTGTATGTACCCCTCATAAAGCGAATATTTCGTTGCCAACATTTTCGCACTACGCCAACGCCGTAAGTAAAATTTAGCCTTACGTCAAAACTCTAAATGAGGCGTAATTATATCCTTTTTATCCCTATTTCTTAGAACTGTTATATCCGTACACAAATAATTGTTGATGGGTTGATTAAAGTGACAGGGAGACCAATAATACCGTATTCGTTAGAGTCAGTCTAGTAATGTGTGTCATAGGGACTGCCGAGGATTGTTCATTTGACACCAAAATAATGATATTCTCGGACATCTATATTTCCATTCGATGTTCATCGTATATTGATTTCCTTGAATTGATATTACCATCGATGTTTTTCTAATATCTATCACTCCTATGGCAGTAGTTGGTAGCACTTCAGTTTTTGACGTTCACTTTTTATTAGAGATGAGAATTTAAATCCTCAAAACGTCTATTTCGTTTTACCACTCTTAATGCCTATATACAGTCGTGATTATTGTAATTTGAACATCTACAGCAAACCATCTTTCTAATTATATAATTATCATTGGCCTCCTGATTAATATATCGTAGAAAATCGGTACTTCAGTTTCCAAGTTTGCGTACAATGGCGTCACCTTATCTCTTCCCTGTTGTGGTTTGAACGTTTTTGCAACCGGTCTAACGTTTTTGCCCCGCGTCATGGAACGTACTTTTCGACATTACGAGCAACAGTTTTCTTATTTATAGCTGAAATCAAGCTATACTGTAGGTGACATTGGTAGTCTTGCCATTTGCAGCAGTTTAAGCTATATTTTACCAGTTATTCCTCATTTTCTAATCAGGCGGCATAAAAAAGTTACGGCCTCAGGAATCCAACCCGCGACCTCTCGGACGTGAACCCATCGCTCAACCACAAGATCATTACCAATACAATCCCTATAACGCCAATACAGCACATACGCTTCCTGTCAAGCGAAAATGTTTTCGTGAATTGAATTAATATTTACACATGTTTGAATTTTTCTGCAACATGCGGGCGTGCATTATCCTGCTGAAATTTAGGGTTTCGCAAGGATAGAATGAAGGGTAGAGCCACAGGTCGTAACACGTCTGAAATGTAACGGCCACTGTTCAAAGACCCGTCGATGAGAACAAGAATTGACCATGACGTGTAACCAATGGCACCCCATACCATCACGCCGGGTGATACACCATTATGGCGATGACGAATACCCGCTTCCAATGTGCGTTCACCGCGATGTTGCCAAAAACGGATGCAACCATCATAATGCTGTAAACAGAACCTGGATTCATCCCAACAAAATGACGTTTTGCCATTCGTGCATCCAGGTTCGTCGTTGCGTACACCATCGGAGGCGCTCGTCTGTGATGCAGCGTCAAGGGTAATCGCAGCCATGGTCTCAGAGCTGATAGTCCATGCTGCTGCAAACGTCGACGAACTGTTCGTGCAGACGATTTTTGTCTTGCAAACGTCACCATCTGTTGATTCAGGGATCTAGACGTGGCTGCACGATCCGTTACAGCCATGCGGATAAGATGCCTGTCATTTCGACTGCTAGTGATTCGAGGCTGTTAGGATCCAGCACGGCGTTCCGTATTGCCCGCCTGAACTCATCGATTCCATATTCTGCTAATACACATTGGATCGCGACCAACGCCGTACTGATGCATGGACAGAAGCATTTCCGTCTCAAGAAAATTTACTATATTAGAACTGAGAATATGTTCAATAATTCTATAGCAAATAGGTGTTAATGATTTAGGACTGTAATTTAGTAGGTCCGTTATTTTGCCGTTTTTATACAAAAGAGTTACCTGCGCTTTTTTCCAGTCGCTTGGAAGATTTGCCATGAATGTAAGCTAAGTAAGAGGCCAAAGCCGAATTGGTTCCCCATCTGAAACTGGTGACTTGTTTCTTTTCAACTCTCTCAGCTGCTTATCTACACCGGCTATGCCTATTACTATATCCTCAATTTTGGAGTTAATGCGACTATCCTCCTGTGTGAATCATTTCTTAAATATGAACTATAATTTACCAAATCGATGCTGCAATCTCTATCTATATAAAAGCGAAAGGACACTCATTCAGACACTCACTCACTGACTAAACATGAAATCTCGAAAACAGCTTCACCTATGAAGCTGAAATTTAACAGGAATGTAGTTTATCGGTAGAAGACATCAGCTAAGAAAGGGTTTTGCGATAGGGCCTATAGTTCAGGAGATATGACGTCATAAACAATGAAAACTTCACCGTACTGCGGCACGTGAGAGTGTGACTTTATCAGTCCACTGTTTGAGGAGAGCACTTAGCGACTTGCAACAAATTTCAAACATAATTTCAAACCTTTAGGAAACTTTTTCTTGCTGGCGACCCCAGCAAAATGATGATACGAAAAAAGTGTGTCGCTTACTACTTTTTCGGCGTTCTTGAAGTAAAATTACGGCATTTGGCATAACGTTAGAATTTATTACTCGTAAACTGTTAATTGTATACGCGAGAAATATTGCAGACAGTATACACACATACCACTGAACGTACGATCAAAATTTTATCATAGTACGACACACAGTTCATGAGATACGGAGTAATAAACAATTACGATAATGATACACCGCCACATCACGCATGACGTTTTGATTTGTTACGTCTTTCCTATAACTCTGTTCGCGACGTATTTTGCAAACGTTTTACATATGCACCACTGGATGTACCTTCGAAATAATATCGTATTACGACATATAGTTCAGGTGCTATGGGTCAAAGACATTGAAATACAGGAAACTTCGCCCTAAAAAGCGTGAGGTTGTAATTTACTACGTCTTTACTACCAAATCAATTTACAATACATTTCGCAGGCAGTTTCCTAATATTCCTCGCTACGAACCTGGTAAATAATGTCTTTGTAGGATCCATAATTCAGGAGATATCTCTCTCTATATATAAAAGCTAAAGGTCACACACTCTCTCACTCACTGACGATACACGAAAACTCTAAAACTACTGCACCTATGAAGCTGAAATCTTGCCGGTATGTAGTGTAAAGGTAGAAGATAGCTAAGAAAGAATTTACGATAGGACCGAATGAAGGTGTAAGGCAGAGGATACTTTTCCTACAGACTGATGAAATCTACACTTTCATTCCGACCATAACGAAACTTTGCACGCTTTACCTTCAAAAGGAAGGTCACTGTCTACCTAAAGTTTCATACGGTGCATGGGGGAGAATATCTTGCAAGATAAAAACGGATACCTAAGTATGTTGGTCGCGCCATAACTTGAGAACGGCTCGACCAATTTCACAGATCCTTTCTTTGTTGTTTTCGTTATTCTCAGAACACATGTTGTATGAAATAAAACTGGTAAATTTGAGAACAAAGTGCGTTTTTCAATGTGACTCTGTGTTTCCATTGCATACAAATCTATAATTTTGTTCCGAAATTTATGAAATTTTGCACACTTCACCATAAAAACAAGAGGAATGTCACTGACCGTATAAAATATCTATCTGTGCACAGTGGAGGGTACTTGACATACGAACTTTGACAAAATGAATAGGTTTTCTCAGATCTTGATGAATTTTTGCACACACGACACTTATACCAAAAGGAAGGTCACAAGATACATACATGTCCGTATGGTACATGACAGAGGGTGCCTTGCAAAAAACATTGTCGAGAAAGGGAAAGGTGAAAACGAACAGAGACATGGGAAAGAAAGAGATGAATGCAGATAGAAGAGGGAAGGGGAGGTGGACTACGAGTGTAGAATAAATAAACACCCGAGCAAAGCCGGGTTTACAGCTAGTATTTGTATATTTTTAAACAATGGCCATTTCGGCTACAAAGCCATCTTCAGTTTCCTTCCTGAATCGTGCGTTTTCTGTAGAATAGGTCTCCTACACCTCGTATGTGCTGTAATTTATTGCTTTTATGACATTTACTAACGTTTGTCAACGATATTTTACGGTTACGACAGCTCCTTTATATCCATGAAATTTCTTAACTGTTAAATAAAAACTTCGGCCTTCTTTTTGCTGACTTCTATCGTCAACCCAGAATGATCAACGGGTGACTGGATAGAGCCCTTTGATCCGCTTGCTGGTTTTACATAGGATTTGAATTTTTTCTGGTTCTCGAAAAGATCTTTTGCTGAGGTATGGCGGTGGACAGAGAGAAGCGGTAGAACGAGATGGTGCACTCAGAGAGCAGAGAAGAGGCGGTGGACTAATAGAAATTTGAATAAAGTAATACCCCGGCAATGTCTGGTTTTCGTCTAGTATTAAATGAGATTTCAGGAGTAAACACTTGGTGTTCGAGGAATACATTTCTTTAAATGGCGAATGGGTAAAGTTAAAAATGTGTACCCAGCCAGGATTCGAACCCACGTCTCCTTCTTGCTAGGTAGGCAGCTGCGCAGACAACTACACCAATTTGCACAGAGCGATCACGACAGCTGCACGGACTACTCTAGCACGTCACCCATCAGAAACAAATTCTCAACTTTTCCCTGCCCGCTCTTACTCAAACTCGCAGTTATTCAACTCATCTCTGAAAAGACAGACAGCAAATGCACATATAACAATACCCCGATGACTACCAATGACACTTTCATCAGTTCGAAGGAACTCCTAGGCCCTTACTCTTACGGGTATCAGTTTTAAAGAAAAACGAGAGTTTGCGCTGTAGTAATCAGCGAATAGTTTAGACTTTGGCGGGAGGTGAGTTGGAGTGGTACGTTCAATTGTGCTGATCGCTGTGTTCCCAGTGGTGGTCAGTGCAACTGCCGAGCAAGAAGATGCCCCAGGTTCGACTTCCGGCTGGGTACACATTTTCAACTTTATAGATCCGCTGTTAATGTTATAAATTCCATGAAAATGATACGAACTGAAGGATCAGAAGTCGTGTCTGTTCTATTTGACATGTCCGACCGCCCCCCCCCCCCCCCCCCAATACGCACACATACATATGTAAACTCCTTGCCATTAAAATTGCTACACCGCGAAGATGACATGCTACATACGCGAAATTTAACCGACAGGAAGAAGATGCTGTGATATGCTAATGATTAGCTTTTCAGAGAATTCACACAAGGTTGGCGCCGGTGGCGACACCTACAACGTCCTTACATGAGGAAAGTTTCCAACCAATTTCTCATTCACAAACAGCAGTTGACCGGCGTTGCCTGGTGAAATGTTGTTGTGAGACCTCGTGTAAGGAAGTGAAATGTGTACCACCACTTTTCCAACTTTGGTAAAGGTCGGATTGTAGCCTTTCGCGGTTGTGGTTTATCGTATCACGATATTGCTGCTGGCGTTGGTCGCTATCCATTAGTAGAATATGGAATCAGTGAGTTCAGGAGGGCAATACGGAACACCGTGCTGGATCCCAACGGCCTCGTATCACTAGCAGTCGAGATGACTGGTATCTTACCCACATGGCTGTAACGGATCGTGCAGCCACGCCTCTATCCCTCAGTTCGACGACGTTTGCAGCAGCATCGAGTATCAGCCTGGAGACCATGACTGCGGTTACCCTTGACGCTTCTTCGATGCCTGCGATGGTGTACGCAACGACGAACCTGGGTGCACGAATGGTAAAACGTCCTTTTTCGGATGAATCCAGGTTCTGTTTACAACATCATGATGTTCGCATCCGAGTTTGACGAAATCGCGGTGAACGCACATTGAAAGCTTGTATTCTTCAGCGCCATACTGACGTATCATCCGGCGTGATGTTATGGGGTGCTATTGGTTACACGTTTCGGTCATCTCTTGTTCGCATCGACGGCACTTTGAACAGTGGCCGTTACATTTCAGATGTGTTAAGACCCGTGGCTCTACCCTTTATTAGATCCCTGCGAAACCTTACATTTCAAGTAGGATAATGCACGACCGCATTTTGCAGGTCCTGTACGGGACTTTCTGGATACGGAAATATTTCGACTCTTGCCCTGGCCAGCACATTCTCGAGATCTCTCACCAATTGAAAACGTCTGGTCAATGGTGGCCGAGCAACTGGCTCGTCACAATACGCCAGTCACTACTCGTGATGAACAGTGGTATCGTGTTGAAGCTGCATGGGCATCTGTACCTGTGCACGCCATCCAATCTCTGTTTGACTCAATGCCCAGGCGTATCATGTTCGTTATTACGGCCAGAGATGGTTGTTCTGGGCACTGATTTCTAAGGATCTATGCACCCATATTGCTTGAAAACGTAATCACATCTCCTAGTATAATATATTTGGCCATTGAATCACCTTTTATTATATGCATATCTTCTTGGTGTAGCAATTTTAATGGTCATTAGTGTATCTCTGTGTGTGTGTGTGTGTGTGTGTGTGTGTGTGTGTGTGTATTGTTGTTGTTTCATTACCACTGCACACTGAAAAAAGCACAAGTTTTATCACTAAAGGAAGCCATTTAACGCAGCCGATCTAACATTTGAGGGGAATTTCTTTTCAGCATGGCGCGCGGAAGTACCCCGAGCGGTCTGGAGCGCCCCGTTACGGATAGCGAGGCCTCCCGCGTCGAAAGTTCGAATCCTCCCTAGGGCATGGATGTGTGTGTTGTCCTTAGATTAGTTTAACTTAGTTTGTAAGACTAGAGACTGACGACCAACGTAGCTTGGATTACAAATATTTGAACATCTTTTTAGCACTTTGAACAATGTAACAAATGTACTGATTGCTCAGATTAGGAATGTGAATTCGTATATCACTACAAGTGCATCATTTAAAGACTACCAGTTGGAGCACGTATAATTGCGTTTCCTTGCGCGATGTTCTCTGATAAAAGAAGGAACGCAATTTAAGCTAGAGCGCCGATGTAATCTTATCCTGAGCTGTTTCACGGATTCCGCTGTCCGTACAGAGAAGGCCCCTCCTCACAAAATGAACTATTCCGTCGCTCGTAAATTGGCTGTCGTCTCTGGTGAGCGCGACCTGTGCCCTGCGCCACTCCAATATTCTCGAAAGTAATGACGAGAACTTTGAGATTAAGTTCCCGCTTATGAACAGTCAGATACTTGCAGCCTGGTATTCTGAGAATATCGTCTGCTGCAGAACTACTGATGCGATGAAGAGCTTCGTAAATATATTCCTCCTGTGGAATTAAACGAAGTTTTACTGAAGACAGTAACCCTACATGAGTGAAATAGCAATTCAGGAATTCAGTTATACTCACTTACTCGTACTTGGACTATTAAGGAAAATTACGTTCTCTTCGGCTACTGTTTTAACCCTATGAGTCCCAAGATGTTAACAAGTAATCTTCAAATAATTTCCACAAAAGTCACTTTTATTAGTCTCATAAGTGATGAATAAAAGAAAAAATTAAATTAAAATAGTATTTATTTGATGAAGGTGGTTTGACAGCAAAACCACTGGGATACACGGTCTTTAACCATCTATGATTTCTAGAGGTGTCTTTTAAAGCAATTTCCGATTTTCCCCAGGCACTATCCCAGATTACTTCGTTACAATGCCATTTTGTTCTGTGAGATTCAGAGTTTGTGCTCCAGTGAACACAACAACGAGATCGTCCTTGTATTACATATTTGGTTTCTCTCAGTTCTTAGGCGCCGTCTTCTTTTATTTGTTCGCATTTCGATTTTTGCACCTTCTTGATGATGTACCATTTATTTTAAGTGCATGAACCACTGCAATTCTGAACTCTTTCAGTGACATTGTTGCCCCATCGCTCCTTTCTTGGAACTACAAAAATCCAGCAAATAACATTTTAACCCACCATCTCTTGCTTTTCCTATCAATTTCATAGCGATATTTTAGCATGTTTGTTTTATCGACGTACTCCTGTATGCATGGTGTACTGATTCACAAGTATGCGACATGAGATCTTAATTACTGGCCCATCTTTTTGTCTCGAGACACTGCTACTGTGTGCCGTGTATCTGTAGTCATATCCTCCACACTGAAGATGTTTTTGTGGATTGGGCAAGTCCTATTGACCGCATTTTACTGTCTCACAATCCTACACACCATGGTCATGAAGATTTTTCATTAGGCTAACAGGAGTGAATAAACCGACCAAGTAAATCTTATCGTTTTTGTTCACCAGTTTTGAAATTATTCCACTACCCTCTGGCCCAATTGTTTTTCTGGGCATTTCAAAATGTTCAAATGTTTGTTAAGCTTAAGGGACTTAACTACGGGGTCATCAGTCCCTAAACTTACAAACTACTTATGAACTACCTACAACTAAGGACGGCACAAATATCCATGCCCGAGGGAGGATTCGAACCCCCGACCGTAGTGGCCGTGCAGACCGTGACTGAAGCGCCTCAGTCCCCTCGGCCACCGCGACCGGCTTTCTGGGCATTTACCGGTAACACTAGATGTATCTGCTTTGCACTAGCATCGTTGGTTTCACGCGAAAGCCACTGGTCCTTCTGAACATAATTCATGAAATGGTGGTTTCAGGCAGAAACCACTGGTACTCAAAGGATTAATTCCCAAGAATTCTACAAAGTGAAGATGATAACGAAGCATTATGTCACTGACCGAATCTAATATAGAGTCGAAAATACACTACAGACCATTAAAATTGCTACACCTAGAAGAAATGCAGATGATAAACGGGTATTCATTGGACAAATATATTATACTAGATCTGACATGTGATTACATTTTCATACAATTTGGGGGCATAGATCCTGAGAAAGCAGTACCCAAAACAACCACCTCTGGTTGTAATAATGGCCTTTATACGCCTGGGCATTGAGACAGAGTTTGAATGACGTGTACAGGTACAGATGCTCATGCAGCTTCAACACGATACCACAGTTCATCAAGAGCTCTTTGTGACGAACCAGTTTCTCGGCCACCATTGACCAGACGTTTTCAATTAGTGAGAGATGTCGAGAATGTGCCGGCCAGGGCAGCAGTCGAACATCTTCCATATCCATAAAGGCCCGTACAGGACCTGCAACAAGCGGTCGTGCATTATCCTGCTGTGATGTAAGGTTTCGATGGATCGAATGAAGGGTAGAGCCACGGGTCGTAACACATCTGAAATGTAACGGCCACTGTTCCAAATGCCGTCGATGCGAACAAGAGGTGACCGAAACGTGTAAACAATGGTGACCCATACAATAACACCGGGTGGTACGCCAGTATGGTGATGACGAATGCACGTCTCCAATGTGCGTCAACCGCGATGTCGCCAAACACGGATGCGATCATCATGATGCTATAAACACAACCTGGGTTCATCCAAAAGAAATTACGTTTTGCCATTCGTGCACCCAGGTTCGTCATTGCGTACATCATCGCAGGCGCTCCTGTCTGTGATGCAGCGTCAAGGGTAATTGCAGCCATGGTCTCCGAGCTGATAATCCATGCTGCTGCAAACGTCGTCGAACTGTTCGTACAGATGGTTGTCGTCTTGCAAAGATCCCCATCTGTTGACTTAGGGATCGGACCGTGGCTGCACGATCCGTTACAGCCATGCGGATAAGATGCCTGTCATCTCGACTGCTAGTGATACGAGGCCGTTGGAATCCAGCACGGCGTTCCGTATTGTTCTGCTGAACCCACCGATTCCGTATTCTGCTAACAGTCATTGGATCGCTACCAACGCGAGCAGCAATGTCGCGATACGATAAATCGCAATCGCGAAAGGCTACAATCCGGTTTTTATAAAGTCGGAAACATGGTACGCATTTCTCCTACTTACACGAGGCATCACAACAACGTTTCACGAGGCAACGCTGTATGTGTAAGATAAATTTGATTGGAAACTTATGTCAGCACGTGGTAGGTGTCGTCACTGGCGTCAACCTTGTGTGAATGCTCTGAAAAAGCTAATCATTTGCATATCACAGCATCTTCTTCCTGTCGTTTAAATTTCGCGTCTGTTGCATGTCATCTTCGTGGTGTAGCAATTTCAATGGCCAGGAGTGTTAATCTGCCCGTCAGTTCCCTAACTACTTGCTCGATGAAAGGCACCGTCTTACAATACCTGGAACAAATGTTGCACACACAAAATGACCGAAACACAAGATATCGTCTTAGCTAGAAATCACTTTTGTGTAGGATGTAAAAGAATGACTTTTCCTACAAACACATGCAAAATTTTGTACAACAAATCAACGGCGGTATTTCTACAAGAGGTTCGGGGTCTCTTTGTAATTTAGAAAGAAAATTCGTCAAATTTCCCAAGATATAAACCGATGAAAAAACATAAATAAAACCCTCCTTCGGCGCGCGAGAGTTTCCTAGCGGTCTGGAGCGATAGGTTGCGGATCGCGTGGTCTCCTGCGTCGGAGGTTCGAATCCTCCCACGGGCATGGATGTTTGTGATGTCTTTAGTATAAGTTAGTTCATAAGTAGTTTATAAGTTTAGGGACTGATGACCCCGCATTTAAGCCCCATAAGATTTACAAACATTTGAACATTTTTTGAAACCCACCTTCAGTACTCTAATGCCCATCCAAAATGCAACACCAAGAAGGTCTTATTTGACCACATGATTGAAAACATACCCCAATGTGGAAGAAGGTAGTGCAATCAGTATACAGTTTGCCACCTTTGCTGTTGTTTCGTGTACCAGTATACGCCACTTCTGCAGATTGCAAAAATTAATCTGGTGTAGCTGCGGTTGCTGTATAGAAGGTCAGTCGTTCCAGACGTTTCAGGTGGGCGACAAGTCGGCAGAACAGGAAGGCCGAAGCAGAAATTCAGTCTGATGATCGACAAAGAAGTCTTAAACATAAATCCCGTTTCATACGAGCGATTTCGGGGTGAAAATTGACTGCTCGAAGTGCGTGCGCTTTTCGTACCTGTGTGTAAATCAACAGCCAACCCCATCTCGAGTGCGTCTATGACGTCAGTGACCAGTAGATTGTGCTTAGTGCCGGCCGCGGTGGCCGAGCGTTCTGCGGCGCGCCATTCACGGTCTGCACGGCGACTACGGTCGGGGGTTTGAATCCCCCCTCGGGCATGGATATTTGTATCGTCCTTAGTAGTAGCTAGTTCATAAGTAAGTTTAAGGACTGATGACCCCAGTAGTTAAGTCACATAAGCTCTACAAACATTTGAACATTGTGCCGAGTGTGGAGTTCTAAGTATCCGAGTGTGCTCTAGAATGCACATGCGCAGAAGTTCATTCATATAACAAAAGTGCTTTCACAGTAATTAAATTTATTCTGTTGTCTGCTTTATGTTCTTATCACACCGATAAGATTCCACCACAGCCTCGTATTCTTTCTTCCTACAAAAGAGACGTAATATCTATAAACGGTAACATAGTTACGTTTTACAGGGAAAAGGCGTGCACTATACTTAACCCAGATAGCGCGGAATTATTTTTGTTTCAGTTTTTTCTCAAAAGCCTTTAATTACCTTCATATGACAGCTGAAGCTCGTTATAAGAGATTTTTTCAAAATCACACCATTAGTTTTGCAATACTGCCTTTCTTTTCGGAATGACGTCAAAATGAATTTTCTATAATTTTAATCTCATGAATCATTATTATTAAAACATCATTTAAGATGAAATATATACATATAAATGTCTCAAAAATTGAAGAAAATTCAATAAATCTAAACCCAACTATGAGAAAGACTTAAGTATCTTCTGTAGGAACCTCAACTTTGCAGCTGTATCCAGCCACTATGCAGTCGACAATAGAAGCTAAAAATTGATCTGAAATGCGAGCAGGCAAGTCAAAGAACTAAAATATGACAGTGTGCACGAATTCTTACTGACAAGAGTAAAAAAAAGTAAGCTGCCGTCCTCGTCCTTCTAGAAGGACGTCAGCGCTATCTGGGTTAAATACGAAATAACGAACATCAATATATGAACGTGTTTTAACAAAAATTATTTCAACTGTGAAACAGTCGGATTTTTTGACGATATTTGTCCGATTGCAAGAAAACAAAACATGGAAATGGCCGTAAAAGGACGTTTTAAACTGATTTTATGTATTTCCAGGTATACACTTTCTTCAGCAAATAAATGTTTAAATTTTCAAATGTTTGGACGACGCTTTTACTATTTTTTTCTTTCATACCCCGGGTGGAGCGAGCTGGCAGCGCCTGAGACTCTCTTCAGCCTACAGAATTTATACATTGAGACAAGTCACGTAAAACGGCGTAAAATGGAAGATGTGCAACGGGTAAAATGAAGTAACAAATGTTACACAAAAACACAAGGCGACGAAAACGGAGAAAACACTAACTACACTGAGTCACACAGACATTTAAAAGACACAAAAGTCGGCTGCAGGATGGCCGTTCGCAGTTTCATTAAAAAGCACTGACTTGTTACACTCCGACGTAGACACAGACGATGCACACACAGATAACGATATATGTAAAGATTGTACATGGGGAATGTGCAGGGGAGGAGAGAAAGCGGGAAGAGGGGCAGGAAGCTCTAAGGAACGGGAGGGGAATAGCGGAGGGACTGGCAAGAGTACCCTCAAGGGGGCGGGGGGGGGGGGGGGGAGAATCAGATAGACCATCCCACTGATGACAGCACAAAATGTTTGAAACATGTTTAGGAAAAATAATTAAAACTGTCTTGCATACGGCGGAATATCCTCGCCATTTGTTTAAACGAGCACGAAAGAAAGAAGAACAGCAACATCAAAAAGACGGTAGAAAATAAACAAAGTACAAAATATTACAGTTAATATTTTTTTCACTGAGTAACTACTAATGAACTATTGTCGATCATAGTAAGCCTTCTTTAATAATAGCGTTCAATAAATAAAGCGATTATTTCAGTTCATCTGTAAGTACCACACGCAATATTTTCTCTGTTAAATTTTCCTGATTGTGTAAGTAATAACGAAAGTGCACTTGAGCACTAAGGTAATTTTAGCTTGCTTTGAAAATTAGTAGTTTCTTTTAATGAAAATAATTTGCTTACCTTTGTTTATTTTATGTCACGAAGAGTATTACGGTGAGACGCGAGTTTAACAGTAAAGATTCAAATTAAATTGTAGATGGTTGCCTTTGTTGCATGTGATAAACGTCAGAGTGTTCGTTATTTTATCATTTATTTAACTATAGTTCATGTTTATTGACGTGTCTTTTGAATTTCAAGCTTGGTATAGTATAGTGTAGTTTTATTTGTCCACTCACCTACATAATCAGCCAACCATTAATTAAATTTTGCAATATTTATCTTTTCCAACGTGACGAACATAAATCATTTTACTTGCCTAAATTTATTCATTCCTGACTGTTCGTCTTATTTTTGGTAACATTTAATAATTAAAAATATTTTTTGATAATTTTTCTCCACTGAAGTAATGATCGATTGAAACGATCCGGTTGTAATTTCCACTAAATTTACAACTGAATAAACTTGTAAACACTCATACTGTTTTACTAGCGCCCTCTGGCGCTCCACAAGGTATCTTCGCCTGGTCCTCACATAAAGCAGGGAATCTACCGCTCGGTCCCCAGTAGTCTAAAAATGTTCAAATGTTTGTAAATCTATCGGACCAAACTGCGTGGTCATCGGTCCGTAGCTTACAAACTACTTAAACCTAGGTAAACTAACCTAAGGACAACACACACACCCATGCCCCAGGGAGGACTCGAACCTCCACGGCGAGCAACCGCGCGATCCGCAGCGAGACGCTTTAGACCGCTCGGCTACTCCACCGCGGCCCCAGTTGTCTGCATCTTTGTGTATAGTGAACAACTTTTCCAAAATGCATGTACCTGCATCTGTAAACGTGTCGGTCGTCACAAAACGAATGTAAATCTGATGAAGCACATGTCCAAAACACGTCGTTAAAGTCATACTGGCGCCTCGTTGCAAATCGACAGGCCTCCCGCGTCGGAGGCTCGAATCCTCCCTCGAGCATGAAAGTGTGTCTTGTCCTTAGGTTAGTTTTAGTTAGTTTAGTTACTTTAGTTTTAGCTTGTAAGTCTAGGGACTTATGACCCACGTAGTTTCGTCCAATAAGAATTACAAACATTTGAACATTTTTGAAAGTCAGGCATGAAAAAAAATTTTGCGACATAGCCAGCTGATCTGCAGCGCTACCAATTACATTCATCATGGTCACCTGTCTCTTTCACTACTCCACGTCGCATTTGCACTTTTTTTACCTCATACTGATTTCTTACCTCAGTCTTTTTGCAGTTGCTCTTAATGTTCTGGTGATAAACTATAGCATCACCCGTGAAGAATCTAATAGCTGCTCAGAATGTCTCCTAAATCGTCCACAAAGATAAGGAACAGAAGGGGAGCACCAGATATCATTTCTGTTTTACTCAATGACTTTCTGTCAATTACAACATACTGTGTACTTTCTGAAATAAGAAATCCAATCGCGCAATTGAGACGATAATCCATAAGCACGCCATGTGATTAGAAGCCGCTTTCGAAGTACATTCTCAAAAGCCTTGCGGATATGTAGAAGTATGGAATCGATTTGAGATCCCTCGTCGATAGCACTCATCATTTCATACTCTCTAAATTCGTGTTGACTATGGATCAATAGGTCGATCTCTTCGATGTACTTTATTATGTATGACAAACGTAACCTACTGCAAACCGGTGTCAATGGTAAAGGCCTGTAATTTTTCTTGAATATTGGCGTGACCAGTAAAACTTTCTAGTATTTGGGTATGGACCTATCACTTAGCGAGCACTTGTATTCGATAGCTAGGTATGGCGCTATGACATAAGCATTCTCTGACAGGAGTCTAATTGGTACACTATGTGAGCAAAAGTATCTGGACACCCCCAAAAAATACGTTTTACACATTATCAAATATTTTGTTATGTGCATTGTGCTGCCACCTACTGCCAGGTACTACATAGAAACTGCCGACAGTTGAAGAGGGTCGTACAGTGAGTGTAATAGGCATCTATCCAGATCATCACACAGGAATTCCAAACTGCATCGGGATCAATTCCTATGGCATTTACAGGGTGTCCAGAAAAGGACTCCCTGATTTCAAAATTAAATATCTCGAAAACAAAGATTGATAGAGGAATGAAGTAAGCAGTATGTTTATTGTGAAAGTAGTAAGAAGTTTATACAGCAGTTTGAAATAATAGTTACTAAAGCTGCTAACAGATGGTGCTGTAATCGCCATAAGTAATGCCTAGTACAAATAGTGATCCGAAGCCTAGAGCGATCAGTTCCACTATTGAAACGTGAAAGGAGGTTAGTGTACCGAAGGAAGAAATTAAAACCATTTACTCCATTGAACAACGCGTTTCTCTGGTGCTAGAATACCACAGGTTAGAAGATAGTCCTACGGCAACAGGGCGAAGTTTTCAAGAACGATTTAATGTTCCAAAAGGACCCGATGCGAAAACCAATCGTACGCTCTTCGCAAAATTTCAACGAACAGGCAGCGT
Organism: Locusta migratoria; assembly: GCA_026315105.1. NCBI lineage: Eukaryota > Metazoa > Arthropoda > Insecta > Orthoptera > Acrididae > Locusta > Locusta migratoria. Next base: position 150,682,878 of record CM048746.1, on the reverse strand, counting down.
AACTTATGATCTAGTGGGGCATGTTAGCCGCAAGCAAACCGCAGTTACGCCTTAAAATATCGCCACAGTTTCTGGAATTATTCAGCGAAATCCAATGTCATCCGTCCGTAGAATTGCATCTGAGACTGGTTTGAAGCGTTCCAGCACGCAGAAAATACTGAGAAAGAGCCTACACATGTTTCCATTCAAAATTCAAACGCACCAGGCCATACCCCTAGGAGCTGTGCAACAAAGGGTTGCCTTTGTTAATCACAATGATTGATAGTGAAGGATTTGATGTTGGCTGCATCTGGTTTACAGATGAAGCACACTTTCACGTGAATGGATACGTGAATAAGCAGAACTGGCGATTTTGGGGTTCCGAAAAGCCATATTGGTGTGAAGCGAAACCCCTGTATTCTGTTACTGTGTGGGCTGCAGTATGCAGCAGAGGCAATATTGGCCCTTTTTTCATTCGAGAAACGGTGGTGCACGTTACATTGCAATTTTGGAACAATTTGTCGCCACACAGCAAGGATCGCCCAGGTACTGAATGGTTTATGCAAGATGGAGCCGACCACATCGGACCGAAGAAGTGTTTTGCTTTCTTGAGGAATACTTCGGGAATCGAGTCATTGCTTCGGAATATCCCAAATTTACTGGTGCAGGCATGGATTGGCCTCCATATTCGCCGGATTTGACTCCCTGTGACCTTTTTTTCTTTTTTTTTGTGGGGCACAGTGAAAGACATGCTCTACCCGAAGCATCCCGCCACGCTGGACGAGCTTGAATCGGCGATCTCTGTGGCATGTGAATCCATTTCGGTTGAGACACTACGAAACGTGATGGTGAATTTCATTCTTCGTTTGCGCCACCTCTGTAGTGACAATGGTGAACATTTTGAAAATATTGTGATGTGATTGTTTGCAAAGAGTGTTTTCATACGATTATTTCACTTATGTATGCTGATATGAGCTGTACAGCGTACAGCGCCATATGTTAGCAGCTTTTGTAACTATTATTTCAAACTGCGGTATAAAATTATTACAGCTTTCAAAATAAACATACCGTTTACTGCATTCCTCTATCGATCTTTGTTTTCGAGATATTTAATTTTGAAATCAGGGAGCCCTTTTCTGGACACTCCTTAGGTGGAAGGTAACAAAACGTATTTAGTGGGCGAGCGGTTGCCCATAAGCCACACATCACGCAGTCAATGCCAAACGACGCCTCGCTTGGTGTAAAGAGCGTAAACATTGGACGATTGAACAGTGGAAAAACGGTGCGTTGGGTGACGAATCACTGTACACATTGTGGCGATCTGATGGCAGGGTGTGCGTGTGGCGAATGCCCTGTGAACGTCATCTGCCACCGTGTGCAGTGCCAGCAGTAAAATTCGAAGACGGTGGCATTATGGTGTGATTATTTTTTCCCCATGTTCTTTTGCGTGGCACTATCACAGCACAGGCCTACGTTACTGTATTTCGATAGCAATTTGGGAACGAAGACTAAATCTTTCAACACGATCGAACACCTGTTCATAATGCACGGCCTCTGGCGGAGTGATTAAACGACAATAACGTTCCTGGGATGAACTGATCTGCACAGAGTCCTGACTTGCATGAAGCACCTCTGGGGTGCTTTGGAACGCCGGCTTCTTGGCGCGCCTCACTGGCCTACATCGACACCTCTCCTCAGAGCAGCACTAGTGAAGAATGGGCTGCCGTTCCCCAAGAAACCTCCCAGCACCTGATAGTATGCATGCGAGATTGGGAGCTGTCATCAAGGCTAAGAGTGTACCAACACTATATTGAATTTCAGCATTACCGATAGAGGTCGCCACGAAATTGTAAGTCATTTGCAGCCAGGTTTCGGGATACTTTTGATCACACAGTGTATATAATCTGCATTGGAAGACTTGCTTTTGTGAAATGATTTAAGTGACTTTACATCTAACTTACCGTACAGCAGCTGTTCTTGATTCGAATAGTTACCAAATGGAGTCTGGACTCAGCTGTCCAAGCCACGGAGCCAAGGTTTTCCGGTAATGTGGACCATCCAACACGGTCGCTAGTCCAGCAGAGGTGCTCTTAGTAAAGGCACTCGAGTCGGTCGTCTGCTGCCGTAGCCCAATGACGCGAAATTGCACCGCACTATACTTTACCTTCATCGAAGTTCCACATTGATTTCTGCGTTTGTTTCTTGCGCAGTTTCTACTGTTATCAGTGACAACTTCGCAAACGCCGCTGCTGCTGCAAGTTAACCCTTTAATGCATGACTTTTTATTTGGAGCTATGAAAACTACGACGATTAATATATAGTGAGTATATACCGAGAATTTTTTTTTTAATAATTCCTTAAAATTATTATGTACTGCTAAGAAAAACCGCTAATAGCTGGCCAACTATATAGTGCTTTCATGATGTACCCGATGCAGTTAAATGTCACTATTGTGCCGCTGATCATTTCACAAAGTAACGGTAGTATGTGACTGACTACTTTTGCATGGCAAAGGAGGTGTTCTAAAGTAAACAAACGCACATGTTATGACTAACTCAATGCAGCTAAAAAAAAATAATAATAATTAAAAAAATCTGTGACTTATAATTTCTAGGATGTGCTTCTTGCATATTTAATACTATGTATACAAGCAGCTACAAATGAATTTGTAGTAAAATGTTTAGTTTGAGAGATAATGGAATAATTAGGTATGCAGCTTATAACATAACAAGTAACCTGACACTATATATTAAGAACCCGATACCATAAAACTTAATTGAATTGTTCGATACAGATAACTTTAAAAACCATATACTTAATTTCAGCCTATGAAACGCAGTTTAACAGCAATACAATGACATAACCTTCAATAATCTGGGTATTGACATGTAGTATTAAGACAGATTATTCACACAAAATCTATATGTATCAGGACATTATTTACAGTATTTTGACCCATGTTTGATATTGGAATATTCCATAAATAGCTAAGAAAAGAGGATATATCCTTGTAAAGTAGTCGTAACACACTTTGCGTAATCTGATTCATTAGGTAAATGATTTTAAAACCTATTATTTCACTAAGACACCTGATATGGATTAAAGCCGATATTGTCACTCGTTTGAAGTAAATTAATTATAGAATATTTGAAATTTATGTTATAATTTAGAAAAACGACCACAGAATCCAAAATAGATGCTATCACGAATTTGTAAACATGCCTTTTAAGTTGACAGATTCACATATTAGACTGTTTATAACCGTAACTCTCAATGTCATGAGGTTTAAATGATTCTACAGGTAATATTAGCTGATTTCATGTTTGTGTATGTAATTTAGTCCAAAACCAAAGATGACAATGCACGATTTTGGTATTTCTATAAAATCAAAGTATGCCTGGATTCTGGGCCAGATCATGTTTTCACATAGTACTGTTGACAGGCAGCGTTAGTAAATACAAATTCGAAAGTACTGAAGACAGTAAAAAAATCGTAAATCTGTGAGCCAAGATGGCGAAGCTATGTCAAAGTGTTTATTTTGTGCATCGAAATTAAAGGGAAATAAAGTCACATTTTTCGTGGCTATTACTCAAACATCATTCTATGTTTAAAATCTGGACCTTTTCCCATGCGGAATTATCCTACTAAGCCAACGAGACCAACGGAACTTTTATTTCATCTAGAAGCTGCTAAGATGTTATAGCATTTCGCTACCATAAAAGTTAATTGTGCCATCTTTGTCGTGGTTCTGACAACACGAGCAAAAATGGACGTCTGTTTACCTATTGTTTTGGGTAGCTGTAATGTTATAAGCTGATCAGCTACACTATGCATTAAAGGGTTAAGTGCAGGCCGTCGATCGCTGCGTTAATGAGTGGTGAGAGGCAATGCCTGAAATCTAGTAGTCTCAAGAACCTCTTGACGTGGTAGTTCTCAATCTGTACAATTCTGTAAGAATGTTCGACACCGTATGTCCCATGCGCCAACTACCATACCGCTATCAAAGTCTGTTAATCTCCGACGTACTAACATAATCACGTCAAAGCCCTCATCACATAAATCACCGATTCCTCGCCCTTTTCTGCCTTGAGTATGCAAGCTACTGCAGTTTGCGATCTCACAAGAGGAACGTCTGACACGTGGATTTCGATCGAATTCAAATGTTTGTAAATCTATTGGACCAAGCTGCGTGGTCAGCAGTCGGTAGCTTACAAACTACTTAAACTAAGGTAAACTAACCTAAGGACAACACACACACACACACACACATGCCCCAGAGAGGGCTCGAACCTCCGACGGCGAGCAACCGCGCGCTCCGCAGCGAGGCGCCTTAGACCGCTCGGCTACTCCACCGCGGCTCGATCGAATTTTGCATGGACGTTCTATACTGAATATAAAGAGGCACATGTCGTTCTATACTGAATATAATGAGACACATGCCATTCAATACTGAAAATAGAGACACATGTCGTTCTACACTGAATATAAAAAGACATGTTTCGACTTTTTGCTTGACAGTTGTTCTACATCTACACGGGATACTCTGCAAATCACATTTAAGTGCCTGCCAGAGGGTTAATCGAACCACCTTTATACTATTTATCTCCCATTCCATTCTCGAAGAGCGCGCGGGAAGGAAGAACGTCTAATTCTCTCTGTTCGAGCTCTGATTCTTCATATTTTATTTTGATGATCATTTCTAGGTGTGTAAGTGGGAGTCAACAATATATTTTCGGAGGAGAATTTTGGCGATTGCACTTTCGTAAGTAGCCCACGCTGCAGCGATAAACGCCGTTGTTGTAATGATTCTCATTCCTGATCCTGTATCATTTCCGTGACGCTGGCTCCCTTGTATCGTGACAATAAAAAACGAGCTGCCCTTCTTTGGACTCTTTCGATGTCCTCCGTCAAACCTACCTTATAAGGATGTTCTTGAATACATCAAAATCAAGGTTGATGATAGAAAATGGCGTTTTCAATTCTATACATCGAAATATTGTCGGAAGATGAGTATTTTTTATTAATGTATATATAGCGTCAAAAGTTAGTAACGTTCTAGTAATTAACGCTTATGTGTTTTCAGGCTGTAGCTTGGGTTTTCGTAAACATTGGCCACTATCCGAGCGCCGTCGTCGATCAAGCGGTCTAGGCGGCGCGGTGGCTCAGCGCCTTCGGCTGAATGCTCTCTAATAAAAAAATAAATCAAACAAAATAAATAAATAAAAGAAAATGAACCGAGATCTCGACAACTAAAAAAATTAAAAAAAAAAACATCTCCGCAAAGGATCAAGCAACCCGAAGAACAAAAAGAAAAAAGCGGTGTGGAGTTTGGACTATCAGACCGTGGATTCAGGTTCGAACCTCCATTATGGGAATTTTTGTTACATTTTTTTATGTATTTGATAATATTCTCATATTTGTTGTACCTTTTCTTTCTTCATTTTAAAGTAGAACAACGGGAAGTGTGATTAATATGCAAGTACGTTTATTACCTGTTTACAGTTGTTTAATTTGTGATACACAGTAAAAAAATATACAAATAAGAAAATAAAAACTTCTAAAGTGTATTATTAGGAATTCCAATTACTGGTTGTCTATTCTTCAGCGTTGTCACTGCCAGCCAGTACGGTGAAACGTATCATATAATCGACCGGGACATAAATAATTGTCACACCATGCACAACACACGAGCCACATATTGCCACATTCACATGTTGTCAGAGATAAAGTTCATTGATAACATATCTCATTTCTATTGCACTATGTATAATAATTAAAACGGATCGCGCGGCCTCCCGCATCGGAGCTCGAATCCTCCCTCGGACACTGATGTGTGTGTTGTCTTTAGTATAAGTTAGTTCTTTAGTAGTTTGTAACCTTAGTGACGGATGATACCGCAGTCAAGATCCACAAGCTTTACAAACATTTTATAACAAAACTGTAAGCAGATAATACACTTAATTGAATATTAATCGCACATCCTGATGCTCTACTTCAAAATAAGACAAGAAAGGGTATTACAAATATCAAACACATGGAATAAAGAGTGTAACAAAATTGTCATGCTGGAGGTTCGAACCTGTATCCCCAATTTGACGGTCTATGTACTGGACCTCTGGACCGGCGACGATGCTCGGAAAGTCGCTCATGTTTTATGATATCCAAGCTACAGCATGAAAACATAAAAACGTTAATTACGAGAATGTCATTAATTTTTGACCGCAGATATATTAGTATAAAATGCTCACCGCAATTTTCATCATCAACTGTCTAGCCAATAAGCCGATTCACGTGTCTCTATCTTCAATATAGAATGTCCCTGCAAAATTTGATCGAAATCTGGTACCCACATGTGAGAACCTCTCCTTGTCAGACCTTGATCTCTTCTGCTTCACAACTCCTAATCTCCTGGTAACAGTAATTGTAATTGAGCAAATTATATAAACGGAGTAAGCTCAAACAGAGCTGGAGATAACCTAAGTGAAACACAAAATAACACATGGAGGCTGAAACTGGATCGAAACAGCCGGCCGCGGTGTCCGAGGAGACTGAGGCGCTCCAGTCACAATCTGCACGGCCACTACGGACGGGGGTTCTAATCCCCCCTCGGGCATGGATATTTGTGCCGTCCTTAGTATGAGGTAGTAGATAAGTAGTTTGTAAGTTTAGGGACTGATGACCCCGTAGTTAAGTCCCATAAGCTTAACAAACATTTGAACATTTTTGGATCGAAACAGAATGTGCACTGAAATTCGCTCTCGCCGACTCGTTAGAAAGTTTGCAATTATAGCAGATGTCGCCGTATTTCCGGCTGACAGGAAAGCCCCAGGAGAGAGCGCTAGCACGTATACGTCATTTCCGCCCTTATCGTCGCATTGATCCTCCCCAAAGCCGTCCAGCTCGACTGACGCGCTGGACAGGTAGCTGCACCAACCTTCGTCAAGGCAGCTTAAAGCGAGCGGCCGCAGCAACGCTAGCAGACTCCCCAGGCTCCACCGTGGATTTCTGGTTTAACGTGTCCACAAGCAGGGGCTAACTCATCGCAGAAAGACCAGAGCGACTCCACAAACTCAAATACAGGCTGTTTCATGAGGAACAGTAAATACTTTAGGATGGTAGTTTACCGACTAAAAACTTTTTCATCCACTGTAATACGACTTCTAGGCTCTGTACCAGTGTCAGGCAGTGTATTGAACACACGAGTGAACACTCTTGATTCTGGTAGTCTGCGATTAGAAACTCTTATGCCGTGTCCTCTACAAGCAGCAGCAGCGTCTCCATTGCAAAACCATACACGAATAAAATATACTCACATACTCAGTATGTGTAAATGCAGTACGTGCGGCATGTATACACGCTATAATACAATAGACTTGGCCAATAAATCACAAGGAAATCATCAATCGTTTTGTAGCTATACACATTAAAAAACGAAATCCTTCCGCCGCGTCTGTCTGTCCCAGATAAACTCAAAATCTACTAAATGGATATTCATACTGTTGTCACCAATGGACGGTGTGATTCATGGGGCAGGTTTAGGTGTATAATTCATAAAGGTGCGTGGGGGTGGGTGAATGTCGCGTGCAAACATCCGCGAAAGAGAGCAATAAATATTCTTAGGAAAAACTATATATTCTATGACAGAAAAAAAGTTATATACATGTGACGTCTGTTCCGAAAGAACAGACGTCACATTTGATGATGCAGTTGCTATTCTTTCATATTCACAGAATATATGAGATCAACTGCGAATGGGCAAAGCTGAAAATGTGTACCCAGCCGGGATTCTAACCCGGTTCTCCTGCTTTCTAGGCAGTTGCGCTGACCACTTGAGGACACAATTATCTCAGCACCTGCAAGGACTACCTAAGCACACCTCCCGTCAGTTACAAATTCCCAGCTTCACCCTCCCCACAGTAATCAAACTCGTAGTTTTGAAACTAATTCCCGTAAGAGGATCAGAAGTGACGTCTGTTCTTTCAGTTTTGCCCACATGCAAAATTGGTGTCATATATTCTGTGAATATGAAAGAAAAAAGTGGTTGTCTCATATATGGTCTGGTACTCATGGAAAGTCGGGACGGATGCTAGTGTAAAATAAAACACGACTTCACAACTTTTACGTCAACACACTTCTGCTGACATTCGATAAATATACCCACAGCAACCGGTGTATCAACACAAGAAACGAAATTGTATTGAACTGACCTGTAAGTCTGCACCAATAAAAGTTAGACCCACCCATTTTGTGTACAATGTTACCAACTGAAACATTTACTATTCCTTCAGAAATTGTACCCAATCGTTCATTTACAAACTAGCGGACAAACATTTCCTAGCTGCACTGAGGCCAGTAAAATTGTTTTAAGCAACGAAACCGTTGATGATAATTGGGTTCGCTCAGTAACTGCCGCAACGTTCAGACACAGGATACTTTCGTAGTAGAAGTGACATTTTTTTCTGTGTCCTTTTTCCTTCGTAATCTAAAAATGTTCAAATGTTTGTACATCTTATGGGACTTAACGACGGGGTCATCAGTCCATAAACTTACAAACTACTTATGAACTACTTACGAACTAGGACGGCACAAATATCCATTCCCGAGGGAGGATTCGAACCCCCGACCGTAGAGGCCGTGCAGACCGTGAATGGCGCGCCGCAGTCTCCTCGACCACCGCGGCCGGTCTTCGTAATCTTAAATTTGTTGTCTGCTTGCATAATTATTTGGTGCATTACCTCGTCTGTTCAGCGTTGATTAATTGGTTTGATCTCTGTGTTCGGGTACGAGCTGAGTTGACGAACCTTCACTCACAGATGGTAATGGCTTCAGTCCACACATGTAGAAATGAAATAAAAAATTATTTAATATAATTTTTATTTAGAAGTCAATTACATGGAATTCATTCTCGCAGCAGTAGCTAATATATCATATTGGCCCACTTTTGGTTACCGTAGTAACACTAAAAGAAGGCATTTGCGATCGCCTTTTGACAGCTCAAATTTTAAATGAAAATAGCGGCTTAACCGTTCATCTAAAACTAAAATTGAGTAACCGAAATTGTAGAGGTGAAAATTCTCTACAACTTTGCTCTGTTGTGATTTTTTTCTTCATATCTCGCATCATTTCAGAGATATTTGCAAAAAATACTGCGACACAGTCTGTAACGTATTCCCACGTTTTACACTACTGGCCATTAATATTGCTACACCAAGAAGAAATGCAGATGATAAACAGATATTCATTGGACAAATATATTATACTAGAATTGACATGTGATTACATTTTCACGCAATTTGGGTGCATAGATCCTTAGAAATCAGTATCCAGAACAACCACCTCTGGCCGTAATAACGGCCTTGATACACCCGGGCATTGAGTCAAACAGAGCTTAGATGGTGTGTAAAGGTAGATTCCCATGCAGCTTCAACACGATACCACAGTTCATCAAGGGTATTGACTTGTGAAGAGCCAGTTGCTCGGCCACAACTGACCAGACTTTTCAATTGGTGAGAGATCTGGAAAATGTGCTGCCAGGGCAGCAGTCGAACATTTTCCGTATCCAGAAAGGCCTGTACAGGATCTGCAACATGCAGTCGTGCATTATCCTGCTGAAATGTAGGGTTTCGCTGGGATCGAATGAAGGGTAGAGCCACGGATCGTAACAGATCTGAAATGTAACGGCCACTGTTCAAAGCGCCATCGACACGAACAAGAGGTGACCAAGAAGTGTAACCAATGGCACCCCATACCATCACGCCGCGTGATACGCCAGTATGGCGATGACGAATACACGCTCCCAATGTGCGTTCACCGTGATGTCGCCAAACACGGATGCGACCATCATGATGCTGTAAACAGAACCTGGATTCATCCGAAAAAATGGCGTTTTCCCATTCGTGCTCCCAGGTTCGTCATTGCATACACCATCGCAGGCGCTCCTGTCTGTGATGCAGTGTCAAGGGTAACCGCAGGCATAGTCTCCGAGCTGATAGTCTATGCTACTGCAAACGTCGACGAACTGTTCGTGCAGATGGTGGTTGTCTTGCAAACGTCCCCCTCTGTTGACTCAGGGATTGAGACGTGGCTACACGATCCTTTACAGCCTTGCAGATAAGATGCGTGTCATCTCGACTGCTAGTGATACGAGGCCGTTGAGATGCAGCACGGCGTTCCGTATTATCCTCCTAAACCCACCGATTCCATATTCTGCTAACAGTCATTGGATCGCGACCAGCATTGTCGTGATACAATAAACAGCAATCGCGATAGGCTACAATCCGATCTTTATCAAAGTCGGAAACGTGGTGGTACGCATTTCTCCTCCTTACACGAGGCTTCACAACAACGTTTCACTAGCCAACGCCGGTCAACTGCTGTTTGTGTATGAGAATTCGGTTAGAAACTTTCCTCATGTAAGCAGGTTGTGGGTGTCGCCAACGGCGACAACCTTGTGTGAATGCTCTGAAAAGCTAATCATTTGCATATCACAGCATCTTCTTCCTGTCGGTTAAATTTCGCGCCTGTAGCACGTCATCTTCGTAGTTATTTTAATGGCCTAGAGTGTAGGTTGCAAGAACAAAATAAAATGTTCAAATGTTTTCTTAGTAGTCCCTAGCTTACAAACTACTTAAACTATGTTAAACTAAATTAAGGACAACACGTACACCTATGCCCGAGGGAGAACTCAAACCCCCGACAGCGAACGTCTGCACGCAACGCAGTACGGCGCCCCAGTGCGCACGGCTATTCCACCGCGGCCGCAAGAACAAGTAGGCCCACAACGATGAAGGTCCTGATGTACCAGGAAGGGTGCAACACTAGTCACACAGCTTGATGTTGTTACCAATGGCTTGTACAGGGATGGCCCCACGGTCTGAGGCTCCGTGTTACGGACTGCGCACCAACTGCCCCCTGAAATTCGAGTCCTCCCTTGGGCATGGGTATGTGTATAGTGTGTAAGTCTAGGAACCGACGATCCTAGCAAGTAATACCGGTTCACGAGTAATTTTTATTATGCAACTAACAGTAGGCCTAATTCATTGCACGTCATGAATATCAAGTTTTTAGAACATCAGCAACAATCAACTGGAAATACTTAATCCACCCTGGCAATGTTATACAGAATGACATTTCAGTCTGTGGTGGCGTTCGGCCACACGGTGAGTGCAGTTTTCGTGCAGTGGCTTTCTGCGACCGCACACTAGGAGAACATTTTTTTTCTTTTTCGCTTTTCCTTTCCCGGCGCCAGCTTCGGACAATAGGGTGGCCCAGGTAAAAGCTTTCCCCGTATTCTTGGAAGGGCCCCGCCAGTTGGCACCTTTCTTCCTCTGCTCCTTGTCCCCGTCAGTGCGACACGTGCCGGTTGTTTTCGCGACGTACAGCGTTCCGCGAAGCCTACTGTACGTTCCTCTGCACCGCGGCTTCCACCCGCGCTGCACAGAGCACTGTCAGGCATTGTAAAACATTGTTGTCAGTCGCTTGTTGAAGCAGTGCGGTGAACAGCGAAAAAGGACGTAATGAAGCGTTCCAAAAGTGGAATAACTACCAATTTCTTTAAGCGCAATAGTGTTAATGTATCAGCAGAAGATTGTGTGATACGAATTTTCTCAACCTAAATCATCAGAGACTGATAGCGGAATAGAAAATAATTGAATACCTCCCTAAAATAAGGATTTAACCCACAAATTGTCGAAAAGTGTGATTTCAATGGAAATAGGCTCTATCTGCATGCCTCTATGCTGTGGTACCATCTTGTGTCATATATGTGAACGTCAAGCTGGTTTACCACCAACTGAACTTTTCCCTCAAGGATGGAACATTAGTCAAGATGGCGGATAGTGGTTGTGTTGGTTCATGACCAGATGTAATACGAGGCGCGTCCAGAAAGTACGTTCCGTTTTAATTTATCTCCGCTGCAGCGCTGCGATTGCAGTTCCGCACATGCGCTGTAGACGATATGTATGAAGGAGAAGAACGTGCGCCATTTGGAGATCGCTGTAAGTTACGTACGCTTTGTTGTGCTTGTTTGAAATGTGGGCATTGATTGAAAATCCCGCCGCCTGTGAAATTAGGTCAGTGTTCGGTTTCTGAATGCGAGGAAAGTGAAACCAAGTAAAATTTATCGGCAAATTTGCGATGTTTACGGACCAAATGCGATGAGTGATTCAATGGTGAGAAGATGGGTCCGACAGTTCAATGGCGGGCGTAGTGATGTTCATGATGAAGAACGAAGTGGGCGTCCACCTTTGGTTACAGAAGAACTGGTTCACACGATTGGTGACAAGATCCAGGAAAACCGTAGGTTTACAATTAGTGCTCTCGCTATGGACTTCCCCCAAATTTCACGATCACTGATGCATGAAATTGTTACCAAACAACTGAAATTTCGTAAACTTTGCTCACGTTGGTTACCAAAGATTCTCACTGAGCTACATAAAACACAACGGATGAGTAGTGCACTTGATTTTTTGACGCGTTATGCTGAAAGCAGCGAATAATTCCTGAGACGGATAGTCACAGGAGATGAAACGTGGGTTTCAAAAATGTTCAAATGTTTGTATAGCTTATGGGACTGAACTACGGGGTCGTCACTCCCTAAACTTACAAACTACTTATGAACTAGCTAATACTAAGGACGGCACAAATATCCATGTCCGAGGGGGATGCGAATCCCCGACCGTGGTGGCCGTGCAGACCGTGACTGGAGCGCCTCAGTAAACGTGGGTTTCTTACGACACCCCTGAGAGTAAGTGGCAATCAGTGGAATGGAGGCACACTTCATCCCCACCAAAGGTAAAGCCGAAGCAAATCATGAGTCCTCAGAAAATGATGTGCTGAAAGAAACTGTTTCCAACTGGCTGAAGACACAGGTGGCAGATTTCTATGAAGAAGGTATACAAAATCTGGTGCCACGCTATGACAAATGCCTGCAAAATTTCGGCAGTTATGTGGAAAAGTAGTTTAAGAGTTGTAGAATTTTGTGCAATAAATATTTCTTCTGTATCTGTGTGCAATTTCGTTTTATTACCAAACGGAACTTACTTTCTGGACGCGCCTCGAATATCAATTAAATAAAGGCCGTAGGCGAAAAATATAGATGAATGGAAAGATGTGTAAAGCAAGTGTCTAATTCGGACTGGAAAAGAATATACAACACGGAAAGGCACTGTAAAAGCTGCAAAGAAGCCAAAAACAGAAGTAAGTGGAATAAGTATGTATCATCTTCAAACTATGTTTTAGAAGCTTTAGTTTTATCCCTGTATGCCCCTAATAGGAATAACTCTCTCTGCGAAAAGCAATATATATGTCGTCTGCGAGTATTAAAATATCCAGGCTAAGTAGCAAATAAGCGGACAGTTAACTGTGCATAATTTTCAGAATGAAATTTCACTCTGCAGCGGAGTGTGCGCTGATATGAAACTTCCTGGCAGATTAAAATTGCGTGCCGGAACTGGGACTCGAACCTGGGACCTTTGCCTTTCGCGGGCAAGCGCACTACCGACTGTGCTATCCCGAAAGACTCACGATGCCGCCCCACAACTTTACATCTGCCAGTACCTCGCCTCCTACTTTCCAAACTTCACAGAAGGCTTCACTTAGGCTGTGGCTAAGCCATGTCTCCACCATATCCTTTCTTCCAGGAGTGCAAGTCTTGCGTGTTTGCAGGAGAGCTTCTGTGAAGTTTGGAAAGTAGGAGGCGAGGTACTGGCAGAAGTAAAGTTGTGGGGCGGCATCGTGAGTCGTGTCGCGATAGCACAGTCGGTAGTGCGCTTGCCCGCGAAAGGCAAAGGTCCCAGGTTCGAGTCCCGGTTCCGGCACGCAATTTTAATCTGCCAGGAAGTTTCATATCAGCGCACACTCCGCTGCAGAGTGAAGTTTCATTCTGGAAACATCCCTTAGGCTGTGGCTAAGCCATGTCTCCACCATATCCTTTCTTCCAGGAGTGTTAGTCTTGCGTGTTTGCAGGAGAGCTTCTGTGAAGTTTGGAAAGTAGGAGGCGAGGTACTGGCAGAAGTAAAGTTGTGGGGCGGCATCGTGAGTCGTGTCGCGATAGCACAGTCGGTAGTGCGCTTGCCCGCGAAAGGCAAAGGTCCCAGGTTCGAGTCCCGGTTCCGGCACGCAATTTTAATCTGCCAGGAAGTTTCATATCAGCGCACACTCCGCTGCAGAGTGAAGTTCCATTCTGGAAACATCCCTTAGGCTGTGGCTAAGCCATGTCTCCACCATATCCTTTCTTCCAGGAGTGCTAGTCTTGCGTGTTTGCAGGAGAGCTTCTGTGAAGTTTGGAAAGTAGGAGGCGAGGTACTGGCAGAAGTAAAGTTGTGGGGCGGCATCGTGAGTCGTGTCGGGATAGCACAGTCGGTAGTGCGCTTGCCCGCGAAAGGCAAAGGTCCCAGGTTCGAGTCCCGATTCCGGCACGCAATTTTAATCTGCCAGGAAGTTTCATATCAGCGCACACTCCGCTGCAGAGTGAAGTTTCATTCTGGAAACATCCCTTAGGCTGTGGCTAAGCCATGTCTCCACCATATCCTTTCTTCCAGGAGTGCTAGTCTTGCGTGTTTGCAGGAGAGCTTCTGTGAAGTTTGGAAAGTAGGAGGCGAGGTACTGGCAGAAGTAAAGTTGTGGGGCGGCATCGTGAGTCGTGTCGGGATAGCACAGTCGGTAGTGCGCTTGCCCGCGAAAGGCAAAGGTCCCAGGTTCGAGTCCCGGTTCCGGCACGCAATTTTAATCTGTGCATAATTTTGATTGCAGGAAAACTAATGCAAGTGTAAATATGAAGGATGCACAATACTTAACGCCAATGGAAAGGAACGCCGAGTTTTATTCTTAGACACTAAATGTCCAGTCGTCATTCTTGGTTCAACAATGCATAGACATTTGTAATGTTCATAGACGTCACACTGAGGAAAGTATCTCTCGCAGGCAATGCAACTTCAAATACTTCTTAATGTGTAATAGGAAGAAAGTACAAGTATGTTTAAAGACTTTGCGCAATGTTTATGCTTTAACTCCAAAACGCATTCAGGTACTGCAGTCGAAAACTAAGAATGGTGAATCACTTGAGGATCATAAGGGAAATAAGTTAAATAATGAAAGCTGTAAACGATAATAGCATTGTAAAATAATGCTTACAATCAAGTTTCAAATCACATCTACATTGTGAAATATTTTGTTGTTACAGTATTTTGTTGGCATCTTCATTCACATTGTTATTTTCTTTATTATTCTAATATTACATTATTTAATTTGAATACTAAGTGTATGTACAATATGTCTGATGTTACATGTAAGAAATACCCCAAAATATATTGCTGATCATACATCCTTTTTCCATTGTATCACTTTCAATTATTAGGTTATTTGTAAAACCTTAAGTTATAACAATAAAATATTGCTTTTAATAGTTGAACCCATTTGTACACTTGCATATGCATCGAGTTCCAATAGTGTATATCACGAAATAGACTCCACAAAGCCGGCCGCGGTGGCCGAGGGGACTGAGGCGCTCCAGTCACGTTCTACACGGCCACTACGGTCGTGGGTTCGAATCCGCCCTCGGGCATGGATATTTGTGCCGTCCTTAGTGTTAGCTAGTTCGTAAGTAGTTAGTAAGTTTAGGGACTGATGACCCCATAGTTAAGTCCCATAAGCTATATAAACATTTGAACAATTTTTAGACTCCATAAATAATTTTCCTCTCTCCTGAAAACTTACTGATTTGATGGTTACATACTTGTTCCAGGGAGGTATTCAATTTTTCGACGTCCTGGAAGAAAAATCGCCCTTGCTTAAAGTTTCCAACAACTAATGAAAAAGATAGACTAGTGATGTTGTGCAGTGCTTGCGTTAAATATGCTCAGTAAGTGTGTAAACGATTAGAACTTCATCGATTGATTTACCTTGGTCAAGAGACGGTATAGAAGAATCAGACAAAGAATCTTGATGCCATATATAAACACGGGAAATGTGTTATTCATTCGTAATGAGTGCAGCAAGAAAGTGCTCGTAAAGTGCAGTAAGTGCTCGTGAGCTATATTTAAAAAGTTGGAAGGAAAAATTAGATACAACAATAAATTAAGGTTTTGCGATCAGTTTATGTGGCCGCAAAAAGGGAGTGGAGCTTTCGTGTCCATCCCGAACTTATACAGCTACAAATTGCGAATGGTGTAGATATGAGGACACATCTTCATACAGATAAGACAGCAGCAACAATGACTGACTTTATTGCGGAAGAACTACGTTCAAAATTAGTTAATTTTTTGAAACTGACAGACTTTTTCTCCATCTCTGTGGATGAGTCAACAGATCAGATTTCCGAAAAACACTTTATTTTATATGTTACATTTGTCAATGAACAACATAGCGCATGCTGCTGTTTATATTAAGTAGTACCAGTAGAAAATGCTGACGCAAAGTCCCTCGAAGAAAACATTATCTAAGCTTTCTCAGAAGATGGCATAAGCGTGGAAATACTCAAAGAATAGTTTGTAGGATTTAGTTCAGACGGAGCAGCAGTGTTTACAGGCAAAAAAAAAAATTGGAGCTTGGATTAGGAAAAACGTATCTCCACATCTGATTAATGTATATTGTATGGCTCACAGAATAGATCTAGTTTCTGAAAAAGTTTTTAAGGACGTAAATGCTGTTCATAGTTTTGAATGCTTGTTAGAAGAACTTTACAAAATTTTCAGTAAACCGCAGACAACTACAAAACTTAAAAACACTGCAGCACATATAGGCGTCACAGGTTATCTGAAAGTTAGAAAGCTGTTTCATATTCGTTGGATCTCTAGTGACAAAGCTGCATTGCTGGCAGTATTTAAAGATTTTCGTTGTATCATGCACTTTCCAAGCACATGTTCCTTCATGATCGATTTAAGAAACAATCTGAGCAGTCCTCTTAGGTTGTGCGCTGATGATGTTGACGTTTATCTTCCAGTGAAGTCAACAGGTTTAGCTTTAGATATCAATATGGCAACTGACCCTAAATAACAAAAGCGTGAGATCGACCTGATGAGCACTTCAAGTCATCCGTCGATCTTCATTTACATGATAAATCAGTAAATTCAACTTACTAACTGGTAATTACAATCACGAATAACTTAAAATGGGCAGAAGATATAAATAATGTTGTTCCATTAAGTTTCGGGTGTGCAGCCGCAAGAATTCTCCTTCTTGTTCTTCTAATATTTCGGCTGTATAACGTTCAGCCATCTTCAGAGTGAGCCGAAAGACTGACGTTCCAGTGCTCGCTTCGGCCATTTAAACTCGCGTACCGCGCGAATGCGCATGCGACCACAGATACATATGCGCCAGAGACGTTTGTCGGCGGCAAAAATGTGCATAATGCACGAGTTGAATCTGTGACTCCACAGTCGATCGGTGTTGGCATGTCGATGTATCACTCTGAGCTGCACTGTGACGACGTCTTTGTGAGTGTCGGATTCCATGATTTATCTAGATTGAAACCACTATCTCTATTAATTCATCGTCAAGCAAATTTCAATTGCCTCCTTCACTACAGAGTCCCAAAAAGATAATATAGACGCCAAAATTTCAACGTTGTCATACAACATACTGTGACCAGTGTCAATACAGTGTTCTGCCACTGCCCTCTTGTTAGGTTGTAAAAGCCGTGTGTACCTTCGGTGTTCTGTACATCTTCCATGGACAGTTCGAGTTGTTTGTTCGGCGTAAGAAAGGCCAGAGTCGCATAGAATTTTGTAAACTCCAGATTTTCGGAGCAGCAAATCATCTTTGACAGAGCCCACGAATGCAGTTGTCTTGGGTGGACGACGAAAAATCAAAAAATGTTCAAATGTTTGTTAAGCTTAAGGGACTTAACTGTGGGGTCATCAGTCTCTAAGCTTACAAACTACTTATGAACTACCTTATACTAAAGACGACACAAACATCCAAGCCCGAGGGGGGGGGATTCGAACCCCCGACCGTAGCGGCCTTTCAGACTGTGACTGGCCTGCCGCAGAACGCTCGGCCACTGCGGCCGGCTACAAAATATCACCTTCACTTTGTGTCTGCTGAGAATCCGTCCTATTTTTGACGAGAGGCACACCCGAAACTTAATGGAACAGTCTTTGCGCCGCCAAAACCTGAAGATTCACATAAATAATATTGTGTGGAATGCGAACCAAGGGCTGTGTTTCATTGGCAGAACACTTAAAGGATGCAACAGTTCTACTAAAGAAACTGCCTACACTACATTTGTCCGTCCTCTTTTGGAGTACTGTTACGCAGTGTGGATCCTTACCAGACGTGTCTGGCGGAGGACGCAGAAATAGTTCGGAGAAGATCAGTCCGTTTTGTATTATCGCGATATAGGGGAGAGAGTGTCACGAAAATGATGCATGAGCTGCGGTGGAAATCGTTAAAAGGAAACTATTATTAGTTCCGGCGAGATATATTTATGGAGACATTATTATTGCTATGAAATAAAATAAATCAGATTGGAAACAGAAAGATTTAGCTCTTCCTTTATTCCAAGAAGGAACGGTAGAGCAGTAGTGTGAAAGCTGTTGATAACCCCTCTTTTAGGCACTTAAATGGGGCGAATTCGAAATTTTTAAACATTTAGATCGTTTCAAGGCATTGAAATGCATTTAATGGTTGAAAATTTGTGCTGGAGCTGGATTCGAAACCTGATTACCGCTTCGGGCCAGCGGTCGCCTTAACTAATTTGGTTATCCAGGCACGCTTCCAACCTAAATTGACCGAATTGACCAAAAAATCAGACACCATATCAATAATTGTATGTTGTTGTTGTTATCGTGGTCTTCAGTCTGGTTTGATGAAGCTCTCCACAATACCCTATCCTGACCAAGCCTCTTCAACTCCACATAAGAACGGCAACCTACATCTGTCTGCATCTGCTTACTGTATCCATCTCTTGGTCTTCCTTTGCGGTTTTTACTCCAAACACTTCCTTCTAATGCTAAATTCACGATTCCTTGATGTATAAGAATGTGTCCTACCAATGGATCCCTTCTTTTAGTATTGTTTTATATATGTTCCAAAAGGCAATGACAATTTCAAAGCGGACGCATTCATACGGTCGGTCCCTTGAGGGTATACAGTGTAGGCTGCGAGCAAGACGAACCAATGGGCAGGAGGCACTGCACCGTAGTATGCTATAAGGTGAGAATTTGGGTTGGAAGAGAAGCGAGATGGATAGCCTAATTGCCGCGGTGGACTAGCCGAGCGGTCTAAAGCACCTTGCTGCGGAGCGCGCGGTTGCTCGCCGTGGAGGTTCGAGTCCTCCCTGGGGCATGGGTGTGTGTGTTTGTCTGTAGGTTAGTTTACCTAGGTTTAAGTAATTTGTCGTGTCGCGGTAGCTCAGTGGTAGAGCGCTTGCCCGTGAAAGGCAAAGGTCCCAGGTTTGAGTCCCGGTTCCAGCACACAATTTTAATCTGCCAGGAAGTTTCAGGTCAGTGGGAAGTCTGTGGAAGTCGCCAAGGCAGCCAGGAGACAGCAATTGCGATAGCACACAGTTCCGTCGCGTCTGCGGCCAAGTGCGGACGGTGTTTACCTGTCGCTCGCGGCGCGTGCTTCTGACGGTGCTATTCTACTTTAAGTGCTGGTTACGATATTACTATGCAGTCATCGATTAGACATTGTACGTTGAAATTTGGTTTTCCGTTTGGTTATGAGCGTCCTAAAGTATATGGTATTGTCGATTGGCTGTTTGACGAAATAGGTTTGAAAGACGAAGACGTCGTGGGAATGCAATACGATTTCTTGGAGAATACACTGCACGTCAAAATTGTAGACGAAGAAATCTGTTTGCGTATCATGAGAACGACAGGCGGATCTACGAACTTTGTTCACGAGAATGGGGAAGTTTGCAAAGTGTCTATAAGCTTCGCTGGCTTAGGTCTTCGCTCTGTCCGCATTTTCAACGTGCCTTTTGAAGTGCCACTTGAAATGTTCCGACAAGCTCTTACTCCGTACGGAAATGTTTTGTAGATCGAACGGGAAAAATGGTCATGTCTGAAACATTTCAATGTCGATAACGGTGTGAAAACTGTCAAAATAGACTTACGGCAACATATACCGTCACAAATTATGGTGTATGGCTTTAGGGCTCTTGTAGTTTACGAAGGGCAGCCGAGAACTTGCGCCAAATGCAATTCCCCTGATCATCTTCGAGCTGACTGTCCGAACATAAGGAATGTGCGCAGAACCGTCCACCCTGTGCAGCTTCCCACAGCTCGCTCAGAGTCGGACGGCACGTCGGACGCGGTAGTACTTTTGAGCCCTGCTCCGAGACAAAGTGTAGAGCAACAGTCGCCTCCCTTGGAGATGTCTGACGTACACCGCGAATCAATTAGTGCGCCTCAGGTTTCCGAGCCTCCTCGCGGTGGTGACGTCACAGCGGATAAACAGGAGGGGAGCGGCGGCAGCGGCCCGGCGGAGCAGGCGACCACGCCGGCACGGCACAGCGCCCCATCGGACAGCAACAGCAACAGCAGCAGCAGCAGCACACGGCGACACCGACACCGACAGCCGGCCAGGCAATTCCGCCGCAGCGCGACCAACAGACGCCGTCCATAACTGTACCAGTACCTCTCCCGCTACCCGAGTCTGGCAACCAAATGGACACTTCAGAACCAATGTTCATTTCAGTCTCCTCGGCCACCGCGGACGGCTCGAATCTTGTCAACAGAAAACTGTGAAATCCAAAAAGATCAAGAAACAGTCTGAAGAAGAGTCCCAAGATCTAGAACGGAAGCGTCAAAAAACTAAAAACACCTTAAAAAAAGGAGACGCTGAATCTGCAAGCAAGAAACAAGAGGAAAGGGAGAAGCTACAGGTTGATGAATTTTTGTCATCCAATACTCAACCGCCACAAGACGAACCAAAGGGGACAACCCGTCAACGCCCGCCAGATACATCTACTTCTTGGGCGGAGTACATGGAAGATTAAAGCTACATTTACCAATGCAAGACTACAAAATTGGAACTTTAAATTTACATAGGATAGAATCGGACAGGAAACTACAAGCTCTAAAAGACTACATTTATGCTGCAGATATTGACGTCCTAATGCTTCAAGAGGTATGTACAACCAAATTAGAGAACATACACGGATTTGACGCGATTTTCAATATTGGACAGGACAGTGGAATGGCGGTATTGATACGATACGAAGCGAAAGCAGTTTTAGCCAACGGAAGAGGCATGACGTTACAGTTACAAGATCTACTATTAGTTAACGTCTACGCTCCGTCAGGTACCAGTAATAAGCGCAATAGAAGTCACTTTTACCGAGAAGAACTGATTCACCTTATCACCAGCTCCAGCTCAAGCATTATTTTTGGGGGCGATTTTAATTGCGTTTTACGCAAAGAAGACCAAATTCCTAACTTCAATTACTGCGAAGAACTAAAAATTCTAACGGATAGCCTACAACTGACCGACACTTGGATACATCTCCGACCCAATTCACCTGGATATACCTTTATTACAAATACGTCGTGTAGTCGATTAGATAGGATTGACTGTACGGCAGATCTCTCCAGCTACGTGACCAATTGTGAAGTATGGCCTGTTTGTTTCTCTGACCACAGTGCTTATCACATCTGGGTTAAACAGGCTCGGCAGAAAACCTTCCTTGGCCGCGGTGTATGGCAGCTAAATTTGTCGCTTCTTAATGATGCAGCTTTACGAAATGAGATAATACACGTATGGGATAAATGCGTTAGAACGATGCACAGATTTCAACAACGAGTAGTTTGGTGCACCAGTTACGTTAAACCACAGCTAAAAAAATCGATACTACAGTACCCAAAACAGAAAAACTACTGGAAGAAGAGGACTATTGAATTTTATTTTAGCAGCCTTCGGGATTTATACAGAAATTCACCAAGCCCTTCTGATAATATTATTCAAATTCAACGCGTTAAAGCCAAACTCATATCGCTAACTAGCGTTTCTCTCCAGGGCAGGATTGTGCGTGCTCGAAACATCAACAACCTTCACAATGAAAAAGCGTCACTTTTCCATCTCGTTCGAGAAACAAAAAGAGCAAAACAAAAACTAATAAATAGTCTTACTGATGACCAAGGAAATCTATATAACGATCAACGTGCTATTCAACGATATGTATTCAATTATTTCCAACATCTCTATTCGGAACAACAAACTCAAGTCGAGGCCGAAGAGGAATTGTTATCTAGATTTACGACGCAAATAAATGAAAACGACAATGCAGAGATATCTGCACAATTCACAGATGAAGAAGTCAGCACATCTTTAAAGCAGGCGCCGCGTAATAAGTCCGCCGGAATAGACGGCTTGCCTGTTGAGTTTTACATAACTTATTGGGACATCATAGGTACAGAACTGACAAAGATGTACAACGAGCTTCTGACGATTAATGAGATCCCGGCTACCTTCACCAAAGGCATGGTGGTCTTAGTTCCCAAAACACCACGGAGTACGATGATTACGCAATATCGGCCGATTACATTGCTCAATGCTGACTTTAAAATATTCACTCGCTTAATCAATGACAGGCTGAAGCCAACATTACCAAAAGTTTTCGGATCATACCACGCACATCCGTCCACAGGAAGGACAATGTCTCACGTTTTGGCGGAATATCGGGATCTAATTCATCTTGTTTGGATCAGTAAAAGTGAATTACTGTATGCCATTGGCATAGAGCCACTACTTAGAAAATTTCACGAACACCTACGAGGTCTCCAGACTTTGCATTGTCATGCATACGCCGACGACATTAGCCTCGTTATTAATAACGAAACAGAATTGGACGTAGCAAGACAAATTGTAGAAAGATATGCAAGAGCTACTGGTGCTCAATTAAACATTCGAAAGTCCAACATTCTGATGTTAGGACCTCATCCACCCTTGATGAGATCTCCATGGCTTTAGCGTACGGAGGAAAGGACACAACTGGGACTCCATATCACCGCCAACCCAAGAGATATGAGCATTGTTAACTGGACACGGAAACTTAATGCGTTGCGGTTCATGCTCAAGGACCACCAAGTGAGATCACTGGACAGGCTTCAGAGAGCTGATTTTGTTAACATCTACGTGCTGAGCAAAATATACCACATTGCTGCGATACTGCCCTTACCATCTGACATCGCGACAAGATTACTAGCGACGGCGTGTTGGTTTATTTGGAGAGGCAACATCTTTAAGCCTCCGTTCGCCACTGCCACATTACCGCGTCTCAACGGTGGGCTAGGAGTTAAAAATATTCAAGCACAATGCACGGCAATCTTCATCCACGCGACCACCAGAATATTGCAACAAAACCAAAACACTTTGACGAAACGTTTATTCTCTTGTCTCGATCCAGGTGATAGAACGCCACCGGTAAACGTAGGTCATATAAGCAACGAACTAGCGTATGTTCGTCAGTACTACTTGGAACTGAGTTATTTAAAGGAAGATGGACGTGAACACAACACGAAGGAACTGTACCGTGCACTGACTGCGAACCAACCGACCCATCCGATTCAGAGAAATTACAAAACTTTCCTTTGGGAAAACATATGGAAGAATGTCCATAACAAGGCACTTCCTTCTAAAGTTCGAGCCGCGTGGTATGAAGTCGTAAATGAAGTCATCCCTACCGGCGAGAAACTACATAAAATACACCTTCGACCGACGCCATATTGTGATAAATGTCAGCTTGTTGATACCCTTGTACATAAATTTACATGCAGAGACCAAAATGAAGTATGGAATTGGACACGGAAAAAGTTGGCACTTATAACCCGAACAACAGCAGCCCATATACCACCCACGCACATACTTCGTCCGGACTGGACTTTCTTCCCTAAAGCAAAAAACAATAGTTACGCATGGATTCTTGGCAACTACGTATACTATACCATAGTTTTTAAGAGTAAATCTCTATGTGACTTTTTGCACTACTTGTCAAGTGAGCACCATAAATTACTGAAAACCCCAAAGTACAAAGATATGTTCCAAAAGTTTCTAGTTATTTCACTATCGGCGAACAACACTCCATGAGTACGATAAATTGACGACACGACATACGAAATATAAGAAGTCTATTTTATTTTCATTTGAGAATTATTATTCCCATGGCTTTTAAGTTGGCTGTAATTCTTTTTTGTACTCTGTGTGCCCTTAAGAGGTCGAGAAGTGTGTGATATATTCCACACAGTGATGACGTTTGAAATTATGCGTCACGCTAGAGGGCCAAATCTTTTCTTTATTTACTTTGCTGAAGGAAGCTGAGAATGGCAAATGTCATATAAACTATATCAATAAATAATAAAACAAAAAATCCCAGTTCCTCACAATAAAAATAAAAAAAATTAAAAAAACGGTTAAGACGTCTGACTAGAAAAAAAAATTGATTAATGCGACCGCTGGCCCAAAGCGGAAATCTGGTTTCGAATCTCGGTCCTGCACAAATTTTCAACTTTGCGATTGAATGTATTTCAATGCCCTGAAACGGTCGAAATGTTTAAATATTTCGATTTCGTAAAATTACGGCTGTTAATGTCAACTAATGGCGTCTGTTCCTTCGCACATGTCCGAAAAAGAAAAGCAGACACCTTATCAACAAAGTTAAATGGGAATTTTGCTATACACGGTGATTTTCTTCCGCCGTTTACAAACTAGGCATTGATCGATAAGAGGATAGGAAAGAAAAAAGGCTAATGAACTTATGTCCGGAAATACATGGTTCCCATGCTAGAGACAATGTATTCCATCGTAGTTTGTTAATGTAGTCAAATACGCGCTGTATCATGTAGCCACAGTATGATGGTTTCCTCCTGGGACATAATATAAATGCTCCAACACTAGACTTGAAGGAAAATGGGACAAATACTGTGGAAGGCGACCGCCGTGTCAGTACCAAGCTGTTGGTCAATCAGTACAGAGAAAGATGACCGTGTGGAACTTTCTCCATGACAATTGTTCCTACCCTTATCACTTTCAGCCTGAGTAGAGCGTACTAACGACAGACTTTCCACATCTGGATCACTCATTTATACGATTTCGGGACTTGTGTGATCCATTCTATTCACAGATGAGGCAGGCTTTACCCGAAATGGTTTCATCAACTTTCATAACATTCATATTCGCATAGTATCCAGAACCCTCAAGGTATGGCGACAGCGAATCATCAGCATTGGTGCAGCCGTGTTGTTCATGTTGTTGTAGTGTTCGATCTGGAGACTGGTTCGATGCAGCTCTCCACCCTACTCTTTTCTGCGCGAGCCTCTTCATCTCTAAATAATATCGACAATACACATACAGTTGAATCAGCTTCGTGTATTTGTCTTTCGGCCTCCCTCTGCTATTTTTAACCCACACATTTCCCTCCTATGCTAAATTTATGATTCTTTGATGTTTTAGAATGTGACCCACTAAATAATCCTTTCTCTTACAAGGAAACCTTCAGGCCTCGGAAATTCAGTTTGAGATGATATTTTGCATGTTACTAATATACGTCAAGGGCGTCCATTCATAGAAATTTTAAAGCGCACTGTCCACAAAATTCCGAGAAAGAGTGCTCCAAAGTTTAAGCGCAACTCAAATGCGTCTTAATAAGACATAAATATTATTAAACAACCAATAAAAAGAACATTTCAACAAAAATCATAAACTAACACTATAGGATTAAAACGAATTAACAAATATACACCATCAGTAACAAGAGTAGAAGAATGAACCAAAGCAAAAATATGAGTAGGCTACAACACTATCCTACACCCTTCGCAAATGTTTGGGCCAGTATGATTGGCGACCGTATTTTGGAACTAGTCTTCATGTGACCAGACAGGCCGGAACTATCGGAGTTGCGGGTGACTTTGCCTTCCCCGCTGGAAGAAGTACCCGTTATCATTGGAAGTGTGCTACATCATGGTGCTCGAGCCCACTTCATCGTTAACGTCCGAACGCATCTCGATCGTGTCTTCCCTGGATCGCACCATTTGGAAGGCCTACTTCGTCACCAGATCTCAGCACGTGCGATTTCTGGTTATGGGGCCATCTCAACAGTATCTTGTATGCAAAGCCTATTCCAGATGTGGAGTCAACTGACCAGCAAATACAAGCAGCCTGGTCGATGCCATCGTGTGAGAAAGAACACGCTACGCACTCGTTGACGCATGTGGACACAATTTTCTACACTGCGCTTACTGTAACTGTGGATGTATGGTACAGCGCGTATTAATCCACAGTCTCTGTAACAAAGTATATCTGAATAAATGGTTTATATCATTTAATCAATCTATTTCCAGGCATATGTTTACTAGACCTATTTTGTTTCGTATACTCTCCTCGATCAATCCTTCTATATTGTATACGATGGGAAAAAAATCACCCAGTACAAATTAGCCTGAATACTGAAGGAACAGCCCATGCGCGAAAGTGTATAACAGGTATAGGCGAAATCAAATTAATGGTTGAGTGTTTATATCGGACCCCCCCTTTCCCCATCCAAGAAAGTTTACGCTCAGTAGTGCGAAAGTAACCGAATCTTGCATTATTGGTTGGTGGCGCCTTTAACCTGCTGCCGAGTATAAACTGGGATGTCTGTGGTTTCACTGGAGGGGGTAAATATATCGAATGAATGAATGAAGACATGAACAACAAGTTAACTGTGCTTCAGTATGACGTTAGCCACCATGTGGCTCACATTTCTACAGTATTTCGTGGAGATAGAATTCAAAAACGTAATTTTAAATGCCATGTGTTTCATGTATAAGACAATGTCAGTGAATTTTGACCAGCAATGCCTGATTTTAGCTACTGTGATTCAAAAATGATTTAACCAACAAGTGTCACATATTTGCAACAACCAATGTTATTTTCTTCAAATATTTTACCGAATTTTGTATATATTCATAAGTTGTAATTTGATGATTGGAAGGTTATACTGCCTGATGGCAGATACAACTATTGACAGACACGCAAACTGATCCTAGGATGACTCAGAAATGAGTTGAAACCGGTCATCACTGTTAACAAATTTTGCGGTCAAGACTATAGATATTGTCTACTTAATCAAAAATATTGAGACCGCCTCCCAGACAACACGTTAAATTGTTCTTTCTAAGAGGAAATCACGAATCCAATCGCACAACTGTGGCGATATTCCATAAGCACGCAGTCTGACTAGAAGTCGCTTGTGAGGTACTGTGTCGAAAGTCTTCCCGAAAACTAGATATACTATGTATTAGACTGTGGATATACGGAATATTTCACATCCCTTGTCTATAGCACTCATCGCTTCATATGGGTCAAGAGGTCGTTGTCGTCGAGATCATAATATTTGAGGAAAGCATATGTTCTAAAATCCTGCTGCAAACCGACGTTAATGAAAGGAAACTAATTCGCATACATTCGGGAGCGGGAGACTTACTTTTGTTAAGTGTTTTAAGTTGCTTTGCTACACCTGGGATGTCAGCTTCTAATATATGCATGCTGGCAGCATGCTTCGTCTTCTTTCGTTAAGGAAATTTGGAAGGCCATGTTAAGCAATTCTGCCTTAGCAGAACTGTCATCAGTAGTGAAGGTTTTAATTGTATTTTACCGATAGTATACTTTACGTACCACCAGAATTTCTTATGATTCTCTACCAAATAACGTGACAGGGTTTCGTAGTGAAATTTATTACAAGCTTCTCGCACTGAAGTTCGAGCTAAATTTCAAGTTTCTGTAAAAGACTGCCAGTCCTGAGGATTTTATGTCCGTTTAAAATTGGCAAGCTTTTTTCTTTGCTTTTGCAAGAGTGATCTAAATTGTTTTGTGTACCACGACGGGTCAGACTCCTCTTTTGGTTTTTTGTTTGACATAAATCTGTCAATGGCTGTCGATATTATTGCTTTGAACGTAAGCCACATCTCATCTACATTAATATTGTGAGTTCCTAAAGACTGAAGATTCTCACTCAGGAAAGCGTTAAACGAATTCTTTTTATTTTTTTATTTTTGGTAGATTTGAAAAATTTGATATTCATTTTCGCTGCAACAACTCCGTGTTCACTAATCCCTGCGTCTGTTTCGATGCTCTTTATTAGCTCTGGAACATTATTTGCTAAGAGTTCAAGTATATTTTCACAACTATTTATTGTTCTAGTGGGTTCATGAATTAATTGCTCGAGATAATTTTCGGAGAATGCGTTCAGTACCATTTCAGACAATGTCTTATGCTTACCTCCGGTTTTTAGCATGTATTTTTGCCAACATATCACGAATAAGTTCCAGTCGCCACCAATTACAATTGTATGCTTGGGAAGCGTTTTTGAAGTTTGGTCCAGGCTTTCTTTGAACATTTCCACAATTTAATCATTTGAGGCAGGGGGTCGGTAAAAAGAGCCAATTATTAATTTTTTCTTGTTGTTCGGTATAACCTCGACCCATACCAATTCATAGGAAGTATGTACTTCAATGTATCCTTTCTGTACTCCATTTTTCCCTTAGTAAGAATTTCAGCTGAACTTCGGCGAAGTTTTAAATTCATCGTTTCACACAGGAGGACCATGCAAACATGCCTTCATTTGATGGTCACACTAACTCCAAAATAGGCTTAGCCGGTGTAGAGAAACAGCTGAGTGACTTGAAAACAAAAATGTCTCCAGATCGAGATATGGTACTAATTCGTTTTTAGAAGGAGTACTCTGTGGCATTCCACAGTTACTTAGCTTGCAATTATCGCGAATCTTTGATCCAGTGCAAAGTTCCAAGCGACTGGAAAAAGGCGCAGGTAAGTCCCCTGTATAATAAAGGCAAGAGGACGGACCCACATAATTACAGATTTATATTAACATCAGTTTGCTGTAGAATTCTTGGGCATATACAGTAAATTTCCTTGAGACGCAAAACCTGTCCATGCATCAGCATGGCTTTAGGATGCGTTTATGCTGCCACCTCGATACTCGCCGATATGGTACGGCAATGTGAAGACCCACAGAGTTTTTACCGGCCCATTTAGAGTGCACCATCGCAGTTCGCCCAGCTCGCTGCTGGCTACGATCTTTGCCAGGCGATATCAAACTGATTTGATCGCCGTCCAGCCTGAATCTTTGGTTGGTTGCTTCAAGGTCACTCTATCAGGGTGGCATTTGACTGTTGCGTGTGTGGAACTCTCGTGTCCATAGCGCACAATACTGTTTGTTAGAGGTACTTTCAGTACAGGCAACAATGGGTGAAGATCTGAAGCAGATGATTATTGAGTCTGAAAAAGCGATCTGGGTAGTTTTTGAGCTGTTGGTAGTACTTGTGAAAGTATCCGTAGTCAAGACGTTCAGCAGTCAAAGGATGCACTCCATACCTCCTCTTCCTTCTCCTTTGCAATAACATTTTTGTAGCGAACAAATCACTGTCACCGTTGTCAGACGATGTGGAGAACATATTTCGCGATTCACGCCACTGCAATTGTGCACTCTTCTGTAATGTAACAGCTGCAGGAGAATACACACGGGCTGCAGCGAGAATGCAACAAGGCTGCCGGCGAGCAGCGAGTTGCCAGGTGACAGCAGCGAACAGCGAGCTGCCAGCTGCGAGGTGGCAGCATAAACGCACAGAAAGCATCGATCGTGCGAAATCCAGCTTGCCCTTTTCTTTCATGACATCTTGCGAGCTTCGGATGAAGAGCAATAAGCAGACTGTATATTTATCGATTTTCGAAAGGCGTTCGACTAACACCATCTGAAGACTCATTCACCAAAGAAGATTTCGAATTACGAACAGATGCCGTAATGAGTAACATAGAAGTAGATATCATCGGAGTAGTGCAGCAACTAAAATCACTTAATAAGAACAAGTGTTCTGGTCCGGATTGTATACCCATTAGATTTCTATCTGATTATGCTGAAGCGATAACTCCTTACTTAACAGTCATATACAACCGCTCTCTCATAGAAGGATCTGTACCAAAAGATTGGAAAGTTGCACAGGTCACACCTATATTCAAGAAAGGCAGTAGGAGTAACCCACTAAACTACAGGCCTATTTCATTGACGTCAATTTGCAGCAGGGTTTTGGAACATATCCTGTATTCAAATATTATGAATTATCTCGAACAGAACGATCTATTGACCCAAGGTCAACACGGATTTAGAAAATATCGTTCATGCGAAACACAACTAGCTCTATATTCACACGAAGTGATGGGTGCTATCGACAAAGGTTCGCAAATCGATTCCGTATTTCTTGATTTCCAGAAAGCTTTTGACACCGTACCTCACAAACGGCTTTTAATCAAATTGCGTGGTTATGGTATATCGCCCCAAATTTGCAATTGGATAGGGGATTTCTTGTCAGAGAGGACACAGTTCGTAGTAATCGATGGTAAGACATCGACTAAAACAGAGGTGATATCGGGCGTTCCACAGGGTAGTGTTATTGGCCCTCTGCTATTCCTTATTTACATAAACGATGTAGGGGAAAATCTAAGTAGCTCTCTTAGGTTGTTTGCAGATGACGCCGTCATTTACCGTCTAGTAACATCATCTGAAGATCAAAACCAACTGCAGAACGATCTGAATAAGATATCAGTATGGTGTAAAAATTGGCAATTGACTCTAAATAATGAGAAGTGTGAAGTCGTCCACTTGAGTACGAAAAGAAATCCGTTAAACTTTATTTACAACATAAATCAATCAAATGTGAAGGCCGTAAACTCCACAAAATACCTAGGAATCACTATTACTTCAGACTTAAACTGGAAAGAACACGTAGATAATATCGTGGGAAAGGCGAACCAGAGACTGCGTTTTATTGGCAGAACCCTTAAAAGATGCAACACAACTACTAAAGAAACTGCATACACTGCGCTTGTCCGTCCATTTTTGCAGTATTGCAGCCCAGTGTGGGATCCTTATCAGGTGGGTTTGACGGAGGACATCGAAAGAGTCCAAAGAAGGGCAGCTCGTTTCGTATTGTCGCGATACAGGGGAGACAGCGTTACGGAAATGATACAGGATCTGGGATGGGAATCATTACAACAACGGCGCTTATCGCTGAGGCGTGGGTTACTTGCGAAACTCCAATCGCCAACATTTTCCTCCGAATGCGAAAATATATTGTTGACTCCCACTTACATAGGTAGAAATGATCATCAGAATAAAATAAGAGAAATCAGAGCTCGAACAGAGAGATTCAGGTGTTCTTTCTTCCCGCGCGCTATTCGAGAATGGAATGGGAGATAAATATTATAATTGTGGTTCGATGAACCCTCTGCCAGGCACTTAAATGTGATTTGCAGAGTATCCCATGTAGATGTAGATGTAGATGAAGAGAAGGCTTGTGCAATGCCGTGCACGTCACGCAGAGTAGGTCGTGATCGCTCAGCTCACTGGCTGGCCGATGGGGCACAGCCCACTGCCTCGCATCTGCCACCCAGTGAGCTACGCCATCGCGACCTACTCTGCTTGACGTGGCACGGCATTGCACAGGTCTTCTCTTCAGATGGTGCTGGTTCGACACAGTGCTGTCCTGCAGACTGCTAACGAAAGGCCAGGCATGTGGAACAAGTACCCAAATATGTGAGGGGCTGAAAGACTACTTAATTAATATAACCCAGTACGTTGTCCTCGATGTTAACTCTCATGAGTGCCCCAATCGAATACAGCATTAGTAGTGTGCTGCTTGACTAATCACGTCAATCTACGTGTACATGGGATACTCTGCAAATCAATTTTAAGTTCATGGCAGAGGGTTCATCGAACAACCTTTCTACTATTTATCTCCCATTCCATTCTCGAATAGAGCACAGGAAGAAATAACACCTGAATCTCTCCGTTTGAGCTCTTATTTCTCGTATATTTTTGCATTCAGAGGAGAATGCTGACGATTGGAGTTTCGTAAGCGCCGTTGTTGTAAAGATTCCCATCGCAGATCCTGTATCATTTCTGTAACGCTGTCTCTCCTGTATCGCGACAATACAAAACGAACTGCCCTTCTTTGGACTCTTTCGATGTCCTCCGTCAAACCCTCCTGATGATTCCACACCAAGCAGCAATACTCCAAAAAAGGACGGACAAGCTTAGTGTAGGCAGTCTCTTTAGTAGTTCTATTGCATCTTTTAAGGGTTCTGCCAATAAAACGCAGTCTTTGGTTCACCTTTCCGACGACATTATCTACGTCTTCTTTCCGGTTTGAGTCTGAAGTAATAGTGATTCCTAGGTATTTTGTGGAGTTTACGGCCTTCGCTTTTTATTGATTTATCTTGTAAACAAAGTTTGTAGATGACTTCACACTTATCATTACTTTAGAGTCATTTGCCACTTTTTAATCATATTGATATCTTATTTAGATTGTTCTGTAGTTGGTTTTGATCTTCAGACGACTTTACTAGACGATAAATGACGGCGTCATCTGCAAACAACCTAAGAGAAGAAGATAAGGAACAGCAGAGGACCAATAACACTACCCTGTGGAACGCCGGATACCTCCTGTTTCAGTCGATGCCTTACCATCGATTTCTACAAATTTTGTCCTCTCTGACAGGAAATCCCCTATCCAGTCGCAAATTTGGGACGATATACCATAACCACGTAATTTGATTAAAAGCCGTTTGTGAGGTACAGAGTGAAAAGTCTACTGGAAATCAAGAAGTACGGAATCAATTTGAGATTCCTTGTCGATAGCGCTCATCAATTCGTGTGAGAAAAGAGCTAGTTGTATTTGACATAAACGATATTTTCGAAATCTGTGTTGACCTTGGGTCAATATGACATTCTGTTCAAGATAATTTATAATATTTGAATACAGGATATGTTACAAAACGCTGCTGCAAATTGACGTCTATAAAATAGGCCTGTAGTTTAGTGGGTTACTCCGACGGCCTTTCTTAAATATAGGTGTGACCTGTGCAACTTTCCAGCCTTATGGTACAGAGCCTTCTTTGAGAGAGCATATAACATGCTTATAAGTAAGGATCTATCGCTTCAGAAAAATTAGCATATGGAACGAGCATATAAGGGCAGTCTCGGGGAAGGTGGATGGTCGATTTGTGGAAGATGTGATTCGTCTTTAGGGGAGGTAGCATATAAAACGCTTGTGCGACTCTGTCTTGAGTATTACTCAAGTGTTTCGGATCCACGCCGGATCGCTGTAAAGAAGACATAGAAACAATTCAAATTGAGGTTTGATTCCATTTTTTGGAACGGTGTGCTCAGCGACTACAAAATAATGAATATAGTAAATGTAGTATGCAGCATTGATCGTTTTTATTAATGTATTTGCAGATCGATTTCGATCACATAATGGTCATCTTCAATGCACCAGTCATCGTAATATCCACTATGCATAATCATACGCCATATTAGCTGAATGTAACAGACATTTTTAACATGTCAATGTAGTGTCCAACCATGAAAAAATAAAAAATAAATTTTATTTCATGGTTGGACACTACACTGATATGTTAAAAAAATATCTGTTACATTCAGCTAATAAGGCATATGATTATGCCTAGTTGATATTACGATGAGTGGTGCATTGAAGATGATCATTATGTGATCGAAATAGATCTGCAGAAACATTAATAAAAAACGACCAATGCTGCATACTATATTTACTACATTAACAATTCAAATGATGGCGGGCAGGTCTGTAGCTGGTAGTTTCGGTCAATGGACGAGTGTTACTGAGATGCTCCAGGAACTCAAATGGGAGTCGCTGGAGGGAAGGCGACGTTATTTCCGTGAAACACTGTTAAAGGGATTTAGAGGGCCGAAATTTGAAGGGGATTGCAGAAGGATTCTACTGCCGCCGACGTACATTTCGCTTGACCACAAAGATAAGATCAGAAAGATTGGGCCTCGCGCAGGAGCATACAAGTAGTCGTTTATCCCTCGTTCGATATGGGAGAGGAACAGTTACTAGTAGTGATGCTAGGTATTGTCACAGACAAATAAATACAGACAGGAAACCTCCGTAAGGGCTCGGTCTTACGCTCAGGGCTGCGAGGAGGGAGGGTTTCCAGCAGTTCCGTAAGATGTCCCATGATGGCGCTGAGGTCAGAAGCAGCCCTTTAAACTGGCCAGAGCAGGCGGCAGGTAGCGGCTGCCCCCACCACCACCTCCCCTCAAACGCCAGCAAGCCGGACACAGCCGTGGCCTCGTGGCAGGCGGCACGAGCTCTCCCATCACCCTTCCCTCCAAGCTACCTTCTGACGTGCGAGAGGCACCCTAAGCCAGGGAACGGCCTGACACCTGCTAGCATCTTACGGAACTACGAGGGGAGTATAGGACAGTGGTTTAGGGGAGGCTTCTTCTCTGTATATGTTACTCTGTGGTATTGTTCGGCACGCACCATTGGGTCGATTGCTGAGTGTGAAGATGTGATGTCGAATGGTTTATTGCTCTCTGAAGTGTTAACAGCCTGTGCCCACGCGGCCGTGTGTGACGCAGGATGATCGCCTGCCGTCGGAGAACGGCGCCGGCGTGTGCAGCGTGCTGGGGAGCCGGCCGGCGGCCGAGGCCAGCGACCACTGCCACGACCACGACCGGGAGCAGGGGCAGGAGCACGACCACGACAGCGGCGCGTGCGCGGAGCCGCAACAGGGGCACGCCCTGCGCCGGCAGGCCATCCGCTCCAACTACGCGCGCAAGAGCATCGAGGCCAAGCGCAAGGTGCGTACTGTTCTCTTTTGTTTGCACAGCGCTGCTCAGGTGGGGCAGCTGCTATTTACCTACCCCCGCCGATACTTCCAAAATCGGACGTGCGACTGGAATAACACAGTCAGTAGCCTAAACAGTAAGTGCAATTGTTAAGTTCACCGGGTCCGATTTAGGGTGCGTTTATGCTGCCACCTCGCTTCTAGCTACTCGCCGGAATGGCACGGTGACAGTAAGTCAACCTCACTACCTGTTACTGGGGCAAGTATCCTGCACCATCGCAGCTCGCCGTGCTGCTCGCTACGATCCTCACCAGGCGAACTGGTTTGTGATTCGCGTTGCGACCATCGCCGTATGTCGTGAATTGCTGTTCGTTAGTCTCGCTAAAACTCGAGAACGGCTGAACCGATTTGGCTAATTTTAGTCTTGAAATATTCGTGTAAGTTCAGAGAAGGTGTAAACGGCGATAAAATATGGAAAAGTTGTACGAAGAAGAGGAAAATCGGGAAAAACTGAAACAGCTTTTTCCAGTGAACTATCAATACCGTTCGTCCAATTACGATAAAATTTTGTACAATTCATGTTCAAAGCAAGAGGAAGGTTCTCATCAAATAAAAATTTGGAAAAGTCACCCCGAAAGTAGTAAAATTTAGGAAAAACCGAAAGCAATCTTTTGTTTATGAACGAAAATCAATTGCCACATGGCTGTAAGAGCATCACTTGAGTACGGCTTGACAGGACAAGGTTTGTATTAAATAAATTTTTTGGAAAATCTACCAGAAAATTGGAAAATTTGAGAAAAACTGAAAGTGCGTTTTTCAAATTGTTTTTGATTGAATTCAGCACTATAACTGACTATTCGCACGACGGAGAGGGGTAATTCTTTTTTGTCTATTATGGTCTTGCAAAGTTTTCAGTAAAAAATAGGGACAGTTAAAAACGAAAGTCGCAAAATTGGAATCATGTTCCTTTTTCAATGTGTTTATAAATTTACTCAACACTAATTTGAGAACCGTTCACCCGATTGCTATAAAAATGTGATCATTTGACGTTCAACAAAAGATGAACGTTATTATGAACTAAAAATCTGGGAAGTTACCCGGAAAATTCGCGAGAAACTGAAAGAGCCTTTTTCAATACGATTTCAATATCATTCGTCTGATTGAGATAAAATTTTGCATATTTGACGCTCAAAACAAGAGTAACGCTCTTATGGATTAAAATTCAGAAAAAATAGAAAGAGATTTTTCTATGAAATATCAATACCATTCATCTCATTGCGATAAAGCTTTGGACCTTCGACGTTCAAAGTGAGAGGAAGGTTTGAGTGAAGTAAAAGTTTGGAATAGTTGGCCAGAAAATAGGAAAATTTGTGGAAAACTGAAAGAGCTCTTGTCTTTGGGATATCAATGTCATTAGTACGATTGCGATACAATTGTGCACAATTGCTTTTATAAAGCTACTGGGTCTAAAATAGATATGATTAAAATTAATATGGTTTATATTAAGAGGTAAGTGATATGAAGTTCACCGGGTCATCTAGATAACTAGCTGTAACCCAGCATTGCCCGGGTATTTACTTATTTATTCGTGCCTTCAGTTACTACTTCTCTTATCCTTAATCACTCTGTCCATCTCCTCTTTTTTCTAAAATCATTATCAGAGAATATATAAGAAATAACGCTGTCCTGCATAATGTACAAAATTATAAGTGCAGTATCCAAACAAAGAAAGATAGTAGTAAAATACAAATGACATATATAATTCGTACAATGTCATATTTATTGAATTATATTCTGTACAATTGTATAATTTTTCAGGTATATATTCATTTTTATAAGTGCTGTACGTCTGTAAAATCTCTTCGGAATACATTTAGTAGTAAAAAAGTAATAGATTAAAACCTGGTGCGTGATGGGGCGGTTTTCCATGGACGTTACTGTTTATGTGCTCATATCTTATGTACTACGTGTCGTACTGTGTTACAATTTAGAAGGTACATTCAACTATATATGTGTATGCTGTCTGTAAAATTTCCTGCGGCTGCAATTTGTAGTGTACATATTATAAATTATAACGTCATAACGAACGCCGTAGGTTTAGTCCATGATCAGCGGAATAGTAGTAAGCGAGAAATTTTTCTTCCTTTCATAATTTTGCTAAGGTTGTCAGAGAGAAATGGTTCAATAAAGGTTTGAAATTGTGTTTAAAGTTTGTTGCAAATCGCTAAGTAATCTCGTTCTCATATACTGTATTCATAAAGTCTCGTCGCATTATGTGGCAGTTTCTTGCAACTCCTATTATTTATGACGTTAAATCTCCTGAACCATGTGTCGATGTGGTTCTTACCGTTACAGAATTGGTAAGGAAGGTGTGTACCAAATTTGGTTGAAATCGGTCCTGTGATTTAGGAGGAAGTGTGCGACATTGTCATGTAATGCAGCAGTTTTTCTCGCATCTCATTGTTAATGACGTCATATCTTGTGAACTATGTGTTATACGTGATCCTTACACTTCGGCGACCGTCCTCGTGGATTGAAGCTTACGTGTGCAAAACTTCATAAGTTTAGAACAAAACTGTAGATTTGTATGCAATAAGTACAGACAAACTTAAGAATACTCTGCTTTATACATAAAGAAGAAGATGATGATAGCGAAAACTTCGTGACATTTTCATGCGTTTGTCAGGAGACACAGCAAGCAGTGCCATTTATTGGTTCAAGTTTTAGGTTATGCTTGCCTTGACTTCTGTGATTCCTTAGTTTATTTCGTTGCTTACCGAAATTACGTTTCGAGGTTTACATTTGTTATGGCATTTAAGGTATTATGTCAGATGATTTTTTTAATGTGTACGGCAGAAGAAAATAAAGCAATCGTCTCTGCCATGAACTGTGCAACACTTCGGCGTACCATGCTGTCAAGCGAAAGTCTAAGAAAAAAAAATTCCGTAAGTAAAAAAAAATCAACATTTTACAATAAATTTAGCTGTTTTCAATGAGAACAAATGAAATTGTAGATGACTCTCATTTGAGACCACTGAAGAGGTTTTATATTCCATGAAACGGAACACGTCTGGTGATAAACGATTGATTCTTATTGTAGTTGCGTAGAGGAACCAATAATGCCCTTCGTAATGTGTACAATTTAGAACTCGAACTGAAAATAACACAATACGTGACGAAAGTTTTAACCATACACATGAACGCACTTTCCATGAGCAATTAGGCAGTAGAACGGAAGGCAGTGCATCAGGCCAAATACAGAAACTGACAACGAAAATGGAAGACATTATTTTAATTTCTGTTTAGCCTTGTGTTTCGTAAAATATAATTTTTGCTTATATACAAACAGCTGACAGTGAAGGTATTGTGCTGATGTATCTAAAGCTTCGTCTACGCTTTGATTGAAAGGATTCAAATAAAACTTACTGTTAAACATTTATTGTTATAATACATTAACCACCTTTTTTTTTAAATAACACGCAATGGGCAAATTACATTTACCCTTGGCTTCACATATTCTTATCTGAAATCTTGTGACCTTCCTATCGATACTGTAACATATTAATATATTTTGAGTCAATTACAGTTTATTTCTACCGATACTCATCTTTTCAATAAGTGCTGCAACATTATTCTCCTGGGGCGTCGTGGTAGAAATAAATACTCTATATGTACAATTTTTCACTTCTTCTTTAATCTGACTCAAACTTCTCCACCAAAACAATACAAATTCAATACATGAGAACTTAGCTGGTAGTACTTCCATTCTCAAAACACAGAGTGACATGGATTCCAGTGCACTTCACAAACGACTGAAACTCCTACTCCCTCACGCAAGGCGGTGAGGCAAATATATAACCTTGACAATAATGACGTTGCATTAAGCATTGTTCATAACAATAGAATATACTGATTTACAATTAACAAACATAACAGAAAACATTTCATGTATACAAAAATAATCACAATATAAAATGAAAACTATGAATACAATAATTTTAGATGGCGCATGTATTTTTAAGACGAAATTTCCGATCTTTCTATTGACAACAAAACAAAATGTAAAATGTCAATTAATTAGTTAATGAGTCCATCATACATGTTCCTAACATATATTGAGCTATCAATTATCTTGGAATTTCTCAAAATAGGTTCAAAATCTCAAGTGAGATATACAAAGAAATATAATATTCAAATCTCGAGTACATCATTAATTACACAATTAGCTAGTCTACACAACTTGTTTATGAGCCTAACATATATACAATGCTATATGTATCTCTTAATTAATGAATTCTATCACTTATTTTAATCGCAGTATCACTGAGACACTGTCCTACACTGATTCCTAGACTGGTTATTACGTTTTTACCTTCACACGCAACATTTATCACTACTGAACCACACGATTCCGGATCCGATGCAGACGGTATCGTAGGATGACATTGAGATGAGACGACCAGGCAGACGGTATCGTACGATAACATTGAGATGAGGGGGCCAGCAGTATCGTTACAATACCCCCCCCCCATCAGCTCGACGATGCCCTCATAAGTCGAGGTGATGTAAGCGTAGAGCACCTACTTTGGATGGCTTGGACCCGGTGGCTGGCTTGGCTGCATCAGTACCTCACTTAGTCCTGTCTGGGGTTGGCACAGCACAGTCCACACACGCAGCATCACCAGATCCTGAAAGTTCCAAGTGCAGTAAGTAGGTAACAAGGGTATGGCCTCCCAAGAGCAGAGGGCAGAATCAGGAACGGCTGACACTCGAGAATCTGCCACACTGAACTTGTCTGACCTTCTTAAGCATCAAAACAAAATACACAGGAAAACATATTGTGGTGTCGCACAAGTCCAAAGTGCGCGCCACCTACTTTCGCCGCGCACCGCCATGCACGCAGGGCGCGGCGTTCTTACGACGACAGCCACAAGCGCCCTCTGCTGCAACTCCGCTCGTGGCCACCACTGAACGACATCGTTCACTTGGGACTGAGATAGGAACCAGTTAAGACCTTCGGAATCAGATAGGCACCAGTGAAGACTTAGCTATCGGTCAGGCACTAGGCAGACCTCTAGCTCAACTATGTATCAGCGTTCTGCAGTACTGAGCTATGTAAAAGTTAAGTATTGTATAAATTCTGTGCAATATATATCTCGTTCTAATTTACTCTAGTGTTTCTAGTTTCTGGCTGCTCCCCTCCGTACCTGCACCAGCGTGCTATCTTTATTCCTGTGTTGGTCTCATTCCACTCGGCCACCGACACCTACGACGGAAACGAGACACAAAAGCGGCGACGAGGCTGGGACACAAAAGTGGCGACGAGGAGTGATAGAACCGTGGACTAGCCCGCTTGCAGCAGCCAGACAGCAGCAGTCGGAGCACGCAGAAATTGCTCCCGCCCACCCACCCTTATTATAAGATTTTTGGGGGAACGTTTTCAGTTACGTGTTTTGTGGACTTTTTTGTTGCAGAGCGTCCTCTTTCATATTGCATTTGTGTTTTGTTATAATTTACTTGTATGTGCGGCGCCTAATCGGTCAGCATGGCCACTACCCCGAACCCAAACTTAATGGAAATTATTCAGTTACAGACGGCGCAAATCACACAACTCCTGCAAGCAGTGGCCCAGCTCACAGCGCAAGCAGCTAACCAACAACAACAACAGCCGCCGCTTCAGCAGGCCACACCTGCCGCCGCAACGCTTCCTACGTTTCGCCAGTACAACGAACGTGAGGAAGAATGGAGCGACTACTTCGCACAGTTTCAAGAACTCGTCGTGGCTCATCAAATAACAGGTCAGACAGTTAAACATTTCTTTCTCGCCGTAGTTGGCACCAAGACTTTCGTGTTACTGCAGAAGCTTTTCCCGCAAGCATCTCCTTGTGATGTAGACTTTGAACAAATAGTAGAGGCACTAAATGCTCATTATGAGAGAAAAGTTCTCGTAGCTGCGGCACGGTACCGATTATTCAGACTTAAAAAATTACCGCAACAGTCACACCAAGAGTGGATCACTGAGTTGAAGGGATTAACCCGCACATGTAAATTTACTTGCTCTTGTGAACTTTCTTATAGTGATGTGATGTTGAGAGATGCGATTACGCAGAACATTCAGGATCCCAGAATTAGGGCAGCAATTCTAAAACAGTCCGACTCCTCATTAGACAGTGTACTGCAGCTTATAGAAGCGCATGATACTTTTGACTTAGCAGATTAGAAATGCAAAGCCACAGTGTTAATTCAGTGCGCCGCAACGGACGCTTTCCTAGCCGTAGTTTTCAGTATAGCACTAGTGATTCTTTAAATTCTACCGGCCGTGCTGAACAGACAGTGAACAGTAGCAAGTGTAAAAGTGCGACACAAAGGTCGCCCCGTCGTGTTAGAAACAGTCATTTGAATAACGGGCGCCAACGCTCATTTCAGAAAAATGTTCGTAAGTCTTGCCCTCTGTTTGTATATCGCCATAAGCGTGCACAGTGCCCTAGTCGCAACGCAACCTGTTATCAATGTGGCAAAACAGGACATGTGCAGACAGTGTGTATGCAAAATAAAAATTCAAAGAGTGGTGCCGTTAGAAACTGTGTTTCGCGGAGTGCGAGAGCATTTCATTCTGTCAATGTCATGGACGCTGTGGAGTTGGACAGTGCTTTACTTGGTTCTCAATTGCAAGAAAGTTCTTCTGCACCTATTGCAAAACTATGTATTGAGCCACGCCACAAGCGCCGACGAGCGCGTACATCTGTGCAACGGAAAAGGGTTCGGGACAAGCAAAGTGACAATGTACAGTGCAATCCTGTAGTGAACCTAGTGCCTTCTGCAACTTCTTATTTTAAAAGTGCCCAGTACTGTGTAGCTAGTGACAGTAGACATCAAGTAGCTGCTCAAGAGTGTAGTGCAGTAGTTAGTGACTCTGTAGTAGCCTCGCATTGCGCGGACGCCGATCCGGCGGTAGTGCCATCTAGTGACAGTGATATTAATCTGTGTGCCGAGTCTGCGCCGCTTACTTCACTACGCAGCCCGCGCATGCGCAAGCATAGTAAACAAGTTCAATCAGACGTTGCCCACATTCGCGCAACTGTCGAGCGCCACAAGCAAAAGCTTTTTGTGAATCTTTGCATAGAAAATAAGCCTGTGCAATTTCAGCTTGATACTGGTTCCGCTGTTACTTTAATGAATAAAGACACTTATGAACTGCTGGGTTCGCCAAAATTGTCGCCGTCTCAACATGTGCTAACGGCATATACAGGTCAAAATATTCTCGTGCTAGGAACGTGTAGCCTGCCCGCCTCTTTTCAAGGTGTAACAAAAACAGTTGCTTTTGTAGTTTGTAATGCTGCTTTCGTATGAAAATGGGTGTTGGGTATTAAAGTTAAGGTTGGGGACCGCAAATGAAATTTTACCAGGTAGTGAAATATTTTTAAATGAGATTACTATGCAATTTTGACAAGGAAGGGACAATTTAAACAAAATTATTGGATTCCGCCATTAAATGGTAGCGGTCGTAATTTCGGTGGCAAATACAACACCAGAAAGCAACATTACAGAAGAAGTCGGCGGAATCTAAATTTTACCTCATTGAGAGCTGGTACAAATATTTCGGTCATGTTCTGTAGTGATTCTAGCTGTGATGAATGGAATATTACTTCGATAAATTGACGCTGGGATTGTGCGTTTCGGTTACTATTGTTCTATGACCGTGTGGAAAATTAATCATGATAGTCGCCAAAAATTGCAAAATTATCGGACTTCATAAACATTACGAAAATTTTTCTGCAGGCATTAAAATGTAATAAACCATTCATAGACACGAAATAAATAAGTTACACAGAGAATGTTTTAGTACAATCGCGAAACAAATCGCAACAATACCCGAGCATCACTTTATGAAGTACTGGATCTGCTGAAAATAAATAACTTTAAAATTAGTAAGAATGGGGAAGGGATTGTAAGTAAGTAAGATATTTCAAATTAACTGTGGGGTTTTACTGAAATTAATAAAAAAAAACTAAGCTCACACTTACATGACACGTCCTAGCACATGAAGCAGAAGAAAGTAAGTGACGAACAGTTCCGCTCTCTCCCTTCAGCTTGTTGCAAAAAAGTTGAACGTGACAAATGTCATATGTTTATCGATACGCTGTCAGAGAGAGGGCAGAATTCAGCGACAAGCATCGCACAAGTTATAAAAAAAATATTAATGTATTACTACAAGTTCTTCAGGCCAAATCTACACAGAACATTTTTGGACTAGATACATTCGACTTGTTTGGTTTATCAATTCAAAGAGATGTGCTTCAAATTTCGTCAATAGTGCCTCAGGATAAAATCAATGCATTGTGTGACAAATATAGTGACTTGTTTTCGCCGGAACTAGGTTGTGCTAAAGACTTCGTGGCACATGTAACTTTAAAAGAATCTGCAGTTCCAAAATTTCGTAAAGCTAGACCAGTGCCTATCGCAATGCGTGATACAGTTGCCGATGAACTTAAACGTTGGCAAGATAGTGGTGTGATTTCTCCTGTTTGTGCGAGTCAGTGGGCCTCGCCTATAGTAATTATACCCAAGCCGTCAGGAAAACTTCGTCTCTGTGCGGACTTTAAATCAACAGTGAACAGTCAAACAATTGTAGACACTTATCCCCTGCCGAGACCTGAGGAACTGATGGACAAATTAGGACAGTCTCGCTTCTTTTCCAAGATTGATTTAGCAGAGGCATACTTACAGATTCCGCTTGATGACGAGTCAAAAAAGTTTTTCGTCATTAATACTCACATGGGCCTTTTTCAATTTCAACGCCTACCCTTTGGCAGTTCTTCCGCCCCCGCTATTTTTCAGCGTTTCTTGGAACAGCTGACAGTTTCTGTACCGTGTTGCCCGAACTATTTAGATGATATAGTGGTATCCGGACGTACAGTTGAAGAACATTTAGCAAACCTGGAGTGCCTTTTCAAAGTGTTGACTGCAGCAGGTCTACGTTGCAATAAAGCAAAGTGTTCGTTTTTTCAAACTGAAATAGAGTACCTAGGCCATGTGATTAATGCCCAAGGAATTCATCCCTTACAGTCACATCTTAGAGCAATCAAAGACTTGCCTCCTCCTAAGAATGTGCACGAATTGCAAGCAGTAATGGGAAAGCTGAACTATTATTTCAGGTTTATTCCGAATGCCTCTCAGATTGCAGCTCCACTGCATCACTTACGTAGGAAGAAT
Organism: Locusta migratoria; assembly: GCA_026315105.1. Classification (NCBI taxonomy): domain Eukaryota; kingdom Metazoa; phylum Arthropoda; class Insecta; order Orthoptera; family Acrididae; genus Locusta; species Locusta migratoria. The sequence continues at coordinate 150,639,081 of CM048746.1, read as the reverse complement.
GTTCCTTTCGTATGGTCCAAAGATTGTCAGGTTGCCTTTGACAAATTAAAGTCTGCACTACTCAGTGATGCATGTTTGATTCCCTTTGACCCACAGAAGCCTGTAGTGTTAGCAGTCAATGCCTCATCGTACGGTCTGGGTGCAATTTTGTCACATCGTATTGGTTCTCACGATCGTCCTATTGCCTTTGCGTCCAAGCTACTGACGCCAACGCAACAGAATTACAGCCAGATAGAAAAGGAGGCCTTAGCAATCATTTACGGCGTCACAAAGTTTCATCATTATCTCTATGGCAGAAAATTTTATTTGTTGACAGACCACAAGCCTCTCACGTCGTTGTTCTCACCCACAAAGCCAATTCCGCCGCGTACGGCACAAAAGCTTCAGAGATGGTCCTTAATACTGTCTAATTATCAGTATGAGATTTTGTACCGACCTACCACTAAACACGCCAACGCGGACACACTTTCCCGACTTCAGAAATGGCATGTTGTCAGATAGACTCCAGAGATGCTTCCGCTGTCGCAGACTTTCCTTTAAATTCTCGTCGAGTTGCTCAGGAAATAGCTGCGGATGCAGACCTAAGTGTGGTAGCACGTTTTGTTCGCTCTGGGTGGCCTGCCAGAGCCAAAGATATTCAACGGCCTCTGGTTCGACGTTATTTTGCACAACGTCATGCATTGTCTTTAAGTCAGGGTGTACTGTTGTTGCATACGGACAACGACCAAACAAGAGTGATTGTTCCTCGTTCCCTGCAACGTGAAGTGTTACGCCTCCTGCATCAAGGACATTGGGGTATTGTTAAGGCAAAGCAACTGGCCAGACGTCATTGTACCTGGGTTGGTATGGACGCTCAGATAGAGCGCATGACGACACAGTGTACAGTTTGTGCGGAGCATCAGGCGGCTCCTCCGCAACGTTTCTCAGACTGGCCATGCCCCAAGGGACCATGGCAACGTTTACATATTGACTTTGCCGGACCTTTCTGGAATACGCGCTGGTTAATTGTTGTAGACGCTTTCAGCAAGTTTCCTTTCGTCATTGCCATTAACTCAACGACAGCGTCTAGGACAATCAGTGCCTTAACATCAGTGTTTTGCATCGAAGGTTTGCCTGAAACTATCGTCAGTGACAATGGACCTCAGTTTGTTAGTGCAGAATTTCAACAGTTTTGTCGTGTGAATGGCATTCAGCATATCACCACCGCACCTTTTCACGCTCAGTCCAATGGTGAAGCAGAACGTTTCGTTCGAACATTAAAGTCTCACATGGAGAAGATGAAAGGTCAGCACTCCAGGCAGCAAGCTCTTCAAATTTTCCTGTCTACGTATCGGAGCATGCCACGTGACGGCCCGTCTCCTGCCGAGCTGCTACACGGCCGCCTTCACCGCACTCTCCTTCACCTGCTGCAGCCTCCCACGCACCGAGTCGGTTCGTATGGCGCTACGCGTTTTCAGGTTTCCACGCCGGTGCTGTACAAGGTGTTTGCTGGCAACAAGAAGACATGGTTGCCAGGGATCATTCAGCGCGTACTCGGTCGCAATATGTATGTTGTACGTTCTTCCACAGGGTCGGAACTGCGGCGCCACGCAAACCAATTGCGCTTGCACAGGCCGCGCGATCCTGTCTCCGGTTTCTTGATTCCAGACCCAGTTCACCGCCAGAGAGCACAGCTACATCGTTCGTCCCCGGCCTACGAGATCCCTATGGACGTCGACGCACCTCCGACGCAGTCGTCGCCGCCGCTGTCGCCGCCGCAGATGACAGCGTCACCGAGAGGGACTCCGGGACCGTGCGGGCCTCCCCAGCTTGGGCCACGCACCTCAGAAGAAGATGACCGGCTCCCTCTGGGCGGGGGTGTGCGCCCTTCTTAGTGTGTGTGTTGTTTGTAAAGTCTATGGGACTTAACTACGGGGTCATCAGTCCCTAAACTTACAAACTACTTATGAACTATTTACGAACTAGGACGGCACAAATATCCATGCCCGAGGGGGGATTCGAACCCCCGACCGTAGTGGCCGTGCAGACCGTGACTGGAGTGCGCCCTTCCCCAGGTTTCGGTGGGTTTCGGGAGGATCGCAAGGCGGATGCCATGGCGCGTACGGCGTCTCGATCCCAGCCTCAGCTACGACGCCCGTCCCACCAGTAACGCCCCCGCCCAGACCCTCCTCCCAGTGCCGTCGCCGTGGCCCTCAGCCCTACGCCACGACGGCGCGGCGGTTTGGGGGGGAGGGGTGTGGTGTCCCACAAGTCCAAAGTGCGCGCCACCTACTTTCGCCGCGCACCGCCATGCACGCACGGCGCTGCGTTCTTACGACGACAGCCACGAGCGCCCTCTGCTGCAACTCCGCTCGTGGCCACCACTGAACGACATCGTTCACTTGGGACTGAGATAGGAACCAGTTAAGACCTTCGAAATCAGATAGGCACCAGTGAAGACTTAGCTATCGGTCAGGCACTAGGCAGACCTCTAGCTCAACAATGTATCAGCATTCTGCAGTACTGATCTATGTAAAAGTTAAGTATTGTATAAATTCTGTGCAATATATATCTCGTTCTAATTTACTCTAGTGTTTCTAGTTTCTGGCTACTCCCCTCCGTTCCTGCACCAGCGTGCTATCTTTATTCCTGTGTTGGTCTCATTCCACTCGGCCACCGACACCTACGACGGAAACGAGACACAAAAGCGGCGACGATGCTGGGACACAAAACATATGACAAAAAATATCCACATAACTATACTGTAAAATTTACTGTTCTCATGTTCTGGACTGAATTTTTTAAAACTTTGAGCACATGCACTTGGTATCTTACAAAATTATTAGACACTAACATTAATTAATTGATTCTATCATGACTTCTATCAATATCTCAAATACTTTAGCTCTTTAATACTATGGCAACAATTTCAATTCAAAATTTAACTGTGAAATAAATTAATACATTGAAAAGTCTAACTGAGCATACTATAATGCAATTAATATTCTTATTAACATAAAAAATTACATAAACACATTTCATACCTTAACAATAAAGAAGAAAGATAAGATAATTTGAACAGGTTACAGAATGAGTAGGAGATGTGGCACCAGAAACCTAAATCAGAAGTATGCTACCACATAGCTGGAAACCCAGTGCTTGCCAACGCACTTAGCACACACAGAATGTGTACTTTCCTGAGGTTACAAACGTTAATATCCGACATATAGAAAATACAAGTTCCAAGATATTTCATCAAATAATACATATGTACAAAACTCATACCTGCAATAAATTTTACAAATATAGCACCTGTACAAAATCTTATTATTACGCACTACTGTCTGTATGGCATAAGTTCTGTTATCTTCAAATTCACCCCCCACTGGCAAACGAGAGAGTGAATTAGCAACAACATTGTCCTTGCCCTTAATATATACCACAGCAAATTTACATTTTTCTAGCTTAAGTGACATCCCTCCAGCTCTTAATCTTCTGCACACTCCTTCCAGTAGGCTTATGTGTTCTTCGTCTAATTTGTTGGCTTCCTCCACCTTGGCATTTACGAGTTCATGATAGTTTATATCCTCCATGGCTTCTTCAGGCATGCATGTCTTCTACATCTCTATTATGATCTAACAAATCTAATTCTAAACTCTGCTTACTCAGACTATTCCCATTTTTCAATATCATAGCAGTACAATGTAAAACACCAGTCTTCGGGACCATAAACATAACTTTTCTTCCTCCCCAGTCAAATACAGCATTCACTTTCATGATCCAGTCAGTTCCTAGCAAGATATCCTCAGACGGATTAGGTATTACAAGACATCCTTGACATAAATTGACATCATTCACACTGAAGTTCAACAAGGCTTGCCGGTTAACTAATGTGCTGTGTCTGCCGGTAGCACCCTTGATCTTGATTCCAACTACAGGCATCTCCACGTAGTCCGGTACATGTTTCACACACTCTCTAAATTGTTCAGAAATTCCACTGATTGGACCACCTGTATCAACTAACGCTTCCTTGCCTTTTCCATCAATAAACACAGTAATATATGGGCATCCAGTGACATCATTTTGTATATCTTCCTCTTCTTCATGAGTAATATCTTCAATAATATCTTCATATTTCATAGTACAGAAATCGTCATTAGCTTGAACATGATTTAGGGACACATTACTTTCAACAGGTTGACAAGCCATACATCCATTAGCAACACAATTATCATTGGTAACACACTGCTGTAACCTAGGCACATTATCTTCTAGCTCATGATATTTACACAATAGCGTATCTAGAATATAGGCTTTCTCTTCCTTATCAATGTAGCTTTGTATGACACAATGCAAGATTTCTTTCCCTACCTCTTCTTGTCTGTTTCTGCTTGGACAACTTTCAGTACTGCTCAATTTCACTGGTACGACTTGATTCTCACAAGACGTGACATCATCTACAACACACACTGTCTCACAATGGCCATCAGACACGATGCAACCTTCCTTGACTTCAACATAAATCATCCCATCAAGTTCCTTCTCCAAATCTTCAGACTCCATGACCTCCACATCTTCTTCACTATCTTCAACACTGTCATCCTCTGACTTCTCTGAACTCACACTAGACAAAACATCAAAATCTTCATGATTCTCAGTCTTCACAGTTTCATGAGCAGTAACATTCAGTCTGTCTTCAGCATCTTCAGCCTTATCACTTAGCAATTTACACAATCCAAACACATCATGTTCTTCACTTATTTTGGGTTCTTCTACAGTCAGATCTCCACTTGCATACATATTGGCTACAGTATCATCATCTAGTACAATCTCTTCTGGTTCCATACACTTGTCCTCTTCTTTCCAAGCCTGGTTCTTAATGACTTCCCATAGTTCTTTGTCAAACTTAAGCCGATTTACCGTGTGTGTTACCTTCTGTCCCTGTCTATATTTCTCATTTTCCCATTTGCGTCCAAATCTGATCCTATTTGTAGTAGCCTGATTTCTTGTCCTATTTCTCACCCCAACCTGACAGGCTTCCATAGGGGCGACATTTAGTTTTCCTGCCCGTTTCCATAAGACTTGTAGTAGCCTTGGTTCCTATCGTTTCTTCCTTGTCTGTTCCTATAATCCATACTCCCACCTTGCTCTCTACTTCGGTTCTCACGACCATCTTCTTGGTGATAATCTCTGCTGTCTCTTCCATGATGCTCTTCTTGGTACTGGTTTCTATCCCTTTCTCTCTCATAACTTCTGTCTAATCTTCCAACAAATCTTAAGAAGTCCTCAACTGAATCGTCAGGTCCATAATCTAACGCTTGCTGTATTCTTTCTGGTAATCTTCTACGAAGGGTGTCCATCAATGTTATTTCATCTAAAGGTGAGTCAAGATGCACTAATTTTCTGATTTCAGCCTCACAAAAGTTCCTCATATTGCCATAACTCTCCCTGTACTTTCCCCCATGCAAGAAATCACTTTTCACTCTAGCCTGCTTGATTTTGGACCAGAATTTGTTCAAAAAGCACCTCTCAAACTCACGATATGACATATCCTCTGTATCTAACTGATTGACCCAAGTATAAGCTTCATTGTCCAAAAATCTCTTTACAAATTTAATTTTCATTGAATCGGTCATTTCTACACTGAAGTTGTTAGAGCAATGATGTAAAAAGTCTTTAGGATGGATTTTCCCTTCCCCAGGATATGTCTGAATCACTACATTTGTCCAATTAAAGCCACCACAGATCGACATTTTGCTGTTTACTACACTTCCTTGTAATGAATTGACCCTTTGGCTGAGGTTATACACATCCTTCTTAATAACACTTCCAGAATTTGTCACACTTTCACTGATTTTATTTTCTAAAGACACTTTAGCTTCCTGAATTTCAGTTTTTCTAATTTTATTTTCCTGATGAAAATAATTTTCTACAGTACTAATTTTCTTTTCAAGGTCAAACTCAACATTACTGATTTTACTCTCAACTACAGTCACACGAGTGTCCAGCTGTTCATGTCCAAACTTCATTGCCTTTTCAAGATCACATGTTTGCTTCCTTACTTCGTCAACTGCCCTGTTTGTTTCGCTCAACTGACACTTTAAATCTGATAAACCATCATCTAACTTTTAGCTAACAGATTCTACTTGTTTACTCACTTCATGGTTTCCCTTGTCAATACGTTCAGTTAATTGTTCTGTTAATCGATTTAATAACTCTATAAGACCTGGTGATGCAAGAATTATTTCTTCACTATTTGACACATTGCTACGAGGTATACTGTCCATCACATTCTGATCTGACATGTCTACCTAGATTTCTCCGTTAACATCGTCTTTTACAGTGCCAAACAACCCAGACTACAAATATAAATGAATAAGCGCTGCTGTACTTATCTTGTTATTCAGTGTCCAGCGATGCGACGATCCGGGCCCAAGCATCCAATTTCCAGGTTACGTGCTCCGTTTTTCGTTGACGTATAATTCCAGATTCACGTCCTCCTTGGTTTTTCAAACATCGATTATGTACATCCAAACATACTTCTCCTGCAACATAAATACTACGTAGACGCTGTATATGACGCAATCCCAGCTCCTCCACCAATTGTAACATATTAATATATTTTGAGTCAATTACAGTTTATTTCTACCGATACTCATCTTTTCAATATTCCGATGTATGGGGGTTCTGCTCGCTGCAACATTATTCTCCTGGGGCGTCGTGGTAGAAATAAATACTCTATATGTACAATTTTTCACTTCTTCTTTAATCTGACTCATACTTCTCCACCAAAACAATACAAATTCAATACATCAGAACTTAGCTGGTAGTACTTCCATTCTCAAAACACAGATTGACATGGATTCCAGTGCACTTCACAAACGACTGAAACTCCTACTCCCTCACGCAAGGCGGTGAGGCAAATATATAACCTTGACAATAATGACGTTGCATTAAGCATTGTTCATAACAATAGAATATACTGATTTACAATTAACAAACATAACAGAAAACATTTCATGTATACAAAAATAATCAAAATATAAAATGAAAACTATGAATACAATAATTTTAGATGGCGCATGTATTTTTAAGACGAAATTTCCGATCTTTCTGTTGACAACAAAGCAAAACGTAAAATGTCAATTAACTAGTTAATGAGTCCATCATACATATTCCTAACATATATTGAGCTATCAATTATCTTGGAATTTCTCAAAATAGGTTCAAAATCTCAAGTGAGATATACAAAGAAATACAATATTCAAATCTCGAGTACATCATTAATTACACAATTAGCTGGTCTACACAACTTGTTTATGAGCCTAACATATATACAATGCTATTTACTTTCATGTCTTTATGTTGATACAAAAGTTTTTTACCATTCGTCTGTCTGTTTATTGAAATAACATAAAATGACAAAACTATTGTTTATAGAACTGTCTGGAAAGAAAATATATGTATCTCTCAATTAATGAATTACATCACTTGTTTTAATCGCAGTATCACTGAGACATTGTCCTACACTGATTTCTAGACTGGCTATTACGTTTTTACCTTCACACGCAACATTTATCACTACTGAACCACACGATTCCGGATCCGACGCAGACGGTATCGTAGGATGACATCGAGATGAGAGGACCAGGCAGACGGTATCGTACGATTACATTGAGATGAGGGGGCCAGCAGTATCGTTACAATACTCACCAATAAGAATTGGGCAATACATAACTCATGGCACTAAAAGGTTTATGGCTCGTTGTCTCTGGGTCACACATTTTAATTCAATGCCTCTCCTTCTTTTCAATATCTTCCATACATCGAAACAAAATATGTCTCTTGAAATTGATTTATTATTTGATATTTATATTGCCTATTCTAGGATTGTACCCACTAACGTGCAATGCTGGTGTGCTATTCTGCTATCAGAGAGCCTCGGAACATTGATACATATTACCTAGGGGAACATGAGGTAGAATTGAAGTTGGTTTCGTGGGGAGACACGTGTGAATCCATAAGGTTGTTGAGGCTGAGTGGTTAAAGCACCTGCCTACTAATTAGGAAGTCCTGAGTTCGAATCGCGGCCGTGGCACAAATTCCAGTTTACTTCCTATCCTTCAGTATCTTTGATATATCGGTATCTTGAAAAACAGCAACCAGTCGCCTTTTATGTGGAATGTTTTTATTCATCTTTTTCCATAATCGGTTTCGACGTGCCTAGCATATCATCATCAGACGATGAAACAAGTTTTATATTATATTTAGAGTATAGATCGTACAGAACACTTAGAAGACGCTACAGTCCTACTGAAGAAACTGCCTGCACTACACTTGTGCGTTCTATTTTGGAGTATTGTTGCCCATTGTGGGATCGCCACTAAGTGGGACTGACGGATGATAAACAGAAAGTTCAGCTCGTTTTGTATTATCGCGATACAGGGGAGAGAGTGTCACAGAAATAATGCACGAGTTGGGGCGAGATATATTTATGTTTTTATGTTTGTTAAGCTTAAGGGACTTAAGTGCGGGGTCATCAGTCCCTAAATTTACAAACTATTTATGAACTACCTTATACTAAAGACGATACAAACATCCATGCCCGAGGGGGCGTTCGAACCCCCGACCGTAGCGGCCGTGCAGACTGTGACTTCGGCCACTGGAGCCGGCGAGATATATTTGCGAATTTTAAAAAATGTTCAATTGTTTGTAAATCTATCCGACCAAACTGCGTGGTCATCAGTCCGTAGCTTACAAACTAATTAAACATAGGTAAACTAACCTAAGGACAACACACACACACACACACCCATGTCGAACCTCCGACGCGGAGCAACCGCGCGCTCCGCAGCGAGGCGCCTTAGACCGCTCGGCTACTCCACCGCGGCGCGAATTTTCTGACCAACTTTCTCACCGGAAAAAGAACATATTTTAAATCAGATCAAAGACGGAAAGATTGAGATGTCCTTTTTCCCGCCTACTATTATAGAATGGAGCGGTAGAGAAATATAAAAGCGGTTCGATGAACCCTCTGACATACACTTAAATATGATTAGTGGAATATTTATGTAGATATAGATGCTTCATGGGGAGTACCAACTGCATACGAATGCAACGATCAACGTAAAAATAATAATAATAATAATAAAATAAAAATAAAAAATCTGTAGCCTACAAATAAACACATCAAGAAAGTTTTGCATCTCCCACCGAAGAAATATTGTTTATCAGTACATAGTATGGTAAATTGGTATTTATAAAGTAATACATCTGATTTATTGACAATAAAACCCAACAAATCACTTCTTTTGTATTCAAACAGAGTGTTAAATCATTTTTATTGGGGCAAGCGGATTTTGTAACAACTTCATAGAGAAAAAGAGTTGCGTAACTTCTGATGTGAATACAAGTCGCGGCGGATAAGCCGTGCGCACTGGGGACGCTGTGCTACGGTGCGCGCGGCCGTTCGCCGTCGGGGGTTCAAGTTCCCCCTCGGGTATGGGTGTTTGTGTTGCTCTTAGATTAGTTTAACTTAGTTTAAGCCATGGACTAATAACCCAGCAGTTGAGTCCGATAGATTTACAAACATTTTTAATATAAGCCTGCATCCTTACGGGGCATACGGCCTATCGACTTCATTTAAACACTGCTGGGTTAATTTACGCTAGTCTTCAATGGCAATCCTGCTTAACTCTGCAGATTTTGTGGTCAGTCAGGACGTGATTGCACAGTTCGTTTCAATTCATCCCAAGTATGGGAAAATGCAGGCCAATCAAATCGTGCAATACCGGCACGATAGACGAAATCGTTGACGATGCCTGCACGTTGGACTCGGGACTTGTCGTCAATGAAGTTGAAATCATTCCTGAAATTCTGACGATCCCTGTATTATGGAGGCTTGAGCTCACCCATGATGGGAAATTTTAGAGACCGAATCCCTCACTGTTGTGACCTCGTCACCTTATGTTGTTACATTCTTTCTGTCATTAGTTGAGTACTCCTCCCAGTCTAGTTGTCAGGAAAGGTACTGGTGCAGGAATCGATGGTAAGCTAAAACATTTCTATAGAGATTAGTATTACAAGTTTTATTGACTGGAAAATACAATGATACCCAACTTTAAAAGATATGTCTGCTGCTTCTCTCTTCTTGCTTCTCGCGGCGTCGTCCATATGATGCTAGCTGTGCTGAGACCTAGTGACTGCTAAGTTCGTAGCCGCGTTCTGACCTAGTAACTGCCTGAGTTCTGACTAGTAACTGACGGATAACTGACGGGCTGTCCAGATGTATGTCGGCCTAGATATAGCCGCTTGTACAGGGCGCGCATCTTTGCTTACTCCCTCCAGGATGCGCGGCGCCTGCTTGCGATTGGCTTTCGGTCGATCGCTGCCTTCTCCACGATCGTTCTCTTTCGTCTGGCGTGTGGCACTGACTTTATGCCACAACACTCACATGGTGCCTTCGCCTAACATCTTTGATCCACCTCCTTGCTGTACTCGATTAGTGTTATGCCTCTGACATGCAACATTACTAGCCTCCCTTCACATATGTTGTCGACGGCAGTCTAGTATCAGGCTTAAGCGTCAGTAAGCTACGCGCGAATTTTCCGTAGTCCTTTGTTGGTAGTTCCGGCCCACCTGAACTATACAACATGGATCTAGGTATAAGGGCAGGGCCTTTTTTGGCCATCTATTTCGTTCAGTCTGGTTTGACACTCACCTGCCGGTGGCCCTCACAAAGTCATTGGTTATCATGATGGCAGTCTGCTCCGCATTTATTTGGGCGAGAACTTGCTGATACCAGACGTCTGTTTCATATGTTGCCCTACTGCGATCAGCACGGGGAAAGTCATAAACTCTGCCTGTAGCTTTGATTAGAGATTATATTAGATTAGTACTTGTTCCATAGATCATGAATACGACACTTCGTAATTGTGTGGAACGTGTCAGGTTAATGAAAGGTGTCTTTACAAATTATTACTTTGTACTAAATATTACTTGACATAATTTTTTTATTTTTTATGCATTTATTTTTTTATATATTTTTCTTGTTTGCAGATTTTCTAACTTATATCTAAAACCTTATCTATAGTGTAGAAGGAGTCGCCGTTCAGAAATTCTTTTAATTTATTTTTAAACGCTAGTTAGTTGTCTGTCAGACGAAAACAGAGAATGAAAATAGACATAGTAAGCTAATTTACTGAGATGTATGTCACCAAAATTTTCAATTACCCTAATAGCATAAGTAGCTGAAAAACGTTTCAGCAGATCTTCAATGTATTTTTTCCAGTTCATCCCCTCATCACCTAAAATTTTTGAATATTCTAGCTTTGCTACAGATTTCTGATCAAAGTTTATATTTAGTAATGGTGTCATTCCATTTACTGTATGGAACTATATGTACTATGTTTTATCAAAATTTAATAATAATCCATTTGCTGAAAACGAATTAATGTTTTTCTGAAAGGCGTTGTTTACAAATTTCTTCAGTTGGTTTTTATCTGTCAGGTGAGATAACTATACTTGTATTATTAGCAAAAAGAACCAGCTCTGCATCTTCATGAATATAGAATGGCAAGTCATAGAACAGAAAAGGGCCCTAGACCGAACCTTGTGGCTCCCCATTTTTGCTTGTTCCCCAGTTTGAGGAATAAGCTGTTTTTTGCATATTATGTGAACTACTTATGTCAGCTTTCTGCACTCTTCCTGTTAGGTGTGATTTAAACCAATCGTGCACTGTCCCAGTCATACCATAATACTTTAGTTTATCTAAAAGAATTCCATGGTTTCCACAATCAGAAGCCTTCGAGAGATCAAAAAATCGCTATGGTTGATGTGCGGTTATTCAGAGCATTTAATTTTCATTGCTGAAAGTATATATAATATTTTCTGTTCAAAAACCTTTCTGTTGCATCTTAACTACTCGTACTTCTACTGGAGCCTCTTCCTTATTCAACAGCGATAGCAGGGCAAATCTATTGATTGTGCCAATGGCAACACTGTCAAACACTGTTCTCTTCCTCTGGCCCCTGTTCCCAGCTATTACTTCCCACCTCTGGTTACCCTCCTCCCCCCTTAACCTCATCAGTTCCTCCCTCGCTCTGTCCAAATCAGCTTGAAGGGCTCTAACCTTCCCCCTCATGTTCTGCTATTTTCCTATCTCTTGAGCAAACCCTGCAAAAGAATGGAAGAGTCTCGTTTGTTTCCCCAACTCCACACCATTACATTCTCCCCAATGAAACTACCTGTCGCAATAGCTGCATAACACTCCTCAATTAATTTTCCTTCGGAATCTCATACACTTGGAATTCATGATTACAAGTTAATTACGAGATTTACTTAATTGATAAAGATAATACACATATTAACCACAAATATAATTATGTATTAGACACTTATATTAATGGAAACTATTAGCAAAGGCACTTAAAACTGCAGTGTCACGCTAAATATGCTAACTATGCATCCTTGGAAATTAGGTCTAACAGCAGTAAGTAAGCAAAACAGACTTTTCGCTATTGCTAAAGCAATAGGCAAATAAAAGAAAACTGTTATTGGTGGGCTTTAAGAGCACGCCAATGAACGTATTTTATCAGATAAATTGATAAATTACACTTTGCTACTAGCTAAATTCCTTATCTTTACCCTCGCAAATTAGGCCTAACAGCAGTATATAAACTTGACCGACTTTCCGCTATTACTGAAACAATAGGCAAATAAAAGAAAAACTTTTATTGGTGGGCTTTAAGAGCACGCCAATGAACGTATTTAATTAGTTAAAAACGTTAAATTATAATTTATTACTAGCTAAATTCCCCATCTTTTACGAGCGCTTTTCAACCGCACGCCCGACCTTGTGCAGGGCTGCCAACAACTATCCTACAAACGATTCCAGTTCCTTATCACATCATTCTGACGACTATTCTGTTGATGAAAGGTCTTGTTGGCAGCAATCAGTGTGGGATCAAACATTAATATTTTTCTTCTTGCTATCGGAGAACGTGCACTAAAGGTCTACAAATATCCTATAGCAGCGCTCGGCAACTGGCGGACCGTGGTCAAGGTCCGAACTGCGGAAGGTCAAAAACCGGACCGCCAAAAATATTTTGAAAGCGTAAGTTACACACTCAAATTAAGAAAATAAATAAATATATAAATAAATTATGTAGATAATAATTCGTATGAGAGCCACCCTTACATTTTTTTCTAGAATTTAACAATTAACGGCTGAATAATTATAACTCCTAATGATTATTGTAGGCAGATTAACTAAATAGTTGTCATGATATGCAACGCCTGAGAGTAGGCCTACACTGACGAGCGGCGTCAGAACGGAGCAAGCTGGCAGGTGATCCGCATAAAAGTCTGTACACACGAATGCAGCACCGGAACTGAAATTCTATAAATCGACTTCACACTTTCCGAATCCTTTACTTCAGCGGTCAAGGCATCTCCATGTAATAAACATTTCTGTGCTCCTAATGAACGAAAGCCTGAAGATACTTCGCGAAATAATATAAGTTTTATGGATGTTTTACACATTTCTATTTTACATGTATTGTATTTCACATTAGTTTGGGAGTGAAACTTTTAAAAAAAATGAAGAATATTACTTTTTCTGGATTTTTAATACAAAAATGTCTGTTTGCTTTTTTTTCATCTTATTTTGTGAATAAAATTTAAAATAAAAAATTAATAAGGAATATGAGATTTTACTTGCAGACCTCAATAAAAATTTTCAAGAGTACCCGGACCCCAACTAAGATTACTTGCCGACCTCTGTCCTATACTGTTCTACACTGTGAACTGTCTCGTCTACATTCCAAAAATGGGTATTCTTTCGTTAGATGGGTTATAAGGCACTTTGTTTACATTTTAAGACCAGTTTAAGGGCCAAAATTTTCTAATCATGTCAACATAAGTTCCGGAGGAAGGTAGTTGCAGCATACAGTGGCCGCGCGCGAGTATCCGAGCAGTCTGAAGCGCCGTGTTACGGATCGCGAGGCCTCCCGCGTCCGAGGTTAGAATCCTCCCTCGGGCATGGATGTGTATATTGTCCTTAGGTTAGTTTAACTTAGTTTAAGTAGTTTGTAAGACTAGGGACAGATGACCAAAGTATTTTGGTCACATAGGATTACAAACATTTGAACATTTTGCATACAAGTGATGCAAAAGTTCTTTTTTTGTTTTTTTTTTTTTTTTTGTTTTTTTTTTGTTTTTTTTTGTTTTTTTTTTTTTTTTTTTTGTCATGTTATATAAAGTACGGAGATACGAGCATCATTTGGTGATGTGCAGGTGATCCGCATGCTGTTCGTGGTGGTGGCAGAGTTCTTCGTGTGCTGGACTCCGCTGCACGTGCTCAACACGTGGTACCTGTTCAACCCGGACGCGGTGTACGCGCACGTGGGCCGCACGGGCGTCTCGCTGGTGCAGCTGGTGGCGTACGTGAGCTGCTGCTGCCACCCCATCACCTACTGCTTCATGAACCGCCGCTTCCGCGCTGCCTTCCTCGGCGCCTTCCGCTGTCCCCGCCGCAGGTGAGCAAATCGCATTTACCACCAAATTTGATAAGCTGAGTAGGCCGCTGGTGAAAAATTCATGTGAAAGATACTAACTGACATTATTCAATATCTACTGTAACCCCTTGTAACTATTGCCTAACGAATTGACGAACTGGAATAAAATTCCATATAACATGTGTCCATAGATACAGCTGATTAGATTAGATTAGAGTAATACTTGTTCCATAGATCATATATACGGCATTTCGTAATGATGTGGAACGTGTCAATTTAGTAAATGTTGTCTATACTTGACAATCAATATTTTAAGGATTTTTTTTCTTTTCTTTTATTTTCTTTTTTTAAGTTTTATCTAAAAATTCATCTACATTGTAGAAGGAGTTGCCATTCAGAAATTCCTTTAATTTCTTGTTAAATACTAGGTGGCTATCTGTCAGACTTTTGATGCTACTTGGTAAGTGACCAAACACTTTTGTGGCAGCATAATTCACCCCTTTCTGAGCCAAAGTTAGATTTAACCTTGAATATTTAATATCATCCTTTCTCTTAGTGTTGTATCTATGCACACTGCTGTTACTTTTGAATTGCTAATAACAAATTTCATGAGTTAATATATATATATTGTGAAGCTATAGTGAAGATCCCTAGCTCTCTAAATAAATGTCTGCAGGATGCTCTTGGGTGGGCTCAGGCATTTATTCTGATTACACGATTTAGTCCAATGAATACATTTTTACTCAATGTTGAATTGTCCCAGTATATGATCCCATATGAAAGCAGTGAATGGGATGATTATCACCAAATTTTGCAATGACTCTGATAGCATAAGTAGCTGAACTCAGACATTTCAGGAGATCTTCAATATGTTTCTTCCAATTCAGTCCCTCGTCAATGCAAACGCCTAAAAATTTTGAATATTCTACCTTAGCTACAGATTTATGTTCAAAGTCTAAATTTATTAATGGTGTCATACCATTTACTGGGTTTTTTCAAAGTTTAATGAGAGTCCATTTGTACAGAACCACTTAATAACTTTCTGGAAGATATCATTTACAATTTCATCAGTTAGGTGTGATAACTAAACTTGTATCATCAGCATAAAGTACTAGCTTAGCAGCTAAGTTCAATGCATTTGCGTTTATCGTGTTTGCAGGGTAAGGATGCCTTATTCCGTGATACCCCTAATACCGTGATACTCGGTTCAGCAACGCGCCACAGCGTTAGGATCCATCAAATACCTTGTAAAAATAACTAGACTCACTAACGGCGCTGCTATCGCGGGATAATTTGAATCTTTGGCCGGCCGCCATGGTAGTGGCAGGCGTCAGATAAATACGAGTGTTGTTAGCAGGTAAATCGTGTATTAAATAGCTAGTACGGCATAGTCACGTCTGTATTGTTTGACTATTGCAGTGTGCATGAAGCACGATGGTGAAGAGCTGCTCAACGTTTAAATGCATAAATTAATTTAAGAAAGGAGTAAGAAGATCGAATACTGTCTTCCCATTTATATTTCTCAGAAATACAAGTAGCCCTACTACTTGTGTTCAGAGATAGCTATTTTTGCTTAACCGTCTGTTAGTCAAGACAATATAGGATTGAATGAAATAATTAACAGGCTTTTACAATACTGGTAGCTCTTAAAAAGGATCTACTTTAGGCAGTACTGGTGGACAGGAAGTTCAAAAAGTTTCATTTTATGATTGCGTAAAATATCTATTGGGGTCACGAAACTAGTTGCCTCACTGCAGTTCGAATTTTTATTTATTAAAATTAATATTAGCAACTTGTAACACTGCCTCACTGCAGTTCGAATTTTTATTTATGAAATTAACATTAGCAACATGTAACACAGAATTTAAAGATAATCTGCTTTACATATAGGTACAACAACTGAAAGGGATTTGCAGAACTGTGTATAGTTCCATATATGAATGACACATAACCAAACTGGATGCACTTTGTGAAGTTGAACCCTATGACAATAGTTGTTGACTTTTGAACAGTTCACGCAACTGTAAGGTATTTGGCTTACAGCATTAAAAATGATAATATTCTTGCTAGATACCCTAATGCTAAAGTTAGATGGATTAGTTAACAAAAAGTTATGGCGTACTTCGTGTTCTTAAAAGAATTTGGTAGTGGCTGGTTGCGGTATTCACAATGTAAGAAGCTATTTTTCAGTTATGTTTCTGATGGCATATTTCACTTTCACAAGCGATTTTTAACATTAGCTGTTTCAGGCAGCCCTGTTTCGTTTTTATTTTTTTATGCTATGAAATATCTAAATACTGGAGAATACAGCACTAAAGCAAAGACGTAAAGTGTGAAACTCTTCCGATAATGTTTGTACAAAAGTTTCACAGTCGTATAATATACTGAGAAAGTGCCAAAAAATCGAGTCTGACGATAAATTCCGTTCATATGCTGCACTTAGAATGCTAAAAAACTAAATGTTATAGTTCGGTTTCGTTAGGAAGAGGAAACGCTGTGAGCCAATTTCTACACCGTATATGGAATAAATTTACACACAACCGATAGTTGCTGTATATTCAAGGAGTCTAAAGCTGTTCTTTTCTACTTATATATTTCAATAAGACATAGTTTTCGCGACTTAACTCAAATGAATACTCTCTCTAATCAAAAGAATCTTACGCACATTTAAAGTTCGCGTAGAAGTTTGCCACCACAATGGCCGCCGAGGCGCTCTTCAATTTGTTCGCTGTTCGCAGTCGGCCGCTTACGGGATTGTGGGGGCTTGAGATCCATATGCCTTGCTTTCTGAAGCATCCAACAGAGAGCACAGAATGTCTGCTTTCCATTTCTATCCATCCCAGTGCTCTGCGGGAAAGGACAGAACTACAACACGGTTAGTGCTGTGAACATTGGTCAAACGCTCGAGAACTGCTGTGCTTTGTTACCGCTGCTCAAGAAATATTGAATTGACAGGTAAATATCAGTGGCAAAACGTTGAAAATGCTTCGTAACACAGATAAACGTACAGGGAATCATCGCACGTCAGTATTATAATTATATCGTGCTTACACAGTCCTGGAACACTTTTCCTGTTTTATGTTTTATTTTTGCATTTGCTGCAATATGCCTCTTACTGAAACAGGACTACCATTAGAATTATAGATGAAATATAGTACACTTCCTGAAAGGGATGCTATGCATACATAGAGTGTAAAACGAAGTTTTCTGGACCGTCTTCTAAAATACCACAGGAAAGAAATGGGGGAAGAAATTCCAAATCTTATGACAATTTCGACTATGAATATGTCGTGCAGAATAAAAATGGAGCAGAGTGATACAGTGTTGTTTTTGTCTTCAGTGCTATCACAACAAATGTACGGCTATAGGGGATGATTATGACTAAGATGTTTATATGTGTTCAGTGTGTGCAGGTTAATGTTTTTGTTTGTATAATGAGATATCCGGTTTCTCTTTTTGTATTTGGGTTTTTTTTATTGGTTATCTTTGTTTTTTTCACTATGGAACATATTTTCATTTTTTTCATCAGTGTTGCTTTAGGTGTAATATTTTCCTGTATATTTTGAAATTTAGGCCTTTACCATCACGCTAATATGTTGCAAAATTACAACAATGTAATGGATGACAATGAAATGTTAGCTAATAATAGTTTTGTTCATTTTATGCTTTTAGTTTGGACTCATGCAATTACGGTACCACTGACGGAATTAGGATTCCACTATCACGGATTTAGGAATCTTGTCACGAATTTAGGAGCCTCTGTCACTTAAGTTATTCCTATCCTTTTTGTTGTATGTGTAAAAATTAACTAGCAAAATAAAAAAGGTTAGAGAACATTGAAACTGTCTACATGTAGACATTTATGGGCACTGAGGAACACAATAAGAAAAATATCACGGACTTAGGCATCCTTACCCTACACCAGTTGCTATGGGTTGGTATGGTCATATCTATTGAATGTCAGCAGTATAGTGTTGATGTTCAAGTTGTGAAGTATGTTTTTGTTTATATTGACGTTTACTTTTATAATGGTTTCTACCCAAGACCGCAAATTATTTCATGTGATGACCGGTTCCTATGCTACTTGAGCATGTTTGCAACCGGATGAAAAGTTATACTGCACTGTCTGCAAGGCTGGCAGTAAATTTGGTCCAACTGGGGCACCAGGTGGAAACTGCATGGCAGGCCATTCCGTAAGACTAAATTCGGTACCTCTATGATCGTCTGCGTGGGAGAATTGCGGCTTTCATTGCTGCAAAAATATTATACAAATGGTTCTAACGTCGATATTGCGGACGCTCTGATGACTGTGCACACGTGCGTATGGCTCTGTGTGATCTTGTGTTGTATGCATCCTTAATAATATGTCAATAAAATTTCCCTCTACTGGGTCAAAGAATTCATGGGGTACTTTTTTTTCATTTTTCAGGAGTTTTGTTGTTGCATTGGACTGCCTGCACACTACACTATCTGAACCCAACTGCTTGTGTAATTAGTTTGGTAAAGTAAACAGAAATCAACCCCCTCTGAAGCAACTTGCTGCTATTACTCCTATCTCGGATAGTGTAATGTTGTTGTCTCCACTCCGAAGAACCGACAGAAAGACGTCAAACCATTTTAGTTCAGTCTGCTGATGACAATACTTCAGAACCTAGATATCTCAACTGATTAGCTAATTGTTTTGACCAGTGTATATCTTCAATGTGGCGCCTCGTTAAGCACAAATATTCTTCGATTCCTGTTACTACAGAAGCACTCACCAGATGAGAGTCAAAAATTCTCTCACTTTTGAATTCATTTAGCACTACTATATTGCATTTGGAACTACACCGAACACTCTTCTGATCATGACTGACAGCTGCAATGAATTGATGACTGGCGCCATTCGTGATCAAGTACAATGGCCCAACCTGAAAGCTTAGCTAGCATCTGCTTTTATGTTCAAAACATGTGTTTCTTGTGGTGTTTCCCTATTTCTGTCGAAATCCTGTTAATTATAGTAATGACAATTTACAGATTTTGTTACATCTGCAACTCTGCTATGGACTTCACAGAACCCATTTTATAGGAAGTTTTCACATCAATATGCAATTATTGGAATAACTGGAAAGCCATCATTGTCATCAAGGAATTACGTTTGAACAGTTACTAAATGCCCTGCCTCTAAATCACAGGTATACAGACACCTGTGAATGGAGAGTAACTAGTGATTTGAGGCTCTAATGCAATTTAAATCCAATATCTCCAAACAGGTTGTTGAGAATCTTGCAATTTTTATCCTTGTCCTAACAGCATGAGTAAAGTGACTTTCTATGGTATCTAAAGCTCTAAACATTTTTAAAAAATGCATCCTTGAAATTTATTACCACGCCATACTTCACAGGTAACGTTTTATTACAGTGATTTTTGATGTCTCTCCCTGTGACTACAGGAGGAGCACGCTGTGCTGGTGGGAGTCATCAAGTTCTCCTGGTCAGTCACCATGCCAGACACCCACAGTGCGGCTTCGGAAGCAAGTCTCATGCTCAGGTATGCTATGCAAATTAAATAAATTGGTCACAGCTTGAAATTAATACTGGTATCAACGTAAAATGAAAAGAAAAAAAAACTTTGGCAGGCAATGGATCAATGTGGACACTGCAGCATAAATTCATTGCGAATAGTAAAGGTAGTAAAAGGGGGACACATTAATATCAGGGAAAGAAGTCTTTGTAAATTTCAGTCCATGTACTCAGTTGGACAGTAACTATGCCTAGAAGATACTTACATAAACAATATACACAGATGTCAACAATCAAGAATGGACAACTAGATGGGTTCTTCTTGCCAGTTGGAGTAAATAATGAATCAACATTCTGAAACGATGTGATCCCACTATTTGATGATCTCGGTATGTGACTCACAGAATGAGAGCTAAATTCATGGCACCCATTGTGCTACCATTGAGCTCAGTACACCAACAAGCCTATTTACAGTGGTGTAAGGCACATTAAGCCTGGAATGTCATTGACTGGACTTGAATCGGTTTCATTGATGAGATCCTCTTCTGAGTACCAATGACTACCAAAGTTGTATCTGGAGACACTCCTGAGTGCAGTGTGATACCAACCTGGCTGTCACCCACCATATGGCCCAAAAACCAAGGCTGATGATCTGAGGTGCATTATTATTATTATTATTATTATTATTATTATTATTATTATTATTATTATTATTCATAGCAGGACCCCTGGAGCACTCTGGGCAATGCCCTCCAACCAGCTCATGATATTGATGATCTACTATACCATTTGGAACTTAGCAGGACAGATAACAATGCCAGATCAAATAACTGTGCATAAGTTCCAGAGGTGAAACTACACGTTAATGAATTGCTCACATTGTAATGCTCTCTCTCTTTAGTAAATCGTACAATGTTCTGAAACTGTAATCATTTTAGTCAATAAATGTACACCTCATTTACCTAGATAGTTAGTTTTCTTCGTGATACAAAGTTTGGAACAACTTATTTCTTTACAGATATAGTACATCTTGCCCTTCTTATCTACTCTGTTCCTCATTCCTCTACCTTCCCCCACCTCTCTCTCTCTCTCTCTCTCTCTCTCTCTCTCTCTCTCTCTCTCTCTCTCTCTCTCTCTCTCTCCTGCCTACACTACAATTACGGTAACAATTCAATTAACATATGTCTAAGTCGCTACTAAAGTTAAATACAAGTACTATAATCTAGAGAAATGTAACTTTATGTCTCCTGTATTCCTATTTTAATTTGCATGATGGCATTTTATGTGCAGGAATTCACATGGTGCAAAATGACCAGGCGATGAGAGCAAGTATGCAACTCCCATCATCACTCTTTCCTGAGGAAGTGACAAATGACTAACAGCTACTCACCTTCAGTGAAACTTCTGTAATAAGTGATGTTCCTCAAGATAGAACACGATCTACACCTCAATAAGTGTGACAATATGAAAAATGGGGTGTACATTTGTGTAATTCCATTCAAAATCCTACTTTGTATTTTTAACATAATTTTTGTATATGGAACACATATTGGTACATTTATTCTGTACAAAGACGGAAAATACCCAAAAAATGTACTTACTGAATCACACCTGTATTCAACTGCAGCAATATGTGATTAAGACTAAAAACCTCTCAGGACTCCAGATATTTCTAATCTTGACAGACATATAACATAGATGAACAATGTATACAAATATTCAATAATAAATGTTGTACATTTTTAATAAAAGGAATACAAATTTTGATTTTTTTTTCAGCAGAAGAAACATATATTGTTTGATGACTGCACTACATAAAATATGCATAAATTCGCTACATAAAAAATATTAAATCACAATATTTATTGATACACTGGTATCAGTATTAGTAATTTCAAGAGACTGCCAGCAGTGTAGCATTAGGCTATGGCTACGCCATAACCTTTCTTCCAGGAGTGCTGTTGCTGCAAGGTTTGTAGAACTTCTGTGATGATTGAAAAGTAGGAAGCGAGGTACTGACAGACGTAAAGTTGTGAGGACGGATCGTGAAGCATGTTGGGAGAGCTCCGTCGGTAGAGCACTTGCCCATGAAAGCAAAGGTCCCAGGTTCGAATCCCGGTTCTGGCACACAATTTTGATCTTCCAGGAAGTTTCATGTCAGCACACACTCCGCTGAAGAGTGAAAGTTTCATTCTCATTCTAGTATTATCAACTTTGATGGCCACCTGTTAAGCGCCAAGTCACCCATTGAGCCCTGGCCTAAATTCAACCAATTGTAAGTGCCTCTGCCACTCCAGTCCTGTTTGAAATTGAATGAGCTTGGTCAAAACTTGGAATAGACACAGCAATGAGAAATGCAAATTCAGCATGTCTGATAGCTAAAATTAAATACAAAGGTGTCAGTATTAATAAGGCAGGAGGAACTATCCTATTAAATGTAGAGAAGAGATTGTCTGGGTGGAAAATACTTTGAAGCCCTCTAGAAGAGGAACTGTCTACTGACATGATAAAAGAAGAAAGAGAAGTTTATTTGGAAGTTGCACGAGGGGAACCACTACCACAGTCTGAGTGTGGGATAGCTACGTTTGACTTTACAATCAAATTAGCTGAAAACTGAAAGATAGGAGTAACATTTCTTTGAAATTTCAAAAATCATTTAGCGAAATGGCAACCAAGTAGTTGTCCACAAGCTGAGTGGTATCTTTGAGACTGGAGACACATCATCAGACACTTGGAAAACTATCATCCACAGTGAGAGAATTACAGAACTGTCAGGTTAACAGCTTATGGGATTTTAATGGCTTGCAGGCCAATAATAACACCATTTAGTGAACGATATTTTTACAGGTCCTCACACATGAAATACAAGGAAAAAAGTTCTTGTGCATAGAGAAGAACATCTTGACCCCCGACCTGAGGCACAGACAAAGTACATTTGAATGGCTATAGTTTATACTCATTGCCACACGTTCATGTATCCAAGTTTCTGGCAGTAATAAAAGAAAGAAGAAATGAAAAAGAAAATTAAAGAAATGAACAATGATTAGTTTGGCTTTATATAATGTAAAAACATTAGAGAGGCTGTTCTAATATTTAGCTTAATAATAGAAACAAGACTTACGAAAAACCAATATTCATTGGTTTTGTGAACCTATAAAAAGTGTTGAACAATCTAAAATGATGTAAGATGTGCAAAATCTGGAGACAAATACAAGTTAAGCTGTAGTGAAAGATGGTAATGCGTATGCAAGAACAGAGAAGAAATCATAAAAATGGAATATCGAAAATGAAGTGCTCAGATGAAAAAGAATGTAAAGATAGATATTTCACTTACCGTATATTTCCGCAGATAAGGCAACCTTCAAATAGAACGAAGTAAAAAATTTTCATCAAAATTTTGTAGTTTAAGCGTATATCTGGCCTATAAGACGACCCTCAAGTTATTGTACCTACCCGAATGCAAGCTGCACTTTAATCAGTTTTCGGGATCTAAAACTACGCCTGCAGCTTAGATTCGGAGGCAAAGCTTCAGGAAGTTCCGAAAAATTCCGTTAGAAGCCGTCATAAGTAGGTTTCGTGTGGATTTCACCCTTTGTTGCAGTTGTAGAGACTGCAGCAGGCAACCATCTGTTTGTGCGTGTTGTATGTGAGTGCTTCAGTGAACACGAGTTTTGAATTTTAGATGTTGACGCTAGCCACGTGAATCTACCGACAGAGACGCAGCCAGAGAAGTCTCTACAGCTCAAGATCTCTGGAGCAGAACGTTATTCATTTCATTCTTGTTTTGTGCGTGGTTCAGTGAAGAAAAGTTCTGTTCTTGTTTTCACATGTATCGAACATCTTTCTCGTTTCGTATTTCTTAAAGAAATAAGTAATTCGACATGTTATCAACGCTTCGTTTGCGACAAGAATTGGCTAAACACACAAATGACAACTCAGGAATTATAGTAAAATATTCAACGTATTCACCTTTAGGAAATGGCACACAGATAACAACATATCCCTTTACTTTGAGAGTATTTATTTATTTATTTATTGGTTTTTTCTGTTCCACAGGACCCAATTGAAGAGTGAGACTCCATGGTCATGGAACAAGTCAAAACATTAATTGTTACACAAGAATGGTAATAGAAAATTTTTAAGTAGTCCTTTGCACACGACAATCTTAAGACAAAGTGAAAAGAATTAATAAAGAAAAAAAAATGAATTAGCTTAATTGTTTAACTTTTCTAGGAGTTCCTCGACAGAATAAAAAGAGTGAGCCATGAGGTAACTCTTCAATTTAGATTTGAAAGCGTGTGGATTAGTGCTAAGATTCTTTAGTTCTTGTGGCAGCTTATTGAAAATGGTTGCCGCAGAATACTGTACTCCTTTCTGCACAAGTGTTAAGGTGGTGTGATGCAAATGTAGATTCGACTTCTGCCTAGTATTCACCGAGTAAAAGCTACTAACTCGTGGAAATAAGCTGATATTATTAACAACAAACGACATTAGAGAAAAAACGTATTGTGAAGCCAGAGACTACTGAAAAGGGGTCGATATGACGTTCGCGAACTTACACCAGATACTGCTCGAACCGCCCGTTTCTGAGCCAGAAATATCCTTTTTGCATCAGGCGAGTTACCCCAAAAAACAATGCCGTACGTCATAAGTGAGTGAAAGTAAGCGTAATAGACTATTTTTCGTGTTGAAAAATCACTTATCTCAGATATTGTTCTAATGGTAAATATAGCAGAATTTAGTTTTGGAACAAGATCCTGAACATGGACTTTCCATGACAGCTTACTGTCTATATGAACACCTAGAAATTTGAACTATTCAGTCTCACTTATCACATGCCCATTATGTGTAATCATAATGTCAGCTTTCGTCAAATTATGTGTTAGAAATGGTAAAAACTGAGTTTTACTGTGTTTTAACATCAACTTGTTTTCGACAAGCCATGAACTTATCTCTTGAACTACATTATTTGATACTGTGTCAATATTACAAGCAACATCCTTCACTACCAAGCTGGTATCATCAGCAAACAAAAATATTTTACAGTCACCTGTTATACTCGAAGGCATATGATTTATATAAATAAGAAACAGCAATGGTCCCAAAACAAACCCCTGGGGCACCCCATACTTAATTGTGCCCCATTGGGATTGCACATCATAGCCATTTTCTTCACTGTGGAGAATTATTACCTTCTGTTGTCTATTACTAAAGTAAGAGGTGAACCAGTTGTGAGCTACTCCCCGTATTCCATAATGTTCCAACTTCTGCAACAATATTTTGTGATCAACACTATCAAATGCTTTTGCTAAATCAAATAAGACGCCTAATGTCCGTAGCTTTTTATTTAACTCATCAAGTGCCTCACAGAGAAACGAAAATATAGCATTTTCAGTCGTTAAACCACTTCTAAAACCATCTGTACGTTTGACAATAAATTATGTGAACTGAAATGATCAATTAATCTTGAATATACAGCCTTTTCAATAACTTTAGAAAAACCCGATGGCATAGAAATAGGTCTATAGTTGTCTACATTATCCCTTGCTCCTTTTTTATAAAGTGGTTTCACTACTGAGTACTTTAATCTGTTAAGAAACTGACCATTCTGAAAGGAAACATTACAAATATGGCTTAGTACTGGGCTAATATATGGAGAAAAGTACTTTAGAATTCTGCTAGATACCCCATCACATCCACAAGAGTCCTTAGTCTTTAGTGATTTAATTATTGACTCATTCTCACCCATGGAAGTATCATGAAGGACCATTTCAAGTAACAGCCTCGGAAAGGCATTTTCTAAAAACGTTATATGATTTCCTGTAGAAACTAGAGTTTTATTTAGTTCCCCTACTATATTCAGAAAGTGATTATTGAATATTGCACATATATCTAACTTGTCAGTAACAGAAACATTCCTACTACGCACTGACGTTATATCTTTTACCTGCTGCTGCTGACCAGACACTTCCTTCACGACTGAACAGATAATTTTAATTTTATCCCGAGAGTTTGCTATTCTTTTTGCATACCACATACTTTTTGCATTCTTAATGACATTTTTCAGAACCTTACAGTACTGTTTGTAATGAGCTACTGCATCTTCATTCTGACTGCTTCTAACATTTTATACAACTCCCGCTTTGTTCTACATGCTACTTTTATCCTCTTTGTCAGCCACCCTGGCTGTCTGTTACTGGAAGTACCCTGTTTTGAGCGTTCTAGCGGAAAGCAACCTTCAAACAGCATAAGAAATGTGTTCAGAAAAGCATTATATTTATCATCTGCATTATCAGCACTATAAACATCCTGCCATTCTTGTTCCTTAATTAAGCTTAAAAAGGTCTCAATTGCAACTGGATTAACTTTTCTGAGTAGTTGATATTTATGTTTAACATTGGTTTGAGAACAAATACTTTTTAGAATTAAAAGTTGGGCATCGTGGTCTGATAGGCCATTTACTATTCTGCTGACAGAGGTCCCTCTAATAATGAAGAATGAACAAAAATATTGTCAATGGTAGAACTGCTATTTCCTTGCACTCTCGTTGGAAAAAATACTGCTTGCATCATGTTATAGGAATTAAATAGATCTAACAGCTGACTTTTCCTTGAGCTATCACCCACACAATTAATGTTGAAATCTCCACACACAATTAAATTTTTATACTTCCTATACAGTGAACACAGAACCAATTCCAGCTTGGGCAGAAACATTTTAAAATCTGAGTCAGGGGATCTATAAATAGCAACTATTACTAGTTTAGTTCCATTAACATTAACAACTCCTGCACAACATTCAAATATCTGTTCTGTGCAGTGTTTACAAAAATCGAGTGACCCCGATGAAATATCGTTTTTTTTTTTTTTTTTTTTTTTTTTTTTTTTTTTTTTTTTTTACATACATGGCCACTCCCCCGCCCTGCAAGGAAGTCCTAGAGTAGAAGGCAGCTAACCTCTATCCCGGCAAAGGAAGTCTCTGAATTGTCACACCACTTAAATAGTGCTCTGAAATACCAATAATGTCAGAATCAGTATCAATAAGCAATTCATTAACTTTATCTCTGATACCCTGTATATTTTGATGAAAAACTGTAATTCCCTTATTACTTATATTCTCAGACTTTGTCAAAGGTGGTTCCTTTCTTAGAGGGACTTCCTTTAAGCAGGAATACCTATCAGCTGTCCTCAATCTAAAAGACCTGCAGCCCTAACACCAACAACTACAGGAATTTTTCCATGAGTGACACCCCCTCTCCCTACTACACTGTCACCTATGAGATATGCCAACCTCCCCTTCCCGTACCTATTGAGGTGCAGACCGTGCCTAGTAAAATCCAACCTTTGGATAGTCTCAACTGGCACCACTGCAATGTGATCCACGCCGTCATCAGCGCCTTCTCAAGCCCCATGTTAACACGGCTGACAGCTGTATTAAGACAAGGCCTATCATGACGCTGAAACATTCGTGCCACTAGTTTGAGTTGCTATCCTTTCCAGATCACCACCTGTATCATATTCCCCGTCCCTATCAAGACTATTCCCGGCCCCACCCACTGTAACTACCTGATCCTCTTTTAAGAAATTCCTACATAAGTCCCCTATGTTACAAATGACCTGAGCTAACCCTGCACGGCTTCACTATGCTGGTGACCTGGTACTCACTCCCAAGTACTTCCTGCAACCGTTGGCCAACACCTCTGCCATGAGAACTGCCTAGCAGCAAAACCTTCTTCTTCCTAAGAACCCTCTCTACAAATTTCGGCTTCCTAACAGCTGAGGTCTGCTTCGTACTTCCTACACCTACAGCTACAGGAGATTCATCTCCACTCAACTCTGACAGTTGGTCAAACCTATTTGCAACGTGAATGCAAGGTACATTATCATGTGTAAGAGAATTGTTAAAAAAGGATGCTTTTGTTGTTTAGGGAATGGTTGAAGGATTCTTACACTGAAATGGTATATGAAAAGTACTATCAAATCATAAGTACCGTACCTACTAACACCATAAAAGTAAACTCATTTCGAGCATATGTTTGCAATAAAACGGGATAAAGAGCAAGTGTAGGGGAAAGGAGGGTAAGATGACAGTAAGCTTTCGAATTTTTTCTTCCCCTTATTTTAGACCTGTCGCTTACATGAATACTTCAGAGAAACCATTAATTTTGTTTCCAACTACAGTTTTCGTAGTTTTTCTAAATGTAACATTTAAAGCGATTACTTTGACTTTTTCAAATTATGTCAAATTCGTCATGTTACCCTCGTTTGCGAGCAAGATGAAGAATCTAGGCATGTAATTTAATAAAGGAAAACACTGCTAGATAAACAAAACAAAAATCATTTTATTTTAAGCACAGAAGTGATATACATTTGCTTTGCGCTTCGTATTGGCCGCAGTGGGCTAGGTACAAGCAACATGGGCCCATTTACGACAGCATGAACAACCATATAAAGTACCTAATTTACCACGGTCATTGCTGAGTTCACAAAGCTCTTCTCTAACGTAATCATGATCATCGTCGTCTTCAGTGTAGTTGACTGATTTCGTGGAATTTAAGAGTGCCTCATCACATTTGTTTTCTTTTTTCTGCTTTTGTCTTTTATATTTCTTTTTCTTCATTTTCTCTTCTGTTTGTGATTGCAATGAGGGCAGCATTTTGCTCTTGTAAGTTCCACACACCAATGCACCTCCTCACAATGGTCATCGATTCCCTTGGCCATTTCAGTCTGTTGGTCCTTCCTTTATACTTTTTACACATGCTCAGTACTGCAAACTAGTATCAAGAGTTCATTAATATGTTTTACGAAATGTTTGAATAAGATGACTAGTCCGTCATCTTGTCCGCCCAGTAAATTCAACTTATCCAAAACGGCCATTCACGGTTTAAACATGAGAACAACACTTCATTAAATTCTCTTTGGAGTTTAATATATACATTAATGAAATATCGTTGTTTATAGTTTACAAAAAACTGGAACAAAGTTGCTAAAATTTACTACACGCGTTCCAGATGCTATTTCAGAACACTGAAATATTACAACCAACACGTGTGTAAACACAAATGATAGCATGTCAGTGCTAAATGATGGAGGCTGGCTGTAGTACCTGTTGTAGCACATGTGGAGTGCTAATCGCTTGCAAGACAAGACCTTCACTTGCTGCTCTGTCTCGTCAATCGCATTAAATTAATGATTCCTCGTCTAAAATTCCTCGTCATCTTACCCTGCCGTCGCCTACTAATTTCACGTGACTTTTAATGGTTTGAGTTTTAGAACTTCCATTTCCATGTTTTTCAATTTGCCATGATATAAGGCTTGGGTTTACCAGCATTTCTCTAACTTCAAGCTTGAGTTAAAAGATACATAGATATTTCTTAGTTGGAAATCAGATGAAAAAAAAAAAGAAAAATGACACATAACATGCAGCATTAGGGTATTAAACTGCACCAACTCCTCAAATAATGTGTTCGAACTGAGACTGAAATGCGTACAATGAAATGTAAAACTGGTCTATTTCACGTTTGCCTACTTCATACACAACCTGTGCTTATATTTTTGTAAGCAGAATAACAACTATTGTGAGACTGAAGGAACGAACGTATAAAACGAGATTATTTTACAGGCGAACTATACAATTCCGCAGACCCTCCGTTCGTTTTCGTTTAAAAGCTGTCAGTTGTAATGCAGATCACGTCATATCCGGCGTGACATCTACCGGCATCGCCAGGTACTTCTTATTTTTATCTCTGGACCTTTCCGGCGGTATATTCGAGGGGCTAGATCAACACCTCCTAGAAGACAAGGCCTGACAACTGGCCGTGCCTACGTCACAGCGAGAGGCGGCGGACGCAAGTTGACTGGCCAGCCGCTACGAGTCGGAGGGGGGGGGGGGGGGGGGGGAGCGTGCCCCAGTGGTCAGCCAGTTAACTGGCACCCGCAGCCTCTTGGTGTGACGTAGGCACGGTCAGATGTCAGGCCTTGCCCTCCAGGCGGTGTTGGCTAGACCACTGTGCCTACGTCACAGCGAGAGGCGGCGGACGCAATCTGACTGGCCAGCCGCTAGGAGGCGGAATTCATGCCCCTGCAGGCAACCAGTCAACCGGCAGCGTCCGCCTCTTGGTGTGTCGTAGCAATGGCCAGTTGTGAGGCCTTGTCTTCTAGGCGGTGTTAGCTAGACGCATGTAATTTTAGATGCGCGCCTATGTAGTTCCTAGTGATCTCCCAGGAGCACTGTGTTTCGTGTGTCGCGCGGTGTATTTATTCCTTGTTATTGTATATCATTTATTCTTTGTTTTCATATGTTTTACTATCACTGTTTTTTAGACATTTCCTTGCCTAGTTGGTAGTTATGTATCAGCAAGTTATAGTAACGACTGGTTTTCTGTTTCTGCTGCGTGTTTAACGTTGTGCTGCTTGATAATGTAACCTACACGACACAAATAAATTACTTATTGTTACACCAAAATTTGGTCATACGTTTCTTTACAACTGCAGGGTGTATAGAGTTGTGGGGCCTAATAAAAGTACTTCAGTGACCACACAGTGTTTGCGATCTACTTTTGAACTTGCGTGCATGTAGTGCTACGTTGTATCCGATCGTGAAGAAGCATGTTATTTTTTACAGCGCGAAGGTTAAGAGAAAAGTAATTTCTTTCGCCGGTACGACATTTAATTGCACCGATACACATATTATGTGGGTGAAACACACAAGAAATTGCCCGGAAACAGAAGATAAAGGATTTCAAAGGAAATCGCAATCGTTGCGTGTAGCTCCGAAACATTTTAACCCTTTTACTGCTCACTATGTAAATATAAGTTAGTCGTTTCAGTGCGACTCTGGATATACTGAGAAATTATTTTTGACAAGCAACATTGTAAAATCAAGCTATGTTGTAAATAATTAATTGTAGTCCTGCTTTAGGGTGTATGTATTATCATATGTACCCTTGTCCGCTGAGTAAATTAATAAATCTCGCAAAGCAAATTTTTTTATTTTCTTTTCTTTTTTTAAAAAAAAAATTTCCGCGAACCTTTGTTTTCGTACATCTTTCCTCCACAGTGTAAATTTCAGACTAAATTTGAATCTCTCTCTCTCTCTCTCTCTCTCTCTCTCTCTCTCTCTCTCTCTCTCTCTCTCTCTCTCTCTCTCTCTTGACGGATTTGAATCTATACTTTCTCCTCAAAGGAAAAGAAGTTGTTTGTTAGAACAAATTTGGTGAGGATTATGAGGAATGAGGTATCAGGTTTGAATTGAGAGGGACGTTAGGAGAAGAAGTGTTCATGAGCGCAAAGGCCATGGTTATGTTGGATGTTGGTCTGCAGGGAGCTGCCATCCACCTTGACAAGTCACAATCCAGTAGTGAAGGAGTGGGGGTGGTGGAGAGTTGGTGAAGGAAGTGGTTGGTATCCTGGACGCCCAGTTGTGGCTGGTTATTATGCGCCAACCGAAATTTTTAGCGCTCGTTGATCAACACCTTCAACCAATTGTCCTAAATGTATCCTCTGTCCTCAGGCCCAGAAATAAGAGAATCCTGCCCAAGATCCTTCTCACCCCTCCTAAAGTGGTGTTCCGTCACCCTACCAATCTCCATAACATCCTAGTCTATCCCTAGGCCACCCAGCCCTCTGCCACAATGATCATATCCTTGTGGAATACCCTTCTGCAAGACCTTTCCAATCCTCCCAACCACCAATTCCTATTCCAGTCCCGACACAGGCTTATTCTACCCAATCAGAGACTGGGCCACCTGTGAAAGCAGCCAAGTAATTTACCAACTGTGCTGCAAGTAAAGTGCAGCTTTCTATATTAGCATGACCACTAACCAGCTGTCCACACTGCCAAACTGTGACAAAAAACAAGGTGGACCACCATGTGGTACATGCAGCAGCGTATTTGCTTGACTGCAATGGTTGTTTCACAACCCAGGCCATCAGGATACTCCCATCCAACAGCAGCTTTTCTGAACTGCACAGATAGGGCTTATCCTTACAGTATATTCTCCGATCCCGAAATTTTCCAGGCCTCAACCTATAGTAAGTCCCTTTATTCCACACCCAACAGTTCCTATCCGCTTTATCCTACACCTCACCTATAGTGTGTGTGTGTGTGGGGGGGGGGGGTCATGCACACACGTGCTGTATCCATACCTCCCTTATTTCTTCACTGCAGAGCATGATTCGGGGTTCGGCAGCTGGAGATGACGGTTGTGTGGCTGTGAAGTGTGCCTGTGTGATTGCGTGAATGTTCTAATTCTGAAGAAAGCCATGTCTGATAGCTTAAGTGTTGTACGTGTGTCTTTTTTATGTGCCTGTTGCAACTCGTCATTACATCTTTGTGGTGAGTTGTAAACTGTCCAACAAACAATTACGTGCATATGGTACAAAGACTACTATGAGATGACAAGGTTAGCATAAGAGAGGAATTCATGCCACACAATATTCATTTTCAGCTGTTAGAAGGGTGATGACAAAAAGTAAGCTTTCCATCACAATACCAGGTAACTTTTATGCAATTAATATAGTTCTGATAATGGAAAGGAATCTTCACTATATTTTTTGACTTCTTGGCTTTATATTACACATGCACCTTCTTTCTTATGATTTGTCTTCCTGTTGTTTAACAGTAGAAATGTCAGAAAGGTAACAAGGAAAGGCATATTCATCAAACCATGAGAATTTAACAGCTCATGATGAAGAGGTAATTAGATACAGACCACGAACACATGTTATGGAAGGTACTCAGCCAAAACCTTTTCAAGGAACCATATACATACTGGAAGGCCTAAAACAGATATGAACCAGAGTTTTCCTAAATATGGGTAAGTACCACACATCAGTCTTTTCTGCGAGGACACTACTTTTCCAAGTACGCACAAAGGAATACAAAATCCTGGAGTAATCTTGTACAGCATAAAAGCATGTTCACTCCAACTTGTCCCATACAGCTTCTTAACTATACAGTTCCAATATTTCATTTCCCACATAATTTTGTTAATGTTAATGATCAGTTTAGAGCAACTGCAAGGCATTGCAATTTGAATTTCTTTCCAAACTGTAAATAAATTTATATGCTTTAACTCTATGATCGGTTGAGACAGGCTTTTAACTTACCTACATGCATGGGCACCCATACCTAAACTAAAGAAATTATCCCAGCATTTAGCGAAATCACAGAAAACCTGTTGTGAACAGGCTATTAGTGATACACACAGTGGGGGACTACTAAAAGAAAAATTGAAGACTGTTGTTGTTTTTATTAATTTCCATGTACTTGCGACACAGCAGAGCAAAACCTAATCATAAAAACTAATGCAATTAGTTTCAACTTGTGGAAATTAAATATCAAATTTAAGAAAGCTGGCAATAATATTCAAATATTTTAGCTTTCTAAAATAATGCAGTAATCCTGTACAGTACTAAATGGCAATTTAGAAACACGAGCAAAACATTTTGTAAGTAACGGAGAAATAGTTGTCCATTTAAATGTAATGTTCTTGTTTGTACAATGAGAAAATTATGAAAAACTGAAGAAATAACATATCTGCTACTACGAATTCCAACATCAACTGACTGTGATACTCGTTATTTATAGGTTTATATAGTCCCTCTGCTGTTTTCTAAAGAGTTGAGTCTTCTTTTGAAATCTGAATCCACAAAAAGATAGTATTAGCTGTATAAGCTGCTAAATGCAATTTATCACAATTACTTTCTGTAAAATACTTCGGGTATTACACAGTGGACATACCATGATAGAAGACACTAATACTCTCAGGTCTTTTTCCACCCTTCCATCTATACCACAGCTGCTGCTAAAGATATGACCAAAAAAAATTGTTTTCCACTAAAAGTTTTTAAAACTAAAAAACAAACTTCAACTACCAGTACAGTAAATAAGTTGGCCAAAACTTATCTCCAAAAGGTGTAGCTTCAACCTTAAAAATGGGTAACAATACTCACAACTACAGTGTCACTACAGCAGCAGGTGGTGTAATTGGATGCCATTGTCGTTTTTAAGAAAATGAGCAATAATTCGAAAGCTATTCAAATATCTCACCTAACGTATTACATAAGTCCCAGTCCCATGTTTCAAGCAGCTCATTATTGTTCATATTACTATAAAATGGATGAGTCTTGTGTTGAAAACTGGGTGACGTGTGTTTCCAGAGAGCTTTTCAAAATTAATTCCAGAACTCAAGAGTGAAATTTTTAAAAATTGTCAAACATCAATTATCTATAGTTATCACCCCAACACTGTAAAATAGGCACAGTATACTAATGTTTTCATTTTTCAATACAGAAAGCTGCTACAACCATAGTACATTGATTAAAGAACTTAAAGGTAAAGATTGCAACATGCCGAGTAGTAGCTTCAGCTTGTTTTGCTTATGGCTACTAACCCAACTTAGGGCATGTAAACAACTGAAATAAGAATACTATTGGCTTGCCTATTAAGGGGGCGGTTGTTCACGTTGCTTCTAAGCCCATTGTTTTATTGGCCTATGAGTTTCAGTGACATGAAACACGCAACACCACAAATACATTTCACAACGTTCACATTTATTACAGTTCTGAGATTTTCGCTACACAGTTTTGGATAATAAAATTGTCCCCACGAGTTTCGGCAAAAAACCCACAGTTCCACAAATCACTTGACCAATGGAAAAACCATTCAAAATATTGATCCCATAGATCTTAAATGCAGACAATTACTGCAAAATTTTTCACGTTAATATTTTTAAACAAATCAAATTATCGATCCGTTTCTTAAATATTTATCTTAAATGCAAACATAATTACTGAAGCATCTTCATTAATTATTAAAGACAAATTCAAATATTTGTACATTTAACATATTTAAGACTAACATTTTTTTTTACAAATTCTTCATTATTTTGTAACTTGCTTATATTCAAGGCCTACTTGTCATCTTATAAGTCTTATGTGGAAGATGAAGGGTGGAAGTTCCTAGCCAGTTGCAGTTTAGTGGAACTATTTGTTGTTTACAAATTAACAGTTCTGATCTGTAGACAACGAGTGAAAAACAAATTTACACAATATACAGAACTGCAGTAAGGTGTAAAGAGGTGAATTTGTGTGCAGCATGATGCTCCCTGCATTAGGGAAGTTAAAGTTTAAAATTTATTGGGAAGAAATGGTAATACTTAACTGACCAGAGAATAACGTAAACATCAATCTGATACAAAATGCAAAGACCACATTCAATGGATTAAAAATCAAGAATTCCGTATCATATACACAAACTTCTTTATTAATACTCTGTTAACAATTTTATTAAGTACAAGACTAAGTAAGTACCGCTGGAATGTGGATAAAGCAAGCCTGCACAGTAAAACGTTCAGATGGAAGTACTGATGAGGCCATCCTTAAGGTCAATGTCGAGGGAAATGGCTCATTCACTGGTCCTACTGAACCCAATGACTCACCTTCCTTGACATTGACCTCCACCTTAAGTGGATGGCTTTGTCAGTACCTCCGTCTGCATCAAGCCTACAAACCATCAACAATACCTCCATTTTGACAGTTGAGATCACAACAGAGACATTTTTTGTGGCGCATCAAGCACATAAAAGATACAGTGTGTAACTTAAAACTTTTGTCATAAAAAGACTCATGATCACAGGGGACAGGTGGAAACGCAAGTAGCACAGAAAGCTTGCAAGGCGTTGGAGGCGTGGCCTTACAAATCACGTAGGTACTAGATGGGTGAAATGAGTTGCGCCATAAGAATGTAGTGGAAATCACTTGTGCGCAGTTAAGCTGGTAATGGGAACGAGTGTAACAAAGCAAGTTGGGATTTATTCCCATCTACTTGCATTATTCAAACTCCCGATACCAGTGTCGCATAATAATAGGTATGAATGTAATTAGTCTATTATCATTTTCCTTTCCAAAACTTCTGTTATTCTTTTTTCTAACTGGATTAGCTGAAGTTATTGTCTATTATTTGACATCATAGACGTTTGTTTAACTAGGAAAGAATGATTAGTTCAAGTCATGTATTAGGCTAATTAGTATCTCTGATAAAACTAAGTTCTTTTCTCATAATATTAAAGTAGGTATTATTGTGTTTCACAATTAATGTTAGGAAAGTTTTTTCCCTTATTAGTTTCTGTATAATTACCATTAATTATGAAAGTATTGTTGACAAATCTATTTCATTAAAAATGTAAATGGAACACATAGCTGAGATTTATTTATCAATTTACTCAGTATTATTTACGTTATCTTAGCCAGTCCACCCCCATGAACCACAGACATTGCCGAGGTGGGGTGGCTTGCTTGCCTCAACGATGCAGATAGCCGTACCATAGATGAAACCACAGTGGAGGGGTATCTGTGGAGAGGCCAGACAAACGTGTGGTTCCTGAAGAGGGGCGGCAGCCATTTCAGTAGTTACAGGGGCAACAGTCTAGATGATTGACTGAGCTGGCCTTGTAACATCAGCTAACATGGCTTTGCCATGCAGTTACTGCGAACGGCTGAAAGCAACGGGAAACTACAGCCGTTACTTCTCCCGAGGACATGCAGCTCTACTGTATGAATATATGATGATGGCGTCTTCTTGGGTAAAATATTCCGGAGGTAAAATGGTCCCCCATTCGGATCTCCGGGCAGGGACTACTCAGGAGGATGTCGTAAGAAAACCAAAACAGGCATTCTACGGGTAGGAGCGTGGAATGTTCTTACCCTTAATCGCGTAGGTAAGCTAGAAAATTTGAAAAGAGAAATGGATAGGTTAAAGTTAGATATTGTAGGGGTTAGTGAAGTTCGGTGGCAGGAGGAACAGGATTTCTGGTCAGGTGAGTACAGGGTTACAAATACAAAATCAGTTGGGGGTAATACAGGAGTAGGTCTGATAATGAATAAGAAAATAGGAATGCTGGTAAGTTACTATGAACAGCATAGTGAATGCATTATCGTAGTAAAGATAGCCATGAAGCCAACACCGGCCACAATAGTGCAGGTTTATATGCCATCTAGGACGGCCAATGATGAGGATATCGAAAAAATGTATGAGGAGATAAAAGAAATCACTCAGAAAGTTAAGGGAGATGAAAATTTGATTGTGATAGGGGACTGGAACTCGATAGTAGGAAAGGGAAGAGAAGGAAATGTAGTAGGTGAATATGGACTGGGAAAAAGGAATGAAAGAGGAAATCCCTTGGTAGAATTTTGCACAGAGCACAATTTAATGATCACTAACACTTGGTTTAACCATAACAAAAGAAGACCGTATACGTGGAAGAGACCAGGAGACACTGGAAGGTACCAGATTAACTTTATAATGGTAAGGAATAGATTTAGAAGCCAGGTTCTAAATTGTAAGACATATCCAGGGGCAGATATAGACTCTGACCATAACTTAGTGCTTATGAACTGCATATTAAAACTTAGGAGACTGCAGAAAGGTAAAAAAGTTAGGAGATGGAACCTGGACAAATTGAAGGGACCAGAGGTGGTTGAGAGTTTCAGAGGAAGCATTAGGCAAGGATTGGCTGAAACGGGGGAATGTAATACAGTAGAAGAAGAATGGGTAACTCTGAGAGATACGGTAGTGAAGGCAGCAGAGGACTATATAGGAAGAAGGACAAGGCCTAATAGAAATCCCTGGATAACACAGGATATACTGAACTTAATTGATGAGAGGAGAAAATATAAAAATTCAGCAAGTGAAACAGGAAAAAGTGAGTACAAACGTCTGAAAAAATGAGAGTGACAGGAAGTGCAGACTGGCTAAGCAGGAGTGGCTGACAAATGCAGAACCGTAGAAGAATGCATAACTAGGGGAAAGATAGATACCGCCTACAGGAAAATAAAAGAGAAATTTGGAGACAAGAAAAGCAGCAGTATGAATATCAAGAACTCAGACGGATAACCAGTACTAAGCAAAGAGGGGAAAGCTGAACTGTGGAAGGAATATATAGAGGGCCTATACAAAAGGAAATAAACTTGAAGGCAGTATTCTAGAAATGGAAGACGAAGTGGAGGAAGATGAGATAGGAGATATGATACTGCGAGAAGAATTTGACAGAGCGCTGGAGGACTTGAGTCGAAACAAGGCCCCTAGAGTAGATGATATTCCGTCTGAGCTGCTGATATCGTTAGGAGAGCCAGTCATGAAAAAATTGTATCACCTGGTATGCAAGATGTATGACACAGGGGAAACACCCTCCGACTTCAAGAAGAATATCGTAATTCCAATTCCAAAGAAAGCAAGTGCAGCCAAGTGCGAAAATTACAGAACTATCAGTTTAATAAGTCATGGGTGCAAAATCCTAGCACGAATTATTTACAGACGAATGGAAAAACTTGTGGAATCCAACCTCGGGGAAGATCACTTTGGATTTAGGAGAAATGTAGGAACACGAGAGGCAATACTCACATTACGACTTATCTTAGATGATAGGCTAAGGAAAGGGAAACCTACATTTTTAGCATTTGTCGATCTGGAGAAAGCTTTTGACAATGTCGACTGGAATACACTCTTCCAAATTCTGAAGGTAGCAGAGGTAAAATATAGGGAGCAAAGAGTTATATTCAACCAATACAAAAACCAGAGAGCGGTTATTAGAGTCGAACGGCAAGAAAGGGACGCAGAGGTTGGGAAGGGAGTAAGACAGCGTTGTAGCCTTTCCCCAATGTTGTTCAATCTGTAAATTGAGCAGGCAGTGAAGGAGTGGAATAAGAAATTTGGAGAAGGCATTAAGGTACAGGGAGAAGAAATAAAAACTTTGCAGTTTGCCGATGACATAGTAATTCTGTCAGAGACCACAAAAGATCTGGAAGAGCAATTGAATGGAATGGAAAGTGTCTTGAAAGGAAGATGTAAGATGAACATTAACAAGAGTAAAACGAAGGTAATGGAATGCAATGTCAGAAAATCAGGCGATGCTGAAGGAATTAGTTTAGGTAATGAGACGATAAAAGTAGTAGATGAATTTTGTTATTTGGGTAGCAAGATAACTTCCGATGGCTGAAGTAAAGAAGATATAAAATACAGAATGGCGTTGGGAAGAAAAGCGTTTCTAAAGAAGCGAAACTTGTTAACATCCAATACTAATTTAAATGTTAGGAAATCCTTTCTGCAAGCATTTGTCTGGAGTCTAGCATTGTATGGGAGTGAAACGTGGACGATAAGGAGTTCAGGTAAAAAGATGATAGAAGCTTTTGAAATGTGGTGCTACAGACGAATGATGAAAATTAGATGGGTAGATCACGTAACTAATGAGGTGCTCAACCGAATAGGGGAGAAAAGGAGTTTCTGGCATATCCTGACTAAGAGAAGGGATAGATTGGTTGGACACATTCTGAGACATCAAGGAATTGTCAACTTAGCATTAGAAGGAAATGTGTGGGGTAAAAATCGTAGAGGGAGACCGAGGGACGAATACAGTAAGCAGATTCAAAAGAATGTAGGTTGCCGAAAGTATTCTCAGATGAAGAGACTTGCACAGGACAGGGTAGCGTGGAGAGCTGCTTCAGACCAGTCTGCGGACTGAAGACCACAACAACAACTTAGCCAGTTGAACGTAATAGTTCACTTTTCCTTTATAATTAATGTACATTATAATGTACAGTACATATCGGACTTCAGTATTCCACACGAGAACTGTGTAAACTTGTATTATTGATGGGTGGAATGTACGTACTGGGTTGTCGATAAGACCTGTACGTTGGCCATAAATGGGCACAACTGGGCACTAATAATGAATAAAAATGTCAGTGAACTGTAATCCTAAGTGCCACCTACGTTATTTGTAGCAGATTAGTTTTGTGCCATGAAATTTCAACCAGCCATCACCGAGAGCGTCGATCTATGAGAAAATCAAGAAGCAATGGACTTACAACGCTGTACATTACAAGAGGATCCAGATGGTGCAAGTTGTGAAGCAGCCATCGAAATGAAGCAAATACTCAACTGCATGTTGTGCAACAGGCTGGTCTACCATATTTTTAGCCATTTTTTGGCGACAGTCACTCATTCTAATGCACAGCTGGTTAGTAGTTATACCAATGTAAAAAGCTTTGTAGTAACCGCAGTGCAGTTGGTACATTACATGGTTGCTAACAGGTGGCCCACCCTTTGGAAGAGCAGGAAAAGCCTGTGACAGGACTACTGTCCATTTCATAATGATTGACCCCGGGGGACGTCATATGTGCTAATATTTTAGAGAAATCGTGCTTTTTCTGGCTTTTTTCAGCGAATGTCAACTTTAAGGATGCACTGTTTAAAGATCCAACCTTGTTCTATTTACAGACATAGTTTTGTTATTTTTTGATTAGTCGTTTTGTCTCTATATCATAAAACGCAAGAAGTTGTGATTAGTGTCAGTATTACCACATAGTATCTGTGACTTCAACAATCCTCTAATACCATCCTCATGACCTAGGTCATGAATTACTTCCCCTTACTTTCCCATTCCTTTTTTTCTTCTTTTTTTCCCTTCTCTCTTACCTGAAGAAGAAACCAGTTCCGAAAACTTGTTTTATCTTCGCCCTTTTTTTCTTTCAGTGTGTAACTATCAGGGGTAGAACAAAAAGGTAAATATTGGCCAGCCACTCTATCTCTTTTGAAAAAAAAAAATTGTATACAGCATGTCTCAGATAAATGTGATACCCTCACGTCTGAGATTAAAGTAAGAATGAACTAAATTGTTTTTTAAGAATTTGTCTGAGAGGAACAACGTTTGTACGAACATTTTGCTGAATCATTTGAAGACAATTTTCTTTGTTGATATTCATGTCGAGTTTCCAGTCCAATCGTAGAGTCATCTAGACACAATACTTCTGCGGACCACTTGGCCGCCATCTTCAGGTGATATGGATGCTGCTGAGTCCTGTTGGAAACTGAAGTCTTGCTCATGCTCAAGCTTTTATGGACGGGCCTCGACCTTGGCCCGATGTCTGTAGAGTTTAAGCAAATAGTTGCTGTTCCTCTTTTATCCTGGCTTGTTGGTGTTGATGTAGCCTGGCTTCTTGGAATGTCCTATACTTGCTGGTCCTGCAACAGATAAATAAAATCCTGGCTGCTAGCAACAGCTAGCGGTTTGTTCTCCCGCGCGCTCCACTAAGGCGCGGGTCTCTTCACTCCCATCTTGTGTACTCAGCTGCCTCGTGGCAGATGACTTCCCACTGATCAGGGGAAAAGATGGGGTGGGAATTGAGCAGTTTGAACTCCTTGTTAGACAGGATCGGGGTCAGATGCTCTCGCATATGTTGAGAGAGACGGACAGGTTTGTGTGGGAGACTGGGTTTGAGATGGGACGGCAGGAAAGGATAAGGATTGTCAAGGTGGGGATAAGTCCGGTCTTGGATGGAGGAGACGAGCTTGTCAAGAACCTTCTTGACACTGTGCTTGTCCGGCATGGGCAAGCACACTTCCGTTTCCGGAGCCTCATCCTCCATGACCACTGTTTCTGTAGTCGTCGTAGTCCATATCCGTACTTCCTCCTCTTCTCCGAACTCTTTCTGTGCAGGA
This sequence comes from Locusta migratoria, assembly GCA_026315105.1. Taxonomy (NCBI): domain Eukaryota; kingdom Metazoa; phylum Arthropoda; class Insecta; order Orthoptera; family Acrididae; genus Locusta; species Locusta migratoria. The sequence continues at coordinate 150,597,587 of CM048746.1, read as the reverse complement.
GGAGATGTGTCCACCTCCATGTGCGCCCCCTCGGCCTCCTGCATTGCTGCAGGGACCGTGGAAACGCCTGTTGGGGTTACTTCTTTTTCTGTCTGCGTCCCCGCGTCCACCCCTGCTTTCCTCCCCGCTTGTGGGTTGGCAACAAGGGCGGTCGCCTCTTCTTTCGCGGCGCGAAGTTCCCGCACCTATTCTTCAACTTGGCACCGCGCCGCATCGAGTTCGGTGCGAAGCAGCGCTCTCTCCTGCGCCATGACGGATTTGAGACCGCGCATCGTGTCGACGGCCGTAGACGTCGCTTCGCAGCTTGGTCCGCTGTCCCCTCTTGGGGGAGGGGGCGGATCAGCAGCGGGTTCTGCTTGATTCTCCATCCCCTCAATGGAGCCTTTGTCGGCGTGCTTACTTCCCCCGCTGCTCCAGCTACAGATGTAGCTGAAGCGGCGAAAGTTGGCGGAGTATGGGCCACCACAGTTAGCACTTCTTCGCGGCTTCCCGCGTCTCCTTACAGTCGCGTGTGTCGTGCGCCTCAGCGTTTTTCAGACACGCAACTGCGTTCTTACATTTCTTGGCCAGGTGGCCAAGTTTCGGGCAGTGCACCGTCATCTGCTTCTTCTTCTTCTGCTTCTTCCTCTCGTCGTTTCCGGACATATGCAACACCTCGCAAAAGAGATGGCCGACAGAAGGCCGAAAGAAGGCCACCCTTTGACCTTCCCATGCCTTCTCTTCCGCATTGGGACATGGCTGCTGGAGAAGTTGGTTACGAGACGAATGCGTGAAGTCTTGCCGCGATCAGCGGCCTTATATACGCCGCGAAGAACTACCGGCGCGTGCGCAAGAGAGTCGTGGCAGCGTCCTCTGCCGCAAGCAGCCGGTGCAGCGCCTCAGTGGAGAAAACTGGCAGGAACGATGTATCGCTTACATGCGCTAGTTGTCACAGGTGGAGAAAAGAGTGTTTATTAAATCGTCCGCCAACCTAATCTCAATCGATTCCTTAAAAATGCATTCCCAATAGCGAGACGCAGAAGCAAGTACATGTGTTTCGTCATACTTCATTCTGTGTCCTTCGGTTAGACAATGCTCCGCTACTGCAGTCTTGTCAGATTGCAACAAACGTGTCTGTCTGTGGTGCTCGATGCACCGATCATTAATGGTGCGAAACGTTTGTCCTATATATATATGCTTTCCCATAGTGGCAAGGAAACTTATAAACACCGGGCTTTCTCAGCCCCGGTCGTCTTTAACTGAACCTAGAAGAGCCCTAGTCTTCGCAGGTGGTCTAAACACACTTTTGATAGTAAACTTTTTTAAGATACTTCCTATTTTTGAAGACACACTTCTGGCGTATGGAAGAAAAGCAATTGATCTGCATTGGTCCTCTTCTGGTTCTGGTGATAGCCCAATCTACTGGAAAGACGGATCTGTCTCTCTGTGTACCTATTCTCCTTAAACACCAACTTCAGATGTTCTAGTTCCTGTGTTAAGGTATCTACATCTGATATGGCATAAGCTCTTCTAACTAAAGTTCTGAGGACACCTGTGCGTTGGTTCGGTGAGTGGCAACTCATTCCATGTCGATATCGGTCCGTGTGCAAGGGTTTTCTGTACACACTATGTCCTAAGGTTCCATCGTCCTTCCTGTACACTAATACATCCAAAAATGGAAGCTTCCCATCCCTCTCCACTTCCATCGTAAATTTGATGTTGGGGTGGAGGCAATTAAAATGATCCAGGACCCAATTAAAAGCATCCGATCCGTGAAGCCACGCCATGAACGTGTCATCCACGTATCTCCAGAAACAGGTAGGTTTCAAACGAGCTGTCCTCAGTGCCCTGTCTTCAAAGTCCTCCATAAATAAACTGGTGACTATGTTCAAATGTTTGTTAAGCTTACGGGACTTAACTACAGGGTCATCAGTCCCTAAACTTACAAACTACTTATCAACTACCTTATACTAAGGACGGCACAAATATCCATGCCCGAGGGGGGATTCGAACCCCCGACCGTAGTAGCCGTGCAGACCATGACTGGAGCGCCTCAGTCCCCTCGGCCACCGCGGCCAGCTGGCGACTATGGGGAGGGGATAATGGACTTCCCATCACCACTCCGTCATTCTGCTGAAAGTATTGGTCATTAAATAAAAAATATGTAGAGGTCAGCGCATGACGACAAATCTTAGTCATTTCTGCGTCCAGTTTGTCACCGATTAACTCCAAAGACTCTTCAAGAGGAACCCGTGTAAACAGAGATGTAACGTCAAAGCTGACAAGTGTATCAAATGGACCAAGACACAAAGATTTCAGACGTTGAGTAAACACTAAAGAGTTGGAGATATGGTTTTCGCAGTTTCCAATATGAGGACTAAGGGCCAATGTTAAATACTTCGCCAAGTTATAAGTTGGTGCACCTAAGTTACTCACTATAGGACGTAATGGCACCCCATCTTTGTGGACCTTCGGTAGGCCATATAGTCTCGGAAGAACCGCAGCACTAGGGCGAAGTTTTTTGACCACCTCCTCAGATAACGAACTATTTCTCAAAAGCAAAAACGTCTTTCGTTTTCGTTTACTCGTTCTGTGGCGTCATTTTGCAACTTGCGGTACGCAGAGTCTTGAAGTAGACGATACATTTTGTCTACATAGTCGTGACGAGTATTTAATGACCAGTACTTTGAGCAGAATGACGGAGTGGCTATGGTTAGTCCATTATCCCCTATATTCGCCAATTTGTTTATGGAGGACTTTGAAGACAGGACACTGAGGACAGCTCGTTTGAAACCTACCTGTTTCTGGAGATACGTGGATGACACGTTCATAGTGTGGCCTCATGGATCGGATGCTCTTAATCGGTTCCTGGATCATTTTAATTGCCTCCACCACAAAATCAAATTTACGACGGAAGTGGAGAGGGATGGGAAGCTTCCATTTTTGGATGCATTAGTGTACAGGAAGGACGATGGAACCTTAGGACACGGTGTGTATAGAAAACCCTCGCTCACAGACCGATATCTACATGCGATGAGTTGCCACCCACCGAACCAACGCACTGGTGTCCTCAGAACTTTAGTTAGAAGAGCTTATGCCATATCAGATGTAGATACCTTAACACAGGAATTAGAACATCTGAAGTTGGTGTTTAAGGAGAATAGGTACACAGAGAGACAGATCCGTCATTCCATGGAGATTGGGCCATCACCAGAACCAGAAGAGGACCACTGTGGATCAATTGCTTTCCTTCCATATGCCAGAAGTGTGTCTTCAAAAATTGGAAGGATCTTAAAAACGTTTACCATCAAAAGTGTGTTTAGACCACCTGCGAAGACTAGGGCTCTTCTTGGCTCAGTTAAAGACGACTTGGGGCTGAGAAAGCCCGGTGTTTATAAGATTCCTTGCCACTGTGGGAAAGCATATATAGGACAAACTATTCGCACCGTTAATGATCGATGCACCGAGCACCACAGTCACACACGTTTGTTGCAATCTGACAAGTCTGCAGTAGCGGAACACTGTCTAACCGACGGACACAGAATGAAGTATGACGAAACACGTGTACTTGCTTCTGCGTCTCGCTATTGGAGATACATTTTAAAGGAATCGATTGAGATTAGGTTGGCGGACGATTTAATAAATCGAGACAAAGGGTTCCCTCTAAGTAACATGTGGATTCCGGTTTTGTCTAATCTTAAGAAACGGCGCACTCTTTTCTCCACCTGTGACAACTAGTGCGTGTAAGCGATACATCGTTCCTGCCAGTTTTCTCCACTTAGGCGCTGCACCGGCTGCTTGCAGCAGAGGATGCAGCTACGACTCTCTTTCGCACGCGCCGTTAGTACGTCCGAGGCGTATATAAGGCCGACGATCACGGCAAGACTTCCAATAGCTGCAGGGGTCCCCCAAGGCTCCATCATGGGTCCCTGTTTATACTCAATCTATACCAACGACATACCACAGCAAATGGGTGATCAGCTAGCCCTGTTTGCTGACGATACAGCGATCTATCGAAGCAGCCACAAACTTCCGTACATTTCAAGTAAACACCAGGAACAACTCGAAGACATACACATCTGGGCGAACCGTTGGTTAATCAAAATCAACGCCGTAAAAACACAAGCCATCCTATTCACATACGGAAGAATTCCGGACAATGCATCAATCATCCTGAACGGCCACGTCATCCCATGCAGAAAGCATGTTAAGTACCTTGGACTAATAATCGACTCCCGATTAACCTTCCAAAAGCACGTTGAGTACATCTGCAGCAAAGGACAAGGGCTCATCTACGACATGTACCCACCCATCAGAGGTCAAGGCTTAACCCCGAAGATCAAACTCAGTCTTTTCAATGTATTTATCCTACCAGTCATCACATACGGATCTGAGCTGTGGGCTATTGCAGCCACCACTCACATCAAGGAAGTCCAGGTGATACAGAACAGTTTCCTGCGAATAGCAACTGATGCTCCTCGTTACCTTCCAAACACAGTAATATACACTCACCACAATATTCCTAAAATTCCGCAAATCATCAAGCAAAAGTCAGAAACATTCTTTGCCAGAACCCAAACTTCTCAAGACCTCATTAAATCACTTGGTTCCCTTCCGCCTGACCCTATAGCAAAATTCCCACGCCTAATACTTGACAGAGATTTCAGCCTCTAATCCCATAACCTCCGACCAGCAATAAAACACTCCTACGAGATCCTCCATCCGCCTAGACACTCCAAATTTCCGACACAAGGGGAGAGGCTGGTTAGCCGCGGGCCTTGAAAAGAAAATGGTCCTGTACCCATCCGATGTCCGGCATCCCGCAAGACTTCAGTTTCCAACAGGACTCGGCAGCATCCATATCACCAGGTGGTCCACAGAAATATTGTGTCTAGATGACTCCACGATCCGACATGAATGTCAACAATTAATACGCCCGGAAGCTCTACATGTAATCACACAATTTTCTTCGTCTGCAAGATGATACTTTCAAATTTTCTACATACGCTGGTTTAGTTTATCCTCAGACACTGCAGGACCGGTAAGTAAAGAATGAGAAATGTGTGTTACTTGTTTTATTATTATTATTATTATTTCAGTAGGGGGTGCATGTCCCCAGCAACAACGAATCCCCACCCATTGTCAGCAGAAAATTGATTGCAGTCTACTTCATGCCAGCTATCAGTTCATTGATTTTGTTATTTTATTACTACTGTTGGCACTCTATAGAGACTCATACAATTTCATGTGCATAAGAAACAGGTGGTAATGGACTCATCCCATGAATTTAAACTAACATTTACGAAAGTCTTTCCTTGTGTGAATATTCGATATGTTTAATATTCCCAGTGCGAGTCAGCACCGGCACGAACTGATTGGGGTATGGTGTTGCTTCTGCAGCACAAGTATCACACATCTCCAGCCTACTTTCAGAAGCAGAAGCTTCTCTGCATTATATTTTTTCAAATACACTTATGAAAATATGTTCATTATTCTTCTATTGTTATTAATTCAGTAATATGAACAAAAATTTCAGAAATATTTAGTTCTTCACGTAAGGAAAAACTCTCTTAAATGTTAGTCGAAATTAATGGGATGAGACCATAGCACATATTTCTAATGTGCTTATAATTCTGTGAGTTACTACAGTGTGCAAACAATAGTAATAAAATTAATCAACAGTTAGCTGGCTTGATGTAGACAGCAGTGGACAGGTATTAGTCACCCTGTGTTTCCTTCAATCTTCCACTGACAGTGGGTGACAATCCCTTGCTGCTGAGCACAAGCCCACGAAGAAGGAAAAAGAAATCGCAACACGAAGCAAAATGACACCTGCTTCTCATTCTTTACTGACCATCTGCTAAACTAAATCTGCACTTTTTTCCTTATTTAAACAAGAAAAATCGAAATGAAAGTATCATCTACATCTACATACGTTGTGTTGTTGTGGTCTTCAGTCCGGAGACTGGTTTGATGCAGCTCTCCACCCTACTCTATCCTGAGCAAGCCTTTTCATCTCCTCACAAGAATGGCAACCCACATCCATCTGAATCTGCTTACTATACGCGTCTCTTGGTCTCCCTCTGCGATTTTTACCCCACACACTTCCCTCCAATGCTAAATTTACGATTCCCCGATGTCTAAGAATGTGTCCTACCAAGCGATCCCTTCTTTTGGTCAGGGTATGCCAAAAATTTCTTTTCTCACCAATTCTGTTAAGTACCTCTTCATTAGTTATGCGATCTACCCACCTAATCTTCTGCATTCTTCTGTAGCACCACATTTCAAAAGCCTCTATTCTCTTCCTGTCCCCACTGCTTATGTCCATGTTTCACTCCCGTACAAGGTAACACTCCACACAAATGCCTTCAGAAAAGACTTCCTTACACTTAAATTAATATTCGATGTTAGCAAATTTCTCTTTTTCAAAAAATTTTTTCTTCCCATTGCCATTCTGAATTTTATATCCTCTGTACTGCGACCATCACATGTTATTTTACTACCCAAGTAAGAAAACTCATCTATCACCTTCATTGTTTCGTTACATAATCTAATTCCTTCAGCATCGCCTGATTTTCTAAGACCGCATTCCATTATTTTTGTTTTGCTCTTGTTAATGTTCATTTTATACGCTCTCTTCAACACACTGTCCATTCCATTCAACTGCTCTTCCAGGTCCTTTGCTGTCTCTGACAGAATTACAATGTCATCAGCAAAACGCAATGTTTTTATTTCTTCCCCCTGAACTTTAATCCCTATTCCAAATTTTTCCTTGCTTTCCTTCACCGCCTGCTCGATGTACAAATTCAATAATATTGGTGAAAGGCTACAACCCTGTCTTACTCCCTTCCCAACTGATGCTTCCCTTTCATGCCCTTCGAGTCTAATAACTGCCGTCTGGCTTTTGTACAAGTTGTAAATAACTCTCCTTTCCCTATATTTTATATATTACTTCAGAATTTGAAAGAGTGTATTCCAATCAACATTGTCAAACGCTTTCTCCAAATCTACGAAAGCTAAAAATGTAGGTTTGCCTTTCCTTAATCTATCTTCTAAGATAAGACGTAAAGTGAGTGTTGCCTCTCGGGTTCCTACGTTCCTCCTGAATCCAAACTGATCTTCCCCCGAGGTCAGATTCTACCAGCTTTTCCATTCTCCTGCAGATAATTCGTGTTAAAATTTTGCAACCATGACTTATCAAACTGATGGTTCTGTAATGTTCACACCTGTCTGCACCCAATTTCTTTGGAATGGGGATTATAACATTTTTCTTAAAGTCTGAGGGTATTTCGCCTGTCTCATACATCCTACACACCAGTTCAAATAGTTTTGTCATGGCTGGATCTCCCAGAGACTTTGGTAGCTCTGAGGGTATGTTATCTACTCCTGGGGCCTTGTTCCGACCTAGGTCTTTCAGGGCTCTGTCCAATTCATCTCTCAGTATAGTATCTCCTATTTAATCTTGATCTACTTCCTCTTCCCTTCCTACAACATCATCTCTAAGTTCATTTCCATTGTAGAGCTGCTGTATGTACTCTTTCCACCTTTCAGCTTTCCCTTCTTTGCTGAGAACTGGTTTCCCATCTGAGTTCTTGATATTCGTAAAGTTGCTTTTCTTGTCCCCAAATGTCTCTTTTATTTTCCTGTCGGCGGTATCTACTTTTCCCCTTCTTATACATTCTTCTACAGATTTGCATTTGGCTTCTAGCCACTCCTGCTTAGCCATTTTGCACTTCCTGTCAATCTCATTTCTTAGTCGTCTGTACTCCATTTTGCCTGTTTCATTTACTGCATTTTTATATTTTCTCCTTTCATCAATTAAATTTAGTATTTCCTGTGATATCCAAGGATTTTTTGTAGGTCTTGCCTTTCTACCTATTTTGTCCTCTGCTGCCTTCACTATTTCATCTCTCAATGCTACCCATTCCTCTTCTACTGTTTTATTTCCCCCTGTTTCTGTCAATTGTTGCCTAAATCTCCCTCTGAAATTCACCAGAACTTCACGTTCCTTCAATTTATCTAGGTCCCATCTCCTTATTTTCCTACCTTTCATGACTAATAAGTTATGGTCAGAGTCTATATCTGCCCATGGGTATGTCTTACAGTTTATAACTTGGTTCCAGAATCTATGTTTTACCATTATAAAATCTATCTGATACCTTCTGGTGTCTCCTGGTCTCTTCCAAGTATAAACCTTCTTTTGTGATTCTTAAACCACGTGGTTGTTACGATTAAATCATGTTCCGTGCAAAATTCTACCAGGCGGCTTCCTCTTTCATTCCTTTTGCCCAGTCCATATTCACCTACTATTTTTCCTTCTCTTCCTTTTCCTACTACCGAATTCCAGTCTCCCATCACAATTAAGTTTTCCTCTCCCTTAACTGTCTGAATAATTTCCTTTAGCTCCTCATATATTTCTTTTATCTCATCATCGCCGGCAGAGCTAGATGGCATATAAACCTGTACTACTGTTGTCAGTGTTGGCTTCGTATCTATCTTGACAATGATAATGCGATCACTGTGCTGCTCATAGTAGTTTACCCGCATTCCTATTTTCTTATTCATTATCAGTCCTACTCCTGTGATACCTCCAACTGATTTTGTACTTATAATCCTGTACTTACCTGACCAGAAATCCTGTTCATCCTGCCACCGAACTTCACTAATCCCCACTACATCTAACTTCACTATCCATTCCCCTTTTTAAATTTTCTAATTTTCCTACCCGATTAAGGGATTTAATATTCCACGCTCCGATCCATAGAATGGCGGACTATTTTACCTCCGGAATATTTTACCCGAGAGGATGCCATCATCATATTTTCATACAGTAGAGCTGCATGTCCTCGGGAAATGTAATGGCTGTAGTTTCCCCTTGCTTTCAGCCATTCGCAGTAACTGTGTGGCAAAGCCACATTAGCTGATGTTACAAGGCCAGCTCAGTCAATCATCCAGACTGTTGCCCCTGTAACTACTGAAAAGGCTGCTGCCCCTCTTCAGGTACCACACGTTTGTCTGGCCTCTCCACAGATACCCCTCCACTGTGGTTGCACCTACGGTACGGCTATCTGCATCTTTGAGGCACGCAAGCCACCCACCTCGGCAATGTCTGTGGTTCATGGGGGTGGACATCTACATACATACTCCGCAATTCACCGTAAGGTGCGTGGCGGAGGGTACACTGTACCACTACTAGGCATTTCCTTTCCTATTCCACTCCCAAATGGAACGAGGAAAAAAAGAATGCCTATATGCCTCCGTACATGCCCTAATTTCTCTTATCTTGTCTTTGTGATCTTTACGCGAAATGTAAGTAGGCGGCAGCAAGATCGTACTACACTCAGCTTCAAATTCCGGCCCTCTAAATTTACTTAACAGAAATTCACGAAAAGAACATCGTCTTTCTTCCAGCAATCCCCAATTGAGTTGCCACAGCATTTCCATGACACTCGCGCATGGGTCGAACCTACCAGTAACAAACCTAGCTGCTCGTCTCTGAACTGCTTCTATGTCTTCCTTTAAAATGATCTGCTGTGGGTCCCAAACACTTGAGCAATACTCAAGATGTGGTCATGCAAGCATTTTATACGCACTCTCCTGTACAGGTTAACTACATCATCCCAAAATTCTCCCAATAAACCAAAGTCGGCTGTCCGCCTTACTCACAACTGTCCTTACATGATTGTTCCAATTCATCAAGAAGCTCACTACTAACGCTGTATTCGAACATTATACGATTGTTTTTTCTACTCATGCGCATCACCTTACATTTTTCTACATTGAGAGCTAGCTGCCATTCTTCGCACCAACTAGAAATTTTGTCTAAGTCATCCTGTATGCTAATAGTCAACAGATGCCATCCTCCCATACACCACAGCATCATCAGCAAACAGCCGCAAATTACAACTTACTCTGTCCATCAGATCATTTATATAGATAGAAAATAATAGCGGTCCTATCACACTCCCCTGGGGCACGCCTGACGATACACCCGTCTCTGATGAACACTCGCCGTCGAGAACAACGTACTGCGTTCTATTAGAAAATTGTCATCAAGTGATTGAGGAAATGTTCATAGTAAAGCAGTTCCCATCAGACAGCCTCCTAACAAAATAAATAAAAATTCTGAGAACTGTGTAGAGTTCTATGAAAGTGGAGATGAGTTAAAACATAGTACAGCATGTCCCATATAAAACTAACACACCTCACATACCCCCATGGTCATAAGTTGCAGCATGTCTTATAAGGAAGTAACTAAATGTTTTTAGTTTTACTGTCCTGTATTCCGTTTTACTTAGTTCATTCCTATTTTAGTCTCGGGCATGGGGGATAGCGATTTTATGCGATACACTGTATAGAAATTGTTTCATCTTGTGGTACAACTTTTTCCAAGAGCTACAAAAGCGAAAATTAAAAGAAGTCTATATACTGTAATAATAGTCATCTTAGATGTAGATGCATCAATAAATGTAAGTATATTTTTGGGCTTCTTCCATTTACCAACGAGAAAGTCTGTAAGTAGAATTTCAAAAAAATTTATTTCAGTCCATCAACAGCAAATTCGCAGTTTACATTGATTTATTCATCTCTTGTAGTTCCAAACACAAAATATGTATTCCATCAATTGTATGATACGGACAACAAATTAGTTTACCTCTTAGTAAGTGAAGTATTACCTGACGTAAAACCATAGCAGATCACTGTCCACTGTAATCGGTCGCCACCCAAGAAAAATCAGTTTATAGTGATTTTCTGGTTATGGATTATTAAAACATCACAAGGGGCCAACATACATGGCAAGCAAATAAATTTTTTAGCATTGCAGTGCTTCACGCCGAGTTCATAGGCTTGCAATCGTGCCATTGATGCCGCTCAGATAACTCACAAGTACTTGTGAAATGAGGTAGATATCAGTGTGACTACCATTTCAAAAACTTTTCTGTACTTTTAGCTCCACTTCACTCACTGTAATGTATGGTCTAAAATACAAAGAACAGTAAGCTGCCCACTATCAAACTTTTTCAATACACGATTTGTAAATCAAGCCCACAAACCTGACAAATAGCGTTGTTTAAAAATGACTGTTACGAATTATGAAAAGGTCAATAGTTTTTTCAAAAGCTAAGATGTTGCACTATCACGAGTCCTAAAATCGATTTTTTAACCGCATACTTTCATAAAAATCGATTGAAAAGAGTTACGAAACTAAAATTTCAGGAGGAATGAAAAGAACATAGTTTCTTCTTTAGTAAAGAAGGAAGGAAGGAAGCTTAGGGTTTTACATCCCGTCGACAGCTTGGTCATTAGAGACGGAGCTAATCCTCTAAGTTTTGGGTAAGGATGGGGAAGGAAATCGGCTGTGCCCTTTGAAAAGAACCATCCCGGCATTGCCTGGAGTAATTTAGGAAAATCACGGAAAACCTAAATTTGGATGGCCGGAGGTGAATTTGAACCGCCATCCTTCCGAATGCGAGTCCAAAGGCCGTGTTTGATGGCCTCTAGTGGGGGGAATCCTGAGCAGGATGTGTCTCATTTCTGGGCATGATGACATAAAACCACCGCCTTGGCAAAGAATGTGATTTAGTTGCTCGAGTCCAGGTAGTATTGGATGACTAGTGACACAACGTTGTGGACACCCTTTGGAGGTTAAGACTCCAGGAATCGGTCATAAAATCCATGATATGGTGACGGATGACAGAAGAGTTACGGCGTGTGAGATTGCTAGTGCTATGGGCATCTCGAATGAATGGGTACAAAATATTTTGCTTAAACATTTGGACATGAGAAAGCTATCCACAAGATACAGTCCGCGATTGCTCACACTTGACCAAAACCGGAATCGTGTGAAGTGTTGTGAGGAAGGTTTGCAGCTGTTCAGGAAGAACTGCAGGTCTTTAAGCATTGTTTCTTCACTATGGATGAAACATGGATACATTACTATATTTCTGAGACCAAAGAACAATATAAACAATGGGATTCCAGGGGAGAATTTGCACCAAAAAGGCGAAGACAGGTCCTTCAGCCAGAAAGGTTATGGCAACAGTCTTTTGATATTTGCAGGGGATAATCCTCATCGACTATCTGGAACAGGGTAAAACTATTAAAGGTGCATATTAATCATCATTATTGAACCGTTTGAAAACCACATCTCTCTCATACCTACCCAGCATTTAGTCACCAAGGAGCACCACCCTTCTGACCCAGTATGACATAGGACTGGAGCAGTTAAACCACATTCCCCACCAGGGTTTCAACTACCTTTTATCCTATGAGAAATACTCTACCCAATATCCTCTCCATCCCTCCTACAGTGGTATTCCGCCACCCACCAAATATATGTAATATCCTTGTCCATCCCTACTCTACCACTGCTCTAAACGCCTTGCCCATGGCTTATATCCCTTGAATAGACCTAGATGCAAAACCTGTCATAACCACCACCCCACCACCACCTACTCCAGTCCTGTCACATGCATATCCTATCCAATAAAAGGCAGGAATAACTGTGAAAGCAGTAATGTGATTTACAACTGAGCTACAACCAATGTGTGGCTGCTTATGTGGGCATGAGCAGTAATAACCTGTCTGTCCGCACAAACTGGTAGGAGACAGCTGGATTATCCTGTAGCAGAGCATGCAGTCTTGCATGATATGGCTAACTTCAATGAGTGCTACACAGTCTACTTCATACGGATCTTCCACAAAAACACCAGCTTTCCTGAACTGCTCAATTGGGAACTCTCCATACAATCCCCCAGGCCTAAACCTTCGCTAGTTCCTGCCTTCGCCACCCTTCCCTACCCCGCCCACATTCTAGCCAAATGTGCCTCTTCCATTCTGCCACACTCAGGTCTCTCCCCTTCCCTTCCTCCCTGTGCACCAGATAGCACTGGCATATTCTCCCACCACCCACCATGCATCCATCCCCTCCCTTCTTGCTCTCTCTCCATGTTGCCCCCACACCCCCACTGGCAAAGGCCATAACGGTCTAAAGCTTTCGAGTAAATTGTAATTTTTTATGTGTACCTTTCTGTAGATTACTGAGACATCTCTGTGGTGAGTAGAAACCTATCATTCTAAAAAATAAAACTAAAAAGCCAAGAAAGTGAAATTCATGTGAAGTCAGAGTGACGAAAATCTGTAATTAGTAATATCAGAAGAAAGTAACGCACCTAAATGAAATTCTTGCTGGAGCAAGTAAAATTCTAATTACAGAAAGGAAAAAAAAAGCCTCGCAGGAATAAGTAATAAAACAATTTGTCATTTTAGCAAAATTGTTTACCAAAAGGTTACAGAAATGCCAAAGATTTTATTTTAAAATTAGCCATACTCTTCCTCGGATAATTCGGGAGGAAGTGAAGAAGATGTTGCGAGATGACATTATTCAACCTTCGGAGAGTCCTTGGCCATCTCCGGTGGTCCTCGTAAAGAAGAAGGATGACACATGGGGATTCTAGGTCGACTATCGGCGACTGAACAGAATCACAAAGAAACATATGATTCTTCAGTTTCTCCCGGCGTATTTAATAATCAAAATATCCACGGGTGTACTGCCGGTCTATAGTGTCCAACGGCCACAATATTTCGGCGATCATACATGTCGCCATCATCAAGTGGACTGACGGACTGAGCTCCTGGAAACGCACCGGCATGGAGATCCACACGCTACGCCTGCTCGAAGGGAACTGGGTTCTAACCCGGTAGCGGGCGATTTAAATACCCTCGGCCCGCGGAGCGACCCCTCCACGGTCCGCGCCGCGGTCGCGCAGTGGAACTGATTGCGACGGCGTCTGAGATGACGTCGGTGTGAGGACTCTGCCCACCGTGGTCATCACTTCGTTATGTCTGCTAGATTTAATCTTAATTAACCCATCAGGTTGACTAGCAAGATGGGCACTATGACTCCAAGAGTACGATGTCACAATGGTATTCAAGAACGGGCGCAAACACAAGGATGCCGACTGCCTTTCTAGGAATCCATTAGTGGAACACAACAGCATTAATGAAGTTTCAGCTCTCACTGAATTAGGTGACGTTACAGCTGAACAGAGGGTAGATCCAGCACTATTAAAAACGATAGAGGCCTTGGAGAAAGGAGAACCGACCAATGGAGAGTTCCAACTTATAAACAGAACATTGTATAACAGCAACTATGATCCACTGGGCCCCAAATGGCTACTTCTTGTTCCAGCTCATCTCCAGCCAGCTATTCTCAAATATTTCCATGATGCTCCAACATCCGGTCATCTAGGATTCGTGAAGACCCTAGACAGAATCAGACGCAGGTATTACTGGAAATGTCTATACCGATCTGTCAAGCACTATGTGAGTCACTGTAAAGATTGCCAGCAACGGAAGCATGTGCCGCAATTACCTCCAGGACATCTCGTACCGATTCCGCCGAGTTGGGATCGATCTTTATGGAGGTTCCTGAAGTCGACAACCGGTAAACATTGGATAGTAGTCTGCACTGACTACCTCACACGCTACGCTGTCAACAAACCTGTGCCGACTGCAGAAGCTCCAGAGATCGCAAGATTCCTTATTTTGAAGCATGGAGCACCACGTGTCATGATATCTGATTGTGGAAAAGTATTCCAGTCAAAACTAGTATGAGAGGTAATGTCATGGTGCAACATTGTCCACAGAATGACAACTGCATACCATCCTCAGACAAATGGTCTTACGGAACGTTTCAACAAGACGTTAGCCGATATGCTGTCGATGTACGTCGATGTTGAGCAGAAGGATTGGGATACAATTCTGCCAGTCGTGACATTTGCTTACAATACCGCAAGACAAGACACCACAGGCTTCACTCCGTTTTTCCTGCTCCATGGCCGTGAAGCTGAGACGACAATGGATACGCTGTTCCCATTCCAACCGGACGACACTCATGATGACTATGTTAAACAGCTCATCACCAGGGTCAAAGAAGCAAGACAGCTGGCTCCCATATGGACACTGGATGCCCAGCAGAAGGACCGTCAGCGGTATAACGACAAGCACCGACCTGTTGTGTACAGCCCAGGAGATCTGGTATGGATTTTTACCCCTGTATGTAAGGTTGGACTGTCAGAAAAGTTATTGAAGCGATACTTTGGTACGTATCGTGTCATACGCCGCCTGTTAGACGTCACATACGAAGTTGAGGATTATGAGCCGTCGTCGAAACATCAAAAACGAAGAGACATTGTTCACGTCCTGTGCATGAAGCCTTACTACGATCCTGAAGAGCAGGTAGACGACAATGGCTTCTTGTTCAAGGACTTTAAGGACAGTAATGTTCCTGATGAAGCCACGACAGGAACGTCTGTCGTCGGTAATCGCGGAGAAGGGAAGGATTCTCTTAAACTGTCATACAGAGGACCCATGACACGGTCAAGATCCAGGACATTGCAGCTGGCTCCACAGGGATCATAACAGCAGGTCGCTGTTTCTCCAGGAGAGGGAGCAATGCCGCGAGAGACCACGAACACCGACTGCCGGCATGGCGCAGGGGATAGCGTCACGGGCTGCGGTGCTGAAGGTCGCCGGTTCAATCCCGCCCGCTGGCAAAAACTTATTTCTTTGTAATTAACACTTCCAGGAGGTTCTACATCTTTCTTTTTTCACTTGTAAATTCTACTTGTTTCTTATGTTAACTGTTCTAATTTCTGGTAAATTCTGTCTGTGTATAAATAGCAGAGCACTCTGCCTGAGAGGCAGTCAGTGCTGTGTGTATGTTGAGTTCGTAATAAACGTGCTTTGAGTATAAGTGCTGTGTTTAACTGCTTTCGAAGTCAAGCCTGCTCCCATTTCAACGCGACAATATTAAACACTCTGAGGCATATGTTGCTTGTCCTAATAATTTAATTATAATGTCTAAGTTTCACTTGGATACTGATTTCTTATTGTAGTAGTTTATGTAATTTGTATTTAACTTCTAAGTTCTCTCTTTGTGTGTGTGTGGTGTTTACTCCATTGGCTTGGATCCATTCCTACTGAGGCAGTTGAATTTATCAATTTTTTCAATTTTTCCATACGTTGGTCCCATAATTTTTCCTTCATTATGTTTGTGTGCTATACACTGTTTTTTTTATAAGACATTTTTAGCCCAGTCTTTTCAGGAATCTCACGTAGTAGATCAAGCATATCAGTTACATCTGTTTGGTTTTCAGTTATCTGTACTGTATCATCCAAAAGGCTAAACATATACTTACAATTTGTTCTTTCCTTATCCCATGTTTATATCTTTTATTCCTCTCTTTCCTAATGCATTTTCTCCATGTTGTAACTATTTTATCTAAAACTAAGTTAAGAATAGGGGACAGTCTGTCAGCTTGTCAAACTACTGTTTTGATTTTGAATGGCACAGAAATTTCACATTAAGCCTAATACTGTATCTGTGAGCATTTGTTCAACAATTCTTCTGTTATTTTCCTCTATCCCAGAGTCATAAAGTATTTGAAATTGACACTACCGAGTCTCTAAATGATGATATTAGCACTTGGTGTAAACAACACCATGTGGTTGACTGGGTGTAGGGTTAGGGGTCCCAATAGAATGATGAGACACGATATATACATACCTTATTAGATAGTAGGCACATACTCACAAGGCAAAATACAATACATGGACTATGATAAACATGGCTGCTACAGCAGCAATAGCCGTAATGATTCACAGATGCTTTAGGCTCGAGTGCAAGGTATCGAACCTCATGGTCCGCCACAGACCCCTCCCCCTGCTGGTAGTGCAGAGCATTGGGGAGGCGCTGCTGAGCCCCAACTGTAGATGGGCAAGACAGCGGCAGTTGTAGTGGCACCCCACGGGGAAGTCAAGAGGGGGAGGCAGGTCATGCGACTCCTGGAAGTGGTTGTATGGTTGTTGACAAGAGGGAAGGCATGACACCAGTGACGCTCAACGGTGAAGTCGGGCTGCGGAATGGTGTCCGCCATCGTCCAGAAA
Organism: Locusta migratoria; assembly: GCA_026315105.1. Taxonomy (NCBI): domain Eukaryota; kingdom Metazoa; phylum Arthropoda; class Insecta; order Orthoptera; family Acrididae; genus Locusta; species Locusta migratoria. The sequence continues at coordinate 150,580,658 of CM048746.1, read as the reverse complement.
TTGAGAACAGCAGATTAGGCATCCAGGATGTGAAGAGGTGGATCAGAGGCGTTCTCATTGTGGAGGATAGCATGTGAGCGTCAACGTAAGGGCGCAACGTGGCAGAGGGTCGTCATCATGAGTTTGCGATTAGACGTACCAACAAAATGAGGGCTGGTAATTGGAGTGACATCATGATAGAACAAATATTGATGAGATTGTTCGAATCATCTGGTGGCCTGACATGGACATGTGATACGAGTAGTACCCTGAATTGATGGGTGCAGGGGATGTACGCAGGTTCAGAGCTCATTCAGAACAGAAATTGTTTGGTATAAAAGTAACCACCCCTGACCAACACATTCAGCTAAGGAAATCACGACAAGCACATGATAATATCTATTCGTCAAAAGTGGTGGCATAGTTCGGCTCACATTCTCCGCTTACAAATCGTCCTGAGCTCATATCATTGTCAAGTGGTATTACAGCAAGTGAGGCAAATAACTGTTATGATGCAGTTAATGTCGGAAAAGCCGGAGTTGGATGAATTGTAGGGAAAACATTCATGGATGTTCATTTACAGCAAAGTGACAAGGTGCAGACAGTTACACACTTGACTAGCGCTGTCAAGATGAACGATGACATTGTTACACCTATTAATATCGCGCAGCTATTCTTCAAAGTTGAATGTGTTGCGAAAACTGATGAGGACCTCCAGAAATGCTTAAACCATGAACTGACAACTCATCCCTTATTCTTGTTTGGAGACTATAACATGAGAAAACCACAGAACCTGATTTTGTATGATATATAACTGTATATCAAGTGACAAACATCTCTCACCTCCTCAAGATTCTGCCTGTGTTGTATATGATGAATATTTATTGAGAAGAGTTGTTTGGTCACAATGTTTGACTTACAAAGAATTACATGGACTGTACGTAAATTATGTGTGGAAACATTTTGGTAATAACTGCGTTGTCATTTTTGATGGTTATTCCATGCCCAGCACTAAAAGCGAAGGACACAGACAACGTCAGGCAAAATGTCAGTCACTTGTCATGCACTTTACAGAAAATATGACGTGCACAGTGGGCCAAGAAATATTTCTAAACAATTCTGGAAATAAGAAACAATTTATTGTTGATTTAAGAAGTCACCTGGAATTTGGTAATATTTTGACATGGCAATCACAGGCTGATGCTTGGAAGAGCACTAGAGATGGCACAGGAGAAGACAACTATGCAAGGTTGGTACAGATGTTGATTTACTTGTCCTTCTAATTGCACTTGCTCCCGGTAATGTACCCATTTACTCTCAGAAAAGTCTGTGGGGAAAAGGCCCTTCACAGGCTTATGATATTACATCCCTCCAAGAAGCACTTGGAGATTTAGGTCAAGGTATGTTATTTTTGCACACTGTATCCGGATGTGACATGACATCACCTTTGTTTGGCCAAGGGAAGAAAACAGCATTCAAACTGCTCCAATCAGAGCCTAATCTATGGAAAATTACTTCTATTTTCAATAATGTTCAAATGTTTGTAGAGCTTATGGGACTCAACTATGGGGTCATCAGTCCATAAACTTACGAACTACTTATGAACTAGCTTATACTAAAGACAGCACAAAAATCCATGTCCAAGGGGGGATTCTAACCCCCGACTGCAGTGGCCGTGCAGTCCGTGACTGGCACACCACAGACTGCTCAGCCACCACGGCCGGCTCTCAATAATGTCAACACAAATGTTTAAGAAGCAGCTGACGCAGGAGAGCAATTTCTGTTAGCATTATATGGTGCACCTAAAAGAACAATGTCATTAAATAGCCTTAGATATCAGCGTTTCCCAAAAGCTATGGCAACACGTCCAATCAGATAGATCTTGCTCGACTTCTTCCAATATCTGCGACAGCTAGGAGCATTCAAAACATGTTTATCTTTGGGTGCAACAGTGGAGGAGCAAAGAGTTGCTACCTACTTCATGGGGATGGGTCTTTAAAAATAGTTTTCTTCAGCCAGTTTTAACTCTAGAACCTCCTGCCACCGACTTCATGTTAAAGTTAATATCTTGCAAGTGTGAAACTGGATGTGAACAAAATTGTAGTTGTTGCAGTGTTGGTTTACAGTGTTCATTTTGTGTATATATTTTAAATGCAGTGGGTGCAGCAAATCAAATATTCTTGATTTTGATGAGGACGATGAACCTTCTTTGCATGAGTGTGACGAGAAAGATGATTCATATGTTTAAGATGTGATTCTAATCCGTCCGCTCGGACGCAAAAGGTAGCCATGCGAGGCAGAAGAGCTGCTGCCTTGGCTGCTATGTCGGCGGTCTCATTCCCGGGCACACCACCGTGGCCAGGGACCCACAGAAAAGAAATGTGACAGCTGTCATCTGCTACCAACTGGAGGGAGCGTTGGATCTGATACACAAGAGGATGGTTCAAGAAAGGGTCCTTAAGACTCTGCAGGGCACTAAGGGAGTCCGAACAGATGGCATAAAAATGTTGGCGGCGGCGGCGGCGGCAGGTATACAAAACAGCCTGGTGGAGGGCAAAAAGCTCAGCCGTGAAAATCTAGCACCAGTCAGGGAGCTTGTATTGGAAACAGTTGTCCCCGACGACGAAAGCAGATCCGACACCGTCAGTGCTCTTGGAACCATCAGTGTAAATAAATATGGCATTATCAAACCACGAACGGGGTTCGACAAGCCTCAAGCGGTACACAAAATCCGGGGTGCTCTCCTTGGGCAGCGAAATAAGTTCAAGGTGGGTGTGAACCTGGGCCTGATGCCACGGTGGCAATGGGCTTTCACTCAACCGAAAGGTGGAAGGAAGGGTAAAATCGAGCCACTGAAGCAGGCGGCGAAACCAAATTCCAGGGTGAGGCAAGGCTATCGCAGACAACTGATATTGGCGATCGAGTGAGTCGTCAAAAAATAATCGGTAAGATGGATGGTTGGACATCGACCGCAGGCGGCATGCGTACCAACACATGAGAATGTCACGCCGAGTGGTCAGGGGTAATACAGCAGCCTCGGCATACAGACTTTCAACAGGGCTGGTATAAAATGCACCGGTCGCCAGACGTAATCCCCGATGGTGAATAGAGTTGAGACGGTGGAGAATCAACAGCCGTGCAGAAGAGTATACAAGGCTTCCGTAGTTGAGCTTCGACTGAACAATGGCCTGGTAAAGGTGAAGCAGAGCGGTATGATCCGCTCCCCATGATGTGCCACTGAGGACACGAAGAACATTAAGGGATCGGGCACAACGGGCAGCCAGGTAGGACACGTGTGTGGACCAGCAAAGTTTCCGATCCAACATTAGCCCCAAGAATGGTAGAGCAACGGAGCCGAGACGTAGGGATGATGGAAGAAATTCCTCGTATCTCCAGAAGTTTATACACACCGTTTTCTCAGTGGAGAATCGGAAGCCGTTCGCAATGCTCCAGGAATATAGACGGTCAAGACAGCGTTGGAGAGAACGCTCCAAGAGACACGTCCACTGGGCACTGCAATAAATTGCGAAAAAGGATCCGGAAATGTCGGCTGAAAGGCAATCTACGATCAGATTGATTGCAATGGCAAAGAGGGCCACACTCAAGACAGAGCCCTGCGGTACCCCATTCTTCTGGCAAAAGGTGTGTCAAAACAGAGCCCACCCGTACCCGGAACTTGCGATCCGCCAAAAACGCTTGAATAAAAAGAGGGAGGCGACCCCGAAGGCCCCACATGTGCAATGTGCGGAGAATGCCCGCTCTCCAACAGGTATCGTACGCCTTCTCCAAGCCGAAGAACACTGCTACTGTTTGACGCTTCTTTAGAAAGTTATTCATAATAAAGGTCGACAAGGTAACGAGGTGATCAGCTGCAGAGCGGTGTCGACAAAAACCACATGGGACATTAGTCAGGAGGCGTCGAGATTCGAGGAGCCAGACCAACCGAGCGTTATCCATGCATTCCATCACCTTACAGACGCAGCTCGTCAGAGAAATGGGGCGATAACTGGAAGGAAGATGCAATAACTGGAAGGAAGATGTTTGTCCTTCCCTGGTTTGGGGATGGGGACAACAATGGCTTCACGCCAACTTGTGGGAACATGACCTTCAGTCCATATGCGATTATAGGTACTAAGAAGGAAACACTTGCTCGCAGGAGAGGGGTTCTTCAGCATCTCAATATGGATGGAATCGGGGCCGGGAGCAGAAGATCGGGACAGGGCGAGAGCACGGTCTAGCTCCTGCATGGTGAAGGAGACATTATAATTTTCACGATTAAGAGAGTGGAAAGAAGGCGGCCGTGCCTCCTCTGCCTGTTTGCGAGGGAGGAAGGCAGGGTGGTAATGGGCAGAGCTCGAAACCTCTGCAAAGGAACGGCCCAGTGCGTTGGAAACATCAACGGGGTACCAAGGCGTTGGGGCCGGGGTATACGGGGTGCAGTTAAGGCTGGAGGGCGTCATCTCTCTAGGGAAACTGGCGTCAGTATTCCAGGCCGAAATCACTGCCATGAGGGTGTGTGTGGAGGAGAATTTGCGTAGGTGCTACAAAGATTGTAGCATCTATATCTATTCAGACAGCCAGGCAGCCCTGAGATCACTGGCAGCTCTTGTAACAAGGTCTAAAACTGTTGCAGAATGTCACAGGGTTCTGGTGGAGCTAGGGGAAAGCAATAGAGTAAACCTATTATGAATCCCTGGCCACTCAGGGATCAGTGGCAACGAACATGCCGACAGATTAGCCAGGCTGGGGGGGGCAGAGACTATTTATTGGACCGGAACCTGTCCTGACAATCACCAAGGCAATGATCAAATTGGAGCTACGTAACTGGCTCAGAAGACAGCATGTAGAATATTGGACCAAAGTCTACCAACAAAAACATGGCAAGGTAATGATGCCAAAACCATGTTTTAAAAGAAGCTCTGCAATCCTGGGCCTGAACAAGAGAGAGATTAGACTCATGGTTGGATTGCTGACAGGCCATGGGAATTCCAAAAAACACCTACATACAATGGGAGTAACAAAAGAGGACCCTAAATGTAGGATCTGTGATGACGGTGATGAAACTGCATCACATCTAATCTTCAAATGCATTGCATTGGAGAGCAAAAGGCACAGAACATTTGGGACAACCAGACCCGAAGAAATTGTGTCTAATAAAAAAAACTGGTAAAGGGACTCCTTGCACTGTTCAAGGGCATAGGTTGGCTTTACTAGATATACAGGGAGCGATACCGCACAATAAACGTAGTTTCGGTGCGGGCAGTGGCGGTTGGACCAAGACTGTTTGGGCTTCCCTGGAAAAATCAAATCAATGGTGATGCGGCTGTTATTTATTGACGCGTTTCGACTTTGTCATTGTCAGAATAATTTTTGAGTTGTGCCATTTATAACTTTTAATTTCCAGATCATTAAAATTTTTCAGATAATTTTCTCATGGCACAAACAGTTAATGTTAAATACACTGCAACCACAAATTGAAGTTTGTGTCGCAGCACCATTCTGTGTCTGTGCTTATTAATTATTTGCATTCATTCTCATTTTTCACACCTCTCGTTGTTTATGGCGTCATATCTTGTTAACTATGTGTTGCACATGAGTATTACACTTACGGTGACTGTCCTCTTGGTTTGAAGGTCATGTGTGCAAAATTTCATTAAGATTGGAACAGAACTGTAGATACATATACACAAACACAAGGACACTACTTTTTACATATAAAGATGCCAGAATTATTAAATGAATAAGTTTATTTCCACTTTTATGATATGACACTTATTTCCTAAGTTTTTATCCATTTAATTTCATGCAGAAGTAAGCAGTGAGTAGAATAAAAATCGAGGTGTTGCACAATTCTCTCAAAACTGGGTATTCACACAGGTACACCCACGCTCTGACACCAAGATAAATTGATGGTGAAGAGCTTTGTATTTACACTGGGCAATGTATGATGTATGAAAACATATAAATTATAGCCAAAACTTTCTTTCTGGGACTCACTGGTGAAAGAAGACACTCAGATATACTTGGGGACAAATTATACGAAGATAGTGGCTTCAGCTAAGATATATCGTGGAATCTGGCACTTTTCATCAATAAACTTACAATGACGTCACCACAGCTCAGCTCATAGTAATATATCGATCTCTCAGCGAGGATTGACTGCATAGCCTCAGACTTAATTCTACCTCTTTGACACCAATTAACATCTCGGGCAACCGTATATCTGTGGCCATTATGTAGTGATGCGTTCAACGGGTTTGAAAGGACGAAGAATTTCCTGTACATGGTACCTATCTCTCGCCCATTTATACATTCTTCTACAATCTCACATTTGTCTTCTAGCCACTCCTGCTTAGCTAGTCCACACTTTCTGTCAACTTCATTTTTCATACATCTAGTCCCTTTTGCCTGCTTCATTTGCTGCATTATATTTTCTCCTTTCATCAATCAAGTTCCATATGTCTTATGTTATCCAAGGATTTCTAATAGGTCTTGTCCTTCTGCCTATATGATCCTCTGTGGCTTTCACTACTGTCTCTCTCACAGCTACCCTTTCTTCTACTGAACTACTTTCCCCCATTTCAGCCAATCCTTGCCTAATGCTCCCTCTGAAACTCTCCACCACCTCTGGTTCCTTCAATTTGTCCAGGTTCCATCTTCTAACTTTTTTATCTTTCTGCAGTCTCTAACGTTTTAATCTGTAGTTCATAACCAATAAGTCATGGTCAGAGTCTATATCTGCTCCTGGATATGCCTTACAGTTTGAAACCTGGTTTCTAAACCTATGCCTTACCATTATAAAGTCAATCTGGTATTTTCTGGTGTCTTTCGTGTATAGAACCTTCTTTCATATCATTAAACCAAGTGTTTGTGATGATTACATTGTGCTCTGCACAAAATTCTACCAGGCTATCTCCTTTTCATTCTTTTTCCCCGGTCCATATTCACCTACTATCGAATTCCAGTCCCTCATCACACTCAAGTTTTTCTCTCCCTTAACTGTGTGAATAATTACTTTTATTCCACTTTTTACTACTGTGGTCAGTGTTGGCTTCGTATCTATCTTTGCTACATTAATATGTTCACTATGCTGTTCATAGTAACTTAACCACGTTCCTACTTTCTTATTACGAGACCTACTACTGCGTTACCACCAACTGATTTTCTATTTATAACCCTGTACTCGCCCGACTAGAAATCCTGTTCATCTTGGCACAGAACTTCACTAATTCTACCATATCTACCTTCAACCTATCCATTTCCCTTTTTAAATGTTCTCACCTTCCTACCCTTTTAAGGGATCTGCCATTCCATGCTCCAATCTGTAGAATGCCAGTGTTGTTTCCTGATAATGACAATCTCATGAGTATTCACCGCACAGAGATCCAAATGGGGGACAGTTTTACCTCCAGAATTATTTACCCCAAGAAGACGATATCATCATAAATTCACACAATAGATCTGCATGTCCTGTAACTACTGAAGACACTTCTGCACCTCTTCAGGAAACACATGTTTGTCTGGTCTTTCCATAGATATGTCACCGCTGTTGTTGCACCTAGGTGTAACTATCTATTGTTTCCATCATTTTGAGATGAATGAAATCATTTAAAGAGTAGTAGTTGTCTTCTTCAGTCCGCAGACTGGTTTGATGCAGCTCTCCAGGCTACCCTGTCCTGTGAAAGTCTCTTCATCTGAGAATACGTTCGGCAACCTACATCCTTTTGAATCTGCTTACTATATTCGTCCCTCAGTCTCCCTCTTCGATTTTTACCCCACACGCTTCCTTCTAATGCTAAGTTGACAATTCCTTGATGTCTCAGAATGTGTCCAACCAATCTATTCCTTCTCTTAGTCAGGATATGCCAGAAACTCCTTTTCTCCCCGATTCGGTTAAGCACCTCCTCATTAGTTATGTGATCTACCCATCTAATTTTCATCATTCGTCTGTAGCACCACATTTCAAAAGCTTCTATCATCTTTTTATCTGAACTCCTTATTGTCCATGTTTCACTCCGATACAATGCTACACTCCAAGCAAATGCTTTTAGAAAGGACTTGAAATTAGAAATGTGGGGGGAAAAAAGTGAGAAATGTATTATTGCATGTATAAACAGCAGAATAGGACAAGTAGCAAGAAAGAAAACAATGGACAAGAGTGATAAAATATACGGAAGAAGTCTGATACATTGGGACAATAACTGAACCAAGAAAATGGAAAATGTGCAAGGCAAGTGTAATTCTCCTAAGAGATCTCAGTTTCTAGAAATCATTCATACTGTCTTTGACGAGATACACAAAATGCTACCAACATTAAAAAATCACAATAATCCACGTTTTACAAGCACTAATATACTGTTTACACTGTTCTTCTAAATGTTAATATGGCTTCAAATAACTATTTTCAACTTGCAGATTAAAATTACAGTTTATTCTTCTCAATGAATTCCTACTGTCATGAAAATTTATCATCTAAAGTTGGTGTATATTGGAAACAAATGGATAAGAAGGACGAGGATGAAGTTAATGGCACAAAAGCAGTGTTTTCTGTCACAAAACTTTTTCCGTGAATAATTTACTTACATGTTGAAACTGTATATGTTTACACATTTATCTTAGCTATATTTTTTTCTGTACATAGAATTACACAATAATTTACGCCAAATCATTAACATATGGAACACAATGCAGCGTACCAACAGCACCCATGGACAATTTGCCACCTGCAATTTTCTTCGCAACCTAGAAACCAAAAAGGGATTTAATTATTACAATAGATTAGAGCTAACTACTTACTAACTAATTACCTACTATAACGTAAGTAGTTAATATTTTAGCAGTCACATATAGGTCAACAGTTTGCAGATGAGCAGTCTCACTCAACAAATACATAATAACACTATCACATACATTGTATGCAATGATACTGTAATACTGCTATTTACCTCACTATGTATTAAACATAAACTGTGTTTTCAAGAAAATTAACAGGGTAAAATACTCTCATCAATATGAAATACAGAAATAAAACATGTGCAACAGATGACATACAAGGGAAGACAACTTTTATTTTAGTTTCTTATACTGCTTCACTCCACAATTTGGAGATTAAAAATGACAGAGGTTCAGACATGAAGAAATTGTTTACTATGTTAAATTAACAAAGGAAGTATATAATTTTGTCCATCTAAATGACATTTCCTCCTAACTTTTGTGTCCCGAGACTCAGTAAAACAAATATACAAACATGTAAGCAATTATTTCAATGGAATATGATAAACCACAGTCTATATTATCTGGGTAGAAGACTGTTGATGTTAATGTTTCAATTCTGCCAAGTTGATGCAGTGGACAGCCCAACAAAAACTTTACATACATCAACCATGAAAACAAGAAGGAAGCAGCAACAGTGAAGAGTCGAAGCACAAGATGTGCAACATTGGACAGACGTGAGAACCATGGCATTGTGATCTTATGGGCATAGTGTTAGACTTGGCATGGGAGCTGATGTTCAAATTTCCCCTCAAGCTTTATATTTTTTGTTTTCCTGTGTTGTAACAACTGAACCACATGACTTATTAGCAACTGAAAGGAAGTGGCTCTTGAATGGGAGCCATAAACTTTTGATTTATAAGGTGATATGTTGACAGAATCTCTTATTGACTCACCTAACCTTTATTCCTGGTGAATAACATATGCCCCCTTGCCCAATTTAGGATGCCTTCCACAGAAATGATGGAAAGGTAACAAGTTTTAATGTACGTTACAACAAATGGAGGCATTAGATTCACAATCTCTCACCTTTTCCTTGTGCTCTGACATGACATATATACAGTGGAATCCGAACCGCTAGCAAGATTGCGACCGATATCTTTTGCGTTTTCCCTGGCATTTTACACAGCGATCCTTTGATCGCAAGATGATAAGCCTCCAGATTTTCATACATCATGTTTGTTCTACCTAAGTATCACATGTATGATATATTTTGTGACTCTTTAATTCCTTTGTTGTAACCTAGCTCACAACTAGTTATTTGTTGTTTTCATTTTTGTGAGTCTATGATTCTTCTTGCCTATACTCACTATTCATCAAATTTACTTGCAATGGTAAAATATTTTTAACATGTGACTTACAGAATGTAACTAATATATAGTATGACAGTTGCCAAGGTTACAAAAAGAGAACAGAAAAGCAAATGACCAGACAAGAGAATTTCGTGAAAACCAAAAATTATAAATACAGAGTACGAGAGAAATTTAAACACAGTTTCCACATGGCCGTCCAACACAATGGTCACAATCATTTGTGATAATGGATTTACATTCATCTCAGTGGTTGTTGTGCCGTTATTGATTGAAGCAGCCTGCTATACTTCAGTGTGTTTACCCTCCACATCATGATGCCAGCTGTCTTTGTAGTGTATCAGTGGACACTTGTTTTTGTTGTTTTATCACACAATGGAAATTCCAAGAAGGTCTCAACAATATTTTCAAAAGGACATATATCTGATTTGCAAAAAGGCAACAAAACAGATTAGAAGTTTACTTAGCTTTCAGCCTTTTTGCCCTCTTCAGAGTAGAAACATGTTCCCTTACAAAAATACACTCAAACAAACCTGACAGCTGTCCCCAGCTGCTGACTAGAAAGTGGGACTGTCCAATCCAAGAGCAACCACAGATGTGGAGGAGGAGGCAGCATGGAGAGGGAAGCCAGAGAGAAGGGGAGGGATGCAAGGTGGAGGTTGGGAATTTGCCTGTGGTGTCTGACAGAGAGGAAGGGAAGAGGCGAAACTAGAGTGCATGGTGGAATGGAAGCTGTACGTGATACCAGAGTGTGGGCAGGGAAGGGATGAGAGGGTTGTGTAGGTAGCAACTAGCAAAGGTTTAGGCCTTGGGGACTGCGCGAGCAAAGGAGATATTCTTAGAGAGAGTTTCCACCTGCACAATTAAAAAAAGCTGGTGTTTTTGGGAGCATCCATATAGCACAGGCTCTGTAAAATCATTTATGTGAGCCACATCAAGCAAAGCTGCATGCTCTGTAAAAGGATGGTTTATCTGACCACAGTTTGACAATGGCCATTCATGTGGACAGACATATCACATGGCGGAATTGTAAGCTAGCAGTTGCAGAGATTTTAGTAAGGGATTAACAGATCACCAGTGTGAAGCTTAGTGCAGGCTTGGCAGAAGGAACTTAACACAGGGGAGTTATGAAGAAATTTTTCAAAAGTTAAGAGGATCAGATTGTGATAGTGGTTGGAACTGAGAATAGTCTTGATAGGGGTGGGGAGAAGGACATACATGGTGACCTGAAAAATAACTATTCAAATAGGTGGCACAAATGTGTATTTCAGGCAGCAATAATCAGCCACACCTTTGTACAGCTGCCAGGTGTATTAACATGAGGTTTGAGGAGGCACCAATTGGTAGATGGCATGGATCACACTGCTGTAGTGCCAGTGGACTCCATCAGCAAATCATGTTTCACAATGGTCAGTTATTTCTATCCATAAGGAGTTGCTAATGTTATTAAAAAGGCTGTACATTCAAAGTTAATTGATCATTTTCAGTTCACATAATTTCCTGTCAAATGTACAGTTTGATTTAAGAAGTGGTTTAACAACTGAAAATGCTATACCATCTCTTTTCAGTAAGGCACAGGATGGATAAAATAAAAGCCTGTAAAACTATGGTGGCATAACAGTACAATCCAGAATAGTTACTTTCTAATCAGACAGCCTACTTACAGCTGTAACGTCAGCAGGCGAGATGCTGTCTATGGTGGCAGCCAGCTGCTCAGCAGTGTGCACATCCCCCCTGAGCAGAGCCTGGTAACCAATACTCTCCAGCAAGTTTTCTCCACTCTCCTCACTCATCAAGACAGCAGCTTTCAGCTGCTTTTTCCCGCGGTTCACATCTTCTGCCGACACCTTTCCTGCTCGGAGTGTCTTAACTCCTGCTTCTACAACCTGTTTGGAAGAAAAATTGTGCTGAATAATTGCAAGAACTTTGTTGCAAATAAATTACACATTAAACTGGTTAAGGAAGACAGGCCATACTCTTAATATAACATAACTTTCTTCACCGAACTACTTTATGCCTAAAGGAGCAGCATTATTTATTTGTTTTAAGTCTGGCAGTTTTAAGGTAGTGGAGCATTAGTGGTTACCTCCACCCTTCATCATGCCAATTCAAATGGTATGTCATACTATATACTTAGGATATATCTGCTTTAATTTCCTTATTAACAAATAATGTGCAAGTGCGTGGAAGATACTACATGATATCACTTAGTTCCAGCCAAACTGCATGTGAATACACTGAGTGTAATTGACACACACACACACACACACACACACACACACACACACACACACACACACACACACACACACACACACACACACACACACACCTCCCAGAAGGCAAGCAGGCCGCTGGCAAAAAGTCTTGTCATACATTAGTGTCAGTCAGAACAACTACATATATCCCAGTTAAGAGATGCAATACATCACAAGGTTCCAAAGCTGCATCAGAGGACACCTGCAGGGGACCCCCGAACAATAAATCTATGTGCTGTTTCCGTTAAAGAGGGGCACCTACACCTTCCCAGTGTGGTGTCGCGCGGCGTTCTCACGACGACAGCCACGAGCGCCCTCTGCTGCAACCCCGCTCATGGCCACCACGGAAAGACACCGGTCACTTCGGACGGAGATAGCAACGAGTTAGGACCTTCGTAATCAGATAGGCACCAGTGAAGACTTTGCTATTGTACAGGCACTAGGCAGGCCTCTAACAACTATGTATCAACATTCTGCAGTACTATGTAAAAGTTAAGTATTGTTACATTCTGTGCAATATATATCTCTTTCTAATTTACTCTAGTGTTTATAGTTTCTGGCTGCTCCCCTCCGTACCTGCACCAGCGTGCTGTCTTTGTTCCTGTGTCGGTCTCGTTCCACTCGGCCACCGACACCTACGACGAGGCTGGGACACAAAAGCGGCGACGAAGTTGGGACACAAAAGTGGCGACGAGGAGTGATAGAACCTTGGACCAGCCCGCTTGCAGCAGCCAGACAGCAGCAGTCGGAGCACGCAAAAATTGCTCCCGCCCACCCACCCTTATTATAACAATTTTGGGGAAATATATTGTGTTACGTGTTTTGTGGACTTTTTTGTTGCAGAGCGTCCTCTTTCATATTGCAATTGTGTTTTGTTATAAGTTACTTGTATACGCGGTGCCTAATCGATCAGTATGGCCACTACCCCGAACCCAAACTTAATGGAAATTATTCAGTTACAGACGGCGCAAATAACACAACTTCTCCAGGCAGTGGCGCAGTTGACGACAACTCAACAACAGCCGTCACATCAGCAGCCCACACCTGCCGCTGCTCCGCTTCCGACATTTCGCCAGTACAACGAACGTGAGGAAGAATGGAGCGACTACTTCGCACAGTTTCAAGAACTCGTCGCGGCTCATCAACTTACAGGTCAGACTGTTAAGCATCTTTTGTTGTCCGTGGTGGGCCCCAAAACCTTTGTCTTACTGCAGAAACTATTTCCCCACGCATCTCCTCGTGATGTGGACTTTGAACAAATTGTAGATGCACTGAATGCTCATTATGAGAGAAAAGTTCTTGTAGCCGCTGCACAGTACCGATTTTTCAGACTTAAAAAATTACCGGAACAGTCACACCAAGAGTGGATTACGGAATTGAAGGGCTTAACCCGCAAATGTAAATTTACTTGCTCTTGTGGACTTTCGTATAGTGACGTGATGTTGAGGGATGCGATTACGCAGAATATTCAGGATCCCAGAATTAGAGTAGCAATTCTGAAACAGTCTGACCCCTCATTAGACAGTGTACTGCAGCTTATAGAAGCGCATGATACTTTTGACTTAGCAGATGTCGAAATGCAAAGCCACAGTGTTAATTCAGTGCGCCGCAACGGACGCTTTCCTAGCCGTAGTTCTCAGTATAGCACTTTTGATTCTTTAAATTCTACAGGCCGTGCTGAACAGACAGTGAACAGTAGCCAGTGTAAAAGTGCGGCACAAAGGTCGCCACGTCGTGTTAGAAACAGTGATTTGAATAACGGGCGCCAACGCTCATTTCAGAAAAATGTACGTAAATCTTGCCCCCAGTGTGTGTCTCGCCACAAGCGTGCTCATTGCCCTAGTCGCAACGCGACCTGTTATCAATGTGGCAAATCGGGACATGTGCAATCTGTGTGTATGCAAATTAAAAACTCAAAGAACGGTACCGTTAGAAACAGTGCTTCGCAAAGTGCGAGAACAGTTCATTCTGTAAATGTTCTACGGGCTGTGGAATTGAACAGTGCTTTCCTTGGATCTCAATTGCAAGACAGTAGTTCTGCGCCTATGGCAAAACTATATAGTGCACCACGTAGCAAGCGCCGACGAGCGTGTAAAACAGTGCAACGGAAAAGGGTTCGGGACAAGCAAAATGACTATGAACAGTGCAATCCTGTAGTGAAAATAGTGCCTTCTGCAACTGCTCCTTGTAATAGTGCCCAGTACTGTGTAGCTAGTGACAGTAGACATCAAGTAGCTACTCAACAGTTTAGTGCAGTAGTTAGTGACTCTGTAGTAGCCTCGCATTGCGCGGACGCCGATCCGGCGATAGTGCCATCTAGTGACAGTGTTGTTAATCCGCTGTGTGCCGAGTCTGCGCCGCTTCCTTCACTACGCGGCCCGCGCATACGCAGCAAACAAACCGTAGCAGACGTTGCCCACATTCGCGCACCTGTCGTGCGCCAGAAGCACAAACTTTTTGTAAATCTCTCCATAGAAAATAAGACTGTGCAATTTCAGCTTGATACTGGTTCCGCTGTCACATTAATAAATAAAGATACTTATGAACTTCTGGGTTCGCCAAAATTGTCGCCGTCACAGCAAGTGTTAACAGCTTATACAGGTCAAAATATTCCCGTGCTAGGAACGTGTAGCCTGCCCGCCTCTTTTCAAGGTGTAACAAAGACAGTTGCTTTTGTAGTTCTTCAGGCCAAATTGACACAGAACATTTTTGGACTAGATGCTTTTGACTTTTTTGGTTTATCAATTCAAAGAGATGTGCTTCAAATTTCGTCAATAGTGCCTCAGGATAAAATCAATGCATTGTGTGACAAATATAGTGACTTGTTTTCGCCGGAACTAGGTTGTGCAAAAGACTTCGTGGCACATGTAACTTTAAAAGAATCTGCAGTTCCAAAATTTCATAAAGCTAGACCAGTACCTATCGCCTTGCGTGATACAGTTGCCGAAGAACTTAAACGTTGGCAAGATAGTGGGGTGATTGCTCCTGTTTCTGCGAGTCAGTGGGCCTCGCCTATAGTAATTATACCCAAGCCGTCAGGAAAACTACGTCTCTGTGCGGACTTCAAATCAACTGTCAACAGTCAAACAATTGTCGACACTTATCCCCTGCCCAGACCTGAGGAACTAATGGACAAATTAGGACAGTCTTGCTTCTTTTCCAAGATTGATTTAGCAGAGGCATACTTACAGATTCCACTTGATGACGAGTCAAAAAAGTTTTTCGTCATTAATACTCACATGGGCCTTTTTCAATTTCAACGCCTACCCTTTGGCAGTTCTTCCGCTCCCGCTATTTTTCAGCGTTTTTTGGAACAGCTGACAGTTTCTGTACCGTGTTGTTCGAACTATTTAGATGATATTGTGGTATCCGGACGTACAGTTGAAGAACATTTAGCAAACCTGGAGTGCCTTTTCAAAGTTTTGACTGCAGCAGGTCTATGTTGCAATAAAGCAAAGTGTTCGTTTTTTCAAACTGAAATAGAGTACCTAGGCCATGTTATTAATGCCCAAGGAATTCATCCCTTACAGTCACATCTTAGAGCAATCAAAGACTTGCCTCCTCCTAAGAATGTGCACGAATTGCAAGCAGTAATGGGAAAGCTTAACTATTATTTCAGGTTTATTCCCAATGCCTCTCAGATTGCAGCTCCACTGCATCACTTACGTAGGAAGAATGTTCCTTTTGTATGGTCTAAAGATTGTCAGGTTGCTTTTGACAAATTAAAGTCTGCACTACTCAGTGATGCATGTTTGATTCCCTTTGACCCACAGAAGCCTGTAGTGTTAGCAGTTGACGCCTCGTCGTACGGTCTGGGCGCAGTAATCTCACATCGTATTGGTTCTCACGATCGTCCTATTGCCTTTGCATCTAAGTTACTGACGCCAACGCAACAGAATTACAGTCAGATAGAAAAGGAAGCCTTAGCAATCATTTACGGCGTCACAAAGTTTCATCATTATCTCTATGGCAGAAAATTCTATTTGTTGACAGACCACAAACCTCTCACGTCGTTGTTCTCACCCACAAAGCCGATTCCGCCACGTACGGCACAAAAGCTTCAGAGATGGTCCTTGATATTGTCTAATTATCAGTATGAGATTTTGTACCGACCTACCACTAAACACGCCAACGCGGACACACTTTCCCGCCTTCCGGTTGGCCAGGATGTGTCGTTCGATTCTTCAGAAATGGCATGTTGTCAGATAGACTCCAGAGATGCTTCCGCTGTCGCAGATTTCCCTTTGAACTCTCGTCGGGTTGCACAGGAAACAGCTGCGGATGTAGACTTAAGTGTGGTAGCACGTTTTCTTCGCTCAGGGTGGCCTGCCAAAGCCAAAGACATTGATCGGCCTCTGGTTCGACGTTATTTTGCACAATGTCATGCATTGTCTTTAAGTCAGGGTGTACTGTTGTTGCATACCGACAACGACCAAGCAAGAGTGATTGTTCCTCGTTCCCTGCAACGAGAAGTATTACGCCTCCTGCATCAAGGACATTGGGGTATTGTTAGGACAAAGCAATTGGCCAGACGTCATTGTACCTGGGTTGGTATGGACGCTCAGATAGAGAGCATGACGTCACAGTGTACTGTTTGTGCGGAGCATCAGGCGGCTCCTCCGCAATGTTTCTCAGACTGGCCACGCCCCAAGGGACCATGGCAACGTTTACACATTGACTTTGCCGGACCTTTCTGGAATACGCACTGGTTAATTGTTGTAGACGCTTTCAGCAAGTTTCCTTTTGTGATTGCCATGAACTCAACGACAGCTTCTAGTACAATCAGTGCCTTAACATCAGTGTTTTGCATCGAAGGCTTGCCTGAAACTATCGTCAGTGACAATGGACCTCAGTTTGTTAGTGCGGAATTTCAACAGTTTTGTCGTGTGAATGGTATTCAACATATCACCACCGCACCTTTTCACCCTCAGTCCAATGGTGAAGCAGAACGTTTCGTTCGAACATTCAAGTCTCACATGGAGAAGATGAAAGGTCAGCACTCCAGGCAGCAAGCTCTTCAAATTTTCCTGTCTACGTATCGATGCATGCCACGTGACGGCCCGTCTCCTGCCGAGCTGCTACACGGCCGCCGTCACCGCACTCTCCTTCACCTGCTGCAGCTTCCCACGCACCGGGTCGGTTCGTATGGCGCTACGCGTTTTCAGGTTTCTGCGCCGGTGCTGTACAGGGTGTTTGCTGGCAACAAGACAAGATGGACGCCGGGCACCATTCAGCGCGTGCTCGGTCGCAATATGTATGTTGTACGTTCTTCCACAGGGTCGGAGCTGCGGCGCCACGCAAACCAATTGCGCTTGCACAGGCCGCGCGATCCTGTCTCCGGTTTCTTGATTCCAGACCCTGTTCACCGCCAGGGAGCACAACCACATCGTTCGTTCCCGGACTACGAGATCGTCCCGATGGAGATCGACGCGACGCCGCCGCTGTCGCCGCCGCAGATGACAGCGTCACCAAGAGGGACTCCGGGACCGTGCGTGCCGCCGCCGCCTGGGCCACGCACCTCAGAAGAAGATGACCTGCTCCCTCTGGGCGGGGGGGGGGGGGGGGGGGGTGCGCCCTTCCCCAGGTTTCGGTGGGTTCCCTGGAGGATCGCAAGGCGGATGCCGGGGCGCGGACGGCGTCTCGATCCCAGCCTCAGCTACGACGCCCGTCCCACCAGTAACACCCCCGCCCAGGCCCTCCTCCCAGTGCCGTCGCCGTGGCCCTCAGCCCTACGCCACGACGGCGCGGCGGTTTGGGGGGGGAGGGGTGTGGTGTCACACAAGTACAAAGTGCGCGCCACCTACTTTCGCCGCGCGCCGCCATGCACGCACGGCGCGGCGTTCTCACGACGACAGCCACGAGCGCCCTCTGCTGCAACCCCGCTCGTGGCCACCACGGAAAGACACCGGTCACTTCGGACGGAGAAAGCAACGAGTTAGGACCTTCGTAATCAGATAGGCACCAGTGAAGACTTTGCTATTGTACAGGCACTAGGCAGGCCTCTAACAACTATGTATCAACATTCTGCAGTACTATGTAAAAGTTAAGTATTGTTACATTCTGTGCAATATATATCTCTTTCTAATTTACTCTAGTGTTTATAGTTTCTGGCTGCTCCCCTCCGTACCTGCACCAGCGTGCTGTCTTTGTTCCTGTGTCGGTCTCGTTCCACTCGGCCACCGACACCTACGACGAGGCTGGGACACAAAAGCGGCGACGAAGTTGGGACACAAAACCCAGGATGATAATTTAATGAAGTATAACTATGTACAGAGATGAGTGAAATGTACAACACCCCAGAAAAACCCCGTGCTGACCACACAATGTTCACGTGATCACACATGCTACAAGGAATCTACTGCTGAATGGGAGGAGTTGAGAAGAGCATTGGTAGGAAGAGAACAAGTACATTAGTAATGAATGTACTTAGCCCTCTGATTGGTTGATGACTAGGACGGTGGAAGCAAACAATGCAGTACACAGGAGAGAGAACCACAATATACATGAAATATCTGTATTTCTGCAGTTGCATCTCTGAGACAACTTGGTAATCACAGTGCACTTCACGTGTTGTGCAGTGCAGAGAGAATTCATTTGTGAACACTTAAATCACATATGCTTCCTTCAGTCATTATTGCACTGAACTACTTGTACATGCCCAAGTGGAGAAAGCCAGGCAAACTGCTGTAGTTATATTCTCGTGAGAACCAACAGGGCTGACGTGTGTACATCTTGCTCCAGCTTGGTGATAGTACCGTATGTACCCAAATGTAAAACCACCCTGAATGTAGACAACCCCTGAATTTTATTAAGTGCTGGATTGGGAAAATTTTATTTTTAACAAAGTGATTAATTGACATTACAAAATGTTAACCATATATCTATCTGAAACTTATATTGTAGTTTGTCAAGCACTATATGATTTCCCAAGCTAGACAAGATGACCAAATGGATTAATTTTGGGAATTTATAAGGTTTATTTTTGGACTATTAGTGTCCAGGGCTATTTCTTTCACAGGTGAATGCCAGACAGGAACCACCTACTACTTGTCAAAGACATACAACCAGAAGGTGTATAATGAACTCTGTGAAGACTGAGTAAACAAGAGAAAAAGTGGAGTTAATCAAGTTGTTATTCGTTTGTTTTGTAGTTAGTTACGAGAGATGTCTTGGATAGGTAACATATTCCCAGTTTGGTCTTAATGATATTTGTAATTGCATCTGGATGTATACGTGTAAACCACATGATACTCTTACTGGAGTTGAATTAAGGGTTCAATAAACCCCTTTTTAATGTTCAACTAGAATAGGAGTGTGTACTCATTTAATTAATGAGTTACATGCCGATTAAAATACTTCATCTCTTCTATACATCTTATATCAGAGAAGTAGTCTGATCGACCTGAGTATTTAATTAACTGTTACTAGAGGCATCGAGTTTCAGGACCTCTACAATTCTATATATCATAAGAAATATATGAAGAAGAAATATGTTTATGTGATGAGATTCTGAAAAGGTAGAAACACACATGGCATTGCAATGTCATTTATCAATTTGATGATAAAAGGAGAAATAAAATAACAAAAAGATATATTGAAAAAGTAGGCAGAACAGCGAGCTGCATAATGTATTTGTGTATGTTGGTGTGGCAATATTCGCAGTGGTCATGCATCACGCTAGGACAAAGAGTGATTCAGTTGATCAAATGCATCAAGTGAGGCAGTCATGTTCCGAAGAAAACCATGATGAAATTTTCATCATGCATAAATTTACATTGCAAATGAGCTATGATTCAAGCAATTAGAATTTTTAATTAATCATGGGGCTTAGTAGATACGATACATGAAGGTAAATGGACCTGTTTGTATTGTAAAAAGTAATGACATTCTTAACTATATAGATATCACCTTTGCAAATGACCAATGTTTCTAATAATTAGTGTCTTTGAAGGACATCATGGGAGTTCGGTAGGTGAAGGGGTGAAGTAAATGGATCAGATTGTATTCTAGAAATTGAAGTGCCTTGTCTTTGGCCACGCAAAATGTGTGCAATGCCAACCTATGCTTGCTACATACACACTGCCAATACTCGCCCGAGTGTGATTCCAACTTCAGCCAATATGGTTTAGCTTAATTTTTATTTTATTTCCATTTTGCTTACTGTCTATGTGGTATTAATATTTTTGGTCAGCGTCAACATCTGTGAACTCAGATCCATATTTATCAACTGAGTAGAAGCTGTTATTTGCATCTGTTATCGATAACTGTGATAACAATACTGAATGCTAACAATACCATCACAATATCCTCTCTGTTCCCTGATCGTTAATCAGCAAATTAGCACTCCAAACAACTTTGAAAACCAAAATACTGACAGTAAAATCAGCACCTTTTGAAAGAAAACTGTTTTACAATTTGGCAAGCAAGCAACATTGTATATATCCTTATTATGGACCACTGCTGATTTTTTTACAGCAATGAAACTAAACGAGTTTAGTGATTACACATACATTTTCTTGTAGTTACAAAAATTTAATCAATGGCTTTAATGTCACACACACACACACAACCATAAACATTTCTTGTTTTGTATTAGTGTTGCCTGCAACACTAATTGTCGTATCACATGTCTAGTAAAGAGGAAAATTTAATATATGATGCTGCATTATTGGTACCTGAAGGTTCATACAAGAAAAATTAAATGTATCATCATCTTTGGTGGCCAAAACCATATTTACGAAAAACTAGTGGTATTAATGAAAGAGTTTCCATAGCTTCATCTGGATGTCATGTAATGACATTCAATTCCTGGAAAATGTGGCAGCACTTATCTTACAAAGTAAGCTTTCACCACTGATTTCCATTTAAAATTTCTAGCTCATAGGCCATGGTTGATTTGTAAAACTTTATCCTAATATTTCCTCTTCAGCTGTAGAAGACATTCTCAGAGTTAAAGCGGCGGACTATGATCAGAACTTTAAAGAGCACTGTATATAAAGGTAATGTTGTAGCTTTGTGTAGTTCTCGAACAAGCTAGTTCGGAAGAGTGCTCCCACATGCGAACTAGTTCGCAGATTCCTTGCCTCTTAGTTCATGCACTCCTTTTCTGAAGACTGACAGGTAACAGCGAGAGGACGCAAGAGCGCACAAAATCGCGTGATTCCCTCTTACCAGTTGCCGTCATTTCGAGCTGAGATGCAGCTCAGCGGTAGCGAAAGCCAAAACGAGCGGACAAACTGAAAAGAGCGGCCGAGCTACGAACTAAAATGAGAGCTCCCAGTCACAAACTAAAATATGCGCGATAGGTCGCAAACTAGGTCGGGGAAAGAGCCAAAGAGAGGCAGACATACATTGGAACTAAAAAAGAGAAATGTCAACATTCATCTGGACGAATGTAAGAGAAGTTGCTGCTTGGGACAGAGAGAAATCGGCTGTAGTGGAACTCTTTTTCTGGGCAACCATGAAATTAAATTTAATGGCACTAGTGTCAACTCAAAAACTTCACACTACTATGCACACATGTATAGATAAGGAATTGAGATCTACAAACTTTACAATAATTTTAACAGGAAAGCAAAATCTGTTAAAGTAGACAGAATTTTGATTTCAAACTTTACACCAGAAGAAAGACAATCTATTCTCCTCTGTCAATTATGTTGGCAATACCACAGACAGTCTTGGAGCTGACGATGTAAGTTGTGTGGACGACTGTACGCCACAGGCAGAGGAACATCTAATCTTCGAGACTATTTAAAAAGATTTCATGAAGATTCCTACAGTACCAAGGACAAAACAATATGAAAGTGGTTAAGAAAGGCAAAGAAAGTGTCAAGAAAAGTAAAATAAAATAAAAATAAAATAAAGAACCACGATACCTTCAACCTTGACACATTTCATTATTTCCACAGTGAAATCATTCGTAATTGTGCAAGACATGCCAAGGTAGCTGCAAAGCTTTCCTTCGAAATTTTTCATTAAAACTAGCACAAGAAAAGCGACAAAAAACAATGATAAAACAGAATAGTAACACCGGTCCGTTCTTTGCCGCTTATACACAGTTTTTGAATGATTTTTGTGGACAGACTATTCGACAATGTAAGAGGTGTACAATAGCTTGCAATGTGATACTTTCGGATTTAATATTGTTATGTATAGACACTTGTCACCAGTTATGCGGTCATGACATTACACTGTGTTCACTATGTTCAAATTGATATCATAAAACAAGATAAATTTATATGAACACAGAAGGACACTGTATACATTAACAGATTTGAGGTGTTTTTTTTTTTTTTTTCTTTATAGAAAAGACATTTCTATATATGCACCAAAGCTGCTTTGGTGCATATATAAAAATGTCTTTTCTACAACATTTAAGAGCTGCAAAACGCGACATATCAAAAACATTTGAGATTTTTTGACAAAGCTATAATAATATGACTTGCCCTAAAGAAAATAGTAAGAGAATGGAAACAAAAACTATAAGTTCATAAGCTATCACCAATCAGACTGGGGACTAAACACAAAGGTATTGAAATTCACTGTCTAGCATTTGCAGATGATTTTGCCATTCTTTCTGAAAACCTAACAAATGCAGCAATCCAAATCAATCTCTTAGAAGAAATAGCCAACAAAGCAGGTTTAAGAATTTCTGTAGAGAAAACAAAATATGATAAACATAAAAAAATGCTCCAAAAATCCTACTAACAGATATTGGGCCGATAAAGAGGGTAAATAAATTTAAATATTTGGGAGAAATGATTCAGGAAAATGGCTTAGAAAAATTTGCTGTAGAAGAAAGAGTACATAAAATGGAGAGAGTATATGGTATAACCAGGAACATTTACAACAAAAGGTCTCTGTCTAAAAATCTGAAAATACAGCACTACAACACAGTAGTAAAGCCAGAATGTCTTTATGCAAGCAAATGTTTAGTACTGAATTACAAATTACATAAACTTGAAGTCCTAGAAAGAAAAATCATCAGAAAAATACTTCGTCCACTAAGAAATACAGAGGTACGGAAACTAAGAAGTAATGCAGAAGTTTATCGCAACATAGAAAACATAACCAAAACACTACGGAAGAGGCGATTGCTATTTTTTGGACATTTATACCCAATGAACAGCAACAGGTTAACCAAACAGATTTTTAAATATCTCTGGGACAAGAAGTCAACAATAGCATGGATTCAAGAAGTTAGGAAAGACTTGGAAAGAAACAATATAAGTGAAAAAGATGCAACAGAAAAAGAAAACTTTTAAGAAGAAAGTTTTAAAAATGGAAAGATTCCAAGGCAGGAGGCAGAAGAAGATGAGAGTAAAGTGGTACAAGGAGAGAAAAAGGATGCATAGTGAAAAGATGAAGGAATACTGTAGGAAAAAGAAAGAAGAACAAAGGAAGAAACATTGAAATTGGTGTGTGGTCCTCATATGGCCAAAACGAAGAAAGAAAGAATATGACTTGTTAAATATATGACATGTACAAATGTATTACCTCAAATAATAATAAACTTTTTAGTAGAAGTAAGAAAGAAAAAGAAATTTTGAACAATTACAGAGAATTAAAATGTTCTCACTTGTTGGGAATGGAACACAGGCCCTTCTACTCGACAAACATGCTACTACTTGATCTGTGCTGCACTCAACTAGAGGTGATCTAAGTTTTTGTACTTCACAAGTCTTATACGGCCACCGTGAAATTTTTATCAATAATTGTACATTTACACAACTTTTATTATAACAAACGCGTATTAGAAAACTTTGATTTTGGTTTATATTTATGGAACTGATGCTGGGAAACAGCATCTTTTCATGCTACACAAAATACACTGCCAAAACAAACAAATACGGCAAGATTCATCTCCAAAATGGCGGCTGCTCGATTCGACATGTCCAGCTGGAGGTAGTCAGAGACTCCGAGTGAAATGGCGTGAAATCTCCGCCTCCAGAACAACCGCTCCATTTCCAGCACTATTTTGGTGGCATACTTCCTCCCAACTTCTTCAGTAAACTCCAAGCTTTTCTGCTTGACTATTTAAAATCCATTTCAGCAGTTGTCTTAATCCATCTATTTCTTTGAGCCTCATCCAGTGGCTGTAGCAGTTCAGAGACTACGTCCGTCTCAACATGTTTTACGTATGTTTCAAAAAGTTTCTCACAATTGTTATTCCAGCCTGGAATGTATTATTTGTGGTACCCACTGGACACACACGTATGGGAAATCTGCTAGGACTATTCTGGTTATGCTTATTGGTTGGCCACTGTGATTCTGCGTTGAGAAACATAGATCTGGATTGGAGTCTCTACCCCATGCTGCTGATCTGAAAGTTCCCTTATCCTTTGCATCGAATATGAGACTTAGCTGTTTTCCTCCATCCAGTCTGTGAGTGCAACCCCACTGTCACTGATGTTTTATTTCCACATTGTATGTTGACTATTGAAATCTTCCAAGTAGAGGGCTAGATGGGGAGTGGGGGTAGTACCTCTGGAAGTACTACCTCAAGTGCTTAGGTTCTTAGCTTAATGTGCCTTTCACAAATTTTAACACCTATTTCACATGATGTATGTCCCAAATAGTGAAGCAGTGTAACTACAGGTTATATCTTCTAACACACCCCATACTATACTGTTTCTTATATAATGCTATCTTCTGGCCACCTGAGGAGGATTATTATTATAATATTATTATTTTCTATTTGTGTAACATGAAAGCAAGATGGATCTTGCTTAGCAATTTTAATTATTCAGGACAAATCTTTCAGGTAATTTTTGTTCTAAGTCTTCAAAACATGGTTGCTTTCATTTTAAGATTTACATTTTGAAAACAAAGTAACTATAGATCTCCACTGTTTGTTGCAATTTATTTTGCTCTATTTTAATCCCCTTTTCATCTGAAATATCACAATGGATGTGACAGAAGGGCTGTTTTTGTAATGGTATTTGAGCATAATAGGCAAAACTTGACCAACATTTTAAGCTGGATATAAAGAAAAAGCAGAACAAACAACAGCATCCTGCAATTTTTTAATTTTTAATCTAGGCCAATAGCAAGAGTGCTCGAAACAAAAGCTACATAGAGTCTCAACTTTAAACTGGGTATCAAATCTGCTCTCAATATTGCTTTCTACCACTGTTCTCTGACAACACTATGGTTGGGAAATTCTATAAATGAAATTCCTTTTGCTTTACCACTATGGCTAGTGATTAATGGCACACAGCAATACACCACTGCTGCTGACAAATAAAACCCTACAATAAGATGTTACAGTGTTAATGTAAAGCATGGGAAGGTCATGAAGAGTAATGTGAACACATGTTCCGATAGGATAGGAAATGAGAAACAACATATAAAACAAAAATCAAATTAATTCTTGCAACTCCTGTAATGGTTTCCAGTAATAATTTACTATGATTACATTCATCCTTATTATAAAATAAATCAAACAGAATTCTTTTAAATCACACCACAGTATATTCCTGCAAAGGTAAATGACAACACACACAATACTCAGGTTGTACTGTTGATTCTAACATACGTCAAGTGCGGGTCTACTGTATGCTGCTAGTGCCATAATGGTCAAGACGTTAACCCTGAGATGTTTGCCTGTTTACAAGCGGGTTGAGCTAAGTGGAAGACTGGGAGAATATGACCAGGCTACTTCACAGAATATGTGGCACTTTCTTTTGTGAAATGCCCATCCTGTTGTATATATATTGTTAGTCTTCAGCCCGCAGACTGGTTTGATGCAGCTCTCCAAAATACCTTGTGCTATGCAAGCCACTTCATCTGAGAATACCAATGGCAACATAAATTCTTTTGAATCTACTTACTGTATTCAACCCTCGGTCTCCCTCTATGACTTTTACCCAACCAGTTCCTTCTAATGCTAAGTTGACGATTCCTTCAAGTCTCGGAATGTGTCCCACCAACCTATCCCTTCTCTCAAGTCAGGTTATGCCAGAAACACTTTCTCTCCAATTCTGTTGAGCACCTTCTCGTTAGTTACGTGATCTACCCATCTAATTTTCATCATTTGTCTGTAGCACCATAATTCAAAATTTTGCCGCAATATGTCAGCCTTCAGAGCAGTTCTATCCCAGGCAGTCACCTGCCAATGAGTTCAGTCGACCTATAGGAAGAAGCCCATTGTCGTACCCTGGAAGAGGTCACTCCCCGACACATCGCTGCCATTCACCGCCACCATACAGAGGTACCAGCTGCTCCCATAGCCACAGCGCCCAGGAAAAGTAAGCCAGGCGACCATCTACGGATGTGAGGCCACCGCAGATGGAAATCCTCCATGGACAACAGTCGTTAAGGTGTCGAGAAATCTCATTGACGACATAATCGACAGCCAACCTGTCTGGGCACTGGTTGATTCTGGAGCTTTCTTCTCTGTATGGTTGGATAATTACCGTCGCACACTAAAGAAGACAACGTTATGTGATATGGGAGCAACTGTGCTGAAGTTCGCAAATGGGAAGAACGTCCAGCCAGCAGGAACTTATGTCGCAAGAATAACCATCAACAACAGAACTCAGCTGTTTGAATTTGTCGTTTTAACAGAATGTAGTCATAATGTCATCCTCAGATGGAACTTTCTTCAGGCATCCCAAGCTATCATTGACTTGGAAGATCTGAGCTGCAAATTGAGGAAGTCGTTCCAACAAGTATACATAATACAGAATTTTCTGAGAACTTATTTTGCCGTTGACAATGTGACGATCCCGCCGTTGACAATGAGAAGAGTTCCAGTCACAAACACAAATGACCGGTTAAACTGTGAAGTACTTGTTGATAGTAAAAAGTTTATTAGGCTCACAAAAGAAATTTATATACCAGCGGCTATCATGAGCATTACCGGTAGTCGAGAAGAAATTTGGATCACTAATTGTCATGAACAGTCACAACTTATCCCCAAAGGAATGTGTATTGGGACAGCTGAACCAATCCAGGACGGTGAGCTCAACATCATCATCAACGAAGGCCCAGGCTCTGCTGTTAGCACAGACAACAGCTCTCACTGAATCAGGTGATGTTACAGCTGAACAGAGGAAAGATCTAGCACTATTAATAACCATAAAGGCCTTTGAGAAAGGAGAACTGACCAATAGAGTTCCAATTTATAAACGGGACATTGTATAAGAAAAACTACGATCCAATGGGCCCCAAATGGCTATTGGTCGTTCCAGCTCATCTATTCTCAAATATT
The DNA here is from genome assembly GCA_026315105.1 of Locusta migratoria. Classification (NCBI taxonomy): domain Eukaryota; kingdom Metazoa; phylum Arthropoda; class Insecta; order Orthoptera; family Acrididae; genus Locusta; species Locusta migratoria. The sequence goes on along the minus strand of CM048746.1, from coordinate 150,553,125 downwards.
TCCACAATGCTACAATATCCGGTCATCTGGGATTCAAAGGTGTGTACCGATCTGTCAAGCACTATGTGAGTCACTGTAAAGAGTGCCAGCGATGGAAGCACGTGCCACAATTACCTCCTGGGCATCTCGTACCAATTCCACCTGCAGCAGCTGCATTCCACCGAATTGGAACCGACCTTTTAGGGAGGTTCCCGAATTCGACAACGGTAACCAATGAATAATAGTCTGCACTGAGTATAATAGCAAATGCTATGCTGTCACCAAACCTGTGCCAACTGCAAAAGCTCCAGAGATCGCAAAATTCCTTAAAGAAAACATTTTTTTGATGCATGGAGCACCATGTGTGACGATATCTGACCATGGAAAACTATTCCAGTCAAAACTAGTATCACAGGTAATGTCAAGTTGCAACATTGTCCACAGAAATGGCAACTGCATACCATCCTCAGACAAATGGTCTAACAGAACATTTTAACAAGACATTAGCAGACATGCTGTCAATGTACGTCGATGTTGAGCAGAAGGATTAGGATACAATACTGCCAGTCGTGATATTTGCTTATAATATCGCAAGACAAGACACCACAGGCTTCACGCCGTTTTTTCCTGCTCCATGACTGTGAAGCTGAGATGACAATGGTTCGCTGTTCTCGTTCCAGCCGGACGACAGTTAGCATGACAATGTGAAACAGCTCATCACCAGGGTCAAAGAAGAAAGACAGCTGGCTCACATATGGACACTGGACACTCAGTAGAATGACCGTCAGCAGTGTAACGACAAGCACTGACCTGATGTGTACAGCCCAGGAAGTCTGGTATGGATTTTTGCCCCTGAATGGGAAGTTGGGCTATAAGAAAAGTTATTCAAGCGATACTTTGGTCCATATCATGTCATACGCCGCCTGTCAGACGTCTATGAAGTCTAGGATTATGAGCCATCATTGAAACGACAAAAACAAAAAGACACTGTTCACATCCTCCACAGGAAGTCTTACTATGATCCTGAAGAGCAGATAGTCCTTGAACAAGAAGCCATTTTTGCCTAAGGATGATAATGATACTGATGAAGCCACGACAGGAACGTCTGTCATCAGTAATTGTACAGAAGGAAAAGATTCTCCAGAACTGCCATACAGAGGACCCATGACAAGATCAAGATCCAGGACATTGCAGCCTAACCGATCAGCGGGTCACTGTTTTTTCAGGAAAGGGAGCAATGCCGCAAGATCACAAGTTATCTGACTGCTGGCATGGCACAATGGATAGTGTCACCGATTGCGGTGCTGAAGGTTGCCGGCTCAATGCCGTCCACCAGCAAAAATTTATTTCTTTGTATTTATCGTTTCCAAAATGTTCTATATGTTTCCTTTGTTCACTTTTAATTTCTACATGTTTCTTATGTTAACTATTCTTCTAATTTCTGGTACATTCTTTCAATGTATAAATAACAGAGCACTCTGCCTCAGAGGCGGGCAGTGTTGCTTGTATTTTTCAGTTCACAATAAACCTGCTTTCAGTATAAATGCTGTATTCAGTTGACAACCCTGCCTTCAAAGTCAAGCCTTGCTTCCATTTCAATGTAACAATATAATACCTGTGTTCTCTTAATACCTACTTGTGAAGAAACAGAAGTGCCAAATGTTTTGCTCAAAATTACAGTACTACTGATTGACCTACTGCAAAAAGCTTGCCCTGTGCAAAGGCCATATTTTTAAAGAAACAATGTACCTCTGAAAAGCATTCTAAGGTATGGTACTGACCACTGTTTGTTTTTAAATACGAATAGCTTTCATATTGAAAGCCCCTAGCATGTGAACAACTTCGTCAATATATCTAATACCTCTAGCACCAGCCATATGGTCGCACACTGGACACCTTTCAGCCTCTTCCTAGAAGCTTAACGAGTTATAATTCTTAATCTTTCTTGTTAAGACAGAATTTACAACATTGTTACATTTGGGCAAGAACATAATTTTAGTTTATCAACATTGACAATAAATAGCAGATAATAATACCATCAACAACGAAATTTGACAAAATAAATGCCACAATTTAATTAAATTTGTCCAGTTCCTTTAATCAAAAAATGTAAAGTAAAACAGGATGATCATGGGGAGACTGATGTCTGGATTTATTTATTAAGAGCTTTGTTAATAATTTGTCATAATTTATCAATACAATTGACTTTTTATATAGCTATTACTTGATTAATGAAACACTGAAAGAGTTACGCACGTTGTTATGCTTTCCAGGAAAATGTAATGAGAACTTATCGAGATGAAGATCATAATTTTACATACGTAATGTAGGGATGCAACTGCCTCTCTTGCACTGTAATCAGCTTAAGATTATTAAGTACGGCATGTTCATGAAACACACACACACATCACCACCACTGTTTTCCATATGGAAGTTTCAGTGGTGTTGTACCTTATAACTTCTAAAATATGAAAGCACGGATCAAAATATGCAGAATGCCACATAAATATTTGTACTTAAACCTCCAGTAAAATCTCAGAAGGCATATTTCTAAGTGTTGTTGCAGTGTTTCATTATTTAAGTTGTAAAACTTACGTGCCTTTATCCGTAGATCCGTTTTCAACTGGTACCGCGGCTCTCACCTCAGGTGTATCATATAATAAGGCCCAACATCAGATATTTATAGAAAGGGCAAAGTCCTTTTTACAAGCTAAACTGTAGATATCATCGCCGCTTGTTCACTCGCAATAATTTAAGCTGTTCTCTTAGGTTCCTGCCTAACCACATCCTTTAACATCAATACATATTCGTACAAAAATAGGAAAGTACTTTTTATCAGTCAGAATAGACATATACAGTGTATCACGTCAAAAGTACTTTGCCATTTTCTACGCATATGTGATATTAGGCTGCATTACATGATACACTTGGGTCGAGAGCCGCAGTACCACTCGAAAATGGTTCTACAATTAAAGGCTCGTGTAAACCTTTCATCAACGCAGGTTAGAGATTAATTGAGTCCATTGAGTCAACTAACACTACAGGTGGCCATAACATAAAAATGTGAGAAATAGGCGTTCGAGTTGGTGTTTGCAGTTGCAACTGGCGGAGGCCACGCATTTGCAGTAGAGGTAGTAAGAAACTAGCGATGTAATTTCTCACAACTTGAACGAACCTACTTTCCAGGAAACGCATCGAGCCAAGCGGAAGGCTAGCAAATGTTTCTACTGAAAAGCAAATCACGTACCATGACTTTTCCAGGGTTTTAGGGACAAATACAAAAATTCGAGATTTCCAAAACAAAAAAATTCCCCGAGTTTTCCCCGGTTTTCCAGGTCGCTGGACACCCTGGGGTTTTTTTTTTTTTTTTTTTTTTTTTTTGCTGATATGTAGGATTTTCCTTGAACTACCATACACAGTTTGAACCTGTTGTTTATGATGAAGAATAGTATGCAACTTGCAAGACTAACAAGACATTTGTCATGCTGCAACAGGCACATAAAAATTAAAAAAAGAAGACTTGTACAGGCACAACTTATCTTTCAGCTAATAACCTTTGTCAGAAAGAGAGACACGCACTATTTCATACAATCACATAGGCACACTTCGCAGATGCACAATAATCATCTTCAGAGTTGAGACAAAGATGACGTGTGTGTGTGTGTGTGTGTGTGTGTGTGTGTGCGTGCGCGCGCGCATGCACACGTGCGCATGCACGCGCCAGTGTGATTGCATGAATTAGAGTGCATGCCTCTCTCTGATGAAAGCTAGTAGTCTACAGCTAATTTATGTGTACGAGTGTCCGTTTTTATGTGCCTGATGCAGCTTGATGAATGCCTTTGAGGTGAGATGCAAACTATCCTCATTATATTGTTGAATCCCAAACTTGACTTAACTGTAGAACCCACATATTGATAACTCTCAAAAACACCATAGCAGCTGTTTTCCTGCAGTCTAATCTCTGTCACAGTTGGGAATTTCTATTCACAGGGCCTAGGTTCACATATTTGTATTTTAGAGGTCTTCTTATGTCGTAAGTGGTGGATTTATCTCACAATGTTGAAATTCGATTGGCCCTCAATGTCAGGGACACAATTTCTCATAACATGTCAGAATTTAACAACAGGAAGTCCTGTTTGGGATCTCAATAATAGAGGATAGGTAACAACTCACCCAAATATGATTACTGAGCTGCACTCAGGCACACATTAGGCAGTCACATTAACACAGCCTAAATTTTCAACTACAGCCTTCATCAAATAAAGATAGCCATACATTCAGACAATCATTCAGGCAGAACTCACATGCCGAGATGGTGATCAAGTGTATGAATGATAGAATTTTAATTTTTTAAGATAAAAAAGAATAATCTGATTAGCTACAAAATGTCAAAATCTAATTATGAAACTAATAATGGTGATTAACATTTTACTACTCTTTTCTTTTAGGTGCTTACTGTTAATGATGAAAGCTTTTGGTAAGATCTATTTCAGTTGGTAAGCCATTAGCAATGTCTAACTGCCTTTTCATCGCCTACTATTGTCTTTACTAGACTGTATTACCCAAATTATTCCTCATTAACTGAAAAAATGCCTTCATTACATTTTACTATCTTTGCAACCTTCCCTGCTACGATTCGGTCTACTCCACCAAAGGGAGAGCACACTATTCATGTAATCAACTTAACTGAAACCACTGTCCAACATTTATATTGGTATGACAACCAGGAGATTTACAGTGATGATGGGGGGAGGGGGGATAGAAAAGGAGAAAATATTGGCAATATTTATTTTGGTCTAGGTCTCCATTTGTTTCTTTTTATTTTATGTTCAGTTTAATGTGTGTTAATTCCCTTCTCAATAGCATTTTTCCATGCAGTTTCCACCATGATTTGTTGCATTAATTATATATATATATATATATATATATATATATATATATATATATATATATATATTATAGAGGAAAAATTCCTAACAGGAAAAAAAATATACGTAAAAAATAGATGAAGAACACTTACCAGGCGAAGGGGCACAGGCAGTAATAGCAACAAATAAACACACAGACACACACACACACTCAAAAATGCTAGCTTTCGCAGCCTAGCTGCTTCATCAGGCAGAAGGGAAGGAGAGGGAAAAGGAAATGATGAGGGATTTAAGGAAGGGGGTAAGGAGCCATTCCAATCCCGGGACAGGAAAGACTTACCTTGGGGGAAAAAATGGAAGGTAAATAAATGCACATACACCCACACATTTACACAGACACAAGTACACTTAGGCAGACATACTGTAGAACTGGAGTATGTCTGCCTAAGTGTACTTGTGTCTGTGTAAATGTGTGGGTGTATGTGCATTTATTTACCTTCCATTTTTTCCCCCAAGGTAAGTCTTTCCTGTCCCGGGATTGGAATGGCTCCTTACCCCCTTCCTTAAATCCCTCATCATTTCCTTTTCCCTCTCCTTCCCTTCTGCCTGATGAAGCAGCTAGGCTGCGAAAGCTAGCATTTTTGAGTGTGTGTGTGTGTCTGTGTGTTTATTTGTTGCTATTACTGCCTGTGCCCCTTCGCCTGTTAAGTGTTCTTCATTTATTTTTTACGTATATATATATATATATATATATATATATATATATATATATATATATATATATTATAGAAGGAGACCTTCCAGGTAGGAAAATGGTATAAAATAAAGATTTTTGACTAATATATATATATATATATATATATATATATATATATATATATATATATGTGTGTGTGTGTGTGTGTGTGTGTGTGTGTGTGTGTGTGTGTGTGTATTTGTTTACCTTCCTCTTTGTCCCCTAAGGTAAGTCCTTCCACTCCTGGGATTGGAATGACTCCTTTTCCACTTCCTTAAAACCCATAGTAAAACCCATATCCTTCCCTTTTCCTCCCCTTTTTCCCTCTTTTTCCTGAAGAAGCTGCCAGTGGTGGCGAAAGCTTGTATGTGTGTGATTTTATTTGTTTTTTATTTGTTTCTCTCGACGAGCCGGTCCTTTTGGTAAGTCATCTCTTTTCTATTATATATATATATATATATATATATATACTGCCTGTGCCCCTTCGCCTGGTAAGTGTACCTTATCTATTTTTACGTATATATATATATATATATACTTACTCTGGCCAGTATAGTGCCATTTCTATCACTTGCAAGTTCTCAACTTTGAATATGATATTTGACCCAGTAAAAAAATTTCACTCTCCTACTATCCCACAAGCTTATCTCAAAGGTTTGAGTGGCATATGTTGTAGGATATCCTTATGCTTTACCATATCTCAAACCTTTCCTCTCCTCTTCCTTAAGTAGCTCCCTAGTAAGGAAAGCAAACAAGTGCTCACTTCTCTAAGTTTATATCTGTATTTGCTTGCTGCAGAAATGTATCTATCCAAGGTATGCTAGATCTGGATGACAAGGCTGCAGGGAAGAGAGATTTCCTTGTATAAATCACAGGTACTTTTGAAGTGCAAGTACTCATATTTTGTTGAAAGTGTATAGCTGGACAGATCATGAAAAGGATTGTGTGTAATCTGTAAAACATCTTCCAGTTCATTAATTGATTTCAAGTATCTTAGTCTTATCACTTAACTTTTCATCTTTCAATCTGCAGCTGTGCAATTTTCAAAATACTTGATAGATTAAGATGTGTATCTTATCAGGAGTTTAACCCAGAACCCACATTTCTATGGCTAAATAATGTTCTTCCTGACTCAGCTATCCATACATAACTAATCCTCCACAATATCCTTCTTTCTAGGTGTGTCAGTTCAGTAAGTTACACACGAGAGCTGTGAGTTCGAAAAATAATAGAGATAATGGCAGAATTGATGTAGTGTGGGCACAATCCTAATCATGTCTGAATAGCATAGTTAACGGGAGCATTGTCCATCAGATTTTTAATAGAAAGTAATATAAGGTGACAAATCTATGTGAGAGTAAAACAAGCAGTGTCTTAAGTACATGGGCATTTTGTGAGACAGAAACTTACCCCACCAATAGTTTTCATTGGAGCAGATGCCATGAATCCAAAGAGTCCAGAATCAGTAAATGAAACATTCAGCGCATTGACAGCAAATGGCTCATTGCCTGCAGCAGAGGCTGCAGCTTTCTGGAGCAGAGATCCTGCAGCATTTCCCCACTTCACAGATGGGCCCACTCCCAGTGCATACTGCAGCACAGAAGCTGCCAACACCTGCTTCGAGTCTTTCAAACTATAAAAGTAATACAAGAAAACAAACATCATAGCATTTTATTACATTTTTAAGGAAAAAAATGCCAGAAACCAATATATCATCTTTTCCCACATCTCAGCTCCAAAAACTGACAATCCCTGGTTCTAAGTAACTAATGGAAACATTGGAAAATCATTTGCACAATTCATTACAGAATGGCATAAATCTACTGACAAGTAATGAGGATTCACTAGCAAGTAAATTTCCTGAAGTTGCTTGCAGAAGCTACTTCTACAAATTGTTTCACATGGAAACACCCCCAGCAAGTTGCTTTGAACAAGTCAGTTCGCAGAAATAGCTTCCGCAAGTACCCATAAGTACCGTACATTCTCGAGTAATCTGCACATAATTTATGAACAAAAAATTGGGGTGCGTGGATTACTCAAATTTAGGTTGATATTACTCCATCTGCAACAACAAAACACACTAGAGGGGTATTACTCTGCTTTAAAAAACAGATCCTATTAGGCTGGTATTACATGATAATATTTTTGATCAAATCTTTAACAAAGAAATATTATCAAATATTCGTAATATTTCTTAAAACATAAATCTTGGTACAGCTGGTATTACACTAGCCAATTATTCCACAAAGAACTGGACAAAATTGGGATGATATATTGGTCATATTCTTTGTCAAAGATATTTGATGAAATGATAAAGGGGGTATTACACTATCATCCAATATTTTGTCAAATTTGCTTCAAAATGGCGGTGTTATGGTCAGCTGTTGTTTATACTACAGTTGTGTTGTGTCACATTTATAACATAAGGAGGGAAAAAGAAAAGGAAATGGACTTTGATGAAACCATGGGTGTCAGGGCGAGATAAATAAAATTTACTACGGGAACAGGAGGATTTTCTTTTTTTGTCATCTGGAGTAAAGCCGGGCCATAATTCATTGCTAATTAGCCTATTTTATAGCTCCCCATTCTTCACAATACAACACCCATACATATACATACACACAAAAGCAACCCCAAGCTGCTTACAGAGAGAATGCCACTGGAACTTACAGAATACCAATATGATTATGTGTAGCGCATGTGGGGGGGGAAACAAATTACTTGGAGAAAAAGGGACAGGCCATTTCCATTTTTGTATCCCTCCACTCTACTCGTACCAAGTGAGTGTGCCACAGCCGTCAAATGTGCATAAGGTGTGGTGGAGTAATTATGTGAATGTAGGCATAAGTCTGCTCTTCTTATGCTGAACACTGTGGGCAAAAATTTAAGATGTGTACATGCAAGTGTCTTTTCTATGTAGCTGTCTGCGGCTCAGTGATTGTCTGTACAGTGAGTTGGCACCTATCCTCATATTATCATCTTTAAAAAAATCTTATTAATAACAGTCAACAACAGCAAAATTTGTATTTTCTTAAATTTTTTGATGCAATGTCCACTGCTTCACCAATAATTCATGAAAATAAAGAGAAAATTATTTTTTCATATTTAAAAACTAAGAAAAATGTTACAGCACAGAAGATATGGAGAATTCAGATTTGTTGACACTAGGGATGGGTCGAATCCCAAATTTACCGAATCGAATCCGAATACCGAATCTTAAATATAACATGCGCCGAATCCCGAACCCAAATCGAATCTCGAACCCAAATAATCTGTCAACTCAAGCAAATGTATTTAAAAAGAATTACTAGTGATGAAGATAAAGCCTTCTGTGATGGATCTCAAATGACAATATTACAGTAAAATTTAAGAATTAAAATTTCATTTGGGTTTTTATTTTAAATTTTAAGAATTTTTTAATACCCCCTTACCCTCTTGAAAGAAATTTTTATGAAACATTGAGATATATGTTGTTTAGATGCTCTAAAATATAATAAGAAAATTTCTTCACTCTATTACCAACGTTTCTTTTTGATGACATAAAAAATAATTGCATAATGAAGTCTTACAAAGGACAGAATTACTTTTTTTCCCTTTTCAAAGGTGAAAAAAAAAAACCTGAAAATGTGAGTAGATATTTTGGAAGTTTGAAAAATAGATTATTAAAAAAATAGGATGTGTAAATGTTTAATGATTTTATAGTCACTTATATAAGCCGTTATAAAATTTATTATACATCCAAAGCTAATTTATTTTGTTGATTAAATTGTACGCCGCTTCTCGCCGGGCTGCAGTGGTTATGTTGGCACCAATGGTAATGAAGGCAACTCAGATGACCAATAAATGTTTTTTCATGGCAACTTCAATTAATACAAAAATTATTTTTTTCTGAACTGGCAAGGGTACATACAAGAACCTGTCAACCATAGAGCAGGTACAGTATTAATTGTTCATCTGTTGCCAACATAAGAACTAGAGCCCGGCGAGAAGCGTCGTAAAATTTTACCGAATGAAGTGTAGAATTGCGTTAATATTTTTCACGAGGTACAGAGCAAGTGTTATTGCTGCTCGTTTCACTCGCAGTTAAATTAATACTGTACCTGCTCTATGGTTGACAGGTTCTTGTATGTAACCTTGCCTGTTAAGAAAAAAATAATTTTTGTTTTAATTGAAGTTGTCACGAAAAAACATTTATTGGTCATCTGAGTTGCCATCATTACCATTGGTGCCAACATAACTACTGCAGCCCGTCGAGAAGCGTCATACAGTTTAACCAGATTTATTGAAACAGTCGTCAGATGTTTGTTGAATTGACGTTATCCCGCCTGAATGGCGCACATAAGGTAGTAAATAACTTCCTTCTTGAAATCCTAGTGCTTCTCTAAGGTTCACATACCCCAGCACTTCACAAAATTCGATGAAAGAATACGCGAAATTAGAATGAGACAACTCGTGCAAGAATCGTAGGTGATGTCCTAGGAGCCATGTACACCGAATGAAGCGGCAGTGCGATCGATATATATCGGATAGTGTTTCATATAGAAACGATAGGTCTGTGCGATAGGTATCGAAGAAGCGAATGTTATGATTTTTACGAATATGTCATGATTTTAAAGGAAGTGTTTAGTCAGGAACCTAAGAGTACAACGTAACTAATGAGTGAACAAGTTGTACTCTTAGGTTCCTGCCTAGCCACATCCTTCAAAATCATGACATATTCGTAAAAATCATAACATTCGCTTGTTCGAATACTGGTACCTATAGTTTAGTCTAACGACCATAGCTTTGACTGAAAAGTCCACTGTCAACGAATTAAGACCGATTCACACTGTCCGTCAAGTCATGTCACGGATCCGTCACATCAAGTTGTATTCACACTGTCCGTCACGTCAATTCGCTTTTTCCGGTACTCCATGTTGAAAGTGAGGTTATAAGTGGCGACGTGTTATGTAGAAAGTCATATTATAATACTGTAATTGAAGAAACAACAACGCTAAATGTTATTGATTGCCAAAATCAACTTTACAATGTATGGTTTGGGCTAACTTAATGTGGTAAAGTGCTGGGAACTGAAACATGTCAAAACATCGACATCTATTTTAAAGCGAAAAAAATAAAGTTTCTTGCTACTGCTAGCAGAGCGAGAGTTGAATGCCTGATATATATTGACTGTATTGCCGTTTCATTCGATGTATACGGTTCCTAGGAAATTACCTGTTACCAACGAGACCTGCTACATTTGAAGTTGAGCAATACTAAAGTTCTATTTCCTTCATTGAATGGTGTGTTAAAATTCAATAGTCGAAAATAAAGTGGAAATTATACTCGACTTTTTATTTTATTTTTACGAGTGCAAAAGTTTTAGCGCCAGTTTTTACATTTGCGCCTACGAAGCAAGCCACTCACAACGTTTACATGTAACTCATCTTCCGGAAGACGAAAACTGATTTTCGTAAACAGTTTTTCGCTTTTGGAATGTTTACATGACCAACCAAAAGCGGAATTGGGATATCGGTTTACAAAATCCGGTTTTGGGAGCCCATGTAAACGGGGTGTGTGTAGCACTGCTTAGACGAGACGGAAAACTTACTTGTGGCAGCTCCTAGTGCCATTTTTCAGAACTTCCTTCGTTTTGTACTCCATTTAACCCCGTTTTATGACGTCTTTCAGCGGATCTATGAAAGAATAATGTAAATAACACAAACGAAAGCGCACTGTTATGCAAAGTTAACTACAACAGTCGTAACTGAAGTTTTCCATATAAACTTTGGATTCGGGATTCGGTAGTATTCGGCCTTTATGCATCGAATCCCGAATCTGAACCCAGCGTGCTAGATTCGACGAATCTGGATTCGGCCGAACCACTCGGACACAACCCTAGTTGACACATTATCTGACATTAATAATTACATACATATACATATACATAAGGTGGTCATGCAAACAAATTAAATATTAGGGACTTGGTCTCAACTGAATATTTTATACCTCTCTTAAACTGAACTTAAGGTGAACTATTTTATAGCTGCTGGTGTGTTATTGAAAATATGTTCCTGAATACAAAAAGCTGTTGAAAACAGTTATTGAAGACAAATGCAGTGTTTGAAAGATCTTTTGGTGTTGACAGAATATTTTCTTATTTCCTATTGTTAGTAATTTTAGTAACAATGTAATTAAACTGCTCAGTGGTTTTTGCAAAACAAAATTACACTCTTGAAACAGAATACAAAGCTTATTTACCTAACTCCTTCTGTTGCAATAGCAACATGTGCCAAACCAGATGTGTTGTTATGTCGAAGTTCTCCACCATGATAGGTTCCTGATGACTGGGGACCTTCTCCACTTTCCAAACCAAGTGACTGGGCAAAAGGGAGTATCATATCATGGCTTACTCCAACTCCTACCACCGCACTTCGATTTGTAGTAAAATAACACTTTACGTAATGCTGCAACTGTGGGGAAAGAAAAGTGGCTTGTCAGTTCCCAGTTTAAAATAGTAATAATAGTAGTCATTAATATTAGTAGCAATAACAATTTTCAGGAGTATATAAAGTTGGACTTACCAGGCGAGAAGGCATCGGTTCGTTGATTCACAAATAAAAATAAAAACACACACACACAAAACTGAGCTTTAGCAACCTAAGGTTGGTTCATTAGAAAGAGCAGGGAAGGAGAGGGAAAAGGAAAGGATGAGGGTTTTAAGAGAGTGGGTAAGGAGTCATTCCAATCCCGGAAGAGGAAAGACTTACCTTGAGGGAAAAAAGGATAGGTAAACAAACACACCCACCCACACACATATACACGCGCACACGCAAAGGCAGACATATGAAAAATACCAAGAGGTTGGACAGAGATACCAGTTGAGGCAGAGGCTCTGTCCAGAGATTGGAGGCAAAGATGATGTAGAATGCTGAATGGGAATTTAAAACTAACAAAGGTTGAGACTAGATGGCCAACAGGGAGAGAGAATATGCTGAAGGGCAAGTTCCCATCTCCAGAGTTCTGTAAGGTTGGTGTCAGTGGGAAGTATCCAGATAACCCGGGCAATGTAAGACTTTGCCAAGATGTGCTGGCCGTGCACCAAGGCATGCTTAGCCACAGTGTGATCCTCATTACCAACAAACACTGTCTGTGTCCATCCATGCGAATGGACAGTTTGTTGTTGGTCATTCCCACATAGAATGCTTCACAGTGCAGGCATGTTAGTTGGTGAATTGTGGGTGCTATCTCAAGTGGCTCTGTCCTAACTGCATACAACTTCCAGGTTACACGACTGGAGTAAGTGGTGGTGGGGAGTGCATAGGACAAGTTTTACACCGGGGGTGGTTACATGGGTAGGAGCCGGACGGTAGAGAAATCCTATGAATATGAAAGAATAACTGCAGGATCAGAAGTGATGTCTTTTCTTTCGGAACAGACACCACATGTACATATTCATATTTTGCGTTTCATTGTTTGTCAATGGTATCTGATGGGAGCATTGTATAGGTTTTTCCATTTTTGATCACTCCCATCAGGCCACCATACCAAATATCAGCTCAGTTTGTGGAATGAGTGCACATTTTGAGGATTTATGCATATTGTGAAATGAAAATAGTTGACTAAATATTTTGTGATGTTTTATAAATAGTTTCTATGCATTTTTTCTGCACATTGGAGAGGACAGTATGGTATAACCTCAAAAAATGTCACTACAGTGTGAGAAGCAGACACCATGCATAGGTCACAAAAAAATATTTAATGAGCATATTTGTACTTGATTGAACTTGAGAAGATGTCAAATTCCAAAATATCACAGTGTGAAAAAATGGGAAAATACAAAAAATTTGCAACTAGTGTAATAAATTATTTAAATTGGTATTCCACGATTACTGGGATCTCGGTGCTGCCGAGGCACTGGTGAAGAGGAAGTACACGGGAGCTGCCAGCAGAAGAGCTGACAGTACAGATGACACATGCTATGGACACGAGTTAGGGACTAAACAACAGAGACTAGCATGAAACACTCAGTCAGCTGAAGGACCCACGACATCAGACTACATACAAAGACAACAACCATAATTACAAGCAAGAGAACAACAGACACAGTCACGCAAAAACTGCCTAACGAAGCAATATACAATGTGATGCTTGCAATAAACGCATGAGCTCAAAATACTCTAGCAGTGATTGACCGGGTGAGGCACCATTATCTGCCTCAGAGGGGTGTAGTGAGATGGTAGCAATGCCATCATAGATGGAAAGAAGAAGAGATGGATGAAGAGTCCAATCCTTCACTGGTCAGTTGTGGAGAGGGGTCTTCTATGGTTTGCATCGTGAAATCGGCAGACATGGGGTCAGCAGAGGGTGCCACCAGGTGTCAGGAATATGAAAGACAATAGTGGAGAGTGTGTGGAGAGTCGGCAGTTGTCACTAATGATTTTATATAATTCTTTACATTATTATTAACTAATACCCTGAGTATGAAAGTGGAACTGTCATGGGTTTACATCTTTATAAAATTTCAAAAATTCACATTTCACTTAAAAGAGAGAGAGAGAGAGAGAGACATTTGTGTAAAATGTCTCGATTTAAGCAGAAATATACGTAATTTCATTCATGTATCTCTCTTTTTTCAGTTTCATCCCCAGCAATCTGATAGTCTTCCTGTAGCTGTTACTCAGTTTACCTTACAAAAATATCATTTATCAATAACCAAAGAATCTATGGTTTTTTAGGAAATGTGTAAGATGGTGTGGACCACATGAGTGAAGGAATGTAACTAACTTCATCAAGGTCTTCGTTTTTCATTAAAATACTAGCTGACCACCATTTCGTGTCATAGACAACAGTAAAGTCTCCATGAATGTCTTTCAAAATTAGTTTTTCTGGAGATTTGGTAACAGTTGATTCCATTACATCTGAAAAAAAGGTCTTTAGCAATATTTTTCATGTGCTTGAAGCAATCGGTATAAAAGCAAGTAACTTATGTGTCCCTTTTATGGAAACAGACTAACTGAAGCACTCTTCCATCTCTCAGTTTGAATGGACTCTTCTACTGTAGAAAATTCAAAATATACAGTTATGTATTTAACTGCCCAATCAAAAAGTTGTTGCGGAGTAAGAATGTGGTTGTCATACATTCTCTGCAGACTTGATTTTGTTGCTAAACAGTTCCACCGACACCATCACAGGTGCATTCCCATGAGCAGGGGCAAAAGCCATTCAGCTTAGATTCCAAAACCTTTGTGAAGCATAAATTCACAAAATAAATTCTATTTTTGTACTGGGCTGCACATCCATCCGAAAAGTAGTTTATCTTCTGTATATTAGTCTGAAATTTTGTTTTTAAAAACTGAATTAGCTCCCCCCCCCCCCCCCCAAAAAAAAATCTCTTAAACAAAAAAAAAAAAAAAAAAAAAAAAACAGTAGACTGCTATGGTATTACGCTCTTAGACAGATAGAAATTATGACTTATATGTTCTGTTTTGTTCTCTCCTTTCTAATACACTACGAAGGGAGGCACTGTTGCAGGATCACTTGGCCAATGATAACTCTGGGCCTCATCTTTGAACACAAAAGTATAGTTCTCCGAGAAGTCACATTCAACCTCAGTCAAGTTTTCCTTGGAAAGTCCAGGTTGGAATTAATAATATAGTAATAAGGACAGTTTACAACTTTTAAGTGTTTGTCTTTTGTATGTTCTTGTCGCAACTCGTCGACACGTCTTTGCAGTGAGTTGTGAACTGTCCTTATTACTATATTATTAATTTCCTTGATTTCATTTAGATAAGAGCTCTGCTGTTTCGCTAGAAAATCATGTAGTATTAGTGAACACAGTTTTTGACAAAATGATTCAGTGAACTCCGATGAGGTTTTCTACAGTATTTCTAAGTTGCATGTCTTCTGAAACCCATTGTCAAAATGTGTTTTCAATTACATTGCCATTAAATGCACTTTGTAATGTTCTTTTTATTGGATCACTTCCTGGGGAACAACTATAGTTTCCCATAAAGCAGTGTAATGATGCTCGGCTGCACAGCAGTTTTGCCAAACAGTGTTTATAAGAGGTCAACTCTCCATGGCTCAAGATTCCCAGCTTAGGGTTTTCTATCATTAGTTTGACATTTTTATGTGTAGTGCAGACACACACTGAGCGTGTTGCTCTATGACCAGCCAAAATGCAGTGTTTTGGGTGCAGTTCTGCAAATTTTGAAAACCTGATCTTCATTGCTGGAAATTTAGGTTTAAAACTGTTACATGAAACTTCCTGACAGATTAAAATTGTGTGCCGGAACCGGGACTTGAACCTAGGACCTTTGCCGCCTTTCATGGGCAAGCGCTCTACTGACTGAGCTATCCCGACATGACTCACGATCCCGACTCACAACTTTACTTTCGCCAGTACCTCGCCTCCTACTTCATTCTGTTATATGATTCTTTTAAATTAAATTAAATAAGTCTTTTAGACATTACTGTTCTATTTCCATCTTCCCCCTTCACTGTTACACCAGTGTAAATTGTGTATATGTCCACTTAAATCTACAAAGTTTACAAAAATGTCAATTTTCTTGGTGAAATGTTAATTTTTGAATTTGTATAAAAGTGTGAACTTGTGACAGTCCCACTTTCATACTCAAGGTATTAGTTAACAATAATCCAAAGCATTATATAATTTTTTTGAAAATTTTTGAAGATGCACTTTTTGAGAAATTAAAAATTTTAATTTTCTTTTAAATGTGAAGCAAGTTTTCATCGCAAATCAATAATGTGTTTTGTATCATTGGAAAGCTCATGGAAAATGCTGAAAAATGACCTCTCCCATCATTGTATCTTAATTAGGAGATTTGCCACAACAAATTAAAATTATGGCTGCGGGGTTATTTTTGGCGATTTTGACAACTTCAAATCTTTGTATTTTCCAAATGGATTGATGGATTTTAATAAAATTGAGTATTTTTCTTCATCTATGTGTGGGCTACCTTTGTGCCAAGTTTCATCAAAATCTGAGATGATGTGGTAAAATATGTGTTAAAAGTGTGCTGAATTGACATGGAATGGCCCTCACATAGGAGCAACCCTCTTGTGAACAAGTACCACCCAGGACTGGGGCAGTTTAACCACATTCTCTGCCAGGATTTCCACTACCTTTCATCCTTCCCTGAAATGATAAATCTTCAGAAGACCCAATATCCTACCCACCCCCTTACCCCCTTCCAGTGCTATTCCATTGCCACCAAACATATGTAATATCCTTGTCCATCCTTAATCAATGGTTCCAACCCCTTGCGCCATGGCTCACATCCTTGCAATAGCCCTAGATGCAAAACCTGTCCTATCCACCATTGCCTACTCTAGTCCTGTGAAAGCAGTCATGTTATTTACTAACTGAGCTGCAACCACAGTGCAGCTTTTTAAGTTGGGCATGAGTAGCACCAGGCCGTCTATCCAGGACCAGGAGACAGCTATACCATCCCGTTGCAGAGCATGCAGAGTTACATAATGTGAATCACTTTAATGACCGTTACACAGCTTGTGCTTGTGCCATATGGATCCCCCGCCCCAACACACACACACACACACACACACACACACACACACACACACACCAGCTTTTCTGAATTGTGCAGGTGGGAACTCTCCCTACAATATGAACTACGCTCCCACAATCCCCCCAAGCCTATACTAAGTTGTATTCTATTATTTGTGCCTTTCGCAGCTCATCAGACTTCTCTGTGGTGAGTAAGCAGCGTGCTGACAGCTGTTGAATCTTTGTGAATATAAACAAATCTGTTTCAGCCTTACTGTCACTGTGCTATTACGTTCTGCCTAACCAAATACTTTAAAATCGCTAAATATTCATAGAAACATACCAAAATATTTCTGACAAAAAGTGTGCCAAAGTGTTAACTGTTTTATACTCGGAATAAGACGAAAGAGATGTCTTTAATTATAGTTTTCTTCAGATTAAGACAACATATCAAATTACGAACACAGTCCGCAATCATCATCTCGGCTGCCGCACTTCGAAGTGCAAAGTGCGATAGCTGGAGTGACTGTGTGACTGCATGAATCTTCTTATTTCTGAAAAAGGCCATGGCTGATAGCTAAAAGTGTTGTATGTGTGTGTGTGTCTTTATGTGCCTATCGCGGCTTGTCGTCACGTCTTTGCGGTGAGCTGTCCTATTACTATATTGAGATATCTGACTGTATTTAGAAGAAGTAACACAAGGTTCCAACCTAAACACCCAGTCATAACTCCTAACATATTTGCAGTTACCAACTCGAGCATAAATCCTAAAGCCTTGTGCATTGTTGGCATTAATGTGAAGAAATTTACTTTTGTTGCTACGAATATTTGAAGGACTATTGTGTTTGAAGATGAGCAATACTGAGTTTCTTTTTCCTTTATTGCACGATTTATTAAGATTCAGTGGTCAAAATTCGGAAATAAGTAGACTCGTCATCTTTTTTCTACTAGTGCAGAAATTTTGGCACAAGTATTAATCTTCTAAAGCTGCAAAGTGTCCCAAGCACAGCTTATATTCAAAATAAAAAATTAGTGACATCCTAATGCCATATTACAGAATTTCAGTTTCACCCAATAATATGTGGAATAAAGTGTGGCTTAGATTCTCGTAAATATATGGTCATCTCTTATGACTGGCAGGACACTGGTTTGATTCTAATCATGAAACCCACCAAGGAATATTCCAACTCAGGCTGACACACCTCCCTGACTAGAAACATGACTGACTACATGGTTAACCAGATGAGTAGCTTATACCTTGATTAATTAAAAAAGACAGTGATAAGATGTTTGTGTTTGGTAAAGGCTTGCCAGAAAACAGTTTCAAATTGGACTAGGTGAATGGCAAGGTAGAAAAGCAATTTTTCTGTATCTCGAAAAGTGACACCACATATCAAACCCTGAATGCAAGATGCGGTTAATACTTCAATACTGCATTTTTTCTCTCTCTCTTTCTTTAAATAAAAAAAGGTTCGTGTGTAACAACTCAGTTTTATCTCCCCTTTTTTCAAACTATTGAATCTTCACTTAGCAACTATAGCCAAACTAACAACAAGCCTTGACTCTTCAATAGTGTAACGATAAAGCTTAACGATTGTACAATGTGCCACACAGTTTGAAAAGTAGTACAAATTTCCCAATTTCCGAAAAAGTGCACCTTCATCACATGTGAGATTTAAACAACTGAGCAGAAAGTTCTTTCACTTTATGGAAAAAAATAAGCCATGTAGCTACAGCTAATTCTGTGGTGGACTGGAATATATTCCAATAATTCCAAGTATCAGTATTTGATGAAACCTGAGGAGACTTCACCGAGTCAATTGCTTTGCAGTTCATAATATAATTCTAATTTACATGCAACAAGTTCAAATTTAACAAATATATGAAATAAATACGCTTCTCCCTTGGAGGATAGTAAGATGTAAGGCAGTCAATCCCCCTCCCTTTTCACAAAAATGGTGACTTACACAAATGTTATTGCAAATGATTAATGTCAACAATAAAAATGACATCAGTGGTTACAATACGATACAAATAACTTACTGTTTCAGAGCTAATTTTTCCCACTAAATGCGACGGACAGAATATGGAATTTCCAAGACCTGTTCTGTAAGCAGCTGTATGCAGAAGATCAAGTGCTCTGACAGGATCTGGAATATTGGCCAGCTCATATTTCAGACGAGGTAAGTTGTCTGACAATTCCCATGGTTTAAATGCTTGTTTGGTTGCAACATCTTCCAAGTATTTTAATGTGCCTTCCCTGAAACAGTGTGTAACATTATTATTAATACAAGATAAAATCAGGAATACAGGAAAATTTTAACCATCATTGATTTCAAAAACAAGTTGCAATAAAAGGCCAAAAGATTGCCCAACCTGAAGAATTTAGAGGCCAAGAAATAAGCATTGTGCTTGCCCAAGATCAGAAGTAACAGTGTTACCGATTGAGCAGTCTGAAGCTTCAGAGTGATGTTTACATTGTCAAATAGAGGACACAGTATATGTTGAGATTAATTACAATTTAACTAAATGTACCATTTCTTTTGTAAATCATTATTCAAGCACTTAGAAATGTTTGAAGTATAAGAACACCATGTCTGTAAATTACTACAAGTGTTTTACATCTTTTTCAATGGCTGTGTGGATAGGCTGGCGATTTACAAATGTATAGTTCAAACGTTCCAACCTAAACGGAGTCATTTTTTAATGTATATCTGTGTAGGTAGGGAATCTACGAAACCTTAATTCCTTACAAACTGCACTCTGGTAAGTTTTGTTAAGTTTCAGATTATTTCAATATATTCCACTTTGTAATAGTCTTAACATTTAAAGAGACAGACAAACGGTAACAGTTAAAATATTAAAATTGGATGTAATCATTTGTAATTACTTAGACTGCAACCTGGTATCTACAATTTTCATCTAAAAGAAATGTATCAGCTAATAGAAAAATACACCAAAGTCTTACAAGATAGAGTGGATATTATATTTTAATATTCATTCTTCAAATACAGAATGCTTATTCGACCAGTACGGTAAAAAGAAGAGTGCAACAGCTTTTTGGTAGCATGTCAGTGTCTGGTACCGATAGCTGTAGTATGTGTAAGCGAATCTCACTGCAGCCTTTCTGTATCACATTCCAAATGCTTCATGCTTATGTCCTTTTGTAATTAATGTATATTTTCTTTCTTTCAATTTTTTCCAATATTCACTTCAGAAAATAATTAAGGTCTGTGAATTTGAGGTCTAAAAACAATCTTCCTTGGAATGTAATGTTTATGTGACCTCTCAAAAATACAAAGTAATATTTGTGGCCTAATAAGTATGTATGCTTTTTACAGAAAAGTCAGATAAAATAAAAGGAATAGCTTCAGTATTTTGTCCACATGCCACTGCTAGAAACAACAACTTTGATCTTTCAAGGCATAGAATTGACAAGTCTATGGAAAGGTCCTCATCCGTGAAATTCTCTTTCATGAAGAATGGACTAAATCCCATAGGGAATTGAGGGTTCTCAGAGGAGGGTGCGGTCAATTGTCATGTAGAGTCATTCCAAGTTGAGCCCTAGTAATCAAGTGATTTTGGAGTTCACTAAGGCAGTGAATAATAGTCACTCTCCTTTCAAAGCAGCTCTGAATCCTAACACTAGAGGGCAGTATTCTTAAACCTTTTGGAATATGCAACCCCTTCTAAATAAAAAAAGTCTGACAACACCCTCACAAACTGTAATGTAATTGTGTGTTTGATTTCAAAGATAATGATTTTATTACTTTTCTTCTGTGAATACAAGTTTCTTCGTGGTGGGGGGGGGGGGGGACCACACACAGTACTACGATATTATACACTGAGTACACACAGGAATTTTACATCAGCTGCCAGCAGGCATTGAAATAAATAAAGGGTGAAAGTTTACCACTGTGCCATGGGGAACAGCGATAACCGTTATATGAGCTACTCTGCTTGCCACCTGCCAGACCCACATTCTCAAATTGTCCACACATACTAGCATATTACTCTTGCCATTACCATTTACTACACATGGCATTTCTCCGACTGCCATAAGACTCTCGGTCTACTGTGCATCCGCAATGAAGACTGGATCGATGGCTATCTTCACGTTTATTATATAAGGGTACATAGGTTTCGAGGTCAGGCAGACCAAACTGCCAAGGTCTTCATTCCCCCTCTGGGAAGGGGAAAGAATGAAGATAGGAGAGGGCAGAAAGGGAAAGGTAATGCTCTCCAGAGAGGAAAGAAGGAAGAAAAGCTGCATTAGCTCAGGGTCCAGTGCTCGCTGCACACATGCCCACGAAAGAACCACTAGCCCTCTGGGGGATTTATTATATGTGTATGATTCCTCCATAATGGTTGTATGTCTAATCATCACAATATATAATAATAACAACAACAAATTTTCAGCTGGGTGGTGTAATACAAAATATTCATTTAAAAATATTGCACATCACACTACCTAACTGATTATATGTACTGAATGTCAATAAAATTTTGTTTATTTTTTTGAATGGAACAATTATTTCTTTTATAGGAACTGCGACAAAAATATATGTTACATAATGAGTGTTTTGCATTGCAGGTAAGACTGAATTGAATTACGATAATTATGTAACCTTATATTGCATAGTCAATTTGTAAAGACGTAGCAATTTATTTCTAAAACAGTTTTGTAGCTTTTTATTTATTCATTGTTAACACTGTATTTATTATGATAAACAAGGAATTACATGTTATTAACTTAAATTACACTTTTTGTAGGCCTATGATTTTGTACAGGGTGTCTTATGAAAGACGCCTGCCAGGCGTCCACAGATTGCCGACACCACATCCGCCGGCCATGACATCGCCTGATTCTCAAATTCTATTGTGCCATGGGCGCATACACTGAGTTAAAGTCTAAAAAACATTGCCATCTGAGTAACCTAAGCTTACCTTTATTTATAGTAGATGTTCAAAATTATGTCCCTCTACGGAAAGAGCGGCCTGACATCTCCTCAACACATTTATGAACACTCGACGAATTTCGGCTGCCGAAATCTGGGAAATGACAACTCAAATCCTGTCTTCGAGTGTATGGGGGATTACTTGCATACACCTCGTCTTTTAACATTCCCCAAAGATAAATGTCACAGGGATTAAGCGTCCCAGGATCAACTTCCCCATCATGCACAGACTGTAACAGCCAGTTACAGTAACGACATCGAGCAACAGTATCCGAGTTCGTGAGTTTAGTAATAATCTATGCAGTTTTGAGTATAAATTAAAGAGATGCCTCATGGCCCATTCACTCTACTCTCTTGGGGAAATCTTTGTAGGATTAAAAAATTAAGCTAATTTCTAGGTTACATTGTTGATTGTATTTACTTCTGATCCCAGCATTCCTACAAGTTACATTTTATCTTCACTTAATTTGATATACTGTCATTACAAGACCAAGGAGACTTGCTCATCATTTGGGTCCTGAGGCACATGATAAATCTAGATAAAATGAAAAAACAAATGCATTGTATTCACTGCCATAGTCTTTTATGGTGCAAACATTTTCTCTTCCGACAGCAACCTTCCAAACACAACAGAACAGAGCCCCTGGGAGCTGCGACCCACAGGTTGAAAAAACACTGCTAGTGTAATGGATGATTATCATGTTGATAAGTGAAACCTTTACTGTACCAAAGTCAAGCACTAGAGATGATTAAATATCGAGGAAATGTTCAGAGCATGCTGAATTGTACCTGCCTTTGATACTTTTCAAAAGTTCTAGCACCCATGTCAGACATCCAACCCCAACATTTCACACTTGTGCATCTATTTTTAGCATGTGTGACCATGAAGCGCAGGTCTTCTCATTGTCCATGTGTGTGGTAAACAAGAACAGGACCTGTACTCGTGGAGTCATTTATGAACTTGTCAGAGAAAAAGACTTTCCTCCTATCAAGTTCACATCTGCTAATCTATCGATGGCTTGTTTGTCAGACAATGGTTCTCTGATAAGAGCATGCCAGGATCTAATTCCAATGTCCTTTTACCTTACGAGAGTAGTTCACACAAGCACGGGAAATATGAAGCATTCTGGGCTGCACTGATAAATTCCTCTTTTTTTCTCTGAGTACAGACCAATTGTCTACCCAGTATTTGACATCTTACTACCTCACCATTTTCTCTAAACCATCTAATCCATCACCTTGTGGAGGCATTGACAGCATAACGTCCTGTCACAGATGCAGTAACACCATTTTCAAAGAGAGCAATAATTATTCTCTTGCAATAATTCACCTTAGGTATTTTAACTAAGAGCTATGACATTTGCCTGTCAGATGCTACATTTCTCTTAGTTGTAAACAACAGACACTCGGTATCGGCCTAAGTAATTACAATTAAATACATCCATTTTCTATATTTTAAAACTTTGAAGACCGACAGCGAAGACACACCCTGGGTCCTGTGGATCAGCCACCTTTACCTTTCTTTGAAACGTAGGTGATATGTTTCTATTTAAGATATCTTAAAACAGAAAACATTATGAAAGAACAGTCCTTAAGATTTATTTTAACTATATCAGTTGATGACAAAATTAATAAGCACAAACATAAAATTTATAGTTTCGGTTTCACAAAAAAGTGTTTTTATTTTTTTTTATTTAGGTGTATTTATTTATTTTTTTTATTTATTTAATTTTATTGTGTAAATTCGGAGGTAATTAGCTTATAGAATTTCTTTTTCACTCAGAAAACTTGACATATCTGCACAACAATAAACAAGAAATGGCAAACAGTAACACAGACGTTGAGTCTCATGGCTACAACAATGCACAATGGTACAGCATGTCACAGAAGCTACGCCTGTCTTGCTGTTTCTTTCGACGTAGTTCTAAAAGTAGAACACAGAGGGCAGCAGCAGTCAAAAGACATATAGACAGCTGTTCCATGCAGCAACTACCAATTGAATATGAAAAAAAGACCTACAAAACTCCTTGGATATCACAGAAATGAATTTGTATAAAAAATAGAAATCGAATAAGTTATCCAAAGCACAGGCTCGTAGATATACACAATCACAAATAAAAACACACACAAACACAACATTCAATCTTTTGCAACCGTTGGCCGCTTCTTCGGAGAAAAGAGGAAGAAAGGAGGGGGAAAAGGAAAGGATGCAGGTTTTAAGGGAGTGGAAGGACTTACCTTGAGGGACAAAAAGGAAAGGTAAACTGCGCGCGCAACCATTGGCTGCTTCTTCAGGAAAAGAGGAAGGAGGGGGGAAAAAAGGGGGAGGATGCGGGTTTTAAGGGAGCAGAAGAGGAGTCATTCCAATCCCGGGAGTGGAAGGACTTTCCTTTTTTTCCCCTTAAGGTAAGGTAAACAAGCGCGCGCACACCCACACACATACACATGTAAACACAGCACGGTAGACATGCTAAAACTGTGTACCTGGGCACGCACGCGCACGCCCTTAAGGGGAAAAAAAAGAAAGTCCTTCCACTCCCGGGATTGGAATGACTCCTCTTCTGCTCCCTTAAAACCCGCATCCTCCGCTTTTTCCCCTCCTTCCTTCCTCTTTTCCTGAAGAAGCAGCCAATGGTTGCGAAAGCTTGAATGTTGTGTTTGTGTGCGTTTTTATTTGTGTTTGCGTGTATAAGAGCCTGTGCTTATTCGATTTCTATTTTTTATACAAATTCATTTCTGTGATATCCAAGGAGTTTTCTAGGTCTTTTTTATACCCAATTGGTCCTCTGCTGCCTTCACTATTACATCTTTCAAATCAAAGCTTCCCATTCATCTACTGTTCCCCCCCTCCCTACCCCCCACCCCACCCCCAATTCTGACGGTTTTTGTCTACAGTTCCCTCAGAAATTCAGAAATACTTAGCTTCCTTCAATTTATCCAGGTCCCATCTCCACATTTTCGTACCTTCTTGCAGTTTCTTCAGTTTCACTCTACAGTTCATAATAAGTAAGATATGGCCAGAGTCTACACCCACCCCTGGATATGTCTTTCAGATTAAAATTTTGTTCGGACATCTACATCTTACCATTATGAAACCTATCTGGTACATTCTGGTGCCTCCTGGTCTCTTCCTCGTATACAACAGTCTTTCATGATTCTTGAACTAAGTGTTCATTATCATTATGTTCCATGGAGACATCTTCCAGGCGGCTTCCTCTCATTTCTTTTCCCCAATTCATGTTCACCTACTATTTTTCCTTCCCTAGCTTTCCCTACCACTGAATTCTAGTCCCTGTTCACTGATAAGTTTTCCTCTCCCTTAACAGTGAATCATTTTCTTTACCTCCTCATACATTTCTTCGGTCTCATCAATTGGCAGAGCTAGCTGACATATAAACTTATACTATGGTGGTCGATGTTGGCTTTATTTCTATCTTGGCTACGATAATTTGATCAATGCGCTGCTCATTGTAGTTTACCCACATTCCTATTTTCTTATTCGTTATTAGACGTGTTCCTGTAATACCCCCACCTGATTTTGTATTTATAACCCTACACTCACCTGACCAGAAATCCTGTTCCTCTTTCCACTGAACTTCACCAATCCCCATTATACCCAACCTCCACCTATTCTCTTCCCTTTTTAAATTTTCAAACCCCCCTATTTGATTAAGGAATCAAACATTTCATGCTTCGATCCATAGAATGCCAGTGTTATCTTTCTTGATGAAAATGACCTCCAGAGTAGTTCCCACCCAGAGATCCAAATGGAAGACTATTTTATCTCTGAAATATTGTACTCAAGAGGAAGCAATCATCATATATTCATAGAGTAGAGCTGCATGTCCTCGGGGAAAAATAACTGCAATTTCCCCTATCTTTCAGCCATTTACAGTAATGGTATGGTAAAGCCAAATTAGCTGATGTTACAAGGCCAGCTCCATCCACCATCCAGACTGTTGCCCTTGCCACTACTGAAAAGGTGTTGCCCTCTTCAGAAACCACATATTTGTCTGGCTTCTCCACAGATACCCCACAGCTGTGGTTGCACTTATGATACAGCTATCTATATCACTGAAGCACACAAGCCACTTCACCTCAAATGTCTGTTCATGTGGGTAGTAAGTGAATTTAATTATCTTGAAGTAAATACATAAGTAAGTATAATTATCTACTATACTTCAACACTGCAATGTCAAATAAATATTTTAAGAAACTTACACTGCATCTCTGTTGGCTTCAAGAGTATACATCACAACTTCTCTGTCAGACTGGACACTGAGGCTACCTCCAACTTGTTGAATGTTACGTACAATTCCAAAGTGGGTCGAGTTCTTTGTCGATAGACCCGTTGTGATCCGCAGAACATGGGTGCTGCCATAATTATCCCACGTCTCATTCCGGGAGCCAGCCCTAAGACAACATAATAATGGCAAATACAACAACATGTTAATTAAACTTAAAATCAAAAGTGAACCACCTTCACTTTCACAATAACAGTAAATAACTGTTCAAATGCTTCAACCGCAACACTTCATAAGATTTCACCTTCAATGTCAGTTACAACAGCACAATACAGAACACACAACTAAGTGCAACCAACTGCAGCAATAAATAAAAAAGAGTGATCAAAAGTTTCACTTTGAGGGCTGTCCACAATCAGTATGTCAATCAGACAAAATATCTGGGAGCATTGAGGCAATCATCTAACCAACACACCAGATTGGCAAGTCCAGTGTCCTGGTGCATAGCGAAGTCCATAACAGCCAGCTGCCTATCTTATCCAATGTGAATTGTTGACCACTCAAGGCATTTTTTAAGCAAATAAAGCTGGGGGAAATCATGACTACAGGGTGGATGCTCAAGTACCTCTAACTTGAGTTTGTATAACTTTTGCATTGTGTCATTTGGGATTAGGTGATGTGTTATCACACAACAACCAACATATCTTGTCTCATTTTCCCAGTTGTTTCATCTTAATTTAATTGCACTCTAATTAGCATCCTACACTTTCTTCATCCTCGGATGAATGTCTCTCAGTGTTTGTTCTGCAGAGAAAGGGAGAGGAGAGGAGCAGTGCTACAGTCCTGTTTGTGTGCATTTACTGCAGGCACATCACACCTAAATTGCCACATAATTTCCTTGCATATGCCGCCCTTATATACTTGCAGCAATGTCTCATTACATTGTGAATACACTGAAGCAATACTCAAATTAAAATTTCTTGATTGCTCCTTACTGCCTTTTCATAGTTAGCATTCTATAGAAACTCCAGCAGTAAATAACTGTAATACAGGAAACAGAACCATACCAATACAGTTTCAGTCAAGGACTTATTTCTGGGTAAATGAGTGACTATTAGGAATATGCCATTTGTAAAGCACAGTTCTTACTAAGATGTTTGCCAACAGTCCGAATGACTTTATGTGACCAACTATGCACTGCCTGTGAAACAGTATGCTTTAATGTGAAGAATGCACTTTAGTTTTAACTGATGACAAGTATCTGCATGACACAATGCAGCAGAGCCAAGAATTACAGCAATATCAAAGCTTAAATGTTTTGGAAATTCTGAAAACATGTCTTCATAAACCAACAGTGTGATTTTTGTCTAGGAAAGGACAAAATTCCCTACCTTTTCTTAATTAGTAATGGGATTAAATGAAATAGAAAGAGCAGCACACAAAGCCAGTTATGTTTGAGTAATTATCCCACTTACGTCATTTGGAACCAATTTTTCACAGTTTAATCCTTCAACACTTAAAAGTCAAACAGTTCTCTAAGCACACTTATAGGTCATCTACTGCAGACAAGAAATGTTGGCACAGAACAGTCAAACATTCTAGTCATAGAGGAGTAATGACCAAGGAATGAGATGCTGCATTTTCAAAAATGAAAGTCTAGCACATTTGTTTAACAAGAACAGTCAGATAATCTAAGTCCTTGAATATTTATTTACAGTGTAGTGTGTTTCAAAAATTAATTATTTGTTCATTCAAAGATCTTTTTAATTCAATTACGACAGATAGATTAGTCTGTCAATAGGATAAATAACTCGCCATAAAGAGGCTCACTTGAGCTGCTGACAGGCACAAAAATAGTCACATTCACACAACTTAAATTTTCAGCCATTAAGATTAATCACAGTGATTACATGGCTAAAGACCTATGTCAATTGTCTGATTTCTCCACCTACAAAAAGTGCAAGGATGACCCCATCCCAAAAGTCCAAAATGACCTACAATCATCACTAAAATATTAAGGCGCTTCCAACAACTTCTATCCTGAATCCATATCCCTCCTCACTCCAACACCCCAAGCACTTACCTTTTACATGCTTCTAAAAATCCATAAATCTAAATATCATGGCTGTCCAATTATGGCTGGTTAATGTGTTCCCACTGAAAGAATTTCAGCCCTTATTGACCAGCAACTCCAACCAATTGTTCGAAATTTAGCCCCCCCCCCCCCCCAACCTCCAAAACACCACCACTTCCTTCACCAACTCTCCACCATCTCCACCCCTTTACCTCCTAGATCCTTACTTATCACTGTCAACGCCACTTTGCTCTACACCAATATCCCATGTGCTCATGGCCTTGCTGCTCTCTAACACTACCATTCTCAGCATCCTTCAGACTCTGAACCCAATACCTCTTTCCTTTTAACCCTTTCCAATTACATCCTAATAAACAATTACTTTTTCCTATGAAAGAAAAGTATACAATCAAATCCGCCGCACGGCCAAGGGCATCCTCCTATGCCAACTTATTTATTGGCAGTCTAGAAGAAACTTTCCTAGCCTCCCAAAACTGTAAAACTCTGGTCTGGTTCAGGTTCATTGATAATATTTTCATGATTTGGACTCAGGGCCAGGACACACTATCCTCACTCCCTCACAACCTCAACTCCTCCTCCCCCACTAGTTTCACTTGGTCCTTCTCAACCCGGCAAGTCCTGGATGTTAATCTCCATCTCACTGACGGCTCCATACACACCTCCATCCACATTAAACCCATACAGCCTTGCCACAAACAGACGGTGCATTTGCAGTGATAAATCCGTTACCAATACGCTGAAGGCTCACAAAGGCCTTCACAGACGGACATTACTCTCCTCACCTAGTCCACAAACAAATTCCCCATACCGTAAACACACACACACACACACACACACACACACACACACACACACACACACACACACACACCACCACCACCAAATCTTGCCTCCAACCCCAATAACCAGCTACAAATAATGTCCTTGTCAACCAATATCACACCGGACTGGAACAATTAAATCACAACCTTCGTCACGGCTTAGATTAACTGTCATGCCCTGAAATGAGACACATCCTACCCAAGATCCTTCCGACCCCTCCTAAAGTGGTGTTCCGTCACCTACCCAAGCTCCTCAACATCTTAGTCCATTCTTATGCCACTCACAATCCCAACACCTTACCACAGCGATCATATCCCTGTGAAAGTCCCCGGTGCAAAGCCTGCCCAATTCACCAACCCGCACTTCCAGTCCTGTCACCAGCTTATTGTACCCCATCAGAGGTCACAGGCCACCTGTGAAAGCAGTCATGTGATTTACCAACTCTGCTGCAATCAGTCCACAGTGTTTAGTATTGGTATGACGACAAATTCAATGCCACATTCCCACCTATCCTAGCCCCTCCACTCCCCACCTCACTCACAGTCAGATGCCCATGACACTGGAGCTGTTGGACATGGTGGTTGTGTATGTGTAGCTGCCCTAGTTATTGTGTGAATGTGTGTGTTTCTTTTTATGATGAAGGCCATGGCCGAAAATTTAAGTTGTGAGAATGTGATTGTTTATTTTTCATGCCTATCAACAGCTCAGCAAGCCTCTTTACAGTGAGTTGTTATCTATCCTCCATTATTGACATTCCAATTGGATTTTGGATTGTTAAAAGATGGAACAGTTACCGCAGAGTCTATCTGTTAGCCCTGAAGTCCAGTTTTTGTGACAAAAGCTGTGTAGTTTTTGGAGAAAGTGTTTTCTTTGTATTTTCAGTAGGCATTTATCATATAGTTTGAAGTAACAATATGTGCTACTTTCAATTGGAGCATGACTACACCCAGTCAGATGACAAAGTAAAACCCCGCTACAGTTGAGTTATCACCTTGACGTTTGGAATGGAGCAACGAGGTTTCATGAACTGTCAATATAAATGTCATCTTGGAGAATCGGGTTTTCTGCCGGTAATCCATGTCATACTTGCACAATATTTCAAACACGTTGCTCACAATCTTCACGAGGTGCTTCCTGAGCATATGGTCAAAATATCATGCAAGTACGACACGAATTACCAGCAGAAAATCTGATTCTCCAAGCCTTAACATCTATCAATATAAATGCTTCAAAACATCCCTTAAATAATTACACATTTAAAGAAAGAAAATACTAATTTCAATATTCATAATAAATAAGTTTAACTGATTTTGGGAGAACATTTACAGCATGTTCATTATCTAGTTTGTGCTTTCTAGAATTTTCTCAGGGACATAGTGTGTGCAAACTTCAATTTGCTTCAAGAAATTCATGATTTTTGCCAGTTTAATGAAACCATCAATATGAACAAGAACACTATCTGGTAATTAACTTTCTTAAAAAAATTTGAATAACTATTAATGACTTCTCTTGCCCCTTCACTGACAGCCACATATTGTGACTTGATTATGGACAATGGTAAATAACCAGAATGAATTTTCACTCTGTAGAGGACAGTGCGATAATTTTAAATTTTCTAATAGATTTAAACAGTGTGCTGGACTGGAACTTTAACCTGCAACTGTTGACTTTCATGGGCAAATACTGATGAAGGTATCCAAACATTAATCATGAGCCATGCTCACAGCTTTATTTTCACCACTGCTATACCCCAACTTCCATATCTCACAAATTCTCTGTCATACCTCAAGGGATTAGCTCTCATGGAATAAAAGCTATTTGACATGTGACTTAACCACAACTTCATGGAGCATATCCTGAAAACAGTTTCCAAAACTGTTGTGTGTGAAGTATCCTTTCTTCCATGAATGTTAGTCCTACTGGGTGTCCACAAGAACATATGAAGTTTTGAAGATAAGATTGAAGATAAGGCTCTGTATGTGGGTTGTGCATGGCTGGCTAACTTGTGGAAGTATATTTTCCCAACCATGACTGCCAGTCTGCATACAGTTTTAATTTACCAGGGAATTTCAATAATATGTAGGCTGAAGTGCAATATTGATAACTGCTGCTTTACATGTAGACATTGGTAATGGTGGAATGAATGAAAAAGAAAAAAAAAGGGGGGGGGGGGTGTAGTTAGCCATCATGAATGGTGTTTAGCAAGCCAATAAAACGGCTTGCTAAATTTTTAACTTTGTAAACAATTTGGTGCTGTAGACAGAATTATTTCACCAAATGTAAATTGAGCATATTTATTTAGCAATAACTTATGGCTCATCAAAAGTATTTTCATGAAGGATAGGTTACTTACTCACCAGAGAGAAGTCCAATGAGTCGCAGAAAGGCACAAGTAACAGAAAACATCATTTTAGCTTTTCATCGTTAAGGCCTTCGTCAGACACACACACACACACACACACACACACACACACACACACACACACACACACACACACACACACACACACAGCGGCCGGAGATGGCGGTCATGCATATCTCTCTCTCTCTCTCTCTCTCTCTCTCTCTCTCTCTCTCTCTCTCTCTCTGTGTGTGTGTGTGTGTGTGTGTGTGTGTGTGTGTGTGTGTGTGTGTGTGAGACCAACACACACAACTTAACAGCCAAAAGCTATCAAGTTGTTTTCTGTTACTTGTGCGTTTCCACAACTCATCGGACATCTCTGTGGTAAGCAAGCAACCTATCCTTCTTGAAAATACTGTTGAATCATTCCTGGAAATGCCATTGTTTCATCAATTACAAGAGAGTTTCCAGTCAAAACTGAATAATTAAAACTGTTAAATCCATGTACAGTAGTTACTAGTTTTTATGTAGACCCAAGTTTTGGAAAATCCAATGTGTGACATGTTTTAGTGTAACAAGTGGCACTACAATCCAATGAACCAACATAAGAATGACAAATAGTTTATTTAAATACCATTTGAAGAGAAATATTTTCTTCCGATTTCTGTCTATTTTTCAGATTAGTTATCAATTATTTTTAATGAAGAGTATTATGTAAAGTGAATTTGAATGTAAATGAACTTTAAGGTCAAGGAATAAATATGTAATTTGCATGCTCTATGAACCTTGTTTCTTTTATTTAATGAGTTGGGGGAGGGGGGGTTGATTTTGTTAGATTATAGTTGGAGACTGATGTGAGATGAGAGTGTTGGTCCCAAGTTCAAGACAATAATGTATCCTTTAGAAGAATAAATGAGTTTATCCTACCATACACTTCTATAAAGTTACTGGGCAGCAAATGCTCGTTATAATTATTCTCTCTGATCTGTCCAAAAAAGTAATCTCTAGAATTATTACGATACTTACATAAAGAAGAAAACACGAGGAAAAGAGTAGCCGAGCCTCACATTGTGATATCTTAATTGTAGAGAAGAATCGTGCCAGAAGACTAAATTTTACTTAAATTACAATGAAATAAAGAGTTCTTATAGCGACAGTGCTACACCAATTTACCATACACGGTCATGTAGAATTTCAAGTTCTGCAGAGGTAACTCTACAATGCCACAGCTCCATGGGATATGATACATACCTGCCTTGTGCAAACTAATCATTTACAGACCCTAAAAGCACCTTAATTTTAGATGGTGGTTGAAACACATTTCACATCATATTTTTTAAAGATAAGGCCCATCTTGTTGGAAATGCTGCCAACATATAGCAGAAACGTCACTGATATGGGTACCACCTCTGTGCTAGCATCACTAGTCCCTTGCACATTAGGACATTAGCACAAAACTCTTAATCCGCCCTTCACTATAACAAATCTGGTGAAAAATGGGACAGCTCAGCTGACAAACTTTACAGACTGTGCACTAAGGTATGAAGAACCCCTTCATACTATCAGTCTCTTTTCCTATAATTAGCATGTCCTAATGTGCCACCTACTATCCTCCTGACTAACACATTACGGAAGAAAGGGCAACCATTCTTTTCCCCTTCATGGTAAAACAGATCGTGGGGTGGACTGAATTTAGATGTTCCAAAAAATAATTTAAGTTGTCACTACCATGCAGCCAAACAACAGAAGTTTTGACAACATTTACACCGACTGTTTCTCAAAATTTTTGAGACAACCATGAAGAAAATGCTGGTTTTCAGCTTAAAAGGATTCTAAAGTTTATCAGAAGTTCATTTGGTATAAAGTATGAAGAGCTCATCAAGCAGATGGAAGATTTTATAAGGACCGGCCACAGAGGTCCAAATGGCCCCCTGACCAGCTGTGTCTGCCATTGGCAGGCCAAGTAGTGCTCCGACTATCAGCTTTGCTCAGCACCTCTTTGAAGTGCTCAATGTGGTGAAAATTTCATGTTGCAATAGGTTCTGACTCTTCATTTCTGGTGTCAAATTTTTCCAAATATAATAGTAATAATAATAATAATAATAATAAAAACAACAACAATATAAATGTTGTCTGTTCTGCAGGACCTAATTGAGGAGTCAGACTCCGTGGTCCAGAACAAGTCGATACATGAAGTTTAATACAAGAATGGTAATAGAAAAACTTTAAGTAGTCCTATGTACATGACAATCTTAAGCCGAAGTGAAAAGAATCAATAATAGGAAAAGGAAAAGAAAGAAAAAAATAAAATGCTGCAGAAACCTTTCTGCACAAGTGTGAAGGTGGTGTGAGGCAAACGTAGATTCGACTTCTGTCTAGTATTCACCAAGTGAAAGCTGCTAACTCGTGGGAATAAGCTTATACTATCAACAACAATTGACATTAAAAAAAATACGTATTGTGACACCAGTGTCAGAATTCGCAGACTACTGAAAATGAGTCGACACAACGTTTGTGAACTTATACCACTTATTGTTCGAACCACCCGTTTCTGAGCCAAAACTACCCCTTTTGTATCAGTCAAGCACCCCAAAAAGTAACGTCATACATCATAAATGAATGAAAGTAAGAGTAGTAGACTACTTTTTGTGTCGAAAAATTGCTTATTTCAGATATTGTTCTAATGGTAAATAAATCCGAATTTAGTTTTTCAACAAGATCCTTAACATGGGCTTTCCACGACAGCTTACTGTCCATCTGAACACCTAGAAATTTGAACTGTTCAATCTCACTTATCTTATGTCCATTATGTGTAATCAAAATGTCAGCTTTCATTAAATTATGTGTTATAAATTGTAAAAACTGAGTTTTACTGTGATATTACATCAATTTGTTTTCTACAAGCTATGAACTTCTCGTAAACTGCAATATTTCATACTGTGTCAATATTACAAACATCATCCTTCACTACCAAGCTGGTATCAGCATGCAAAAATATTTCACAATCACCTGATACACTCTAAGGCATATCATTTACCGGGTGATCAAAAAGTTAGTATAAATTTGAAAACTTAATAAATCATGGAATAATGTAGATATAGAGGTAAAAATTGACTCACAAGCTTGGAATGACATGGGGTTTTATGTATATATATATAAAAAAAAAAAAAAAGGTCAAAAGAACATCTCTTGCACGCATCGTTTGGTGGTGATCTTGTGCTCAGCCACCACTTTCATCATGCTTGGCCTCCCAGTCCCCAGACATCAGTCCGTGCGATTATTGACTTTGGGGTTACCTGAAGTCACAAGTGTATCGTGATCAACCGAAATCTCTACAGATGCTGAAAGACAACATCCGACGCCAATGCCTCACAATAACTCTTAACATGCTTTACAGTGCTGTTCATAACATTATTCCTTGACTACAGCTATTGTTGAGAAATGATGGTGAACATTGAGCATTTCCTGTAAAGATCGTCATCATTGATTTGTCTCAATTTGTTATGCTAATTATTGCTTTTCTGATCAGATGAAGCGCCATCTGTCGAAATTTTTTGAACCTTTTTTTTTTTTTTTTTTTTGTTCTAATAAAACCCCATGTCATTCGAAGCATGTGTGTCAATTTTTACTTTTCTATCTACATTATTCTGTGATTTATTAAGTTTTCTAATTTATACTGACTTTTTGATTATCCGGTATATAAAGAAGAAACAGCAGTGGTCCCAAAACAGACCCTTGAGGCACCCCACACTTAACTGTGCCCCATTGTGATTGTACGTCATAGCCATTTTCAACAATGTGGAGAATTACCTTTTGCTGTCTGTTATTAAAGTAAGAGGTGAACCAGTTCTGAGCTACTCCTCGTATTCCATAATGTTCCAACTTCTGCAACAATATTTTGTGTTCAAGACTAACGCCTCTGTTAAATGAAAGAGATGCCTACTGTCCGTAGCCTTTTATTTAACCCATTAAGTGCCTCGCAGAGAAACAAAAATATAGCATTTTCAGTTGTTAAACCACTTCTAAAACCAAACTGTATGTTTGAGAACAAATTATGTGAACTGAAATGATCAATTAATCTTTAATGTACAGCCTTTTCAGTAACTTTAGAAAAAAACTAATGGCATAGTAACTAGTCTATAGTTGTCTACTTTATCCCTTTCTACTTTTTTATCAAGTGGTTTCACTACTGAGTACTTTAATCTGTCAAGAAACTGACCATTCTGAAAGAAAAAGTTACAAATATGGCTTAGTACTGGTCTAACATACGGAGAACAGTACTTTAGAATTCTGATAGATACCCCATCACATTCACAAGAGTCCTTAGTCTTTAGTGATTTAATTATTCACTCAATCTCCCTTTTGGAAGTATCATGGAGGACCATTCCAGGTAACAGCCTCAAAAAGCTATTTCTTACAATGTTATATGATTACCTGTAGAAAATAGGGTTCTGTTTAGTTCATCTGCTATATTCAGAAAGTGATTATTGAATACTGCACATAAATCTAACTTATCAGTAACAGAAACATTTCTACTATACACTGACATTATATCATCTACCTGCTGCTGCTGACCATACAGTTTTAATTTTATCCTGAGAATTTGCTATTCTTTTTGTGTACCACATACTTTTTGCCTTCTTAATGACATTTTTCAGAACCTTACAGTAGTGTTTGTAATGAGCTACTGCATCTTCATTCAGAATGCTTCTAACATTTTGATACAATCCCTATTTGTTCTACACGATACTCTTATCCCCTTTGTCAGCCACCTTGGCTGCTTGCTACTGGAAGTACAGTAAACCCCGTTTTTACATTACCGCATTTTACATTTTCCCGCTTTTTACGTTCATTTTTGTCAGACCCAACAGAATCCCTGTTCTCTCAATACAACGCATTCCCGTCATTAACATTTCCATGTTTCAACATTTCCCGCATTTTAAGTAGTAGTTGTTGTTTCTTTTTCTTTTGCATTACCGTATCATGACCTTTAATGTTGCATTTCATATGTTTTTATGTAAAAAGTGCATCGCATAGAGAACCAACATGAAGCAGTCAGCTCGTTTTCTCCAGAGTTCGAGCTCCGACCACAGAGGCGCTGTGATACACTCAGTGAAGAGAGTTCGCACACTAGCCGCCTGGAGTGCGCAAATGACTTCTCTTTGCATCGACACAAAGATCTATGACAATTACTATTAGACAATAGCTTCCATAGTTACCAACTTAGTTTGCCACAGTATCTTTTAATTATTCTTACAGATGAATAAAACTTTAATTGTTTTTCATATGATGCGAACAGTTTTTCTTTAACAAATCATCATTATACAATAGTGCTGGAATTTATATGTCATAACTAATGAGGAGGTACTGAACAGAATTGGGGAGAAAAGAAATTTCTGGCATACCTTGACTAAAAGAAGGGATAGATTGGTAGTACACATTCTTAGACATCAAGGAATTGTGAATTTAGCATTGGAGGGAAGTGTGTGGGGTAAAAATCACAGAGGAAGACCAAGAGATGGATACAGTAAGCAGATGCAGACATGTAAGGTTGCTGTTCTTATGTGGAGATGAAGAGGCTTGCTCAGGATAGGGTATTGTGGAGAGCTGCATCAAACCAGTCTCCGGACTGAAGACCGCAACAACAACAACAACAACCACCACCAATACCTGGCTGAAAACAAATTATCAATATGAACTTGTTTAAATTTGATCGCAAGACTAACTTCTAGTTTTGTGACACTGCTCAAAATCAGCATTTAACAAAGCAGAAAACACAGTTATTGATGTGACATAATGTTAGTGTGAAAGCAAGATTTCCATTATGAAACTTTCACTCTGCAGCAGAGTGTGCGCTGATATGAAACTTCCTGGCAGATTAAA
This sequence comes from Locusta migratoria, assembly GCA_026315105.1. Taxonomy (NCBI): domain Eukaryota; kingdom Metazoa; phylum Arthropoda; class Insecta; order Orthoptera; family Acrididae; genus Locusta; species Locusta migratoria. The sequence goes on along the minus strand of CM048746.1, from coordinate 150,515,690 downwards.
ATTGTGTGCCGGATGCCGGCTCACAACTTTACTTCCGCCAGTACCTCGCCTCCTACTTTACAGACTTCACAGAAGCACTCCTGCGAAACATGCAGAACAAAGGAAATTATGAGAGATGTGAGAAGTATAAAAGAAGAATTGTTGCTGGAAATAGAGCTTACTGGGCCCTGATGAAGATCCTTCAGTCACGTAGCCCGAGCAGAAAATCGAAGGTGACTGTTCGATAGACAGTCTTAAGACCTGTGGTAATGTATGGCTCAGAAATATGGACAATAACTGCAGCAGAAGAAGAGCTCTTGAGAAGATGGGAGAGGAAAATAGAAAGATTTTTGGAGCTGTGTGAGTCGGGGCAATGGAGGATAAGAAGAAACAAGGAACTGGAAGAGCTGTACGGAAATCCTGACTTGGTGACTGAAATTAAGTGTAACAGATTGAGATGGCTGGGCCACGCAGAGCGAATGTCTGAAGATCGAACTGCCAAAAAGGTTTCCACACGAAATCCAGGTGGCAAAAGAAGCAAAGGGAGGCCTCGGAAAAGAAGGTTGGAGGATGTAGAAAACGATTTGAAAAAGATAGGAGTCAGGAGATGGAGGAAACTAGCAGAAATTCATCAGGATAGGGCTGCGATCATCAGAAATGCCAAGGCCCTACATGGGCTGTAACGTCAAGGACTAAGTAAGTAAGTAAGTAAATCGATAGTGCATCAGGTGACAATAATGCATTTGCTGCATTGTATTCTGTGGAGAGACAAGTACAGCTGATTGCTGTTAAAAGAAACAAAAACTGTTAACTATTTCACATTATTTTAAATAGGCAAGTGTAAAATTGTCAGAGTCTCATATTTTGAACAATGTAAACATAAGGACAGAAAAGGAATTTATGTATATTTGTCTTCTTGTGTTTCTTTCCTGTATTTTACACATTCCTGCATTTTACACTTTTTTGGGTCAGTCCACTGAAAAGTGTAAAAAGGGGTTTTTACTGTACCTTGTTTTGAGCGTTCTAGTGGAAAGCAACTTTCAAACAGTGTAAGTAATATGTTCATCAGCACTATAAACTTCCTACCATTCTTATCCTAAATCAGGCTTAAAAGGTCTCAATTTCAATGGGATTAACTGGATTATCAGCACCCCTGGATTATGAGCACCCATTGCCCTAAGATTTTTGAGCTGAGAAAATTTAAATACCTGTAACATTACTTTCAGTTTTACAAGATAGGAAGGATCCGTTTTGAAATTGTTTCTGGGATACTGCCAATATTAGATCTCTTCGTGAGACATTTTATGCCATTAGATGCACAGTCAAAAGTTCCCTGACCACTTGCAGATGGAACTGATCTGCAGTGTGATTTTCCTTTGCAAGACAAATAATAATATGTGGAAACTGTTTAAGAAGAATTTTCTCGAAGAGTTTCCACATCTTCATAATGAGACTGCAAGCATTATTTCCATGTGCAGCTCAACTGATGTGTGGGAATGAATTTCTTGAATAAAGTATTTAAATAAAGCACAACTACATAGCAGCTTTAGTGAAGACAATCTGATAAACTGCCTGTGCCTGACTAGGCAGCAGTTCCTGGCGACATACTATCTTCTTTTATTTACACAATAACATACAATATCAGGTTCACCATTTCATTAGCTTTTCTTTACACCTCAGTAAAGAAATCAAGCAGCCCCCTCAATGCACATGCCCAGCATGCCAGTGGAATTCCTTGCTCTGCAGAGGCCGGGTTCATGTTGTTGTTATTGTTTTGAGGGGACTAACTGTTAGGTCATCAGTCCCCTCTTCCTAGCTAAGAATGTGCATTGTAATGTAAACAAAAGAAAGTATGGAGATGGACACAGAGTGAAAACCCGCAAAGAGTACAGATCAACAGTGAATGTTTCACTGACAGCACAAATGAGGGAAACAAGACATAAACGGAGTGTTTAACCGAACTAAAATTTTACAGCAGAAGTACATGGCTGGCTGATGACTGGGATAATAAAGGGTGAGCCAGCCACGCTGCACACAATAAAAACCACTAGTCAGTAGACATAAAAAAAAAAAAACAAAAAAAAAAAAAAAAAAAAAAAAAAAACTAAAAGTTATGGTGGGGTGGGACCTGAGAGATCCGGATAAAACACTCTCCATTAAATAGAATGTTAAAAACTAGCTGCACAGATAAAACTTTGCATACCCTCAACCATGGAGGCTTCGTCTGCTAGCACTAAAGAGAGGGTACCTGGAAGATTAAAAGACTGCTGTAAAGGAGGCTAAAATTGGACAGTCCATCAGGGGATGAACCACTATCAAAACAACTCCACAGCGACACTTTAACAGAGTGTCACGGCGAAGTAGACAGCTGTGGGTCAACGTAGTATACCCAATTCGGAGATGGCAGAGGACAATCGAATCCCAAAGTTTTCCACCTGACTGGATGATTTGATCGTGTGAAGCTTGTTTTGCACACTCAAAGCAGCCCATTCCAAATTCCAGGCTTCATGCACCTTTCGGTGTAGCATCAGTTTGACGTCCATTTCCGCAAGACCTATTTCCAGATGTCGTGAGGTGGTGGCCTTTTTGGCCAACTGATCAACAAGTTCACTACCATGTATGCCAATGTGCCCTGGGGTACCGATGAAGACTATTGAATGACCACACCTGTTGAGAGAGGCGGCAGTCTTGCACACACTGCACCAAAGATAGATTGATGAAACACTCGACAAGTGCTTACAAGCCAAGGGGGCCACTGCAGGTGACAAAGGACTCCCCAGGCCTTGAACGGGCGTGCTCTAGAGCAAGATAAATGGCAAGTAGCTCTGCAGTGAAAATACTGGTCCCAAAAGGTAGGGAATGCCGTTCAGTGTGGTCTCCGTGGATGTAAGCAAATCCAGTTCAGCCGTCCACCACAAAACCGTCAGTGTAGACCATTTCTGCAGTGTGGAACCAGTCCATAAGTGCCACAAACTGGCGATGAAGTCTTGCTGACAGAACCAAAGCCTTGGAGTGACATGCCAAATCCAAGTAGAGCCACGGTGGGGAGGTGGGGGGAGGGAAGGAGACCAACGAGGTGACTGGGTGGAGGGACTCAATTGAAGAGAGGAGGGAGTGAACCCAGGCCGCAATTGGAAGAGCTGACATGCGTCGCCTTCGTAGGAAGAGGGAGGAGAAGACGGAAAAAGGAGCCTGCGGTATGGATAATTTGACGTGGGCAACGTACGACGCTAGCAGGTGTTGTTAACGGAACCATAGAGGAGGGACCCCTGCTTCAACAAGAACACTCATCACCGGACTTGTGAGAAAAGTGCCCATTGTCAGCCTGATGCCACAATAGAGGATCGGGTATGCTTAAAGCTGAAGGCGCTGCTGAGTCATACATTATGCTCCGATAGTGAAGACAGGATGGAAGTAAGGCCTTGTAGAGCTGCAAACGAGTTGTTCGTGCAGCCCCCCCCCCCCAGTGCGGCTGAGGCAATGGAGGACATTGAGGTGTTGTCAGCACTGTTGTTGAAGTTGGCGAAGGTGGGGCGTCAAAGTAAGCCAGGCATTGAGAAGCTTGCCCAGAAAGCAATGTGTCTCCTCTAACTGAAGCAGTTCATTAGAAAGAGCTCTGGATGCAGATGAATCTTCAGACAGCGACAAAAATGCATCACACTGGTCTTGGATGTGGTGAATTAAAATCCGTGGGCAAATGCCCAAGATTGCGCCTTTCGGATTGCACCTTGCAGCCACCGTTCAGTGACGCTGATGCTTGGGAAGCTACAATATAGACAGAAGTAGTCAGCAAATAGGGAGCAAGAAACCAATGAGTCAAGTGTAGCTGCAAGACCATTTATTGTCACCAAAAAGAGGGGAACACTTAGGATGGAGCCCTGCAGGACTCCATTTTCCTGAATGTGAGGGGAACAAACAGGTACCAACCCAGACACAAAAGGTGAGAAGGGAGAGAAAGTTATGAATGAAATGGGAAGATCACCCCAATTTGTGCAGCATTGCCAGAAGATGATGGCAGCAGGTGGTGTCATATGCCTTCCGGAGGTCAAAGAAAACAGCAACAAGGTGCTCATGTTGTCCGAATGCTATACGAATGGCCGACTAATAATACTAAGTTATTGATAATGGATCGATCCTGACGGAAGCGGCCGCCACCCCCCCCCCCCCCCCCGGTTGCAGGACCGAGAGTCCAAGATCTTCAAGGATCCACATGCCCTTGAGGCCCTACGACCAGCAGTTTGTGATATTTTCAACATCTCACTGGTGTCAACAATATCAGTGTCAGAAACCATTGAAGGAAGGGTTTTGAGGGGTCCCTTGCTTGTGAGAGGAGTCAGAGATGGCTGGTGTGTCTCTTGCTTTGAGATGGGGGACCGGTTTCCCCTTTGGTTTGGGGAGTTATTGCTTCCAAAGTAGAGGGTTTGGAAGCAACAGAAGGGAGTTGCCTCCAACCGGCAAAGGGGAGTGGGGTGTTGATCTACATCTACATGCGGACCATGGATATCTGCTGCACTGATGGGTATCTTGCTGCCAGGCATCATGGCGAAACTGCTGTGACATAGGATGTGGCCATGCTCACAGGATGCAGCTTTAGATTTTTCTCTTTGCCTCTGAATATGTCAGCCTGTCCAGGGTTTTGTAGTCCATGATTTTTCTTTCCTTGTGTAGGACTGAACAAACTGACAAGCAGGGGGAATGTTGCCGATTACATTTAACACAGACTGTAGGAGGGGTACATTGGACATCTGGGTGTGATGCACATCCTCACTCCCGATAGGTAGGGCTGGCCTCACATTGGGAGGACATGTGCCCGAACCTCCAGCACTTGCAAGTAGTGCATAAGGATAGGAATGTAGAGTTTGATGTCAGAATGGTAGATCACCACCTTGACTTTCTTGGGTAACGTGTCACCCTCAAAAGCTAAGATGAAGGCAACAGTGGCAACCATCTTGTCCCTCAGACCCCCTATAGATGTGACGGATGAAGTAAACACTGTGCCACTCCAAGTTCTTGTGCAACTCATCATCAGTCTGTAACAACAAATCCCTGAGAAAATGATGCCCTAGACCATATTGAGACTTTCATGAGGTGTGACTGAAACAGGAACATCACCTAGCTCATCACAGGCGAGCAGTGCCCATTACTGAACTGGGGATGACGTCCTTATCAAGATGGAAGCGGACCTTTTTTATGAGATACCCTCCCACCTCTCCATACTTGACTTCCATGTTTTGGACAAAAAACAGAGGCATGCTATCCATAAATGATTCTCAATCAGTTCTAGTACAAACTAAATATCAAGGGGCATAAGACTCACCCTGACAACAAGCCAGGTTGGCCACCAAATCTACATTTTCAAATTCAAGGTTTTTTTCCAGGTTCTCAATGTTAGAAATAATTATTTTCCAGGTTTTCATGAAACTTAATTTTGCTCAAAGGGGTTAGCAAACAACTATAACGAAAAAAAACTAGTTACATATTTTTAAAAAACATGTCATCCAAGTTGAACCATTGGGGAGGGGGCGGGGCCAGAGCTCATAAAAATTGTGGCATTGTACCTCAAACTGATCCAAAAAGAACCAGCTAATATTATGAGGTTTTCCTCGTGGTTTTGGGGGATTTGCAGCCCCACAGACCCCCCCCCCTCCCCCACCCGATATTCGACACTGACATAATGTATAGTACAGGGTGTTTATTTTGACAAAGCAGAATAACGAGCAAAAAAAAGCAGTATATATTCAACAACGGTTTTCACCATTATGAACAGACAGCAAAGGCTTAGGAAATGATACTAAACTTGAACTGTCTTCACCTTTTTGGATCTGTGTGGGTGTTTATTGTAAATTTTAAATGGAATGTCCCTTTTTAATTTATTTATTTATTTATTTGCAGATACAGATTCTACAGACCAAATCATATATAGTTTGGTAGATCCCCCCCCCCCCATTAGTAACATATTGCACTGTAATGGTAAGAATTATTTTGCCATACTGCTGAAGAAATGTACCACCCAGGAAAGGAAATAAAGGTTAATCATATTGATGATGCTTCAGAACCCAACCAAATGAAACCAGATGTACATTTCTTCCCGGCTAGTTAAATTAAGTGTTTTTTCGGCAATTCATAATTGACATTCAGACAAGGGCAATCTGAAATAAGGTATCACTTTGAACGACTGCCCTGTACACTGTGGGGAGAGGAAGGGATCACTTTTGGTATCATTTGGTGGAGTTCTGAAGCATCAATATGGTTTTCATTTATTTTATTTCCTGTTTAGTACATTTCTTCACCACTATGAGAAGCATTTCTTACTATTACAGCACCATAAGTTGTAAAAAAAAAAAAAAAAAAATCAACCAGACCATACATGATATGGGCCTTAGAATCCGAATCTGCAATAAAAAATCGTGGTTCCCATTTAAAATATTACACTTCACACCCCCATCCCCCCACAAACAAGAGAAACGGTTCAGTTTTTTTTTTTTTTGTGGTTTTAGGGCGCACAACTTCTATGGTCATTAGCGCCCAGCCAAGAACATAGATTCGCTATGATCTAAAAAAATGTAGACTGTCAGAACATCAACAAGAGGCTAAAAACGAAAGATAAAAGACAATTAAAAAGAGTTAAATATCCTTGGATAAGTTGGCCAAGTTGATAAAACGCAAAACTCGAGCAGCTGCTCGTGTGTCATCAGCTAAAATTTCCTCCAGAGTAGACGGAAAGTGAAGGGCTACACGGAGATGATTAAAATTAACACAAGTCAGTAAAACATGTCGCACTGTCAGCAGTTCACCGCAGGAGCATAGCGGTGCAGGTTCGGCGGATAGCAAGTGACGGTGGCTGAAACGGCAATGACCGATCCGCAACCGAGCCAGGATGACCTCCTCCCGCCGAGAGGGGCGTGAGGAAGTCCTCCAAGCGGTCGGGATCGGTTTGACAGTTCGCAATTTATTGTTGTACAGTGAAAGCCACACACTGTGCCATTGCGACACGATACTCCGGCGAAGAGCCCGTTGAACATCGTCCGATGGGACGCAAAAGGTAGCCATGCGAGGCAAAAGAGCTGCTGCCTTGGCTGCTGTGTCGGCGGCCTCATTCCCGGACACACCCACATGGCCAGGGACCCACAGGAAAGAAACGTGACAGCTGTCATCCGCCAGCAACTGGAGGGAGCGTTGGATCCGATACACGAGAGGATGGTTCGAGAAAGGGTCCTTAAGACTCTGCAGGGCACTAAGGGAGTCAGAACATATGGCATAGAAAGGGTGGCGGTGGCGGCAGGTATACAAAACGGCCTGGTGGAGGGCGAAAAGCTCAGCCGTGAAGTTTGAGCACCGGTCAGGGAGCTTGTATTGGAAACGGTTGTCCCCGACGACGAAGGCAGATCCGACACCGGCAGTGCTCTTGGAACCATCAGTGTAAATAAATACGGCATTATCGAACCGCGAACGGAGTTCGACAAGCCTCGAGCGGAATACCAAATCCGGAGTGCTCTCCTTGGGGAGCGAACTAAGTTCGAGGTGTGTGTGAACCTGGGCCTGATGCCACGGTGGCAATGGGCTTTCGCTCAACCGAAGGGTGGGAGGAAGGGTAAAATCGAGCCGCTGTAGCAGGCGGCGAAACCGAACTCCCGGTGGAAGCAAGGCAATCGCAGACAACTGATATTGGCGATCGAGTGAGTCGTCAAAAAATAATCTGTAAGATGGATGGTTGGGCATCGACCGTAGGCGGCATGCGTACCGACACAAGAGTATGTCACGTCGATTGGTCAAGGGTAATACAGCAGCCTCGGCATACAGACTTTCAACAGGGCTGGTATAAAATGCACCGGTCGCCAGACGTAATCCACGATGGTGGATAGAGTTGAGACGGCGGAGAATCGACGGCCGTGCTGAAGAGTATACAAGGCTTCCATAGTCGAGCTTCGACTGAACAATGGCCTGGTAAAGGTGAAGCAGGACGGTACGATCCGCTCCCCATGACGTGCCACTGAGGACACGAAGAACGTTAAGGGATCGGGCACAACGGGCAGCCAGGTAGGACACATGTGTGGACCAGCAAAGTTTCCGATCCAACATGAGTCCCAAGAATTTTGTAGTCTCCACGAAAGGGAGAGCAACAGGGCCGAGACGTAGAGAAGGTGGAAGAAATTCCTTGTATCTCCAGAAATTGATACACACAGTTTTCTCAGTAGAGAATCGGAAGCCGTTTGCGATGCTCCAGGAATATAGACGGTCAAGACAGCGTTGGAGAGAACGCTCCAAGAGACACGTCCGCTGGGCGCTACAATAAATTGCGAAATCGTCAACAAAAAGAGATCCGGAGACGTCGGCTGAAAGGCAATCTACGATCGGATTGATTGCAATGGCAAAGAGCGCCACACTCAAGACGGAGCCCTGTGGTACCCCATTCTCCTGGCAAAAAGTATCTGACAAAACAGAGCCCACCCGTACCCGGAACTTGCGATCCGCCAAAAACGCTTTAATGAAAAGAGGAAGGCGGCCCCGAAGGCCCCATGTGTGCAATGTGCGGAGAATGCCCGCTCTCCAACAGGTATCGTATGCCTTCTCCAAGTCGAAGAACACTGCTACTGTTTGACGCTTCTTTAGAAAGTTGTTCATTATGAAGGTCGACAACGTAACGAGGTGGTCAGCAGCAGAGCGGTGTCGACGAAAACCGCATTGGATATTAGTCAGGAGGCGGCGAGATTCGAGGAGCCAGACCAACCGAGCGTTAACCATGCGTTCCATCACCTTACAGACGCAGCTCGTCAGAGAAATGGGGCGATAACTGGAAGGAAGGTGTTTGTCCTTCCCTGGTTTGGGGATGGGGACAACAATGGCTTCACGCCAACTTGTGGGAACATGACCTTCAGTCCATATGCGATTGTAGGTACTAAGAAGAAAGCACTTGCCCACAGGAGAGAGGTTCTTCAGCATCTCAATATGAATGGAATCGGGCCCGGGAGCAGAAGACCGGGACAGGGCAAGAGCACGATCTAGCTCCTGCATGGTGAAGGCGACGTTATAATTTTCACGATTAAAAGAGCGGAAAGAAGGCGGCCGTGCCTCCTCTACCTGTTTGCGAGGGAGAAAGGCAGGGTGGTAATGGGCAGAGCTCGAAACCTCCGCAAAGAAACGACCCAATGCGTTTGAAACATCAGCTGGGTCCACGAGGACTGCGTTCTCCACGGTCAGGCCAGGAATCGGGGAGTGGACCTTGATGCCGGACAAACGGCGTAGGCCACCCCAGACAACCGTGGAGGGAGTAAAACGGTTAAAAGAACTAGTAAAAGCAGTCCAGCAAGCTTTCTTGCTGTCGTTTATGATACGACGGCACTGCGCTCTCATACGTTTGTAATTGATGCAATTCTCCAAAGTTGGGTGGCGGCGGAAGGTGCGTAAAGCACGGCGCCGGGCTCGAAGCGCGTCGCGGCAGGCTGCAGTCCACCAAGGGACCTGGACACGACGTGGAGAAGAGGATGTACGAGGTATGGAACGTTCAGCAGCAGTGAGAATAACCTCTGTGAGGTATTCGACCTGACTGTCACAGTTGGGAAAATTCTGATTGTGAAAAACAGCCATGGAAGAATAAAGCCCCCAGTCGGCTTTAGAAATGTTCCAACTGGTGGGACGTGGAGATGGGGAATGATGTAGGAAGTGGATGATACAAGGGAAATGGTCACTCGAGTACGTGTCAGAAAGTGCATACCACTCAAACCGACCGGCAAGCTGAGGAGTGCATATTGCAAGGTCTATATGGGAATAAGTGTGTGTTGTGTCAGAAAGGAAGGTCGGTGCACCGGTGTTGAGGCAGACAAGATCGAGGTGGTGGAGAATGTCCACCAAAAGGGAGCCTCTCGGACAAGGTGCCGGAGAGCCCCATAGGGGGTGGTGGGCATTAAAGTCGCCTACCAACACGAAAGGTGAAGGGAGCTGGTCAACAAGGTTCAGCACATCTGCCCTAGTAAGGGCAGATGACGATGGCGAATATATATTACAGAGGGAGAAGGTAAATGTGGATAAGGTGATGCGGACGGCAACTGCCTGTAGGTGAGTGTGCAAGGAAATGGGATGGAAATAGACGTCGTCTCGAAGGAGCATCAGAACCCCTCCATGGGCTGGGACACCTTCCACGGGTGGCAGGTCGAACCGCACAGAGGTGTAGTGTGGAAAGTCTGCACGATCACGTGGACGCAACTTAGTTTCCTGGAGGCAGACTAGAAGCGGGCAGTGCAATCGAAGGAGTAGTTTTAACTCCTCCCGATTAGAACGAATGCCGCGAATGTTCCATTGAAGGAGCGCCATGATAAAAATGAGAGAAGAAATAAGGATAAAAACCAAGCAGCGAGCGGGGTCACCTCGACGGCCGCTGAGGACCGGATTTCGAGGGAGCACTGCTATCGCTGTCTGGGGGCAAAGGGTCATGTTCCATTGGTTCGACCGACGCGCCTGCCACCTCCCTGAGGTGATCAGGAGGGGCAGTTTCCACCGCCGGTAAAGGGCCGGGCGCCCGGCAAACGGAGCGTCCCGGTGGAACAGAAGACGGCCGAGGCCGGCAACTGTTGGACGGCGTGACAGATGGGTCACGCCTCGGCGGGGAAGGAGAGGAACTCTTTTTCTTGTCAGCTCTTCTGGAAGAGTGACGGCGGGAAGAGGCAGTTGACGGTTGGGAAGCCTGAGAACGCAGAAAATCCTCACGGACGGGTTCCTTTTTCAAGGTCCGGGCATCTTGTTTAGGTGCCCGCGGTTTACTAGAGTTTGACGAAGACTGTACCCTAGAAGCAGCAAGAGGGAGCGGGGACGTGGAACGGGCAATCTTCGGGCTGGCGGATCGCACAACTGTGTCAGCGAAAGTGAAGTCACATGTCTGGGTACTGGAATCCTTGGTAGGTCGAGTTGAGGTGAGTACCTTACTGTATGTACCCGCTGAGAGGACAGTGGGCTTTCGACTCGCCAACAACTTACGAGCGGCAGATGTCGATACCTTCTCCGTAACTCGAATTTGCTGGATTACCTTCTCATCCTTGTATACAGGGCAGTCGCGAGAGGAAGCCGCATGGTCACCGTTGCAGTTTAGGCAGTGAGGGGACGGAGGTGGGCAATCCCCCTCATGGGCGTCCCTATCACAAGTGACACACTTTGCTGCATTTGGGCAATGTTCACGGGTATGGTTGTACCTGTGGCACTGAAAACAGCGCGTTGGGTTAGGTACATAAGGTCGGACGGAGATGACTTCATACCCTGCTTTGACCTTCGACGGGAGGTCAACTTTGTCAAACGTCAAAAACACAGTACGAGTCGGTGTCAGATGGTTATCGACCTTTTTCATGACCCTGTGGACGGCTGTCACACCCTGATCGGACATATACGATTGGATATCTTCATCAGACAACCCGTCAAGGGATCTCGTGAAGACTACCCCCCGTGACAAGTTTAGTGTGCGGTGCGCTTCGACCTTAACTGGAAAAGTGTGCAACAACGTAGTACGTATCAGTTTTTGGGCTTGGAAGGCACTTTCCACTTCCAGCAACAATGTGCCATTGCGCTGACGTGAACAGGTTTTAACAGGGCCAGCAATTGCATCTACACCTTTCTGTATAACGAAAGGATTGACAGAATTGAAATCCTTTCCGTCGGTGCGAGAGACAACCAGAAATTTAGGTACATTAGGCAGAGTCTTTTTAGGCTGAGGCGAGTCTAACTTACGTTTATGGGGCAACGTCACGAAAGAAGATAAGGAAGTCATCGCGGAAGTGTCCCCCGTGATTACCGGCGTCTCCGATGGCGCGCTCCTTCCTAGTGGGGGCCCTCTCCGAGGGCGTACCCGCCTTAGGTGATTGTTCACACCTCAGGTCACACCTCCCGAGAACTGACGGAGGGACCAATCGGCACGTTCGGAAGGTACCAGCTCGGGTAATCACCCCTCCCTGGGCCTGGCCTTTACCAGGGGGTACGTACGTGCCTTACTTGTCTACCCGGGGCGGGGAATTACGCGTTACCCCGTCACCTGCTACGCACGATAATGCGTGGGTCGGCCTTCAGACACGCACAGGGAGGAAAGAAGAAGAGGATAGGAAAGGAAGAGAAAGAAGGAAAGAAAAGAAGTGTCTCAAACGCCGAGGCGGAGACTAATGAGGAGAAGAAGGCTAGGAGAGTTCAAGGAGAGAAAGACAGAAAACGAAGGGTAAGAAAGGAAGGAACGAAGGAAGAAGAACCACAACAAGAACCACCGTATCTCACGAAATATGCCCATCTCCGGGCGAAGGCATAAACCGGGAGGGAAAGTGAAGCAGCCTGGGGCAGAAGAAAGGCTGCTCCGGCTCGGGGCCCCGTGCGCGCCACACACGTACCCACAAAAGAACTGTGGGCCCCCTGGGGGGGAGAAACGGTTCAGGATGAGTATTATTTCCTAAGCCTCTGCCATCCGCACATGCTAGTGAAAAGCATTTTTGAATATCTACTCTTTTTCCAAGTTATTCCGGTTTGTAAACTTAAAATTTACACCCTGTATAATAGACTAAGTTGAGTTCAAGTAGTTGGAGGATACTGTACATGTTAATGTGAATTGCATTCGTTTATGCAACATAGCCTGTTCATTTATACTAGACTTCCTGATACATTAAAATACAGTCATCTCATGAACTAGTTATAGAGAACTCGATACATATATTATGATTTACTTTACCTTCAGGATATGAAAAACCTTTTCGCCTCTTTCAAATTTTCATTTAGATTGTTCCCAATGAAGGTTTCCAGTTTCCAGAGCCATCCCTTAGAACACAAAGGCCTTCGCAAGTTGTTATGAGGGCTGTCTGTTTACAGAATGTTTTAGCTAGAAGGGATAGGGCAGTCTTCGCTGCAAGTATGTTGGCTCAAAGGTAATGTATGTGGTTGTCAAAAGGTTATCTCAAAAGATAAAGGGAATTAAATTCATAGTGTAAACATTTTCAATTTATCGTACGAAACCCACTTCATTACTAGTTATTTAATACAATTAAAGGTTGCCGCCTTCAGTTTACAGTATTGACTTAACAAGCTGAATTCCATTAACATTAGGACTATTTACAAAATCGTCACTTCACTCACATGTGAATGTGGATTTTAATGTCTACGAATTCAATTACCTGTTTAAAATAATCTTTTTACGGTGGTGTCTTACAAAAGCCAGCCGGCAATCAATGGGATGAGAGAGTCAATTTTAATTACAGTCAATAAATATAACGTAAAGAAAAAATGATACCAAAATTTTCATTGGGATATGCCTAGCATACCCACTCAAATTTTGGGGTATGCTTGAGCGACTGAGCATACCCATAGTCGGCGCCTATGCTAATGAAGCATTACAATACCAACTTTTACGGAGTTTATAGTTAAAATCAACAAAATGCTTCCTTGAAGAGATTTTTTCAACACAGAATCAGACAAACGAGATCTGTTTTGATGAGTATCACTGGGGTGGAGGGGGGGAGGGGTCAATTACGAAAATTGCTAAAATTTAGCACAAATAAATAGCACCTTTCATTCTAGCTGCGATTTCGTAGTCGTGCCTTATGATAACATCGCGTCTCTTCGACATAAAACTTTTTAAACCACCCAGAAATAAATTTGAAAATGTTTTGTACACAAAAATGAAGGGATGAATATTATTTAACCTGCGGGCACTAGCAATCTGAGCATTTTGCTCATCGTAATTTTAAAACGAATGGCCTTTTTTAGTTTTAAATATTAAACTTTGAGGTTTTTCCTTACTAAAACTACAGGGATTACTTATTTAACACGCGAGCGATCGTTTAACTCTTAAAGCCGCGAGATCTCATGGTTTCAAAATCCCAGTTTCTGGCTGAAATTCAAGGTTTATCCCGGTTTATTCAAATTCAAAGCTTTTTCATGGTTTCAATGTTCGATGGTCACCCTGCAAGCCCTACATTCTTCCCATGGTGTGGATAGGGAAGGGAACAATTGGGGAGCCGTATGTAGCAGCACTGAACTCTGTTCTTCACCTCTTAGAGACGGTGGTTTGGTGTCGACCAACGCAATTCTTGGTTCGTTTCATTGTGTTCCCACGAGCAGTTAGGGAAATATACACAGCCCGGGCAGAGCTCTGCTTGCCTGGGTAAGTCTAATACAACTGAGGTGCAGCAGGTTCCCCAAAGGTTGCTCACTTGTGACTATTCAACCTCCACAGCCATGCAACTGCTCACCTTGAGACTGAGGGTGGGTTTTTTCTTTTTCTTTTGTGTGTGTGTGTGTGTGTGTGTGTGTGTGTGTGTGTGTGTGTGTACCATGCTCACAACCTTAGGCGATTAAGCCAAGATCCCCAGGCTCTGAAATGTACAACGTTCCACCATCATGCCGAATGATGGTCGCTGAAGCTCGCACAAAGCTTACCGTGTTAAGGACTGTTGGCACGACAGTCCACAGCTCGGCACCCCGTGTTCGCCAAGCCTGTACTCAGCAAATTAATGCTGAGCCCCTAAGGAGCTGGCTTCGTGTAACAGCTGTATGTGGCCCTTAAGTCGTGATGCACACGTTGTTCCCTGCAGCCCAGACATGAGGAGGCAGGCACGGCTGGCGACGTCAGCTATCACCAATGAAATACCAACTAGTATCAGGCGAGCCATGTTGTGTAGTCTGTAGAGCGGCAGTGCAATTCAGACAGTACGTGGTGGCCATGGTCATGGATACACTGCCCATAAGAGCAGTGTAGTGGAGTCTATGCTGTTTGCGCCAGGTTGCTGGCGATCAACACAGGGAGTGCCTTCTATGTTGGCTACCATGTGTCCAACCACCCTGAACTGAATTGGTGTCCTTAAATAAGACTTTTCCCTGCTAAATTGAGAGGTTTACTTTTCTTACTAGGTCATCCCAGAACCATCAGCTGTCATAACCTGCGCTGTACAGAGGCAATGGTTCAAATTACATGAAGGCGATGTCCGGATGTGGTTACCTGTTGCATAGCATACTGGCCTGGATCCACAGGTGACACCAAGCTGTGTTCAGCACCTCCACTTACGACCCTGCCTTGGCTCCTTTTGTGACAATAACTGAACTACTTCCTTACAGCAACAAGAAGTTTTTAATACTCCACTTTTATTTCCCTAATACTATCAAACATTGTCTTCTTCTTCTTCTTCTTCTTCTTCTTCTTCTTCTTCTTCTACTACTACTACTACTACTACTACTACTACTACACAGATATAAATTTCATTACGTCTTCAATGAATCAAAAGACAATTAAATATTTTTTGTGATATCTTTTGTTAAGGACTGTAGATATGGCAGTGTTGGTAGCAAAGTGCTAAGTAATATATCTTTTTCTCCCATAGTTGTGACAATTTACTACATCCCTAATGTCATTCTACACAAACACATTTTATTTTTGTTTCTCTTTCTATGTCTCAGTTAAAATGCAAGAACTTTAAATATAACAGCATAGCTTGCACAACATTATTAGTGTAATGCAGTTGCAAAATAGACTTAATTCTTTTTCTTTTGTACCAACAGTCAACAACATTGTTCGTCCCGGGCACGACGTTAAACTGCCTCCCAACCCAAGGTGTGGTGCGGCCCGTGCTGAGGGGTGCGTGGCACATGGGTGGCTGTGTCTCGAACGGAGCCTCAGGGATACCGGCCGACCTCCCTGAGTAAGTTGCCTTGCACCACGCGGGGATATCATGGTGTGGACCATATAAATCCCCAAATCTTGTGGGACTAAGATGAACACGGAGAAAAAAATTATTTTAAAATAATCCGAGGGGCAATCTGAGACCTCAGATACTCAAACATTGGGATCAGGACCGATGGCGTGCACTCCTACTTCTCAGTCAGGGTCTAGACCTGAGCAAGAAGTGGGAACTGTAACAGAGAAGTTGGACAAGATTAGGATTAAGGACTTGTCTGGGGCTCAGAGGAGGAAACTTCTCAAGGAACAGAAGCAAAAGGAAGGAAAAGAATGGCTTCCTAAACATAAGTGGAGGGAATCAAAAGGGCTTGAGCCCAAGACCCCCAAAAGGGTCCAGAACCCAAAAGTCTCGACAGAGGATTGGAGGGTAATTAACCAAAAGGTCGTTCAGGAAGAACGAACCCTGGTGGTAGAGGTCGGAGAGAAGTCCCTGAAGGCAATGCGAGAGCAAGGCCTGAAACTGTTTTTAGGGTTCTCGCAGGTCGCCGTCAGGGTAATCAAAGACCTTAAAGGCAATAATGGCAGCAAGATGGGGACTGGAAGTGCTGCAGATAAACCTGCAGCACAGTAAAGGGGCCACTGCTGCCCTGAGCCGTCGTGAGCCGTCGCCTGGGGAGACAGGAGGTGGACGTGACCCTAATACAAGAACCCTATTTATACAAAGGGGGTGTATCGGGCCTCGGTGGTACTGGATGTAAGCTGATTTATGTCAGAAATCTAAAAAACTCCAGAACATGCATTTATGTTAGAAATGGAATACCTTTCATACCAATGATGAATTTTTGTTCCAGGGACCTGGTGACCATCAGGATGCAGCAATGTGAGGAAGGTATCAAGAGGGAAATTGTTTTGGCCTCAGCATACCTTCCTTACGAAGACAGCTCTCCTCCTCCTTTGGAAGTGGGGAGTCTGACAGAAGCCTGCCATCAGCAAGGTGACGAACTGTTGGTGGGATGTGATGCCAATGCCCACAATCTATCGTGGGGCAGCAAGGACACCAACAGTAGAGGTGAGCACCTTCTTGAATTTCTCCTATCTAACAACTTGGAGATCCTGAATAGGGGTGATGAACCTACATTCAGGAATAGTAGAAGGGAAGAAGTAATTGACATAACTTTTGGTTCCATGATGATGGGAAGTTATGTCAAACGGTGGCATGTGGTCCTGGAGCCATCCTCGTCAGATCACATGTATATTAAATTCAAGGTTGAAATGGGAACCAGACAGACCATGACATATAGGAATCCCAGGAAATCGGACTGGGAGACATATAGGAGAGACCTTGACTTCAGCCTATCAGAAATTAAAACTTCGATAAGGAATCCAGCAGAGTTTGAGGAAGTAGCAGAGGCCATAACCTCTGCTATAGGGTCATTCCATGCCAAGTGGTCTAGAGGCTCCCACATGACCCTCATGGATTTTGATGAAATTTTGTATGAAGATTCACACATGTTCTCAATGAACAGTGGTAAAGTTTCAGTTTCAAAAATTCAATACTTCCGGAGATACAGTCACTTGTTTAAGACCATAGCACAGCTTCCAATAGTGCGTCCTTGAATTTTCAGCAACTTTGAGATGATATATCTCTGGGAGTTTTTGCATAAAAGAAACAAAACTTGGCCATCTTATACAACTTTTAGAGCTCTTTAAAGTAAAATATTAAGAACAGGATTTCTGAGCAATTTTCATATAGAAAATTTGGGGCAAACTTGGGCGAAAAAATTGCTGGTTAAAAAAAGTGCGAACTTTAGTTTTTTATATCTCCAGAAGTAATTGTGGGATGTACATGAAACTTTGCACACCATAACTCACCAACATAAGGTCTTAGAATATAAAATTTCATTCTCCTATTGCTTCCCATTATTTCACAAATCTAGGGTAAAGTTGACGATTTTTCAAAAAGTGCTAAAAATGGGTATTTTTAATCAAATTTTTCAAAAAAGTGTTTTCTCCAAACTCCTTTAAACTATGCTCATTAGAAAGAGCATATTCTAAACTATCTAGAAAAGTGGATTTGGTTTTGCAATGCAAGCATATAAGGCCCTAAAAAGTAGCATAATCCTAGAGGCACACTGGAAGTTTGAACCCATTTTTCTGGCACTCAAATTATACCTAAAATCTTTTATTATGTCTAATAAATATTTGTTAATGCCTGGGACAAGTGAAATAAGAAGTCCTGATGAATAGGATGTAGCTAAAGTCCGAATAGTAAAAGAATAAAAATAGAAACAATGTTATTTCTTAACTGTCCCCCCATCCCACATCTCTCTCTCTCTCTCTCTCTCTCTCTCTCTCTCTCTCTCTCTCTCTCTCACACACACACACACACACACACACACTCAAACACTCACAAAATTATAATTTAGAATGAATGTAAATTGTAAAATTTATTTGCACAATCATTATCTAATTATTATTAGCATTTTTAATGAACACCACCAGCTTACTGAAGGAAAATAAGTATATAAATGAGTTGTTGTGGTTTAACCACTGCTAGATTCATTTCACCTGAGGAAACCAGTATCTCCATCACCATAGGGGCTACGCTCGAGCATCAACAGCTATGGGTGAGTTTCTTTACACAGGTTTCCAAGCCTGATGAATGTCAACACAGACGAATTTACTGACAGAGCTGGAATAACTGCAATAATGTGATGTGATGGAACCCAGCATTTTTCACTCATTGGTGGTCAATACAATGAATCTGCTGGACCATGAGGGTGCATAAAGTTTATTAATGCACCCCTTTGCTCAGTGGAAGTCTCACAGATATTCCCAATCCAGCAAAAAGTTTCTTAGATTCATGCAACATATTGTCCAGGTTGGAGAGCAGACATTAATATGCCTTCTTTAGTTCTGACCCATTGTAGCTAGAAAAGATGATCAATCGTTTGAAACTCTGCTGGCCTGAATTATTGTTTCATCAATAGGTAAAAAGTGACGATTTTCTCTAGTGCCTGTTACAGTTTGTCCAAGTTTAAACCTCACTTCTTGTGACAATTCCCCCCCCCCCCCCCATTTCATCTTTACTGACGAAAACAAATATGATTTGATTAATGTTTTCAGAGAAGAAATGAAACAGGTCTAGGTGAGTAAGTTTGACCACTGGAGCCATCACTGAAATTATGCATGTGAGATATCTGTGCAAACTGTGCTTTTATATGTATTTGATGAGCTCCTTGACAAAAACGTTAACTGTACCTGTGTCATGCCACAAACAAGAACTGATAATGCAGAAACTTAAAGATTCCACTTTCTCATTTTGATGAAAGTGGATAACAAATGGATGAATTGTTGCTTTCCAGTGGAAGCTTTGCACAGCATCCTGAATAATAAAAGAATAATTTTCAAAAAAATCCATTAGGACAACAAGCTCTTTGTTTTTCAGGTAACATTTAAGGCCTTTAAGTTGCAGTTATTCCAGCTCCAACAGTAAATTTGTCTGTCTGACAATACACCATTCCTCTTGATATTCATCAGAAAATTACTGTAGCATAGGGTAAGGTGGTACAAATTCGATATAGGTACCATTCCGATCAACATAAGTTTTCAGTCTCGTATTGTTGCTAGCACTTGCCTTTGTGTGGTGTTGCAGTGTAGCAGGTTTCTACAGCTCCTCCTGTCTTTTTCAAGAATACAACACTGTGTTAAGGAGACATAAATTTTTTCCTGTAAAGATGTACTTGTAGCTACATCGTCGAACGTGCTCTTATAAATGTTCTAGTTTCCACGTGCTTGTAAACTCGTTATTGTGCAACGTTTGGTACAGTGAAGTATGCACTGGTGCCCGAAGGGAAAAAGTGCTTTTTATGTGGAAAAAGTCAGTGATTAAAATTGTACGAGGAAGTGATCATAATCATACCTAGTGTGGTACATTTTCTATCGATTTTTCTCAATTCTGTAACCTTTTTTTGTGTTCATACCAACATATGTAATTGTCTAATATTTGTGTTACATATTCATTAAACATTCAAGAACAAGTGCCATAGTTGAAATTATTTCTTTTCTCAATATGTTTGCAGTTACAATTACATTTGTCCGAAATGATTGAAATTGAACCACCATACCCTATCAAAAATTGAAATAGGTTAGAGGAAACTAAGCAAACTATGAGTGGCTTCTAATTTTACCCAGGACACTTCAATAATTTTATTATCAGGCTTGGGAACCTGTGCAAAGAAATGCTTATCACGCTTGGGATATCCTGTGGTAAAGGAACCCACCCGTGGCTGTTGTTGCCCCTGTGGGGATGGGGATGCTGGTTTTCTCAGGTGAAATGAAACTAGCAGTGGTTAAACCATAGCAACTCATTTGTACATTTCTTTTCCATCAGTAAGCTAGTGTTTGTTCATTAAACAGGCTACTAATAATTAGATAATGATTATGGAAATAAATTTTATGAATTAAATTCAGTTTTGTGTGTGTGTGTGTGTGTGTGTGTGTGTGTGTGTGTGTGTGTGTGTGTGAGAGAGAGAGAGAGAGAGAGAGAGAGAGAGAGAGAGAGAGAGAGAGAGATGTGGGATGGGGGGACAGTTAAGAAATAACATTGTTTCTATTTTTATTCTTTTACTATTCGGACTTTAGCTACATCCTATTCATCAGGACTTCTTATTTCACTTATCCCAGGCATTAACAAATATTTATTAGACATAATAAAAGATTTTAGGTATAATTTGAGTGCCAGAAAAATGGGTTCAAACTTCCAGTGCGCCTCTAGGATTATGCTACTTTTTAGGGCCTTATATGCTTGCATTGCAAAACCAAATCCACTTTTCTAGATAGTTTAGAATATGCTCTTTCTAATGATCATAGTTTAAAGGAGTTTGGAGAAAACACTTTTTTGAAAAATTTGATTAAAAATACCCATTTTTAGCACTTTTTGAAAAATCGTCAACTTTACCCTAGATTTGTGAAATAATGGGAAGCATTAGGAGAATGAAACTTTATATTCTAAGACCTTCTGTTGGTGAGTTGTGGTGTGCAAAGTTTCATATACATCCCAAAATTACTTCTGGAGATATAAAAAACTAAAGTTCGCACTTTTTTTAACCAGCAATTTTTTCGCCCAAGTTTGCCCCAAATTTTCTATATGAAAATTGCTCAGAAATCCTGTTCTTAATATTTTACTTTAAAGAGCTCTAAAAGTTGTATAAGATGGCCAAGTTTTGTTTCTTTCATGCAAAAACTCACAGAGATATATCATCTCAAAGTTGCTGAAAATTCAAGGACGCACTATTGGAAGCTGTGCTATGGTCTTAAACAAGTGACTGTATCTCCGGAAGTATTGAATTTTTGAAACTGAAACTTTACCACTGTTCATTGAGAACATGTGTGAATCTTCATACAAAATTTCATCAAAATCCATGAGGGTCATGTGGGAACTTTTCTCGATATTAGACCACTTGGCACGGAATGGCCCTATAGTGACCTCATATCAGGAAAACTGCTCAATCACCAAGAAGTGCACAAATAGGAGTGTGCCTTGGTGGAATAATAACCTAGAAATGCAAAGGAAACAGGTACGAAGACTGTTTAACCTTGCGAGGCGCAAAGGACAATGGACAAAATATCGTGAGGCCCTTGTCAATTATAACCTTGCCATCAGACGGGCAAAGGAGGCATCCTGGAAGGTATTCTGTGAGGAAGTGGAGGGCACGGCTGCTCAAGTGAGACTTCATAAAATCCTTAGGGTACCAACTAATCCAGGAGGAACATTGAGGAAGGAGGATGGTGAGTATACAAAGACAGCACATGAAACACTGGAACTGCTCCTCAAGACTCACTTTCCTCAATATACTCTGGGGGATAACTCAGACCAGAATGCGATTCCTGAGAGACAACGGTTCTCAGGTATTCGCAAAGAGGACTGGGATCTGGCCAAGGAGTGTGTCAATTTCAGTAAGGTCCGATGGGCGGTGGGAACATTTCAACCATCCAAGTCACCTGGCCCTGATGGAATCTTTCCAGCTCTCCTGCAACAAGCGGGAGAAAATCTTATTAGATTCCTATGCAGGTTATTCAGGGTTAGCCTAGCAGCAGGAATCATTCCCAATGCCTGTAGGGCAGTGAAGGTTGTCTTCATTCCAAAGCCAGGGAGAATTGATCATACCAAGGCCAAGGATATGAGACCTATCAGCCTGTCCTCCTTCATTCTTAAGACATTGGAAAAGCTGGTTAATGTGCATGTTGGAGAAAGGAGGTTAAGTAGGGCTCCTCTACATTCAAACCAACATGCATATCAACCAGGTAAATCATGTGAGACAGCTCTCCACCAACTTGTTGGGAAGGTGGAGAAAGCACTATACTTTCAGGAGATAGCCCTCTGTATCTTCCTGGACATTGAGGGGGCTTTTAGCAACACGACCTTCGATTCCATGGTTAGGGCAGCAGAGGTGCATGACCTAGGGACCACTATATGTAGGTGGACTAGGGCCATGCTCAGTGGAAGAAAGGTAGAGGCTACCATGATGAATGAAAAAATGGTAATCAACGCCACTAGGGGTTGCCCGCAAGGAGGAGTTCTTTCCCCTTTACTGTGGAATCTAGTGGTGAATGATCTCATTGGAGAATTAAACTCTAGGCAGTACTTTTGCCAAGGATACGCAGATGATCTTGTCATAGTAATACTTGGCAAATTTGCTGACACAGTGAAGAATATGGCACAAGGTGCATTGGACATTGTGCAAGACTGGTGCAGAAAACAGGATCTGGGGGTTAGTCCTAAGACGACTGTTGTTGTACCATTCACAAGGAAACATATCCAACACTCAAGTTGGAATCTAAAGCTTTTCAATGAAGCACTACCTGTGAAGGGGACAGTGAAATATCTAGGGGTTACCCTAGATGAGAAACTGACATGGACCCCTCACATCAGGAATATTTGCTGCAAGGCAAAAGGTACTCTTATGAGTACCAGGAGGGCTTGCGGCAAAAATTGGGGCATGAGCCCCAAGGGTATGCACTGGATATACACCTCGGTCATTAGACCCACGATCACCTATGGGGCGGTTGTGTGGTGGAAGAAGGTAGAACAGCAGGTTGCTGCTAAGGAGCTTGGTAAGGTGCAGAGATTAGCCTGCCTAGCCATAAAAGGCGGAATTAGCAGCACACCAACTGCTGGGATGGAAACCATGCTGGATATGCTCCCATTAAACCTTTGGGTCAAGATGGAGGCAGCAGCTGGTGCATACAGGCTCAAAACTGGTAACAACTGGAACTCTTTGGGATATCCAGAATCACACACTAAAATAGTGAGTGAGGTAAATATAGGAAAGGTTGGGAAAATGCCAGCCGACTATATTATAGCCCCATACTGCTTCAACAAGCCCTTCAGTATAACAATTGGAAGTAGGGAGCAGTGGGAGAAAATAGTTCGACACCGTACAGGGGATATTGTCTGGTTCACTGACGGGTCGAAATCAGACCAAGGTGTTGGGGCCGGGGTATACGGAGTGCAGCCAAGACAGGAGGGCATCATCTCTCTAGGGAAACTGGCGTCAGTATTCCAGGCCGAAATCACTGCCATGAGGGTGTGTGTGGAGGAGAATTTGCGTAGGTACTACAAAGATTGTAGCATCTATATCTATTCAGACAGCCCTGAGATCACTGGCAGCTCCTGCAACAAGGTCTAAAATTGTTGCAGAATGTCACAGGGTTCTGGTGGAGCTAGGGGAAAGCAATAGAGTAAACCTATTGTGGGTCCCTGGCCACTCGGGGATCAGTGGCAATGAACATGCCAACAGATTAGCCAGGATGGGGGCAGAGTCTCCATTTACTGGACCGGAACCTGTCCTGACAATCACCAAGGCAATGATCAAATTGGAGCTACGTAACTGGCTCAGAAGACAGCATGTAGAATATTGGACCAAAGTCCATCAACAAAAACATGGCAAGGTAATGATGCCAAAGCCATGTTTTAAAAGAAGCTCTGCAATCCTGGGCCTGAACAGGAGGGAGATTAGACTCTGGTTGGATTGCTGACAGGCCATGGGAATTTCAAAAAAACACCTACATACAACGGGAATAACAGAAGAGGACCCTAAATGTAGGATATGTGATGACGGTGATGAAACTGCGTCGCATCTAATCTTCGAATGCATTGCATTGCATTGGAGAGTAAAAGGCACAGAACATTTGGGACAACCAGAGCCGAGGAAATTGTGTCTAATAAAGAACTGGTAAAGGGACTCCTTGCACTGTTCAAGGGCAGTGGTTGGCTTTACTAGATATACAGGGAGCGATACCACACAATAAACTTAGTTTCGGTGTGGGCAGTGGCGGGTTCGACCAAGACTGTTTTGGCTTCCCTGGAAAAATCAAATCAGTAACATTGTAATAACACTTTTTTATAGTTTACTTTTTATGATCTATAGCTTCAATTTTCTGAATTTCCTAATACAGCACAATAAGAATCTTAGTGTCTAGGATGCACTTTGTGGACATGCATGAAAGCAGACAGACATCAATGATTATATGTGTGCCCCAAATAGGAAATTCGCAATTTCAATGTGGACACATTAATATGCTCGATCACCTGCAGAAGTACAGTATACGGATGGCTGCGAGCAAGAGGAACTAATGGGCAGAGGGCACAACCAAGATAGTGTGCTAAAAGTTCAGAATTTGGGTTGAAAGGGAAGCATGCCTTTCAGGCAACCACTGGCCCGAAGCAGGAAATCCAGATTCATATCCTGATCCATCACAAACTTTCAACTTTGCCACTGGATTTATTTCAATGGCAGTCAAAAGGTTAAAATATCTCGAATTTGCAAAACAGTTTTTCCATTCAATCCACAATCAAGAGCCACCACTGTCATTGGAATAACCAAGAAATATTCTTTGGTTTTCTATTGTATTTCATTCACCCATCCTTCAGGAGAAGTTCTTTACCTTTAGCGTCTATGCGAGAGGTTTAGGATACGCCCCCCTCTCTTATTTATTTGGTATAAATCTCTCGATTGCTACTGGCATTATGTCTTTGAAAGTAAGCCACAACTAATCTACACTCGCATTTTTAGTTTTGAAAGACTGGAGACTATCACTCAAGAAAGTCTAACGAGAATTTTTATCTTCTCTTTTGAATAGATATATTTTTTGTTCATATTTGATGCATTTGGGAATTTCAATATTCAGTCCTGCTACTACAACTATGTTCGCTAATACATGTATCTGTTTTGATGCTGGTTACTAGCTCAGGATTATTTGTTGCTAGGAGATAAAGGGTATTTCCGCAACCATTTGTTATTCTAGTGGGTTCATGAACTAACTGTTCAAAGTAGTTTTCAGAACAATGTTTTATATTTTGCTCCAGTTTTAAATATGTATTTATGCCAACATATGAAGGGAACCCATAACGATTTGTGCCTCGGTACTTTCTATCACCACTTGAAGCTCTGGAACTTTCCCAACACAGCTACGACAATTTACAACCGTTACGCCAATGGTGTGTCTGTGTCTGACCTGCACCCTTTGAGACAAACCCATTTTGGGTGTTCCCGAGGCCATCTAACTTTAAAAAAAAAAAAAAAAAGCCTAGTTCACGCCACACAGCCCACATTACCGGTGTAACCACTTCCTGAGTGTAGTGGACTCCTGACCTATTTAGCAAAACCCAAAAACCCACAATCCTATGGCGCAAGTCGAGGAATCTGCAGCCCATACAGTCGCAGAACCATCTGAGCTTCTGATTCAGACCCTCCATTCGGCTCTGAACCAGAGATGCACTGTCAGTCATGTTGACTATGCTGCAGATGGTCAGCTCAGCCTTCATCTTGCAAGCAAGACTGGCAGTATTTACCACCACTGATAGCTGCTCAAAACCAGAGAGAATCTCTTCCAATCCAAAGTGACACACATCGTTGGTTCCGACAAGAGCCACCACCTGCTCTTCATAGCACCCGGAAGGACCCATTCCACATCTGGAATGACTCCCCCTGGTATGCACACGGAGTGCACATTGGACTTCTTCCCCTCTCTAGCAGCCATATCCCTAAGAGTCCCCATCGACCGCCTAACGGAGCTCCTAACTACTAACAAACTCACTCTCTGCGAGTGCCTGAATCTTGCACGCAGAGGGGTGGTCACAGGACAAGCGACACCATCTGCATCAGGAACATCCTCTGCCACATACAGCGTCTCAAATCTGTTTGCAAGACTAACATGAAGGCCTCCAATTAGGTCCCCCGGGAAGTCTTACGCTGTCTGACACGCGGTGAGGAGGGGGGGGGGGGGGGGGGGAGGGAGAAGAGGCGACCTCCTCGCAGGCAGTGACCAGGCTGCCCACAGCTGTAGGCCAATCTGAGAGCACAACAGATGCACAAGGCGAATGCTGTACCCCTACGAGTTACACACAACAGCGACGCCCACCCACCGCAATCTCTAGCGTTGCCAGCAAAGCCAACACAGCAAGAAGCTGTAAGCGATGAGTCACCAACTTGGCCTGCACCAATTGACAGCTGTCACAGTACCTAGCCATTCTAAAAACCAATGTAAGTTCCAAATAAGTATGACTGTTGTGATTTTACCCGAGGGGGGGGGGGGGGAATACACTAAACTGTAACTGACGCAAATTGAAGTATATTAACGAGGACACTGATCTGTGTCTTTGGTGCAAAGCTGACTAAATATACGATCAAGGACACAAAAGTTTGATAAACAGTGAGCTTCGAAAAATATGTATCTAACACTAAACTGTTTATCAACAGCGAATCTGAAAAATATACACACAAGCTAATAATCAAAAATCAACACTAATCTGTCACCTGAACACAATTCGCGAGCACACAAAAGTTTGATGAACTGTGAGAGAAAGCATGCACGATATTAAAATAAGTCACTTCTAGAAGATGCCGGTTAACTTACAGTAGAGAGCTGCTGGTGTGCAACATGTGTGTATTCGCCAGCGGTCACTGAGCAACTGTACTGTAGGATATTATTGGTATGTTGGTAATTAAATAGCTAACGTCTACACGTCACGCACCAGTCGCGGACTCATAAAATGCACTTTAACCAATCATGTCTTTGGGTCACTCCTCCTGTGTAACTAGGCAAAAATTCTATTTAAGGAATAAATATTTCAGTCCCCAGAGATTGCATAAAAAGTATCATATTAGAAATAACCTTGACACCAACCAATAACAATCTCAAAAACAAACAGAAGTTTCTTGATTTATTTAAGGTAAAAAAACATTGTTTAGTGCATGTATGCAGCTTAAACTGTAAGTTATTAATGTAGTGATTCTGCTCATCAAGATTTTAATACAAAACATCATGTTACACGTTTGTTAAGCTTATGGGATTCAATTGTGGCGTCACAAGTCCCTAAACTTACATACTACTTATAAAGTAACTTACACTAAAGACTGCACAAACATCCATGCCCAAGGGGGGATGAGCCCCCAACAAGGAACGGCTTCGCGCATCAAAGCACAGCATCTCAATGCGCTTGGCCACTCTGCCTCAGCTTTTTTCACTGTATGTCTTACTCTACATCAATGGTAAATGGAGTCCAAACTTTTTTGGTAATACAGCACCAAGCCAGTCCTGAACATGCCAGACTATACATTTGCTGTAACTGACTAGGCACAGAAGCCTATGTACCTGATAATGACATATTTTCTGTATGCATCTTACTTTTCCCTTAATAATGTAGTTACTATGACCTAATTTATTCAAAGTAATGGCACCAAAATTTTGAATAAGTACATCTGAGTCTCCAAATGTACTTACCGGAACAAAACAGAAACTCTTGAAATAGGAGAATAATTCTCCAATGATGACACAACCAGTTTATTTGGCAAAACTGTTGTCTTTACTCCTTCCTTTGCTGAACTTGGGCTGGGGTTTGCTGCAGCTTGGGCAGCAAAAGTTCGAACCTACAAGGAACATTTCCAAAATTACTAGTGAGAAATAGATTTCACAGCAGGCACAGCTTACCATAGGCCTACACACATTATCTTACAAATATTAATCATATGTTTTCAGAAACAGTGGGAGAAAATCTAGATCACACCACTTAATTTTATTCGCTACCTGTTTCTATCTTAAAGTGAATTGTTTTCAGACCTTACTCCATTCCAAGTTTAAAACAGATCATGATAATTATTTTCTATCTCCGAGTTTCCCAGGTGTTAGTAACAAGCATTTTACATGAACATCCAAGGCTTGTTCTGTTTTGAAAACACACTAATCCTAACACGGCTTCACTAAAATCCTTCGCATAACTGGTGACGGGGATACCATCCACCAGCTTTGGCCCATAATGTCCTCAACATGTCGGGAAACCCATATTATGGGATATCTTAATACTTACGTATTGTAGATAATAAATATTCTGTGGTTTTCCTCGTAAATAACACATTACAACAGAATGTACCATTGATCAAAGGGCTCTGCCCAAGAATTCGTGCCTTAGGCAATCACTGGTGGAGGAAAAAACAAAAAACACCACTCTCTGCTCTCTCTGTTACCCTATTACTCACTATCAGAGTGAAGCAACAGATCACTTTTTGAACACAAGAACTTATATAATCTATGTTCTGCTTGTAAAATATATATATCATCTTTAAATCAGCCACCACATAATTGCTCATGCCACAGGTCAAAGCTGACACGTGGTATCGCCATCTTCCGATGAGACAACTTTAACAGGCACCCTTTTCCGGTTTCCTAGAAGGCCTTCACAGCTACCATAGCGGTTACGGAGTTCATATAGTCTGCACTATACTTGAATTCTACAACCAGTCTACTATTTCGCACTTCTGCCCACCTTCCAAGTCATGAATTAGGAATTAGTCGTGTGGGAGACATAGTAAATATAATTAAATGGCCTGATTTAGATTGTCTTCAGTATAAAATATTAGTTACACGTATCTACTAATGGAAATACCAGGCTGGAATTAACAATATAGTAATAGAGCAGTTTATGGTAATTTTGAAGATGTGATACATAGCACGACAACGGCGACCAAACGATATAGGCTATATTGATGCCGTTCATATCAGAACAATTTGTAGTGAACAACCAAATTTTTACGAATAAGTCGTGATTTTGAAGGATTTGGTTAGGCAGGAACGTAAGAGCACAGTTTGTTCACTTGCAACAATTTAAGCTGTACTCTTAGGTTCCTGCCTAACCACATCCTTTAAAATCATGACATATTTGTAAAAATCATAACATTGGCTTGTTCAATACCAATCATTCCAATATATCGTTTGGAGGCTGCTGCCGTGCTATGTACAGTAACACGTTTTCAAAATTACCCAGTTTACAACTCACCGCAAAGACATGACGACGAGCTGCACCAGCACACAAAAAAGACACACACATACATACTTTCAGCTATCGGCAGGGCCGTATTTAGGGTATGGGACGCCCCTGTGCAGTAATTTATTTTACGCCCCCCCCCCCTGACCATGGCATCTATCTAGGATTCAAACTGATTAAAAAATAAAACAAAATAAATAAAAGACACCTCTCTGAGTACGACACTGCTATCAACAAAACAACCTGAATTTTGAAATTCATTGCTGTAATGGAAACTCTGAATAATGATGATTCAAATATCATTGAAATAATATTAATTCTTTTTTTTCCTTTTTCGACGGCAAAATTTTGCCGCCCTGTGCAGCTGCACCTGCCTATATAGGGCCCTGGCTATTGGCCACGGCCTTCGAATTAGGAACATTCACAGAATCACACAGGCACACAACACAGTTACACAACCGTCAGCTCCGGCTGCCACACTTTGAAGTGTGTCGGCCGGAGCTGACGGTTGTGTCATTGTGTTGCGTGCGTGTGTGATTGCGTGTATGTTCCTAATTCTGAAGAAAGCCATGGCTGATAACTGAAAGTGTCGTATGTGCGCATGTCTTTTTTGTGTGCCTGCCGTGGCTCGTCATCACGTCTTTGCAGTGAGCTGTAAACTGTCCTATTACAATATAATTACACACAATGTACATGGCAGTAGCATTTACTTAGACTTCATTCAAATCTACATATTTTTCTCATTTTTGACGAAATATTGCTCACTTGAGGTTAAAAACATGATTTCACACCTTACAATAGACTTTAGCATTATTTGACCAAACACCATGAAAAGTTGGTACTTTTATGAATATTTTCATGGAGGTTTTTCGACTCTGCAAGCCACTGTATGGTGCATGACAGAGGATAACCTGCAATAAGCATTGACATTCTTTCACCAATCACCATGAAAGCTGAAGGGTACAGAAACATCCAGGAAAGTTTGACGTCATAAATTTTAGGCACTGTAAGAAATTAAGCTCCACTCCTTGGTTGGTTGGTTTTTTTAAAGGGACTAAATTACAATGGTCATCAGTCCCAAGCTCAACTCCCTACCACTCCTATCTATCGCACACAAGAACTGTATGAAAAGTAAGAGTAACAACAGTAATAGTAGAAATATGGAAGAAAATATAAGTTAATGTCAATGTTGCATGAAGTTGTACAGAATCTACAAGGTAAAACATAACATGAATGCAGTACAATTTAAATCCTTAAAAAGTTATGCCTCGTGAAAAAGTAAAATAAAAATGAAAGAAAAAACAAATTAGGCCTAACTGCCGTCAGTTTCTCTCATGTGTGTTAAAAAAAAAATAAATAAATAAAATAAAAAATAAATTTAAAAAAAAGTCATTTTTTTATTTTTACCAGAACTAGTAAACAAAAAATTTACTTACTAAGAAAGTTAGTTAGTTAGTTCAAGTACTGAAATTTATAACTAAGAGAGAAAAATCGTTCATGGTATACAACAAAACAGCGAGTGTAGCCTAGTTACTGTGATAAAATCCACACTATATGCACGATTAATTCATATGAGAAATTTTCTATAGGCCACCAAATGTTAAACATACTTCCTTCACTCCCACCCTCCCCTGCTTTTCCTTTTTCAGCCCATATGAGCAATATAATGCAAAATGTACAACCTTTGCACAGGTATTTATCTCATACACATTTCTCTGAATTTACCTTGCCACTTTATTTTGTGTTAAATCCAGCTATGCTACAGGTTAACCTGTTACCACAACCAAACCAACAAATTCATACTCCTCGGCTTCACCAAATCACAACTAATTTAAAAAAATTCAACCCAGCCACAAACTCTGGTTACACTACAGATCAATCTATGATCACAACAGAAGCTTTAACAATTGAATCATAACCCAATTGTCTAACTCATTAACAATGATAGCATAATAGTCAATTGAAACTCGTACTCTGTACTCTTTACAGCAAGGACTGCAGATGCTTACAATTCTGAAGCTTAATTCATTCAACATTACTGAAAGCTTCCATTATTATGTTTATGGGACAAGGTAGACATTCAGTAATTTGAATTTATATATTATTTTTAGATGACATTTATTATAGTTCCGTCATAAACTGCATTATTAATTCGTGAAAATATTTACAACGCCTGTCCAGCCACTGAGATAATTTAAATATTTTTAAGTACTTAGTCATTTAACCTTTGAGGTCATGATAATAATTAAGGTTTGTACCTAAGCAATTTACATTCGTGATTTTGTACAACACAATTAGAGCTGAAGGCATTTCTAAACGAAATATAGTGGCCCTTGTAATTGTTACGAAAAATATGAAAAGCTAGGTAACTTTTTTCTATGTTGTACGGTAACTGCATCGTCTGCAACCCCTCCGCAGGTAGTCAGTCACTGGTTAAAACTGATTCAGATGAACTCAAATTTAATCAACTACACACACACATATCAACCTGTTTAGAAACCTAGCATTAAACTTACTGATGCCACTCGCAAAATCGGTTTTTTCAAGGCGTTACTAGCCATTCTTCGTTATTTTACTGCCCCAGCCGCAAATTATAGAGCTAGAGCAGAGTTATTGCTGTAAGGAAGAGCACCGTAAAGATACTCTTGCATGAAGCACTTGCTAATCTACTAAATAAGCGCGGAAAAATTTCAGACTTTATAAGAAATAATTCTTCAAATGTCTGTAATTATAGTGTGTCGTTACATTTTCTTTGACAATTTAGAAATAGTGCTTACGAGCAAATCATATTTTCCGAAAATACTGAATCCAAAGAAGCCAGATTTAAAATATATTTTCGAAATCTATATGGAAATAGGTTCCATAAGTTCAGAAAACACTGCGAAACAAGATCCTTCAGAAGCAACACGTATGAAAGTTGCCTACAAAACTAGAAACGTGATTATGTCTCTCAAAAGTTTAAGAAAATCAAAATAAAATAAAAAATCTTACAGTCAACCCTCGAGCAGGCGCGCATATGTATAAAGTGCGCCAATGGCAAATGACATTGTTGTACACCTTTCCATTAGCAATAGCACGCCCATGCCTATTTCTGCATTATTGCTTCAGCTAGCACAGTGAGAAGTTGCGTTGTCGTAGTTTCACATGAGCTACAGTCATTTAAAGTAAACTCTGAGTGCGTCATCTTCATGTATAAAGTACAGAACGCGCCCCAGTGGCGTAACTATGGAGGGTGGGGGGGATAGAACCCCCCTCCCCAGAACCCTAAAACACAAAAAAGAAAGAAAAAAAAAAAAAAAAAACAAAAACCACGAAAAAAAAGAAAGAAAGAAATTGTATAACAGCAATCTGGTAAAGGTAAAGATTGGAAACTCGGGATATTTTACCATAAGCTTTCATTGGATGGGAGTGAATTAATCTTTAACGGGAGTGATAGATGGTAGTCTATCTGGAAACTGACTAAAATTTTGCTCATCAAGCAGATCTATCCCCCCCCCCCAAGCCAAATCCTAGTTATGCCAGTGACGCGCCCAGTCATCTAAATAATTTTTCCTCCATTTTTATTTTGCTCCTTTTTATGAAGATAAAATTGTAACACATAACAAGCGAGTATATCACTGTGCAGGCCAAGATAAAAGCTGACAGAAAACAAGCTTGATTCGCTACTCAACGAGGATCCCGATTTCAACACTGTACCAGACAACAAAAACGATGACAGCTCTGAGGAGGAAGAGGAATTTATCACACGAAGTGACCAGAATTCAAGTTCTGATCAAGTCGATGATTCAGATGATGACTGAAGATCTACTCTCCGCTGGTGGTATTTTTATTGGGAGAGAAACAACGTGCAAATGGAATAAAATACGTCCTAATGTGACCGAAAACAAAAAGAAAGAATATTGTGAAAATATTCCCTGGGCCTATATTTGTTGCCAGAGGCATCACAAGTGAAACAAAGGCTTTATGGACAATACTTGCCCTGGAAATAATTGATGAAATTGAATAAGGCTCAAACATGTACATTCCATCTAAGAAAGATTGTATATAATATTCAAGAGAAAGGGACGCTGAGGAACAAGGTGTGAAATAATTGCATTGTTGGGATAGCTGTATGTCATCAGCACTAAGAATGCAAACCACACAAATGTCATTGAACTACAAACAACAGATGGTACTGGTATGGAGATTACAATAGCTGTCATGAGTTACAGAAGATTTCTATTCCTTTTACAATGTATCCATTTTAACGATAAAAGTACAAGACAAGAAAGAAAAGGAACTGATAAGCTTGCTGCAATAAAGCAAATATTGAATGATTTAGTGGCGAACTGGAAGAACTCTCTGGCCGGGTTTCCACAGGCATGAATTTCTACACATGCATCACCCCACCACCATTCCCTATGTACATGTTAGCGTTTCCAAACGTCGGTGTAGGAAACATTATTTACGCGACTTTCAAGATGGCACCTAGTGAAATTTTCCGTGCAGGAGCTGTACATCATTTAGCTGTAGAGTTTATACAGAAGTTGATTATAGAAGTGAGAATTTCGTAGGAAGTGTTTGGAGGCGGTAAAATAAATTGTGAATATAGTTTTAGTAATGGCAGTGTCAGTGTAACGTGCTAATGTTAGCGACGATCTCGGAAACAGTTGTTTGAAAAGTGTCACATTCAGAATAATGGGAAAAATCTTTCGTTTTGACCTTGAAATAAATAGTTGATGTTGTTCCTGCACTATGATGTGCAAGGTCTTGCAATTTACCATTGCATAACCAGTAAATTACACTCGTAAAACAACATTTTCGCTGCCAAGAAAGCACAGCGTCGCCATTACCTTCAGATTTTACTCAATTTTGTAAACGTTTTGAGACGTATTTCTGATACTATACAAAAGTTAAAACATGTATGTGAGATACCATGCCAGCTCGTATTAATTTACACTGTTGTTACCCTATGTTGTCTACGCACAAAAGCTAGTCTCATAAGCACGTGTGAACCTCAAGTTTTTAGTAGCGCCACTTAAGAGTCGCTACTTTTTTCACGCAACAAGAAGTTCAACTCGGTTGTACTTTGTTTCGTCACTTTTTCCCCCACCATCATATACCGACATTTGACTGTCAACTCGCAGAGTATTTCTAATCATTTTAATTCGTATCAGTGTGTTTGAATCTGAGGTTTAAGTTTTAGCGTCTTTGTTTGTGCCTAAAATGTCGAATAAATGAAGGAAACACTTCATGTGCTTGTGGAACAAAGTGTAACGCTCGTTTGCCCGCGAATGAAATGTGCCATGCAAATCATGATCAGCTGAGACAATAGACGCCATATTGCAAACTGTACAACTAAGTAGTAGTTTTGAAGTCCTGTGTAAACGACAGCACACAGTAGCTTCGTTCGAAGAGTTGCTTTCTGGCTACCGCGCATGTGCAGTACGGAAGTTCGCGTTTGAAGAGTGCCTGGCCCTGAATCTGGCTACTTGAAGAGGGGCGCCACCTGTTCGAAGAGTGCTAGCAAACAGAACCAAGCAGCCAGATCCTGTCCAAGGAAATTTTTCTGGCTGCCAGATTTGCACATGCATGTAGCTCCGTTTGTAGTGGGGATATACGACACTCGCTTTTTCAAAATGGAAGTTACCTCAGAAGTGGACACATTAGTCTGCACTGTGTTACTTCTGTAATGCTACGGTTTTATTTATTCTTATAAAATCACGTATATAATGTAAAATAATTCAGAATACATTTGTTCCAGATGTCAAGCGTTTCAGATTTCGTCTCTAGTGACGTCTATTTCTACGCAGTGTTGTTGCGCCGAAATAAAAGGCAGAAATCAGACTGTTTTTGGTGGTTTTTTTTATACTTTGTGCTACTATTCTCAGATATGAAATTAGTCCAACATTTTTGGGTACGGCGGCTTCTGGCAGAACAATTTAGAAATTCGATTTCTTATAAGTACCAGGAAGCGGGAGTGGGGAAGATACTCTTATTACAAGATAATCTTTTTGTAGTTTGCAGGCCATGAAGTGCAAGTTTTCGTAATGTAGCAGAGACGTTCAAATTGTGCAGCATGTTCTGTTTGAAATTAAAAGAGCTGCAAAATTTATTATTGGCCTGAATGTGAACGTTATAAAGTGGTCACCTGCAGAGGAAAGAGATGACAAGAGTCCCATTTGTGCAATGAAGGAATGCCAGGTGCAATAGATGGGACCCCTGTCAGAATAGACAGACCCAAGGAAGATCCAGAATTTTTTCCCATTCACTGGCAGGTGGTTTCCACAAGAGACACATTAGTGACCTATTCTGGATTGGTCCACGATATCAGAATATTCAGAACGAGTTTGTTGTCGTCAACCACTGAGAAAAGTGCCAAGGTTTTTATATTTTCGGTGACAGTGCTTATTGTGGTCTGAAACTTCTGTTTACACCGTGCCGAAGTATTGGGCGTTTAATACGGCGAGACAGTAAATTCAATGTAGTTCTCTTAAAAATAGAACTCAATATTATTGGCGACAAAGTTTTTGTATGCCTTTAAGTCATCTCCATTTGTTCTCACACTACACTGCAGTGAATGCTTTTCCACAATTTTCTGTCAAATAAGCCGCCATACCACCCCACAGTTGCTGCTTCTGTTTAAATCTCTCGCTGCGGCTCTTGCAGAACTCTATAATAGCTAATTTAGAGTTTCTCCACCACTACGTTTCCTGTGTGCGGTACTCGAGTGGTTCCTGTGTGGGAGAAACAGCTCAATACATAACCATAATACACGAATTAGGAAGCACCTGCACCTGACAAGAAAACACAAAGTGAGAATTCACGACAGTATTGTACGAGGTGCATTCAAATTCTAAGGCCTCCGATTTTTTTTCTCCGGACTGGAAAGAGATAGAAACATGCGTATTGTTTTACAATGATGCCGCGTTCATTCTCAATACGTCCCAGAGATGGCAGCACCGTGTGTCAGATGGAATTTTACCGCCAGAGGCGAGAATGAGAACTGTTTTAGATACTTAAAATGTTGACGTTTACCTTACTTGAACAATGTGCAATCAATCATTTTCTGAATTTGCGTGGTGTGACACCAATTGAAATTCATCGACAGTTGAAGGAGACATGTGGTGATGGAGTTATGGATGTGTCGAAAGTGTGTTCGTGGGTGCGACAGGTTAATGAAGGCAGAACATCGTGTGACAACAAACTGAAACAACCTCGGGCTTGCACAAGCCTGTCTGACGACATGATAGAGAAAGTGGAGAGAATTGTTTTGGGGGATCGCAGAATGACTGTTGAACAGATCGCCTCCAGAGTTGGCATTTCTGTGGGTTCTGTGCACACAATCCTGCATGACGACCTGAAAATGCGAAAAGTGTCATCCAGGTGAGTGCCACGAATGTTGACGGACGACCACAAGGCTGCCCGTGTGGCATGTTTCCAAACAATGTTGATGTGCAACGACAGCATGAATGGGACTTTCTTTTCGTCGGTTGTGACAATGGATGAGACGTGGATGCTATTTTTCAATCCAGAAAAAAGCGCCTGTCAGCTCAATGGAAGCACACAGATTCACCGCCACCAAAAATTTCGGGTAACCGCCAGTGCTGAAAAAATGATGGTGTCCATGTTCTGGGACAGCGAGGGCGTTATCCTTACCCATTGCGTTCCAGAGGGCACTACGGTAACAGGTGCATCCTACGAAAATGTTTTGAAGAACAAATTCCTTCCTGCACTGCAACAAAAACGTCTGGGAAGGGCTGTGCTTGTGCTGTTTCACCAAGACAATGCACCCACACATCGAGCTAACGTTACGCAAAAGTTTCTTAGTGATAACAACTTTGAAGTGATTCCTCATCCTCCCTACTCACCTGACCTGGCTCCTAGAGACTTTTGGCTTTTTCCATCAATGAAAGACACTCTCCGTGGCAGCACATTCACCAGCCGTGCTGCTATTGCCTCAGCGATTTTCCAGTGGTCAAAACAGACTCATATAGAATCGTTCGCCGCTGCCATGGAATCATGGCATCAGCGTTGTGAAATATGTGCACGTCTGCAGGGCGATTACGTCGAGAAGTAACGCCAGTTTCATCGATTTCGGGTGAGTAGTTAATTAGAAAAAAATCCGAGGCCTTAGAACTTGAATGCACCTTGTACAATAAGTTGACTCATGGCGTTAACAAATAACTAATGTGCACAGCTTTAAAAAAAGCTATCAAAATGTTTCTCCTTACAAAAAGTTATTATATGGCGAAGGAGTATTTAAATGAAATATAATCTGAAAAAAGTACCAACAACCTTCTTAGTGAAATGCAAAGCTGTGCTATAGTGTATATATTTTTCTATATATGGTGTATCTTTAAGTATACATCTAAACATATTTCTTTGTGACGAAACCCTTCTCATGTAATTTTGTAAATGATAAGTGCTGACTAAACAAATCAAATCAAATGTGATGTAAATAACATTCGCGCCATTACTGTTCATTCTTCTGTCTTTTCACGCTACACTAGCAAAGGTGACAAAAAGGCTAAATAAAACGAGATGGGTATTCGAAGAGCACAAACACCAAGCACAAACACATGACATCACCATTGCCGCGCATCCGTGGTAACACCTGTATGCTGGCTCTCCAAGTAGCTTTCTGGCAACTCTTTGAACGGACCCAGTCTAACTGCAAAAGACACACATTGTTGTTTCAATTTAGTTGCTTGTGGGAACCCACCTTAAAGGACCATATGATTTTTATAATTGTCCTGTGATATTGTAGGAAGACGTATGACTGACATTGAAGGCTCAAGAAGAAACGTTACAATGGATAATTGGTACACTAGCTATTCCTTATCCAACTTCCTGTTGAAAAAGTGGCCAAAATGCATCAGCACGTTGAGGAAAAAACGAACATGAGAATTTTTACTTGAGAAATGTAGGACTATCCACTCCTCTTTATATGTTTTTCAGAATGATATGACGTTAGTTTCGTATTTGCCGATAAAAACAAGGCAATTACTTTCAACCATGCACGATTTTACAGGTAAAGCAGAGATAGTTTTTGGATTACAATGTAACAAACAGAGGAGTCGACACATTCGATCAACTGGGAGATCTGTATTCTGTTGCAAGGGTGACAAGAAGGTGGCCATTGGTTGTATTGTATACCCTGATGGATATTGCAGGTCTCAAATTCTCAAATAATGTTTCATGCAAATGGGGCAAAATGAAAAAAGAAGGGAAGAATTTTCTTGAAAGATTTAGCACTATCTTTTTATAGAGCATCAACTAGTGGAAAGAGCTATTATTTCTTCACTTCCTGCTGACATTGCAACTTTCCTTGTGTGGTACAAAGAGCAATGTGGTGAAAGAACTGAGGAGCCTACCACCAAGAAAAGGGGACAGTGTGTGACTTGTAGACGAGCAAGGAACTCATGTACTATCTTAACATGTAACTCAAGCCATAGCTTTGTTTGCAAAGGACGTGTAAAACAGTGCATACATGTGAGATATGCAGTGCCTTTCCCAAAATATGCAAGATATTTAACTGTGTAGATGAAAGGAACTTCGTGATAACTAATATCTAAAGCCTTTGTCCTTCTATATTGCTATGAAATAGAGTTTTTTGTTCATTGTGTGCTTCAAAAGTATTGGAATATGTTCATTTGTCAGCTGTGGTAATAAAATGACAGGAAAGATTTCTTATTTCTTTAATCAAACAGTAAATTAGCGATGCAATGTAAGTTTATTGTAAACTATGACTTGGCTCATACATGTTTCCCTTGGTAGCATACTGACAGCTTTTGACTGCATGTGAACAAGGTGCACCATGCACCCACTCCTGTTATGAAAATTGGTGCACTAACTTGAGGGCTAATAATATTTTGATTTTGTTTACGTTTTCTATATCACATATTCGGAAGAAGGTAATGGAAACTCATACCCTGAGCAATATTAAGACTTTCAATCTTTTAGTATGTTCTACAAAATGGCAAACCACTGATAGTATGTGAGAATTACAACATAGGCATAACATTTCAGTTTTATGCTGCTTTACAAACATGCAGCACAACTGTTTATGACCCAGAGAAGTTGAATTGGATTGTGCAGTCATTCAAAAAAAATGTTCAAATGTTTGTAGAGTCTATGGGACTTAACTACGGGGTCATCAGTCCCTAAACTTACAAACTACTTATGAACTACTTACGAACTAGGACGGCACAAATATCCATGCCTGAGGGGGGATTCGAACCCCCGACCGTAATGGCCGTGCAGACCGTGACTGGAGCGCCTCAGTCTCCTCGGCCACTGCGGACGGCTGTATAGTCATTGGTGGAAAACTTAATATTGCTTGAGAACAGTTTACAATTTACAGTAAATATATTTGTAACTGAGGAAATAATTCAAACCCAAATACTAAATACTTAGAAGCTCATGGGCCTAGAGAATTTTGCAACCTGGAAATTTGTAGTAGACGTTTATCTACAGTTACATGACTGTTGGGACGTCATTGATAGAATTTTAAAATCCATAAATTCTGATTTGAAGAACAAACATTTTAAGACAAAATACAAATTAATTCGTCTACTTGTTTATATGAATTACATTCACATAGAAAGGGCTAATACATGGTAATAATTATGGGACAAACTAAGAAGAGCCATTGAAGATGAAGGTGTAACTAGGAAAATCAGTTTGCTAAGATAGCTTTTCGCCACTCCTTTCAATGAATGTAAGAATTTGATTAATTTGTAAACAGTATCACCATCACTTTTATCGTCTAAACGACATTGGATTAGACATTGCTGAAGGATAGATTAGTAATTTGTTACTAGAGAAATCCCCTGACATAGGAGTACTTTCCCATGTTAATATGCTTAGAGAGTTCAGGGATACCAAATACAGATAACAGTGTGGATGTCCAGATATACCAAATTTACAAACACATAATTTCGCATAAGTTGGAACTATAACAGTGCTGTGTGTGGTATTGGTACCCCAAGATCGAATAGTTTGAACAG
This sequence comes from Locusta migratoria, assembly GCA_026315105.1. NCBI lineage: Eukaryota > Metazoa > Arthropoda > Insecta > Orthoptera > Acrididae > Locusta > Locusta migratoria. The sequence goes on along the minus strand of CM048746.1, from coordinate 150,475,771 downwards.
GAAACTGGTATGTCACACAGAGCTGAAGAACTTGGAGACATCAAGGAACATTGCCCCAAAGTTTCTCCCTGGTTTTCAATATCTTCATCGCTTATACCTATATTATGAGCAACTGGTGTTATATCAAGTGGCAGCTCCGAAACCTGAACTGTTCATCTGGGATGCTGTTTTTCAGGTGAATTGCTGAAGAAACCTTTTTGGATTATGGTCTTGTGGATTAGTTATTAAAATCCAACGTTCGTCCCCATATGCAGAGGTCATTCTCAAAGAGGATTGTGGCTCTTTTGAACGTCTGATACGCACCCTGGCTCGTTACTGATTGCAGCCAAATTCCATTTACATTCTCCTTATCTCTGTGGACTAATAGCCATTCTTGAGTAAAGTATCAGTCAGGTGTTTTAAATCTGTGTCAAGTAGTTCAAGATCGCAGATGTTCCTTGCCCTGTCTGCCAACCTCTTTATTATGGCCCGCTTTTGTTGTCGATGGTGGTTTGAATCCCAGTGCAGATAACGGTCTGTGTGGGTAGGCTTCCAATGAACTGTACGGCAAAAGCTGCCATTCCCCTTTTTGAAAACTGCCATGTCAAGAATATTCATTTTTCTGTCTGCCTGCTTCTCCATGGTAAACTGAATTCTAGGATTAACCCCATTGAGGTGTCCAAGGAAAGTTCTAATTCCTGTCTGTCATGCCTCCACACAACAAACGTATCATCTACTTAGTGGAACGAAATGGCAGTCATTAAGCCCAGTTATAGCAAATTTATACATGGAAAAATTCGAGATATAGGCATTGAAAACAACATACAAAAAAAATCTGTCTTTTCGTTCTCCTATGTAGACCACCTTGCTCAATTTGATAAGACTCAGGTTTTAGCAGCTACAAACGGATATCAGGAAAGACTGTACAGAGAGACTATAGAAATTGTAAAACACCCTAGTAATTTCAATAGGATGGAGGAGGGAGTGAAACTGAATTGAATCTGGATTCCAGTGTTGAAGGCTGAAATGTAATAGTCTTCCATCACAGGACGATATTAAGAATGGACAACGACAATCGGCAGTGACGAGTTGTGCGCACCTATCCAAAACATCTGAAGTCACATCTCTGAGTTCGAGCACACGTAAACAGAATTTGGCTGCAGTCAGTAACAAGGCACTGTGTGTATCGTATGTTCCTCCACAGATGGAGACAAGACATTGACTTGTAATAGCAAATTCTCAAAAGCATGGTATAATAGTCTGGAAAGATTTACTAATATTCAGTCCTGCTTTGCCATCAGCAGGAGAAGTTAGAAGTGGCCGCCTCACCAACATCAGTGGACACAGTGGAGGCAACATCCTCAGGAGCTACAGTCTAAGGACCTTGAGTACGCCCAGGGACCCAATTAGCTCTGCACTAACTCTGCCCACTGGGACGAGAACAGCAGCCTCCACCCACCCACGACATTTGCTATTGTTCCAGAGATTGTCAACACCATTCTGAGGGAGAACATCAGCAAACCCAGTTTGTGCTGCAGTGTCTAAACCATCTGCTGAATCAACAGTCGGTCTTGGTGACGACAGTCACGCCGTCCCTTCAGGCTGCCATCACTACCTATTAGCCACAGTGGAGTGGCAGAGCGTTCTAGGGCGCCTTGCTGCAGAGCGCGCGTTTTTTCACTGTCAAAGGCATGAGTCCTCCCTCAGTCATGATTGTGTGTGTTGTCATTAGTGTAAGTTCGTTTAAGTAGTTTGTAAGTCTACGGACTGATGATCATAGTAGGGCCTATTTTGGTCCAATAGGTTTACAAATATTTGAACATTTTGAATCGCCTAATAAATGAATTATGAATAACGGATATATTCATGGACTAACTGTCTGCACGTTAATGCAGGGAGTATTAAGCCAAAACAAGGAGAATTTCGCTAGTTCTTATGACATGAATTAAATGACACTTGTCACAGAAACCTGGCTCAAATCTAGTCTCTGTGTGAAAGACGCAAAATACAGTTGCAACGACAGTTCGACAGTAGACGTGGAGCTGTGGAATCATTGCTGCTGCCGTCCTTATATAACTGTGCTGCTTCCAACATTGGTGCACACCACGTCATCATACTGATAATGATTTGGTCGCCAGCTAATCGCGCCTTTTTCAACTTTCCTCTGGGCAATGGGCACTGGGCACTTTCTACTGCTACAACCTGCAGTATTTATTAAGAGTTTTGTCACCTGTCTTAATCTCAACTGCCGCTTTTATTACGCTATTCCAGAAATTATTTGTTCTTGTAAAACTGCTATCTCTGTGAAAGCAATACAATGTCCATGTTCCAAAGCGTGGTCTGCAAAGCCTGAATTTTTGTTATATCATAAGCAATAACTTATTTCGTGTTCATAACAGTCCTGTTCAATAGTACACACTGTCTGCCTGATATAAAACAGTCACACCAGTAGGTATTTTATACGCATATATTTTAAACAGACATGGCGTTTTGAGGCCTACAACTTCACATCAACTGTTTTATTTATTAGGAGGTCTGAAGATCGATTCGATCCTACTGCACTTAAGGAACTGTCTAATTTTTTCCATTACTGAGCCACAGAAAGGCAAAAATCGAAACTGATTTGTGTCCTCCTTGGGATACTTCTGCTTGCGTGTCTTCAGAAGGATAGCTTGCGAAATCTGGAAGTTGCCATAGCCTTTTTCCCTAACCAATTTCTATAAGGGGCTCAGTTCCTTCTGTAGATTTTCAGCATCTGAGACTCCTTCCAGACTGTGATGGCTTGGTTTTAGGTAAACACTATGGCTGAGACACACATTCACTTTTTGGCTGCTGATGATGATGTAAGGAATGGCAAGGCATCTCCGATATACTACTATCATGAACCTGAACTAGTAATGTATGCTGTTGATGTCAAAGATTTCACCCAGCTTTTCATGCACATGAGGATAGACAAGAATGTGTTCTTGAAACAAACAACTAGGCTTGTCCAGGGCGATGTCCTTGAACATGGACAGGTTGATTACAATTGTTGCTAATGGGCTTCTGATCACGAAACCATTCGCCTGGATAGAATATTTTGCACCATACGATGATGTCTACATATGCTTGAATAACTCCACAACAGTGTCATCAAATAATTGGGAAGCAGTTCGTGTTGTGGGATGCAGGTGATTATTAAATTCTCATTCACAGATCACACTTTCAAACAACAGTACCACATTCATTGTAGGAAATTCAGTCACTTTTTCTAAAATATTAGCTTGACAAATCGTGAGAGTTTAATATTGCCTAGCTATCTATCCCAAATAGTTAACTATCTATAGTGCATCACCATTTTAAGTTGACCATAATCGAACTTCATCTCATAAGGCCTGCATCACACAAACACGCAATTCAATTAAATTGTTCCCAATGTTAGAGGTCCTTTTTAGGGTTCATTAATTCCTACCATAAAACCTACTAATTGTCAATTAGTTCCTCCACTTGCTACAATAAACTGCACATAAACATAGTAGAAGTTTCATTGGCTATTTTATCGTTTGCAGATGACATAATCAATAAATATTTTCGCTAAATAACAGATATAATTCAGTCAATACTTGAATGGATGTTTGGTCCTCAACTAAACGTCAATTTCAAACTAATCTCTCCCAAATAAATAAATCTTTGTTCCTCCAAAATTGTAAATTACAATCTGCACCAATTAATAATTAATCTTCCACACACACACACACACACATAATACATAGTAGCAGACAGATAAACTTTTAAGACGTCGATTTATACTTGTTACTAAATTACATGTTCATACATCTTATTCCCAGATAAAGTAACAGACTGGCTCATTAAAACTTTTACAATAATGTCAATTAATTTATTTTTCTCTCTCTCTCTCTGGAATGATGAAGCGTTGCAATCAGCAAGGCACAGAATTCCTCGTCACCACTTAGCCTTCGGTATGGAATACATATCAGCCAACAATTCAACTTAGGCTTCAGCTGTGCTGCCCCCCAAATTTCAGCACCTGAATCATACATGAAACAAAAAACAAAACAAAAAACACACAAAATTTTGAGTATATTATACTTAAATATTTATAGACAAAAAATTAATATATATTTATTAACAAAGATGTAGAGCAGTAGGGGCTCTTTATTCCTTTGTCCCTCTACAATCGAAAGTCTTTGATAGGAATGTGTATGAATAATGATACCACCTCAAAGCTATCTTATCCTGTTCACCAAGACGCAACCTTTTGTTTCGGCTGATGCAGCTCCTCATTATTTTAATATGGTGCACACAGTTGAGTGACATGTGTCCGAAAGTCAGTGCACACATAGTACTCATTATTGGATGTAGAGGTGTTATTTTTATGAACCTTTACGATTTCATACAAATAGGTTATTTAGATACCTGTGGAAGTAGACTTCTCAATAGCGCTCTTCCACTGAAAACTGCTTGAGAAGCTCAGACGTTTTCCTCAGTATTTTGGGTGATGGGTCCCTCAATGATTTCTGACATGTCTCCTCCTCTAGCATCTCATAAATCTGAAAGTCATATATGGCTCATTCAATAATGATGGCAGCATTGCCCTTGTCAACAGGTAGGACTAGGATGAGAGGGTAGTTCCATAACTGCTCTTGTCACATTAGATTTTGATAGCTTGGTTTTTGAAAAAATGTGGCTTTTTCTTGACGAAATTCTTCTGTTGTATGACTGGGAATCTTGTGATTTGCTTTTCCCACCCTACTTATTATACCAGCGAAAGTGATAAACTTCAGCGATGGTGCAAACTTAAGTACCTTTTCGATTTTTCTCGTTGTCATGTTAATAAATACATAGTCCGTTTTTATACTTCCTGCCCCATATTGTTGCTGAGAAAGCTGGCATATTTTCTACTTCTGTCTTTATGTGGTTGTTTCCTGATAGGACTTCTGTTGTGCTACTGTCGCTCCATCAATCCATACCCAAAGCAAAGCTGAGAGTGACACCATCAACTTCAATTAGTTCATGGCCATTTGTATACAACTGCTTCATAGTAAGTTATGTCACTTCTGACAGTAGAGTGCACTTTACGAGCACCAGTAACGATATAGTAAGCAGCACAGTTAATTAATGCAGTAACAATGGCATTGATTCGACATTTATGACTTAACAATGGTAGAGGAGATCTCAGGCTAAAGCTCTTGTATTTTAAACCTCTTCACAGCCGCTGGAAACTTATGCAATTTTATTAATTTTTTACAGACTGTTAAAATTGTACTAGACTATCCTTTCCAGTCGAAGGAAACGGCTTATATTTAAAGTACAAATAGAAGAAACATGTTCAATATCATAAAAGACGAAATCACAGTGCAAGGAAAGGCTAGTACACAATGAAAAGGTCTAGTTGACAGGTGTCAAGAAAGATAGGCAAACAATAGAGGTAGAAAATTTACAGCATATTTTTCTTGTGTTAAAGGAAAAATAAGACTACTTATTGGTTTGTGGAGCGTCGATCCATAGCAGTAAAGATCAACAGGTTTTATATTATGTATCTCCAGAACATGGTTCTACAACATAAATGGTCCTTAGTTATAAAGTAAACTGGTAGAAAAGACAAACTCTACCTTGAATGAAAGGAATACAGCAAGATATATACACATAATGATCCTTGTCCAAAAAAATTGCTTCAAATTTAGTTTTAGTGAGTGAAATACTTATTGGTTTCTGGAGCATCGATCGATACTAGTAAAGATAACAGGTTTTATATTGTGTATCTCCAGAATATGGTTCTACAACAGTAAATGGTTCTCAGTTATAAAATGAACTACCTTGAATGTTACAGGAATATGGCAAGATTTTGAAATACATAATGATCATTGTCAAAAAATTAGTTTTAGTAAGGAAAATAGTGAATAAGGGCAACAATTCTTCTTTTTTATTTAACAACAAATTTTTCGTTGAGTGGTATGATATAAAATATTTATTTAAAAATATCGCTAATTAATTTCATTCATTAAATGAACATCTCCTGTTCAGTATTCAGTCCAGGGTATTCATAAAAACTCAGAAAACCATAATGGATAAAGTGAATAGGCTCTATTTATGCTCTTATAAATATGGTTAGCTCTATTCGTATTTTTACCTTATATCTCCAGTTCGCTATACAAAATATTACAGCTATGTACAACACATGAATCGACCATTATGTCAAATCAGTAAAAGCAGCATAGTTACGTGGCTTCGCCCGTATTTTTACGAATGTTTTCTGTAAATCCACGTACAACTGCTCACACATTTGTAGTAGAGAAATACTAGCTTATATGCCCGTGCTTTGCAACGGTTGTTGAAGAAGGGCCTGTGTGTATCATGGCTTTTTAGGGTTCCGCACCTCAGTCAGTAAAAACAGAATCCTTGTTGGATCGCTCTGTCAATAAACTCAATTGTCCTAGCCAAGATGTCAAATGTAAGTAAAAGCCATCGTCTGAAACGACGTATATTCATCAAGTTTTTGATACAAAAACTGAAACGTGCCAAAATAAGCAAAGAAATGTCGTTAAGTATTTAATACACAAAGCGAAATCAGTAACTCTATGTTCAATGTTTGTTGGTATTTGTAGACATAAGATTGCTTAATTCTGTCACAGACGGTCGCTTCCTTGTACTACCCCATACTTATTATGCAGCAGCGGTGTTTATTAGTTCTTTGGTGCACTATTGCGCCTCTATAGGTACGTTAACACTGGCGACAAAAACGGCGCCATAGAATGTGGCATTGAGGCTTATATCAAAGTGGTGCTGTCACAGCTGTTTCCACTCGCTCCTATCAGAATCCTGGTTGCATGGCTGTCAACATGGCGTCAGCTGAGATTTTTCGAACAGACATTGGTGTTGTCATTTAGATTATCGTTTTAGAATTGCTATAAGGCTACAATAAGAGGGAAATAAATCGTAAGTGCTGTTGTTTGGAAATGTATTTTGTGTATAAACAACACTCATATATTAAAGACAGATATAAACAAAGTAGCAGATTACTGAACCAATTACGAATAAAAAAAGTAAATTTCGATTGGGATCTGCTTATCAAGCTCTGTAAGAAAGTCTGATATCAACATTACAAATGCACTACTTGATCAAGTGATACAATAAGTGTCACTGTGATATTCGACACCTGACCATTACCTATCATCTTAAAACTTGATATCTTGTCATCAAAACAAGTTCAGTGTTCTGATGTAATGTTCTGGATGCTGTTTTCAATGTAATGGATGCTTAAATACGACTACATTTTAATTTATATCGATTTTTGAGGTTATGCTTTGTACAACGGCACTGACAGTTACTGTAATAACTTCATTCCCTTAATTAACAGATACACTCAATCAGAAATTGCAATATGAATGTTGTCACTTCCTTTCTAAAATCCATGTGGCATGTTTTTATGAGAAATGAAAATGCAAATTCCAGAATTTGAATACACTGCCAGCACCACACTTATTTTCCGAATTCATAGAATTAAATAGTCTGTTCTGTACCTACAAATCTCCCTTCAGTAATCACTCAATAACACCTTTTTAGTCACACACAAATATTAAGCATACACTGTATAAGAACATCATAAAATACGCAAATTAACTACAGTATGCTAATGAAAACTTTGTCCTGCATTCCGATGTCTAACTATCACTGTTACCCAACAAACCATACTTAAAAGCATATATTTTGGAAAGATATTTAATTTGATGAGCAATTAAAATGCACATTGTTTGTAAAACATAGGCACAAATACATGAAAACACCAAATATGGCAATAGCCTTCAAATAAACATGGCGGCGGTTTGTTTTTATTCTGAGAAATTGCGCCACAAAGTTCAAATGACCTGAACTTTGTCGAGTGGCGACAATTAAGTGGCACCACTCAATTATTTGCAATTGACACTAGTATTTTCCATGGCGAAAGTCAAATGGCACCGCTTTTGTGACCAGTGTCAACGTACCTTATCGCTTGTTTGCTGTACTATGCTATCCATCCTTCAAGCATAACCTACATCTAAAACAATGTCCCTGATTCCACTTTCATGAAATCAAGTTGCTCCATGCAAACCCGGAAAGTAGTTTAGGAGATTAGGTATTTGTAATAGTGAACAGACAGTTACTGAAAACACTGAAGATTGCGATATATTTTTTTCTGTGATCTGATTTTGATGAAATCATGCCTATATGTTGCCCCAATCTTAGCTCAAATTTCCTGTGAAAACCGCATGAAAATATATTAGTAATTTTTTTTAATACGTATGTGAAATGTATTAGAAATAGGCATATCTTCATGAATACGATGTACCTTACATAACACAACAGTTATAATCACCATTTAAAACATATGTTTCACGATCATGTCTCTGGACAGTGGGCTGAGGCATGGAAAGGTGAGTATAGTAAGTAATAAGTATTTCATTAATGAAGTAGAAATATCACTGAAAATAATTATTATTCTTAAGGTTGGCTCTCTTTCCGATAAATGCGCTACTGTCGCTCCAAGCTTGAGACTTAAACTTCCATAGCAGTTGTACATATACGTTAGACTGTGATATCAGTATTTAAATATATGGATTAAACACGGCGAGGATTTATCAGTTATATATTTTTTGCGTTGAATCATATTTCGTAGAACAGAGCAACCGAGAAAACGGTTTTCAGAAATATGGTACATTTGAAACGTAAGTAGTATATTCAAAGGGTAATAATCCGATCGCTGCCCCGAACTTCACACGAAAACCCGCAGCACTATCTATTAGTTCTTTGCTGCATTACGCTGTTCTTTCCAAGCATGAAATACACCTAAAACTTAAAATTACGATATCTTTTACTTTCCTGATCTGATTTTGATGAACTGAAGCCTATATGTTGCCCCAGGATATTCTCTATTTAGGCTATTTGTGATACCCCCATGAATGTTGATTTAGTGCTTTTGATGTTACTCAATAGAAATAGACACATGCGATTGCTTTCAGAGAAATGTTTAGATTCTGATATCTTAGTTTTTCTGATCCGATTTTGTGAAATGAAGCGTTTCTGTAACCCCAAGATACCCTCACATTTCCTGAGAAAACCCCCTGAAAATTCGTCTATTAGTTTTGGAGATGAAAAAGAAAGATAGACACGATGGTTCTCGATGAAAAACATTATATTGTGATGTTATTCTTTCGGTGATCCGATTTTTATTAAACTAAGTCTATATGTTGTCCCAAGGTAGCTGAAGTTACCTGTGAAAACCCCATGCGGATTGGTGAAATAGTTTTGGAGAAGTGGTTTCTAATAGATGGACAGACAGACGCGACGGTCTATGAAAACACTTTGTGATTCTATTTTGATGAAATGATGCCTACATCCTGAACCAATCTTCGCTCATGTTTCCTGTGAAAACCTCATGAAAATTCGTCTAGTAGTTTTGAAGATTGAAGCAAACAGTGACAGGCCTACATTAATTACAGATTTATTATTAGTATAGATACATTGTACAACTGGAATATTTTACAGGAATATATTAATTTGTATCAGTACTGTATGTCTGTTGCGAATATGGGTAGTAGTAAAGAAGTAATAGATCAAAATGTAATGCTTGATGGGGCGGTTTTCCATGAACGGTACTCTTTACGTCCTCATATCTCATGAACTACGTGTCATACTGTGATACAATTTCGAATGTTCATTCAGCTTTATGTGTGTATTTTGTCTGCAAAATTTCCTGTGAGTACAATTGGTAGTGTAGTAATTATAAATTGTTACATTATACCGAATGCCATAGTTTTTCTTCATGAACAGCAGAAAAGTAGTACTGTAAGCGAGAAACTTTTTTCCTTTTATTATTTTGATGTGGTTGTGTGCGAGAAAGAGTGTAATAAAGGTGTGTTTAAAGGTTGTTGCAAGTCGACAAGTGCTGTCATTCTCTTATAGTGTATTTATGTCTCGCATTATGTAGCAGTTTTTTTGTGATTCCTATTGTTCATGACGTTATATCTCCTGAACCATGTGTCGTACTTGTTTCGTACTCCTATAGCAGTTGTTAACTCACATACGAAATATGTGTACCAAATCTGGTTGAAATCGGTTCAGTGGTTTAGGAGAAAATGTGAGCACTATAGCTTGACACAGCAGATTTCGAGCATCTCATTGTTTATGAAGTCATATCTCCTTACTTATGTGTGGTAGGTGATTCTTACCCCGACAGCGATTGTTGGCTGATATTAAGTAACATGTATACCTAATTTGGTTGAAATTGGTCCAGTAGCTCAGGAGGAGATATGGAACATACATACAGCCTATTTTATAAGATGTAAGATGGCGGCGAGACTTCAGTGCGACCAATGATACCGTATTCGATATTGCCAGTCTATTAATATATGTCTGTGCTCCCGGCTCTCTCGGTATTTAGCATCAATTGATGCAGTCGCCATTTCCGAATTGCTCTTCAACAGTGGGAGGTAGGTATGATCGATATTGGAAAAACATCGATTTTGACATTGATTCAAAGAAATCGACGTACGAAAATTATTGAAAGGAAAACATCGATGCTTAAATGTGATAAACTTTTTTTGTAAGAAGAGTCGATACCCAAAACATTGATGTTTTCAGAAACATCGATGTTTTATGTTCAAATTCAGATTCGTCATTGACGTTTTATATATTTTAGTTTACATATTTAGGTTGATATTGGGCATTTCTAAAAGTTCTTCTAATGAATAGACTGGGTTCGTTAACAAGAACCTGTGTATGTTTTCCTGGGTGTGGAAATAAATTATTCTCCGCAAGGTAAAAGTTCGGACACTGACAGCGATATTCTTAACAAAAACTGAAAATGATCAGTGTTTCAAATGAGTACTTTCCTTAAATTTAAAATCACGGTACGGTTAGTGGATTTGTGCACATAAACGGGTCAGATTGTATTGGAAGTAGTAATGACAACTTTGTAACTAAACAAAAATTAATTGCTGACTTCCTCAATTTCATCCATGTAATTCAATAGCCCACTGTAACGTCGCAAAAGTATAACACACACGAAAAACAACAAACCTGCCAGCCGTGGTTCAATTTTACTAACCATCCCACTGGCTTCGTGTGATAATGGTGGCAACAGATGCTGAATTCCAGAAATCAGTAAGAAGCCTTTATTACAGTAAAACACATTGCTGCAAACAACAAAAGTCTGGCATCGCAGTCAAAGAGCTTCTCCTTACGGCCAGATTTCAACCCAGCGATCACAGTGTGCGCAAGAGTACATACAAGGAACAGAATTAACGATCCAGCGAGAGAGAAAGGGCTCGGAATAGCACAAGGAATTTTTTTATTTTAAGAAATCAGTTTGGGGTACGATGCCAATATGGAAGTATCGATGGTTCGATATCACTTTCTTAACATCGATGTTTCAGAGAACTTTATATCGATGTTAAAACGTCGATGTTTTCCCACTAAACATCGATGAATATCGAGCGTCCCTAGTGTGAAGCAAGAAGGTGCTTAAAAACACCAATGAAGGCCTTTGCTGTGATAGTGCCACACAAAACAACAAGGGGTGCAAGACCCATGAAAAACACGACCACACAACAACACCAACATTTACATTCCAGTGCCAGCTGTTGCCAGTGTCACATCATAAACAGCACCAAGTTTCACAATTTAATTCGTGTCAAATTTAATTTGCCAGTCTAGTTCTTCATTTTCGTTAATAATTCTGGTTTAAAAGGTTTATTCCCATGTACTTGGCATCCAGATACAACACGAACTCGTTTAGTGTGCATGAAGGTATACCATCAAAGCCCTCACTAGTGGAGGGGCACGCTCGTAGTTGGTGTAAATGGGTGTGAGACAGGAGTGAGATTTGTGCACCAGCCGGCTCAGAAACGTCTGCTGAGAAACTACATTAGTCGTGAGGGGAGGGGGTGGGATCTAACGCTGGAATAGGACATTCAGAAGTAGAGTATTGGCGACGCTGGAGTACGAGGAATCTCTTGGGATAAAACCCTGGCAGGTATAACGCAGTGAAGTGACACTGTGATGGGAGACTCACATACAGAAATGGTGATAGAATGATCTGCCCTCACCAAAACTTCATGCTAACCTGAGCAGGGTGGGCGATAAGGGAATCAAACATTGTCAACCTACACATTACATAACTGCAGTTATGGAGAGTTAATGGGATGAAGACTTCAGGAGCAGTGTGTGCCCTAGGCTCAGGAGGGCGAGGGATGGGATGCATCACCTTGAGAGGCTCGCCATAGAGCAACTCCGCAAGAGAGGCGCTTAGATCTTCTTTAAGAGAAGATCAAACGCCGAATAGGACCAGGGCATAGTGTGGCACCATTCTCCACCATGACAGATTAATATGGTTTTTAAGATATGGTGTCACCCTTCCCCTAACCCATTAGTTTGCAGGTGGTAAGCAATGGTGTGGAACAACTCAACACAGCATAAGGCAGAGACATGAGAATAAGTCAATCTCTAACTGCCTGCCTTGGTCTGTTGTAATAGATGTGGGACATCCGAAAATGCGCCAACCAACAAGCAATAAAAACTGAGGGCACCGTGTCGGCGGTAATGTCATTGAGGATGATAGCTTCCACCCAGAGTATGCAGCGATCAATTAGTAAAGGATGTATAAGAAATCTTCTGAGGGTGGGATGGCACCGCCGTTGTCCAAGTGTACATTCAAAAACTTTTTGTAGGTTCAGACACATGTCCGAGCGGAAGTGACGAATGTTTAGTGACTTTAGCCCACAGACATGGCATCTATGCACGTATCCAACAGCGACAGTCTCATCCAACACTGGGCCAGGGAAACGGCCAGTAAGCGGCTTCGTAGTGGCTCGCTCGCCAGGGAGTGAAAGACTGACTAAACATCGAAAATTTTACGCCCTAGGGCAGTGGGAACCATCGAGAAAGAACGGCAGATGGTAGAGTCATAAAGGAGGCGACCGTTGAACCCAGGAGCAGATGATGCGCGATGCAAAATGTGGTGCATCTGCCTGCAATGAGATTCTGGAGGTCTTCGACATCTGATAGCAGATCCGCAAACTATTGTAGACAGAAGACAGATATTACTGTGTCGACTTGCTGTAGGTAATCCTCCATGACGTTTTTGCAGAGAATGATTTGCCGGACATCAGTAGTATATTGGCAAATGAGGTTCATGTGGCGAAATCTATGTGGAGACGTTCGGACGATGGGTTGCGTTTGACATCCACCATTGGTGTATGGTTTGAGAAAATAGTAAAGGGGTACCCTTAAACATAGTGGCAGAAGTGTCGCATTGCTTCCTAGAGTTCCAGAACTTCCGATCGACAGCTGTCCACTTGCGGTGAGTGGGTGTCGGTTTTTGCGAGAATAAGGGTAGAGTTTTGGCTGTAGAACCGAAGTGCTGCTGCAATACAACACCCACAGCAAAATTGCAAGCAACAATGATAATGATAGGGGAGCGTTGGGTGTGCCAAGGTAATGGCATTCGAAGTGTAACTTTAAGATCTGAGAAGATGCAGATCATGTAGACAACTGACAGTGTCTTAGCCCTTGATGGGGTCAATTACGGGAAGATGGATAGAAGCCATGTGTGGTAGATGTTTGGATCAGATGTTCACCTTCCCCAGAAACTGTCGACGTTCTTTGAATGTAGCCCATTGGGGAAGGGATATGATCATGGTCACTGGATCAGAAGTAGGGTACACACCCTGGGCCAAGACTTCATGGCCAAGGTAGCTCACACTCAATTGAGCCAGTTGGGAGTTGGATTCGTTAATGTCGACGCCTTGACTAATAGCATTAGATATTAAAATTGTGTAAGTATTCAAATAAAACAAAGAAAAATAAAAAAATCTGTCACCACAGGATTTGAACCACCGACCCAAAAGTTGGAAATTCAGAATGCGTCTACCTGAGCTACACCTACAGATTCTGTGACTGTTTTAATTATTGGTGCTTACAGTTACTTGCAAATCTACAAAGACGATTTTCTCGAGAAGTTTTGTGAGTTGCATCGAATAGCTTTGGCTGACTGTTATTTGAGCTCTGAACTTCACGTCCCATAAATATAAAAAAATTCTCAATTCCGACACCCACGTTGGTCTCCTTGTAAGAGGGAGCGATATCGCCACAGAGCCGAAGGAGCCGTCTTTCTTAGGTACGAGGTGGATCAAAGACGACAGGTCGCTGGAATGAACGTGCACTACACCACTACAGAGCACTTTAAGGATATCATTCTTAGCCACGCCGAAGTTTTTTTAAGAGCAAGGCGGGTTGTCTTGTTGTGAACAGAGGGGCCAGGTGTGGTATTTATGATGTGACAGGTGCCACTAGTGGAGAGAATAGAGAGAGCTCTAGGCGCTTGCGATTGCTGTCACTGTGAGACTAACTTGGACCGTAGTTTCTGCTACTGGTTGCTGCTGATACTTTGAGCGGTTGCTGTGACTCGCTGACAGAAGGCACAGCATGTAGCAAGCGATCAGGGGCGTCGAGGGAAGGACCTCGGAGTGGACATCAGGGAGATCCGTGAGAACGGGGAGTACGTCCAACTGTTCTGATTCAAGTGTGATGTGCTTTAGAAGAGTGTGAACGTTATGTAGCATCATATTTGTTCAATGACATGCCCGCGGAAGTAACGAAAGTAGCGTAAAGTGGCCAAAGTGTGTAAGTAGTACTGGTGAAGTAATGTCCACTGATAAGGCGAATGGCGAAGAAAAGCAATGCTCAACATTGCTGTGTCCGCAAAATTCGCGTGACATTTCCATGATGGTGTGAATGAGTGTATTAGGTACAAGGTGTGGCCCATAAACCATGAACTTCGCTCTAAGTACTAGCCACCAAAGCCAAAGGCGGAGTAGCTGGAAGAAGTGGACCGACAACCTCAGTGTGTGGCGAAACACTGACTTATGCTCTATTCCACCAAAAATCTGTAACTTCGCCGATAGGTTCATGATGAATAGTCTGCCTGGTTGAGCATTCTGCAGGCGCTCAATAACACTGGGTCGGCATGCTACGCCCACTACAGGCCGCCATGCACATTTGGGTATGTGCACAGCAGAAGATATGGGTGCAATGCGTCACCGTGTGTGATATAGTACCAGGTGGGGGTGGGGTGCGGTTGTTGCTGTCTCTGAAGACTGGAAATTAAAGTGGGTAGGCAGGTGTGGCGGAGGGAACGTCAGGTGAGTGTTGTATAAATGCACCACCAGGAGTGAGAAACAGCCGATGAGGCACCTCCAGTTCCAGTAGCGCAAGCTGTGCCAAACGATGAATGTACTAGCTGTGCAGTGGGTGTGGTTGTTGGTGTCAACGACCCACAGTCTACAAACGGTAGGCAGAGTCTGGAAGCCCAATTTCTCGTCAGTCCTGTCAGACATTTGAGGAAGTAGACGAAACTGGAACCCCACAGGCATCTTAAAAGCCATAGAGGTTAGACTGCACTATCAGGCATCAGCTGCGTCGATTTTTCCGTGCAAACCCCCACAGCTCCAGTGGGGAATTGTCAGTGAGGACCACAGTATGAATGAAATCATGAATAGTCACATTGATGTGGCGAGAAAGTCTCTTGGCTATAGTGTATTGCATGTATTGTGTGGGTTAGGTGGGTTGAGGATGAGATCAATACATACAATGCGTGTTTCATGGAGGTTTACACCAAACACGTTGTCACTGCTGATGCCATGTATATTCAGGATATGCTGTACTAGTGTGAACCGTAAATTCTCGTGAATGAGAGCTGGTAGTTTGGTATAACGTCTTATAGAAGGTGGAGTCACATGACCCTGTGGCAGCCAGGTGCTCCATTACGTCACAGAACAGATGCTTCCATCTGCTGTGACGGCTGGGGAGCAGAGTCATGAACAAACTAACAGTAGTCAGACTAGCGCCAGCTGCCGCCAATGTGTCGGCTGCAGAGCAGTAGTTGCTAAATTTAATTGTTCAGTATTTTCTTAAATTTCGTTGGTGCTTCTGTTTTTGAGAGATTTATTCTTGCGTATTTAGTAAATACTTTTGTGTAGAGTTTTCGTCCATTATTAGTGTTTTCATAACAACTAAGAAATTACTTTAGATAGTCTATAGTCAGTCTAGTGTCATCTGCCACCAGTGTGTCTCCTGTAGAGCAATAGTTGCCTAATGTAATATTTCTGTATTTTTTAATGTCATTAGTATTTCTGTTTTTTTTTTTTTTTTTTATAATTTTACCCTTACGTATTTCGTAAATACTATTATGTAGAGTTTGTGTCTGTGATTAGTGTTTCCATTAACCAGAGGCAATTCCTCCAGCTAGTCAGTATACAGTCTTAACCATTTTCCACAGCTCAGTCAGCTACCAGCCACGATTAGTGAAGCACTAGTGTAGTATCAAATTGAATTATTTAGCCACTTTATTTGTTTTCACTTTTTCATTATTTGAGTAGCAGTGGTAGGGAGGTTAGGGCATGTGCATGCTGTGTGGCGACATAGGAATTGCATACGGTTCACAAACTGCTGAACATGGCGTAAATTGAATCGTACAACAGTTCTGCCACATCCCCTCCACAAGGGCAGAAGGAGGCGGGGCATGTTGTGCACGTGACTAGTCTGCAGTAACGCTTCCCTGCGGCAGAAAGCGAAAGCTTAACGCTGTCAGCTGCAAAGAACTTGTAAAGTCAGCTGTTGCTGTCTTATCTTCTTCTATCTAGCTATCCATCTTCTATATATAAAAGGAAGTGTCCCGATTGACTAACTGACTGACTCATCATCGCCCAGCCAAAACCACTGAAGATAGAAACTTGAAACTTGTACAGGTCGTTGATCTTACTCTGTAGGCGTCATTTAAGAAGCGATTTTTCGATATTTCGTAAGAGGGTGAAATATGGGATGGAACTTTTTTTTTTTTTTTTTTTTTTTTTTTTTTTTTTTTTTTTTTTTTTTTGAAAATACGTAGCTATTCAGGCAATTTTGAAGCTAGAACTACAAAATTTCGTATTTTAATTCAGGGTTCGAATTTAAAAGACACGTGTTTCGGCATTTTTTGAAATTCGACAAATAATGAGTTTCAAAAATATGTTGCTGTTAACTGAAATTTTAAGCTACAACTACGAAACTTCGGATATGGAATCTTGGTCAGGATTAAAAATCCATGATTTTTAGAATTTTTGGAAATTCAACACGTAAGAGGGTTAAATAGAGGATCAAAAATTCATTTTGAAAACACGTTGCTATTGATACAGTTTTGAAGCTAGAGCTGCAAAAATTGATATTCGTATAGTTGGTTGGACGTTAAAAAATACGTGTTTCGGTATTGTTCGAAATTCAACCATCAACGGGGTTAAATTGGAGAGGGGGTGTTTTTCGAAAATATGTTGCTATTTTGGCAATTTTGAAGTTAGAACTACAAATTTTCGGATTTGGATTCGGGGTTCGAATTTAAAAGACACGTGTTTCGGTATTTTTGGAAATTAGACTAATAAGGGGATGAAATACGGGATGCAAATATTGATTTTCAAAAATATGGTGCTCTTAACTCAAATTTCAAGCTATAACTACGAAACTTAATATATGGATTCTTGATCAGGATTAAAAAGAAACAACTGCTGCAGACCAAACAACCTACGCATGCGAAGCAGCGGGGGTTCAGCTAGTATTTTTATATTTTTGACGTCTGTAGCTCATGAATGTTCCTATTTCAGTGAAATTTTATAGTAGGTACTACCAAGGTTACGTTTCTCCATACTATCCCTACAATATGCTACATAAATTGCAAGCTTGAAGAAGTGGGACAGTTCTGAGTTACAAACAAAAATGATAGAATTGGAAAAGTGTTAACATTAACTTAGGCCTACCGGTACTGTAAATTTTATCTCATATATTATTTGATTTATCTTCTAATTACCATAGTCTCCTCTACACGAATAAAAAATCATGGTCTTTATCTGTCTGTGTTGACTGACTGCCACTGGTGTTTTTACTAATAAACACCTATGCTACTGGCAACGAGTTTAAAGAGAATAAAAGCATGTGACAACACACATTCTTTTACGCAAGTCGACGAAGTGCCGTCCAATTTAAAGACTTGCACCTGGCCAACGAGCCACACGAAATTATTATTATAGGGAGATGACGGTAGCCCACGTCTTTGATACGGATAATTATAAATGTTTCATAAATTATGTATTTAAAACGCACTTACAGCAAATGAGACATTCTATATCAGATGGTGAGAAATATATATTTTTTTATTTCAGAAACTTGGCATAAATTACACACGTTGGCTCTCGGATATCGGTATAAGAATGTTGTCAGCATTATTCTTTACATTTTCTTCGATGGAAAGACGTGAGGGGCGCTTCCACACTCAATTAACATTCATTACAAAACTAATGAATTTTTTTTATTTCACGGTTAGTTACATCTCGAATAGAAGAATAAAGCATTGAAGCTTCCCGTTTCGTTTGAGGCTACTAAAATCACATAAGGAAGGCAGTAATTCACTCTTGTGTTCAGACTGCTGTACTATATTTTCATGTGACTTTGCCGAGTCTGCTCTGGGAATGAAATTTACATTTCACACAACCTAACCTACACGTAAAATCACGCAATAACGCACGTAAACTGTAAACAAAAGTGACCGACGCTTTTGCTGTCTGCCGCTTGGAAGCGCTACTGAAGACCAGTCACATGCTCAAGAGACTCCACTTCCTTCTATCCGTCTGGAGGGGGTTTGGCAGAACTGTAGTACGATTCAATTTACGCGCTGAACATGCTTCTGTCAATGGTCAGCCATTCCAGGCTGCTGCCTCAGGGTGCTCTGCTGGCAGAGATTCAGGAATGTCTCATGTGACACCTCACATGTTATATGGTCGCCCACAGTCTCTGCTGCCATGGAACCTTCATGTGTACCAGACACAGTTGATCTGCCCCATGTAGCGCATTCGCATCACTCGAGGTGGAGGGCCAATGTGGAGGCAGGCCTTGTGGCATCACCTGTTCATCCTGCAAGTAGACAGGTTGCCAGTCGTTCGGCAGGGTCCAAGCAGCCAGCTGGGTGAAGGGGTCTGTTAGTGAATGGGAATTCCAATGTTAAACGCATTATTGAGCCCCTTAGGCTGATAACATACAGGGCTGGAAAGAATTTTGAAATGCGCTTGGTATGTCTGCGTAAGGCCATTCGCCATCAGGGGTCGAGTCCTCCCTCAGGCATGGGTGTTTGTGTTGTCCTTAGTTTGTCCTTAAGGTTAGCTTACCTTAGTTTAAGTAGTTTGTAAGTTACAGACTGATAACCACGCAGTTGAGTCTGATACATTTACAAACATTTGAACTTTTTTTTTGGCTGCCTCAGGGCATCAGCCAAGATATGAAGGTACCCTTGGCAGTGGCTATTGAGCTTACATGTTGAAGTCGTCTGCAAGTTGTTGGTCATGTTGGCACTAATGAATCCTGTCGTTTGGGTTTTGAGGACATCCTCAGATCATATGGGTGACTGGCGGAACTGGTGAAGATTCCTGGCCTTCCACGGTGCGGCGTCCTAGCAAATAAAATAAAAAGTACTAAAACTGTAATTTATATACTGTATTAAGTTATGACATTCTTTTTATTGCAAATGGAAGGCATTAGCCAAAGAACTGATTTTAATACAATATTTAAGGCTGTACTTTTTCGTAACTATTGCGTAAAAAGTTGATGAAACAGTATACCGAAAAAATTTAAATGAAAAGTTTTACTAATCACTGATGAGTTGAAGTCTCTAAAGTATTTTAAACATGAGAATTGCCTACCAGTTACATAATTGTTGTTAACTCAAGATCTGTCCTACACCACAATACAAAAAAAAAACACTTATATGAGTTCTTTCTGTTTTGTCCTTTGATCTACTCATGTAAATTTCATTACGATCTCAATCATAACAATTTATTCAACAGCCATACAGGATCATCGACCAAGCTGAAAATTAATTCTTAACAGTCCTATTTTATTTCAACACCCATCCCTCAAGCATTTAATAATTATATTGAAGGTGCTGCACCTGGAGCTAAAATCCAGACAATGCTTAAAATACCTGTTTGAGTGATGTTATAATGAATAATATGACATACTGTTTAACATTTTTATTTAAGTTCATATCTGTCATTTTACAATCGTTTAACAGACCTTGATTAGTATTCATGATAAAAACAAACCAACAGTGACCCACACAAAATTATGATAAAATTGCCCTTTCAAGACATGACATGTACAAGAACAAGATAAGACAAGGAAGATTACACATTGTACAATTGTCTAAATAGTACTCGAACAAAGAGCTGAGATAACATTGACGATGATATTAAAATGTATTTGTTGTAAAATTTGCAGTTCATTCACATCCTTGAGCAACACTTTCACATCTCTGTGCTTATGGTTTGATTCGAATTCAATACAGTGCCACTTAATATTCGTATTGTTTCTCTACGGGACCCTACAACATCAGGTGCAAGCAGAGCTTTCAATTAGCAGCATTGTTCCCAGAATGGATCGAGGTCCTTTGGTTTAGAGCCAAGTGCAGGATATCAACCAAAGGATTTGTCACTCAGTGAGTCATGGCTGTAGATTTCTGGACCTGCATTATCAGGTAGGCAATTGTAGAAAACTCTTTGTTAGATCAGGAAGCAGCTATTTGGGTAGCAAAGTACTTTGTGGAATGCGCAATGGAGTTTTTTGTTTTAGGCTAGGCGATAGTTATGATGAACACTCGTCAGTAGACATTCAAACAATGAAATCAGGCCACATTCAGAAGGACTCTTTGACTGTCAAAATATTAGCAGTAAATTTTCATAGTATTAGAAACAGACTTAACTAATTTACTGCACTGCACTGCTAATGAGTTCGAAGTCGAAAGTGACTGTGAAGTTATCTGGACATGTATAACAGGTATAGGCGAAATCAAGTTAATGGATTGGTGTTTTTACCGACACTCCAGTCTCATTCAAAGAAAGTGTACACTCCAAAGCGCCAGACATTATTAGTTGGGATACTTGAACCTGACAAGTTTTGCCTGTCACTTCTATGGTTTCACTACAGGAAGTACAGACTAACACTCTTGTGAACTACTGTTCAACACATTTTTTCGAAAACTGCTTTGAGAAGCTAAATCGTCAGGCGAAATGCAATGGAAATATTTTAAACATTATATTTACAAACACGCCAGACTATGTCAATGATGTAACTCTAATGACAGGAGTTAGTGATCATGATGTGATCATTGTGATAAAGGTCACCAAAGTTAATAAATCGATCAAGAAGCCTAAGGAGTGTTTGTGTTAGGAATAGCAGATAAGCAATTGTTAGCGTCCCACTTAGGGCATGGATTTCATGTAGTTCTGTTATGGTGTACGTAGAGGAATTATGGGCAAAATTTAAATGCTTTGTAAATAAAATGTCGAAGAAATATTAAAGATTAAAGATGGAAAAGTCCCACCGTGGTTCAATAATAATATTCGAAAATGCTGAGAAAGCAAAGACTGTACTCCAGTTCAAAACAGGTCAAATCAGGAAAAAGTTAGTAGATTCGTGCGTCTATAAAAAGATCGATGGGCAACGCATATAATACCTTAGCAAAAGATCTTGCCAAGAACCCTAAAAAAAATCTGGCCCTATGTGGAATCGGAAAGAGAATCAAAGGCCTCTATCCAGTCACTTGTTCATCATTCTGGGATAGAGATAGAAGACAGCAAAATGAAGGTCGAAAATTGACAGAGTAGAGATGCATACTTACAATCTTCCTCTTTCACCAAGTTTATCACTGGTGTGTCGGTGCTACGGCGGAACCAAGTTGTAGTTAGGGCACTCACATCGCCCACGAGCGACGAATTCGCATCAGGCATCAATCGGTCTTACGCCAAGAAATCTGGACCGATTATCAGCTCAGATATGTCGACTCATTCAGCATGTGACGTAGCTCTAAGTCCAGTTACAAACGCTGTATCCATACGTTGTTATAATTGAATTATTACCATTTGATGAACAAAATGCGCTCGGATGGTGGCAAGAATGTACTGCAGTTCGTGATAATATTCGGAAAACGGATCTTGTGTCTATGACATATTTTAATCCAGAGTTCCAGTCGTTAATAAGCAAGCGCTCTGACCCTGTTTGGCAGTTGGCAGTACCTAATGTCGACCACTAATGGTGTCTGCGAATGATCAAGGTTTCGTATATGTATGTGCTTGTTCACCAAATTAATTTCCAATGGCACCAGCATATCAACTGTTCTGCATCAGAAGACGAAGTGCTTTCAAAGATCTACTTGTATCTGGAGCTGCATTGAAAAGGTTCCTTTTTTTTGTTCTTTTGTTTGGCGCTTTGTTATGATATACATTTTCTTTGCAACCTACTTAAATACTCTG
The DNA here is from genome assembly GCA_026315105.1 of Locusta migratoria. Taxonomy (NCBI): domain Eukaryota; kingdom Metazoa; phylum Arthropoda; class Insecta; order Orthoptera; family Acrididae; genus Locusta; species Locusta migratoria. The sequence goes on along the minus strand of CM048746.1, from coordinate 150,453,434 downwards.
AAAGTCACATTGAAGTGCACGGCAGGGGGTTCATCAAACCGCTTTTATGATATTTTTGTACAGTTCCATTCTCTAATAGCTCGCAGGGAAAAAGGAACGCTGAATCTTTCCGCTTTAGATAATTTCTTTTTACTTTATTATGATGGTCATGTCTTCCTATATTGGTGGTGCAAACGGGCGGCTGGGTGATGTGTCTATGTTAGGACGTTTGGCAATAATAGCAACGGGTAGCCACTTATTGATTTAGTTACTTTATATACTGGCAAAGAATTATTTAATTTAACGCTATCTGACTGTCATACTAAAGAAAGTTATATAAAGGCAAAATACCTAGAAGCAATGTTCTGTATTAAATCCAGCCAACACTGTTCTCAATTAACAATGAAATAAATGAAGTAAATATTCGATTATGGAAAGTGACACCTAACTACACAGTACTTCACATTCTTCACTTCAGTTAGTTCATGAGACTGAATTTCTATAATGCACACAACTATCACTAAGCTATAAATCCATGTAATACTAAACTTGATCCCACCTTTACTTTCCAAAAGAAATTAAAAGACATAATCAATGAAACTAATTAAATTCACCTTAAGTAAAATATTAAGAATAATAAGTAATAAATTTACCTCACCTATCACAAACCACAGAAACAAATGTGCATATTATTGCGAAGTGTGCAACAAGGATGTTCCGAAACTTAAGGAAACCCTATACCAGGTACCTGCATTAGAATTGACAATGTCAATGAATGATTAGTTTATTATACTTTCAACCCCTTTTTCTTTACACTAATCGTGCTCAAAAATCATTGTTATAAATTAATTAAATGGAGTCTCACTGAGTGGAAATCTATATTAATAATAAAGGAAAACAAACCCAAAAATTCTTTATGTAGTAAATAAATGTATTAACACTTATCTTGCACTGTTAGATTCCAAACCTCATCAGGTGCCAGCTTCAATTTCTCCATCTACCACCCAATCCTCTCACTTGGCTACCAGACGTGATCCTTCCCCGAGTGACTCCAGATTGCTACCACTTCATACTCAGAGGCAAAACCACTGCCTACCCGCCGCCACAGATAATCTTACTTCACTGAAACAAAGATGGCTGTATCAGTTGTTGCCAACCTATATATTGTAAACTTAGGATTTGAAATTTCCATTCAGTTGTCCCCTTACAGTGGGACTAACAAAATCAGTTTTGCATTCAGAAGAGAAGGTTGGTGAATGGAATTTCGCAAATAGATCTTGTCACAATAAATAACACCTTTGTTTTAATTATTTCCACCCAAACACATGCATTGTTTCCAAGACACTCTGGCTCCTATATCGCAATAATACAAAACGAGCTTCCCTTCTCAGAACTTTCTCTAAATCATTCGTCAGTCCCACAGAGTGTGCATCCCATAAATTGCAGCCATACTCCAAAATACGATGCACAAGTTGATCTAGGCAGTTTCTTTAGTAGAACTGTTGCACCTTCTAAGTGTTCTGCCAATGAAAAATTGCGTTTCATTCGCCTTCCCTACATTATTTTCTATGTGTTCATTCAAATTTAAATTGTTCGTAATTCTTACTCCTAGGTATTTAATTAAATTTATTGCCTGTAGATTTGACTGATTTATAAACGAAATGAAATGTAACGGATTTCTTTTAGTGGTCATATGAATGCCTTCACACTTATTAGTAAGGGTCACTTGTCAACTTTTGCACCATGCTGATGTCATATCTAAATCATTTTGATATTCTGGTAACTTTACTAACTATAAATGACAGCATCATCTGTGAACAGTCTAAGAGAGCTACTCAGATTGTCTCCTAAGTCATTTATAAGAATAAGGAACAGTAGGGGTCCTATAACACTTCCCTGGGGAATGCCAGATGTTCTACTCGATGACTTTCCTTCAATTACTATGCACTGTGTCCTTTCTAACAGGAAATCATGAACCTAATCACATAACTGTGGTGATATTCCGTAAGTACACAGTTTTATTAGAAGGTGCTTGTGAGACACAGTGTCAAAAGACTTCAGGAAATCTAGAAACATGGAATCTATTTGCAATCCCTTATCGATAGCACTCATCACATCATGTAATTTAAGAGCTACCTGTATTTCACGAGAATGATGCTTTCTGAAACCATGTTGACTATGGGTCAATAGGTGATTCTCTTCAAGGTTGTTCATAATACTTGAGGAGGGTATATGTTCTAAAATCCTGCTGCAAACTGACGTCAATGATATAATAATTTTCCAAATCACTCCTATATCGTTTCTTGAATATTGGAGTGATCTGTGCAACTTTCCAGTCTTTGGGTACGGATCTTTCACTGAGTGAGTAGTTGTATATGATAGCTAGGTATGGGGCTATTTAATCAGCATACTCTGAAAGGAGCCTAATTAGTAGACAATTGGGATAAGGAGACTTACTTTTGTTAAGTGATTTAAGTTGCTATAACAATCCAGGGGTACCTTCTTCTAAATTACGCATGCTGGCAGCTGTTCTTGTTACAAATTCTGGATATTTGATTTCGCCTTCTGTGGTTGAGGAATTGGTGAAGTCTATGTTGAGCAATTCTGCTGTAGCAGAACTGTCATCAGTAGCATAACCACTGCTATCGCATTGGAAATATATTGATTGTGTTTTATCGCTAATATACTTTACACATAAACAGAATTTCTTAGGATTCTCTACCAAATTGTGTGACAGGGTGTTGTTGCAGAAACTATTATAAGCTTCTCGCATTGAAGTTCGAGCTAAATTTCGAGATTCTGTAGAAGATTGCCGGTCTTGGGGAAGTTGTAATTCATTTCAATTTTGGCAACCTTATTTTCTTTACTTTTGTAAGAGTGATGTAACCTATTCTGTGTACCGAGTTGGGTTAGACTCCTCTTTTGTTAATTTTTTTGTATAAATATGTCAATCGTTGTCCAAATTATTATTTCTTTGAATGTAAGCCACATCTAATCTACACTCAGATTGTTAGTCTTGAAAAACTGGAGAGTGTCACTCAGGAAAGCATTAACAGAAGTTTTATCTCTTTTTTTGAATAAATATACTTTTCGTTTAATTTTGGTGGATTTGGGAAGTCTGATATTCACTCTCGCTACAACAACACTGTGTTTATCAATCTCTGTGCCTGTTTTGATGCTCCTCATTACTTCTGGATTATTTGTTGCTAAGAGATCAAGTATGTTCTCACAACCATTTACTATTTTAGTGGGTTCATGAATTAATTGCTCGAGATAATTTTCGGAAACTGCATTAATCTCAATTTTGGGTGATGTTCTATGCTTGTCTCCGTATAAACATGCTTATTTGCAAACATAGGTCATGATGAATTAAATTATATGCTTTGGAAATTTGATCCAAGCTTTCTTTGAATATTTCTACAACCTGATCATCTGAGTCAGGGAATCAATAAAAAGAACCAATTAGTAATTTATTATGGTTGTTCGGTATGACCCTTATACATACCAACTCACAGGAACTATTTACTTCAATTTCGCTACGAGACAGCAATAAATACGCCACAACTTTTTTTATTCAATCTAACCTTTCTGAATAACATCTGCCTTTGTAAAAATTTGTGCCGGACATGGTGGCCGAGGAGACTGAGGCGCTCCAGTCACGGTCTGCACGGCCACTACAGTCGGGGGTTCGAATCCCCCCTCAGGCATGGATATTTGTGCCATCCTAGTTCGTAAGTAGTTCATAAGTAGTTTGTATGTGTAGGGACTGATGACCCCGTATTTGAGTCCCATAAACAATACAAACATTTTTTATTTTTTTTTTTTTTTTTTTTTTTTTTTTTTTTTTTGTAAAAATTTGTGCTGAATTTATCCCAGGCTTTATCCAGGTTTCGCCAACTATAATGATTTGTGTGTCAGTACTTTCCATTAATGATTGGAGCTCTCGTAGTTTCCCCACACAGCTATCACAATTTACAACTGTTAGACCAATGGTTTTTAGATCTGTATTCATCCTATCTTTCACCTATACCCTATGAAACCATTCCTGTGTGTTCCTGAGTTCCTCTAACCTATCAAACAGCTCAGTGGCCGCCAAACAGCCCCCACTACCCACGTAGCCACTTCCTGCATTTCGTGAACAGCTGACCTATTCATTGGAACCTGGAATCTCACTACAGGATGGCACAAGTCGAGGAATCTACAGCTTACACGGTTGACGAACCTCCTGAGCTTCTGAATCAGACCCTCCATTTGGCTCAGTCCAGAGGTCCACACCCAGTCCTGTCAACTATGCTGTAGATGGTGAGCTCTGTTTTCATCTTGCAAGAATTAATGGTCACTACACACGACCAACGAGGCTGCTGCCGGCTTCCGACATGACACAGACTCGCACTGGTGCATGTGATCCGGATGTTCCAGTACAGTGTCCAGAGACTTCCATTTGGATGCTGTAATCAGTTGTCGGGAACCATATTGGTATCTATATTAGTTCAGGAATGTCTAGGGTAATGAAACGCCTAGCAATCATTGAAATCAAGTTGTGTGAGCATTTGTCTTATGCATTCCTCCTGTGAAGCAGCTATTCTGTGCTCTGTTTTCATCTTCTTGTACGAATCTTCCAGTGGTGGCATGGTTATAATGTCTTGTATTTTCGAATGTTGATGAACCAACCAAATGGATCTGACCAAAGGAAAAATAGTTGAATCGGCGTTAATTCCTGAGCAAGGAAAACTTGCTGTAATTGGGCGAATAGTAGAACGGGAATATTTGACCAGAACAGTGGCTAAACGTGAAACTCTGTGTTCTTCCTATATCTTGCAATATTTATCATAAGGTAAGGATCCAGTCAAGGTGTAATGACTTGATAAATCAGTCTGAAAAACACATTTTAAAAACATGCACTGCTTATTTACGAAAAAATCGCACTGCTGGTCCATGCAAGAATATAAAAGTAAACATAATTAGTTGTTAGTCCAGTGGTGTTGAAGACGTTACAGTGTCAATAATTTTTAGGGTGGAGTATGACACTTAACAACTATTAGATCAAATTAACTCTCCTTAACGTTGGTATTTTATCAACTAGAGCTCCAAATAATTTGCTACGCAATATACAAAGTTACAACCACTATCTGAGGCTCTTCTAATTCCTAAGTATAAAAATTGCCTCTAAAACCCATTGCTCTTCACAGAGAACTTAATGAAGCAAGACACTTTCTGTTACAAAGAAGTTAATTGTTTAACATCTCACCGACTACTGTACTCAAGCTCTTTCCTTGTCTCTCTAGTCCATATTCAAATTTTTGTAAATGTAAGGGTGGTCATTAGTCCCTAAGCTTACAAACTACATACTGTATGCTAAAGACACTACCAACAAAAATGTTCAAATGTTTGTTAAGCTTATGGGACTTAACTACGGGGTCATCAGTCTCTAAACTTACAAACTACTTATCAACTACCTTATACTAAGAACGGCACAAATATCCATGCCCGAGGGGGGATTCGAACCCCCGACCGTAGTGGCCCTGCAGATCGTGACTGGAGCACCTCAGTCGCCTCGGCCACCGCGGCCGGTACTATCAACACCAATGCCCGAGGCAGGACTCAAACCCTTGATGGTGAACAGTTGTGTGCACCACAGCTGAGCACCTTAGTGTGCACAGCTATTTTGCCACAGCTATCCCAGATTCTCCCACGAAAGCAGCACCTTTTAATTTGGGACAAATGATATTCCATTGCATAAGATCTCACTACATCTTTTACATAAAAGGTAAAGCAGTCAACAATCCGAAGATTGGTTTGAACATCACAGTGCTTTACTAGGCATGGTCCTGTTTGGAGGTGGTATGCCGTTGCCTTCCTCCGACCTTGGAACTGACTTACCCAGCCAGTTATAAGAGGACCTACAGTTTAACGTGTGTTCCGAACCACGGTGCTACTCGGAATTTTCCCCTGAGCAATACTGCCAGAGGTGAAAGAAGTGGAAAGTGACAGATAAAAATCCTAGGACCCGGCGGGGATCGAACCCGCGACCTTTGGATTTGTAGTCTGGCACTCTACCACTGTGCAACCGAGGCGCACATCTTACATATACATATTAAAATAGCCCTACACGTGATCCAGCTCAGTCTAAAGAATTTTAATGAGAAATATTTTACAAATGTATAATTTAAATGTCAGTAAGAAAATTTAAAAAAAATATGGTAACAAATATTACTTTCATAAACCTGAAGAACACCCAAATACATTGAAAGTAAGACAAGCCAATGATATATATGGATGTCACGACCATCTGACATATGTATATTTTGAAATAAGTTATAATTATGAAACTCATAAAATTCAATGTGTAAATAACAATTTCACAGCTCTTCTGGGTGTTGGACCCCATTGTCAATATATCAAATACTTCACCGACTTCAGTAAACATAACACCCAGAAGATGGCCACTTGCAATAGTGGCCGAAACGTCGGTGAAGTATTTGATATATTGACGATGCGGTCCAACACCCAGAAGAGTTTTATAAACAATGACAATGGTCGCGGAAGCCTTCATTTACATTCAACAATTTCACATTTTCACAGGTTACCTGAAGGTGGCAGTTATGCCAAAACATGCCTATAGTAATAAAGAATAGTTATAATTAAAGCAGCATTTGGAATTTTTATTACATAATGTCTTAATATATGTATATAGTGATGCATGCTCAAGAGACACCAAATTGTTTGTGAATATAGATTTTTCAAATGAAGTATTTTATACCCAATTACTGATTAAATCGCCTGCTTAATAACCTTCAAGTGAACATTTAAGAATATTTGTACGATTTAAAAAACGGTGACTTTTCCATCTAAACTGTTTATTAAACACATTGCTTTATCAATTTACATTCTTAGTAATAAACACTGTTTGTTTCAGACTTTTCTGTTACTCTGTTGTAAAAAACTAAACCATTTTTCGGTATCGGATATCCGACCTTTGATTAGGGAAGAATAAAAAGATGAACCTTGCACTAATTCCAATCCCTTTGGCAGTTCCATTATAATTCTAAATGTGAAAAAATGCCTAAGTCATCATGAAACACAACATTTGCAGTTTATAGCTAAAACAATGTACAGTAACAAAACAAAGAGTAATAATACACATTTGCGAGTAATCTGTAAATTCGTCTACTAAAATATGAAAGTCGCGTGACGAAAATATATGAAGTTCCAGTGTTAGCAGGGGACCGTTCCATCAAAATTTTCTTCTTGTGAAAGCGCGACGATCCGCCGACAGACAGTGTGAATGCCTCCAACAGACATCTATTGTGGAATGTTTTGATGAAACGTGATGTGACGTGAGGGACAGTGTGAAGGCCAATTCACACTCTTTGTCACGTTATGTTTCGTCAGAGCATTCCACAATGCATTATTAATGGTGGCATTCACACTGTACATGACATGACCGTCACATCACGGCGTCACTATGACTCATGTTATAGTAGGTGATTACATGTAATTGTAGCTTCTTAATCTTTATTTTGTTATTATAATCTGGTTTAGTGTTTAATTCAAATGTTTCATGACGACTTATATTTTTTTTAAATTGAGTGTCCTTCTAAAAGCAAGGTCAGATATCTGAAACGGAAAATGGTTTATGATTTACTATAGTGTAAATAGAAGTGACTGAAGTAAACCGTTTATATGAATAAGATTGTTAAATAACAATTTAAATGAAAAAATCTGTGATAATGAAGGAGAAAATGCGTTTGTTTAAGATGTAATTAATAATATAATGGGTGAAATGTTGAGGGATATAGCAAATAGGCCCTATTTATATTATATATCTAGATCAGCGAGGTTTCTACGGCAGCCGCCAGCTCTTGCATCCTAATTTCCATCGATTATGATTGTTCCCATATTCTCCATTAACGTCTCTTCTACATCAGAAGTGAGAGCTTACAAGATTCCCATGACACACCGGTCACGCCGACCGCGTACCATGTAGACACGTTCTCTTGCACAAGATGCATGCATATGAATGTTTGCAGACAGAATAGGATGGATTCTATTGTCATGCATCTGGAAGTGCTTCGCTCATGCACAGAAGACCTAGTGGGGAACCCAGCTGATGAACAGAGCAAAGTCGCAAATTTGTTTGAGAAATGTGTACTTGTTTCCCGCTGAGAGGAACGTAGTTGTTCGACAGACTCTCTCAAGAGTAGTCCTAAATATTTTAAGGAGTGATACTATAGATGAATTGCATTATAATTTTCATATAACATGTGTACAATTTTTATTGAGTACAGAGATACAACTGATATTGTAAAAGCCAGACAGACAGCAAATGTAAATTAAGAAATTTTCACTGATTTTTCTGTCGGTTCTTGATAGCAGACCATTATACTGTCTTCAATGTACAGTTTTGTGTGTGTTCTACAAGTTCATTGCCACTTAGTTTTTTGTTACTAGGTTATCTTCAGACTATAAAGTATGTCGAAAACCGGTTACGGTCTGCACGGCCACTGCGGTTGGGGGTTCGAATCCCCCCTCGGGCATGGATCTTTGTGCCGTCCTTAGTATTAGCTAGTTTGTAAGTTTAGGGACTGATGACCCTGTAGTTAAGTCTCATAAGCTATACAAACATTTGAACATTTGAAAACCGGTTATTTAAAGAAAAGTCAATCTGATGATCTACCAAGAACCGACAAAAGAATCAGTAAAATATTCAAATTTGCATGTGCTTTAAGTTTGTTTGAGTTACATATTAAGAGCTGTCTGTATCTCTGTATCCAATAAAAATTGGACAGACGTTATATGGCATTTTAATTGCAATTCGTCTTTATTACCCTCTCCTAAAATATTTGCTATTTTTCCTGAAACATGCTGTAGTTAACAGCTGAAATATTTATTTTTGGTGAGCATTATTTGAAACTTTATCACAGTGGAAGGTCTATGTATAGACAGACTTTTATAGACACCTGAGCTTGTTCATCATATACATAGGCGCCTCAAACTGCGCGGCCTAGAAGTTTGTAATCGCATTTTATAATGAGGTCGTTTACAAATGTGATTGACGTGGTTATGCATGAACTGCATGAAAACAATTAAATACAGTGTCACAGTGTCAGTCCAAAACACAAATAAATGTTTTAAACATTACAATAATCACAATTTATCTGACAGTCTCGATAAGTGATCTTAACTCGGCGATTTATTTGCTCTAAGTTCACAACAAACAAAGTAGACACATGAAGTAGACGACTCAACACACGCTTACCATGTAAAGGCTTCTTCATAGATCGTGGTACATCACAAGGAGTGCTGCAGCTGGCAACGACTTTCTTGTATGTGTCACAAGTCTCATATAGAGAGCACTTGAGACCTCTCGCTGCCATTGCTTCGCTGTCGTCATCTTTCCAGCATCTCGCATTTCTGCCCTACCTTCTTCTTTGATGAGGAGTCTATTGCATTACTCTTTCTGGCCATCTTGTGTCTTGCACGTATCGCAAACAGTGATTCTGTACTACTCATTGATTCAAATGACCGTAACAGAAAAGGCACTTTCTTTCTATGCAGTTTAGGATCGTTCTTTCCACTTTCATTGTCTCTCTGATCCTGTCATTCCTATCATGATTATGTCTGGAATATCCATAACTTCGTCTCCAGAAATCCATCTCAACTACCAGGAGACGTTCTTTTCATTATTCTCTTATAAATATTGTTTGATATGTTTGTATGTTTATATTTTCGCTTGAACATAGATGTCGATGTTTTGAAACATTGTTTCATTTCCCAACACTTTACCAAGGTAAGTTGACTAGAAACATATTTAAAGTTTGCTTTGGACATCAATGAAATTTATGTTTTTTTTTCTTCAATTCCATTATTAAACTATGAGTTTTTATGTAACAGATCGCTACTCTTAACTTCATTTTCAACATTGGGAATTGGGTCACACGATTTCAAGTGACGGACAGTGTGCATTGGCCTTTTAAGATCTGCACATGCGCATGTAGCCCATTGGCAGCTGAGACTGTCTCAAGGGGGTATGCACTTGGCTGTTCTGATGTTTAGCTGCCAGAAGTTTACGTCACATGACCATCCCACATGTAAACACAAGACTGCAGTCTTGGTCCTGACAGAATTAGTTGTTGAAACTATTGGAGGATTCAGTTTAGCGTGAGCTGCGTAATCGTCATCCCATGTTGTACTATAGTCGTTTATCTACAACAAACAAAATGGGGCAAAAATTATGCAGTAATTGAAATTTATTTCGTTTATGTATCACATGAAAATGAATCAAAATACTCAATTCGCATGTGTTTGTTGTCTTTTCCTCCAAAGAAGAACAGCTCGTTTGTTATTGTCATGATACAGGGGAGACAGCGTTACGGAAATGATACAGGATCTGGGATGGGAATCATTACAACAACGGCGCTTATCGCTGCGGCGTGGGCTACTTGCGAAACTTCAATCGCAAACATTGTCCTCGGAATGCGAAAATATATTGTTGACTCCCCCTTACATAGGTAGAAATGATCATCAGAATAAAATACGAGAAATCAGAGCTCTAACAGAGAGATTCAGGTGTTAATTCTTCCCACGCGGTATTCGAGAATGGAATGGGAGATAAATAGTATAATTGTTGTTCTATGAACCCTCTGCCAGGCACTTAAATGTGATTTGCAGAGTATCCCATGCAGATGTAGATGTGACTATCTGGATGTGTTAATTCTTATAATTAAATGTGTTAAATATGTCAAAATAAATGTGGCGAACACGTTTATGCTACACTGCAGATCAGTTTGCCACCATGTTTCCTATTCACATTTGTTGGCTTCGCTAACTCCATATAAACTTCAACATAACCTGCACTGGGGATGATTGTCAATACATCGAATACTTCAGGTGTAAGCTGTTCACCGTCAAATTCGTCAAAAACATGGAATATTCTTATGTGATTAACAAGCAATCGATTAACTATTTTCATTTGTGCCTAAAGCCTTCTGTTTCATAAAAAATGAGTAAATTCGCACATGTAGTAACTGAACATTATTAACTACAGCTATTAATTTTCTAAATGCACAAACACAAATCAGGTTCATAAAAAATTATGTTGTGGGTGTGACACTTTGACACAATAAACTTGACAGTTAAACACTAAAAATATCAGAACATTGCATCAAGTTTTTTTACACGGAAATTCCGTAACCTGACAACATCGAATTTACGGTTTTGATTCTCATACACCATAGTAAAAAAAATGACAGAAATCACATTACTTTATCATCTATTATTCATTAAAATACCATACCAAACCTATGTCGACAAAGGACACTGTGCAATTCAATTATATGTGAAGCAATTTGATGTCACACAATTATAGGGTAGGAAGTTAATCGAATGGAGCATAAGTATTGTGGCTTTACATTTTATTTGATGTCATTTTAATAAACTGCATCTTGAAAATGCAATTCTGCACTTTGGACACTGCCTTTTCCAATTTTCGGCACACAAATTCAATTCATTTCATGAACTTCCTCCACATTTCGAATTCAGAACTGCATTCCTCACACATTTGGAAGGTTTTACATTAATTACTGACGTTCGCTGGAAGACAGAAAAAAAAACCCGGGACTACAAATTACAAAAGCAGCAACGAAGTAAAATTAAAATATATTACCAACGAAAGCAATTAAACGGAGCGCTCAATGTGACAGAAGAGAACAGAGTGGAATATGGATTACAGCTTTTGAAAGAAGTTGACTGGTCAGCAAACGTCAAAACAGCGTACTCCCGCGGGACGGTCCCATGGCGGCTGTTTAAATGAACCTGTCAACGTTCCTTTGAATGCGCGGTAGCATCTTTTCTCTTGCTCTCCAAGTACCTTTCCGGCAGCTCATCAAACGGAACTCGAACGCTTGCGCATGCTATCGACCGTTGCAACCCCAACTGGAACGAAGCTATCGATATATGAATAGTGAAGTGGAAGTATTACGATGAAAGTCTTTGCGTTTATATATAACACGTAGTTGGTGGCGCTGATCTTCCATTTTGGCCGTGTAGTGGATAGGAGGTTATGTGTTGAGGTGAGTACGTCGGAACTTATATTTTCCTAATAAACTGTAAGTTTAAAAGTATCAACTTTAATTTTTTATATTTTATTAAAAATGTTACTGCTAGTTGATTTGAAAATTTTTCGGAAGTTTATTTCCATGCTGGTTTGTAGTTTTGTGATAGTTTTCCACGTGGGGCTATTGTACAAAGCATTGGTAATGTAAGGTATCGGGGTGGAAGTAGTAAGCTGCTGTTAGTGGGTGAGAATTTTTTTACGACGTTTTAGATAATATTAATTTTGTCGTGTAATTGTAAGTTTCAAAGGTGTTTTTAGATTTGTGATGATTCTTTTGTCTCGTTCGTATGAAACTTTGTGAATATAATAAATTTCTGATTGGCGTACGTAAATAAGTTTTATGGGGTTTGTGTCTAATGCACCTAATTCTCATTCTTCTTGTTAGTTACTCGTCACCCCGGAATTCGTTCTGATTATGAAACCCGAGAGTCTCCCATTTGAAATTTGAGGACATCGTGCCGGGCCAAATTCTTATCTATCGCGTGAGTTTCACTAATATTTTCTGTAATATTATTCGATTGTGATGAACAACAACCGCCCCAGTCTGAATTCAGTGACTGAGTGGATTTTCTGAATTTGACTGAAATTTATTTTAAGCCCACGGTCAGTATGGGTAAACTGTTTACACTGTACGTTTTGTTTTCAGGCCATCAAGACTGCACGTGTAGTTTCGCAAAGCGTATGGTCATACACACGTATATTTCGGCCCAATTTGCTTTGGAGAAATAAGGGGATTGGCGGCAGTAACATGTTCGTACACATGTTGTGGGTCATCAGGCCCTGTACTGTTTCAGGCTTTATTACGCAGTAAGTAACCAAGGCCAGCTAATTCATTATTTGGTATTTATGTGCCATTCTTGAACTTGAGCAAATAGTTTATTTGAATTGGAGGGGATATTATTAGCACATAGAATGATGAGTAAGAGTTCCGAAACTTAATGTGGATAATGAGGCATTTGTCTGACTGCAGTGATGAAGTTATGATGATTTGAATTGTTTCCTTGGGTTTTAACAATCTCCTTGCTTTCCAGGCTGTGGTTTCTGTTGCTGGCAAGTGAGATTCACCATCAATGCCGTGTATCTAAGGTTCTTAGAGGGAGTTGAGGTAGGATTGAGCAATAAATATTTTGATTGTATGGTGAAATGATGAAACAACATATTTACATATATTATGTGATTGATGTTACTTGCCCTCACTGATGCTAGAATTAACATAGTTAATCTCGTTCTGTTGAAATTTTGTTCATCGAGAAATTTTCTTTTTCAGGTGTACAGAAATGAAGAGGACCATGTCACACTACTTGGTAACTATATTTTTTAATTTATGACTTACGTGTTGAATTGTCAGGAGTTTGTTTCCATTGTTATGGGTAGGGCTGTTACCACTCTTTTCATTAGTCAAAGGCTAAAGGAAACCAAATAACTGTTACTGTTACATCATAGGGAAATTGATTACAATGTTTGCAAGCCTTGTTTTTGTTCTGCTTCTTTGTGGCTATGAATTGGGCAGTTTCATACACGAAGTAAGAATGTTAACATTTGAACGAATTCAAATGTAATGTGCTTAAACAGTTTAAATTGTGATGGGTGAATAGTTATCTCAAAGCTGTAGCCTAGATGACTTTATGGGAGGGTTTTCAAGTTCTATCATTTCTAGTGTAGTATTGTCATAGACTACATTCACTTAACTAATGAAGTAGGCCTGTGTTTGTTATTTCTAATAAATCATATGATGTGCAAAAACTTGTTTGGTGTAAATTTGGGAATAGCTGCTGTCTCCACCCTTGTCATTGTGACATTTTTCTCAAGCTCTGTGCAGTTATCGTATACTGTTACTGCATTGACTACCTACTACCAGCTTGGAAATCTGCATTACTTAATGTCCATGGTAATTAAATTCTCAAGTCGTGAGTCAAGGGCCGTGTTGATAGTACTGTGCAGATAAGTTAGTCTTCATATATATGCTACCCCTCCCACACACACATTCACAGTAGGTCTGTTTGAGTGGTGAGAAATTTACCAGTCACGACTGACTACGTCTACTGTGCACGGCCTCTGCCAGTTGCAACTGCAAATGCCAACTTGAACACTTTTTTCTCGTGTTTCCTGGTTTGGCCACCTGTAGCACTAGTTGACTCATTTGCTGCGTAGAGGAAAAGTTTGATTTAAAATAATGAAACACAACAGCAGCAGTTTATTATGCTGAGAACTCTTACCTTTTTTTTGAAACTGTTATTGACCGCCTGTTTAAAAGAATAACCTGAATGTTGATTTCTCAAAGGAAAAAGATAGCTGCATACAAAACACTGCACATGTGCTGGTGGTGCAAGGTTATTAAATGGTTGGGAGTCTTGTCAGAATTTCCTCTACATAGGATTCAGAAATTACTGCAACCAGTTTTAGGTTCCAACACAATGGATAAAAAAACAATTGCAACTACTTTTGCACTGTAACTCGAACACCTCAATGGCAGTTATTTAGTTTGAAATGGTGGCGACTGCAACTCAATTGCTACATGTAAAGAATTTGCTCGATCATTGGTATTAGTGTTGCTTTGATGCACTTATTATTATGTTTGGGGATGGTTACCTCACTAAAATTGCTATGTATTAAAAGGGATTTTTGGCTTTCTTATTTTGAATAGACATGGTAGGATGTGCCCTTTGTTTCGCAATGTATCCCCTATTTTTTTAGTGATTTGTTGGTGTCTTGCTGCAAAGTTTCTTGGTATGAGCTGCTTTCATTGTTTCTTTCTGTATAAAACATTAACAGATTATTCTATACATAATGTGCTTAATTTCCTGCCTGTAGTTATTAGGGCAGTTTTTGAGGAATTTAACATGATAATTTCATTGGTTGGTTAGGTGGAATGCTCATTTAATGTAGGAGAGACTGGCTTGTTAACATTGAAATATCTGACTTACAAAAATATTAAATGATGTAATATTCTTTCATTAACTCTGGATGTTATGTACTTAGTCCTGATTCCATCATTATAACATTAGTGGTGGTGTATCACAAAAAGGGGTTTTGCATTCAGTTTCTTTGTATTTCAGTAATCTACAGTTGAAATGTGGAATTCAGTGTCAAGACTTAGATTTAGTATGCTCTCTATCCATCTACCCTTTGTCATAGAGGTTCACCCCAAGCTCACAACCAGGATTTGCACTATGCGCTTCCTGGCCCCGAAGTGGGGTAAAGTACTGTCTGTTAAAAACTCATATCCCAGCGATCTTTACTGGTTTGTGTATCCTGTCACAGACAACAGTTTTAAATAAATTCATTCTGAAGTTTTCATGTGTTGTAACATGTTTTAATGACTAAATGTTGGTTGCAGGTCTTCCTACTGGCTGGAGGATGACAGTTCTGGAAAAATCATTGCAGGTGAGAGGATATAATTCGCAAATACCCCTTAATTTGACTACCACAGCCCCAGCTCCATGCTGGACTTTGATTCCAGATATGGCGTTTTATGCTGTGGAAATCAAAAGCTGTTCCGCTATATTACTCTGTACTTGTGTCTGGGTAATACGTAGTTCAGTGACACCTGTAGAAATTTTATGGATGTAATGTGGGGCACCGCTACTTTTGATTTCCGGTTTAAGGGAGGTGACCAAAATCTTAATGTAGGGAGAATAAAGTCCCCTAGACACATTCAGTTTTATTGTCCAACTAATCTGGCCTGTTTTTCAAACTTGCATTTCCATGTTTGCCTTACGGATAAGTCAATCACAGGCAGGATTTTGGTCACTCAAAATTTATCAGACTTAATTTGTCCTGAACTTTTGAGGGGGCTTTGAATGATACTAAAGTCACAGTAAATTTGAGCTTCAACGCTAGGCATTTCCTCCCAACAGATGAAAATGGGATGTAAACTTTATACATGCAATTATTTTTACTTAATAGATCATATTTTTGGATAGCTCTACAAACTGAAAGTTAGTAGTGGCATTAGGGGTCTTCAGGGTTAAGAGAATTGCAGAAAGTGGAAATTTTGCCATGGTTTTCAGTTGCTGTTGTCTTAAGCAGTTTTTTCTTCCTGTTGTGAAATGTTAATCCGTGTACATCAAAGGAAATGACATTGCCATAGATATATATCGAATGTTTGATAGTGTTTCTGAACCATACTAAGAAAAAGCTTGTTTAACCTATAACTAACCTAATGTTGACATAAAAAAAATATCTGTAGCATAGCCTTAAGGAGGTTAGTTATAGGTTAAAAGTTTTTTTAATATATGTGGCCGCATAGTGCCCAAAACTACGGTTCAGAAACTATATTGAACAAGTGATATATATCAATGGCAACGCCATTACCTTCGATTTACATAGATTCTACCAAATTATCTAAAAATTCTAACTTAAACTTGTTAATGTTTGTAGTTTAATAAATTAGATTTCAAAATTCATTATTGAGTAAAAAACCTAATTAGAATTGCTTGCTGCCTATGAAGTTTCCTTCTGTAGAGTACAAAAGCTGAAATAAAAATTGATCTTTGCCACTGTAAAACTTAAGTGGTTTGGTATTGGTCATGACACCGATTGTTCGGCATTCAATAGGTGTTGTTTAAGGCTTGGATACATACCGGTCATGCACTTTTTGTGGCCACTCTCTGGTCGGCTGAGTTTGTGTCTACAGAATGCTTATGCTCTCTACCAACCTTACCTCTTAAAAGCGTTGTACACAAAGTCAGTTTAAAATATTATTTTGTAGATATACGTTTCAGTTTTCTGTTAATCAAACATTAAAGTGATACTTTTGTGTTCCATCTGGGATGCCTCAACCCCTTACATGTTTCTTTTAAAACCTGTAATCTATATGCCATCAGCTGATGGCACTGGGAGAAAGAGGCAGGGCTTATTCTAACAGCCAATGTACTATGAGCTGATTGGAAGCTTCAGCTCCCAACATTGTCTGCTCAGGGAACACTTTTAAGTGCATGACGTGTAGATAGTTAACATTCTTGGTAAGTACAGGTTGTGAGAAGCTGCAATGTGAAATAATGGATCTGGATTGTTGTTGCCACAGCCCCAGCTCCATACTGGACCTTGATTTCAGTTATGGCGTTTTATGCTGTGGAAATGAAAAGCTGTTCCGCTATATTATCCTGTTACGATAGCTGGGTAATACGTAGTTCAGCAACACTTACCTGTAGCATGGAATGCTATAAAAGTGTTCCATGCAGGGTGGTAATTGTCATAAGTTTTCTTACTAAGCTTTCCATGTTTGTATTAAATTTTGGTTTAGATGCAAAAGGTTAGTATACCTGTAGTATCAGTGTTTCATATTGCAGTGCTTGGAAGGGAGGAGGAAGGTTTGGTGAACGACAATAGGTTTTTGTCCTTTATATTTATTAGTTTGAGTTAAAAACTTTTTGGCAGTGAGAAAATGCTGGGTGAGACAAGCTGAACTTTTTCCAATACTCAGCTCTTAGTTAGCATTTTTTTTGTCTAAAAATTTGTCCTAGGTGCTGAACTAGTGGTATTAACAGGTTACTGTGCTGAATAACATGCGGAGAGAAAATTGGAAGCATGTATTACTTTGGTGAAGCTGAGTGTCATGTCAATGTTGTGGGAGTTGAGAAGAAAATTCTTTTTATATTATAGTTGGGCTATACTTCCTGTTAATGGCCTTTCAGCTCTCCAGTCTTAATCTGTTTTTGTAGTCTAAACCGTAAGCAGTACCTCACTGCTTTATAAATTTATGGAACACATTCTGACTTAAGTGTGTTTATGCAAGTACTGTTGAACTGCTCTGGTGGGAGTGTTAGTAGTGCTTAATGATTTAATTTTCTAACTTAAGGAAATGAGATTTCCAAGCCAAGGCCTCAGGTTTGATCAAAGGTTGGGCTGCTTAAGAAAAATATTCCCTTACTGGTACAGCCAATATTTCTTTGCCCAGTAATTTGATAGTTTAATACTGGCCTAAACAAATTTTAGAAGATAAACTAGGTACTTCAACCAGTTATCATAATACAAATTGTGTGTGGCATTTTCCTTACTTGAGTGAGGCAGTAATGATGAACTTCATTGTCTACAACATAGTCTACATGTAATGTGTTCGTTCTTTGTTGCGGCAGCAGTGGAGTTCATGATTGTGTACTTAAACACATTGTTTTATCTTCACAGTTGGTGAGCCTGGTTGTCTGACCGCATCATCACTATTTGCCCAGCACGATGTGGTGAACATGTTTGCAATGGAATGAAAGAGGTGATTTTTTCCTATTTGCGTAAGTTTTTGTAATTTTTCTGGATGTTATCCCTAAATAGGTGTGAATTTTTTCCATGTGCATTAAAAATGCTGATTTTACGTGTGTTTGGGGTTGCCTCAAGTTCTTGTAATCTGTAGGTGTACTGGATATAGTTGGCAAATGTTTAACATTGTTTTGGAACAATGTTTAGATTTTTGGAACAGTTTCAAAACACCCATGTTTGGGTTCATGGTTTTTGAAATCTTGTTGTTTATTGTTAAGTTTCGGATCATTAGCAGTAGATACTGAAACTGTTTTGTCCTACCAGCTACTGTTTCAAAACACAATGCAGGAAGGTGGAGCCAATGCACTTCTAGAAATTTAGCTATACAGAAGTGCTCTATATTCTCCCATCCCATAGCATTTTGGAATGTGAATGTTTCCAAGCTTGTGAAGAAAATCTATGAACAGTTCAAATCACCCATGTCCATTGATTATCTCGGGTCTGTTTCGAAGACCAATATTTCTGGTGCCTATTCTGACAATGTATCCTGGAAGACTTCTTGCAAGAAGTGAAGGCCAACTAGCCTGTGATTTGCAGTGTGTATTTCTTTCTTGGGTGTGTTGGTATTTCATATTAATGAAGCACTGTTAACATATGCACCTGCCAATACTAGCTGTGCCTCATGCTATTTAATGTGGTTTTTCTTTTTCTCCATTCATCTCTAAACATTAGCCTATGACGTAAGTGTGATTTCAGTTAAGTATCCTATTAAAAGGATGGATGAATTATTGTATTTTGTAGACCCATAGTTTTTACCTAGATATTTCCAAAAGTTTTCAGTTATGCATGTGGCTTTAGTTATAAGTGCGCATGTGCAGTAAACGGTGATAATGCACATGAAATGCTTAGAATACTGAGCTACTTGTTCATTCATATCACATAAGAACCTGAGGGCAACTAATTTCCTGGAATGTTATTCATTTACATTCTGAAAGCTCAAGGTTCCTATTTAATGTGAAGTTGTTACTTATTTATTATTTCTTTTTCTCTTATGTACTTAGTACAGGATTGAGTCCTACTGCTTTGTTACAGATTCACTTTTGTTTCATATTTTTTAGGTTCGGTTCAAAGTTAGTGTAACCAAGGGCCAAACTGCTTGGTTATTGATCCCTAGACTTACACAATACTTAAATTAACTTATGCTAATGGCAACATGTACAAAAATGTCCGAGGGAGGCCTCTTCAGTTCTGGCAGGAGCGGCTGCGCAATTTATGGCATGCGGCCTCAAACTGTGCGACAGTTTCATATTAAGACACTTTGAAAAGGGTATATGCTTCTCTAAATTTACGTTTATAGAGCACTTGGCACATGAAACACAATTTTGGAGGTATGACGGTGCACTTAAGATTGTGGCATGACAATGCCGAAAACCAGACGTTGGGGAATAAGAGAATTTCACAAGTAAACTTGTGGCAACTCTAATATTACATGAAAGGTTTTCTGCTTTTGCCTTTTCCCCCTTTTGTATAGATGTGATAACTGGTCTTTGTTAGTATCTTACCAGAACCTTATTTTTGTATCAAAGTTGAATTTCATTTGGTTACTAAAACTGGCACTGCAAGAACAGATTTATGTAAGTGGCATTGTGCCACAACATTCTTTGCACTATTAATGATGAACATGACAAGCATATGTCTGAATTTTGATGAAATTTTATCCCTGACAGTAAAGTTATTGCTAGATTAAGATTGCTTGAAGTAATTGGGGGTTCTAACACTGAATTTTATTTTCAGGGTGCAGTGGACTTCAGTTTGAAGTTAACTTCACAGTTCATGTACTGTTGTATAACAGTATTTGGTTGAATTTTGTGTGTGCCACATTAGTTTAAAATGGGAAGTCAGCTTGTCACAAAGAAGGCAACAACTGCTATTGCAGTACAAAGCTGTGGGATATGCGACTGCCTTAAAGAAATCAAGGCTGTAGCATAGCTGTGAAGTTGTGCATTGAGGCGGGATTGACAGGTAGGCCAACGTTTGGAATAATTCCAAAATCCATTTCATATGCCTACCTACCAGACGGGTGTCTGTCCCACCTCAATGCATGACATGGCTATGCTGTGGTCTTAATTTCAGGAAAGCAGTGGATGTGTAATAAAATTATGCTGATGGCTATAACTGAACATGATGAAGCAGTTTTGCTAAGTTCAGATTTACTTTTATGTTCATGTCAAATGTTATTTGGAGAGGTTTAGAGGATATATCCAAAATTGACAGTATGTTGAGCTGTTCTTGAGTAGTGTGTCAAATAGGACTTGACAATATTATTCTTGAGTTTCAAATTACAGTAATAGGTGGTTTAAGGTGGATTAATTGCAATGGGTAGTGTGGTAAATAGCCATGAACTGTGAAGTTACTTGCTCCAATGCAGATGTAGCTGTGGCAAAGTATGAAATGGTAAGTGGATGATCCTTCTACAATTTTATTATCTGCATGATGAAAACCCCTATATTTCATTCGCGGTTTCCACCAGAAGGTTACTGCCTAGTGATGGCTGAATGTGTCTGAACATGTTGAATTTAAATTAGAGATTACAGTATTGTTACTTCTTTCTAATTTGGATTTTTTATTATTTCTAGGTTCTGGAGGTACAAATCCAATAAAGTAAGTATGCTTCACATTAACTGATTACCATGTAATATATGAAGTGATGTCTAGTTATCCCTGTCATATTTACTGTGAGTGAGAATTTCTTACTGATTACTTTATTCGGAACTTTATGTACCTTATTGGGTTGTCAATTTGGTTATAAGGTGTTTTCTTTGTTGCAGTTTGTGATGTCTCCGGTGTCCTCTTTTTCAGGTGTGTATCTCTTACAATTTTGCAATTTTTAAGCAGCTGTATTGTAATTAAAGTTGGGAGGTGGTGTAATTTGTTTTTATGATGATAATAATATTACTTCATTCGCGGTTTCCACCAGAAGGATTTTCCGAATGTTGGTAGAAGATGTCTGAATTTTTTGCAAGTTCTGCTAAAAGTTTTCTTGTGATTGATTGGGTGTTTAATTAGCTCCTTTCTTTTGCAGGTATGTGGATAGTCCCTGGTGGTGCTTTTATGTATTCTTAACTGTTGATGATGAATATCAAACACTGCCCTAGTCAATCTGAAGAAATGATGTTGCCAGTTTCTGATAGTATTAAATAGTTGTGTAGGTTTGGTCAAGTTCAGGAATTGTGCTGATTTCATGATTCTTGTTTCAGGTATGCATTGCTATTGTTACCGAAACATGCAACGTGAATTTAATTGGCAGTAAAGTAATAATTTATTTTGTTTTGTCTGTAGTGTTGTTTAATTGTATGGGACATTTCAGTAAATAAAGATTTTGACACTTAATTGTAATAATTCTTATTGATCACCCTTTTACTACATAATCTTATTTCATGAAAAATCTGTACCATTGGTGGTGGTTAGTCAGCCCTGTCTTAGGGCATGATTGCCATACATTTGTTGTACAAAAACTAAATTTCAGGGTGAAAATAACCATCTATAAAAGCCTATGTGTAATGTTGTAAGAAAAGTTAAAAGTGCAATGTTGCAATCTTGTGGTTTAAAGATCTTTAGCTACCTGAAACTTCCTTCAAAATGCGGGAAGTCATTCATATAAAAATTGGATTGACAAAAAAATTGTCCTCCTGTTTAGTTGGGTGCATCGCAATACGTGGCGACGAGTTGCGCTGGGCACGCACACACACACACACACACACACACACACACGCACACACTACTTTCAGCATTGGCCATGGCCTCCTTCGGAAAGTAGAACATAAACGCAATCTCTCACAACTGTATGGTTGTTCTATTTTCTGAAGGCCGCAGCAGTGTGTGTGTACTGCCAGTGCATGCAATTTGTTGTTTTTTCACAAAGCTTCATAGAGCATTTAAAAATTCGTGACTTTGTCAGTCAGGTATGCAGGAAACTCAAAATGTAGACTTTAGGCTTACACCATATTAGAATACAGGGAGAGGCCATTAGACTGAGAAAGCCTGCTTCTGCCGTATTGCAGTCTTCGAGGAGTGTTGAGAGCTGAAGTTTTAATGTCAAAATTGGAATGAAATATGAGGCAGTATTATGATCAGTGTGTTAACAGTGAGAATTAATGTGTGGTCTTTTGGTATAGTAATTGCATTAACAGTGGATGGGAAGTTTTCATTACACCCCCCTCAGATTTAGTTAAAAGTTGCACAGTGAATAGGCTTTGAAAAGCTGAATACAAATAAAAAAATGGGAAGTAGTGGTGTGGAACTATGAAAAAAAAAAAGGGCAGCCCATGTGAAAGATTGCATAGTGGAGCAGACAGCATAGGAACACCATGGTCCTGGAGCAATGTGAGAAATTGCAAAGGTCTTTAGTTTGAGCCTTCCCACAGATGAAAATTTTAATGTTCTCATATTCAGACTTATGATGTTGCAGTTTGTGACAAACTTGTTTTCATCACTTTTTGTGCACGATTATCACATCCACAAGAAATCCTTAATCTGGCAAGGTAGAATATCTTTACACATTCAGTGTAAAAGTTATGTGGGTTGCAAAGAAATTTATCATACAACGCACGTACCATCATCAGTGTCCTGTAGAATACATCAGATGTATGTTCCTGGGGAGGAATCTGTTGACCTATAGCCTTGTGATGAAATGTTTTAGGTTCCTGTTGGAAAGACATTCAGCTGCTAATCATTCGGTTTTGCGGTGTGGTCGTAAAACACACTGAACTGTGGTATCACTGAACGGGCTGACAGATTTTGTGATAATAAATAAAAATTTTGAAGAAATGCTTGAACCAAGGACCTCCCACTTCACAGCTCCTCACAATACCAGGACCACAGCACTCTTATGCCTGCAGTGTGTTCAACTTTGCCTGTTTTGCATAGACTGTTCAGTTTTTATATTTTGCTTATTCTTTCAGTTCGCACAACTAAATTGTTTTTTCGATTGATCAGTGTTCAGTTTTTCACTGCGCCATCTAATAATGAAATCAGGGGTTGCGATGGGAGGTTCCCTTCTTAGCAGCAACTCTGTTTAATGCATTAACCCGAAGGTGGGTGTCTTGATGTGTAGTTAAACAGTGTTTGCGTGTCTGTTTTCCTTGCTGAAGATGAGTCTGGACTTGAGGCCATGAATGGCATGGTATTCTTTTGGTCTAGTAATTTGGAAGTTTTTCAGTATAATGGAACAATTTTACCTTCCAAGTGTTGTTACCATTAGTTCTATGGATTGACTGGCCCCTTATATTTCAGTTCCTGCAAGGGTTCCCTGTAGTAGTTCTTAGTAAATTACCTTGCTTTCTTGTCAAATTGATAACCCTTGTCATTTCCAGTCTTCTTTCTTCTTCCGTGGAGAGTTTTATGTACCAATTTGCAATATAATGTTATATTTATTGCACCTTCAAAATTGGATGTTTTCCAATTTATTTTGGTGTTTTTTTTTTTTTATTATTATTCAGAAAAAAAACAATACAACAATCACATCAGAATATATATAACTCCTTGGCGGTAGTATCCTGTAGTCCAGTGGCTCAATAACATCTTTGCTGCCTACGTTGCCAATGACAGATATGTGGAATACTGTGGACAAGATAAAATAAACTCTAGTATAAATAAATTACTTTACACTCTGATAATTATATTTACTTTTACTAATCAATATAAAGCTTGTTTATTCATAATAAGCAAATGGGTACTTGGGTACTCTCATATGGCTTACCTGATTGCACAGTGTGTTTATGGCTAAGCAATAATTTCTGAGAACAGTTTTCCTTCAGAAAAATTGAGTGACACTTCAAGCATTTTATATAGTGACGAGAATGATGTAAAATGAATGTGGATGTAGCTGTTTGTTTTACCCATTTGTTTGGAGTATATATTTACAGTTGTAACCAGCTGCATAGCAGAAGAATATTCTGTTTATAAATGAGGTCTATTAATAAGGCCTTATGATGTTAGTTCCAAATAAAGTGCATCCCAGGACTTACCACGAAATAAATATTGCTGCAATACCAGGTAGGCCTATTGGAAGTATTCTATTAAAAAGGTGTGTTCTGACTTACTTTTAGTAACTTCTGTTATTTTAGAAGTGAAATAGACATGACAGGAAAATCAATAACTGATTAATTACATACCTAGCAGCCTGCTTTGTGTAACAAAATTGTATGGCCTAATGCTTGAGCATACCATTGGGTGTCATATTTAACAAGTGTATCATGTTTGAAAGCTCTGACAGTATTCCACATTGAAACAGATGAATATGTGATGCATTGTTAAAATTTCATTTGCCAATTGTACTAAACCAAATTTAATAATAACGTTTCTCACATGACGAAAATTTTGTAACATCGCCAGAAGAATACACATTTAGTCTTAACCCATGAGAGCTCGCATCTTTAAAAGTAAACATGTTCAATTGCGTGTATAGCATCTTTCTGGCAGTCAAAGAACAGTTTGTAATGTACTTAATATGTCTCTAAGTATTTCTAGTTGCATTTATAAGAAAACACGCCTATTTGACTATTTAAAATTGGTAAAATGGAGATTGTTTTAAAATTACTGTGAGCAAAATGCTCACAGTGCGAGTGCTCACGGATTAATATGCTCCTCCACAATAAACTAATGTTTAGACATAGTACACTTCTTTCTGAACATGTAGATGCCTACTCCATATTTGTACCCGTAATAATTTGCCTGATTGGGCTAGTTTAAAGAAATACATGTTGAGCAGCTGTTCTGTGCTGGCTATGACACGGAGAACTTACTCAAGGAGGAGGGGAGTTAGTGAGAATGAACTCCCTGTTCAGAACATATGCTTTGAAGATTTTATTCACATGAAATTGAGAACTTAGAGAACGTTCTTTTGCTCTAGGAATCTTCTCTGGAGCATGTGCTCTTTTTTTTTTTTATTCATACGGCTCAACACATTTGCTGCTGTGTGGCCACAGCAGGCGGCTCTGAAGTCGTTATGGCAGCCAATGTGTTAAATCAATATATGGGCTTTTGAAATGATTGAAATTATATATTGCAGTGACATTTGCAGGTTTTATACTGCTGTTTACAATGAATTTCACTAAATTATTGATCTTGCCAACAATAAAAGGATAGGTAGTAACTCTCCCCGAGATCGTAGTGGAACTGCAGTAGGGTGGAAGTGTGAGGTGCAGTGCTTCGAGCGCACCGAGAATTTCTGGAGAAGTAGCGCAGCGGTGGGGTGTCACTGCGCGGCGGTTGACTTAAGTGGCACGCCGTGTGTTGCAGTATTTGGAACGCTCGCAACTTGAGATTATCGTTTGACACTTTCGCTGCGCCTGACACTATCCTACAGCGAGCGTGGATGCTTATAAGAATCAGCCGCAGCGAAAGTGTTAAACATGAGCATTGGATACATGAAAACCAAAGCCATGGAGAGGGCGGTAGTTAATGGAGGATGTAGGCGTTTGTTGCAAAGCTTCATAGTGTAGCGTACTCAACCTGTGGCCCGCGCTTTTGAGTGGCCCGGCAAGCTAGTGGCCCAGTATTCAAAATTTCGCAATAAATATCTCTAATGACTGGCTGATAAAAATGGGCAATATGCATGCAGCGAAATCAACGAAGCCAGTGCCCCCAATTTAAGCTGCTCATTCTCCACAATGTATGTCGTTTGTTGTAAAACAGCCCCCTCTGACTGGAGCACTCGAGTGTTCATGCACCCCGTGCTGCCCCGGTGCTTCCCCCACCTCCATCCGCCTGGGTGGTGGCTGTGGCAGCTCGGACAGCGCTCGCAATCGTGTCCTTTTCGGTGCACTGAAGTATCTGTTTTGAATCCTATCAAGTGTGACACTGTTAATCTGTCTTGCGAGCATTCAGCATGAGCAAAAAAAGAGGTTCATGTATAAGTGTGCCATTTTTTTATGCTTACTGGGAAGATTTGTATTTGTTTGTAAAGTGACTTGGGAAAGCACTGTGCTTAATATGCAACTCAATCATCAATACCGAAGCAGCGCCACTGCGCTGTCAATATGAAAATAAACGATCCATAACACACAAGGAGCAACATAAAAATAAATTAATCGTTTCTATGCGTGACTGTGCTGAAAGTTTCAAATTGCAACTTTTGCTTTAAAAAAGTCAGCATCAATTTGGACAATTTTCCCTCTCTAAAAAGTCAGAGGAATACATATATGGCAGTTTGCCTACCGAAATTACCATTTTTGCAACACTCTTTCACACGATCAGCATTAATTGTAAATACTTATTCGTGTGATGTTTTTCAAAAGAACAGACATCACACCAATATATTAGTAGTATTCACATGCAGACGACGGCGTTCTGGGTTCCAGTCTTCATCACTAATGTGATAAAATCGTTGGACCTCTTGTGGGAATCCCTGATGGTGAACAGTTAGGTATGTGGTCAAGGGATGCTCCTTTTGTAGTATGGGACTAGTGAGAATTTTGGGCGGAGGGAAGACGCACTCCGGATAGACAGGAAGTTAAGGTGACTGCTGGCCCAAAGTTTGCAACCGATTAACACACATTAACGTAATATTTTATCTTTGTCCTGAATTCTGTAGTTCTTTCCAGCACTAAGATCACAGGGCGCAGTAATGAATATTAATTTTTTCTTACAATACTTCAGTTATATAAATATATCACGTAGGGTAACATGTCTTACTTCATTTGCTCTATTTCAATGGAACGACAACACACACATATAAATTTAGAGACTGAAGGCGAGATTTCATGGCTGAACAATACAGTTCCGAGTTAACACTTAACGTTAACTTCCGTTACATTGTCCGTAAAGTGACGCTTTAACGTTTAACCAAGTAAACTTTTTTAGTAAAGGGTTTAAACGTATTAATAGATTTTAAGTAATTACAGTTCATTCTACCACTTTCAAACAGAATACTCATCTTTTAAACATTGCGATGTATGGGGGTTCTGCTCGCTGCAACATTATTCTCCTGTGGCGGCGTGGTAGAAATAAATACTCGATATGTAGAATTTTCACTTCTTCTTTAATTTGCATCAACCTTCTTCTCCACCACAACATAACAACTTCAAAACATATACAAATTACAAAGCATCAGCACAGTAGTACTTCCATTTCAAAACGCAGAGTGACATAGCTTCCAGAGCACTTGACAAACGAATGAAACTCCTACCCCCCGCACGCAAGGCGGTGAGGCAAATATATAACATCGGCAATAATGACGTTAATAATCCATTGTTCATAACAATTGAATATACTAATTTACAATTAACAATCACACAAAGAAAACATTTCATGTACACAAAAATAATCACAATATAAAATGAAAACAATACATACAATAATTTTAAATGACACATGTATTTTTAAGACGAAATTTCCGATCTTTCTGTTGACAACAAAGTGCGATGTAAAACAGCAATTAATTTGTTAATGAGTACATCATACATGTTCCTAACATATACTGAACTATCAAATATTCTGGCCATTCACAAAATATACCCAAAATCTCTTTTCAGTTAATATATACAAAGAATTCAATATTGATAATTAATTTAATAGTCGAAATAACACAATTAGCTGGTCAACACAACTTGTTTATGAGCCTGGCATATATACAATGCTATTAATTTTCAATCCTTTATGTTTTACAAAAGTTTTTACCCTTTGTCTGTACATTATTTCAATAAATAGACAATGACAAAAGTATTGTTTATAGAACTGTCTGGAAACGTCTTATACAAATCTCTTAATTAATGAAATATATTCACGTGTTTTAATCACAGTATCACCGAGACACTGTCCTACACTGATTCCTAGGCTGGCTATTTCATTTTTAAATAACTTCACACAACTTTTATCACTATTGAACCACACGATTCCGGATCCGACGCAGACGGTATCGTAGGATGACATTGAGATGAGAGGACCAGGCAGACGGTATCGTACAATAACATTGAGATGAGGGGGTCAGCAGTTCGTTACAAGGGTTAATGATTAATGAAGTTAACCTTTTGGTTAACACTGTCCAGCACTGGCAAGTACCATAGTGGCAAGTCACAGTAATCACTCTCCCTGTCTACCTTAAAAAAATCTCTAAATGGCTTATTTCATTGATTAATGTGCGTTACGAACAAACATAATTAACAAAAACGTAACTGAAACTTCCTGGCAGATTAAAATTGTTTGCCGGAACCGGGACTCGCACCCGACACCTTTGCCTTTCCCGGACAAGCGCTCAGTCGCTAGAGATCTTGCCTGCGAAAGGCAAAGGTCTCAGGTTCGAGTCCCAGTTCTGGCAAACAATTTTAATCTGCCAGGAAGTTTCATATCAGTGCACACTCTGCTACAGAGTGAAAGTTTCATTCTGAGAAAAAAAAAAAAAAAAAAAAAAAAAAAAAAAAAAAAAAAACACCATCGTAACTGCTTGGAAATGGCTGTCAAAAGGTTGCAGCAGTGTTTCAGATGTCCACTCAAACTTTTTAAGCTCTTACATATTTGTCTTTGAAATTAATTATGATTTGTCTAAAGAACAAGTGCACAAATTCTAAAAAACTAAGAAAATGTTAATTAACAATATGTTCAGCTATATTTCAAAAAGCAACATACTCTTCTATTTACAATTATAAATTAAAATAGAGTTTGATGATAAAACAAATGGGTGTAGTTATTTGCAGTGTTACTTTTTCCTGTGATAATGTTGTGGCCCACTTGAAATAAAGCATTTGAGAATTTGGCCAGAGCAGGAAAAAGGTTGAGTAAGGCTGATTGTGTTGTGTTATCTATACAAACTACGTTAAAAGGAAATTTCTTTGATAGTACAGTTTGCCAGTATCTGAAAACTAATTTTTAATTTGGCTGCAATAATGCATCAAAATTTACAACTTTTGAACAGAATGAGGAGATAACAACCGGCAGTATTGTAGTTGTAAATTGTGGTGGCTGTGTTGAGAAAGTACCAGAATTTAAGCTGAAATAAGGACGGAACTTTTGGTACTTAACCCTTTGACTGCTGCGGACGTCTATAGATGCAGCTCCGTGCCCTTCCCCTGGTGTTGTGGACGTCTACAGACGTGGCTCAGCGCCCTTCCGCTGATGCTGAGGATGTCCCCAGGCATGGGGCTGGGACTTTGTCAGTGTTGTTGATGTATTCAGAGGCGTTAACTTGCACTTCCTGTGTACTGTGGACGTCTCCAGATGCAGAGCTGTATTTATGCACCATTTCAGCAGTTTTCCGAGTTTCGCCCGCATATTTCAAACATGCATCTGTGCATACTGCTGCAGGCCTGTGTTGTTGATTTGTTTCGCATTTTTTGTGGGTGAGTGTTTTGCATTCTTTACGTCATAGTAGTTGCACATATATAGAAATTTTGGAGATAGTCACTAGGAGTTACAGATTCTGGATTATTTCACATGCTACAAACTGTAACGAATCTTCTGACATAAATATCATAAAAATGACAGAATACTTACATCATGCTGTGGCTGAATGGCCAAGTGCATTGACGCGCTATGCTACACTGCAAGAGGCTACTCCCTGTCGGGGTTTCGAATACCCCCCTCGGGCATGGATGTTTGTGTCGTCTTTAGTATAAGGTAGTTCATAAGTTGTTCGTAAGTTTAGGGACTGACGATGCAACAGTTAAGTCCCTTGAGCTGAACAAACATTTGAACTTAAATCGTTAGCCAGCTGACATTTGTGTCCTGAAGCAGAGTCATCAAACAGATGATTTAATGGCTGAAAATCGGTTTTAAATTTTCTGGCCGAATATGATTCACAAAATTATTTTCTTGATTATTTTTAAGAGAATGCATGTAGTTGTAGTAGATGGCCAGATTGCATTTATTTTAACAAAATATTGCCCAATATATAGTAGCTTAAAGTTGCCAGTAATTCATGCTCAACTTTGCACATGAAGTCAAATTAGTGTTTATTTCTCATCAAACATTACGTAGATGATTGCAAAACTTCACCAATGTACATAGAGGACATCTCCGAATGTTCATATAAAATTGCTTCGAAATGTTTTGTGTGAGATACATGTTTTAATTGGTTACAGTTCTATGATTTTTGTCCTCTGCGAAACATTCTTCTACTACTGCTATTACTATTAATTTAGTTTCTTCCTTGCATGTACAGAAGACAATGATTATGACAGCTCTGTTGCAATGCTTCCGTGTAGAGGAGTTTCGCTCAGCCTCCAGAGAGCACAACACTATCCACAACTTCACGAGAATTTGCCTTGGTTTCGCACGTTTCTCGAGAGCGCTTATAGCCCTTCCCCAATGCCAGACTGCCGTGTCAAAAAGGCATTAAACTCCTCTTTATTTTCAGCCACAGCATTAAATCTAAAAGACCATCTGTAAATACAAACATGACTCATATCATTGTCCTAGTATCAGATCTGTTAACACTTTCGCTGCGGCTGACGCTATCCTACATTGAGCACGGACGCTTATAAGCCTCAGCCACAGCGAAAGTGTTAAAGAGAGAACCTTCCTTTTACTTCATTCTGTATGGATCATCTCTTTCCATAAAATCACATGAGAATTTTATAAATATGTGATGAAAATTCAGGTACTGATCTTTTGTATTAATTACATAAATGGGCCAATGATACTTAATGATTTAACGGGCCTTTGCCATATATTGGCAAAATGTGTGTGTGGATGCTCTCTAAGCCAAAGTGAAAAGAAAAAGTTTTGGATAGAGGAGTAAGTTCACATGATTTGCTTTGCTGCTAAAATAAAAGAAGGGCAAGCTGAATTACTACTAAACCCTTTACAGCATAAATTCAGTCTTAAATATTTTCAGAAAAATATTTACAACATAGCAAATTAATAATCAGCCAACCGGTTGTAATAATAGTTGTTTAATAAACTTGACCACGGTTTCGATGGATATAAACCAGTCTTCTTAAGAAATACATGTATACTATACTTGCATATCACAGGAATTGGACATCCCTATGCTCTAGGGAGTGTGGTTTAGACTGAAAGATGCGTTAGCGCATCTGCAGTCAACTGTGGTCAAGTTTATTTAACGACTATTATTGCAATTGGTTGGCTGATTACTAATTTGCTATCCTATAACTGTTGCTGAGACACTGTCATGTTTCAAATATTTACAACATAATTACCGCAAAGACTTGGCGACGAGCTGCAAGAGGCACATACAAGTGACACACACATACAACACTTTCAGCTATTGGCCATGGCCTTCTTCAGAAAATAGAACACTCACGCAATCACACAGTCATACAACCATTACCTCTGGCTGCCGCACTTCGAGTCGATTTTTATGTTTAATTTACATTGATATTAACTGAAAGAAATCTATAGGCTTTGTTAAGTATATATTTCTACTGCTGTACATTTGTCCTGGTAAATAATTGTAGCTTATTACAAACCTTATCAGGGATTATCTGTTGAATTGTTTTTATGTTAATATGGTCAGATGTGTGTAATTTTTTGTACTTGTGTACTACCACTATCAATTATCGTACTGTAACTATCTAGATTCTGTGTCAAAGCAACAATCGAAGGCCGATGTCAACATTTACCAATTTGTTATTGTGTTGATATGTATTCAATATAATTTTCAAGATAATCATTAGATTGGTGAAGTAGAGAGCTGTGCAAAATTTTACTTATGGCCACATAACATCTTAAGGCTTACTCATATTTAGTAATTTATTTATTATTACACAGGATGCTAACTAGGGGTATGTTATATAAATTGAGAACTAGCCTTCTAGGATGAATGTGTGATCAAAGATGTCCGGACACTCTCAAAAACATGTCTTTCATATTAGGTGCATTGTTTTAGGGATGGGTTATGAGCACACTCGAGAAACGTACAACGCTAAGGCAAAATCTCAATTATTGTTAAGAAATTCTTGAGTACTCTTGGGAGGTTGTCAACAGTGCTGCAGTCTCTGAAGGCTGAGCAAAACGATTCTACAAGGAAGCATTGCGACAAAGTAGTAGTAATCGTCTTCTGGATGTGCAAGGAAGAAACTGAGTTAGTAGTAGTGGTAGAATGTTTCACAGAAGACAAAAGTCATAGGACTATTATTAATTAAAACATGTATCTCCCATGAAACGAACATCATTATTACAAAAGTAGTTGCAGAATGTTTCTCACAAGGAGACCACATGGGTATCGGATTTTAGAGTTTTTTTTAATATTTATGGTACATGAGGTTCAGAACTCTAATAACAATCAGTATCAATTTTAAATGAATCACAGCCTGTGTTGGTGTAGCTAAGGTGGTAGCGTTAGGGCCTTACAACTCTATGGTCGGTGGCTCAAGTCCTGTCAGGACATTTTTAGTCTTTTTTTTTTCCCCTTTATCTTCAAATACTTACACAATTTTAATATCTGATGGTAATTTTTACAAAAAGTGCATATATTTTTGTTTATTCGTAATTTTCTATATTTTACATAAGGTTGTTAATAGCGATGGTTTCATTTTAAAAAAAGGTATGTTACAATTTTTGCAGTATTGGCTTCACTTTTGGTTGATGAAGGTAGTCCTTGTTGTTCAGTTTGTGAAGAGCTACGACACTGTTTTAGGAAAGTCATCTCCATAGCTACTAATAAATTTTCAAGCACCTAACCTACTCAACCATTGTTTTACCTGACAAGGTTTTCAGCTCATCTATATACACATAAACAAAGACACACAACACATGAAATTAGAGATCCCAAACTTCATGGTTGTGAGGCCAGAATGCTACCACCTGAGCTACACCAACAGATGCTGCTACTGTTATAATTATTGTTACTTATGTGTACTTTGCAAAACTTCAAAGTCTAGTATCTCAGGAATTTCTGAGAGTTGGCTGATTTAAGTTCTGAACTTCACATACCGTTAAGTATGAATAAATTCTAAAATCAAATACCTGTGTGGTCCCCTTGTCAGATCTCCAAGGGGAGAGGGGGGGGGGATTAGAATAATTGTCAAAGAATTGTCTTCTTTTCTCTTCTTTTTTTATGTATATGGTTATCAATAATAAGTGTTGAACTCTTTGGCTGAAAGAGCAGCTTGTACGCTCTAGCCAGCCTGACACCCAGTTTGGGGATTTCAAAATATCAGTAACGGAAAACAAAAAAACAAAAATTAACAGAAATGTTATTAAGAAGCACATATCTCACATGAACAAAAAATTTTATTCTTATAAAATCATGCATGTTGTATTTTTTGCTACACTATGGAGCTTTGCAACAAACGTCTCCATCCTCTGTAAAGTACTGCCATCTCCGTGAATTTGGTTTTTGTGTATCCAATGTCTGTATTTTAATGATAATCACTGCGAGCAAAATAACCGCGTGTCGTGCTGCCCCAGTGACCAGCGGGCAGCAACAAGTGCCACAGTGCCGCTTCTTGTGAGATTCTCAAGAACTGCTTGAGTGCCGGCAGCTTGAGAAATTCTTGGTGCACTCGAGTCGCCGCGTCTCACACTCCTATCCCTACCAGGTACTCCATATCAGCAACTTTAGTAATCATTAGACAGCATGAGAGAGCAGAATGGGATGCTCCGTGGAACTCGAGGACTTCAAATGTGGTCAGGTGATTGGGTGTTAGAAATCTGTACATTAGATTTCCACAATCCTAAACAGTCCTAAGTCCAATGTTTTTTTTTTTTTTGTGATAATGAATTGGATACAAGAAGGGACACGGAGAACACAAAAGTGTACAGGCTGACCTCTTCTGCTGTCTGACAGAAACCACCGACAGTTTAACACTTTGAATTCCACGATGACGTCAGAGGTGCGCCAGAGCCGCTTGCTGTGGCTGCCGATGGCCATACGACAGCCAGCGTCTTAGAAGGGTCGTACAGTCTAATAGGCAGGCCATGTAACAATTCTGCTATGTTGCAAATCCCATTCATGGTGAGTTGTGTGGCATTGCCAACATTACAGACATAAACATTTTGGATACATAAATAAAACTTTATCACTGGACATATAAAATATCTCATTTTCGTACCCTGTTTAAAATACTATTAATAGAAATGGTATTTTGATATTAACTTAACTTTGGCTATCATGTTACGTAACATTCAGTTTGATACAAACACTAAAGAAACATTGCACATAGTTATGGAATATGCTGATCCTATTTGGTACTAAGAAACTATCGCTGAAATTAACAAAATTACTAAGACTTTATAAAATCCGTATTTATAAAAAATTAAACCACAAATTGAAATACACTAAAATTATGAGTCTAAATAATAGTACAGCTAAACAATATTGTCAAAACATATACGCATGCACTTCGAAATCACCAAGACAGTAAATAAATTGAGTAAATTTAACATGAGTCAAAACATGACTTTCAGTTTACATATTACATTAAATGCAAATTTCATGAAACATGTACGCACATTGAGCTAACTAGTTAAACCCTAAATGTAATATTTTAATTAATATATCTTGGCATACTTAAACTAAAAGAACATTATTTAAAAACTGTCAGTAGTCTTATTACGCGGAAAATGTGTGAGTGGAAGCCATGTTTCGGCACTCTGTACTTGGATGTGACACTGTAAGCAGCTTTGTAATCTGCTTCTAGTCATTGTGCAACATGACCAATGCCTTAAAAGTTAATAAAAACATTTATTAAAATAGGGTGGTACAACTACAAGCGTTCGTCATTTAACCTTGACCACCATTTCATTGTCGTGTATAATGTGAATTGAACTGCTGCAAGGTCCTGAATGTATGGTCTACTTCAACGCAACCAGCCATCTAATACAAGATAAGTACAAAGTTTTCTTTAATTGTGTGACCCCACCACACTTGCGTGACCTAATAAAACTGTGTCTTGTAGTGGCGGACACAGTTTGTCCGGACCTGTTATAGGGTATGCAAAGGGAAGGACTCTTACAACCATCACACAATCCACTCCCAGTACTATGACTGTTGACGGGAATTGAGAGAACTTGGATTTCATGGTTACATAAGCCACACATCACAGAGGTCAATGCCAAATGATGCCTTGCATGGTGTAAGACTCGTAAACACTGCTGGATTGAACAGTGGAAACATTTTGTGTGGAGTGACAAATCACAGTACACAATGTGGCGATTCAATGGCAGGGGATGGCATATGCCTGGTGAATGTTACCTGCCAGCATGTGTAGTGCCAACAGTAAAATTTGAATGCCGTAATATTATGGAGAGGTCATGTTTTTCTTCGATGGGGCTTGCACCCCTAGTTTTGCATGGCACTATCACAACACAGGCTTACATTGATGTTTCAACAGAATCAAGCATTTTTTCATAAAGCACAGTCTGTGGCGGAGTGGTTACAGAACACCTTTTGGATGTTTTGGAATGCAGACTTTGTGTCAGGCCTCACTGATCTACATCGTTACCTCAATTATATGAAAGGAATCCTTGTGGCTAGTATAATGAAATATATCACAAGAAGAGTTTGTGTGTACTACCAGAAATTGGTCTCATTGTCTGAAGAAAGATGACCTGCTTTTGCAAAAAAATCACTTCTCACAACTTCTACTTCTCCAACAAGATTTTGGGTAACCAACAAAATTTTCGTATTCTATTTCCTTGCAAGCGTGACTTGATTGAGAGAATATGACATCTTGTCTCCTCCAGGAGAGAAAATATATGTCACAGTAAAATATAATCTTTAATTTTACACTGTTGTCTTTGGATAACTTAAAGATTTTTTATGTGGTACTTGTTGCACCGATGGGATGCAATAATCATCCTTCAATAGCTCATACAAATTCTGGAGGCCATTATACACGTCTTTAACTCCTACTGTCACATTGTTTTGTGCAATTTTGTTGTGCTTTGTGTACACAACTTGTTTTGCGTACATTGGTGTGCCCTGCGTCATCAGCAGACGTTTTGGTGTGTAGTCTGCCGCCACAAAGTGCCATAGGCGCCGACTTCCAACAAGGGCCCGTCCAATTCGGACAACAGTATATTGTGTCAGTGCCCCATCGATGTCCGACACCCCCATGAGTCTTTGCTGCTGCTGCCAAAGCCACAGCTGCCACTACCATCACGCACCAAAGATGCATCCCCCGGCCCACGCCGGGATAGCAGCCCATCCAGCGCACTCTGCCTGCTCTCAGCCTGCTGGAGTGCATCCCACCACTGCCTCACCGCCTCTCTTCCCAACCCCGCCCGGGTCGCCGGAAGGCACGTCCACCACCAACACTGATACTGATCCACTGTTCAATGTTTTTATGTCGACCTTGCCCCCAGCACTGCGTCCTCCACTATCATGTTTACCACGCCTTCCAATGCCCCCACCACCATCTCCTGGAGCACCTCCTCTCCTTCCTGCCATGATTCCCTTCCTCCTCACCCTCACCACTCCCTCAACTGTCGCCCTCTGCCCCCAAACAGGCTGCTGCCCCCATTCCTCTTCCACCATTCCCCCCCTCGATTCCTTCCCCCCCCCCCCTCCCCTGGTGACCCTGCTGCAGTTCGCACCCAGCAGGCCACTCCTCTTTCCCCCAACCCCACGAAGACACTGCTGCCACAGGGCCAGCTACTCGCCACCTCCCTGTCACCCCTGTCGCCACTCCTGTCTCCCAGCCTCCCAAAACCAAAGAAAACAAAACGAGCGTCCACAGACACCATTTCCTCGGTCACCAAAAACGCCCCCGATCCTCTCGCCATTGGCCCTCCAGTCCCAATGGAAGCCGCCCCTCTCCCCCCTACCCAGCTTGCACCACCTCCCCAGCCCCCTCTACTTCCGTCCCAACCCCCTGCTCTCCACACTTTCATCCCCAATAACCCTGAGCCCCAACTCTTAGACTGCTGTGCCCTCCGTCTCCTCTACCGTCAGTATGCCCCCTCCATCCCAATCCCCCAAATCATTTCCTGGAGGGCCTCTGTCCAAAAATCCACCAACCCTGACTTCCACAACCTGATCCTGCCAAAAATACCCCACATCCAGTTTGGCTTCCATGCTAACCTCACACCCCTCCCCCTTCCTGCCTCTTGCTGACAACCCCCTCCCCCTCCCTGCTGGCATCCCACCCTCACCACTGTGATCACTGAGATCAGCCCAGGGAGTTCACGGAGGCAGTGGTGTTGGAGGAGCTCCGACGGGATCCTCGCTCATCCATCCACTCCGCCTTCTCCTACAAATACAGGTCCTGCCCTCCTCCTACCAAAGGAGAATTCACTGTCACTGTTCACCCCACTGATCCCTTTATCACCGCCAATAATTCTTTGTTCCCTCCACTGCCTTACCATTGCCCTCCAGAACATTCACCCATTCCAATGTCTCCACACCCTTCACCACGTCTCCCTTGCTGCCCACTCCCTTTTCGACCTCGACTTTAAGGCCACTACATCTCAAAACCAATTCCACTTCTCCTTTTTCCACATGGACTGTCAGCAAATGCTAGTTTAGTCCCTCTCTTCTTTCACTCCTTTCCTCACACTCATCACGGTGCAGCAACAACTTACTCTCTTATTCTCTAGCAATTCATTTCCACCAACAAACTCCTACTCCTGAATACCCTTGCCCAACACCATGTCAATGTCTTCCTTCTTAATGAAACCTTTCTCCCCTCCTCTCATACATGTCAATACTAACCCCTATCTCCTCTACCATCATGATCTTCTCACCCCCCAGCATGAGTCGGAGTTGCTTTTGGCCACCTCCGGCACCATCCAATTTGGCCACATCCCCTCCTCAACATCCCATATGAACACCTCATAAAAACCCTCTTCCTCCCCACCCCCCTCCTGCCATTACCTGTGCAATCATATATGTCCGCTCACACACCACCATCCCTTATGACTCCTTGCCCATGTTGACAGCATCTTTTCGACCTACAGGATTGCCACTGACCTCAATATTCATTCCCACATTCCCACCAAACTCGGCCGGTGGCGTCAGTTTCTTCCCACCATTAGTGGCGATGTCATTCCCCTGCCCTCCATACCTGGCCTTGTAGCAACACTACCCCTGATGTCGTCATCTCCCCAAATCTCTTGGAGAGCGTCGTCGCCAAAGTCCTTGACCCCATTGGCAGTGACCATGACGCAATTCTCCTCACCTTCACCTCCCCAAAATCCTCGCCCCCCTCCACCTCCCAAAAACCATCTCGATTACTCCTGGGCAGGCTGGGATGCCTTTCGTCTCTCCATCACCCTCCAAGTCGAAAGTCATCCCCTCCCCCTTCACTCTCCTGATATTGACCACGCTGCCTCCTTCCTCCAACAGACCTTGTCTGACGCCATCCTTTCCCATATTACCACTAAAGCCATTCAGCCCCAGCCTCCCGGCACAGCCTGTCCTGGTTCTAAGGGATCCCAACGCCTAATAGAGATCAGAAACGGGCCGAGTATGTGCATGTTGCGTGTTGCATGCACTACGATCGCCTCCCTTCAACCCGATGTAATTCCGCTTTGTACAACGAGCCTAAGTGCGTGGCGCAGCCGTCCCGTTGCACTCGTGGACTCTTACTCACCAATCATGAGCTCCACATGTACGGCAATGCCATATCCATACACGATGTCTCCATGTGCTTGGAGAATTTACACGTTTGTCTGCGCCATTGCCTCAATACATAGATACATACGTTTGTAATTCATACAGATCTACATTTTTATTCTGATCTTGATCAAATGTTAAACACTTGATCTCCAAAGGAAGATGAATATCACTGCCTACATAAAATTTCCTGTGTTGCCTGGCGGAGGCTACTTTACTTATGGACTTACACAAAATCTACACTTTTCTGCGATGTGTCGAGACAATAACTTCATATCATTGTACTGAAGATCGTTTTCACACATTGTTGCTGCACTTTCAATTCACTCAATAAGATTTAATAATTCTTTCACCTCAGTAAGATGTTCTTGCAGATAATGTGAAACATTTGTCAATCCATATTTAAAAAAATCGCAGAAGAAAATAATTTTTACATATATTATAGTTTGACGTAATAAAGACGTGAATTTCTTTTCGTTACTGTTACTGTGTACAGTAACGGTGTAGCATCAAATTAAATGCAGTATTACATGAAAATGAAGAGTGTGCTGTGTTAAAAAACACATTGCATAGAATTTTCGGAACTGTCGATTTTTACTCAAAGGTTGCTGTATTTCAAATGTAGACAATATTCCTAACCTTCATTTGAAACTGAGCAGAACGATATTTTAATTCGTTTCGAGACACTGGCGCTTCTATTTCCATTAAGGTTGCCAGATCTCCTGGCGCCGCCCGGAGTGCCCGGGTTTGGAATGAATTCTCCGGGTCTACGGGCCAATGACTCTCATCTCCGGGCTTGAATGTAACCTTCATCTTAACTTCTTTTTACGACGCTTTTTTAGTACTATGTTCATGTAGCGACGATCTACATCGAACTTAATGTAACTTAAACTAAGGACGAACACAACATCCATGCCCTAGGGAGGGATTCAATCCTCTGGCGGGAGCAGCCTCGCGCACCGCGGCAGGACGCCTCAGTGCGCTCGGCTATTCCCGGCCGGCTCCTCTCTCGTAATTATGAATAACTTTATATAAATGTCAATTTCTTATTGCAACAAAACGCTACTTTTCTATTCTTCCTCTGAAAACTTTTCATTGTTGCGTAATCGGCTAGCGCATTATTAAAGCAAACACTGTTGTGGCAACGTGTCAGCGGGCGACGTCTATTATTTGTGTTCGTTCGTTCATTGTTTATCAGTTTACCGGCAATTTTTGGAATACCCGGATCGTATGTGAACAGACAAGCTTACATTAACTCAGATTAGTGAGTAATAACAGTGAAATGAAGAGACGGTATCTAAGTTCGATCCGTGAAGAATGGTTGCAGGAAGAAAATTATAAAGAGTGGCTACAAAAAGTCGAAAATGATGAGTGTAAGTGTAAGTGCAGACTATGCCTTATTTCAGTTACTGTCAAGTACGACGGAGTGAAAGCTGTTAATAAACATTTACAATCAGAAAGACACAAAGCGAATATTACCACACAAAAGAAAAATCAGTCGCTTCTTAATTTCTTGCCGAAACAATTTTCTGTAGAAAACGACAATCCTGGTTGGGGGGGGGGGAGGAGGGGAGAGTTGGTCGCAGTTGGGGGGGGGGGGGGCGGGTGAGTAATTGGCCAAGGGGGAGTGGGGCACGTCTGGTCTCTGGACCTGCCTCGAGTTCAATCTGGCAACCCTAATTTCCATCCCTGAGCATTGGGAATCACGTAATCATATCAATCGCCATATTTACAGATTTTGGCGACGAAGTATTGCTTTATTCATTAGTGGATTAAAAATTCATATCACCAAATAGGTGTATTAGAATCAACGGAAAATCTGGATGATGTCAAACTACTGTGATGCTGATTTTACATCACAATGACTAAAAGGCAGTTAACATGGAATTATATAGCACGCCATTGACTTACATGAATAATTTGCAAATGAATTGGAACTGGTGGTATTTTTGAGATACAGTAGGTGATGATAGCTCACAATTGTCTGGGTTTTAACTAAACAAAAGCCTGATTTCATTTATTAATAAAGAATGACCTAAGTTTTTAATCATAAGCCCATTTTCCAATAAATAACTGATGCCAAATACGACAACCAAGTAAATATAAACATATCAACTCCCAAAGGTATGAAATGTATCTTTGAGATTCTGACCACATACATAAGGATTCAAACATTTTTAGCATTGATTACAGTAACTATCAATTCTGACAAAATTACCTAGAATTTTACGAGTTCCTTAGAAACAAAATGATTGGTTATCTTTATTTAAGAAACTATAAAAGGTTGCATCCATTTTTATATTACATTATACACGATGTCTATGAAATTAAAATTTTCTGAGTTGGTTGTTGATCATATATTATAATATTTCAGTGGAGAACGCTGGACAGATATAAATACCCAGTATTTGAAAATTATAACCCACAAATGTAAAAACAACGAGACCTTAAATGTTGAAAAACGAATCACTAGTCTATGACAAACACTTTCAGTCATAAGGCAATATTGTTTGGATAGCCAATGATCTAATGACTGGGTGGCCGTACCTGCCAGAGGTTCGAGTCCTCCGTCGGTCATACGTATGTGCGTGTTGTGTAAGTTGGTTTAAGTAGTTCGTAAGTCTATAGATTGATGACCACAGCAGTATGGTTCAATAGGTTTGTAAACATTGGAACATTTTGAACAGCCAATAACTGTGCCACTTTCGCTACACAGCGTATGTCAGGCTGCTTGTCCGCTCCCCGCCTTCCCTGTCTGCCTGCCTGTGCTGTGGTTCACAGTGTGGCGTGCAATGCTAGAAACTCCACTGCAGTGACACGCAGCCCGGCCTGGCGCATATGCAGGTCGCATCAGCGTCGAGTCCCTTTCCAGTCAGCGCGGCCCCATTAGACTACTCTGTGCCGCCTGTCTCGTATTCCATCCGGCCTGATCAGCCGCTGTGCTGCTTGGTTGTGCACTGCACATGTAGGATGAAACATATCCATCACACCCCTTTGTGATGGATACTAAAGCGTGCACTGTGAAAGCATTACCTGTTTACTTTGTAATTGCCATTTCAACAGTACTTTCTGTTAATTCATTCTTGAACAGTAAAGGAATCGAAATGAATAATAAGAATATAAAGCTATTGTGTTGCAGTCTAATAATGGAGGAGCGCGTTTGCAAAAAAATCGGTGCAATAGTTTTTAATATATTCTTGTGAAGGAAAATACGTGAAATTAAAATAAATAAAAAACAAAAAAGTGTAATGTTGCTATAGAATAACTGGAGTGAATGCATAATACATTTTTCTACATAAAATCGTAAGAAAAAAAAATAAAACTGTTGTTTTGTGATGCAATAACTTGAGTATCACGGATAGCTGATAAAACTTTGTATTTTAGAGAATTCGTAAGTAAAGTACCCTCCGCCAAGTAGCAGACTAATCTTATGTAGACAGTGGCCTTCCCTTGGTTTAATCAGCAAGTTTTCGAAATTTCATCAAAGTCACAATGTAACCATAGATTTTGTGGAATTCTAGAAGTGAAGAACCCTCCGCAATATACCACACAAATCTTTTTTGAAGATAGTAACCTTCCTAGTTTTGATCAGCAAGTGTGCGAAATTTCATCAAGATCACAATAAAACTATAGATTTTGTGGAATTATACACATGAAAACACTTCGCCAAGTACCACACAAATCTTTAGTATTCATTGATCTTCCCCTTATTTTAAATGTCAGGTGTGCAAAATTTAATCAAGACTGTAATAAAACTTTAGATTTTAGACAATTCGTAAATTAAGTGCCCTATGCCATGCTTACACGAATCTTATGTAAGAGTGACCTTCCTCTTGTTTTGAAGCCGAGCGAGGTGGCACAGTGGTAACACACTGGACTCATATTCAGAAGGATGGTGTTTCAAATCCACCTCCAGCCATCCAGATTTAGGTTTTCCATGATTTCCCTAAATCACTCCAGTGAAATGCCGGATGGTACCTCTGAAAGGGCACGGCCGATTTCCTTCCATATCCTTATCCAAACACTCCGAGCTTAAGCTGCATCTCTAATGACCACACTGTCAGTGGGATGTTAAACTGCAAACTTCCTTCCTTCCTTCTTGGTTTGAAATTGACGATTTAACATATCACGTTTGGAATAAAGCAGGTGTACCGAATACAAAAGCACTGTATGTATAAAAAGAGGTAGCCACATAATAACCATGCGTGA
Source organism: Locusta migratoria (assembly GCA_026315105.1). NCBI lineage: Eukaryota > Metazoa > Arthropoda > Insecta > Orthoptera > Acrididae > Locusta > Locusta migratoria. The sequence goes on along the minus strand of CM048746.1, from coordinate 150,410,424 downwards.
CTTTTATCTGGCACGAAAATTCTGCAAGTTTTCGGTAACAGTCACAGGCTCGGCTTGGATCGGCAGGCTCGTCTCGCAAGGCTCACTGTACCCCTAGGCCCACCTCTTCGGCTTGTTGTATCCGTTGTGGCTGCCAGCTCTGTATTTGTTGTGCCTGTCGACCTGACCCGCTGGCCTCTGCCGTTTCTGTGTCACCAACAACACAGAACAAGAAAATGAAAATTCACATGTAATGGGATAGTCTACCAGATTCAATTTCTACACAGATCACTCTATGTTCTTCAATATACAGGCATTTATTTAGTTTCAGAACAGCCAAAATCAAAGTTCAAAATTTACACAAAACGAATTAACATACAGTTCTACAGCAGTGCTTGTCATAACGAAGTTATAATGTTCCACATATTTTACCATTTTTTTCACAGCATATTACACTTTGTAGCACAATAACATTGTAATAGTCAATTCAAAACAGTATGATGGTCCTTTAAAGGTGACTGGTCAAGTGCAGTGACAATAATATATAACTCTCAAACAGTACACTTATAACATGTAGCGCTTTTTGTGCACAACACTAAAGCCACATTATTAATACATCACCTTCGGTTGTTCAGTGGTCTCGTAGATTTTGTAGCTCGCCTGCTATTAAAACATCACAAAATTATATTAGGACGTTAGGTTTAATGGCTTCATAGAAAGCAATAAATGTGACACTTTTCACTTGATAATGAATTTATTTTTCATTTTTGATGACTGCTTGCTACATAATGACAAAAGTAAGACTGCATGACTACACTTTGACTGACAAAGTGATACTTACTCCAAACTGACTTAGGACTGACTCCGTTCGCACCAATTCGCGGATATTAATACTTAATATAGATTCTAAAACATTCTAGAACACGGAAGTTACAAAGTTTTATATTTAATAATTTGTTTATGACACATTCATAAATCTTGCTTTACGTAAAGGTACAGAAAATTATGACAAATGCAATAATAGATTTTCACATCAAAACAAAACAATACAAAAGAACATAAGTAAAAAACAATTATTGCTGTGTTTATATATGTTTACATTATTTAAAATTGTTAAATCAAAGCAACTAATCTATTCTACAATCAGCAAAGTATTATATTATGGTCAATACATTATAGACGACTTCGATATTGTTAGTTAACAATTTCATTAACAAACATTATTGTCCAACATTAAACTTACGACTTTCAATAATTAATTAATTTATTTAGTTCATTAAAAGACCTAAGCAATTAAAGTGATTATGTGACCAGCCAGAAGTGCCTTATGATACTTATATAATACAAACACAGAATATTAGGGCATAATACCACACTCAATTGTGGTATCAAACAATTCATTTATTCAAACAAGTGAGATTTTCTAGGGTATATACAGTACAAACTGATGCTACTTACTACAACCACAACTTCAACTTCCTCCTGGCATCTGCTGCCTGGGTTTAAATACCCTCCAATCAGGCGGCAACAACACATTTCGTCACCTTACGTGACATTCTTTTTTCTTTTAAATTTCTGAATTAATAATATTTTAGTTTTTAAATAACAGAAGTAAATACAATTACAATATTAACTATTTCTAGTATCTATTACAGGCATTTATACAAAATAAAATCAAAAGTAACTGTTACAATCTCTGTGGACAACTGCCGATAAGTTAGTCTTTCTATATCTAAGTTCTTCGACACAGTTGAGATACCTCATCGCAACAAACGTCAATCATGTACATGTCTTGTTTGTAATGTTGGAATATACAGCTATACTTAACACTTATGTCAAGTTTAAGGTAAGTTTAAACCATACAAGTAACTTTGCTAGTGTACTGCTTTAAAGTTAATGTCAAAACATGGAAATCTTACATAAGACTTGTGTGATTTTTCTGACACTTTTAATATCGCAATATGAATCGTAACAACCTCACACAAAGGATTGTGTGATGGTACAGTACACCATCTCCTCTTGAATCAGACAATTCATAGGTTGAAAAAATATTAGCTTCATAAATTTCAAATTTTTGTGCACACAAATTCCCTACACATTAAATTTCAAGGCATAACAAAATTTGAATTAAAGTTTAACATACATTTAATACACTCTCACAGAAAGTCTAGTAAACAGGACATTATAGTTCCACTGTATGCAAATTAAAAATACACATCACAAAGTATATAATGTTGGATTCAAGACATTAAACTCCCTACAATAAACGATGTAGTAAGTAATTGAGTGGTTACAATCTTAATAAGTGTGATCTGATTTGCATATGTAAATTTCCACATTTTTCAATTATGGAAATTATAACAAAATTTTATATTATCTGTCTTCATTTTAAATACTAATTAAAGAAAATAAAAATTATCCTAGTTGCAACAAAAAATTTCACTTTTACAATTATATACATACAAAAGGTTTCAAAAAATATCATCAACATTTGTATTGCAAATCATTTCAAAATGTATTTGTAAAAGCTATATACGTTGTACAGTGTTTTTCTCCTTCATGTGCACTTCCTTTATTGAGTACAACCTATTTAATCTCTGTTCAAAGACAGATAACAATAAAATGGAACAATAGAAATCTCTCTCATTACTGTACAGACAAGCAGACTATTTATACAGGCATTTGATCTTAGTAACTAGATTTCATACCTTAGATACCTGCCCTCAGATCTATATACCAATGTATCAACTATGAGGGTCAACTGTTCTTTCTACAAATATCTTCCATAATGTTATACATGTAATGTATATGTAAATAGTAACAAATTCCAAAGGCATAACTTATTAATAAAGATACTATTTATGTAAACTGTTGGCTAGGTGTCAAACAAAAGAAATTATCAGCTAAAAATCTGTTCAAAAGAAACACTGGTGAAAATTAGATATTCACTTGTAAAGCTTTGATGATTATTTGAAACAGTAATATTTTTAAAGCTGAAATTTTAAGTTTAGATAGCAATTGAGTTCAATAAATGCTGCCTCTCAATTTTATGTTGATGTTATACATGAAATCACATTGAAACTTTTGACATTGTCTACATAAGTTCAACCAGTCTTCCACAATTATATACTAACCAGGTAAAATTATTAGAAATATTCAAACATGTAATGGCAATTAAACAGCAGCATGATATTCCTTATCTGAACAAAAGGGGAAGAATCACACACACACACACACACACACACACACACACACACACACACACACACACACACACACACACACACACACACACACATATATATATATATATATATATATATATATATATATATATATATATATATATGTGTGTGTGTGTGTGTGTGTGTGTGTGTGTGTGTGTGTCTACAATCACTAAAGTAAAAATCTCGTTTCTGCTTGAAAACATACTGTACTATACAAAAAGCAGTTCACTATGTCTTTCACAAAGACTCTGTCAACCCGAAGTGCTGGAATTGGTTCAATACTACAAACAATTATGAAGTTACAATTCCAGGGAACTCAATTGTTTGACTTGAGAATATAAACTAGGAATTGCATTGTTTTTAACAGTAATTTTTTATATCTATAAAAATTATAAATTCCTTTACAACAATTTGCAATTCTGCTTAAAAGGAACAGTCTTTAATACTGATATTCATTTTTATATGGCTTCATTTGGATTACATTCCTTAATCCAAAAGGCTTTTTACTTGTAGGGTAAATTAACCTGTAACAGGATGAGGAATTTCAAATATTTCAAATGTTCCAATGTAAATATAAAAAAAAAATTCTTAATTTCCTTGTCAATGGCTTTGGACTTTTTATAATCTTTTACAAGAACTAAATCTCCTATCTTATACAGGTTAACTTTAAGAGTTTTATCATATTCCTCTTTCTTTTTGTTATACATATCTTTCGTATATTGTCTTATAATACTATTTCTTTCTTTTGCAGTTAAGAGTTCACAATAGGGAAAATCTATAATTTCAGATACAAAATTATTAGGTTTTTTTGTCAAAATACACTTCATAAGGAGAATATCCTGTTATAGTATGCTGTAAACTATTCAAAATATTGTCAAAATTTTCTAAGTGATTAATCCAGTCTAAATAATTTTTACTACAATACATTCAAAACATTCTACCTAGTTCTCTTTTACGTTTGGTAGGCTTACTTTGAGAGTGATAAGCCGAAATTAATATTTGACGTATGTCTACATCTACATAGATACTCTGCAAATCACACTGAAGTGCCTGGCACAGGGTTCATTAGCCAAATTATTATCTAATAAAGTTTTGCCGTATTTTACTTGTAGATCGAGATCCATAGTTGGAGAGTATTGTCTTGGGTTTACCAACAGTTTGAAAACACTCTTTTGAAAATTTAAAAACAATAATTTGGCTAGTTTTTTCTTAATGGGTAAAATTTTACAAATTTTAAAAATAAGTCAACAATTACTAATACATAACAAAATCCTCCTCTGCCTTTTGGTAATGGTCCATACAGATCTATTCCTATAATTTCCAGTGGTTCATTTGCCATAATGCTTTGAAAAAATCCCTTTCCAGATTGATTATCAGCTTTCACCCTTTGGCACTTATCACAAGTTTCAATGAATTTTCTTCTATACACATTATGGAAATAAACATTCTCTCTTATTTTTTGATTACATTTCAATGAACCACAATGACCATAACTCAAATGAGTATATTTAATTAATTTATCAGCAAACTGGTCTGGCCAACAAACTTTCCATATGTCTTTATCAGTTCTGTGTCTAAAAAATGACTCTTCCGATGTTCATAACTATTCTAATTCCTTCTTAAATGATCACATATTCTTTTAATTTCTTTTTGCTCTTTAATGTTTTTTAAACAAGCAGTGTCTCGTCTTCTGGAGTTACAGACGGAAGAAATCAGACAAGATATTTCGCACATTTTGCGTCGGTCTTGGCCCCCACAGCATAACATTTCCTCGGCTGAATGTGCTGCAATTCGGTCTCTTAGAGAAGATTCTGAATTATTGATTTTACTAGCAGACAAAGGCAACACCACTGTTTTAATCTCAAAGGACGATACGTGAGTAAGATGGAAGACTGAATTAAGGATCCATTGTATCAGGTATTGCAGAAAGATCCTCCGGATCACATAAAATGGACGACGAATTCACTTCTGATGAGCTCTATACCCCAAGACACTATCAAACTTTCTCCTGATGCAGCTATTCCACCTATATTATATGGACTGCCGAAGGTCCACAAAGATGGGATTCCATTACGACCAATTGTTACTAATTTGAGTGCAGCAACTTACAATTTAGCAAAATTTTTGGCATCAGTCTTCAGTCCTCATGTGGGGAAATGTAAACACTATATATCTAATTCCATGGATTGTATTCAGCGCTTGAAGTCTCTTCGTCTTGGTCCCTCTGATTTACTTGTGAGTTTCGATGTGGTGTCTCTTTTTACTCGTGTTCCTCTTGAAGAGTCATTGATCCTAATTAACGAGAAACTAGATATGGAAATGATGAAGCTTTGGTGCCATGTATTGACGTCCACCTATTTCTTATTCAATGACAAGTATTTTGAACATACTGACGATGTGGCTATGGGAAGTCTTCTGTCCCCATAGTGGAGGACTTTGAGGAAATGGCACTGAAAACATCTTTTTTGAATCTGACTTGCTGTTTTTAGATATTCGACGATATGTTTCTTGTTTGGCCACATGGAATAGACTCTCTGCACCAGTTATTAGATCATTTTAACTGTTTCCATCCTAACATCAAATTCACGATGGAAATTGAAAAGGACGGCAAGTTACCATTTTTGGATGTGTTGGTCTATAAAAAAAATGACGGAATTTTTGGACATAAAATTTACAGGAAGCCGAGGCATACTGATAGGTATTTACATGTAACTAGCTGTCACCCACCTTTTCACCATCCAGAAGTTCTACGGACCTTGGTAAAAAGAGCATATGCCATCTCGGATGCTGAAAATTTACCTCAAAACTGCAACATCTCAAGAATGTGTTCAACCAAAATGGCTATACAGAAAGGCAGATTCGACGGGCCTTTGAGTTGGGACCACCACTTGAACCAGCTGAAGACACTTCCAGTTATGTTGCTTTCCTTCCTTAAGCTGGTAACCTGTTTACCAAGATAGGAAGGGTTTTAAAGAAACACAGAATAAAGTATATTTTTCGTTTGCCAGCTAAGGCTAGAGCACGTCTTGACTCTGTTAAAGATGATTTAGGCTTAAGAAAGCCTAGCGTTTATAAAGTACGTTGTGAGTGCAGGAAAACATACATTGGCCAGACAGTTCATTCCGTCAGTGACAGATGTGTTGAACATCATCACCATACGTGACTGATGGAGCCTGAAATATCCGTGGTGGCTGAACACTGTCTCTCAGAGGGACACAGGATGCTATACAATGAAACAATTTCTTACAAACACCTCACGTTGTTGGGATTGTGTTTTGAAAGAATCAATTGAAATCAGATTAACAGATAACACAATGACTCGTGACAGTAAATTGTGGAATTCTGTGTTATCAGACCTGAAGAAACATCGGCATCTGCACCAAATAGCAACGAATGACAATTATGCCATGCGCCTTTTCGATTCATCGAAAGTACTTGATAATTTCTTTGGCTATCGGGCACGAGAGGGCATTCCCTGCAATTTTTGTTGCATTTTCTGTGATACCATTCATTGCTACCTCGTGCCGTTCCTGAACTAGCCACACTATATTGGTGCGGAACCCATCCAGATTATTGTTAATAATCTGAATGTTGTTACTTTGCGCCTCCCTGCACTGCACAGAAACCTTGATAAGTTCGGCCTGGACTAAAGCATTTTGCGCTTCCATCCTGGCTTTTAATTCCAGAAGTGAAGCATTTTGCGCTTCCCTCAAGGAATCTAATTTTGCTTTCATTTCTGCTTATAATTTCAGAACAGAAGCATTCTGCACTTCCATCCCTGTTTTTAATTCCTGAACAGAAGCATTTTGCGCCTCCATCCCTGCTTTTATTTCTCTCGTGAAGGCCATGAGGTCGCTTAGAGCACTATCAGAAACGCACACAGGCCTAGTAACACTGGTTGAACTAGTTTGCGCAGTAACAGAAGCTGGCATATTGGTATGCAGTTCGCTTTGTTCGCCCCTGCCCTCTCAACCGATCGCGTCTACGTTTAAATAAATCGCGTTTTCAACGGGAACGCGGACGTCTGTACTCTCTACCTTTTCCCTTTCGGTCGGAAGATCTGACCTAGACGACTTTTCACGGTCCTCACTTTGGTTTAAACGCCTAGAGCGAGTGGAAACGGACAATCCAGAACTATTCTCTATCGTCACAAATAATTTTGAACAGAAGTAACAAACACAATATTAGCTTAATTTAACGAAACAAAATAAATAAATTAATTAATTAAAAAAAGCATAACGAAACACGAACTAATACCTTCAGGCGCAATGCAATGTGGCTGTGCTCTTTTAACAAAACAATTGAATAAAATAACCCTTCCAAAAACACTCACGAGTGCTGAAGAGATAAAATGAAATAGATTAATGCGCGCTGCTAATCTCACACATCCATCCACTGGGAGGGGAAAGAAAAAATAATTAAGAATATTCCCACACACATTTAAAGCAAAAACTATTTCATTAAACAGATGACCCATTAGACGAGCGAATCCTGGCAGCGGTAAGCCAGATAAAATCGACCACTGTACTAAACAAAAGCCTTGCTTTATCACTAGAATTAGCAAATGAGATCCGTGAAAACTACTGGTTACTCCCTGCTACAAATCCTTGTTCCCTGGCCCAAACTGAGAACTGACTCGCTTCAAATTACTTCCCTAACAGTAAGTTAATACTACAGTGGTCAATATACATAGCAGTTCACACGTAATTACACACAGACGTTAATAAGCAAGCCACCGCAATTGAAGTTATCTTAGAAAGGTGACTAAGAAAACATTTATGGTGCAACAGAATTTAGATATAAGAAAAGAACTGTATCTGAACTAGTTCTCACCACATGTGAAGAACAATAGTGATGCGAGAGAGCACATACACCGACTGCCGGTGTGGTGCAGGGGATAGCGTCACCGACTGCGGTGCTGAAGGTCGCCGGTTCAATTCTATGCACTGGCAAAAATTTAGTTCTTTGTAATTAACAATTCCAGAATGTTCTACATCTTCCTTATGTTCAGTTGTAAATTCTATTTGATTCTTATGTTAACTGTTCTTCTAATTTCTGGTACATACTGTCTGTGTATAAATAGCAGAGCACTCTGCCCGAGGGGCAGTTAGTATTTCGTGTACGTTAAGTTCGTAATAAACCAGCTTTCAGTATAAGTGCTGTGTTCAGTTGCCTTCGAAGTCAAGTCTGCTTCCATTTCAACACGACAATATTAAATAAAAGAGGGAGGGTGCTCTAAAACTACAATTTAGAGGCAACGTATGGATTATGCAGAACTTAAACTTGTTTATTCAGATAGAAAACAAGCAAAATGGGAAAACAATTTTGTTAATACAATAAAAATGCATCTCTTACATGGACTAATGCGGATGGTGCCCAGCCTAAATTATACATGATTTAACGCTACTGGTGGGAGGAATTCACAAACAATACTCATTCTCTTACACACACGCAATACCACAGCGAAACTCACCAAAAACAGCATGCTGAGACGAGGTGGAAGCAGGCGCCGCTATCGTAGGTGAAATTCAGCATGTCAGAGGTAGCACAAAACACAATATACGAAAACACTTTGAAGCTTGCTCTGGTCTGTCATGCCTATTTTGAGATGGTGCATGTGTATAGCCAAGTTAAATTACATCTGAATTGGACTGCAAGCATACGCACTACATTACATGAATGCACTCCACTGAATGTGAAGTGGTTGAAAATCGGATTCATTATACTATTCGTAAATTGCAGTCTGTCAGCTATCGATCTAGGTACTGGTTTAATATGAGAAGGGGCGTGAACTCAGGCGACTAGCTGCAAACCCCGGAAGTCGGAACTCGTACCCAAGTGGTTCCGAAAACCGATAAAATTGAATAAATTCAGTTTCCTAAAAATAAAGAAAATTAACTACAGCGTGCAACCCATAGAAATGCTTAGAATTATATAAGGAAGCGAATGAAATACAGCTACACACGATAGGCGGCGATCACAGAGACAGATGAGGTCCTGTCTCAGAGAAACCACAAAAATAAAATAATTACAAAGTCGAAAAGATAAAATAAAGAATTACACCTTGCAACCCATAGACATGTTTTGGATTATATGAAGAAGCGAAAGAAATGCAGCTACAAGCGATAGGGAGCGCTAACAGAGACAGATGAAGTCATGTCAAAAAACTCGTAAAAGTCAAATAATTACAAAGTCAGAAAAATAAAATTAAGAATTACAGCATGCAACTCATAGAAATGTTTAGAATTACATAAGGAAGCTATTGAAGGAGGTTTTACAAGGCTCAGAGAGAATTACTGACAAGACAGAGTGCATTCTACAAGTTGGAGAGGAAACAACAAAATTAAAACAGGCGGCGAGAGTAAATCGCGAAATATTTGTGGAAAACAGAAGGATACCCGCATAGTTACTTGCCTGATGGGCATGGAACAAACAAGAGTGGAAGCTGAAGGCTCTGTTCTGTGAACCAACCATGTGGAACACATATCATTCACGGAAGGAAACAATGTGAAGATTTTTACATCCACTGTATCAAAATGAACATATTACATATTAGAAGTCGGGCCCCACATAGCAAGAAAGTATTTACACAGAGTTCATACACCGCCACATTATCAGAAAAGGCTTTAACATATCAGGCCATTTTCAAACTGCAACTAGAATCACATACAGCACGTTTATCTATTGGAAATCAGTGAATTAAAAACGAGAACACATTTCCACACATGATCGGAGAAAATATTCCAAAAATGATTCTAAGTTCACGAATCTAAGCTAAACGCGCTAGTCAGTGAAATGCTATCATCTCCAAACATAAGAGCAGAACCAACCTTACCTCACAAGACTTAATGAGTTCGAATTCATAACCTTTCTTGGAATTAGACAATTTATAGCATTGGTTACATTTGGTCATGAACAAAATTTTAGTTTATCAACATTGACATTAAATAGCAGATAATTAGTACCAATCGACGGCGAAATCTATGAAAAAATATAAGCCACAATTTAAATTTGTCCAATTCCTTTAATTTAGAAAAAGTGAAGTAAAATATGATGTTAATGGTGAAACTGGTGTCTGGAGTTATTAAGAGCTTTTTTTTTTAACAATCTGACATAATTTCATTTAGTATAATTGATTAATGAAACACTGAAAGAGTTGCGTATGTTATTCTTTACATGGCATGTATTGAGTAATTCTCGAGATGAAGATCAAACATTTACATACGTAAGGTACGCTATTTCCGTGATTTAACTGCCTCTCTTGCACTGTAATCGGCTTTACGTTATAAAGTACTGCCTCATCCATCCCACACATAGACACAATTACCTAAACTGGTTTCCATATGAAATTTTCAGTATTTTGATGCCTTATAACCTCTGAAACATGACACAGCACGGAACAAAATCAGTAGAATGGCACATGTAAACGTCACATAAATATTTGTATTTAATGATGCAGTAAAGTCTGAAAAGGTAGAGTGCTCAGTATAATATACTGTCAGTGCCAGATTAGCCACGTAGCAAGAGATAGCAAATGCTACGGCCCCGCGCATTTGGGAGGGGGGGGGGGGACACAGTGCCTGGGCGCCAATAGTCTTGTCAGCTTTTGACTTTATTTTTTTTTTAGTTATTTCAAGTTTAGCATTTATCCCTTGCAATTAGACTTGTGAAAAAGGTGAATTATCTCACCATTTGCTTAAGTTCTCAAAATTCTGCCAACTGATTAACAATCTTTCTGGCGTCACGATGAAGAATAGGGTAATTGGTGTGTCGGAGCTAACCTCGATGGCCAGCAATAGCTTCTCAGTGACATTTAGTTCTTGCTATCCTGTTGCTGTATTCGCTGCATCTTGAGTCCCAAATTACGATATCAATACTCACGGTGCTGTGAGAATGGCAGATAGCAGCCGCTCGGCACAGGTGACCGCGCTGCCGCGGCTAGCGTATGAGTTGTCGCGTGTGTGGACGCCCCATTTGTTTGCACTGTGGAACGCTGGCCGCTGCTGCCGCGTCACGACAGTGATTAAAAAAGGGCAGTCGAGACGAGTCCCGAGAGGTACCGAAATCTAACAGTCGGTGCTTGAAGGCCAATCATCAACTTCTTTTACAAAGTAGATGATGTGAAAAATGGGCGACATCGATTTTATATAGTGATTTCATAGTTGCTGACTGAAAAGGGACAGCCACTGAAGCATAAGGTGAAGTACTTCTCTGTTCATATATACCCCAAAATTTAAACAATAAATTACAAACTGTTAATGGAAAATTCATCAGGATAGCGTTTTCTAAATGTAGAAATAGCCTTGCGCATTTACTTATCATTAATGATCACCAACTGCAGTGGAGAACGTTATTTTTCAAAGTTACAGCGTATTAAAATGCATTAAGAAATACGAAGGGACAGGAACGTCAAAATGACCTAAGTATAATGAACATTGATTACGATTTGCTCAGAGAAATTGATGTAACTTGTATTATTTCTTAATTTGCCGAAATTAAATCGAGAAAAGTTTATTTGTAATAATCTTGTTTTATTTTATATCCTAGACCATATGATCTAAAGTCCTAAACAACCAAAGGGCCCTTTGTCAGATTTTGCTACGGGCCCCACGATTGCTTAATCTGGCAATGTATACTGTTGTTGTGTTTCATTATTTTAAATCATAAACCTTTCGTCTATGCAGCTGAGAGAGCAAATGAGTCAACTAGAGCTACAGATGACCTAACCACGAAACACGAGGAAAAGGCGGTCGAGTTGGCGTTTGCAGTTGCAACTGGCAGAGGTCGCGCATGCACAGTAGAGGTAGTCAGAAACAGTGGCGACTGGTAAATTTCTCGCCGCTCGAGCAGACCTTCTACCACACCTCTACTCTAAAGGAGAGTTGACACGATCAGGTTTACATGTGCCAATAAACTTCAACTTGCGCAAGTGACCGTTCACACAGCGCGGAAATTAATTCCAATTTAGCTTTATAACATGGCGCCAACTGATGTACTATGTGCAGGCTTCCGAGTAGTGGCTTTATTTGCCATCCAGAAAATAGCAGAACGTTGAAACAGAATAAAGAGAAAACGCAGCTGTTGGATATGCAAGCGAGGAGAAATGAGTTGGGGGCGTCTACGGTGGTAATCAGGAAAATAATTTTAGGATGAACGAAACCAACACACTAATGCAGAATGCTATTCATGCCATTTAAAGTTATAAGTCGCTCTGAGGTATCTTGCTTCCGGCGATTCATTTGCTTCACAGAAATATATGTATCGCCTTCCAGAGTTCATGCCTGACATGCTGGATGCAATATACAAAGCATTAGAAGTGCATCTGAAGGTAATTTGCTGTCCGTTTTTAATCAGTATTTTGAAGACTGTTATGTTACACTTAGAAATAGGCAGATGTATGTTCTGCAGACATGTATGTTCCTCATATAGTTCCAGAAATGAAACTGACGGCCACTTTTTAGCAACTGCCATCGTTCTTAACTCAGAAACAAAATATTATAATCGACTTACAACACGCGAATGTACAGACACACTATAAACAAGCTATTCAACAGCAACAGCCATCTTGAGGAAACGACGAAAAAGTAGTGGGGGAAGCCAACTTGCGCAAGTAAGTAGACTCGTCGTCAACTTTCTACGTGCGCCAGTTGAGATTTTGGGGGTTCACACAAGCATCTTGATGTGCGCACGTCAACGTGCTCCAACGATTTGTGCCTATAGGTTCGTTCCAGCAGCTGCCAGACGGCTAATTTCAAGCGCTAAGAAACAGATATTACTGCACATGCACAGCTACTATGACGTAAAAGCCCTTGTTTGATACTTGCACTGCTGGAGCGCTTTTTGCACTTTTTCTGGCTGCATGCGAAGGTGAGTTTAAAGAAATAATTAAAATACTTTCCTTCCTAATAACAAAGAAGTGTAAACGAGAAATATCTGATCTCAAGTGGAGTTGCAGTGACTTCGAAATAATCATAAAACACGCTACAAACACAGACGTATCACGTGATGGCTACCCCCTCGCTAACTCAGAACTCAAATTGGCAGCTTGACCGCACCTGAAATAATTTTCCGGGTAGCGTCTGGCTACTTGCGGCAACTGCTGGAACACCAAACAGCCACACTCCAAGTAGCCAGAAGCAGGAGAAGGCGCTGCTGGAACACAATTTCATCGTTGCGAATGGCGTCAAGCAGTCTGGCAGCTGCTGGAACGAACCTCGTGTTAACCCCGCTTAATGCCCAGTTTAGACGACGATCGAAAGTTCACAAGAAATGTTATGGTCTACTGCAGCGCTCCAGGCTTACTAACTCGGTACTAATGACGTGTGATCACACACAGTCACACACACAGACTTTGTTGCGTTTATACGATAAACTGCCGTCTACACGTGGGATTAATACTGATAGCAACTAAGCGAAAATATTGCCGTACTACTGTTTATATATGAGAACTGTTTACGTTTGTGTGTAAGTCATGACTGATAATAATCAGCTTTTAAGTTTACACACTTTCGGCAGTAGCAGGAACTGTGATGTTTATTTGAACACAACAGCGAAGAAGGAATAGAAGTTGAATGCGTCCTTGGTTGAGAAGAAGACGAGAAGAATGAAATGTGTACTGCATGCTAATAATGAAGTAACTTGTGCCAGTGGACCGAATGAATTCGGTTTTTTTTTTTTTTTTTTTTTTTTTTTTTTTTTTTTTTTTTTTTACGAATGAGTATCGAGTGTTTTACCAAATTGCTTTCGTTCGTCCAAGGACAAAACTACGGCTGAAAGTATTTCGCCAGGCTGAAGAAACAAAATACTTTTTATACTAGAGTTGCATTCTCAGCTATGTGTAATGTATGCGTCAGTTATTCCTGAAATTGCTGCTTTAACATAGCGTTTTCTGGCGCCAGGCAATCTTTCAAAAGCCTTTCCTTGCAAAAGGAACTTGTTTACTATTTTAATTGTTGCTGTTGAAATCTGAAAACGAATTTAAATTTGCGCTCCATAGTAAGACCTCAAAGAACTTTTTTTTCTTCGCTATTAACTCCTCCATCACGCTCTCGAGGTTTTGTGCAACTTTGTCTGGTATGCTACAATATTATATACTTTTTATAATATAAAATAAATCAACAAGACGTATCTTATTCACACTTCTTTTTAAATCAACACTTTCCTGTTATTTTCTTGATAAATAACAGTCAATGTACCTTAGTAGAAAATACAGGATATTCTGCATTGTTCCTGTATACCTCAATCAGTGATCTCTATACTAACTGGATGTAGAACTCTGGTCTCAAAACATAGAGTTTCCGCGTGCCAGCATATCTCTGATATCTCTGTCGTCTGGGGTGAAACAGTTTTCACACTACCTTTTGCAATCGTGACGTCATTGTGACGTAGCGGCACTGTGAAGGCGACCTGAAACCTAGACTATCGATTTGTCGATCGCTGTTGCGAGTTAATGTTTAGGACTGTAGGCCAATTCACACGTCACGTCACCGTCCGTCAGAACATTCCGCAATGTATTTCTAATGGCGACATTCACACTGTCCGTCACGTCTGCTTTCTCGAGAAGAATGTTTTAACAGAACGCCCGTCTGCTAACATCGGAAGTTAACCTACTTTCGTCACGCGAATTACATGTTGCAGTCGACGATTGCATTGTTTATATGAAAAATGTGTCTTAGTCATCTTTATTTTGTTGTTATACTTCGTTTTAATGGAAAATCTCAAATGTTTCATGACGACTTAAATATTTTTGTCAATTAAGTGTCCCCCTAAATATCTGAAACCAAAAAATGGTTTATTTTACGTAACATTGTAACAGAAACGACTGAAGCAAACTGTTTATTTGAATGAGATTGTAATTTGATTACGCATTCATTAAATAATATTTTAAATGAAAAAGTCAGTTCTAATGAAGGATTTATTGAAAGACAAAACGTTCAGTTGTTTACGACGGTATTAAAGTGTAAGCAGGCACACCGTAACGAATAAAGTAAACAGGCGCTATTTATACTCTTATAAGTATCGTTTGATGTTTTCATATTTTTATTTTTTCGCCTAAAATTGATGTCGATGTTTAAGAATGTGATTGTATAGCGCGTGCAATACTTCCTGTATTTTAATCAGAAATTTTTGTTTGTTGTGTACAATGCTTGCCCGTCAATGAGAATCAGTTAGTGTTTAAAAAAAGTAGTAGGTAGCCTACTTACTGCTTTTAAATGTCCCATACAGCACTGTAGTAACCAATCTATGAAACACATATATGATTATACTTCGTTGTAGAAATTACCAATTTACTAGTAATTATGAATAGCATTGAGCTTTTCTGATATGAATGTGCTAATACGAACAAATGCTACTTACAGTGAGAGCGACATTACTGGAACACGTTTAAATAACATTCCAGTCAAATATCCCCTTAAATTACTATAATTTACAATTGCCTGTACCAGGTAAAAAAAAATCTTCACCTTCCTTTATACACTTTTCTATTGCCCTATGGTGTATTTTCTCAACAGTAAACTAGTTTAGCGAACTGGCTGATCACAGCATACGCCTATGTAAAAGTATTTAGCTTTATCTCAAGTAAACAAGTAATCGAAAGGCACACATCTCACACTGGCTCGTTCACAACTCGATAGTCGAAAGCTGACGGGTGACGTCACGATTGCAAAAGGTAGTGTGAAAACTGTTTCACCCCTGTCGTCTGCC
The DNA here is from genome assembly GCA_026315105.1 of Locusta migratoria. Taxonomy (NCBI): domain Eukaryota; kingdom Metazoa; phylum Arthropoda; class Insecta; order Orthoptera; family Acrididae; genus Locusta; species Locusta migratoria. The sequence goes on along the minus strand of CM048746.1, from coordinate 150,394,513 downwards.
TTGTCCGCCATACTTAAGTTTGGCAAGAAGTATCTATCGGTGTGTGCGTATTAAGAGTATTTTCGAAATGGTGATATCTTGTTCTGCTTTTAACTGCACGAATAGGTGGAATAAGGAGAATGATTTAACATTTCACAGGTAATAATACTACGTACGACAAAGAATATCATGCAAATGCTCTTATATAAGTAACTTTTTAATGTTTCAATCCACTGTTTTGTTCTTACAGGTTTCCTTTAAAGAACCCAGAACTTCTCAAAAAGTGGATTATTGCTGTGAAACGTAACGGTTTTAAAGCTACATCGTGTAGTTTCCTTTGTGGCAATCATTTCAAAGCAGAAGATTATGTTTTTAGTCCTGGAAGTTCGAGGAAACGCCTCAAGCCAGAGGCTGTTCCATCGGTTTTTAACTTTACAACACATTTGATGCCACCAAATAAGCAGCCAAGGCGACATGTAATTCGAATTTTAAATGAAAGTAATGCTGTTGCCTTGCAGGTAATTTTTTTTGCGTACAAACTGTGTTTACTTTTTTGCTGTGAACGTGTTTGAAAATAATGGTATGTAAATATGACAGTATTTTAATATATAACCCATACGTTTGTTTTCAGAGTTCAACCATGGAATCCATGTCCCAGTTGCACTCTGTAGAAGCTGATAATTGTGTAGGAAATAAAGGAACTGATGACTGTGTAGAAAACGTGGATGCTGATTCTGTGGAAAGTGAAGGTGATAATTGTGTGGACAATGAAAAGCCTCATCACAGTGAAAGTAATGTTAGTATTACAGTTTCCATGTGTTTTATTTTAATATTTCGGTGCATGAGGCAATTACTTTGGGTTTATATCTATCATTCTTTGTTTCAGGCTGCAGTCGTTTTTCCCACAAGTAGCGATTGTGGAATTCAGTCAGCGGTTGCAATGATAGACAAGGCTACTGAAACTTGTAATTTTTTGCCAGATGAAGTACACGAATTGAAACGTAAATTGAAGTGTCTTCGGGAAAAACTCAGAAGAAGAGATAAAAAAGTGTTTTCAATGGAAGATATTATAAATACACTAAAGGAAAAAGGTCATCTTACTGAGAAACTACACGAGTTTCTCAGTCAGCAAAAAGGAACACAAGTAGAACTGGTGTGCAATCTTGTAAACAACTGCATTTCGTCCAAGGGAAACAGGTACACAACTAGTATGAAAATGTTAGCAATGACTGTATATTTCTATTCACCAAAAGCATACCAGTATTTACAAAAAATAATGCCTCTTCCCCATAAGTCATTGATTTCAAAATGGGTGGCTAGTGTAAACTGTGAGCCTGGCTTCTTAAGTGATGTTTTTAAATATATAGATTTGAACCCTGTTGTAAGAGATGAGTTCAGTGATTTTTGTTTGGTTGTAGACAGCATGGCAATTAGAAAGCAGGTTGTTTGGGACCAAGGAACCAAGCAATATACAGGTTTTGTAGATTTTGGTGGGGAAGTACCTCGAGCAAGAGAAGTAGTGGAAGCATCTGAGGCATTGGTTTTTATGCTCGTATCCATTAAAGGCAAATTTAAATGTCCTATTGCATACTTTTTTATCAGTAGCATTGATGCAGATAACCAGGCAATGCTAATAAAATCTGCTCTAGAGAGGCTTCACCATTGTGGTATTAAAATTAGGTGTGTTACCTGCGATGGCTGCAAAGTAAATATAAGCACTTTACGTTCACTGGGTTGTATACTAAACATTCCTAAAGGTGCCTTTAAAAGTCATTTTCCTCACCCTGTGGAAAAATATAATGTTTATTGTATGTTGGACATGTCATATGGTAAAGTTGGCTCGTAACACTTTGGCAGAAGTTTCGGTTATTGAGTCTCCAACTGGTATTATTAGGTGGCATTTCATTGAGGAATTGAATAAGCTGCAAACTGAAGAAGGCATGACATTTGCTAACAAATTGTCTGGGCAGCATATTAATTATTTAAATAAGAAAATGAATGTGGGACTGGCAGCACAAACACTCAGTTCTAGTGTGGCAGACAGCATAGATTTTTTGAGGAGAGTGGGTAACGCAAATTTTATAGGGAGTGAAGCAACTGTTGAGTTCCTCCATTATATTGATAGAATATTTGACACACTCAATTCAAGGAATCCTTTAGCTAAAGGGTATAAGAGCCCCCTCAGACTTATCAATCAAGTGTACTGGTTGGGTATTTTCAGAGATACTGAAAATTATATTCGAAGCTTGAAAGTAAATGGTGTTCCTTTACTGATGCATGGAAGGAATACATTTGCTTTTGGCATAATTTTTAATATGCAGTCAGTAAGGCATGTAGCTTTAGCAAGTATGCTTCGTATTCAATCTCCTTTGAAATATTTGCTGACTTATAAATTGTCACAAGACCACTTGGAGCTGTTTTTTTTCTTGCATTCGGTCTAGAGGTGGTTGGAATAATAACCCCAATGCATACCAATTCAAATGTGCCATGAGAAAATTGCTTTTGGGTAACTGTGTCAGTCCAGTGAATGGGAACTGCTTTAATTTTAATGTTTCTTACCTTCCACCAACTTACAATTTTAACACAAAACGAGATATACCTGAAAATGATGGAGCAGATATAGAAAATGAAGTAGGAATATGGTGCTCACTTCTAGATGAGAAAATTAAATTTTCTTTTTATAAGCAGAACATACTGTTCTATATTGCTGGGTATGTATCCATGAGGCTTTCAAAACAAATCACTTGCCATGACTGTCTTCACATACTGAAGCCACCAGTAGTTGAAACTGTATCAGAACATGATAATCCCTATGCGTTTGCCAATACAGCAAAGAAGAACGCATTTGTAAGATTTGTTAGCAGGGGAAAGCTTGTGGAAACAAGTGACACTGTGTACTCCATTGTAGAATATGCAGAGAAGCTCTTCCAAATAAATATAATTGATGGGGATATGAGGCAAAAAAATTTACTGGCTAAAATTTTGCATTGTATCAAAAAGAAATTTGTAGACTACCCCTTTCCTGCCCTCAGTCATGATTATGACAATGAATTTGGAATAGAAGATCTACACCAGACTCAACTTGTTTGCAACATTGCATCACTCTACACTACCATACGTCTAAAAACATATGGTAAAAGATTTTCGGCTGAGAAAATTGCAAAGAATAAGTCTAGTATAAGACAGAAGTTGCACAAACTTATACTATTTAATCATGTCTAATGAAAAATTATGAATCAGTGTGTAATGTTGAATTTTTGGTGACTGTATACTGATGTACTGTTCAGTGGTGATGAATATTGATTGTAATTAAAGATATAAAAACAATAAATATAATTTTTGTTAACTGGTTGTATTTTCTTGAATAAACCTTGTTTGGCAGTGACAGTGTAGTATACTGATGTTGGTAGTGACTATTTAAGGCTCTGTGAATACTTAATCACATAGAATGAGAGGCACAGTCCTGTGCATTGACTGTGAAATAATTGTTTCACCTTGAAGGTTAAGCTGCTTCTATGCAACCCTGTCAGCTCAGCAAATTCTCCTTGTAAACATTTTATTGCTAATATTAGCACACTATACTGCTGTTGCTGCCACAGGGAAAATGTAACCCAAAGCTCATCTTAACATAAATTTACATTGCATCATGAATAGCAGTATGTAAAAAGAAATGCTTTTTCAAATGCTGCTCTATGGTTGACAGGCTTTTGTACATGTACATCTGGTCAGTAAGTTGTCCTCAGAGGTGCCTTCATTTCATTAGCAAATTGTACTGCCACTGCTATCAGCAAAATTTAACAGATGAACAGGATTTTTGGCCAGGTGAGTACAGGGTTATAAATACAAAATCAGTTGGCAGTAACACAGGACTAGGTCTGATAATGAACGAGAAAATAGGAATGCAGGTAAGTTACTATGAACAGCATAGTTAATGCATTATGGTAGCAAAGATAGACCCATACCCAACACCGACCAAAGTAGTATGTTTATTCCTGGAAGAGCAATTAAACGGAATGGACAGTGTTTTGAAAGGAAGGTATAATATGAATATTAACAAGACTAAAACAAAGGTAATGAAAGGTAGTGTTAGAAAAGCAGGTGATGCTGAAAGAATTAGATTAGGTAATGAGACAATAAATGTAGTAGAGTGTTGTTATTTAGGTAGCAAGATAACTTCTGATGGCTGAAGTAAAACAAAATGCAGTACTGGCTAAGGGAAGAAAAGTGTTTCTGAAGAAGCAAAATTTGTCATCCAATATTAGTTTAAATGTTAGGAAGTCCTTTCTGAATGCATTTGTCTGGAGTGTAGCATTGTATGGGAGTGAGGTGTGTATGATTTGGAGTTCAGACAAAAAGATGATACAAGCTTTAGAAATATGGAGCTATTGATGAATGATTAGATGGGTAGATCATGTAACTAATGAGGTGCTCAACAGAATTGGGGAGAAAAGGAGTTTGTGGCATATGCTGACTAAGAGAAGAGTGGGACACATTCTGAGAAATTAAGGTATTGTCAAATTAGTATTAGAAGGAAGTGTGTGGGGTAAAAATCGTAGAGAGACCGAGCAACGAATACAGTAAGCAGATTCAAAAGGATAAGGATGTAGGTTGCCATACATGTTCGTAGATGAAGAGGCTTGTGCAGGACAGCATAGCATGGAGAGCTGCAACAAACCAGTCTGCGGACTGAACACCACATCATCACGGCAGTGTTTGTGATTGAGATTATAAAAAGAATAAATATAATTTGTTAACTGTTCTATTTTCTAGAATAAACCTCGTGTTCCACTGTTGATGAAATTTTACTTACGGCAGTGTAGTGTGATGTTGGCAATGACCATTTAATACTCTTTGAAAACTCAATCATGTAGAATGAGGGGAATAATTCTGTGTGTTCACCATGAAATAATTAATGCTGTTCCACCAGGAGGGCTAACATATTCCAGATTCTTCCATGCAACATTGCAAAATTAGGACACTTCACTGCTGCTGCCACAATTACATTGTAACTCAACTCTCTATCATTACAACATGAATAGCAGTATGAAAAAGAATGTAAACCCCTTTCAAATGTACAGATGCATTCTTCAGCCAGTTGTACTCAGTTGTACTGCAATAATAAATGTTTTGCTGGTCTTGCCCAGATTAAAACATTCCATCTAAATTATCAAAACCTATTTTATGATGTTCAATTCCAATAAGAATCTGTCATGCCAACCTCCACATAATTCAATAACCTACCTGAATTACATTTGCCTTATCTGAATAGAAAATTTAGAAATACTGGTAGGCCTATAAATTGTTGAATTAACATTAATTTTAGTAGCAGTTAATTTTGTGTATGAAGTATCTGCACTGGGAAACTTAATGGTTGCTGTCTTGGGGTAATATATGATTCACTTCATATGTTAGGCCTACCACAACTTTATATATTATTGGAACTGTGGATTTAAAAAGTGGGGAAACACCCAAAGCCCTGAAAGGAATATTTTCTGGCTGTCGTATTAATGGCACTCTTCTCTTATTGAAATTCTGCAGAATTGCTAGGATAGTGTCAACTGATGTGACAGATACGAAGTTGCAGACCTGTCTCCAAAGCAGGAGAACAAGTGTAATATTTGTGGGAATAATTATTTCTGCGTATAAATCTGTCAACCAATAAGGTTGTACAGCAGAGAATTATCAAACTAGCACAAGAGAGCAATACTTTTCTGACTGACTTCCACAAATTCAGAATAATTCTGCCCTCCCTATAATTTTATGTTCATGGAAAGACAGAAATATTACGTGAATTTTTTGCCTATATATACTACAGGAACTCGAGGACATTTCATGTTCCCAGTAGTGATAAAATGACTTTCTACACCGTCAAAATATGATCAGAACTGGAAAGGTTTCTGAAAATTACGTAGTTCATGTTCTGTAAGGTATGCTGTCAAACTGGAGTAAGCATATATGTTGTCACATTCTAACTGTGTATGTATGCTGATAAGCGATGTATTGCTATTTTCAGTCTGCACATGTTTTACTCGAGAAATCATCGTTTCTACTTAGATGTCATCACTACTTAAATAATTGCTTGCAATTTATTTCGCCTGTAAGCAACTGTCATCTGCTTTGATTGGAAGACGATCTTACGAACCACACTAATTTAGAGGTTAACTTATAGGGTAGTTTGTCGACTTCTGCATTATTTCAAGCAGTTGTTTTGATCGTCATTTTGAATGAATACTTAAATCGATGAGAAAACACTTGGGAAACAATGTTATGGTTAGCTTATCAAACATGCCTATATCACACTTGAAAACAGAAATTACACAGCAGAAACACTTCATATTTGCGCTAGATGTGAAGTAGGCTATAGTGGCGTTTTACATGTACCAGTAACATTAAATGACATTATCTCATGAAGGTGCAAGACCGGAAAATAACTTTCTTCTGTATTACGACATGTAGTTTCTTGCCAAATTTAAACATGGCGTCCTCGCAACAACACAATCTCTGGCCGGCACGCTCAAACCTCAGTAGTTCGACATCCAGTTAGTATAGAGATCACTGGCCTCAATCAAAACAAATTTCCTTGTCTGTCCCACTCCGTTGATGAAAGATGTATGACTCGAGAAACGCAATTTCGACAAGGACGCGACGAACTCACTTGACACTTCTGCAGTTCTGCGCATGCGCGCCCAGGTTGCTACTAGCACAGACTAGCAAATTTAAAACCGTCGAGAACCGTAATCAGCTGTAATGAAAACAAAACATTAAAAAAAGCTTTGTTTGTATTGAAATGGTGTGATGGACAGTAAATTCCTCGGCTTAGGACGAAATGTGAATATTTGAAATATGCAGTAACGTCATAAGCAGTATTGTGACGCTATCAGATTAGGCAACGTCACTACCACTACATTTCAGTTTTCAGTGGTGTATCATTTATTATAAATAGTGCGTGCCGGGAAGAGAAATTGGCTAGTGGAATTGCGATAGATAAGTTATAAGCGTTATTGTAAACGGAAATGAATACAGATAGGAGTGCATGTTTGTTTTGTAAAATTTACGATGGAAAACAACCGACAGAAGTCTTGTATAAGGATGAAAATTACATAGTGTTTCCAGATATCAAACCGGCAGCGAAACACCATTATTTAGTCATTACGAAGGAACACATACGGAATGCCAAGCAACTGACTTCGGAAGATAAAAAAACTCGTAAGTTGCCTAGAAAGTTATGGAAAGGTTTTTCACATTGTAGAATTCCTGTTAGATGGTAGATTATTATACGTGCTGAGGCATAATGATAACTAGTGCATTGCAATTTGTGCAAATATTTTCTCATTAAATGCGTGTCGTTGACATAAGTTAAATGTTTTCTTGTATACGTGTTTGTAACAGGCGTTGTCGTGCAAAAATGAAAGTGGACATCCAGTAGTGGAATTAATGTAGACTATATTTGAAATTGGCCTCTACGCGACAATATCGTTCAATATGTAGCCTGTTTGTTCACAGTTGTAGTGTCATTGAAATCGAATTTTGAATCTTAACCATTTTTTTTTTTGAATGATTTTAAAACTGTTGATTAGGTGTCTTCATGTACAACTTCAGAAGAAACCTGTTGGTTAACTACATTGCAGCTCATCGGTACTCTCTCTACTATGAGGCATCTAGGCCTATGCCTAGTACCAAGTGTAGTACCAAGTACCTAGTTGCCAAGTGTTCATTACGGCATCCTCGACACTTTCTCCATGGTTGAGATTGAAACAGACACTAAAAAATTGTGGGTTGATAAGCAAAATCCTTAATTTTTTCCCAACATGTTTTAATATCAGAATTAAATGATGGTGCCAATGCAGTGGATATTTTGATCAGCAGTGTTGTGCAGAAAACAGTTCATGTTTTGATCTAGCCTATACCAATTCCACAGTAAGGGCTTTTATGTTCATTATTAAATTTTTTTATGGTACAAGAAGCATAGATTTTTGATTGACCCTTGTATTCTGGCTTATGGGTTATTCATTTGTTGTACAACATAGGGCAGACAATTCACATTTATTATCGGTATTTCAGAAGTTTGTGTGGTAATTTGGTAGAATCCGTGTGCATCGAAGGAAACGGCATTGCTATCGATATATATCGAATGTTCGATATAGTGTTTCTGAACCGGAGATTCAGACGCTACCCTCCCTCACGTACTACAAAAAATCTTCTTCTTTGACCGATACCTAACCTAACTTTGACTTAAAAACGTGACATGTAGCGTATCCTTAAGAAGGTTAAACAAAAAGTTTTTTAGTACGTGAGGGTGCGTTGTGCACGAACCTCCGGTTCAGAAACACTATCGAACATTCGATGTATATCGATGGCAATGCCGTTTCCTTGTATGTACACGGATTCTACCAAATTACCGTTTGTGTATCAAATAGTAAAGATTGATCAAAGAATATGAATGCATCGATTAGAACGTCGTTGAATGAATCCATTCCTAACTAAGGATATGGGACTGTTAGATAAACTGAAACAACTTAAAACTTATTTTCATTTTTTACTCTGAAGAACCACCCCCATGAACCACAGACATTGCCGAGGTGGTGTGGCTTGTGTGCCTCAACGATGCAGATAGCCGTACTGTAGGTGCAACCACAACGGAGGGGTATCTGTGGAGAGGCCAGACAAACGTGTGGTTCCTGAAGTGGGGCAGCAGCCTTTTCAGTAGTTACAGGGGCAACAGTCTGGATGATTGACTGAGCTGGCCTTGTAACATCAGCTAATGTGGCTTTGCCACACAGCTACTGCGAACGGCTGAAAGCAAGGGGAAACTACAGCTGTTACTTTTCCTGAGGACATGCAGCTCTACTGTAAGGAAATATGATGATGGCATCCTCTCGGGTAAACATTCTGGAGGTAAAATAGTCCCCCCATTCGGATCTCCGGGCGGGGACTACTAAGGAGGATGTTGTCATCAGGAAAGACAATACTGGCATTCTGCGGATCGGAGTGTGGAATGTTAGATCCCTTAACCGGGTAGGAAAATTAGAAAATTTAAAAAGGGAAATGGATAGGTTGAAGTTAGATATAGTGGGGATTAGTGAAGTTCGGTGGCAGGGTGAACAGGATTTCTGGTCAGGTGAGTACAGGATTATAAATATGAAATCAGTTGGGGGTATCACAGGAGTAGGACTGATAATGAATAAGAAATAGGAATGCGGGTAAACTACTATGAGCAGCACAGTGATCGCATTATCATTGTCAAGATAGATACGAAGCCAACACCGACAACAGTAGTACAGGTTTATATGCCAACTAGCTCTGCCGATGATGAGGAGATCGAAGAAATATATGAGGAGCTAAAGGAAATTATTCAGACAGTTAAGGGAGAGGAAAACTTAATTGTGATGGGTGACTGGAATTCAGTAGTAGGAAAAGGAAGAGAAGGAAAAATAGTAGGTGAATATGGAATGGGCAGAAGAATGAAAGAGGAAGTCGCCTGGTAGAATTTTGCACAGAACATGATTTAATTGTAACAAATACATGGTTTAAGTATCACAAAAGAAGGTTGTATACTTGGAAGAGACCAGGAGACACCGGAAGGTATCAGATTTTATATTGGTAAAACATAGATTCCGGAACCAGGTTATAAACTGCAAGACATATCCAGGGGCAGATGTAGACTCTGACCATAACTTGTTAGTCATGAACTGTAGGCTGAAACTGAAAAAACTGCAGAAAGGTAGGAAAATAAGGAGATGGGACTTAGATAAATGGAAGGAAAGTGAAGTTCTGGAGAATTTCAGAGGGAGATTAAGGCAACAATTGACAGAAACAGGAGGAAATAAAACAGTAGAAGAGGAATGGGTAGCATTGAGAGATGAAATAGTGAAGGCAGCAGAGGACAAAATAGGTAGAAAGGTAAGACCTACAAAAAAATCCTTGGATAGCACAGGAATTACTCAATTTAATTGATGAAAGAAGAAAATATAAAAATGCAGTAAATGAAACAGGCAAAATGGAGTACAGACGACTAAGAATTGAGGTTGATAGGAAGTGCGAAATGGCTAAGCAGGAGTGGCTAGAAGCCAAATGCAAATCTGTAGAAGAATGTATAAGAAGGGGAAAAGTAGATACCGCCTACAGGAAAATCAAAGATACATTTGGGGACAAGAAAAGCAATTCTACGAATATCAAGAACTCAGATGGGAAACCAGTTCTCAGCAAAGAAGGGAAAGCTGAAAGGTGGAAAGAGTACATAGAGCAGCTCTACAAAGGAAATGAACTTGGAGACAATGTTGTAGGAAGGGAAGAGGAAGTAGATAAAGATGAAATAGGAGATACTATTCTAAGAGATGAAATTGACAGAGCCCTGAAAGACCTAGGTCGGAACAAGGCCCCAGGAGTAGATGACATACCCTCAGAGCTACTAAAGTCTCTGGGAGAGCCAGCCATGACAAAACTATTTGAACTGGTGTGTAGGATGTATGAGTCAGCCGAAATACCCTCAGACTTTAAGAAAAATGTAATAATCCCCATTCCAAAGAAATCAGGTGCAGACAGATGTGAAAATTACTGAACCATCAGTTTGATAAGTCATGGTTGCAAAATTTTAACACGAATTATCTACAGGAGAATGGAAAACCTGGTAGAAGCTGACCTCGGGGAAGATCAATTTGGATTCAGGAGGGACGTAGGAACCCGGGAGGCAATACTTACCTTACGGCTTATCTTAGAAGATAGATTGAGGAAAGGCAAACCTACATTTTTAGCCTTTGTAGATTTGGAGAAAGCGTTTGACAATGTTGACTGGACTACACTCTTTCAAATTCTGAAGTCAGCAGGGGTAAAATACAGGGAAAGGAGAGTTATCTACAACTTGTACATAAGCCAGACCGCAGTTATTAGACTCGAAGGGCATGAAAGGGAAGCATCAGTTGGGAAGGGAGTAAGACAGGGTTGTAGCCTTTCTCCGATGTTATTCAATTTATACATTGAGCAGACGGTGAAGGAAAGCAAGGAAAATTTTGGAATAGGGATTAAAGTTCAGGGGGAAGAAATAAAAACATTGCGTTTTGCTGATGACATTGTAATTCTGTCAGAGACAGCGAACGACCTGGAAGAGCAGTTGAATGGAGTGGACAGTGTGTTGAAGAGAGCGTATAAAATGAACATTAACAAGAGCAAAACAACAATAATGGAATGCGGTCTTAGAAAATCAGGCGATTCTGAAGGAATTAGATAAGGTAACGAAACAATGAAGGTAGTAGATGAGTTTTGTTACTTGGGTAGTAAAATAACATGCGATGGTCGAAGTACAGAGGATATAAAATGCAGAATGGCAATGGGAAGGAAAGCATTTTTGAAAAAGAGAAATTTGCTAACATCGAATATTAATTTAAGTGTAAGGAAGTCTTTTCTGAAGGCATTTTTGTGGACTGTTGCCTTGTACGGGAGTGAAACATGGACGATAAGCAGTGTTTAGAGGCTTTTGAAATGTGGTGTTACAGAAGAATGCTGAAGATTAGGTGGGTAGATCGCATAACTAATGAAGAGGTACTGAACAGAATTGGCGAGAAAAGGAATTTTTGGCATACCCTGACTAAAAGAAGGGATCGCTTAGTAGGACACATTCTTAGACACCGAGGAATCGTAAATTTAGCATTGGAGGGGAGTGTGTGGGGTAAAAATCGCAGAGGGAGGCCAAGAGACATGTATAGTAAGCAGATTCAAGTGGATGTGGGTTGCCGTTCTTATGAGGATATGAAAAGGCTTGCTCAGGATAGAGTAGGGTGGAGAGCTGCATCAAACCAGTCACTGGACTGAAGACCATAACAACAACAACTCTGAAGAAATATATAGCATTGGCATTCATAGTGCTTATCATGAGCTGGAACATTCAAGATTCATACAGACGTCAGAAAATCAGGCGATGCTGAAGGAATTAGATTAGGTAATGAGACAATAAAAGTAATAGATGAATTTTGTTATTTGGGTAGCAAGATAACTTCTGAAGGCTGAAGTAAAGAAGATATAACATGCAGAATGGCTTTGGGAAGAAAAGCGTTTCTAAAGAAGCGAAACTTGTTAACATCCAATATTAATTTAAATGTTAGGAAGTCCGTTCTGAAAGCATTTGTCTGGAGTGTAGCATTGTATGGGAGTGAAATGTGGACGATAAGGAGTTCAGATAAAAAGATGATAGAAGCTTTTGAAATGTGGTGCTACAGACGAATGATGAAAATTAGATGGGTAGCTCACGTAACTAATGAGGAGGTGATTAACCGAATCGGGGAGAAAAGGAGTTTATGGCGTATACTGACTAAGAGAAGGGATAGATTGGTAGGACACATTCTGAGACATCAAGGAATTGTCAACTTAGCATTAGAAGGAAACGTGTGGGGTAAAAATCGTAGAGGGAGACTGAGGGACGAATGTAGTAAGCAGATTCAAAAGGACGTAGGTTGCCGAACGTATTCTCAGATGAAGAGACTTGCACAGGACAGGGTAGCGTGGAAATCTGCATCAAACCAGTCTGCAGACTGAAGACCACAATAACAGACATATTTGAAATAAGGAAGAGATGTGTTTTTTTTATTATTGTTATTTTCATGTTAAATTTTATTGACAAATATATACACACATATAAAAGCATAAAAAATCAAACTCCCTCCCTCTCCCCCATTCCCCCACCCCAATTAAAAACTTTCAACATCCAATAAATCTAAATCATAAGTTTCATAATTTTAGAAAATAGCACATAATATATTTTTTTAAAAACACAAATAGGTTTCATAACAACACTTCATAATATTTCCCACCCCCCCCCTGAACCACAGACATTGCCGAGGTGGGGTGGCTTGCGTGTCGCAACGATACAGACAGCCATACCGTGGGTGCAACAACAGTGGATGGATATCTGTGGAGAGGCCAGACAAACATGTGGTTCCTAAAAAGGGGCAGCAGCCTTTTCAGTAGTTGCAGGGGTAACAGTCTAGATGAATGGTTCCCAATCTTTTTTGCTCTGCAGCCCACCCATTGTATAGAAACATCTGTGAGGCCCAGCAACTAAGTACACACAAACAGAGAGAGTAGGTATTATTGGTGAAATATACAAATATAATGCACAAGAAGGAAGGCACTTGTATTTAATTACAGAGAAAAGTTTATTATTGTAATCACTTAATTATAAGAAGTAGACCTATGAGAAAACTCGAAATAGAGTAGACAGTGTTAAAAATCAGTGGGGTATTTTACACTGTTTGTCACAGAAAAGTCAATATTTGATTTAAAACTGGCTAACTCTAGCCTCAAATCACTCTCTACATTCAGTCTCATAACTTGTTTCTCAAAAAGAGTGAAGTTGAAAAGGCTTGTTTACATAAATAAGTTGTCGAAAAGCAATTGCTGTATAGTCTTGCTGAACACGTAGCCAGAATGGAACCAATTTCGTTGTTTTAAAAAAACATTTGTAAAATCTGGTAATGTGATCAGTTAATAAGTCTTCTTCACCTGATGAAATTACCATTTTTTAAAAGTAATCCACTTAAACGAGATTTCTAATCTACTGGATTTCATTCTCAATTCTAGGAAAGCAGTCCCTGAAAAAAACATGAAAATGCTTAAATAGTGCTGTAGTGTCAAGTCAGCAGAGGTTCCCAAACTTCTTGTCACTGTGTACTATTGGCATTTTTTTTAAATTTTCGTTATACTACATGCTCTCTTTTTGACAAACTTTGAGGTTGCAAAAGGGAGGGGGGGAGGGGTAGGTTGACTGATGAGGGCTACAGGAATGAAGAACTTTATGGGGAGTAATAGTGTTCGTCATTTTGTTAGTGCTGACAGCACACATAGGCATCGAGCTCATCAGCTGCTATATATGGTAGAACAAGTAGTATCATTTTCAACAAGTACTTCTGTGTGGAACTGTTTATGTTCATATGTGGTACTTATCTGTGGTAAATAATATTAGGCTGAAAACACAATATCATGTAAGTCACACAATCAAATGAAACTTCAGATCATTATTACATCTAGATTTCAAAACCAGTTCATTGAAAGTACACACACTCCGGTTCTGGAAGTAAGCTTCCTTCGTTATCAGACTCATTTGTAACACCTCATAAATTGGCAATAACAACAACAAACAACAGTTTGCAAGATACTGCAGGGTCCAACACAATTTAGTAGCAGGTGAAAAGCGGCATGAAAAATTTTGAATAACCACCGCAAGAGCCGATCAAAGTATAGCCAATGACAAAACAAAATCAGTCACTCCTGCCATGGCAGCAATGTCTAATGAAGGGAAATGTAGGGAGGATATAACCAAACCTACCTGCATCTGAAAAAAATTTCTTGCGATAAACCTATTCATCTTGCGGCCACAGGTCACAGCTGACTCACTGTGTACCTGATCTTTAACATAAAGATCGAAGAGTTTTATATGATTTACACCCAGTTTTAAAGTATTGAAAACGGTCACATGGCGACGGAAATCTAGATATGCAATAACAAATAAATATTTGCTGCTGATTGCTGTTTATCGTTAACATCTTATTACATATTTTACTCGGTACCTTGTCAACTGATGAGTGAAACATGTGAACCTACCAATAATTTTTATCTTGCCTTCGATTCTGGGTGAGCGTTCGCGGCCCAGTGCTGAACTGCCCATGGGTTGGGAACTGCTGGTCTAGATGATTGACTGATCTGGACTTGTAATGTCAGCTAATGTGGCTTTGCCATATAGTTAGTGCGAATGGTTGAAAGCCGCTACTTTTCCTGTGGACATGCAGCTATACTGTATGAATATATGATGATGGCATGTTCTCGGGTAAAATATTCCAGAGGTAAAATAGTCCTCCATTCGGTTCTCCTGGCAGGGACTACTCAGGGGGTTGTCATAAGAAAGAAAGAAAACTGTTATTCCATGGAATGTTAGATCCCTTAATTGGATAGGGAGATTAGAAAATTTAAAAAGAGAAATGGATAGCTTGAAGTTACATATTGTAGGGATTAGTGAAGTACGGTAGAAAGAGGAACAGGATTTCTGGTCATGCGAGTACAGAATTATATATACAAAATCCATTGGAGTAGGTCTAGTAATGAATAAGAAAATAGGAATGCGGTTAAACTACTAAGAACAGCGCAGTGATCGCATTATCGTAGTCAAGATAGATACGAAGCTAACACCGACCACAGTAGTACAAGTTTATATGCCCTTTGCCAATGACGAGGTGTTAATCGTGTTGGGTGACTAGAATTCAATAGTAGTAAAAGGAAGGGAAGGAAAAATGGTATGTGTATATGGACTGAGACAAAGGAATGAAAGAGGAAGCCACTTGGTAGAATTTTGTACGGAACATAATTTAATAACAACAAACACTTGGTCCAAGAACCGTGAAGGAAGGTTGTATGTGTGAAGAGACTAGGAGACACTGGAAGGTACCAGATAGCTTTTATAATAAGAACCAGGTTGTGAACTTTAAGACATGTCCAGGGGCAGATATAGACTCTATCCTATTGGTTATGAACTATAGATTGCAATTGAAGAAACTGTAAAAAGGTAGGAATATAAGGAGATGGGAGTTGAAGAAAACTGAAGTTCTTCAGAATTTTGGAGGGAGATTTGGCCAACAATTGACAGCAATGGGGGAAAATAATACAGTAGTAGAGGAATGCATAGCTTTGAAAGATGAAATAGTCAAGGCATCAGAGGACCAAATAGAAAGGCAAGAGCTACAAAAAATCCTTGAATATCACAGGAAATACTAAATTTAATTGATGAAAGGAGAAGATATAAAAATGCACTAAATGGAGCAGGTAAAATGGTGTACAGACTATTAAGAAATGAGATTGACAGGAAGTGCAAAAGGGCTAAGCAGGAGGGGTTAGAAGCCAAATGCAAATCTGTAGCAGAATGTATAACAAGGGGAAAAGTAAATACCGCCTACAGCTAAATAAGAGACATTCAGAGACAAGGAAAGTAGCTATATGAATATCAATAACTCAGATGGTAAACCAGTTCTGAGTATAGATGGGAAAGCTGAAAGGTGGAAAGAGTATATGAAAGGTTCTACAAAGGAAACTTCGAGATAATGTAGGAAGGGAAGAGGAAGTAGATGAAGATTAAATAGGAGATACCTTACCTGAGAAATGATTTTGACATAGCACTGAAAGACCAAAGTCGAAACGAGGCTCTGGAGTGAATGACATTCCCTCAGAAGTACTAAAGTCTCTGGGAAAGTCAGCCATGTCAAAACCATTTTACTTGTTGCATAAGACATCTGAGACCGGTGAAATACCCTCAGACATTTAAGAAAAATGTAATAATCTTCATCCCAAAGAAAGTGGGTGTAGACAGATGTGAAAATTACAGCACCACCAGAGTCGAAGGGCATGAAAGAGAAGCATTGTTGGGAAGGAAGTAAGGCAGGGTTGTAGCCTTCCTCCAATGTTATTCAGTTTGTACATTGAGCAAGCCACAAAGGAAACCAAAGATAAATTTGGAGAAGGAATTAGAGTTGAGGGTGAGGAAATAAAGACATTGTTTTGTTAATGACATTGTAATTCTGTCAGAGACAGCAAAGGACCTGGAAGAGCAATGGAATGGAATGGACAGTGTGCTGGAAGGAGTGTATAAGATGAACATTAACAAGAGCAAAACAAGGGTAACAAAATGCAGTCTTAGGAAGTCAGGCAATGCTGAAGGAATTAGATTAGGTAATGAAACAATAATGGTAGTAGATGAGGTTTGTTACTTGGGCAGTAAAATGACATATGACAGTGCCAATACTGAGAATATAAAATGCAGAATACAATGGGAAGAAAAGTGTTTTTGAAAAAGAAATTTGCAAACATTGAATATTTATTTAAGTGTAAGGAAGTCTTTTTTGAAGGCATTTGTGTGGAGTGTTGCCTATAAGGGAGTAAAACTTGGACAATGAATAGTTCAGACAGGAATAGGATATAGACTTTTGAAATGTGATGCTACAGAAGAATGCTGCAGATTAGGTCTGTATATTGCGTAACCAATGAAGATGTACTGAACAGAATTGGGCCAAAACCCGTTTTTGGCATACCATGACTAAAAGAAGAGATTGATTGTTAAGACACATTCTTAGACATCAAGGAATTGTATATTTAGTGTTGGAGGGAAATGTGTGGGGGTAAAAATTGCAGAGGCAGACAAACAGGTGAATACAGTAAGCAGATTCAAATGAATGTATGTTGCTGTTCATATGAGGAGATGAAGCGGCTTGCTCAGGATAGAGTAGGGTGGAGAGCTGCATCGAACTAGTTCCTGGACTGAAGATCATAACAACAAAAACAATAACATTTCAAAATTTGTTGAACTTTAATCTATTGAAAGTCTTGGTCATCATGTCTCCTAATTGTCCATCTGTATTACAGTACTTTATCTTGAACAACCCTTCTCTATATTGGTCATTAAAATTGTGAAATTTAACATCTATATGTTTGCTTCAACTCTTTAGCTGTCCTGGTTTGATCATTTGGATAGACTTTGAAGTAGATGAAAATTACTTACCAGGCGAAGGATCACAGGTAGTGATAGTAACAAATAAAACACACACACACACACACACACACACACACACACACACACACACACACACACACACACACACACACACACACACACACACGCTAGGTTTCGCAGCCTAGCTGCTTCTTCAGGCTGAAGGGAAGGAGAGGGAAAAGGAAATGATGAGAGTTTTAAGGGAGTGGGTAAGGAGCCATTCCAATCCCGGGAGAGGAAAGACTTACCTTGGGGGGAAAAAAGGAGGGTAAACAAATACACACCCACCCACACATATACATAAACACAAACACACCATGGCAGACATACTGTAGAAAGCAAATCCTCTCCCAGGATTGGAATGGCTCCTTACCCACTCCTTTTAAATCCTCATCATTTCCTTTTCCGTCTCCTTCCCTTCTGCCTGAAGAAGCAGCTAGGCTGTGAAAGCTAGCATTTGTGACCAGGCGTAGGAGCACAGGTGTGACAGCAGCACAAATAAATAGAACACACACAGACTGTGTTCTATTTATTTGTGCTGCTGTCACACCTGTGCTCCTTCGCCTGGTGAGTAATCTTTGTCTATTTTTATATATAATTTTGCCTGTTAGGAATTTTTCGTCTATAATATTCGTATTATATATATATATAAAATAAAGATTGTTTGACTTACCGAAAGTACAGGCTCGCCAAGAGAAACATAAAACACAAATAAAAACATACAAAAATTCAAGATTTCTCAACCGTTTGTTGCTTTGTCAGGAAAAGAGGAAGAAAGGAGAGGAGAAAGGAAAGGATATGGGTTTTAAGGAAGTGGAAAAGGAGTTGTTCCAATCCCAAGAGTGGAAGGACTTACCTTAGGGGGGGGGGGGGGGAAAGGAAGGTAAACAAATACACACACACTCCCACATATCCAAATGCAAACACACCTAGACAGACATTTGTAAGAAGCAAAGAAGTTGGACAGAGATACCACTTGAGGCAGAGGCTCTGTGCACAGAACCGAAGCAAAGATGCTAAAGATGGTGGGCGGGAATTTGAATTTAGCAGAGGTTGGGACCAGATTTGCAAAGGGAGGAGAGAATAAGCTGAAGGGCAAGTTCCCATCTCCGGAGTTCTGAAAGGTTGGTATTGGTGGGAAGTATCCAGATAACCCGGACGGTGTAACACTGAGCCAAGATGTGCTGGCCATGCACCAAGGCATGTTTAGCCACAGGGTGATCTTCATTACCAACAAACACTGTCTGCCTGTGACCGTTCATGCAAATGGACAGTTTGTTGCTGGTCATTCCCACATAGAACGCTTCACAGTGCAGGCATGTCAGTTGGTAAATCACGTGGGTGCTATCACAAGTGGTTCTGCCCTTTATCGTGTACACCTTCCGGGTTACAGGACTGGAGTAAGTGGTGGTGGAAGAGTGCATAGGGCAGGTTTTACAACGGGGGCAGTTGCATGGGTAGGAGCCAGAGGGTAGGGAAGGGGGTTTGGGGATTTCATAGGAATGGACTAGGAGGTTATGAAGGTTAGGTGGCCAGCGGAAAGACACTCTTGGTGGAGTGGGAAGGATGTCATTAAAGATGGATCTCATTTTGGGGCAGGATTTAAGGAAGTCGTATCCCTGCTGGAGAGCCACATTCAGAGTCCGCTCCAGTCCCAGAAAGTAGCCGGTGACAAAAGGGGCACTTCTGGGGTTCTTCGGTGGAAGGTTCTGGATTTGAGGGGATGAGGAGGTGGCTCTGGTAATTTGCTACTGAACCAGATCAGGAGGATAGCTGTGGGATGTGAAAGCTGTTATTATGTTATTGGTGTACTGGTTCAGAGATTCGGGACTGGAGCAGACTCTTTTGCCACGAAGACTTAAGCTGTAGGGAAGGGAACGTTTCATGTGGAATGGATGGCAGCTGTGATAGTGGAGGTATTGTTGTTTGTTGGTTGGTTTGATGTGGACGGATGTGTGAAGTTGGCCGTTTGTCAGATGGAGATCGACATCAAGGAAAGTGGCATGGGATTTGGAATAGGACCAGGTGAATTTGATGGGACCAAAGGAGTTGAGGTTGGAGAGGAAATTCTGGAGTTCTTTTTCACTGTTAGTCCAGATCAAGAAGATGTCATCAATGAATCTGTACCAAACTTTGGGTTGACAGGCTTGGATATCCAGGAAGGCTTCCTCTAAGCGTCCCATGAATACGTTTGCGTACGAGGGGGTCAACCTGGTTCCCATGGCTGTTCCCTTTAGTTGTTGGTATGTCTGGCCCTCAAAAATGAAGAAGTTGTGGGTTAGGATGAAGCTGGCTAGGGTATTAAGGAAAGAGGTTTTAGGTAGGGAAGCAGGTGGTCGGCGTGAAAGGAAATACTCCATCGCAGCGAGGCCCTGGGGATTTGGGATATTAGTGTATAAGGAAGTGGCATCAATGGTTACAAGGATGGTTTCAGGAGGTAACAGGCTGGGAAGGGATTTCAGGCAATCGAGAAAGTGGTTGGTGTCTTTGATGAAGGATGGGAGACTGCACATGATGGGTTGAAGGTGTTGGTCTATGTAGGCAGAGATTCATTCTGTAGGGGCTTGGTAACCGGCCACAATGGGGCATCTGGGATGTTTGGGTTTGTGAATCTTCGGAAGTAGGTAGAAGGTGGGGGTGCGGGGTGTCGGTGGAGTCATGAGGTTAATGGAGTCAGGTGAAAGGTTTTGTAGGGGGCCTAAGGTTTTGAGGATTCCTTGAAGCTCTGCCTGGACATCAGGAATGGGGTTGTCTTGACAGACTTTATACGTGGTGCTATCTGAAAGCTGACGCAGTTCCTCAGCCACATACTCCCGCCGATCAAGTACCACAGTCGTGGATCCCTTGTCAGTTGGAAGAATGAGGATGGAATGGTCAGCCTTCAGATCACGGATAGCTCTTGATTCAGCTGCGGTAATGTTGGGAGTAGGATGAACGTTTTTCAGGAAGGACTGAGAGGCAAGGTTGGAAGTAAGGAATTCCTGGAAGGTTTGAAGGGGGTGATTTTGAGAAAGAGCGTGTGGATCTCGCTGTGATGGAGGATGGAACTGTTCCAGTCAGTGAGTGAGTGAGTGAGTGAGTGAGTGAGTGTGTGTGTGTGTGTGTGTGTGTGTGTGTGTGTGTGTGTGTGTGTGTGTGTGTATATTTGTTTACCTTCCTTTTTGTCCCATAAGGTAAGTCATTCCACTCCTGGGATTGGAATGACTCCTTTTCAACTTCCCTAAAACCCATATCCTTCCCTTTCTATTCTCCTTTCTTCCTCTTTTCCTAAAGAAGCGACCAACAGTTGCGAAAGCTTGTATGTGTGTGATTGTATGTGTGTCTGTCGACGAGCCTGTCCTTTGGGTAAGTCATCTGTTTTCTATTTTATATATATAAAATAGAAAATGGATGACTTACCCAAAAGGATCGGCTCATCGATAGACACAAATAAAAATAAAAATCACACTCAAACACACATACAAGCTATCGCCACCACAGGCAGCTTCTTCAGGAAAAAGAGGAAAAAAAGGGGAGGAGAAAGGGAAGGATATGGGTTTTAAGGAAGTGGAAAAGGAGTCATTCCAATCCCAGGAGTGGAAGGACTTACCTTAGGGGAAAAAAAGGAAGGTAAACAAATACACACACACACTCACACATTTCAAAACGCAAAGACATCTAGACAGACATTTGTAAAAAGCTTTGGCTTTTCCTAGCAGGAAAAATTATACATCAAAAATAGACGAAGATTACTCACCAGGCGAAGGAGCACAGGTGTGACAGCATCACAAATAAATGAATGAATACACACAAACGCAAGCTTTCGCAACCCAGTTGATTCTTCAGGCAGAAGGGAAGGAGAGGGAAAAGGAAATGATGAGGGTTTTAAGGAAGGGGGTAAGGAGCCATTCCAATCCCGGGAGAGGAAAGACTTACCTTGGGGGAAGAAAAAAAGGTGAACAAATACACACACACCCATACATTTACACAGATGCAAACACACCTAGGTTTGGTCTGGAGATGGGAACTAGCCCTTCAGCATATTCTCTCTTCCCGTTGCCCACCTGGTCTTAACCTCCGCTAAATTTGAATTCCCGCCCGCCATCTTTAACATCTTTGCCTCGGTACTCTGGACAGAGCCTCTGCCTCTAGTGGCAACTCTGTCTAACTTCTTAACTTCTTTGGTTTCTATAGTATGTCTGCCTAGGTGTGTTTGCGTCTGTGTAAATGTATGGATGTGTTTGTATTTGTTCACCTTCCTTTTCTTTCCCCAAGGTAAGTCTTTCCTCTTCCGGGATTGGAATGGCTCCTTACCCCCTTCCTTAAAACCCTCATCATTTCCTTTTCCCTCTCCTTCCCTTCTGCCTGAAGAATCAACTGGGTTGCGAAAGCTTGCATGTGTGTGTGTGTGTGTGTGTGTGTGTGTGTGTGTGTGTGTGTGTGTGTGTGTTCATTTATTTATTTGTGATGCTGTCACACCTGTGCTCCTTCGCCTGGTGAGTAATCTTCGTCTATTTTTGATGTATAATTTTTCCTGCTACGAATTTTTGATCTTAATATTCGTATGTATATATATCCTCAATCTCAAAGTATGGTACATGCTGAAGAGATGCAAGGCTGTTGATGTTGAACAGTCGCTAGCGAGAAACCTCTCGGGAACCTGCTGCACCTCAGTTGTATTAGGTTTACCCAGGCATGTGGGGCTCTGCCTGGGTGGAGTTTTATTTTTCTAGCTGCTCATGGGACCACCATGAAAAGATCACAAAATGTTGGCAGACGTATAACCACCATCTTTAAGAGAGGTAGAGACAATTACAATGCCACAGAATACAATCTCCAAACATTCCCTTTCCTGGCCATGCCGTGGGAGGAACGTTGTGCCAGAAATCAGGGTGAGGATTATGCCCCTAAATATATTGTATGTAGCCTCACTGATGGGGATGCTTTTCAGATGACTAAGCCCTTGTTCTTTGCTGAAAACTTGGAGAACAAGTTTGGTGAGGTGGAAGAGATGTAAAAATGCGCTCTGGGTTTGTTCTAATAACGTCATCCCCAGCCCAATCATTGGCATTACTTGCCTGTGACAAGCTTGGCGATATTTCTGTTACTATAACACTGCACAAGACCTCAAATATGGTCCAGGGGATAATATTCCATAAAGACCTGTTCCTGCTGTCAGATGACGAATTGTGCGCCAACATAGAACGGCTGAGAGTACATTTTATTCGGTGAGTCCATAAGGGTCCAAAGGACAACAGGGTTGCCACTAGTGCCTTCATCCTGGCTTTCAAGGGCAATTCATTGCCTGAGAAAGTCAAGGTAATGATCTACCGGTGTGACATGAAGCCCTACGTTCCTCCCCCTACGCAGTGCTTTAAGTGCTGGAGGTTTGGGCAAATGTCCTCCCAATGTGATACCAACCCTACATGGCGGAAGTGTGGATGTGCAGTCCACCTGAATGTCCCTTGCACTCCTCCTCCAGTGTCAGCTGTGGTCAGAATAACTCCCCTTGTTCACGTCTGAATGTTTCTGCACCAAGAATGGAAAATTATGGAATACAAGACCCGGGGCCGACTGACCTACTTGGAGGCAGAAGCTCCACCCTGTGCACATGGTTAACTCATATGCCATGACTAACGCTGTCCCATTGACAGTTGGGGGCAGTTTTTCTTCGGTTGCTCCCACTTTTTTCACGTGGGAGCAACGACCCCCCCCCCCCCCAGCAGGAGAAGCAACAGCCTTCCCCAGCTCCTATCGCCTGGAAAGTCTATTGGGATGCTCCCTTTCGAAACTTCTCTGCGTGGCAAAGAGGATCCCAGCAAATCGCTGCAGAATCCCCAAGCTGCTGATTGAATGGCCTCCTGCTCTTCCGCAGCCCCAGAAGCCCCCCTGAGAAAGCCCTCCCAGTCTTTAAAACTGAAGGGCCAGCTAGAGGCTGAGGAAAAGAAACAAAAGGAGAAGGAATCGTCGGTGGCTTCAAAGCCACAGTCACCAACATCGTCTGCTTCAGTGGATGAAGTCGAGATCCTCACGTTCCCTGAGGATCTTGCACTAACAGTCACCAGAACAAAAGGTCTGGTTCTTTTATTTATAATGGTGATACAGCATGGATACAATTTTATTCTCCAGTGGAATTGCGGTGGCTCCCCTCCCCCCCCCCCCCCTCCTCCTCCTTCTGACTGAGCTATGACAACTTCTAAGTGTAACACCTGCTATCTGCGTTGCCCTCCACGAAACCTGGTTTCCAACAATGCGGACCCCTGCCCTCCGTGGCTACAGGGGATATTATTGTTATTGGAGTGTGTATAACAGATCCTCAGGTGGAATGGGTGTGTATATCCTTAACTTTGTTTATAATGAATCCGTGCTCATTTAGACATCTTTAGAAGCTGTGACAGGGTAAGGATACCAAACGACATACCCATCTGAAACCTTTATCTACCACTATATGGTGATGTACCACCAAACATTGGCTGCACTGATACCTCAACTCCTGCCACTTTTTCTACTACTGGGTGATTTTAACATCCATAATCCCTTGTGGGGTGATGCAGTAGTCAGTAGCCAAGGCAGGATGTTGAGAACTTAATAGCCCAGCTCGACTTCTGCCTTTTGAACACCAGTGCTCCGATGCACTTCAGTGTGGCACATGGCAGTTTCCTGGCCATTGACTTGTTGGTTTGCAGCCCTGGCCTGTTGCCATCTGTCCATTGGAGGACACACGATGATTTGTGTGGTAGTGACCATTTTCCTATCTTTCTGTCACTACCCGATTCTCAATGCCCTGGACACCCTCCCCAAAACTGGGATGAATTCAGTCCTGCTGCCACTCTTGCACCTCTCCCAGACAACATGATTGACGTGGTGGTTGAGAGTGTCATTAAGACAATTGTATCTGCTGCAAAGCATACAATCCCTCATGCATCAGGATGCCCCCGGCGAAAGACAGTGCTTTGGTTGTAGTAGCAGAAGCAATTAGAGATTCTAGGCATGCTCTTCAGCTCCATAAGTGACACCCGTCAGTAGAAAATTTTGTCGCATTCAAATGACTCTGAGACGTGCTCACCAGATCATTCAAAGACAAAACCAAGAATGTTGCGAGAGGTTTGTGTCAACCATAGGGTTGCGTACCACTTCTTCACAAGTCTGGACCAAGATCCGATGCTTGTATGGCTACCAGACCCAAGCAGAAATACCTGTGATCGCTCTACATGGAGCTGTCTGTACAGACCAAATTGCCATTTCCGGGCTTTTGCCGAGCACTACGCTCTCGCAGCACACTTATCAACTTAAAACAGCAAATGGAACACAAACACGTGGCATTTACCTCACACCACCATGAGGTGTATAACACCCGTTTATTGAGTGGGAGCTTGTCAGTGCACTAGTCCATTACCCTGACTCCGCCCCTGGGCCAGACAGAAATCACAATCAGATGTTAAAACATCTTTCGGAAGATTAAAAGCAACATGTTCTCGCATTGTTTAATCGCATCTTGAGTGGTGGTGTCTTCCCGTCACAGTGGCAAGAAAGTGCAATTGCTCCAGTGCTTTAGCTTGGTAAAGATCCTCTAGATGCAGACAGCTATCAGACGATCAGCCTTACAAATGTGCTCTGTAAACTGCTAGAATGCATGATCAGCCAGCGGTTGTTCCATTCCACAGTAATGTTGTTACTTTAAGTCTGTTGCTTTACCGTGTGTTATATCAAGCCTGTTACTGAAGAAAATTCATTATTAACTAATAGTACAATGTCAGTAATTGCATCTGTAATTGAAAGCACCCAAAAACAGTATTTACAGTTACAATATATGAAAATATATAGGCAGAAGCTTCATTTTTTACCCTGTTGTACTAATGTTAGGTATGCCATTAACTCTTACCCCTTTATAGGCCACTGCTTGTGTAAAATACAAGTACCATTATTGCAAATGGAGGGAGGATAGATTCATTGTAGATGTTCTGTAAGTCATAATGTGAAATTAACTTCCTTAGTTATTCTTTCCTCGCTTTCCCTAAATGAGAATAAGAAGATACTCCCACATCCTCTTCATTGCAATTACCAACACACACAGCCAGTGTATATGGGACCTCTGGATTCAAACCTATCGTATTTAATTGTATATACTGTTTGGATTTACATTTGAACCAATGTGCAGAATTGACCATTGATTATTTGTAGAACATAAGAGATAAATTGCAAAATAAATTGTTCATCACAAATAGATTTCACCTGCCGACATATGCTGAAACACTGATGATGAACTAGCCAAAACTGATAATTAATAAACATTGACATAACAATAATTGTTGCAACATGCACATAAAAAAGACACTTTTCACGTACAAAACCAGATTTTGGCCATTAGCCTTCATCAGAAAAAAAGATGCCATTCACACAGGCACACTTCACACACTCATCTCCTGCCATGGTACATTGAGTCACACTGTGGTAAGGGGATAGGAGGGGAGGGGAGACAGAAAGGTTGCAAGGCAGTGGTGGGGTTGGATCCAATGCAACCATACGAAGCACGTAGATATGGCCTACTAGATGATTGTAAAGAGACACAGCTTATGAATGGAGTGGGAAGCAGAGGAGGGGAAGGAAGCAAAACACAAAGACAAACAAATGCCACACAGAATGGGGAGAGGTGTAGTACAGAGAGAGCAGGAACTCTTGAATCTGAGGTGGAAAAAATGAGTTTATTGTGGGTTGAGACCAGGATAATTTTGGGATCAGATAATGTACTGTGTAGTTAAGCAAGGCTGTAAGTGTGTGTGTGTGTGTGTGTGTGTGTGTGTGTGTGTGTGTGTGTGTGTGTGTGTGTGTGTGTGTGTGTGTGTGGGGGGGGGGGGGGGGGGGGGCAGGATCCAAATGGCCCCGGTTGTGAAGCAGCTGTTGAAATCAAGCATATTTTCAGCTGAATGTTGTGCCACAGTGTGGTCTACTTGTTTTTGACTACAGATTGGTGGTGACCATTCATCCTAATGGCTAGCTGGTTTGTTGTCATGCCAATATAAAAAAGCTGTGCAGTGATTGCATCACAGTAGGTAAATTACATGGTTGCTTTCACAGGTGGCGTAGCCTTTGATTGTGTAGGATAACACTGTGACTGGGAAAGTAAGTGCTCGGTGGGTGGATTGGGTAGGTTTTGCAGCGGGTCTTCCACAGAAATATGATACCATTGTCAGGGATTTTTTTTTTTAGGGGAGGGTGGAGGTATAGGGATGGACCAGGATGTTAAGGAGGTTGGGAAGGTGACAGAACACCACATTAGGTGGGCTGGGAAGGATCCTGAACAAGATGTCTCTCATTTCTGGGTATGACGAGTGAATATCAAAACCTTGTCAAAGGATGTGGTTTAGTTGATGGGAGTGCTGATTTGTGGCTGGTTATTGGTGGTGGAGGCAGAATTTGGTATGTGTGGTGATATGGCATAGGAAATCTGTTTGCAGACTAGGTCTGGGGGGTAGTATCTTTCTGTGTAGGACTTTGTCAGACCTTCAGCATATTGAATAAGGCAGTTGTCATCACTTGCAAGGGTGGCTAGGCTGTAACTGAGTAATTTTTGATGTGGATGGGGTGATAAATGTAGAAGTATAGGTACTGTTGGTTGTTGGTATGTTTAATGGGGACAGAAGTATGAATTGAGCCATAAATGAGGTGCAGGATAACATCCATAAATGTGTCACAGTGGGTTGCAGAAGACTAGGTAAAGCAGATCACCCCCTCAGGGGCTCAGCATTAATTTGCTGAGTACGGGCTTGGCGAACCCGGGGTCCTGAGCTGTGGGCTGTGTCGCGCCAACAGTCCGCTACACCGTAAGCTCTGTGCGTGCCTCAACGACCATTGTTCGGCGCGACGGTGGAATGTTGTACGTTTCAGAGCTGGGGGATCTTGGCTTAATCACCCGGGTCGTGAGGACGGTACAAACCTCTCTAAAAAAAAAACCTCAATCTCAAGGTGTGCTACGTGCTGAGGGGATACATGGCTGTTGAGGTTGAACAGCCGCTAGCGAGCAACCTCTGAGGAACCTGCCGCACCTCAGTTGTATAAGGCTTACCCAGGCAAGCGGGGCTCTGCCTGGGTGGACCCTTATTTCCCTAGCTGCTCGTGGGAACACCATGAAAAGACCACGAAACGTTGGCGGACGTACAACCACCGTCTCTAAGCGAGGTCGAAGCGATTACAACGCTGAACAGTATGACCCCCAAACGTTTCCTTCCCTGTCTACACCGTGGGAGGAACGTAGGGCCAGAACTCAAGGTGAGGCTTACGCCCCGAAGTATTTAGTGTGCAGCCGTACAGATGGGGAATCTTTCATGTCCATAAAGCCAATGTTCTTTGTGGAATATTTGGAAGACAAATATGGAGAGGTCGATGGATTGTCAAGATGAGGTCTGGATCCGTTTTAATAACGATGTCATCCCCAGCCCAGTCACGGGCTTTGCTAGCCTGTGACAATCTGGGTGATGTTTCCATTTCCATTACACCACATAAGACCTTAAACATGGTCCAGGCATCATTTTTCATAGGGATCTGCTGCTGCAATCAGATGATGAATTGAGAGCTAACTTGGAGCGGCGAGGTGTGCACTTCATCCGCCGTATCTATAGGGGTCCGAGGGACAAGAGGGTTGCCACCGGTGCCATCATCGTGGCTTTCGAGGGCGATTCATTGCCTGAGAAAGTCAAGGTGATGGTTTACCGGATTGACGTCAAGCCATACATTCCTCCCCCTATGTGCTGCTTAAAGTGCTGGAGGTTTGGTCATATGTCCTCCCGATGTGATGCCAATCCAACATGTCAGGAGTGTGGGCGTGCATCCTGTCCAGACGCCCCCTGTACCCCACCTCCAGTGTGCGTCAATTGCAATCAGCAGCATCCTCCTTGTTCGCCCGACTGTTCTGTACTCCACAAAGAGCGCAAGATCATGGAGTATAAGACCCTGGACCAGCTGACATACGCAGAGGCCAGACGTAAATATTTGAAGCTCCATCCTGTCACCATGACAACGTCTTACGCCACAGTAGCTTCATCGTCAGTCTCCAGACCATCTGTACCATGAATGCCAGCGGGCCCCCAGGCCCGAACTACTGCACCTGCCCCCTTGACAGTTCGGGGTGCTACTCCTTCGGTTGCTCCCACACTTTTCACGTTGGGAGCAACAGACAAACCATTGCAGGGGACGTCGGTCCCCACCCCAGCGCCGGAGAAACAACAGCCTTCTCCGGCTTTTCTCGCCCGGAAGGGGTCCCACGGGACACTCCCTTCCGAGGCTTCTCTTCGTGGGAAAGTGGATCCCAGCAAATGGCTGAAGGATCCCGCAGCTGCTGATCGAGGGGCCTCCACCTCTTCGACGGCACCTGTAGCCACTGTTGAGAAGCCCCCAGGGCCCTTAACACCCAAGGGCCAGCGAGAGGGTAAAAAGAAAGAAAAGAAGAAAAAGGATTCTTTGGTGGCTTCCAAGCCACCCACACCCACATCCTCTGCTTCAGAGGATGAAGTCGAGATCCTCGCCTCCGCTGAGGATCTCCCACTTCTTGATTCGCCTGAACATAGGAGCTCTGCACATCCAGAATCACCTATGGTCTTAGATTCTGTAGATCCTGACCATAAGGCGGCAGATGTTCCTATGGAATTATCTTCTTCTCTTTCTTTTCTTTTATGGCTTTACAGCGAGGAGATTTATTCTCCAGTGGAATTGCTGCGGCTTCTTTAATCACCTGGCCAAGCTGCGCCAATTACTGTGGCACTACTCTGCACTTTGTATCGCCCTACAGGAAACATGGTTTCCAACACAGCGGACCCCTACCCTTCGTGGGTATCGGGGCTATTACCCCAACAGGACCCTTTACGACAGGGTGTCTGGCGGTGTCTGCCTGTATGTCCTGGACACTGTACCCAGTGCCCCAGTGCCACTCAACACCACTCTTGAGGCAGTGGCTGTCAGAATCCGGACAACGCAGGAATTAGCTGTCTGCAGCTTGTACCTTCCTCCGGATGAGGGCATGTCTCTCAAAAACCTTACTGCTCTGGTCTCCCAACTTCCCCCACCATTCCTCCTTTTGGGGGACTTCAACGCCCACAACCCTTTGTGGGGTGGACTCCAGACCACAGGCCGCGGTAGGGATGTTCAGACATTATTGGCGCAACAAGACCTTTGCCTCCTGAATACAGGTGCCCCCACACATTTTAGCGTGGCACAGGGCACGTATTCAGCGGTCGACCTCTCTGTCTGCAGCCCCAGCCTTTGACCACACCTCGGTTGGCGTGTGCATGAGGACCTGTGTGGCAGCGACCACTTCCCAATCTTTGTGTCGCTCCTGCAGTACCAAGCTGCAGACAGCTTACCCGTTGGTGTCTCCGTAGGGCTGATGGCCAGTCTATGCTTCAACCGCTGTCATCGCTGCACCACATCCAGATGACATTGACAATGCAGTCCAGCAGGTGACTGATAGTATTGTCATGGCCGCTGAGGTAGCAGTTCCACAAACGACTGGTGCCACTAGGCGTAGGTCCGTGCCTTGGTGGACACCGGAGATTGCTGAGGCTATCCGGGAACGTCGGCGAGCGCTCCAGCGCCATCGACGCCACCCATCCATCGAGAATTTGGTGGCCTTTAAACGGCTCCATGTGCGTGCTCGACGACTCATACAGCAGAGCATGCAGGATTCCTGGGAGCGGTATGTAGCCAGTATCGGCTCCCGCACCTCCCTGACTCGGGTATGGACGCAAGTCCCACGCGTCTTTGGATACCGCTCGCCGACAGGAATCCCATCCCTCCCAATCCAGGGTGTGCTCTGCACGCTCCCGACAGCTATCGCTGAGCATATGGCAGACCACTACGCACAATGCTCTACGACTGCCACGTACAGTGCCAACTTCCGCTCCCTCAAAGAGCGGGCCGAGCGGAAACAGTTATCCTTCCGCACTCGACGTCGGGAAATATACAATGATCCGTTTAGCGAGTGGGAGTTCCGAACTACCCTTGCTGCGTGTCCTGATACAACTCCTGGACCAGATAGGATTCACGGCCAATTCCTCCGACACCTTTCACCATAGTTTCAACGTCGCATTCTCGCCCTGTTTAACCATCTATGGGCAGAGGGCACTTTCCCGTCGCAGTGGTGGGAAAGCACTATCATCCCGGTGCTGAAACCTGGTGCAGATCCCCTGGTGGCTGACAATTACTGTCCGATCAGCCTCACAAACGTTCTCTGCAAGCTCTTTGAAAGTATGGTGAGTCGGCGGCTTATGTGGATCCTTGAAGAGCGTGGACTTCTTGCTCCGCAACAGGGAGGCTTTCGCCAGGGCCATTCTACCATTGACAACCTTGTGTCACTGGAGTCGGCCATTCGCACGGCGTTTGCTAGGCGTGAGCATTTGATTGCTGTATTTTTCGACCTACGAAAGGCGTATGACACCACCTGGCACCCCCATATTTTGACGACTCTGCATGACTGGGGCTTACGTGGTGCCCTTCCTATTTTTATTCGCCATTTCCTCTCCCACCGCTCGTTTCGGGTGAGGGTTGGGGCATCATTTAGCTCCCCCCGTATTCAAGAGAACGGTGTTCCACAGGGCTCCGTCCTCAGCGTTCCATTGTTTTTAGTGGCGATAAACGGTCTTGCTGCGGCTGTGGTGTCAGCAGTCAGTTGCTCCCTGTTCACCGATGACTTCTGCCTGTACTTCAGCTCCGTTTCCATCGGCGTAGCTGAACGGCGGCTGCAGGGTGCCGTCTGAAAGGCCCACTCATGGGCCTCTACTCACGGATTTCAGTTCTCCGTATGGAAAACCCGCGTGATGCACTTCTGTCGCCATCGGGTAGTTCACCCTGACCCAGATCTCTACCTGGGTGGTGAACTACTACAGGTTGAGGAAACAAATCGCTTCCTGGGCATGGTCTTCGATGCCCGGCTGACTTGGGTGCCACACCTACGTCAGCTGAGACAGAAGTGTTGGCGGCATTTAAATGTTCTTCGATGCCTCAGCCATACTAGTTGGGGAGCAGCACATTCCACCCTTCTTCAGCTCTACAAGTCACTTGTTCTGTCGCGGCTTGATTACGGGAACTTGGTTTACAACTCAGCAGCCCCTTCTGCCTTGTGGGTCCTAGAACCCATTCATCACACAGGTGTGCGTCTCGCAACAGGGGCTTTTCTCACCAGTCCCGTAACGAGCCTTCTAGCTGAAGCTGGTGTTCCCCCTCTGCGGTATCGCCGGCAGCGGTTGTTGGTGAGTTACAGTGCCCGGGTTCATGCTTCACCCCGTCATCCGAATCACAGGCTTCTCTTTCCGCTTTCTGCACTCCCTTCCCCGCGACGTCAGCCCAGGTCGGGTCTCCCGATTGCGGTCCGTGTCCGTTCCCTTCTCTCCTCACTTTATTCCTTACCCCTTCCTCCACCTTACCATTACTCCCCTCATATCTCCCCCCTGGACAGTTCCTCACCTGGAGCTTCGGTTGGACTTGTCCCGGGATTCGAAGGCCTCTATCTCACCACTGGTTCTCCGTTGCCGGTTCTATGCACTGCTTGACACATTTCACAGAGCCCACATTCTTTACATGGACAGTTCTTTGTTTGATGGCCATGCTGGATATGCCTTTATCTATGGTGACCACATCGAACAGCGGTCATTGCCTTGTGGAAGCAGCATCTTCACCGTAGAACTGGTCGGTATTTTGAGAGCTCTTGAACACCTCAGAGTTCGCCCCAGGGGGTCGTTCGTCATCTGCAGCGACTCCCTGAGTGGCTTACAGGCCCTCGACCAGTTTCTACCCAAACACACTGTGGTACGAGCCATTCAAGATGCTGTTTTCGCCCTTGGCGAGTCAGGCCGTTCTGTCACCTTTGTCTGGACTCCGGGCCACATAGGTATAACCGGGCAATGAACGCGTCAATCAGCTGGCCAAGCAGGCCACTACTTTACAGTCCCTGGATATTGGTCTTCCAGTCCCGGACCTCCAAACCCAGTTGATCCGCAAGGTCCTTCGGGTTTGGAATTCTGAGTGGGCAGACTCGACCGAACCCAATAAGCTCCGTGTTGTCAAGCCCTCTACCGCAGTGTGAAAACCTCCCTGAGGGGTTCTCGCAGGGAGTCGGTTTTCCTTTGCCGTCTCCGTATAGGCCATACTTGGCTCACGCATGGTCACCTTTTGTGTCGCGAGGACCCTCCTCAGTGTCGATGTGGTGCGCCTTTGACAGTCGCCCACATCTTAATTGAATGCCACAATTTAGCCGCAGTGTGACGATATTTTAATCTCCCTGACGCTTTGCAGCTTGCATTAGCTGACAACACATCCACGGTTGACTCTGTTTTAAATTTTATGCATGAGTGTGCACTTTACAAGTCAATTTAAAGTTTGTGTTTGTCTGTCATTGCTCTGTCCTCCACCTGCTTAAGTCTGTTAGGTAGGTGGTTTTAATGTGTTCCAGAGTGACTGGGTGTGTTACTTATATCCCTGTGACCACCGAGCAAAAACACTCTTGTACTGTTTCAGCTGTTTTATCCCTTCTTCCTTTTTAATCGTATCCTTTCTTCATATTAGTCTGTAAGTTTTAAACTTTGACTTGTTAACGCATGTATTTCGGATCGCTTAACAAAGTGTTTTATCTCTTTAACTGGAACAAGGGACTGATAACCGTCGCTGTTTAGTCCCTTCCAAACCCCATCAACAACAACAACAACAACAACAACAACAAAGCAGATCAGAGAGGAGGAGGTAGCATCAACGGTTACAAGTAAGGATCCAGGAAGTAAAGGGGTGGGGATGGTGGAAAGACAGCGAAGGAAGCGATTGCTATCCTTGATATGGGAGGATAGATTTAGGACAGTTAGTTTAAGGTGTTGGTCAGTGAGCACTGAAATTCTTTCAATGGAATCACAGTAACAACCTTCAATTGGGCGTCCAGGATGATTTGGTTTGTGGATTTTGGTGACCCTGCACACCCCTTTTACATCCTGGATCCTTACTTGTTACAGTTGACACAACCACCCTATATATCAACGTTCCATAGCTTTGCCACTTTCAAACACTAACTCTACCAACATCCCTCAGAATCCAAACCCAATACCTCATTCCTCATAACCCCCACCAACTTTGAGCTAACAAACGTTTTTCTTTTGAGGGGAAACAATACAATCAAATTTGTAGCACAGCCATGGGCACCCGCATGGCACCCTCCTATGTCAGCCTGCTCATGGGCTGAGGAGGAAATCTTTGTAGTGTTACAAAACCTCAAACTTCTGATCTGGTTCAGGTTCATTGATGATATTTTCATGATGGATTCAGGGCCATGACACCTTATCATCTTTGCTTCTTTACCTCAACTCTTCTCTCCAATCTGCTTCACTTGGTCTTCCTCAACCCACCATGCCATATTCTTGGATGTTAAACTCCATGTCATTGGTGATACCATCCACACTTCTGTCCACATTAAACGTACCAACCACTAATAGTACCTACACTTTCCTTCCACAACAAAAAAATCCCCTCATTACAGCTGTATCCATCTCCACCGCCATCTTACAACCTTCCTGTCCCCCTTGCCATCCCTTCCTTTCTGGTACCCTTTAACCACAGAATGTGACTTGGTATGCAACAGGAGGAGATGACGGTTGTGTGTCTGTGAAGTGTCTCTTTTTCTGACGATGGTTAATGGCTGAAAGCTGAAGCTTTGTGTGTATGAGTGTCCCTTTTGTGGCTCAATGTATATCTTGGGGGTGAGTTGCAAACTATCCTCATTATATTGTTGCATTCCAACCTGGATTTTTCATTGTTGTTATTCTATTTCAGTTTTTCCCCTGTTTAATATAGTTTCTAAACTTTTATAGCAATTGCCTTTTTTTATGACTTCATTCAACTTCATATATAGTTCCCATTATGAAGTAAGTAGAGATTATCACCAATAATTTACCAACATGTTTCTCAAAAATAAGCTCTGTATTCATTACTTTTCTTTTTTCCAGTAGAAGACATGATAAGAATTGGGAAGCAAGTACTGGAGGAAAAAGGCGGTGATCTTTCAGATTTAAGGTGTGCTTTAATTTCATTTTACTCTTTTTTTTTTCTAAAAGAATTGTACAGTATTTGTACAAAATTTAGAAAAAATTGGCAAAGCATAAGATGAAATATTATATTTTCAAATAATACTTTGGGTGTATTTGTGTTATGAATCAAAGGAATAAAGATATAAAAAGATCAAATATTAAAAATAACCCACATTACAACTCATTCATTGCCGTTTGGTCTTTAATAAAATGTTTTTGTTACCATAGGGATAATTTTTTTCCAATATAAACTATTTCCATAATTATGTAAATAGATATAATTACCATTTGCTCTGTGGAGGAAACAGTATTCCATAAATTTATTGTGATTTGTAAATTGGGTTTGACAATTTATGCATATTTTTGATTGACAGGATTGGGTTTCATTGGCCACCATTCTATTCAATTGGTCACTTGCATTTGCATGTGATTTCTCCTGTAAGTGATATGTCATTTGTCTCACAGTTAATTTTTCGCAAGGACTCCTGGTGGTTTGTCTCGGTAAGTTACAAGTTTGCTGGTGTGCAATAATTAATCTGCATATTGTCAAAATAATTGACACCTTTTCTTTGTTTACTTGCAGCCTGAATATGTTACATCACGTTTTTGATGAAAAGGAAACATAGGTGAAGGAGCTTTTCAGTAAATAGTTTAAACTCTATGAAGAACTGTTTGCACATAAATGAGACTGAGTTTGTTGTTAGTGTATATATTTCATATTATGTACAGTGTATCATACATTTCAAAGTATTTGTATTTTCTCTTTCCTTGGTATAATTGTTTACGAGTATGGTATTATATATGATGATTGTCAATGATGCTGAATAATTTATGTACTTGCTGTTGTTTATTTACAGTTTATATTTTAACTTGATACAAGTTTTCATATTTTGCCATTTTCTTCTAACAAGGGGATGTATTTGTATCTTAATGTAAACAGAACTACAGAGGTATGTGTGAAGCTCACCTGCTTTAAACTTCCAGATTCATACATAATATTTAAACATTTTTACTTCAGTAGTGCCATAATGAATGAATGTAAAGTAAACAGATTCTGAAATTTCATATTATCTGTTGCACAGAATTAGAGCAACAGAAGCTTTTTCAGTGCTGTATCAATAAATATTTGTAATAAATGAAAAAGGTGCACATTTCGTTTGCTAGTGTGTTATTCCCCTGTAGCCCATAACATACATTTGTCTTTTTAGGTACATGCTTATCTGTTTTTTATTTTAGCAAGTACAGTAAATATCTGAACCATACAGAATTATGTGCATGACACTCTCTCATGTGTATAAGTATACACAACTTTCTTCACACTGCTCAAAAATTCATTGATTTCATCAGATCTTGAATAAAAAATGCAATATATAAGAACAGCATCCTTGTCCAATGGTAAAAAAAAGGTTATATCTATTTTGCTACAGATAATGGCAGTAACTCTAGATAAATTTTCCACTTTTGCTTTGGCTATCAACTTGAATACTGCAAGAAGCACTCTAAAAATTTTTCTGCTTTACCCATTTCTTATTGTTACATCTTCAAAATAAGCCTTCTGGAGGAAAATTATCATAAATATTCAAATGCATTAAACTAATATAAGAGGCAGCACTTCTCATAGACCATTTCCTTGACTATGGGACATCCCCACTATTAAGGTTCACACGATTCAGCTCAAACAGGCACCTACTACAGAACGTACGAACAATCACACTTTCACTTTATTTATATTCATATACTAGCACAGACAATAAAAATGATCAAATACTGCTACACCAATATCCTTTGCCTACCTTGTTCGCCCTACAAAAGCGAATGTACACACAATATCAAAACTGAAAAAGTATACTATAATTTAATTAAGTATACCATATTCAAATGTAACACAATAGGCAAACCATAATGTCTGATGCGCAGCAAAAATAACAAGTGTTCATTTTGACAGTCAAAACACAGACACAACCACACAAAATATACCATAGATTGTAAAACAATAATATTATTTATTTTAGGTAGCCTAAGTAATGTGTATAATTTTGGCCTTTCCAAAAAAAAGAAAAGTTAATAAATTATAGTAAGCAAGTTTATTGGACACAGTATTTAATGTGAAAAAAAAGTAAAAACCCAGCATTGCCCAGTTATTCATTTATTTATTCCTAGCTTGAGTTAGTGCTTCTTCTATCCCTTCTTTCTGTCCATCTCTTTTTTTTTTTTTTTTTTTTTTCTAAAAATATGGCCGGCCGCGGTGGCCGAGGGGACTGAGGCGCTCCAGTCATGGTCTGCATGGCCACTACAGTCAGGGGTTCGAATCCCCCCTCAGGCATGGATATTTGTGCCGTCCTTAGGATTAGCTAATTCATAAGTAATTTGTAAGCTTAGGGACTGATGACTCCGTAGTTAACTCCCATAAGCTGTACAAACATTTGAACATTTTTTTCTAAAAACATGTTATATTTATCAGAAGATATATAAGAAATAACACTGTGTTGCATAATGTACAAAATTATGCATGCACTATTCAAACAAAGAAAGATAGCAATCAAAATACAAATGGGATATAAAATTCACATGATCTCATATTTATCGAGTTATACATCATGAAATTGAAAAAAATTTTCAAGTACATATTTATATAAGTGCTGTATGTCTGTAAAATCTGTTGTGAATATAATTAGTAGTAAAGAAGTAATAGATTAAAACTTGGTGCATGATGGGGCAGTTTTCCATGAATGTTACTGTTTATGTGCTCATATCTCATGAACTACGTGTCGTAATGTGATGCAATTTCCAATGTACATTCTTCTATATGTGTGTATACTACCTGTAAAATTTCCTGCGGCTATAATTTGTAGTGTAGAAATTATAAATTTTAACGTCATACCAAGTGCCATAGTTTTAGTCCATGAACAGCGGAAAAGTAGTGAGCGAGAAACGTTTTTTCTTTCGTGGTTTTGCTGTTGTTGTTCCTGAGAAAAAGTTTAATAAAGGTTTGAAATAATGGTTAAAGTTGGTTGCAAGTCTCTAAGTAGTGTCATTCTCATACAGTATCTGAATAAAGTCTCGTCGTATTACGTGGCTGTTTCTTGTAACTATATTGTTATAAAGTCATGCCTGATGAACAGTTTTACGGTATCTTCAGTGAAACTGTTGTGAGTGGTAGACATCTTTTCATTTCATCATTTGGGGGGGCAGTTACAAAACACTTCATAAATGTCCAAAATTACATTCAAACTTTGTTGCAGGTCCCTAACTACTCCCATTTTCCAATAATTAACACACAAATCTGGGTATTCTGACACGGTGGCCTGTCATTATTTATGATATCATATTTCCTTAGCTATGTGTCAAGCTCTTTTGTTTTTGGGTCTGGAACCTTCTTGAGCATAAGGTGAACAGTTCACCAAAAGTTCATTGCAATCAAATTAATGGTTTATGAACACATAGAGGACATACAGATGAGTATTCATTTTTATGTGTATAGATGAGGTAACCAACGGCCACATATTTGAGTATAATGTTTGCTAATTTAAGAACTAGTGTTTCTTGTCGAGGCTAGTCAGTGTTTTCCTGATGCTGGGTTAGTAAGTGGAAAACTAGTTTGAAGTATATAAAAAAATATTATAAATAAAGTTGTTTTATTTGTTTTTAACCGTAAATTCATCAATAATGCTAACTGAAAACTTTGGAATAAGAAGTCACATTTATTCTGCAAATGGTCTTGACAAAGAGGATGGAGGAGTTGTCAGAGGTTCATCTTGCCTAAAGATTATAGAACAGTCCCCTCATTCAGATCTCCATGAGGAGACTGTGAGGAGGAAGGTGACCATTAGAAAAAGATTGAATAACCAACAAAGTGAAAGATTCTAAGAGTCGGAGCATGGATTGTCAGAAGTTTGAACATAGTATGAATGCTAGAAAATATGAAAAGGCTTAGTATAGGTATTGTGGGGGTTAGCGAAGTCAAATAAAAAGAAAAGGTTTTTTGGTCAGATGAATAAAGGGCAGTATCAACAGTAACAGTGCCAGCTGCTGCTAGTATTACACCTTCAGTGCACTAAATTGCGTAATCCAACTTTTCTGATTTTTTATTACTTGTCAATTTCTTAAATTTCATTAATGTTTTGGTTTTCAAGGGCTTTATTTTCATGTGTTTTGGTACATATTGTAAGTAATCTGACAGATGGGTAGGGACTGCACTTGTGTACTGATTCAGCAGGAGTTGGACAGTCTCAATAAGCAGCTAGATGATGCGTTGGCCATGTTCAACAGTCTT
Organism: Locusta migratoria; assembly: GCA_026315105.1. NCBI lineage: Eukaryota > Metazoa > Arthropoda > Insecta > Orthoptera > Acrididae > Locusta > Locusta migratoria. The sequence goes on along the minus strand of CM048746.1, from coordinate 150,355,713 downwards.
CAGGCTGCTGCTCTGGGGTGCATGGGGTGCAGTGTCACCTGGGAACCGAAGGCAGTTGCTGGTGTACCTCTCATGCCTATTGCAACATTTCGTATTCCTGATGCCACTGTGTCTACAGGTTCTGATATACCTGCCAGTTGACAGCTGCCTGGCAGTGATTGGTGAACTGTGTTGGGGTCTCAAAACTCTGGGAAGAAGGTGAAATCCACAGTAAGGCTGTCCCCAGGTCCCAAAAGGTGAAAATTACAGAACCATCAATTTAATAAGTCATAGTTGCAAAATTTTAACACAAATTATTTACAGAAGGATAGAAAGTCTGGTAGAAGCTGACCTTGGGGAAGATCAGTTTGGATTTAGGAGAAATGCAGGAACACAGGAGGCAATACTCACCTTATGACTTAACTTGAAAGGTAGATTAAGAAAAGACAAACCTATATTTCTAGCTTTTCTGGATTTGGAGAAAGCTTTTGACACAGAAAGATTTGAAAATCTAAGACCTTTTCGGTAGATGATAGGCAAGATGCGGATTATTGAAAATATATTGTGCAAGGATTAGGGCTGGAAAGGCAGGTGCATTATAAATGGCAGTCTTGTGAGTGAAAGAGACAGCTAATAGACTGGTCCAAAAATAAATGCTGTTGTAAACTAAAGAGAGTGGAGAAGCAAATAGCTAATGTAAAGAAATACTGATACCAAAGAAATTAACGTAAATTTAGCCAGGAGATGTGGTAAGAATCAGCACTCCAGTATTCTCATTCAGAGTCAGAGAAGCTGGTGTTAGGAGAGAGAATTCAGATGGCGTATGTCGTGAAACAGACACAAAGTTCATAACTATTGTCTCAGAGCATGCTTTGCTACAGGATTTTGTGTGTTGCCCTCTGTCTATGCCAATTTATCCTGACTGATAACCTTGTGGTAATCATACTACATTGAAGAGCCAAAGAAACTGGTACACCTGCATAAAATCATGTAGGACCTCCACAGAAGAGCACACATAAGTGCAGCAACACTACGTGGTACGGACTTGACTAATATCTGAAACAGTTCTTGGAGGGAATTGACACCATGCATTCTGAAGGGCTGTCCATAAATCTGCAAGAGTAAGATAGGGTAGAGATCTCTTCTGAATAGGGTGTTGCAAAGCATCCCAGGTATACTAAATAATGTTAATGTCTTGGGAGTTTGGTGGCCGGTGGAGTTGTTCAAACTCAGAATAGTGTTCCTGTAGCAATTCTGGACAGGGGGATGTCGTATGTCCTGCTGGAATACACAATGGACTTGATGGTGCACGTGATCAGCTAGTATTTATATGTGTGTCACCCATAAGGGTCATATACAGAAGCTTCAGGGATCTCATATCACTCCAACTGCACATGCAAAGCCTCCGCCAGCTTGAATAGTCCCCTGCTGACATGCAGCGTCCATGGATTCATGAGCTTGTCTCCATACCCATACAAGTCCATACACTCGATACAATTTGAGACTAGCAAACCAGGCAACGTGTTTCTCATCATCAACAGCCCAATTTTGTTAGTGACAGGCCCACGCCTCTGTAAAGCTTTGTGTCGTGCAGTCAGCAAGGGCACACAAGCAGGCCTTCAACACTAAAAGTCCACATTGATGGTGTTTCTTTGAATGGTTTGCAAACTACCATTTGCAGGATTCTTTTTCAGCCACAGTGATGTTGGAGATTTGATGTTTTAGGAGATACCTGATATTCATGGTGCAGTCATAAAATCAGTGATCTCAATACAAGGACGGATTCAGGTTGGGGGGGGGGGGGGGGGCACATATGCTCCCCCCCCCCCCCCCGCCAGACGGTCCGACGAAAAATAGAGAGAGAGAGAGAGAGAGAGAGATGGTGAGGAAGGGAGGGAGGAAAGAATCTTAACATTATATTAATTAATTTTTACTTACGGGCAGCATTTATAGTGAGTTTAAAAGTGCAAAATCCCTGTAATTAATATAACGTAATTTGACTTTTTGTGTTATGCTTCCATTTAATTGCTTCTTGCTCTTTTTTTGTCAGTAATTTATGGTAAAAATAAATAAGCTGTTTGTTGTTTTGTGATTGCTTTGGAGATAAATGAGCTATTGTGCATGTTTCAGTGATATGTAAATAAAGTTAGAGGATTTAACTGTGTAAAAAAACTGAATTCAAGGACTGCGTTCATGCTGAAGCATTCAGATTTTTCGGTTAATTGTTTAGCAGATCCTTTTCCTAGACACTAAGAAATGGTACTCCCACCCATTATAAACAGTTTTATTTGAAGCTACACATTTTGATATTCCTGTTATTAGAGCAAATTAGAAATTTCAACGGCACTTTTCCTCATGTCAGACACAAAGGATTTTTATGGTAGTAGAAATTCCTCTTGAAACACAGTTAATTGTAATTTTCAGAATCAAATTTTCACACTGCAGCTGAGTGTGTGCTGATATGTAACACGGAGAAGCTCTCTACCGTCTGAACTATCCCAACACGCTTCACAGTCCATCATCACAACTTCACTTTTGCCTGTTCCTCACCTCCTACTTTCCAAACTTCACAGAAGTCCTCCTGCGAGCCTTGCAGGACTAGCACTCCTGGACGAAAGGATGCGGTGGAGACATGGCTTAGCCACAGCCTAAGGGATGTTTCCAGAATGAGAAGTGCTAGTCCTGACAGGTTCACAGGAGAACTTCTGTGTAGTTTGGAAGTAGGAGGCGAGGTACTGGCAGAAGTAAAGTTATATGGACGGACTGTGAAGGATGCCAGGATAGCTCAGATGGTAGAGCACTTGCCAGCGAAAGGCAAATGTCCCAGGTTCGAATCCCGTTTCTGACCCAAAATTTTAATCTGTCAGAAAGTGTCAAGTGTAATTTGGTGATCACGAAAACTTTATTGAAAACTTATCTCATTTTGCATAGCAACTTTACAAAGAATGAAGAAGAAACTGATTCATTACAACGCAAACACAGGAAATCTGATTTAGGAGGGAATATGAAACGTAGCGCGAGATACTCGTATTTACTGGCTGTTAGTTTCTGACCCGTAATTGGGCGACCTTTTAGGGTATGCTGTTTTTCCAATTTCTGCATTTTTTGGTAATGACACAACTACTCTGGTTACTGTATTGTTCATCCACGGTAAATTGACATTTCTTGTGCTGTCTGTTGGCAGCAATAGGAGGCATGTACCATGGCTGCCGATGGTCGAGGGGGGGGGGCAGCATCAGTGAGCAGAAGGCAGCGCCGCAGTGTTGAAACGTTACCCGTAACAATGTGTTCGTAATATTTCACATCTAGGGGCAGCGTAACGTTGACAGCAATCCGAAATAAATAGATGTCCTTCAATTAGTGCAGATGTTTTGTGCTGCTGGCATCACCAGGTAAAATTGTCTTCACTTGTCAAATTAATATACTTTCATCTAATTACCAATGCATCATTGTCAAGTTCCTATGATTAAAAAAATAATACAATGATTCAACCACATTAAATATTAAAAAGTTTAATAATTTATCAAACTATTTACATTGTGCGGGAATGGCCATGTGATCTGGTGCGCAACGTCGTGGAGTAGGCGGCCACTCCCACCAGAGGTTTGAGTCCTTCTTGGGCATGCGTGTGTATGTTGTCCTTAGAATAAGTTAAATTAGACTGTAAGACTAGGAACCAATGACCTTAGCAGTTTGGTCGCTTCGGATTACAAACATTTGAACTTTTTTTTAAACAATATGTCCTACATTTTTGTACAGTCACCATTAAGTCATTTGGCTCATTTAATACGTACAAAACATTTGTCAACCATATTGTACAGTTGTTTGAATTTTCTAGTGGTCAGTCTTATAGTCCAATTATTTCAAAGTTGTAAACATGTTGAGAAACCTATGCCAATTTCGCATGGCTTCCTCTGTATAGGGATTTACACACACACACACACACACACACACACAGATTATATGTGTGTGTGTGTGTGTGTGTGTGTAATTTTAAAACAGTCTCACAAAGTCCTAAGGACATGTTAATCCTTACAATATTACCAGACAGGACAAGTGGTGGCACCATTCTACACGGAATTTGACTGTAACACCCACAGTAACTAACCACACATTCTACACTACTTCCTGTTCAATACTAGCACTCATCTCATTCATTCAGATAAAATTGAGATATCTGTTCCACAGCTGTTAAAACAAATAAACTCCCTAGTCACTGTCAAAATGTCTGGTTTGTACCTCCATTGGCATTGTGAAAAATCATTAATAGTGACAAAACATCAGTATACAAGATAAAACATGTCTGATTTTATAAATTGCCTGTCCTTTGATGTGGTAGGATAAGCCAGTCATGGGACTGGAATAGGAAGTGTGGTGTGTTTGTGTATTGGGTAGGTCTTCCACCAAGGTCATCCATAGGGATTTGATTCCTGCGGCAAGGGGCTGGGATTGGGTTGGCATGGGGCTGGACTAATATGTTATGGAGGTTAGGTGGGTGCTGGCACGCCAATTTGGAAAGGGTGTGAAGGATCTTAGTTAGGATGTCTCTCATTGTTAGGGCATGATGAAAGATAATCTTAGCCCTGACAAAGACTGTGGGTCAGCTTTTCCAGTCTGCTGTGATAATGGGTGATTGGGGGGAGGGGAAGAGGAGGAGCATTTGAAGCTTGTTGTTTCGGGTGGAGGGTGGGCTGGGGATGTGTAGGGATATGGCAGGTGAAATCTGTTTGTGTACCAAGTCTCGAGGATTGTTCCCATGTGTGAAGGCCTTTGTGAGACCCTCAATATTTAGGGGAAGGTAGATACTGTCACTGCAAATATGTTTCCCACAGGTGGATTGGGTAGGATATTTTGGTGTGGAAGAGATGGCATTTGTCTAAATGCAGATACTGGTGGTGCTTAATGGTTTTAATGTGGATGTGGCTGGAACCTATACTGGCAGGTAAAGAACAGATAAAAGAATGGTTTTTGATTTCAATTAATCAATGACTGTAACTTAAATCTGAAAGAGTTAAATATGTTTTTGAAGTATATCCCCTGGTAATATATTCAGAAACTTTGTTGAGATATGACCCTGGTCCTTGTCCCTCCACCTTGCACCCAAAAAGAATGGTGCATGTACATGCAGCAATTACCGCACTTAGAATGCAAGAACAATTCCAGATTGCTAGCTAGTGCCGCTATTAAAAGATTACAACTGTGTGTTATGTGGGATTAAAGTGTTTACTGTATTAGACTTTGCAGATGTGTATATGGAAACTCCAGTAGCAGAGAGAGACATTCTTAAAACTGCCATTATTACACATTTTGGGTTATTTGGTTTGAGGAAAGCTGCCCAATGTGGCAGAGGTTTATAGATTCTGTTTTTGTAGGCCTCTCACACTGCTTTGCGTACCTGCATGATATACTGATGTTTTCATCATTCACAGTCTTGCTTTGGTAATTTCTTCTAAGTTTATTTCCTTTGCCTGTACTAGTTACGAATGACTATAGCCTGGAAGGAACTTAGTGTACTTTTGGCGTTCAGAAATCAGTCACATGATATCCCTTCACCGAAACTCTCTTTTGAATACACCGTATTGCTTTGTGTATTTGATGATTGTGTTGTGATAACTCCAGCGTTGTCATTTCAAGGCAATGGCGCGCTGAAAATGTTCAAAAACACATCGTTCTTAGGACAATGAATTATAATCCAATGTCTAAAAATGCCATGTTAGCAGGTAACATCTACCATTGATGGTACGAGAATTATGGATTACTCTCACAGCTGTTCGGCGTAGCGTAATGGGCAGTGATTTATCTTTTGATGCACGAACATGTTAGACTGTGGTTTGAAACTTGCTGGGTGCAGTGGCTCAGCATGTTTGGTCAAATGGTTGCCGATGTGCTCAGTCAACGATCAAACGGTCAAAGTAAAACAAAAACCAACATCCACAAAGGACCGATCAAACCGAAGAACCAATGAAAAGAGAGAAAAAGGAGGGTTCAACGCCATATGTAATAAAAAACTGAGCGAAATTCTCAACAAACATGAACAACCTCCCGAAAAGTGTCACTCTACCTGAATAACAAAAAATATAAATAAATAAAAGAAAATAAGTCACTGGCATTTTTTCCTTTTTTTCCCATCTTGATTCCTAAAATGTTTTTGCACACTCTTGTTAATTTTACACAACTATATTCTTCAAGATTCTGAGTTGTTCAAAGGTAACAGTGCATTCTCTGAAAAGTGTATTTGTTCTATTTGTCAACATACCACGAAATACATACCAATGAATTGCAAACACAGACTTGTTTTTCACATGTACATAAACTGGGAAGATACTGTTATAATGACTGTTGTAAATGACATGATGATAGTAGTAACTCTGTATATAGATTAACACTAGAGTTATGTGGAATTCAGAGTTACCACACTTATTCCGTTTGTTATTTTAGCTGTAGAATAAAACAGTCTCGGTTTGAAACAGAATATTTGCTCTTTATTTTAGCGCATAACAAAGTAACATGAACAAAGTCACAATTACCTGAAATACAGAAAAGGTAATACAATCTATGTTATGACCGTTCATAGCTACCATACCAAAGACAAACATTCTACTAGACACATGGATTCTAATTACAGACTTTCAACATATTCCATAAGTAGTGAATGGCTGCTTGAAAATAAAAGAAGCAAGGTAATTTGTTGTGATGTATACACTTTCTTTCCGTTTCATTAAAGAATGACAGTTGCCTCAGAAATCTCAGACTTCATTTATATCTGAAACTACCAGTATCGGCATGTTGTTTTGAATATCCATTATTACAGTAGCCTCCCAGTATATGTGCTTTTGCTTCAGAAGACCATTGTTCACTTCGTTGTTACATATTTCAATAGAACAAATGTGCATTTTAGAGGGAGCACTCTTACATGTCCACAACTCTAAACATTGCAGAACATAGCGCTATTTAATTAATAAGGGTGACCGAAGACCTTTTAGGAGCCAAGGTTAAGGGAGGGGGGGGGGGGGATGGTTCCAGTGGGTTTTGAACTACAGACGATATGCATCATAACCTAACACACTGTACACTACACTACGGCGGACAATTACAAAACTGTTCCTTAATTCTCGTAGTGTTGATGGTAGTTGTTAACTGCTAATATGGTATTTTAGACACTAGATTATAATTTATCGTACTAAGAATGACATGTTTTTGGTAATTCTTCAGTGCACCATAGCTTTGAAATGACAATGCATAAGATATAATAAGAATATCATAAAATACAGAAAGCAAGATGGCGTATGCCAGAGAGAGGCCTGGGTGAGGAATGTCACGTGATATCTCCAAACACCTAGTTTACATAATATCAAGTGACAGTGTCAAGTCGCCATTATTTTTAAAAGTATCTTTGTAACAATGCAAGTTAGGAAAAATACATAAGAGAACAAAGTTTTAGAGGATTTTCTCCTCTACAAATTTGGTTATTCAACTTTCGTGTCAGATGAACAGTTTATTTGCAATTACAATTACATTACAAACGGCTTTTTTTGGTGTCACTAATGTATTTTTTGTCCTAAATGTTTGAAAAAGTGAGTTTCTGGTCTCTGGAGGCCTACAAATATGTCTATAAAATTTTATACCGATCGGTTGAATGGTTCAACTTAAAAAGTGGGAACACATTATGGACAGACAGACAGACATTGTCAAATTGCTGTTATTTTTGCAAATATCTCTGAAACGATATGAGATATGAAAAAAAAAAAAAAAAAAAAAACAAAACAAAACACCAAACATAAGAGAGCAGAGTTGTAGAGAATTTTCTCCTCTATAAATCTGATTATTCAATTTTCATGTCAGATGAACGGTAAAGCTGTAATTTTCATTTAAATTTCGAGCTGTCAACCTAAAGTGGGCCAAAAGAGGTGGATGGAGCCAACAAGATCTGCAAGCCTGTCTACTTGCAGGTGGAATTCAAACACTTAGTCATCATTTGGGAAGAATGGATATGCCATCACAGAGATTGATCAATCACTCCCTCAGGAAAGGAACCATCTGGAATAGTTTTCCTCCCTTTCATCTCCGAAATCAGCTCCAATGAATCAGCAAAGTTCTGGCCAAGCATGTGGTATAAATGATCTTCAGACCCAAAAAGAAGATCAAAGAATGTTTAAGATCAGCAAAAGATGCATGTCACCCCCTAGCAACACCTGGGGTACATAAAATGCCTTGCAGTTGTGGTCAACTATATATTGGTACAACGAAAAGAAGTATCAACACCTGTTTAACAGAACACAAAAGGAACTGTCATCCTGGACACACCGAAAAATCAGCTGTAACAGAACATGTTTTTCATAATGGTAATCATGAAATAAAATTTAATGATATGAGCATATTAAGCAAGAACACTGCATTACTAGGCAGCTGTTATAGGGAAGCAATTGAGATTCAAAAACACCACAACAATTTTAAGAGAACAGAAGAATGTTTAAAGTTAGACAAAATGTGGATGTTGACTATACGCCAGCAAAATGACAATTTAATTGAGAACGATGACAACTTCCAGATATAGCCACATTGTCGGTATCACATGATGACCCATGGTGCCCTCTATGCTCTCTATCAATGTGAGAGCCGCTCCAGCCACAATGGCAGTAGTCAGACGACATCAGGCGATGTCGCTTTCAGCTGGAGATGAAACGTCACAAAGAAGTTTTATGCATGGACCATAGTAGGTTTATCTGAAGAAAACACCGGCTGTGAAAGTTTACATTGTATGTTAATCTGGTTGATGTTCCTACTTTCATCATGTTTAGTCATGTTTCGAGTGAATGTTGTATTTACGCAAATATTCTTAAAATAAAGTGTTCAAATTACATATTCACTTGCATTTAATTCTGGAAGATGCAATACAAATATTACATGTTCATAAATCCTTCAATTTTTTATGGGTTTGTGATGAGACATTCATAGTCGCACAACTTAAATTTTCAGGTATGGCCTTCATAAGAAAAAGTTAATGTCTGAGTGGTTATGTGAATGTACCTTTTTCTTTTTTAATTTAATTTGTGTGAATGTGATTTTCTTTTTTTATGTGTGTATCTGAGGCTCAACGACTGTCTTTACAGTGAGTTGCTATCTATCCTCTATTATTCTATTATTAACATTAAAAGTATTCACTAAGGTAAAAATTTGAAAATTATTGATATGGCATACGTTCTTTTGAGCCTGTCCTAAAGAAAAGAAACCATTGGTTTACATAATGACCATAATTTCATGAATTTGAAATACTGAAACATGTCGAATGTTTCATGGCATTGAAATAAATACATTGGCAATGTTGGTAATTGGTGATGGTCTGGGATTCAAACCTGGATTTACCACTTCAGGCCAGCAGTCACATTAAGCAATTAGTCTAAATGTTTCAGTATTTGGGAAAAAAGGAAACAATAAGGTTGGGGAAAAATGGGAAAGAATAATGAAAATAATAAATGAGTAAAAAATAAAAGTAATAAATTCGGGGGACATTGTAAGTGGTAATACACAGTTGAAAGGAAGACATGGATACAGGATAATGGGTGGGGAAGGAAGAGGGGGGGGGGGGGAGATATTAGGCATAGGGTACAGGGATGGGAAATTATCTTAGATGATAAGTATATTGTTATGAAGACAAACCAACTGTCCGTCAGAATGAATGGCCACCACCAAACTGTGGCAAAAACAAGATAGACCACCCTGTGGCACCACATGCAGCTGAGCACAGAACTCTGGATTTCAATGGCTGCTTCACTACCTGAGCCATCTGGATCCTCCCCTACACCACCAGCTGTTCTGAACTGCGCAGATGGGAGTTGTCCATTCAACACATTCTACGGTCCTGCAACCATCCTGGCCTCAACCTTAGATATCTTGCCATCCCTACACCCTATGCCTAACACCCCCCCCCCCCCCCCCCCCACTTTCTTTCCCCACCCATTACCCTGCATCCATGTCTTCCTTACAACTGTGTATTACTACTAATGTCCCCCCTAATTTATTACTTTTATTTTTTATTTTCATTCTCTTTCCTATTTTTCCTAAATTTTCCCAACTTTATTTTTCCTTTTTTCATATTTTTATTTTTCCTTATTATTCTTATCACTTCAAATTCCCCCACTCTCCCCCCATACCCCTCTACACCTCCCTTTTATCCTTTCCCGCCCCTTCCCTTCACTGTATTCATTGCACTTCAAATTCCCACCTTTAAAATCCATCAAGCAATTTGGAACTTTCCATCCCCACCTGTCCCCAGCATCCACCCGCCCCCACTCCCCACCTCACTCACAGTCTAGCTTGTGTCGATGGAGTGGCTAGACATGATATTGTGTGTGTATAGTTGCCTGAATGATGGTATGAGTATGTGTTTCTTTTTCTGATGAAGGCCATGGCCAAAAATTTAAGTTGTGTGAATGTGATTATTTATTTTAATTTTATTATTATTATTTTACAAATGTCTGTCTAGGTGTGTTTGCGTTTGAATGTGTGTGTGTGTGTGTGTGTGTGTGTGTGTGTGTGTGTGTGTGTGTGTGTGTGTATTTGTTTACCTTCCTGTTTTTCCCCTAAGGTAAGTCCTTCCACTCCTGGGATTGGAATGACTCCTTTTCCACTTCCTTAAAACTCATATCCTTCCCATTCTCCTCTCCTTCCTTCCTCTTTTCCTGAAGAAGCGACCAACGGTTGCGGAAGCTTGTATGTGTGTTTGTGTGTGATTTTATTTGTGTCTGTCGACGTGCCTGTCCTTTGGGTAAGTCATCCGTTTTCTATTTTTTATATGATTATTTATTTTCATGTCTGTCGGCAGCTCATTGAGCTTCTTTACGGTGAGTTGTTACCTATCCTCCATTATTGATAGATGAAATTGTCAGAGTCAAGTTGTGGGAATAACCAGTTCCATAGCATTTCAAGATATGATTGTTCTGTTACGGTTTCTTCCTCAAAAAGTAGGGTCCATAAACCTTGCTTTGCAAAACAGCACTTTTGGTGATTCATGTTTGTGTTCATTTGTTTCATGAGGTTTTTCAAGCTCCCGTATATGCACATTATGATGGTGAACCATTCTGCTAATATGGAAAGTTGCCTGATCGCTGAATGTCAGCTGTGACGTAAAAGTGTCATCTTCCATGTTCTTTAGAATAGTATTGCTAAAGTCCACTTGCTTAACTTTGTCAGTATCTCGAAGATCTTGTACCAGTTTTAATCAGTATTGGTTTGAGGGCTAAACGATGCTGTAACACATGCCACACTATCATGTGCGGTACTGCAAGTTCTTGGCTAGCACGGCTCGTAGACTTGCGGGAGCTCCGCTTAAATGCTCATCGCATTTGTTCCACTTTTTGTTCAGGAATGCGTGGCTGGCCAGACTTTTGCATTTACAGAGGCACCCTGTTTCTTCAGACTGTTTATACCACCATTGAATGTTGTTTGGTGATAGTGGTTTAGCATGAAAGTGAATATGAAATGCCGGATGAACTGTGATCACTGATTCAGTACAACTAAATTAAATAACACAATACACCTTCTATTGCGCAGATGCCGTATGGTGCAGGACTGGCTGAATACTCCAGGTAAGCACTCTTAGCAATGTCTAGCAGATATTTTTCTGAAACTCTAGACCACGCCGATTACGGTACATCTAGCACTGTTTCAGTTACCTAGTGACAAAGGACCTGGAAGAGCAGTTCAACGGAATGGATGTGTGTTGAAAGGTGCATACAAGATGAATATTAACAAGAGAAAAATAAGGGTGATGGAATGCAGTCTAAGAAAATCAGGTGATGCTGAAGGCATTAGATTAGGTAACAAAACAATAAAGGTGGTAGATGAGTTTTGTTACTTGGGCGATGGTTGCAGTACAGAGATATAAAATGCAGAATGGCAAAGGGAAGGAAAGTGTTTTTGAAAAAGAAAAATTTGTTAACATTGCATATTAATTTAAGCCAAAGAAGGTCCTTCCCGTGGAGTGTTGTCTTGTATGGGAGTGAAACATGGACACTAAACAGTGCAAACAGGTGGATAGAGGCTTTTGAAATGTGGTGTTGCAGAAGAATGCTGAAGATTAGGTGGGCGGATAGCCGCAACTAATTAGGAGGTACTGAACAGAATTGGGGAGAAAAGGAATGTCTGGCATATCTTGACTAAAAGAAAGCATTGATTGGTAGGACACATTCGTAGACATCAAGGAATCGTGAATTTAGAATTGGAGGGAAGTGTGTGGGGTAAAAAATCACAGAGGGAGACCAAGAGATGAATACAGTAAGCAGATTCAAATGGATGTAGGTTGCCGTTCTTATGAGGAGATGAAGAGGCTTGCTCAGGATAGAGTAGGATGGAGAGCTGCATCAAATCAGTCTCCGGACTGCAGATGATGACAACAACAACAATAGTGTCATTTGTCTCAATATTATTAAATTTAAAATCAGGTCATTTTTTTGGGACATCCTATCAATGGGAGAGAAGGAATGGAGATTGTGTGTTCTGGCCCTCAGTCCAAATCATAAAAATATCATCAATTAACCTCAACAAAGCTAAAGGTTTGTTGAATTGAATTGTATTTGATCCTGTAGGATTACATTGTGCATAGTAAATGTATGTGAAATATAGATCACATCAATAACAAAATATTTCCATTATCACTTGTCATCTAATGTACAAGAGCACCATATACAACTTGAAATTTTCTTTCCATCAGATAGTCTGAGTCTTATTTACAATGTTAATGTTATGCATATTGCAAGTCACGTAAATCACAAACAAAGAGAAAAGTCCATTTTCATGTATTCATCTAGAGTGTAATAACAATATGTACAAAATTAATTCAATAAGTACTCCTCAATGCTGAATACCTCTTTTTCCACCAGATAGTCTTTCAGTTTCTTTGGAAATTTTTTGTCGTGTATATTATCGTGCACTTTATGACAACTTCATGCCAGAGTTGAGGTCATTTTTCAAGGATTGTCAGTCAATGGGGTATGCTTCTTATTTCATTCTTTCCCTGTGTGTTGTGGGTATGCACACTAGCATTTGTGTTTCACTTTGAGATCTCTAATGTTAGGTATATCATTGCTTTACATAAGTACAAAGATGTAAAAGTTAAGATGCCTACACTTCTGAACCAATTTCTGCAGGTATTAGAGTTCCTTCTTATTAAGATTGCTTTATTTTGTAAAGTGAACACTATTTTCCTTCTTGGATGCTTGAGTTTCCACACATTTGTAACGAAGCATTTTAGGATTTAGTCCCATCTGCTTGCATTACTAAACCTCCTGATGCCACTGTTGCATAATAATAGGTATGAGTGTAATTAGTCTATTATCATTTTTTCTTCCAAAACGGTTGTTATTATTTGTTGTAAAGTAGTTAGCTGAAGTCTTTTTCTATTATTTGATACTTGATGCATTTGTTCAATTGTTTAATTTCAGAAAGTATTCTGATTAATATTCCTATTAACCTGCGAGAACTCGCACCTTTCAAAGTTACGTGATCAATCGCGTTTATAGCATTTTTCTGACAGTCAAATAACAGTTTGTAATGCACTTAATATGTATAAATAAGTATTTATAGTTGTGTTTATAAGAAAACACAAATATTTGACTATTTTAAATTGGTACAAATGACTATTGTTTTAAATTTACTGTGAGCAAAATGCTCACTCGCAAGTCCTCACGGGTTAAAACTAAGTAAATACTTTTCTCATAATGTTAAAGTAGGTATTTATATGTTTCACAAGTTATGTTAGGAAAGTTTTGCCCTCATTTGTTTCTATATAATTACCGTTTATTACGAGGTAATTGTTTGAAAGCCTATTTAAATATATTTGCAAATGAAATACTGTTCATTTAACCAAGATCTATATATTAATTTAATCAGTATTATTTACGGTATCTTTTACTATAGCCAGTTGCACATAATTGTTTACTTTTTCATTATAATTAATGTAATGAATTCAATTAAGAATAAGTAATTTTCAGTAGCATTGTTTGGAAGATATAAATAGGATGCGCTTGCGGCATGTATCAGAGTATTGTTTCATCTGTTGCCCGATGCTGAATGCACTCTAGTTGAGAGTATTGTTTATTGTTCAGGCCACAATCTGAGCCACAAGCCACTTCAGCTTTGGACTTTAAATTTAAACAATTATGCAAAAGTTTGTTAGTGTGGAAGGTGCATCTACCATGATTAATTAACATTTGTACTATATTACGATGTACACCTCAAACTTTTGTATTCCACACACGGACAGTGTTAACTTGTATTATTGATGTGTGGAATGTGAGTGCCTGGAATTAACAGTTGTAATTAATGAGACTTGTAAGCTGGCCATAAATGGTGACAATTGGGCAATAAGAATAAATCATTAAAAGTGTCAATGAACTGCAATTCTGTGTGTTGCCTTTATCATTTGTTGTGAATTAGTTTTCGCCCCATGAGATTACAGCCAACCAGCACCAAGAACATCAATCATTGACTACATGAAGAACTTCGAGAATATTGATCTAAGACCAAGTAGAGTCACACACTATCACTCTATATTGCAGATTTGGTTCAAAGAGTCCATGTTACAGTGTGCACAATAGCTGTTTGTATACATATTATGACAACTGCATCATTATGAATATAACAGAGCTGAGTTAACTGCAGACACAGTTAATATGCTTGTGGAGGTTACTAAGGGCGGTGGAGCCCAATGACCACACACTTTACAGAACAATAGCTTTATTCACTGTTGTCAACACAGAATACAATCACCAACTGATTCAAACATGGCAGATCATACAAAAGAAGCAAAAACCAAAGATTGTCAGGATGAGGTAACACTTGGTTCGTCACCATGGTCAATACAAACACACGCTAGTGCTGCCACACAGCCACCCTCCCCCCCCCTCCAGTACGGAGTACTCCTGAGAGCCATGGGGGGGGGGAGTAAGAGTCACCAGCACTAGAAGTCGCATATGCAGTGGGTATCACATGGTGAGTTCTATTGTGCCATCCAGTAGTACAGGAGGGGGAGGTAGCCAATGTTCGATAGGGCCTCGAACGATGAAATTCTGTAATTGAGGAGGCAGCGTAACTTGTCGCGAGCGTCGCCGGCTCGATGGGAGCCACAGTCTGGAACTATGACTAACACAGTGCTCAGCGGGAGCAGGAAGGCCCAATCCTCGGAAGGAATGGAATCACGGGCCACCTGGAAACATTTAATAAGCTCACATTTAGTGGACGATGTGCACATTATGAATAGGTTATAGTCACGCACCGCAATGGAGAGCTCTGTTGTGAGTGGCGAGGGAATGGGGACGGAGAACTTATAGTAGGGATCAGAGGGGGAAAGGGGACGAGAGAATCCTCTAAAGGGGATGGGCGGAGAGGAGGAAGAGGAGTCAATGACTGAAGGTGGTGCATGACCTGACTGTAAAGGAGAGGGGGGGGGGAGCACAAGAGGGAGAGGGAGTCTCGAACGAGATAAAAGAAGAGGAGGAAGCCTCGACCTCTGGAGGGGAAGCAAGATCGAGGTGTGTGGGTTTCAGGCGATTAATGGAGACAGTGGAAGGTTTGCCATTGAGAAGGATGGTGTAGGTGTTTGCTGCAGGAAGGAGGAAAGGATAAGGTCCAGAGTAAGTAGGCAGTAAGAGCGGGCGGGAAGTGTCATCACGCAAGAACATGAACTTGCAAGTCTGTAGGTTCGAAAGTACTTTTACAGGCGGAGAAGAGTGGCTGGCAGGACGGGAAGGGGAGGCTGCAGCACAGATGAGGTTGACTTCGTTGACCTGGTAAGGGAGACTCTTGAGCGTGGGAGATGGGGACAGCGAGGCAAGCTCATCCGGTAAAGTGAGTTGCTGCCTGTATACGAATTCCGCAATAGTGCCATGGAGGTCCTCCTTGTAGGTTGAACTAGAGGTCTGCATTATGTCCGATTTTTACTGGCAAGTCCCGCTCGCCCCTGTAACTCTCGGGAGTACGCGGCCGAGCGTCCTCTTCCACCGGTTGTGGGCAACCGATCGCCAGCACTCGGCCGAGTGCGCCAAATGCTCAGTCGGTCGCCTGTAACTGGCGGACTCAGTGTCAGCGAGCTGCGCTTCGCCCCAATCCTTGAGATTAGAGGCCACCACTTCACATTAACCACTCACTTATTTCTTTTACAAATGTCTTTCTTTGTTTACTATCAGTTCTATAGAACTGATATGATAATAATATTACAATTGAACTGATAGTAATATTACAATTGCATATGTTACATTTGAGGTTTGTTAATATGTTGCAGATTACTGAAGTTTCGTCTTTGAGGTAATCTTGTATTCCAGTAATTGTATCATTTAAACTGTATACGTATACGTTGTACCATGCACGTAGTCCAGGGGAGGGGGGCGGCGGTTTTTGGGGTTCAAACCCCTCCCGAAATGTTGACAAAGCTAACAATAATTGGTATCATTGTGTATCAGGATAAAGTCCGGCTACATTTTGCCATGTCTGGGGAACAGTTAAACATGCTCCATACAGTCTCGATTTCTCCCCATGCGATTCCCATATGTTTTGGAACCCTGAAAAGAGACATTCATAACCATTGGTATGTTTCTGGTAAACATGTGTACACCTGGGTAAAAAAAACATGGTTCTGTAGCTAACTGCAAACATCTGTGCCACCGCTCCACCAACCCGTTGCTCTGCGGATGATAGGTAGTGGTATGGATCTGGCAAATGCTGCAAAAGTTGCAGATTTTGGTCAAAAGGACACTCTCAAATTGGCATCCCTGGTCAGTTGGCCTGAGGGGCAGCCAAAGCAAGTTATCCAGGTAGATATAAAACCACAAGCGACAGACTCGGCAGTGATGTTGAGCACCTCCTGGTGCGATCGATCATGGAAAGGATATACCGGTAACTGTCGACCAGTGGCAGAGGCGCCAACAAGATTGATTGCAGGGTGGAAAGGTAAGACAGATTGATGGTGGTAGAGGCAGCATTGATCTGAGAGAGGAAATCCGCCACCACATTATCCGCTCCCTAGATATATCACATGTCCATTGTGAATTGTGATATGTAGTCATGTAGCAGAAGTGCCTAGGAGGCGGGTCAGCCGGGGCATTTTTGATGGCAGCAGCCAGCTGTTTGTGATCAGTAAGAATATGAAAGGGGCAACCTTCACATTCTACACATAAATGCTTAATGGCCTTGTAGATGGCAAGAAGATCCCCCTCAGAGGCTGAGTACTTGCATTGTTTAATTTTTTGGAAAAGAACTGCAGGGGAGATATTACACCGTCGTGAGATTGGCTGAGAACTGCACCGATAATGCTGTCGCTCGCGTCAGTAGTGAGTAAAACTTCTGCGTCGGGATGCGAATGAACAGCCGTGATCACTTGAGCTAGTAATTCCTTGAGTGCATTGAATAATTTGGTCCATCCAGGGCACTGTACAGTCACCTGACGTGTGCTTGCTAGCCAACGTGTCTGTAAGGGGGGCCTGAACCTCAGCTGTGTTGGGCAGTTGCCGCCTGCAGTAGATAATGGTGCCGAGGAACCTATGAAGCTCTTTGTAAGTGGAGGGGCACGTAATGTTTTGCACCAAGTTAATCTTATCGGGAGGGAGGGGGGTGGAACGATGCCCTCCGAAGAGACTGTATACCCAAGGAACTGTACCGAGGGGAGGTGCAGTTGGCGTTTGTCATCATTCAACTCGATTCCTACCTTGGCCAGCCTGTCAAGAATGATTTACAAATGTCGTCTTTAAAAAATTTTAAGTCCGGTAAAACCTCACTGATGAACCGTTGCCAGGTCTGAGTAGCATTCTTAAGTTCGAAAGGCATGAAATGATATGAAAAAGACAGAGTGGGGTGGTGATAGCCATTTTTTCAATGTCCTCAGGGGCCACGGGAATTTGATCATTAGCAAGCTTGCAGTCGACAACTGAGAAAACTTTAGATCCGGCAAGTAATTTGAAAATATCGGTGATGTTCGGAATTGGGAAGTGGGTCATAATAGTCTCAGCATTGAACTTGCGATAGTCGCCGCACATGCACCACATGCCATCATGTTTCTTTACTAAGTGAATGGGTGAGGCCCCACTGCTACAAGATCACTCAATCACACCGGTTGATAATAGTTCAGATAATTGCGTGTTGACTGTGGTTAATTTTTAAGGAAACAGAGGGTGGATTTTAGAAAACAGAGGGACACTGTCAGTTAGGTGCAGTCTGTGAACCATGCTGTTTGTGACGACAGCTAATTGCGAGGCAGGCGAGGGCGTGGCACTAGGCATGGAGGATGTGGTGGGCGCAGTGAAGGTCGTGGAGGTGGGCATGGCAGCAGCATGCCATGCATGTGTGATGGAAGCCAGCGGCAGTGAGGAGGTAGCAGCAGTGGTTTCGGGTGCATGTAGCCGACCGACATGTAGTACTTGTTGCATAGGCCGTGAGAGAGGATGGCGGCACTGGCGAAGCGGCGCAGAATGAAACAGGAGCCGTAGGTGATGAGGTGGCCGTTGAGGGCATGAGTCAGCAGGCATGGTGCCAACATGGCGGTGGTGGCAGCAGCCACAGTTACTGAGGCTGCCACAGAACAGTTGAGCCATGACT
This sequence comes from Locusta migratoria, assembly GCA_026315105.1. Classification (NCBI taxonomy): domain Eukaryota; kingdom Metazoa; phylum Arthropoda; class Insecta; order Orthoptera; family Acrididae; genus Locusta; species Locusta migratoria. The sequence goes on along the minus strand of CM048746.1, from coordinate 150,337,152 downwards.
GCGAGTGCTTGGTGCGTGCGTTAGCCACAGGCGGGTGTACGTGGTGCCGAGGAGATGGAAATGGTGAGCGTCGGAGTCAGAGAAAGAGGAGCCAGAGCCCTGGGGTGGGGAGGCAGCATGCGCGCAGCTGAGTGGGTGGCTGGCTAGGTGACGTGAGCTGGACGGGAGACATCATTGCCAACATGATAGCGAGGGCCAGCAAGTTGGTTGGTGAAAGTAAGCTCTGTAGGGCAGCATGTGCATTAATGTTTGACAGAGGATTTGCAAGAAGCTGATGCAGGAGTACTAACAGGCACACATTGAAACACTTCACTACAGTTTGGTGAAACATGGACAGTGAACACAGTGGGCTTGTTCAGGAAAGTCATTTGCGGAGCACTCGAACAAATTGACGACCATCTGTTTTGTGGAGAGTTTGAGGGCACAACAGTTTGTGGAGCATGCGAATGAGGCAAGAGCTTGCTATTGTCTTTGCAGACTTCCACGTGTGAGTGGGGAGGAGCAGGAGTAATATTCGGAGAAGGCAAAAGTTTTGAAATAAGAGTGGGTTTACTGGGAACATGAAACAAGCAGCACTATGACTAACCTGTGATTTGTGCGATGCGAGACCAGACAGGTGCTCGAGGACTTGCCTTGCAGAGTCGAGCGCGGATTGATTTTCAGCCAACCACCAAGACAGGTCGAGCCATTCGCATCGTAACTGTTCCACTTGCGTGTGTTTCGAATTAAACTTAACAATGACACATTGTAGTTTGGCCGAAGTGTCTGAGCACTCACGAATTACACTGAGGCATTCACGGTGTAATTGCTTGACTTGCACTTGTTTCACATGTAACTTGTCTATGGTACTACCAAGTTCAGTGACAGTGTCTAAACACTCATGAATTACATTAAGATTAGCACCACTCAATGGAGCACACTCGATAAAAGTATTTGAATGACATCAGGACATAGTCCATGAAATTAGAGAGAGTCAATTCCAAGAATAGGTGCAGGAACACTGGCCACTAGAAAATCCCACTCGAATACGTGCAAATGTGAGAGCCTGACTTGTAGAGTTGTGGAGCCCGAGCAGTGAAGTTGCGAGGCATTGACAGCTCAAAGAAGCATGTTGGTTGGTCGCACAGGGTTTGTAGACAGTCCAGGATGCAGAAGTAAGACATCAGCAACAATGTGGATGAGGAAGTTTTTGCCAGAGTTCAGATCAGTAATATAGAGACGGGGGCCCGAAGCGGCGACGGTGCACACAGAGTGGAGAGTACCCCTCAGGGGCTCAGCATTCATTTGCTGAGTACGGGCTTGGCAAACCCGGGGTCCTGAGCTGGGGACTGGTAAGTGCCGCCAGTCTTCTAGACACCGTAAACTCTGGGCACACTTCAGCGACCACCGTGTAGCGCAACGGTGGAACGTTGTGTGTAACGGGGAATGGGGATCTTGGCTTGACTGCCCGGGTCGCGGGGATGGTACAAACCTCTATAAAAAAAAACTTCAATCCCAAGGTGTGCTATGTGCTGATGAGATGCATGGCTGTTGAAGAGGAATAGTCGCTAGCGAGCAACCTCTGGGGATACTGCCGCAACTCAGTTGTATAAGGCTTACATAGGCATGCGGGGCTCTGTCTAGGTGGACACGTATTTCCCTAGCTACTCATGGGACCGAGATTAAAAACTCTAATTTAACCCATGAACCTTCCAGTGGGATGGGTGTACCACTGGGGGGTACCAACACCCAATCAAAAAAGAGGGCTCGGGTACCTGTTGTTGTTGTTGTTGTTGTGGTCTTCAGTCCCTCCCTGGTTTGATGCAGCTCTCCACAATACCCTATCCTGAGCAAGCCTCTTCATCTCCACATAAGAGCGACAACCTACATCTGTCTGAATCTGCTTACTGTATCCATCTCTTGGTCTTCCCCTGCGATTTTTTCCCCATACACTTCCCTCCAACGCTAAATTCACAATTCCTTGATGTCTAAGAATGTGTCCTACCAATCTATCCCTTCTTTTAGCCAAGGTATGCCAGAAATTCCTTTCCTCCCCAATTCTGTTCAGTGCCTCCTCATTAGTTACGCGATCCACCCACCTAATCTTCAGCATTCTTCTGTAGCACCATATTTCAAAAGCCTCAATCCTCTTCCTGTCCGCACTGTTTATCGTCCATGTCTCACTCCCATACAAGGCAACACTCCATACAAATGCCTTCAGAAAGGACTTCCTTAGGTTTAAATCAATATTCGATGTTAACAAATTTCTCTTTTTCAAGAACGCTTTTCTACCCATTGCCATTCTGCATTTTATATCCTCTGTACTGCGACCATCATTTGTTATTTTACTGCCCAAGTAACAAAACTCATCTACTTCCTTTATTGCTTCCTTTCCCAATCTAATTCCTTCAGCATCACCTGATTTTCTAAGACCGCATTCCATTACCCTAGTTTTGCTCTTGTTAATGTTCATCTTATATGCACCTTTCAGCACACTGTCCATTCCATTCAATTGCTCTTCCAGATCCTTTGCTGAATCTGACAGAATTACTATGTCATCGGCAAAACGCAATGTTTTTAATTCTTCCCCCTGAACTTTAATTCCTTCACCAAATTTGTCCTTGCTTTCCTTTATAGCTTGCTCAATGTACAAATTGAACAACATTGGAGAAAGGCTACAACCCTGTCTTACTCCCTTTCCAACCACTGCATCCCTTTCATGCCGTTCAACTCTGACAACCGCTGTCTGGTTTTTGTACAAGTTGTAAATAACCTTACGCTCCCTATATTTTACTCCTGCTTGCTTCAGAACTTGAAAGAGTTTATTCCAATCAACATTATCAAAAGCCTTCTCCAAATCTACAAAAGCTAGAAATGTAGGTTTGCTTTTTCTTAATCTATCTTGTAGGATAAGCCGTAAAGTGAGTATTGCCTCCCGTGTTCCTACATTTCTCCTGAACCCAAACTGATCTTCCCTGAGGTCGGCTTCTACCAGCTTTTCCATCCTTCTGTATATAATTCGCGTTAATATTTTACAACCATGATTTATTAAACTGATGGTTCTGTAGTTTTGACACTTGTCTGCACCTGCTTTCTTAGGGATGGGGATTATAACATTTCTCTTAAAGTCTGAGGGTAATTCACCTGTTTCATACATCTTACACACCAGGTGAAACAATTTTGTCATGGCTGCTTCTCCCAGAGACTTCAGTAGCTCTGAATGAATATCATCTACTCCAGGGGCCTTATTTCGACTCAGGTCTTTCAGGGCTCTGTCAAATTCCTCTCTCAGTATAGTATCTCCTATTTCACTTTCATCTACATCCTCTTCCCTTCCTACAATATTGTCTCGAAGTTCATTTCCTTTGTAGAGCCCCTCTATATACTCTTTCCACCTTTCAGCTTTCCCGTCTTTGCTGAGAACTGGTTTTCCATCAGTGTCCTTGATATTCATAGAGCTATTTTTCTTATCTCCAAATGTTTCTTTTATTTTCCTGTAGGCTGTATCTATTTTTCCCCTATTTATACATTCTTCTACATCCTTACATTTGCCTTCTAGCCACTCCTGCTTAGCCATTTTGCACTTCCTGTCAATCTCATTTCTTAGTCGTCTGTACTCCATTTTGCCTGTTTCATTTACTGCATTTTTATATTTTCTCCTTTCATCGATTAAATTTAGTATTCCTGTGATATCCAAGGATTTTTTGTAGGTCTTGCCTTCCTACCTATTTTGTCCTCTGCTACCTTCACTATTTCATCTCTCAATTTTACCCATTCCTCCTCTACTGTTTTATTTTCCCCCGTTTCTGTCAATTGTTGCCTAAAGCTCCCTCTGAAATTCTTAAGAACCTCAGGTTCCTTCAATTTATCCAGGTCCCATCTCCTTATTTTCCTACCTTTTTGTAGTTTCTTTAGTTTCAGCCTACAGTTCATAACCAACAAGTTATGGTCAGTCAGAGTCTATATCTGCCCCTGGGTATGTCTTACACTTTAAAACCTGGTTCTGAAATCTATGTCTTACCATTATAAAATCTATCTGGTATCTTCCAGTGTCTCCTGGTCTCTTCCACGTATACAACCTTCTTTTGTGATTCTTGAACCAGGTGTTTGTTATAACTAAATTATGTTCTGTGCAAAATTCTACCAGGCGGCTTCCTCTTTCATTCCTATTGCCCAGACCATATTCACCTACTATCTTCTCTTCCCTTCCTTGTCCTACTACCGAATTCCAGTCCCCCATAACAATTAAGTTTTCCTCTCCCTTAATTGTCTGAATAATTTCCTTTAGCTCCTCATATATTTCTTCGATTTCCTCATCATCGGCAGAGCTAGTTGGCATATAAACCTGTACTACTGTTGTCGGTGTTGGCTTCGTATCTATCTTGACAATGATAATGCGATCACTGTGCTGGTCATAGTAGTTTACCCGCATTCCTATTTTCTTATTCATTATCAATCCTACTCCTGTGATACCCCCAATTGATTTTGTATTTATAATCCTGTACTCACCTGACCAGAAATCCTGTTCATCCTGCCACCGAACTTCACTAATCCCCACTATATCTAACTTTAACCTATCCATTTCCCTTTTTAAATTTTCTAATTTTCCTACTCGATTAAGGGATCTAACATTCCACGCTCCGACCCGTAGAATGCCAGTATTGTCTTTCCTGATGATCACATCCTCCTGAGTAGTCCCCGCCCGGAGATCCAAATGGGGGACTATTTTACCTCCGGAATATTTTACCCGAGAGGATGCCATCATCATATGTTCATACAGTACAGCTGCATGTACTCGGGAAAGGTAACGGCTGTAGTTTCCCCTTGCTTTCATCCATTCGCAGTAGCTATGTGGCAAAGCCAAATTAGCTGATGTTACAAGGCCAGCTCAGTCAATAATCCAGACTGTTGCCCCTGTAACTACTGAAAAGGCTGCTGCCCCTCTTCAGGAACCTCATGTTTGTCTTGCCTCTCCACAGATACCCCTCCGCTTTGGTTGCACCTACGGTACGGCTATCTGTATCATTGAGGCACGCAAGCCACCCAACCTCGGCAATGTCTGTGGTTCATGGGAGTGGCTCGGGTACCTAGTTCTCCGGATTTAGGTTCTTCGAAAAAAAATTTTGTTCACAGTAACAGAACACATCCTGTTAACCAGAATGTGTTTCTTGTCGTTAAGAGAAAGGAAGGTTCATTTGAGAAGGTGTCACCCTTCTATATCAACAAAGGTCTTGAAGGAATTGCTGGTTCCCTTAAGTCAGTAAAGCGGTTGTGTAATGGCACCCTGTTGGTGGAAACATCAACTTCCCAACAGGCATCCAAACTACAAACGGCTAAGAGTCTTGGGGAATATCCAGTCGAAACAGAGCTACATAGTTCTCTTAACTATAGCAAGGGTGTAGTCTCCTGATTGACATTTCCGTGGATGAGCTGAAGGAAGAATGGGCTGCAGAAGGCATAGTCGATGTGCAGAATATGAAGAAAAGGGTGAATGGAGAACTTGTCCCATCTGAGTCCTTCATCCTCACCTTCAATAGCCCTCGACTACCTGAACATATTAAGGCGGGTTTTCTGTGTTTAAATGTACGACCCTATGTCCCTAACCCCAAGCGCTGTTTTAAGTGCCAGCGCTTTGGACATACCACCTTGGGATGCAAGGGAGAAGCCACCTGTGGCAAATGTGGTAAAGCAGCACACGATGGGTTTGACTTTACTCCACCTATGACCTGTGTGAACTGTTCAGGCGACCACCCTGTCTGGAGTAGGGATTGTGCAGTCTACCTTCAGGAGAAGACGATACAGAAAATCAAAACCACTCAGCATCTCTCCTATGCAGAGACCAAGAAGACCTTCAAGGCCATGCAACCTCCCGCGTTTACCACCTCCTTCGCTTCAGTACTGCAAAAGTCAGTTGCCAGAGCTGATGCCTGCACCCAAACTGAGGTTGTCAGTGTAGGCACCAACACATGCACTTGCCAGTGCATGTGTCAGGCTGCGGAACCTGCATCTTCCGTAGTCCCATTGATGACAGTTGACAAAGGTACGGATACTGCCTTTGAAGAGCCAGTGGTACTTCTTCCTGTAGAACCCGCCATCACCGTCACCGCCACCGCCACACCCACCACCAACGCCACCACCGTCACCACAGTTGCAACCACGACCTTTGTCTCCGCCACCAAGCCACCTAAACCAAAGAAGGTTACCAGCAAAACACAGTCACAGGCAAAAACAGTTATGAACCTTTCAGACATTGTTGAAGTTATTCCACCTGAGCCTTCGTCTGACCCAGCTCCAGACCTCATGGAGCTGGATCTCCCTCAGGGGCAACCCTCTCGCCCCAATTCTGGACCTCCACCTCGTTCAGTGTCTCTGTCGCAGAAGAAAGAGAGGGTTAAGATCCAACCACCCTGATAAATGGCCCCAGTACTGCAGTGGAACTTGCAGGGTTTCAGGACGCATGTGGAGGAACTCCGTATATTGATTCAGGGTAGACCGATTTGTCTATGCCTCCAAGAGACTAACTTTAAATCCACAGACAACCCTGAGCTCCGTGGCTATGTACTCCACAAGAAGGACGACCTTAGTGCAGAGAGAGCGAGAGGCGGAGTGGCAATTTTTGCTAATACGGCATATCACTCTGAGCCCCTCTCTCTCACTACACAGTTACAAGCTGTTGCAGTTTCCGTCTATGTGTGCCACCATTTGACAGTGTGCTCTCTCTACCTGCCACCTCATGACACGTTTGATGTAGCGGCCCTCGAAGACCTGCTGACGCAGCTCCCCTACCCTATCATCCTCTGTGGGGATTTTAATGCACACAACGTGCTTTAGGGCTCTGCCAGAACCTGCCCCAGGGGTTGAGTGACCAAGAGGCTTCTCTTGTCATCGAGCGCACATTTATTAAACACGGGACAGTCCACACATTTTTGTACTGCAACGGGGTCATTCTCAGCCATAGATCTCTCGCTTTGTTCTCCAGCCCTCGCCCACTCTACACACTGGGAAGTGGGTGATGACCTGCATGGTAGTGACCATTTCCCCATCTGGCTTCACCTGCCAGACAGAGTAGAACCTGAATGCAAACCATCTCAATGGGTGATCAGTAAAGCCAACTGGACATTGTTCAGCCAACTCACTGAACTGGAAATTCGTGGCAATGTCCAGGAATGGGTGGACTGTATCACTCAAACAATACACAGAGCTGCTGATGCATCTATGCCGCTGTCGTTAGGACGAACAAAATGGCAGCCTGTCCCTTGGTGGACGGCTGAGTGTCGCTCAGCAATTAGGGCCAGGCGTGCAGCTCTGCGTAGATTTAAGAGTCAGCCAACTGCAAACAACCTCGCGGCCTTTCGGATGGTGAGGGCAAAATGTCACCAAATTATACGAGAGAGCCAAAAGAGATCTTGGCAACAGTTCTTGAGTACCGTTACCCGCTCCACTAAAAGTTCCACTGTATGGGAGACCATACAGAGGATTTCTGGGAAAGTGGGGAGGTGTCCAGTGTCTGCTATCATGGGGAACAGTGTTCTCCACACCAGCCCATGAGAAATTGCCCAGACCATGGCTATGTATTTTGCCATTGTTACTGCTACTGCCAATCAGGATCCGGTATTCCAGCGCCACAGACTGGTTGCTGAGAGGGGCAATTTGGACTTCAGGTCCACCTGTCATCAAGGTTACAACTGCCCTTTCACACTGTGGGAGCTGGATTCTGCTTTGTCTGTGGCGCGTGACACATCCCCTGGCAATGATAGAATCCATTACAGCATGCTGCGTCACCTAACACAGCGAAATAAAGAAATCCTCCTGAATCTTTTTAAAGCCATTTGGTCATCAGGTCACTTTCCTGATTCGTGGAGAGAAGTAATTTTAATCCCCCTTTTAAAGCCTGGGAAAGATCGCACATGTCCAAGCAGCTATCGTAGTGTTGCCCTCACTAGTTGCATTGGAAAAACCTTAGAGTGGATAGTCAACCGCCGCCTTGTCTGGATGTTGGAATCCAGGCAGCTCCTTAGTCGCTTCCAGTGTGGGTTCAGGAGATATCGTTCCACCTTCGATAACCTGGTCTCTCTGGAGGTGGCTATACAACAGCCTTTCCTGCGCCGTCACCACCTTTTGGGTGTATTTTTTTATATCGAAAAGGCCTACAATACTACATGGAGGCATCTTATACTTCAGCAGCTTCATGACTGGGGATTTCGAGGTTGTCTTCCTATTTTTATTCGGGCTTCCCTTCCTCCAGGTTACTTTAGGTATTGCATTGGTGGCATGCTCTCTGACCGCTTTGAGCAGGAAAACGGTGTCCCTCAGGGTAGTGTTTTAAGTGTGACGTTGTTTGCTGTAGCTATTAACGATATTACTTCTGTTGTGAAAAGTCCTGTCCAGTGTTCCCTGTTTGTTGATGACTTCTCTGTCTTCTGTTCTTCCTCCAGCCTTGCAATGACAACACATCAGTTGCAGCTCATTCTCAGACGGCTAGACGAATGGGCACAGAAGACCGGTTTTAAATTTTCAACTGAGAAGTCTGTGTGTGTTCTTTTTAACCGTTCATGTTCTATTTTTAACTTACCTGAACTGCGAATGAGGGACACTGTTCTGAATTTTAAAGACACTGTGCGTTTTCTGGGTCTTACATTTGACTGTAAGCTTACTTGTCTTAAAAACTTGAAGAGACGGTGCCTCAAAGCACTCAGTATTTTAAAGTGTCTTAGTCACACCTCATGGGGAGCTGACAGGACTCATCTGCTCCAGTTTTATAGAGCCTTTGTACGATCCCGACTTGATTACGGCTGCACGGTGTATGGGTCTGCAAGACCTTCCTACCTCAAAATGTTGGACGTGGTGCACCATGAAGGGATTCGGTTGGCTACCAGGGCATTTCAAACCAGCCCTATACCAAGCCTTTGTGCTGAGGCTGCTGAGCCACCGCTTTCCATATGGCGACAGCTCCTCTCGGTGCGTCAGGTGTATGCAGCGTTGTCCACCCTGTATACACCTGCTTACGATACTGTCGCCCGGCCGGCTATGGAACGGCTGTTTCATAATCAGCTTCGAGCTACGAGGCCTTTTGAGATTCATACTAAGGACTGTTTTTTAGATATGGGTGTTTCAGATTTTACTGTTTTGCGTCAAGGATGGAGTAGATATCCCCCTTGGTTATTACAGAGGCCCAGACTCCTTTTAGATCTAACCAGTTTTAAAAAAAGATTGCACCCCAGACATAACATTTCAGTCCGAATTTTTTAACATTTTAAATGAGCATCGTGATTGTACAATGGTGTACACTGACGGATCAAAACAAAGGGACTCGGTGGGGTGTTCTGCAGTGTTTCCAGGTCACCTCATAGGGATTCGCCTGCCCGCTGCCTACTCTGTTTTTACGGCAGAGCTGCAGGCTTTCCTCCAGGCACTGGAACACATCCGTCGTGCTCGAAGTACAAAATTTCTACTCTGCTCAGATTCCCTCAGTGCCCTCCAATCACTGCTGGTCATGTACCCGGCTGAACCTATACTACAATTGATACATGACCAACTGTACCTCCTCCAACGGCGGGGTAAAGAGTTGTCATTTCTTTCAGTACCTGGGCATGTTGGGATATGCGGAAATGAAGCGGCTGATGTGGCTGCCAAGGCGGCCTGCAGTGACCCAAATGACACGGAGTGTGCCATTCCCTTGCGGGACGTCTACTCTGTGCAGCACCAGAGGTCCCTTCAGTTGTGGGACGAGACGTGGCTGGCAGTGACAGGTAATAAACTGCGGTTGATTAAACCAACTGTCCGACCGTGGCGAACCTCCTGCCAGCCATTCAGACATTTCAAAGTGACACTGATGCGCCTTCGCATTGGACACAGCCCTTTGACCCACAGCTTTTTATTCCGTCGGGAGAATCTACCGATTTGTGATGCTAGTGGCGTGCAAATCACTATACGCCACATTTTAATTGAGTGTATTTTATATTGTGCTGATAGGGCAGCGGCTAATCTTGGTCGTGCCCTACCCATTGTTTTACCTGACGATGAGGCGAGTGTGACGAACGTTTTACAATTTTGTGAATGTTCCCAACTCTGGCCTAAGCTCTTAGGCTGGAGGTTTTAGTGTGTCACAGGAAGGCTCGCTGATGCCTCTAACATCAGCAATCAGCGTCCCTCTATACTACGACATTATTGTTTAAGGACTTGGAAGGTTGGGTACTTCAGTCTGTCAACTTCCATCGCTGATTGGCAATATGTGTTCGTGTTGTTGCCAACACCTACTTTAGTTACTGTTGTCTAATTCTTTTGTCAGGGCGCTAGAAACCTTGCTGTTGTGCGCCCAAAACATCCTATCCTATCTATCCTAGAGTGGAGAGTAGGTAGGTGCCAGCAATCTTCAGGGTAGGCGATAGTGACTAGACCAGCCCGCCCACCTCATTTGGGTCACTGCAAGGGGACTTAAACTTCCTTGCAGCATTGCCAAAATGGGCGTGGAAAAAAAAAAACAATATGGGTAGTAGGGTTGTTGTTCCTGCGGGAAGCGCAGAAGAATGTACTCACACTGTGCACAACTCGAGAATGCGTATCTGTGCAGTGGCCACGACATCTTGCGCGAGCTCTACATTACATTACTTCAGCTTTCTGTTCAGTGCCATGTACATAATATGTTCTAAATATAATTTGTCAATGTTTTCCTCAAACATATTTTCTCATTAACCTATTCAAAACAACCACCTTCCAGTGCAACACATTGAAAATATAGGGCCGACAAGAAATAGGCAGGCGAGAGGGGCCATTTCACTACATGGTGCAGAAGGCATTGCTTGTAATTTTCGTGTTGATACTTGCCCCCTTTTAGGAAAATCGAATATGAGAGACATCCCTTGTAGGGAATTTAATGTACTTTCACGTGGTGTACGGGTGTTGTTGTACGGTGTGCGAGTGGACGTTTTTGACGTTTTCGCAGAAGAGCCAAAATATTGCTCTTTTTCAGCAAACTCTAGTGCCAAGACTGCTCATCAGGAAATCAAAGCTGAGTAGTGCATTTTGTCGGAAATTATGTCTACTTTAATTTCGTGCAGAATGGACTTCTCCGAGAAACACATAGTGTTCGAGATATAAGCAAGAACCTGAAAAACTTGTGAAACTTTTGAGGTTTTTTGCATTTTTCATTGTGAAGCCAACCTCCTACAAGGCAGAAAACTAGAAATCAGACCTCCCTCCTCTCTGCACCAAAATGTACTGAACCATTGAGGGGGGGGGGGGGGGGGGGGGGGGAAACAACTTTCGGAATTTTGTTAGGCCTATGGAAAAACCACCATTACTTTTCCACAAATTACGTGCTTGCATCTCATTTTGCCAAGTGAATCATATTCCTAGTTTCATTAATAATTTCTTCTTCACTGCTTCTTCTTAATGAGTTTATTCCAACATGCACAAAGACACTTCTGTAATTACGTTTCCATGTACTGAAAATGTTTCAGAGTTTCTGCATTCTAATTCCAGGACGCACAGCAATTTGGTTGTTTAGGACTGTGACATTTTTTAGCAGTGAGTCACCAATTATTAGAAATTCATTCTGATCCCCTTGCGTAGCTGTGGTCTTCTCTTTTCTTGCAGTATATGTCAATAACTTCCATGTATACTTGTCTATCAGTTTTTGGCTTATTGGATTTACCATGACATCAAAAAACTAGATATGTTATTGTTCCTAATGTCTGTATTACATGCACATGCATTTTCATGACCTTGTTGCTTTTTTTCTGATGGATTTCACCCACATGCGTATTGTGCACAAATGTATTTTCATGTTCACATTGTTTTTATATGTCTGTTGGAGTTCAGCCCCACAGGCCTGTTTATCTGCTATTAGTCTCACATTTTCCTCCTTTAAAGACAATATTTCAGTTTTTAATGCCTCAATGTCATTTTATAATAACTTTATAATTTAATTTTTGGAATCCAGTATACTTCGTACATGACGTATACCTTCTATTTTTTATGCTTCGTACAAGATCGGCCATATTGAAATGTAAACAAGCATGGCATGTCCACAGAAAATCATCACTGATATAGTTTAGATTTATTTTTGCGCATTTTTCATGTAACCAATAGTTGCAGTTGAGACACATAATACTCTTTCATCACTCGATTTTCACATTCTTTACATGACAAATTGCTCATTTTTTTTGCCATTCTGAGGAGAAAAAGAGTACCACTACACTCTTCTATTGGTGCCATCTTGAATGTTTGTGTTTTGGAAATTTAGGAAGAAGATTTCTCTAGATGGTCCGTAAACAGGTTGGCATAGGTAGGTGCAATGGGGATACCTATGTCTGGGCTGTAGATTTGATTGCTTAACTTCTCTTCAAAGGTAAAGTAGTTGTTTGTTAGGATGAAGGTAATGAGGACTATGAGAAATGAGGCAGTGAGCTTGAAGTCTGAAGGACAATGGGAAAGGTTCTGTTCGAGAATGGTAAGACCATAGGCATGAGATATGCTGGCATATAGGGAAATTGTATCAAAAGTGATTAATAATGTTCCAGAAGGTGAAGGGAGCAGGAATGGTGTAGATTCAGTTAAGGAATTGTTTGGTATCCATGATGTAGCAGGATATATTTTGGGTAGTTTGTTGGGGTTGTCAGTTTGGGTCAAGATTTTTTCATTCAGGGCACAGAAAGCAGCCACAATTTGGCAGCCAGGGTTATATGATTTTTTAATGCTGGTGGACCATGTAGAAGGTGGGGCTTGGGGAAGTTGTTTTCATAGTGAGGAGGGAGATGATCAGGATGATATTCTGAGGAGGAGGTCTTGTTGGACTTTTGGGATGAGATCATTCTCGTACATTTGCACGTGGAAGAGTCATACAGTTGGGGCTGCCTTCTGTCAGCTACCAGGTACTCACTACGGTTCATCACAAGGATGGTAGAACCTTTGTCTACAGGAAGATGATTAGGTCAGCATCTGTTTTGAGGTTGTGTATGGCTCCTCTCTTCTGCTGAAAAATTGACACTTTAAGGAAGTGTTTGGGCAAGAATGGTGAGGCCAGGTTGGCAGTGAGGGCTCTCTGTAGGGTGACTAGAGGGTGTTTTGGAGGGAATGAGTGAGGATCCCTTTTGGATAATGGTATAAACTGTCTCTGACAAGTCCAAAAATAGTTAAACTGAGGTGTAGGGTTGAAGGTCAGACCATTGGATAGGACTGAAAGTTCTGTAGGTTGAGGTTTGTTGGGGGACAGAACAACAGTATTCTGCTGTTGTTTTGACTCTGGATATCATGGACTGTTGATATTGTGTTTTGAGGGTGCTGCAAGCTGAAAAGGTCTGCTAAACAAGGTCTGGTTACCAAGAAGTGTTTTTGAGGTGGAATATAAGATTCTCCTGATTGAGCAGGGCCGGCCGCGGTGGCAGAGGAGACTGAGGCGCTTCAGTCACGGTCTACACGGCCACTACAGTCGGGGGTTCGAATCCCCCCTCGGGCATGGATATTTGTGCCGTCCTAGTTCATAAGTAGTTTGTAAGTTTAGGGACTGATGACTCCGTAGTTAAGTCCCATAAGCTTTACAAACATTTGAACATTTTGATTGAGCAGGACAGATTGAAAAAAGATTTCATGGCAGTTCTACTGCCCTACATAGTTTATAGGGCAAAACATTCTTGTGATACTTGCATGGAAGACCCATCCCATTACAAGTCCATACAAATATCACTCTTGATTTTAATTTTAAGCAACATTACCTATATCTGTGAATGTGAATATTGACAATGTTATGAGACTTGTTCTATAATTTTGTGTGTGTGCCTTCTGAAGTATATATGTGCATTTGCTAAGGTAACTCTCAAAGTTCATCTTTTAAAAAACCATGTCATCTCTTAGCATTTAACTCAGATGTGTTTACTATGTGAACATTTTGGAACCAACTGTACAGTCAGCTTGGTTTGCTCATAATATCACATCTCTGTATTATTTATTAATCAAGTAACCTCAGCCATCTTTGCTGTTTGCTCGCTCTTTCCTTAAATTTTGAAAATTATTTATTTCACTAATGACATTTTGAAATTGACCTTCCTGTTCCTCAGTGGAAACAAGCTTGTCATCAACCTTAGACATTCTACCATGAAACTACCAAGTTAACTCTTTTCTTAATAATATACTTTTTCAATAATTATTTTCTTACTGGACTCATTCCTTCCATTTAAACTACACACCTGTCCCTAAAAGCAAGCAAAATTAGTCCTTGCTTTCTCAGTAAACTTCCTATCAGTAGCTTCTACCTCTGTTTTAAACTAGCTTCCAATTGTTCTCGTTGTTTTTTAATTATCAACAGTATTTCCAAATCAGACTGATTATCTTCCTGTTTTGAAATCTGTTGGTAACCCTGAATAGGACAAACTTTAAGAGCAGAATTAAGATCTGATTCAGCACACTATGAACATATGCAGATGGCTGAAGCACATGACCAATTATTTCATTGTTATTCATGATGATACTATCATTTTGACAATTATCAGTAATAATATTTTTAACTCTCAAAGACTATTATTCAGTAAAAAATAGACACTATAATTGGTACACAACCTGCAGAAAACACCATATTTATTTTTTTCTTTTTATGCACTGAGCAAGGTGGTGCATTGATAACAAACTGGACTTGCATTCGGAAGGACGGTGGTTCAAATCCACCACCGGCCATCCAGATTTAGGTTTTCTGTGATTTCCCTAAATCACTCCAGTCAAATGCTGGGATGCTTCCTTTGAAAGGGCACAGCCAATTTCCTTCCATATCCTTTATCCAAATACTCCGAGCGAAAGTTCCATCTCCAATGACCACGCTATCATTGGGACGTTTTATCTCCACCTTCAAATGGATATTCCGTCCTTGGAATGTACTTCCAGGAATATGTCAGTTTGACTTTGTCTGTTTCTTACTGACTCTGGGATTGTTTCCTGCAGTTTGTCCTTCTTTAGCAGAAAATATCCTGTAAATTAAAAATGCCAGCTCCCATCATTAACTAGAAAGCCTTTTACATTGTAGGTCTCCTTGTAATTGTCTTAATAAGTTGGTTTATGTGTTATAGGAAGGCAATGCCATGCAACTTCCAGGAAGACATCTCTGAACACAGTGAATCAAACTTGATAAACTTCAACTCTTTCTTTCAGTAATACTATTGGAGATAATAATTTAAACAATTAAAATAAAAATTCTTGTGGGTACATTTTCAAAATGTGTTGAACAAAAGAAACTTTTATTTCAGCTTATTTTTAAAGTACAAATTTGTATTTTAACTGAGTGGCACATGAGGTCGTTGGAATGTTCCCTCATTAAACATCTTCTCCCATTCATGTCCAATTGGGTATTCATAAGATTCTGCTGATTTAGCTTTCATCTTTGTACTGTAACCCGGAGCCTGTTAAAAATACAAAACACAATTGAAATATTAATTGATGGGCACAGAACCTACTGTATATTGGTCATATAACAAACATATTTGCATATTCTAACTCAATCTGTTTGTTCATTACACTTTCATGTCATCATGAAATTTTGCGTACACATTCTCAGGGATACAGAAAGGACATAAGGCACCTAATTCAAGAAAAAAGATAAAATTCCAAAGGGGTATAAATTCTTTTATACAAAGAAGAGTGTCCATTTGTTTATTTGCAATTTACACAAAATGCAATCTTGATGAAATTTTGCACACTTGACCTTTGAAACAAAAAGAGGTACACTTTATAATTTCATCAGGTTCATGTTGGAGGGTACCTTACGGCAGATTTGAAAACTGTTTCACTGATCACAATGAAAGTTGGCAGATATATGAAAATTTTTATAGATGAAGGAGGTATAGACAGAGAGAGGAGGGGAAGGAGATGAACAGGGAGAGAAAGAGAGTGCGGGGAGAAAATAATGGACAGGTGAAAGTGGCAGATAGATAGAGGGAGGGGGTGGGAAGGAGCAAGTGAACATTTAAGGTCATTTAAAGATGGCAGCAGATAAGTGAGATTTTATGCATAAAATTGCAGTGAAGCTGTTAGAAAGCCTTGTGTAAAGTGCAAAAGTGAAATCTCAAAGTATAGTGAATGTGTAATCAGCAGCCTAAGAAGGGAAAACTACAGCCTGAAGTGTGATAATATACAACCGAGGTCAAAGCAAAACATGGATGCATTGCTGGAAGATATCCAGAAGACTGGAAATAGTTAGCAAAGCGGGGTTGCAATACCACAAGATAGCACTGATAAAGTATCAGAATGGGAGGGGGGGAGGGGAGATAAAACAATAGGCCTGTTAAATCAGCAAGGAATGCTAAGTCACAAATCCAGGTTTCTTCTTGCAACTGAAGAACAGGTTGATTATGTGACTAGTCATGAATAATGCTGTTTCATATCTTAACTCAAGGAGTTCAGACAAAAATATGATAGAAAGTTTTTAATTGGGTGCTACAGACATATTCTTAAGATCAGATGGGTAGATAGCGTAACTAATGATGAGGTGCTGAACAGAATTGGCTAGAGAAAAAAAGCATATCATCACTAACAAGGTGATCTTCCGAACTCAGAAATTCTGTTTGGGATTAGAGTTTGTGTTTTAGTAATATACATCACTCATAGAAATGGTGCCCAGGAGAACCAGGGGAAGCTGATGGCTTTAGTATTATTTCATTACACAAGGTCATTTTCATGAAGCCGAAAGCAGAAAATGTGTTTATGCCAAACAAATGTTGAGTATATGTGCCATACACAATGAGAAATTTTATGAGACTGTATCTTCTTGTGTGTGCTGTTTGTGTAATTAGTCCTTTTAGTGGAATTTTCTGCTTATTACAAACTACCACTTAGCAAACAAGGAGCTGGAAGTGTGGTATTATGTTGGGAAAGTTAAGATAGATGCTGCCACTTCTCCACCAGTATGCAATTTCATGGATTTGTTTCAGTTTAGCAGAATGACACTATGGCTGTTGAGAGGAGTCTAGTGCAATTGAATTTATGTCTATGCAGTACGCACTTGGCATGTTTGTAATGGAATGGCAAATAGAGACAAGGTGCCAAACTTTCCCACAAGGTCTGCATTGGGCTCGTTTGCTGAGACAACCTTCCACTATGAGCATGCAGAAAAAAAAAAAAAATCACAGCATCATGAAAATGTGCACCAATATTGAGTCTGAGACTTTCTTCATTGTTTATGAACTGTGGGCTGAATGTGGCGATGCTTGTGGACTGAATGTCAGCTGGTTTAGTACCTGTAAATTGGAAAAACAGAATTCCTCTACAATTTTAGACAACAGTCCATTGTTGGCGGCACCTCTAAAGACTGAGCTAGCTTCAGAACATCATCTAACATAGAAATCTCAAACTGTAATGCTTTCTACTGCATTCCTTTAGGCTGCGGTTATAGTGGAAGGACACGGTAAGAGTGCAGCAGCACTGACAAAACAAATCAGTGGTGGGCAGTGCACGCGATTACAGTGGCACTGGAAGCAGAGCTGCGTGGAGCAGAGCACAGCAACCAGAGCAGTCAGTTAACTTTGGCTGTGGTCAGGTAATGCTGGCAACTCACAGCCACTGCTGCAGTGTCAGCTGTTGTGCTCAGTACTGTTAAGGTTTGATTTCATTATATGGAATGATGTGCTCAATGGCCACAAAATAATTATTAGAAACATTAAATGAAGCAGCATTGGCCTTAAAAACCTTTTGCATTTATTGTCACAAATCGATTTTGGTTAACTTAGTAACCATTCTCAATGCAGATGTAGAAATTTACAAAAGATGTTACATGAATTTTGGTATTACACATATATCTGACGTATTCCATAATACACTTTCCAAATATTGGAAGCTATCATTTTCTGTGTCAGTATATTATGGAATACATCAGACATATGTGTAATGCACAAATTCATATCACATCTTTTGTGAATTTCTGCAAGTACACTGAGGATGGTTACTAAGATAACTAAAATCAATTTGCGATGATAAATGCAAAAGGTTTTTATGGTCAATGCTGCTTCATTTAATGTCTTAGTATTATTTTTATTTATTTATTTTTGTAAAATTATTAATTCATATCTAAAACTACTTATTTATTCTAAAATACTAATATATCGTACATCTACATCCATTTTCACAATCTATTTTTTTAATCAAAAAGCAACAATAAAGGTGAAAATAGTACAACTGTCATATATTTTTTGACAAATATTTTTTAACAGAGCCCCTTATTTGCACAGCTTCATTTGAAGCTCTGTTGAAGTGTTCTCCTATTACATAAGTGCATCAGTAAGAATGTGGGCATTATCAACAGGGACAATGATAAAATACTATCAGGCTTCCATACATGAAGTCATCATTATGATATATTTAACTTGCATACATGATGTGATATATGATAGAAAGGTATTGCCACACTGTGATATCTGTGTACAGAGATACAAAGCCAGTAACCAATATATGAAATCACAAAAAAAAAAAAAAAAAAAAAAAAAAAAAAAAAAAAAAAAAAAAAAAAAAAAAAAAAAATCACAAAGACTCTTCCTCAAAGAGTTGCAGCTAGACACCAGGGAAGTTCTTTGTTTGATAAATATTTGTTGTATGAAGAAGATGTGTACACATCAGATGTTCCTAACATTAACAAAATCAAATATGAATACACTACTATGCCATTATGTAAAAGAATGAGTTCAAAGTCCATGAATTCAAGATGATTAAATTTTGTATCACTCATTTAACTAGTTATATTTTGTGAATTTTCTAGAATATTTGATTTATTCTTAAATTTATGACAGAATTAAGAATTTGTCCATAAATGTAGAAATTATTTTGGAAGTTTTGTTTTAATTTAAACATTTTCACACCTGAGAGAAATTTCACAGACCACCCGTGACAAGAAAGGGGGGGGGGGGGGTCCAAAAATTAAGAAATTTGTGTGACATAATTTATGGATGGGTGGTAACTTTTAGGAACATGTTGAAGTCATAGTTTTCAGAAAACTTCAGCAGTCTTCAGATACATGTGCCTTGCCCCACTATACCTGTGAGCGGAGCAGTGCTGTGGCAGCTGGCCCAATGTACAGATAAGATCTGCTTTGATCTGTAGTGTTGATTCACTATAATTCTGTACTTACTCAAGGATTGCAACCCTTGTCATTATCCAACATTGGATTACTTTTTTAACTGACATCACAAAATACAACTTTTCTTTTAACACCTGAAGTTCTGTTGCTTAAGTGTGGTGCAATTCATTTGGTTGTTTCTATTGCTGGTAGAATTTTATACATGATGCAATGATGTAACTGCTCCAATGAAAATATATAGTTATTAATGAACATATTTCATCAAAAGTCAGAAGCACCAAGACTATAAAAGGTGTCAAATAGCACTGATTTGCACAGTGGCTTCTATGCATTAAGTGAAATACAGAAAAAGAAGGGGGACTTAATAATGACTGGGTTATTTAACCAAAAAACAACAAAATAGTGCCACATTTTGTTCCCATCAATTCCCATTCCTCTACTGTCTCATCATAAGCTGGAAAATTTTGTGGATTCATGTCTGACTGATGACCAAGCATTGCTGATGATATTAATATTTCCAGGTATTATAAAAAAAATTCTGTAAAAAAACTTCTTTTGACAAAATGGCGAGATTGTCTAAGGAGTAGTTTCCTTTGTTGTAGCTCACAACATAAAACACTGGTCGACACCTGTTGCACAATGCATATTTGGCAATTCACAGTACAATAAATAGTCACAAGATAACATAGTAAGTCGTGTAGCCACAGGGCATGCACCATTAGTCAGTTTTCAGTAATACACAGCTTGAAATACAATAACAGAATGACAGTGATTATCTGGTGGTGAGGCCATTGATGTGCTTTAATTTGTAGAGGGTGCAACAGCATCTCCTGCACCACTGGTGTGCACATTTTGTTGCTGTATGCCCTCCATCTGGTCATGGAATAGTTTGAATGTGTCCACTGTTTGAGGAGACATTTGGTGCCCAACACTTAACTTGGTAACCCAGTGGTTTACTGCACAAATTAAACTGCAAATATCATTTAAAAATCCAAGAGTAGTGATTATCATCAATTATGACCCCCCACCCCTAAGAATGAACAAAAAAACACTCTGAATTAAAAACAAATTTATCAGCAGAGCAGAAGAATTTAAGTATTTATGTTAAATCATCAAGATAAACAAACTGGTCTAGGAAGCATTTAAGGAACAAATACCTGAATTTGAAACAGCCTACCAGTCTACAACAAAAATACCTTTCACAAAACAATGAGATACATCACTCTTGGCTGGAGGAGTATAAGTAAGCATGTTCACAAGGACTGAAGCAAATCTAAGCTCCAATTCCAAATGTAAACCAATGTCAAATGTGCCTCTAGTTGAACCCAGCTAAATAAAGATAATGACAATAATAATAATAATAATAAGACAATCTGCAGTGCTAACTAATAGGTTGCTGAAAACCATAAGCTGATAATATTGTCAGCTACCTCTGCCTTCTCCATATTATCTACTGGATGTTTTCCATTTTCAGTTCTAAAATAATAGTTTTCAATTGTTTTTCAAATAAGAATATCTGAAGTTATACTGTTTCTCATATAATGTCTGTTTTGATTCCCAAAGAAGAGGCAATTCAGCATCATGGTCAGTATTCCTTTTTCAGTTGTAAAAAGACATTTTTGAATTGTTTTTCAAACAATTGATATCTTTGATTCTTCGTTTTACATACTTTTTTGTTTTGTAGGAGAAATGCAACACTTGAAAACTGTGTTTGTTTGCGCTTTTCTGTGTTACTTCTACTACAATTTAAGTTTTGGCCTTCGTCAGAAAAAGAAACACATACATTCACGCAATCACTCAGACAACTATACACATGGAACTGATGACCTAGCTGTTTAGTCTCCTAAAAACTGACAACAGTAACAACTATACACACACAACTATCATTTCCAGCCACTCCAGCAACACAAGCTAGACTATGAGTGAGGTGGGAAGTGGAGGGGGAAGGATGCTGGGTAAAGGTGGGGATGGAAAGTTCCGAATTGCATGATGGATTTTAAAGGCATGCATTTGAATTGTGACAATGAATACAGTGAAGGAGAGGGGTGGGAAAGGATAGAAGAGTATCCAATTCTTCCTTACAACTACTACTTACAA
Source organism: Locusta migratoria (assembly GCA_026315105.1). Lineage (NCBI taxonomy): Eukaryota > Metazoa > Arthropoda > Insecta > Orthoptera > Acrididae > Locusta > Locusta migratoria. Next base: position 150,316,031 of record CM048746.1, on the reverse strand, counting down.
TATCCCCTTAATTTATTACTTTTATTTTTATTTTTACTTATTTTTTTCCCTATTTTTCCTAACTTTATTTTTTTCTTTTTTTTCCTAACTTTATTCTTTCCTTTTTTTACCTAACTTAATTTTTTCCTTTTTTCCCAACTTTATTTTTTCCTTTTTTCCCAATTTTATTTTTTCCTTTTTTCTCAACATTATTTTTCCTTTTTTCCTATTTTTATTTTTCCTTATCATTCTTATCATTTCAAATGTCCCCACTCCCTCCCCACATTCCTTTATCCTTTCCCGCCCCTCACCTTCATTGTATTCATTGTCGAAATTCAAATTGCCACCTTTAAAATCCATCATGCAATTCGGAACTTTCCATCCCCACCTTTACCCAGCATTCTTCCCCTCTCCACTCCCCACTTCACTCACAGTCTAGCATATGTTGCTGGAGTGGCTGGACATGATAGTTGTGTGTGTATAGTTGTCTGAGTGATTGTGTGAATGTATGTGTTTCTTTTTCTGATGAAGGCCATGGCCGAAAATTTAAGCATTGTCTGTCAGCAGCTCAGTGAGCCTCTTTACGGTGAGTAGTTACCTATCCTCCATTATTAATATTCTTATCAGATTTTCCATTGTTACAATTTAAGTTTTCCTCTACATGAATTTCAGTTTGATTGATTTTATGCCACTGCATACTTACGGTAGGTGCAATGTAGTGAGCATGTTTAACATTGGTTGGGTTTTCAAAGTGCTCATGCTGCTGATCCACATACTCAATTATTCGGTTCTCCTTTGTTGCTGAAAGACAAATGTAATCAAATATCTGGAGATGTTGCACCATCTCACAGAGTCCAACACCACCAGCATGAGGACAAACTGGAACTGTAATAAAGAAATAACCAATTATTATTTTCCATAAATGTTACAAATATGTATGTTACTTAATAAGAAACATTGCATTAACCAATAAGACATCCATACAATGTAATTTTACCATCAATGGATAAGTAAATCAATACTGAGCAGTGAGATAGAACTGGAAATTAAATTGTCAGAACAGAAAGTAGAAAAGAAGAATAAAAGGATAAAAGATGTATCTACAAAGTAGAAGAGGTTGAAAATATTTTATCAGTTAAAACTGAGACTGTGCAGAACAATCTTCAGTGATAGATTCAGGAACAATAACAAAAGTGCAAATTATATGAAAAGCAAAATCGATTCAGAGTTTAAATTAATGAAAGCAGAAATTTCTGAGTGCAATTAAGGAATAATAATGATAGTAATAAAGTATTAGAAGGTGAAGTAAGAAGTCTGAAAGACACCAAAAGTAGTGTTGCTGCTGGTCAAGGGAGTGTAATATTAGAATTACCTATGGGCTTTGGGTTACATATAAAACAATTTAACAATATTTTGGAAAAGATAGGCTGCTACTCACCACAGACGTTCGATGAGCTGCAGATAGGCACACATAATAGAAAAACAAAAAATAGAGCTTCACACACACACACTCACAAAACCAACCGCCGTCTCTGGCTGTTGTGGCCAGATTCAATTTATTTAATTCAATTAAATCTGGGCACAACAGCCAGAGACGGTGGTTGGTTTTGTGTGTGTGTTCTCTGGCAGACGAAGGCTTAGCAGCCAAAAGCTTTCTTTTCATTTTTTTTTCCTTCTTATGTGTGCCTATCTGTGGCTCAACAGGCGTCTGTGGTGAGTATCAGACTCTTTTCCAAAATATTGATGAATCCTTCAAGGTATTTCCATTGTTTGATATAAAAAAATTTAATGGAGTAAATCAATATAATGCAGTGGATTTTTTTACTACCTGCACAGACAGTTTTTTTTATCACATTTGACTGATTGCAATAAAATAAAATGGATAAAAAGACAATTAGGAAGATCAGCTCAGATCTGAGCCACAAAACATTCTGAAAAATTTGTAGATTTTCACACCTTTGAAACAATGTTCTTGACTAAATATTGGGGTCATGCAAAGCAAGTGAGGCTACAAAAGGATTTTTTAAATGGATCAGGGTATGAAAGTGGGAAAGAAAGTATGAAGGAATTCTGTATGAAGGAATTAAATAAATCAATTAATTTGGATCGGCTGCTGGGTGTGCTAACAGAAATCTCATCTTTCAAATGAAAGCTGCCAGATCATTTGCAGTGGGAACGGATCCACAGTCAAACTGATTCCATGGAGAATTTCCTTGAGTTTATAGAAAAAATGGATAGAGCTTTGTGTTGCTGGTTGAAGTATTGTATTTGTATTGATAATGTTCACAGTGTAAATGTCCATAATGGTATAGTGATAGTGGTTGCAGATGGGTGGGTGATAGAAACGGACAAAATAATACAGAAAGGTATTGGGAAATAGACACCACAAAGACAATAGAAATGGTGGAGAAGGGGATATTAAAAGACTAGAACAAAGGCAACAGGGACTACCAAATAATAACTTGCAGAACAGATGATCAGAAAACTAATACAGGCCTCACTCAAGATCTTCAGAGCTAGGAACAATCCAATGAAAAGATCAGGCAGGGATATAATATCACAAGAAATGGGCAAGATAGGGAGAAAGCAGATATGGGAATATGTCATATGGATCCCATTCTACGGAGTGATGACTTTTGGGAAGGGTATAAAATTTGTAATAACAGGAGGAATAGAAAACATTATAATTGGAACAACAAAATTTGAAAGGACAATCTAATGTATATATTGAGGAATTTTTTAATATAAACAAAAAGAATGAGGCATTACCTATAGAAGATATGAGTTTAAACTTGCTAAAGTTTACTAAAATGTCAGAAACAGGCCACCCCCATGAACCACAGACATTACTGAGGTGGGGTGGCTTGCGTGCTTCAACAATGCAGATAGCCATACTGTAGGTGCAACCACAGCGGAGTGATATCTGTGGAGAGGCCAGACAAATGTGTGGTTCCTGAAGAGGGGCAGCAGCCTTTTCAGTAGTTACAGGGGCAAGAGTCTGGATGATTGACTGAAGTGGCCTTGTAATTTCAGCTAACATGGCTTTGCCATGCAGCTACTGCGAATGGCTGAAAGCAAGGGGAAACTACAGTCGTTACTTCTCCCAAGGACATGCAGCTCTACTGTATGACTATATGATGATGGTGTCTTCTTGGGCAAAATATTCCGGAGGTAAAATAGTCCCCCATTCGGATCTCCGGGCGGGGACTACTTAGGAGGATGTCGTCATCAAGAAAAACAAAACAGGCATTCTACGGGTCGGAGCGTGGAATGTTCTAACCCTTAATCGCGTAGGTAAGCTAGAAAATTTGAAAAGAGAAATGGATAGGTTAAAGTTAGATATGGTAGGGAAGAGTGAAGTTCGGTGGCAGGATGAACAGGATTTCTGGTCAGGTGAGTACAGGGTTACAAATACAAAATCAGTTGGGGGTAATGCAGGAGTAGGTCTGATAATAAATAAGAAAATAGGAATGCGGGTAAGTTACTATAAACAGCATAGTGAATGCATTATCATAGTAAAGATAGACACAAAGCCAACACCGACCACAGTAGTGCAAGTTTATATGCCAACTAGCATGGTTGATGATGAGGACATCGAAAAATTGTATGAGGAAATAAAAGAAATCATTCAGAAAGTTAAAGGAGACGAAAACTTGATTGTGATGGTGGACTGGAACTCGGTAGTAGGAAAGGGAAGAGAAGGAAATGCAGTAGGTGAATATGGACTGGGGAAAAGGAATGAGAGGAGATCACTTGGTAGAATTTTGCGCAGAGCACAATTTAATGATCACCAACACTTGGTTTAATCATCATGAAAGAAGGCTGTATATGTGGAAGAGACCAGGAGACACTGGAAGGTACCAGATTGACTTTATAATGGTAAGGAACAGATTTAGAAACCAGGTTCTAAACTGTAAGACATATCCAGGGACAGACATAGACTCTGACCATAACTTATTGGTTATGAACTGCAAATTAAAACTTAAGAGACTGCAGAAAGGTGGAAAGGTTAGAGATGGAACCTGGACAAATTGAAGGAACCAGAGGTGCTTGAGTGTTTCAGAGGGAGCATTAGGCAAGGATTGGCTGAAACGGGGGAAAGTAATACAATAGAAGAAGAATGGGTAGCTCTGAGAGATAGGGTTGTGAAGGCAGCAGAAGACCATGTAGGCAGAAGGACAAGGTCTAATAGAAATCCCTGGATAACACAGGATATACTGAACTTAATTGAAGAGAGGAGAAAATATAAAAATTCAGCAAGTGAAACAGGAAAAAGGGAGTACAAACGTCTGAAAAATGAGATTGACAGGAAGTGCGGACTGGCTAGGCAGGAGTGGCTAGAGGACAAATGTAGAACCATAGAAGAATGCATAAATAGGGGAAAGATAGATACCGCCTACGGGCAAATAAAAGAGATATTTGGAGACAAGAAAAGCAGCTGTATGAATATCAAGAACTCAGACAGAAAACCAGTACTAAGAAAAGAGGGGAAAGCTGAACTATGGAAGGAATATATAGAGGGCCTGTACAAAGGAAATAAACTTGAAGGCAGTATTCTAGAAATGGAAGACGAAGTGGAGGAAGATGAGATAGGAGATATGATACTGCAAGAAGAATTTGACAGAGCATTGTCTCCTGGCAGGAGACTGAGGGTTGTCTGTGTTTGTCATCATCATCATTTTATCATCATCGACAAGCAAGTCGCCAAAGTGGCGTCAATCAAAAGACTTGCATCAGGCAGCTGAACCCTGATGGGGATATCCTGTCTAATAAAAGCCACATGATCATTTTATTTTTTATTTTGCAGAAGTAGCATGTTGCAACATCATGGCAGTTACAGTTGGAGTCTGGTGCTCATATAAGGCACAGCAGACAGGTGAACAAACTTGCCATGCCAGCTGCGGTCTTGCGCCAAGTGCTTTCCTCTCCTATTTGTCTGTTCACAGGGAGTAGAGCATGATGCACTGCACAGTTCAGCAGAAGCTGGAACAGCCTGTCTTCAGGGTAATATCTGCTAATGAATGAATGTAATGCTGGATTACTATGGTTTGATTAAAATTACTTGCTTGTTGACAGTTCATGTACTGCAGCTGCTTTTCTCCAATCAGAGTGCTTAATGTCACAACTGAACTGTTTCCCACTGCCAAACTGCAACAAAAACTGCTCCATTCCATTCCCTTTCCTTATCTGGCCCTCTTTCTTGATTTGCTTTGTTGCCAATTCATAGGTCTGCCCATTTTATTTTGCAATTCATCATTGATAACCATACAAAAAACAAGATATGGACAACAGTGTTAATGAAATACATACTCATGCACAGCACTAAGCACACGCTACTGAATCCTTTTGTACAAGCTGCAATTTAATGTCATATATACAAGTATTATATCATAGAATTCAGCTTACATTTAGAGAAGCATTGTATTATTTACATGAACATGAGTAATCTGAAGGCTACAACTGAGGGCGCCCATCACATGTGATTATTTTAATTTTGTAAATCAATATTACTTTGATTCTTGTGTTATTAACTTCACTGATATGTTTAGTTGTAATACCTTGTTACACATGTTACATAATAGTACTGACTTTTCTGTTCGCTCTTAGTTTTCATCCTATTATTCTTCTTTCAACTGAAATCTGTTTGTTCGTTAATAAACTGTTATTACGTGTCAAGCAGTACTGCTGATTGGTTCATAGAATGGTACCTCTTGTAACCACTAGGCAGTGTGAGGAAATTTTCAGGTAGTCTAACCAATGATAGCGATAAATTACAGTTTGCTTTTAGCACTGTATCTGCAATTTTTCTGTTTGTGTTTGCTCATAGAGGTAAACTTTATTTGTTGTGAATGAAGAAATCATAATTTTAGTTCTGCTGAACGCCATTTTTCTGGATACATAGTACATCACAAGTAGTTTGGTCACACCAGGAGATTAAATTGAGAAACTACAAAATGCGTCTTATGCTGCAGTTAAGTGACTGATCACTTAAAATTAGCTGTTGAGACAGCTTTTCACATTGCCTCCATTAACTCTTGGTGGTCTCTTACAACACTGCCTCATGTTCTAGAATAATATTAACAGCATTTTTGAAGTAATCATCCGTGTTTTCGCATCACCTACAGAGTACAGCCGAGCAGTAGCTGCCTATGAAGAAACACTGTACCACCATGTGACGAACTTCCAGTAGCAAGTAATTGTAATTAGACTATAGTCACATCGATGAGTAAAAAGGGTGCAGAGAAGTGCTGCCAAACAATGAATCATGTACCTCTCAATTTAAGTGTGAGCAATAGTCATGTGTTGACACTGCATAATAGTGCATTAGTATCGTAACTGCTGGTTCTTTCAACTCCAATACAGGCATAATTTTCTAAATCTAAGAAATACTCCAGTGGCTTTAGTCATGTCACAGTGGGTATATACATTAATTACATTACACTGAAAGTAGTTTCAGAAACAAAATTACAGGTGACATTTCTAATGTTTTGCATGGGGCCCCTAGAAGCATGGGGCCCTGTGCGACTGCAGCATGTTAAGGCCAGCCCTGTGTAAGCCCATAGGGAGAGGGGAGTTTAATAAAAAAAATGTGAAGAAAATTGTGAAAATGAGTATGATATACCTGCAATACTGAACACCGAGGAAGCTAGTAGCAGAAGTGTGCATGTTAAGTGGATGATGATTCTACCAGTATTTCACTTAAAATTTCTGGTCTGATAGGAATCATTCATGAGTTATAAACTGTCCTTATTACTATATTATTAATTCCAACCTGGACTTTCATTATTATATTTTGCCTAACGGTCTCTCTTCCATCCCATAACCTCGTGATTTTTTCTTTGTTACTGTTTTCTAAAGCATTCCTCAATCAATATTTCCTTCTCTTTTGTATTTTCCTTCTTCTCATATCCTTTGTAACTGTCACATTCCGACTTCTGAGCCAACAATCCCGCCGGCTTTCAACAGAGGGCTATATAACCACGCCAATTGATGTAGCTAACTCCTACCCCTTCCAGTTATCCTAATACATATTTCCTTACTCTCCCTCTTGTATTTTCACATAGTTTTGGCCATCTGTATATATATACTTTATTTTAATTTTTTTTATTACTTTAAATCATTTTTCATTTACTAAAGAGCCAACAAGTTCCGAAACCAGTTTCGTTTGAACTAACGGGCCCACCCCCATATATGCCCATGTAATCATTATCTCCATTCCCTTATATTTTTCTCCACTGGCACAATAATATTGGAATTATGTAAATTTACGTTACTGTGACTGGAGTTTTCTTGTCCTAGAAGCTCCATTATAGTCTTTGTTCTGCATTTCTTCGCATGAATTTCTGTACTTACGCGTTGTTTACGTTTTTGTACGCAATTTTTTGGTTGGCTGCTTGCTCATGTGTGAGATCTCGCGTTCTGGTGCATGATATTGCGTTCTGGTGCGTGATTTTGCGGTTTTTTCCGTCATTTTGTGTGCTTGGGCGTGAATCTGTGAACTTGGGTGTGTGTCTGTGTACTTGTGTGGGCGAATTTCCGAATTTTTGCCTGCCTGGTGCGTATTTTGCATGTTGAGGAACCTCTTCCCAGGGCTTAGGCTCATCATAATCCACTGCTCTCCCATCATTTCTCATTTTCCGTTTTCCCTGCACCATCCCTGTCCCAATGGACCCCCTGCTCCATCTATCTGTACCAGTTCAGGAAAATATCCCTTTCCTTGGCCACAACCCAGTCCCACATCCTATTCCTAAAATGCTGCCTAAGTCATGGTATACCTCCCAACGCTCTAACCTTAAAAATTCCATTGTCTGGCTCCCACTCCTTCTTCCACAATGACCTGCACCTTTCAGATTCCACCAATCCTTATCTCTCATGAACCTAGTTCTACAAAATCACCTCTCCATGGCTCATAAACCCTCCATAAGATGATATTATTGTGTAACTAAAACCACCTAGATCCCATCTCCCAGATTGAATCCTTTGCCCTCCAGCAACTGGAGGAGCACTCCAAATACCACCTCCACAAGTTGTCCAGCCTGCTGACATCATATTGCCACGCTGGAGCACCCATATCCAATCCTTATCTGACTCACAGTGTTCCTCCTCGTGAACCCGTCACAGCTCCCAGAGCAATCTTAGCTGACCTCTTGAACCTATCTCATCCCTCCAAACTCCCTACCACCACTCCACAACATCCAATATCAAAACAACCCCAGAACACTGTAGTTAACCTATTCACAAAAAACCTAAACCCCCACTGAAGTTTCCATTTTATCCAAAGGTCTTACCTTTAGCCCTACACCCCAGTTCAATCATGTTGGTCTTGTCAAAGACCTACTCTCCTTTTCCTGATCTCTTCGATGGAAACACTACTTTGCCACCAATCCCTCTGGCCATAACCTACCTAATCCCAATATTGAACCCTGCCTGTCCCAATTCATACCACCATCCAGCAGAGATCCCCTACACTCCCACCTAATCACCCTCCGAGAGTTTCTCACCTCCGACTTGGCCTCACCATCCTTCCCCAAGTCCTTTCCCAAGAACTCAAACCTTTCAGCAGAAGAAAGAAGAGCCATCCACAACCTTAAAATTAATTCTGACATAATCATCCTCCTTGTGAATACCCTGGAGATAAAGGTTCCACCAATGGAGTTATGGATCACAGTGATTACCTGGCAGAAGGGCTCTGCCAACTGACTCCTCCAGCCACAAGTTGTGCTGGAATGACCCCATCCTCAAAGTCCAACAAGATCTCCAATCACTGTTAAAATTCTATGGCCTCTCCCAGAAACTCTCCCCTAAATCCATCTCCCTCCTCACCCCAGCAGCACCCCACACACCCACCTTCTATATGCTCCCCAAAATCCACAAACCTAATAATCTTGGACACCCAATTGTGGCTGGTTACTGCGCTCCTACCAAATGAATTTCATCCCATGTTGACCAACACCTCCAACCAGTTATCCCACATCAAGGATACCAACAACTTCCTTCACCGACTCTCCACCATTCCCACCCTTTTGCCTTTTGCCTCCTGGATCCTTACTTCTCACAGTAGATGCCACCTCCCTATACACCAACATCCCACATGCCCATGGCCTTGTTGCTCTGGAACACTACCTCTCCCAACGTCCCTCTGAACTCAAGCCTGATACCTCATTCCTCATAAACCTCACCAATTTCATCCTAACTAACACCTACTTTTCCTTTGAGGGGAAAGTTTACCATCAAATCTGAGGCACAGCCATGGGCACCTGCATGGCGCCCTCCTATGTCAACCTGTTTATGGGCCGTCTGGAGGAATCCTTCCTAGCATCCCAAAAACCCTAGCCTGGTTCAGGTTCATTGATGATATTTTCATGATCTAGACTCAGGGCCTGGAAACCCTATCCTCCTTTCTTCAGAACATAAATTCCTCCTCCCCCAGCCACTTCACCTGGTCTTCCTCAACCTACCATGCCACATTCCCGGATGTCAACCTCCACCTCACTGATTGCTCGATCCACACTTCCGTCCATATTAAACCTACCAACCACCAACAGTACCTACACTTTGACAGCTGCCATCCCGTCCACATCAAAAAATTCCTCCCTTACAGCCTAACTGCATGTGTACGGCATACCTGCAGTGACAAGAACTCCCTTTCTGAATATGCTGAGGGTCTCACAAAGGCCTTCACAAACAGAAACTACCCAACAGACCTAGTCCGCAAACAGATCTCCCATGCCACATTCTCACAAATCCCAAATACTCCTCCTAACACCAGTAACCATCCACAAAAGAGTGCTCCCTTGTCACCCAGTACTACCCTGGACTCAAACAACTAAATTGCATCCTTCACCAAGGTTTTGATTTTCTATCCTCTTGCCCAGAAATGAGAGACATTCTGCCCAAGATCCTTCCCACCTCTCCTAAAGTGGTGTTCTATCATCCTCCCAAGCTCCACAACATCCTAGTTCATCCTTATGCCATCTCAAAACCCAGCCCACTGCCACAAGGATCAAGGAGGCCGGACCACCTGTGAAAGCAGCCATGTAATTTACCAATTGTGCAGATTTCTATATTGGCATGACCACTAACCAGCTGTCCATTAGGATGAATGGCCACCACAAAACAGTGGCCAAAAACAAGGTGGACCACCCTGTGGTACAGTGTAGATAGAATATGCTTGATTTGAATGGCTGCTTCACAATCCGAGCCATCTACACCCTCCCATCCACCACCAGCTTTTCTGAACTGCCCTGATGGGAGTTATCCCTACAATACATTCTCCGATCCCAAAATCATCCAGGCCTCAACCTATGATAACTTCCCTTTTTTCCATACCTTACAGTTCCTACCGCTGTATCCCAAACCTCTCCTATTTGAGTGGTACGTGAATGTACAACTGTGTGTGTGTGTGTGTGTGTGTGTGTGTGTGTGTGTGTGTGTGTGCACAGTCGTGTGAACGTGCACAGTACACACATTTTATTTTTATATTTATTGATGTGTGCTATCGACAAGGGTTCGCAAATCAATTCCATATTTCTTGATTTCCAGAAGGCTTTTGACACCGTACCTCACAAACGGCTTTTAATCAAGTTGCTTGGTTACTCTATATCACCCCAAATTTGCGACTGGATAGGGGATTTTCTGTCAGAGAGGGCACAGGTCATAGTAATCAATGGTAAGGCATTGACTAAAACAGAGGTGATATCGGGCATTCCACAGGATTTTGTTATTAGTCCTCTGCTGTTCCCTATTTACATAAATGATTTAGGGGGAAATCTAAGTAGCTCTCTTAGGTTGTTTGCAGATGACGCCAACATTTATTGTCTAGTAAAATCATCTGAAGATCAAAACCAACTGCAGAACAATCTGAATAAGATATCACTATGGTGTAAAAATTGGCAATTGAGTCTAAATAAGGAGAAGTGTGAAGTCGTCTACATGAGTGTGAAAAGAAATCCATTAAACTTTGTTTACAAGATAAATCAACCAAAAGTGAAATACCTAGGAATTACTATTACTTCAGACTTAAACTGGAAAGAACATGTATATAATATTGTGGGAAAGGCGAACCAAAGACTGTGTTTTATTGGCAGAACCCTTAAAAGATGCAACAGAATTACTAAAGAGACAGCATACACTATGCTTGTCCATCTTTTTTTGGAGTATTGCTGCCCAGTGTGGGATCCTTATCACCTGGGTTTGACGAAGGACATCGAAAGAGTTCAAAGAAGGGCAGCACATTTCGTATTGTCACGGTACAGGGGAGACAACGTTATGGAAATGATACAGGATCTGTGATGGGAATCATTACAACAACGGTGCTTATTGCTGTTGTGTGGGCTACTTACAAAGCTACAATCGCAAACATTCTCTTCTGAATACGAAAATACAGCATGTCTCATGAAAGACACCTACCAGGCGCCCGCGGATTGCGCAGTACGGCTCCCGGCCACCACCACCACATCCGCCGGCAATGGCAGCACCCAATTCTCCGACTCTATTGTACTGTGGGCGCATACACTGAGTTAAAGTCTAAAAAAACATACTATCTGAGTAACCTAAGCTTACCTTTATTTACAGTAGGTGTTAAAAATGATGTCCCTCTATGGAAAGAACATATTTGCGAACACTCGACGAATTTCGGCTGCCAAAATCTGGGAAATGACTAGTCAAATCTTTTTTTCATGAAACAATAAATTCTGACAGGTATATGAACAATATCCTGCATCCAGTTTTTCAAGAACTTTCACCCAACGAAAAGCTGTATGGTTATTTCATGCAGGACAATGCAAGACCACACATCGGCAATGCTTCTATGGCAGCAATACAAAGTGTTTTTGATGATAAGATAGTTGAGTGGCCTCCTTGTTTTCCAGATCTGAATCCCTGTGACTTTTATCTTTGGGGAATGTTAAAAGACAAGGTGCATGCAAGCAATCACCATACACTCGAAGAGTTGGAAGACAGGATTCAACAAGTCATTTTCCAGATTTCGGTAGCCGAACAACGTTGGGTGTTCGCAAATGTATTCAAGAGATATCAGGCCACTCTTTCCATAGAGGGAAATCATTTTAAACATCTACTGTAAATAAAGGTAAGCTTAGGTTACTCAGAGGGCAATGTTTTTTAGACTTTAACTCGGTGTATGCACCTGCAGCACAATAGAGTCGAGAATCGGGCGCTGCCGTGGCTGGCGAATGTGGCGGCGGCAGCGGGAGCTGTACCGCGCGATCCTCAGAAGCCTGGCAGGCATCTTTTGTAAGACACCCTGTATATTGTTGACTCCCACTTACATAGGTAGAAATAATCATCAGAATAAAATACGAGAAATCAGAGCTCGAATGGAGAGTTTCAGGTCTTCTTTCTTCCCACGCACTATTCGAGAATGGAATAGGAAATAAACAATATAAATGTGGTTCAATGAACTCTCTGCCAGGAACTTAAATGTGATTTACAGAGTATCCCATGTAGATGTCGATTTAGCTCCTGTGTTGGTCTTGCTGTATGAGGGTGGGTATTGTCATCTATAGGAATTGCACCCTTTGACAGAAGTCTAGGTCTAGGCTGTATATTCAAGATTAATTGATCATTTCAGTTCACATAATTTGTTGTCAAACATACAGTTTGATTTTAGAAGTGGTTTAATGACTGAAAACGCTATATTTTCGTTTCTCTGTGAGGCACTTGATGGGTTAAATAAGAGGCTACGGACATTAGGCGTCTTCTTTGATTTAACGAAATCATTTGATTGTGTTGATCACAAAGTATTGTTGCAGAAGTTTGAACATTATGGAATACGAGGAGTAGCTCACAACTGGTTCACCTCTTAATTTAAAAATAGACAACAGACGGTAATTCACCGCAGTGTAGAAAATGGCTATAGCATACAATTGCAATGAGGAAAAATTAAGTGTGGGGTGCCCCAGGGGTCTGTTTTGGGACCGTTGCTGTTTCTTATTTATATAAATGATATGCCTTCAAGTATAACAGGTTATTGTAGAATATTTTTGTCTTAGCTTGGTAGTGAAGGATGTTGTTTGTAATATTGACACAGTATCAAATAATGCAGTTCAAGAGACAAGTTCATGGTTTGTAGAAAACAAGTTGATGTTAAATCACAGTAAAACTCGGTTTTTACAATTTCTAACACATAATTTGATGAAAGCTGACATTTTGATTACACATAATGGGCATATAATAAGTGAGACTGAACAGTTCAAATTTCTAGGTGTTCAGATAGACAGTAAACTGTTGTGGAAAGCCCATGTTCAGGATATTGTTCCAAAACTAAATTCTGCTATATTTACCATTAGAACAATATCTGAAATAAGTGATTTTTCAACACAAAAGTAGTCTATTAAACTTACTTTCACTTACTTATGACATACAACATTATTTTTTGGGGTAACTCGCCTGATGCAAAAAGGATATTTCTGGCTCAGAAACAGGTGGTTCGAGCAATATGTGGTGTAAGTTCACGAACATCATGTCGTCCCCTTTTCAGTAGTCTGAAAACGTATTGACACTGGTGTCATAATACGTTTTTTCTTTAATGTTGTTTGTTGTTAATAATATCAGCTTATTTACACAAGTTAGTAGTTTTCACTTGGTGAATACTAGACAGAAGTCGAATCTACATTTTCATCAGACCACCTTGACACTTGTGCAGAAAGGTCTACAGTATTCTGCAGCACCCATTTTCAATAAACTGCCACAAGAACTAAAGAATCTTAGCACTAACCCACGTGCTTTCAAATCTAAATTGAAGAGTTACTTCATGACTCACACCTTTTATTCAGTCAAGGATCTCCTAGAAAAGTTAAACAATTAATCTAATTCTTTTTTTTTCTTTACTGATCCTTTTCACATTGTCTTAAGATTGTCATGTGCATAGGACTACTTAAAAACTTTCAGTTACCATTCTTGTGTAAAACTTCAAGTATTGACTTGTTCCATGACCATGGCGTCTCACTCCTCAATTAGGTCCTGTGGAATAGAAAACCATATTATTATTATTATTATTATTATTATTGTTATTAATAATCTTGTGGTCCAATAGAGTCATCTTCAATTTTTTTTTCTTGTTGGGGAGGCAGTATGTTTCCATTCCATAGATGGTTGTTTGGATTGGGGTTGAAAGTTGTGAACCGTACACTTATCCCCCATAACAATTTGTGCCATGACGTACTTTCCTTCCTCAGTGTATTGAGTGAGATGCTGCAAGGACCCATTCTGTTCAGTCTGTGTTGCTCATTCAACTGGCGGGGCACCCACTGAGCACAAACTTTATGCATCTGCAACTGCTCATGCACATTGTTCCACATGGTTTCATAACAGTTTACAGCATGTCCTATGTTATCAGTTACACACCCATCATTATGGATCAGTTGATCTACATGCTACTATGTGGTTGCAGTTGACACATCTACAGGATGACCAGGCTGCTCCCTATCTCTAATGCTTTTCCTTCCACAATTTAACTTCTGTATCCCAGTGAACACGAGGAACATTTGTCACCACAGATAGGACGGATTTCACAATGCAGTATTTCTGTGGACAGTCCTTTGGCCCACAAAAAATGCACAAGTGCAGGCTGTTCTTCTCGTCTACACTCATGCAAGACATGTGTTATCGTGCACTAACAGTCTCAGATTTACTGAGTACCTGTGAGATGTCATACAACAAGCATACATATGCTGCCATCTGCTGGCAAAACTTGCAAGCGATATGTCAAATGGGATATGGCACACACATGTTTGCAACTTTTTTTATTGACTCGCCTTCATATGTAAATAAGCAGAAATGTGATTTGTAACTGTTTACTGAATAAGCCAAAAACAAACAAACAAACACACACATCCCATATGTTAGTTTATGTCATCAAAAATTGCTGCCCTTAAAGCTGCCATACATCCTAAACAATATGTATTATGTCTTGGACTTATAAAATACTAAATGCAGAACTATTATAATACCTATGAGATGATAACAGAGTTTGTGTTTTTAACAGAGTCAATAGATAGCAGCTTTAAACATACCTCCCAATTTGTAAGCCATTAGGTACACAGACAATATCTCGTTGACACCACCAATGCGGCATGAATCAATCTGACAATACTGCATTCCACCAGCTTGCAGAAACTGCTTGAACATTACACGGTTGCAGCACATCTCACCAGTGGCCACTCCAATTCCAAGCGGTTTCAGTGCCTATTTTGTACAAATTTAACAGAATAACACAAAACATAAAACAATGTATTTGGTTTCCAAGAATTGAATTTACTTGCATATTTAATTATAATTATCCTGCATTTTCTGTACCTTGGATATTGTTGCATGTCCAAGAATATCATCAGGGGAAGTAGGCTCCTCAATCCAAAGTGGCTTGAACTCAGCCAGTTCCTTCATCCAGTCAATGGCTTCCTGTACATCCCAATTCTGATTGGCATCTACCATCTTCAGAATAGGATGTCAATCAAAAAGATATAATCAGTATTTCAAAAGTCAAAATTTACCTACAAGAAAGTATGTAGAAATTGGAACACACTGCAAATAATATAAGTTAAAAAAATACAATGATATTTAAGTATTACATGTTTTTAATTAAAATATAATAATAATTTCCAGATCACTGACTGACAAAAACAATACTAAATATGTAGCAGCCCTCATTAATGGAGAAGAATGGATCCAAACTCCAAACTGTTCAAAAAGACTTGGAATTAGCCAAAATTACCAAAGATGAAATGGACACATAAAAATTTTTGGAATAAAAGTTTAAATTGGATGTAAAACTAGAGACAAAAGCCCTGAGAACTGGAAGAAAATGGGGCAAAGAAATAAGAGCTAAATTCTTGCAAAGAATGAAAAACTAGTAGGCAAATAAAAAGAACAAGAAGCCACAAAAATAAACCAGCTTTACGTAGCGTCTTCCGCTTTGGGAGCTTTACGACTGTTGTTGTTGTGGACTTCAGTCTGCAGACTAGTTTGATGCAGATTATCATACTATCCTGTACTGTGCAAGCCTCTTCATCCGTGAATAAGAAAAGCAATGTAGAGCCTTTTGAACCTGCATACTATATTAGTCTCTCAGTCTCCGTCTATGATTTTTACCACTTACATTTCCTTCTAATGCTAAGCTGACGATTGATTGATGTCTCAGAATGTGTCTCACCAACCCATCTCATCTCTTAGCGAGGATACACCAAAACTCCTTTTCTCCCCAACTCTTTTGGGCTCCTCTTCATTAGTTATGTGATCTACCCATCTAATCTTCAGCATTTGCCTGTAGCACCCTATTTTAAAAGCTTCTACCATGTTTTTGTCTGAACTCCTTATTGTCCACATTTCACTCCCATACAATGCTGCACTCCAGACAAATGTTTTCAGATAGGTCTTCCTAACATTTAACCTGATATTAGATGACAATACATTTCGTTTCTTCAGAAATGCTTTTCTTCTCATAGCCTTTCTGCATTTTGTAGCTCCTTTATTTTAGCCATCAGAAGTTATTTTGCTATCCAAATAATAAAACTCATTTACTACTTTTATTTTCTCATTACCTAATCTAGTTCCTTCAGCAGTGCTTGTTTTTCTGACAAAACATTCAATTACTCTTGTTTTATTCTTGTTAATGTTCATCATATAACCTCCTTTCAAGAAACTGTCAAGTTACGTACAATTGCTCTTCCAGGTCCTTTGCTATCTCTGACAGAATTACAATGTCATCGGCACACCACAAAGTTTTTATTTATTCTCCCTGTACTTTAATTCCCCCCTCCATATTTCTCCTTTCATTCCTTCACAGCTTGCTCAATGTACAGATACAACAACATTGGAGAAAGTCCACAACCCTATCTTACTCGCCTCCCAAACACTGCATTCCTTTTATGCTTTTCAACTCTAAAAACTGCTGTCTAGTTTTCGTACAAGTTTATAACACATCGCTCCCTATATTTAATTCCTGCTATCAAATAGCTTATAAAGATAATAGCAGAAACTCAGATGTGAAACGGGCAACAGCACACCCGAACACCTCTTAGTGGTTCGAGTTGCAAACTAACACAGGGCACAAACAGCCACTTTACCTTGCTACACCCAGAAGACTTACTTTATATGTCATCTTACTTGATACAACTAGAAAATGGATGGATGAGGGATTATATGCTATATATAGCTGTAATAACTATTTAAACAGCAAAGCACTCCAAAATCATTCTTCAGGTTTATATATATATATATAGAGATGACTTACCAAAAGGACCGGCTCGTCGAGAGAAACAAATAAAATCACACACAAACACATACACAAGCTTTCACCACCACTGGCAGCTTCTTCAGGAAAAAGAGGAAAAAAGGAGAGGAAAAGGGAAGGATATGGGTTTTAAGGAAGTGGAAAAGGAGTCATTCCAATCCCAGGAGTGGAAGGACTTACCTTAGGGGAAAAAAGGAAGGTAAACAAATACACACACACTCAGACATATCGAAACGCAAACACACCTGTGTGTTAAACCTTCATCATTTCCTTTTCCCTCTCCTTTCCTTCTGCCTGACGAAGCAGCTACGCTGCAAAAGCTAGCATTTGTGTGTGTGTGTGTGTGTGTGTGTGTGTGTGTGTGTGTGTGTGTGTGTTTTATTTGTGCTACTATCACCACCTGTGCTCCTTCGCCTAGTGAGTAATCTTCGTCTATTTTTTATATATAATTTTTTTTTACAAATGTCTGTCTAGGTGTGTTTGCGTTTCGATATGTCTGAGTGTGTGTGTATTTGTTTACCTTCCTTTTTTCCCCTAAGGTAAATCCTTCCACTCCTGGGATTGGAATGACTCCTTTTCCACTTCCTTAAAACCCATATCCTTCCCTTTTCCTCTTCTTTTTTCCTCTTTTTCCTGAAGAAGCTGCCAGTGGTGGCGAAAGCTTGTATGTGTGTTTGTGTGTGATTTTATTTGTTTCTCTCGACGAGCCGGTCCTTTTGGTAAGTCATCTCTTTTCTATATATATTAAGACGAAAAATTCCTAGCAGGAAAAATTATATATAAAAATAGACGAAGATTACTCACCAGGCGAAGGAGCACAGGTGTGACAAATAAATAAATGAATACACACACACACAAAAACGCAAGTTTTCGCAACCCAGTTGGTTCTTCAGGCAGAAGGGAAGGAGAGGGAAAAGGAAATGATGAGGGTTCCCTCTCCTTCCCTTCTGCCTGAAGAAGCAACTGGGTTGTGAAAGCTTGCGTTTGTGTGTGTATTCATTTATTTATTTGTGATGCTGTCACACCTGTGCTCCTTCGCCTAGTGAGTAATCTTCGTGGCATCAATGGTTACAAGAATGGTTTCAGGAGGTAACAGGCTCGATCGCCTGAAATCCTTACCCAGCCTGTTACCTCCTGAAACCATTCTTGTAACCATCGATGCCACTTCCTTATACACTAATATCTCACATGCCCAGGGCCTCGCTGTGATGGAATATTTCCTTTCGCGCCGACCACCCACTCCCTTACCTAAAACCTCTTTCCTTAATACCCTAGCCAGCCTCATCCTAACCAACAACTTCTTCACTTTTGAGGGCCGGACATACCAACAACTAAAGGGAACAGCCATGGGGACCAGGATGGCCCCCTCGTACGCGAACTTATTTATGGGACGCTTAGAGGAAGCCTTCCTGGACACCCAAGCCTGTCAACCCAAAGTTTGGTATAGATTCATTGACGACATCTTCATGATCTGGACTCACAGTGAAGAAGAACTCCAGAATTTCCTCTCCAACCTCAACTCCTTTGGTCCCATCAAATTCACCTGGTCCTATTCCAGATCCCATGCCACTGTCCTTGATGTCGACCTCCATCTATCCAACGGCCAACTACACACATCCGTCCACATCAAACCTACCAATAAACAACAGTACCTGCATTATGACAGCTGCCATCCTTTCCACGTCAAACGTTCCCTTCCCTACAGCTTAGGTGTTTGTGGCAAACGAGTCTGCTCCAGTCCTGAATCCCTGAACCAATACACCAATAACCTGATAACAGCCTTCACATCCCGCAGCTATCCTCCTGATCTGGTACATAAGCAAATTGCCAGAGCCACCTCCTCATCCCCCCAAATTCAGAACCTTCAACAGAACCCCAGAAGTGCCCCTCTTGTCACCGGATACTTTCCGGGACTGGAGCGGAATCTGAATGTGGCTCTCCAGCAAGGATACGACTTCCTAAAATCCTGCCCCGAAATGAGATCCATCCTTCATGACATCCTTCCTACTCCACCGAGAGTGTCTTTCCGCCGCCCACCTAACCTCCGTAACCTCCTAGTCCACCCCTATGAAATCCCCAAACCACCTTCCCTACCTTCTGGCTCCTACCCTTGTAACCGCCCCCGTTGTAAAACCTGCCCTATGCACCCTTCCACCACCACTTACTCCAGTCCCGTAATCCGGAAGGTATACACGATCAAAGGCAGAGCCACTTGCGATAGTACCCATGTGATCTACCAACTGACATGCCTGCACTGTGAAGCGTTCTATGTGGGAATGACCAGCAACAAACTGTCCATTCGCATGAATGGACACAGGCAGACAGTGTTTGTTGGTAACGAGGATCACCCTGTGGCTAAACATGCCTTGGTGCACGGCCAGCACATCTTGGCACAGTGCTACACCGTCTGGGTTATCTGGATACTTCCCACTGACACCAATCCTTCAGAACTCCGGAGATGGGAACTAGCTCTTCAGCATATTCTCTCTTCCTGTTGCCCACCTGGTCTCAACCTCCGCTAAATTCAAATTCCCACCCACCATCTTAAAATCTTTGCCTTGGTTCTCTGGACAGAGCCTCTGCCTCAAGTGGCATCTCTGTCTAACTTCTAACTTCTTTACTTTCTACAGTTCTACAGTGTGTCTGCCTAAGGGTACTTGTGTCTGTGTAAATGTGTGAGTGTGTGTGCATTTGTTTATCCTCCATTTTTTCCCCCAAGGTAAGTCTTTCCTGTCCCGGGATTGGAATGGCTCCTTACCCCCTTCCTTAAAACCCTCATCATTTCCTTTTCCCTCTCCTTCCCTTCTGCCTGATGAAGCAGCTAGGCTGCGAAAGCTAGCATTTGTGTGTGTGTGTGTGTGTGTCTGTGTGTTTATTTGTTGCTATCACTGCCTGTGCCCCTTCACCTGGTAAGTGTACTTCATCTATTTTTTACATATAGAAAAGAGATGACTTACCAAAAGGACCGGCTCGTCGATAGATACGAATAAAATCACACACAAACACACATACAAACTTTCGCCACCACTGGCAGCTTCTTCAGGAAAAAGAGGGAAAAAGGGGAGTAGAAGGTGAAGGATATGGGTGTTAAGGATGTGGAAAAGGAGTCATTCCAATCCCAGGAGTGGAAGGACTTACCTTGGGGGACAAAAAGGGAGGTAAACAAATACACACACACTCACACATATCCAAACACAAACACACCTAGTCCAGGTTGCTTTCTACAGTATGTCTGCCTAGCTGAACTTGCGTCTGTGTAAATGTGTGGGTGTGTGTGTATTTGTTTACCCTCCTTTTTTTCCCCCGAGGTAAGTCTTTCCTGTTCCGGGATTAGAATGACTCCTTACCCACTCCTTTAAACCTTCATCATTTCCTTTTCCCTCTCCTTTCCTTCTGCCTGACGAAGCAGCTACGCTGCAAAAGCTAGCATTTGTGTGTGTGTGTGTGTGTGTGTGTGTGTGTGTGTGTGTGTTTTATTTGTGCTACTATCACCACCTGTGCTCCTTCGCCTAGTGAGTAATCTTCGTCTATTTTTTATATATAATTTTTTTTTACAAATGTCTGTCTAGGTGTGTTTGCGTTTCGATATGTCTGAGTGTGTGTGTATTTGTTTACCTTCCTTTTTTCCCCTAGGGTAAGTCCTTCCACTCCTGGGATTGGAATGACTCCATTTCCACTTCCTTAAAACCCATATCCTTCCCTTGTTCCTCCCCTTTTTTCCTCTTTTTCCTGAAGAAGCTGCCAGTGGTGGCGAAAGCTTGTATGTGTGTTTGTGTGTGATTTTATTTATTTATTTGTTTCTATCGACGAGCCGGTCCTTTCGGTAAGTCATCTCTTTTCATATAGAAGGAGACGTGGCAGGTGGGAAAATAGGTATAAAATAAAGATTTTTGACTTACCTAAAGTACAGGCTCGTCGACAGAAACACCAAACACACACAAAAACACACAAACACTCGAGCTTCGGCACCAGTGGTGGCTTCTTCAGGAAAAAGAGGAAGGAAGGAGAGGAGAAAGGGAAGGATATGGGTTTTAAGGAAGTGGAAAAGGAGCCATTCCAATCCCAGGAGTGGAAGGACTTACCTTAGGGGACAAAAAGGAAGGTAAACAAATACACACACACGCACACATATCCACATCCAAACACACCTAGACAGACATTTGTAGAAACCAAAGAAGTTGGACAGAGATACCACTTCAGGCAGAGGCTCTGACCACAGAACCGAGGCAAAGATGTTAAAGATGGCGGGCGGGAATTAGAATTTAGCAGAGGCAACGGGAAGAGAGAATGTGTTGAAGGGCAAGTTCCCATCTCCGGAGTTCTGAAAGATTGGTGTTGGTGGGAAGTATCCAGATAACCCGGACGGTGTAACACTGTGCCAAGATGTGCTGGCCGTGCACCAAGGCATGTTTAGCATGTTACACTGTCCGGGTTATCTGGATACTTCCCACCAACACCAATCTTTCAGAACTCTGGAGATGGGAACTTGCCCTTCAACACATTCTCTCTTCCCGTTGCCCACCTGGTCTCAACCTCCGCTAAATTCTAATTCCCGCCCGCCATCTTTAGCATCTTTGCCTCGGTTCTGTGGACAGAGCCTCTGCCTGAATTGGTATCTCTGTCCAACTTCTTTGGTTTCTACAAATGTCTGCCTAGGTGTGTTTGGATGTGGATATGTGTGAGTGTGTGTGTATTTGTTTACCTTCCTTTTTGTCCCCTAAGGTAAGTCCTTCCACTCCTGGGATTGGAATGGCTCCTTTTCCACTTCCTTGAAACCCATATCCTCTTCTTTCTCCTCTCCTTCCTTCCTCTTTTTCCCGAAGAAGCCACCACTGGTGGCGAAAGCTCGAGTGTTTGTGTGTTTTTGTGTGTGTTTGGTGTTTCTGTCGACGAGCCTGTACTTTAGGTAAGTGAAAAATCTTTATTAGAAACCTGCTTTGGTTTCTATAGTATGTCTGCCTAGGTGTGTTTGCGTCTGTGTAAATGTATGGGTGTGTGTGTATTTGTTCACCTTCTGTTTCTTCCTCCAAGGTAAGTCTTTCCTGTCCTGGGATTAGAATGGCTCCTTACCCCCTTCCTTAAAACCCTCATCATTTCCTTTTCCCTCTCCTTCCCTTCTGCCTGAAGAAGCAACTGGGTTGTGAAAGCTTGCGTTTGTGTGTGTGTGTATTCATTTATTTATTTGTGATGCTGTCACACCTGTGCTCCTTCGCCTGGTGAGTAATCTTCGTCTATTTTTTATATATAATTTTTCCTGCTAGGAATTTTTCGTCTTAATATATATGCTTTTGGAAATGTGTGAGTGTGTGTGTATTTGTTTACCTTCCTTTTTTACCCTAAGGTAAGTCCTTCCACTCTTGGGATTGGAATGACTCCTTTTCCACTTCCTTAAAACCCATATCCTTCCCTTTCTCCTCCCCTTTTTTCCTCTTATCCTGAAGAAGCGACCAACAGTTGTGAAAGCTTGTATGTGTGTTTGTGTGTGATTTTATTTGTATCTATTGACGAGCCGGCCCTTTTGGTAAGTCGTCTGGTTTCTATTTTTCTATATTTGTTTATCCCACCAGGAAAGTTTCCCTCTAATATATATAATAAAAATAGAAAAGAGATGACTTACCAAAAGGACCGGCTCGTCGAGAGAAACAAATAAAATCACACACAAACACACATACAAGCTTTCGCCACCACTGGCAGCTTCTTCAGGAAAAAGAGGAAAAAAGGGGAGGAAAAGGGAAGATATATATATATATATATATATATATATATATATATATATATATATATATATATAAAAATAAAGATTTTTGACTTACCTAAAGTACAGGCTCGTCGACAGAAACATAAAACACACACAAAAACACACAAACATTCGAGCTTTCTTCGCCACCACTGGCAGCTTCTTCGGGAAAAAGAGGAAGGAAGGAGAGGAGAAAGGGAAGGATACGGGTTTTAAGGAAGTGGAAAAGGAGCCATTCCAATTCCAGGAGTGGAAAGACTTACCTTAGGGGACAAAAAGGAAAGTAAACAAATACACACACACTCACACATATCCACATGCAAACACACCTAGGCAGACACACTCTGCCTGTGACTGTTCATGCGAATGGACAGTTTGTTGCTGGTCATTCCCACCTAGAGCACTTCACAGTGCAGGTATGTCAGTTGGTAAATCTCATGGGTGCTATCGCAAGTGGCTCTGCCCTTGATCATGTACACCTTCTGGGTTACTGGACTGGAGTAAGTTATGGTGGAAGGGTGCATAGGGCAGGTTTTACAACGGGGGCAGTTGCATGGGTAGGAGCCAGAGGGTAGGGAAGGTGGTTTGGAGAGAAGGGAAGAAGAAAGGATGGGAATGGAAGGGAAAGGTAATTCACAAACTCAGTAGTAGGAAGGAAATATATTAGGTGAATATGGAATGGGAGAAAGGAATGAAAGAGTAGATCTCCTGGTAGAATCTTTTGCAGAGGGCAGTTTAATAATCACAAACACTTGGTTTAATCATTATGAAAGAAGGAGGAGACTCTGGAAGATCTTCTTCCCTTCTCTCCCACCTGATGAAGGAACTGTTCCAAAAGTTTGTCCTTTTTGTCCCCTTTTTTCTGTTTCTTTATTTGTGTAACTATCGGTGGTACAGCACAAAGGTAAGTACTGGCCAGCCAATCTATCTATATATATATATATATATATATATATATATAGAGAGAGAGAGAGAGAGAGAGAGAGAGAGAGAATAGATAGAGAGAGAGAGGGGGGGGGGGGGAATTCCTATATATAATAAGTAGATGAAGATTACTTACCATGTGAAGGAGCACAGGTAGTGATAGTAATACAAATAAATAAAAAACACACACACACAAATGCTAGCTTTCGCAGCCTAGCTGCTTCTTCAGGCAGAAGGGAAGGAGAGGGAAAAAGGAAATGATGAGGGTTTTAAGGGAGTGGGTAAGGAGCCGTTCCAATCCCGGGAGAGGAAAGACTTACCTTGGGAGAAAAAAAGGAGGGTAAACAAATACACACACACCCACTCATATACACAAAAGCAAACCCACTCCCTTAAAACCCTCATCATTTCCTTTTCCCTCTCCTTTCCTTTTGCCTGAAGAAGCAGCTAGTCTGTGAAAGCTAGCATTTGTGTGTGTATGTGTGTTATTTATTTGTGTTACTATCACTACCTGTGTTCCTTCGCCTGGTAAGTAATCTTCATCTACTTTTTATATAAAGTCAAAGAGCTGCTGCCTAGGATGACATTTTGAAAAAGAAGGGTCCCAAGCATTTGAATAAAAGCTATGTAGTATGCCTAGACCACTTTGTGGAGAAAGATTTTATAAATAAGAATTTGTTCTTTGCGTCTGTTTAAATAAAGGTGATTATTGTAATACAACAACAAATATTTAATGACAAGTCACATCTCAAAGCTTCATCATCTTCACATTGTTTGCACCTTGATCACAAATAGCTGCTTTGGGTATTAACCCAGTCTGTTGAATTTGTATGCTCATAAATTTTGCAGTGCCATAATGACAGTCATGCCCAATAGTTTACTGCCTTCCTCTCAAGAAATAACTGTGAAGTAGATGCAGCAGCATTCCTAGTAAAATAAATTAATTGAAAAAACTGTCATTCAATGCACATGTGAGTGAAACATCTGCTGAAGACAGTGTTCATGTATCTCTGTATGTTGATATCAGTATCACTGATGGTAAACATATTGAAAGAAATGCGAGGAACTATATTATGTGCTGGGCAAGTAGTGGGTTGAAACATGAAAAATGTAAAGTGGCTGTGGCATCATATAATGATAATTAACATGAAGTTGCCAACTTCCATATACAGATGAAGAGAGATAACAAACAAAATCTTTTCCCCTATGGTTGTGCTCAGAGTACGTCATTTAAAAGTCAGAAATTTTTAGACAAAATTTCGGTAAGTGAGATATTGAAAGCACTTATGGCGTGAGAAGCTAGTGGGGTTTCCTTTCTCATGAATGAATAAGTCGAATTAGGAGGCTTGTCTAGCAGTTATTGGTTATTGGCACAAAATATTCTACAATTCTAATCAAACCATAAGAAAAATGATTCGTCAGCATCACAATTCATAAAGAGAAGCCTCACGTTACAGAAAGTAACTCACAAATAGGACTAAATACTTCCTAAATGTGTGTACATGTTTAGGATTAAAACGTATGTATTGTATTACTTTCAGTTCAAATTCAACCCAAATAAACTATACAGAACCGATTGCTTTAGTGTCTTTTCAACCCTACACCATAGCTGAATTATTTTCTAACATAATTTATTAAATGGCACAACAAATATGAATGCAGGGAAATAAAATTTGGAATAGCAGACATGAAGACAGGTACAGCATACAACTCGTGCCAACAGATGGCACTGCTAGTGGTGTCACCTGGCAAACTCATGTAAATGCCACAAAGTTTCTGCTAATATATTTATAAGCTATTTGCTCTCTCTCTCTCTCTCTCTCTCTCTTTCTGTGTGTGTGTGTGTGTGTGTGTGTGTGTGTGTGTGTGAGAGAGAGAGAGAGAGAGAGAGAGAGAGAGAGAGAGAGAGAGAGAGAGAGAGCTTATTAAGGTGAAAGCAATGAGTGAAAATTTAAAGTAATATAACTATCAGTGTGACTGTCTTTCTATATGCCTGTCTGTAGCTCAGTGATGACCTTCGTGATGTGTTGCAAACTATCCTCATTATATTATGGAGATTATATTTACAACTGAAAGAGATTATACAGAGTAACATAGCACCAGACGAATCACTGATGTATGAGGCCCCAAACACCTTTAAAAATGGTCTCTGTTAAGTCTCACATCTTCATAGTTTTTCTTTAAGAAACAAAATAAATATAAGTAAATCATACAATATGGTTTGTAACTACTTACCAGCTTATTGTCCCAGCCGATGATTTCCCTTACTATTTTACAACGGCGTTTATCATCCTCTAAATTTTGACCAACTTTAACTTTGAAACAAGTGAATCCCTGAGAAAGGTACTCTCGGCAAAGATCACGCACACGTTCAGAAGAATAACCCAACCAGCCTGTAACACAAAATGAGTACAAAAAGCAAATTCAATTCTAGGTGCAGAGATATTCACCCAGAGTCACTATCATTTATTGTTTGTTTGCCTGGGGCACTGCTGTTTGGAAATCTGTGGATATCTTACTACTGTAAACTAAACTCTGTCCTATAGGCTTCAGAAATCCCATTGGTACCAACCAGCCACTGTTTCATTCTCAGTCCAGAGGCATTGATAGGTGCAGTATGGAGAGATATGTGTCCTGCATATGACTCTACCAGCTATTTTGCCTGTTTCTGTTACTAGAAACATTATTTCTCAGTCAATTAGTTCCTCAATTGTCTTTACAAGGGCTGAGTGTACCCTGCTTGTCAGCAGCACTTTACAGACCTGGATGGTGCCATCCATGCAGTAGCCAAGCTGGATAGTGCCTAACTTTGGTGATTTGATTTAAATAAAAAGTAATGTCAATTATGTACAGTATTTCATTGAATTAATATGTCTCCAAGAAACCACCATTCAACAGCTATGCCAACATCAACAATGGTACATCTCTTTGTTCCCTGAACAGTAGAACAGAGGTTTGAAGCTTAGTTCAGAACACTGACAAATAATCTTGTTGCCAGAAACTGTGCACTTGCAGTTCTACAAATGCTGAATAAATTCTAGTAATGATTTTTTAATGTAATCAGGAATCAATCTGGTTATGTGTAGGTTCACCAAGATGTCATTAGCAGGATGTGATGGATTATAAAACACTGGAAACAGGAGGTTACACCAATAGAAACGAGTCCACAACTTTGAACTCCTCAAGATCCAACAACATTTGTAGTTTTTTTTATTAAGACTGTAATTCATCAGTGTCTTCATCAAAAAGTCTCAGGTTACAATTAATAATGCATGTGTGTTCATTAATATGTAAAAGAGGAACAGAAAGAGCCTAAAGAGACTTCTCAGACAGACACCTTCTGTATCAGTCAATGGCACAATATCCAATATTACATTCAGTTTACTCTTTGCTAAGAAATCCTTGGTTTTATCTGAAATTTGATACCCTACTTAATAGAACTTCAATTAAGTGCTGAAATGCTTTTTCAGAGTCAAGAAACACAGAATATGTCTAACAGTCTTCACAAATGGCTTTCAGGATGTAATGTGAGAAAAATGCAAGTTAGATTCTACATTATATATATTTTTTCCAAATCTATGCTGAATTTGTTCTACATCTCCACAATAGAGTATGTCAAAGCTCTGGAATGATTGTTCAGTAGACAGAAGTGACCAGTGACTTCTTCCAACTGCACATGTTACAATTTTTTGGCTTAGGTCGTGAAACAGCCACTGAAGTCTAGCACTTTTTTTTCTGGCTGTTCTGCCACAGGATGATCCATCTTAGGACTACAATTTGGTGGTAGCCATCAATTCTATTGGACAGCTGATTAGTAGTCATTGTGATATAGAAAGCTTGGCAATGGTAGAAACAGAGCTGGCATATGACATGGCTGCATTCACAGATAGTCCCATCTCTGATAGGGTAGGATAGGCCTGAGACAAGTTTGGAGTAGAAAGTGGTCTGGGAAAGAGCATTAACTATCATTCAACAGGGTCTGAAATGAGGAACATCCTATCGAAGAACCTTCCCACACCCTTAGAGTGGTGCTCTGTCTCCCACCTAATCTCCACAACATCCCAGCCCATGATTTTGCCACCTTCACAATGCCACAGGGATCACCTCCTTGGAAGACCAAGGTGTAACAGCAGTTCACTACACCCACCCAGGATTTCTCCAGCCTTGTCACAGGCCTACTGATAGAGGCCACATCATAAACCAGCTCTGATGCAATCATTACCTGGCTTTTTATATTGGGATGAAAACTAATCAGCTGACTATGAAAATGAATGGCCATTGCCATACTGTAGCCAAAAGTAAGGTGGATCACCCTACGTCTACATCTATATCTACATATATACTCTGCAAATCACATTTAAGTGCTTGGCAGAGGGTTCATTAACCACTTTCATAACTTTTCTCTACCGTTCCATTCTCTAATAGCGCGCGGGAAGAAAGAACACCTAAATCGTTCCGTTTTCGATCTGATTTCTCTTATTTTATTGGGATGGTCATGTCTCCCTAAGTAGGTGGGTGCTAGCAAAATATTTTCACATTCAGAACTAAAAGTCGGTGATTGAAACTTCGCAAACAGATCACGCCGCAATGAATAACGTCTTTCTTTTAATGATTTCCACCCCAATTCGTGCAACATTTCCGTGACGCTTTCCCCCCCGTAACGTGACAAAACAAAACGAGCTGCCCTTCACTGAACCTTCTCAATATCTTCCGTCAGTCCCACCTGGTGACGGTCCCACAAGGGGCAACAGTACTCCAAGAGAGGACGCA
Source organism: Locusta migratoria (assembly GCA_026315105.1). Classification (NCBI taxonomy): domain Eukaryota; kingdom Metazoa; phylum Arthropoda; class Insecta; order Orthoptera; family Acrididae; genus Locusta; species Locusta migratoria. The sequence continues at coordinate 150,287,373 of CM048746.1, read as the reverse complement.
CAAGTGTGATGTAGCCAGTCTCTTTGGTGGAGCTGGTGCATCTTCTAAGCGTTCTGCCAATGAAACGTAACCTTTGGTTCGCCTTCCCCACAATATTTTCTATGTGTTCTCTCCGGTCAAAGTTGTTCGTAATTATAACTCCTAGGTGTTTGGTAGAATTTACGACCTTAAGGTTTGACTGATTTATCGCGTAATTGAAGTTCAGCGGATTTCTTTTAGTGGTCATGTGTATTACTTCACACTTTTCTTTATTTAGTGTCAATTGCCAATTTTCGCACTAAGTAGAAATTTTGTCTAAATCGCTTTGCAGTTGCTTTTGATCCTCTGTTGACTTCACTAACCGATAAACGACAGCATCATCCACGAACAGTCTAAGGGAGCTATTCAGATTATCTCCTAAATCGTTTATAAACACAAGGAAGAGTAGGAGACCTATAACGCTTCCCTGTGAAATGCCAGATATCACTTCTGTTTTACTCGATGACTTACCGTCAATTACAACGAACTGTGTCCTTTCTGATAGGAAATCGTGAATCCAATCGCACAATTGGGGAGATATTCCATAAGCACGCAATTTCATTAGAAGCCGCTTGTGGGGTACAGTATCAAAAGACTTCCGGAAATCCAGAAATATGGAATCGATTTGAGATCCCTTGTCGATGGCACTTAACACTTCATGTGAATAAAGGGCAAGCTGTGTTTCGCAAGAGCGATACTTTCTGAATCCATGCTGACTATTGGTTAATAGATTGTTCTCTTCGAGGTAGTACATAATATTCGAACAAAGTATATGTTCCAAAATCCTACTGCAAATCGACGTCAATGAGATAGGCCTGTAATTTTGGGGATCACTCATATTCCCTTTCTTGAATATTGGAGTAACTTGGGCAACTTTCCAGTCTTTGGGTACGGATCTTTTGCTGAGTGATCGGTTGTAAATTATAGCTAAGTACGGAGCTATTGCATCAGCATACTCTGAGAGGAATCTAGTTGGTATACAATCAGGCCCGGAAGACTTATTTTTGTTTAGTGACTTAAGTTGTTTTACTACTCCAGGAACATCTAATTCTAAGTTTCGCATGCTGGCAGCTGTTCTTGGATTGAATACTGGAGTGTTCACTTCGTCTTCTTTGGTGAAAGAATTTCGGAAAGCTGTGTTTAGTAATTCTGCCTTAGCAGTACTGTCGTCGGTAGTATTACCATTGCTATCGCGTAGTGAAGGTATTGTTTGTGTTTTGCCGCTAGTGTACTTCACATATGACCAGAATTTCTTTGGATTTTCTGCAAGATTACGAGACAGGATTTCGTTGTGGAAACAAATATAAGATTCTCGCATTGAAGTCCGCGCTAGGTTGCGAGTTTCAGTAAAAGATTGCCAGTCTTGCGGATTCTGTGTCTTTTTAAATTTTTCATGCATTTTTCTTTGTTTCTGCAACAGTGATCTGACCTGTTTTGTGTACCACGGGGGTTCGGCCCCCTCTTTTATTAATTTATTTGGTATAAATCTCTCGATTGCTACTGATATTATGTCTTTGAAAGTAAGCCACAACTGATCTACACTCGCATTTTTAGTTTTGAAGGACTGGAGACTATCACTCAGGAAAGCGTGAAGCGAATTTTTATCTGCTTTATTGAATAGATATATTTTTCGTTTATTTTTGGTGCATTTGGGAATTTTGATATTCAGTCTCGCTACTACAACTCGATGTTCACTAATCCCTGTATCTGTTTTGATGCTCTTTACTATCTCAGGATTATTTGTTGCTAGGAGATCAAGAGTATTTTCGCAACCACATACTATTCTAGTGGGTTCATGAACTAACTGTTCGAAGTAGTTTTCAGAAAAAGCATTTAGAACTAGTTCGGACGATGTTTTATATTTGCCCCCGGTTTTGAATTCGTAATTATGCCAACATACCGAGGGTAAATTAAAGTCGCCACCGATTATAACAGTATGCTTCGGATACTTATTTGAAATTTGATTCAAGCTTTCTTTGAACATTTCTGCAACCGCATCGTCTGCGTGAGGGGGCCGATAAAAGGATCCAATTATTAATTTATTTCGGTGGTCAGGTATAACCTCTACCCAGACCAATTCACAGGAAGTATCTGCCTCAATTTCGCTGCAGGATAAACCGTTTGTAACAGCAATAAACACGCCACCCCCTGTTTTATTTATTCTATCCTTTCTGAAGACTATTTGGCCCTTTGAAAAAATTTCGGCCGAATTTATCTCAGGCGTCAGCCAGCTTTCAGAACCTATAACGATTTGTGCCTCAGTACTTTCTATCAGCGCTTGGAGCTCTGGAATTATCCCAACACAGCTACAACAATTTACAACTGTTACACCCTGTGGCACAACTTGCAGAAAAGCATAATAAGCTAGACTTTAATGGCTGCTTCACCACCCAAGTAATCTGGATCCTCCCCTCCTCCACCAGCCCTTTTAAACACTGCAAATATGAGCTATTCTTACAGCTCTTCATTCTCCTGAATCAAGCCTGCCCTTAACATTCATTAACTTTCTGTCCAATACTTTCCCATTTGTCCTACCACTCCTTCCCACTTCATAGCCACATATGATCCTTTTTGTGTTCTGCTCAGTATCAGAGTGAATATTTGTGGTACCGTCAAATGGGGTGATTTCAGACAGTTTTGAGATTATTTTCACTATAACTTTCATAGGTTTCGTCAGATTTCATTGTTTTTTATGAAATTGTTGCAGTATATGTATAACCAATAAAAATCCTAGAAACAGAATGTCCATGTGCAACGTTTTTTGACTGAGACAGACAAATAAAGTGTCCAAAATCACCCCATGGACTGGGGTGATTTTGGACATGTGTATTTTCAATCTCTGTCTGGTGTTTCAAAGTGCATGGGGCAATTTGGACACAAATTGACTTTTTTTATTCTACTTTCTTTCTGTTTGATTTTAGTAACTATTAACATATTTTAAGGACATCCATCATTAAAATAAGGGATAAGGACTGAGATAAGGAAATTAATTTATTCAGTGTTGCAAATTAACATATAGAAAAGCCTTTAATATTTCGAACTGCTTTCTTTAAAATTTTTGGGTCATAATTACACCGATCTTGAACACCTTTCTTACTTTTATACGTTCTCAACATTGCCCAAAATCACCCCACAAAGTACAGAATATCTAAAAAAAAAACTTTTGTTACTTTGAAACTTTATACAAAACTTGTGACAAACTGATACAAAACTTCTCACAGTGCCACAGCCTACTGATCTTGTTGGCAACTGACACTACAATACTAAACTGTCAGTCACAACAACAGAAAATTTTGCTCCATAACACATTGAGAACTTTCAGCAATGAGACTGTCTGACTGACTATTGTGTCAGTAAACAATCGATCCAAATGAGGGAGCCTGGGATGTGAGAATTACAGTCTCGTGCATAAAATAAGCAGCGTGCGGAGGTGGAAATTAACACTAATTCATTGCTATGCAATGGGAAAAGGAAGATAAATCATATTGTCTGAAATCACCTTGGTATCAAAAATCACACTATTTGATGTTATGTTTAACATACTCTTCAGAGCATCTCCCTGCTGCATTCCTAACCTGACTCACTCCCTCATCCTGAGCCACTAGTCATCTGCACCCATCCCCTCCCTTTGCCTGCCGCCATCATCCCCTTCACCCACCTCACTCCATCCCATCCAACTACTGAAAAAAAAAGAGTCAATGTCCAGCTGGCACTATTAGGAAAAACTGAGTGTGTATGAGTCTCTGTGCATGAATGTGGTCTCTCCCTCTGTATGTGTGTGTGTTGTGTTTCATAAACCAGCTTGATTTCCAGAAATCATGCAGGCCTTCTATACTATTTTACATCCATCTGTTGACAATTCAGTGCCACTGCTTTTTGGTGACTGATCTCTTTACTGCCAGTACAATAACACTAATTTTAAATTAACATAAAGTTATTGTCTCATTTACAGGATTTATTAACTGAAGGACAAATAAAAGGGTAAGTTGTGTAAAGTTATTGTTAGTTAAAGAAGTTCTGTAATTAGTAACAAAGGAAAGCAGTCCAAGTTTGAACTCAACAAATAATTAGGGTAGGCTGCAACTCACTGTCAAGATAATTGGTGAGCCACGGACAGGTGTGTGTTAGTGTGTATGAGAGAGAGTTAATTAATGGCTGGTTTTAACTCCTTCTCCCAACAGGATTTATGAACTTTTCAGGTGAGATAATGCATCAGATTGACAAGAAACATAAAGAGAATATGATATACAACATAGATTTCAAAAATAATAATGACCACACTGGGATACATATAGTGACATTTTCTCTACCAAATAATACCTCAGTGTCTTGTCAAAAATCAAACAAACAATTTAAATCACTCAATGAAAAGCAGTCCAAGGTCCTTTGTGAAGGAGCTCTCTCTCTCTCTCTCTTTCTCTCTCTCTCTCTCTCTCTCTCTCTCTCTCTCTCTCTCTCTCTCTCTCTCTCTCTCTCACACACACACACACACACACACTCACACACACACATACATTTTCCCCCAATTTGCTTGACATTTCTCTCACACAACTGGAATTCCCTGATTACCAGAACTTCTGGCAAACCTTATTATGTGTACAGGCGTACATTGTTGACATTATATCTATTTGAGAGTATTACAACTTAATATTTAGATATCTTAAGACGTATTGAAGTCAATAAATACCACCATTAGAAGATAAAATGAAAGAATACATACCAACTTGTGTAGTATAGGCAGGGTAACCTATTGACTTCATTTCTTCCTCTCTTTCTGCTTTCCCTTCTTGTTTTGATTTCAATATTTGAATAGCCTCTTCCTTTGTGATAACATCTGATCTGTAACAGATATAAAATTTGTTGTGTTCTTCTACAAGGGGCATAATTTTCTAACTTACAAATGCCATCATGATAGCTTTATGTGATATTTCCCCATAGTACTACAATTAAGGATGCTCTTTAAACTACACTTTCATATCACATTAGAAATGTATTAAAAAAACAATAAGCCAAAAATGTGAAGGATGGAACTGCTTAAAAATTGAGAGCTGTGCTTTTACTGAGATACATCATATACACTGGTAGCATAATTGAATTAAACACTTAATTTTGTGGCTGAATTCTCATTTCTTTAACAGAGTATATCAGCTAAAACTGTATCCTTTCTCCATTAGTAGCAGAGGTCAAAACCATCTACAATTCACAAAATTACATTTGCATGTTTTGTTTCTTGAATAAATACTTTGTTGCACTAACTGACTATTCCCTCAGTTCTTGGTAGAATATTTTACTCCTTCTGAATGAAAAACGTAACACAACTGAATAATATTCTACAATCATTATAAAAATACATGAACACAAAAACCGAGGTACCAATTTTTAATCTTAATTTTACAAGGAGACCAATGAAAATTATACAATCTGAAAAGGGCATTGCCTTAGGTGTACACAAAACAAAAATCATGTGTGTACTCAGTCATTAATAGTGGTTAAAGGATGTAGGAGCTTTCATATGTAAGTGGGTATTAGACGACGATCCATTGTGAGAAGTACAGGTCTAATATGAGAGCCATCTTGTGGTAGAACAGGCAGAACTATGAGTTCAAACATATTGTCAACAGTGGAAATCAAAATAATACAGTAATGTACATGAAAATTGAAATACTATTTTTCAATATTAAATCTACAATGGGGCTAATGCAACTTATATAATTCATGTGTGTATGGAGTAGTCAAGGCTCCACAATTCCATAAGCGGCCGACTGCAAAAAGCGGGCAAATTGAAGAGCGCCTCGGCGGCCATTATGTTGGCAAACTTCCACGGTAACTTTAAATGTCCGTAAGACTCGTTTCATTAGCGTGTGTATTCATTCGAGATAAGTTGCGAAAACTTTATCTCATTTAAATATATAACTACAAAACAGCTTCAGACTCTTTGAATGTACAGCAACTATCGGTTGTGTGTAAATTTATTACATATACGGTGTAGAAATCAGCCAACAGTTTTTCTTCTTCCTAACTAAACCAAATTATAACATTTAGTCTTTTAGCACTCTAAGTGCAGCATATGGATGGAATTTATTGTCGTACATAGTTTTTGGCACTTGCTCAGTACATTCTATGATGGTGAAACTTTTGTACAAACATTAATTTCAGAAGAGTTTCACAGCACTTTACGTCTTTGAGTGCCTGCTGTATTCTCTAATATTTAGATGTTTTATACTATCAAAAAATGAAACAGAGCTGCCTGAAGCAAGTAATGTTAAAAATAGACCATGAAAATGAAATATTCATCAGATACATAACTGTAAAATAGCTTCTTACCTTGTGAATACAGCAAGCAGCCACTACCAAATTCTTTTAAGAACATGAAGTATGCCATAATTTTTCTTAACTAAGTGCATGTAACATTGGCATTAGGGTACCTAGCACGAATAATAGCATTTTTAATGCTGTAAGCCAAATACCTTACACTAGTGTGAATTGCTCAAAAGACAGCAATTAACATCATAGGGTTCAACTTCACAATGTGAAACCAGTGTGGCTGTGTGTCATTCATTTATGGAATTATACACAGTTCTGCGAACACCTATCAGTTTTTATACCTATATGTAAAGCAGATGACCTTTAAATTTTGTATTACGAGTTGCTAATATTAAGTTCATAAATCAAAATTTGAATTGCAGTGAGGAAACTGATCTCGTGTCCCCAATAGTCATTTTATACATCATAAAATGAAACTTTTTGAACTCCCTGTCCACCAGTACTGTCTAAAGTAGCTCGATTTTAAGATGTACCAGTATTGTAAAAGCCTGTTATTTATTTTGTTCAAAATCCGATATTGTCTTGACTGATAGCCTGTTAAGCAAGAGTAACTATCTCTGAACACAATTAGTAGGGCTACTTGTATTCCTTAAAAATATAAATGGGAAGACAGTATTCCTTCTAGAAGGAAACTTTCACTCTGCAGCGGAGTGAGCGCTGATATGAAACTTTCCTGGCAGATTAAAATTGCGTGCCAGAACCGGGACTCGAACCTGGGACCCCTGCCTTTCGCAGGCAAGCGCACTACCGACTGTGTAACCCGACATGACTCACGATGCCGCCTCACAACTTTACTTCCGCCAGTACCTCGCCTCCTACTTTTGAAACTTCACAGAAGCTCTCCTGCGAAACATGCAAGACTAGCACTCCTGGAAGAAGGATATGGTGGAGACATGGCTTAGCCACAGCCTAAGGGATGTTTCCAGAATGAAACTTTCACTCTGCAGCGGAGTGTGTGCTGATACGAAACTTTCCTGGCAGGAATGCTAGTCTTGCATGGTTCGCAGGAGAGCTTCTGTGAAGTTTGGAAAGTAGGAGGCAAGGTACTGGCGGAAGTAAAGTTGTGAGGTGGCATCGTGAGTCGTGTCGGGATTGCACAGTCGGTAGTGCGCTTGCCCGCGAAAGGCAAAGGTCCCAGGTTCGAGTCCCAGTTCCGGCACGCAATTTTAATCTGCCAGGAAAGTTTCATATCAACACACACTCCGCTGCAGAGTGAAAGTTTCATCCTGGAAACATCCCTTAGGCTGTGACTAAGCCATGTCTCCACCATATCCTTTCTTCCAGGAGTGCTAGTCTTACATGGTTCGCAGGAGAGCTTCTGTGAAGTTTGAAAGTAAGAGGCGAGGTACTGGTGGAAGTAAAGTTGTGAGGCGGCATCGTGAGTCATGTTGGGCTAGCACAGTCGGTAGTGTGCTTGCCTGCAAAAGGCAAAGGTCCCAGGTTTGAGTCCCAGTTCTGGCATGCAATTTTAATCTGCCAGGAAAGTTTTTAGTATTCCTTCTTTTTGTTACTTTCTTAAACCGATTTGTGCAGTTAAACGGTGAGCAGGTATCAAACAGTACAGATGTACTGATGTACATATGTACTGATGTACAGATGTACAGATGTACTATGAATTGGGTATATATACCACAGTAGCTATATAATACATATCTTCTAACAACACTCATATTTATCTGATGCTTGCCACTATCATGGTGGCCTGCCGAAGGTTCAAATTATCCCATGACAACAGTGGTGTTAGTGAGTCTAGTTATTTTTTACAAGGTCTTTGGGAGTAGTTAGGAGTGTTTAGAGGAAGTAAATGTTTTCATATCAATAGGGGGTATTAGACAAAGATATGCTGCGGAAGGTACAGGTCTAGTGCGATACCCATTTTGTGGTAGAATGGGTGGAACTATGAGGTCAACCATATTGCCAGCAGTGGAAATTAAAATATTGAAGTAACATAATATCATTATTTTTTGGCATCATTATTTTGTTTATTATCCTGAAAGAATAACTTTGGTGTCATCTGCTGTTGCTAACAGGGAATTCAAGTAAGTTCCTAATTTTTAATTACTTCATTTTTAAGTGTTACAATTTCTATTTTCCTTACTATATAGAAATGCAGGGTTTACATAGGACCTAAGTATCTTCATATCAATAAATGTCAATTGCATTTAAAAATTTTGAGTTTCATTACTTTGTTAATACAACAGGTCAAATTTCAACCACGAGCAATACTAGTATTTATTATTTGACTAAACTATTTGTGGCTTTTATGACATCATCAAACACAGATTGCAGAGATTAAGAGCGCTTTTAAATAGATGTCTTTTAATACTTACATGTATCTGAAATCAATGGTGGACACAAGAGTCTCTGGATCCATGTCAACCAGCAATTTCCATAAAGGTTTATGTTCTGCAACAGCCCACAAATCCCATAATGCATTGACTATAGCAGCTGTTGCCAAATGAATTACCCCCTTCTCAGGACCCACCTGGAACAACACAGAACTAAGTTTATTAATGTATTATTCAGATGGGAAATTAAAAGATTGCACCAAAAAAGTCAAATAATGAAGTTTGGTTTTTGTATGTTTTATAAAGATGAGTGGTATATTTCCCTGGTCTTCATGTCTGTTTACCATTAAACTCTCAGTGTGCAATCTTAGAATTCAACAGTCAGACATGAAAGATGTGCTAGTGAGTTGTGCCTGTGATTTTATGATGTATTATTAAAGTTTGTAGCTCTGTTGGTAATAAATAGTTAGAAAGGTTAACTGCTTTTCCTACCGATTTGGAAGAAGTAGGGGAAGGGGTATGTGACAAAGAGAACAACAATTTTTGGCTGACTACCTATAACATTTATGGCAAGTGTTCTTGAATACTATTTTGACTGCTACAATGTACTGACATGATTTTGTGGATTTTGGATTTATATTTTAATCATGATTAACCATACTAGAATGAAGCAACAAGAAAGTTGATATAAGGATGTAAAAAGGGAAATCACTGATGGAGAAAATTAATAACAATATAACACAAAACAAGTTAAAATGTGGTATTTTAAACTATAATCCATAATGTCAAATTTACCTAAAATTAATTTTGAAATATTATAACAAATTCAATTATGAATTTTTGGCTGAAGTTATCTGTTTTACGATTCAAGCAAGTTGATAGAAAAATAAATGATAATACTCTAAAATTGCCAACATCAGGCAAAGTCAAGAAAGTTAACTGAAATAACTTTGCTTTTGCCTTTAAATACTTCAAATGTTTGTGTGTAATTATCATGTCAGTCTTCTGTCCTAATGAGGGGGGAAATATTTTCAGGAAAATTGTAATTATAAATACTTAAAAAGTGGACAAGTCCATTCCATCCATTATTCCATCAGTCAGTGCACCTATTAGGGATTTTTGCCATCAGACGAACTGTCATCTTTTGAAATACCACTGATTTCATCAGTTGAATATTGAGACTGAAACTGAAATTTTTTTATGAGTATGATTGATTTTATCTTTTATGATATATGCTATTACACTTTCCAATTTTGTCTTCTTGTTGTGTGTATCGTCAAGTTTTATGCATTTACTATAGGTAGTATTGCTAACTGTTGACAATTGTTGTGTATTTGTTGTGTGTGTGTGTGGGGGGGGGGGGGGATAGAGGTTTAAGTTGTTATTTAGTCTTACAATGATCTACACTCATGGAAATTCCAGGAAGGATCCAATGCTCCAGCAATCTCCTAGGCCTAAACCTTCAATAGTTCCTGCCTCCACCACCCTTCCCTCCCCACACTCTATCCTTACATATATCTTCCACCCTGCCACACATTTCAATCCCATCCCATCCTTCCACCCTGTCCATCAGACAACACTGGTGTATTTACAATCCAGTTCCATGCATCTCCCCCATCCCCTCCTGCTTCCCTCTCCTTGCCACTTCCTCATCCCCACCACTAGTTGTTCTCACCTCGTCTCAGCCGAGCCGAATGTCGCAGACCGGCTACAACAACTGGAGATGGTGGTAATGTCTGTGTGTGTGTTTCTCTCTGACTGACGAAGGCCTTAATGGTGAGAAGCTATCAAGTTATTAACTGTTATTTGTGCCTTTCAGCGACTCATTGGACATCTCAATGAACTACATTTCTGTTACTCAATTAATGACAAACAGGATCAGAGTTGTTACCTCTATTTGTTTGGTCATTTATTACTTTCTTGCTTATTTTAAGGTCTCTTTATATTCATATGGTTTTTTGTGGTTATGTAATTTTAGGAGTTGATTTATCTGTTGTAATTGTCATTTCTAATAATTTTCAGATCTTTTTCTATACTACATTGTTTGTGACCACACTTTGTGCATTTTTAAGCAAAAATAATGGCTCCAGAATGAAACTTTCACTCTGCAGCGGAGTGTGCACTGATATGAAACTTCCTGGCAGATTAAAATTGTGTGCCGGAACCGGGACTCGAACCTGGGACCTTTGCCTTTCGCGGGCAAGCGCACTACCGACTATGCTATCCCGACACGACTCACGATGCCGCCTCACAACTTTACTTCCGCCAGTACCTCGCCTCCTACTTTCCAAACTTCACAGAAGCTCTCCTGCGAACCATGCAAGACTAGCACTCCTGGAAGAAAGGATATGGTGGAGACATGGCTTAGCCACAGCCTAAGGGATATTTCCAGAATGAAACTTTCACTCTGCAGCGGAGTGTGCGCTGTTATGAAACTTCCTGGCAGATTAAAATTGTGTGCCGGAACCGGGACTCGAACCTGGGACCTTTGCCTTTCGCGGGAAAGCGCACACTCTGCTGCAGAGTGAAAGTTTCATTCTGGAAACATCCCTTAGGCTGTGGCTAAGCCATGTCTCCACCATATCCTTTCTTCCAGGAGTGCTAGTCTTGCATGGTTAGCAGGAGAGCTTCTGTGTAGTTTGGAAAGTAGGAGGCGAGGTACTGGCGGAAGCAAAGTTGTGAGGCGGCATCGTGAGTCATGTCGGGATAGCACAGTCGGTAGTGAGCTTGCCCGTGAAAGGCAAAGGTCCCAGGTTCGAGTCCCGGTTCCGGCACACAATTTTAATCTGCCAGGAAGTTTCATATCAGCGCACACTCCGCTGCAGAGCGAAAGTTTCATTCTGGAAACATCCCTTAGGCTGTGGCTAAGCCATGTCTCCACCATATCCTTTCTTCCAGGAGTGCTAGTCTTGCATGGTTCACAGGAGAGCATCTGTGAAGTTTGGAAAGTAGGAGGCAAGGTACTGGCGGAAGTAAAGTTGTGAGGCGGCATCGTGAGTCATGTTGGGATAGCACAGTCGGTAGTGCGCTTGCCCGCGAAAGGCAAAGGTCCCAGGTTCGAGTCCCGGTTCCGGCACACAATTTTAATCTGCCAGGAAGTTTCATATCAGCGCACACTCCGCTGCAGAGTGAAAGTTTCATTCTGGAAACATCCCTTAGGCTGTGGCTAAGCCATGTCTCCACCATATCCTTTCTTCCAGGAGTGCTAGTCTTGCATGGTTCGCAGGAGAGCTTCTGTGAAGTTTGGAAAGTAGGAGGCGAGGTACTGGCGGAAGTAAAGTTGTGAGGCGGCATCGTGAGTCGTGTCGGGATAGCACAGTCGGTAGTGCGCTTGCCCGCGAAAGGCAAAGGTCCCAGGTTCGAGTCCCGGTTCCGGCACACAATTTTAATCTGCCAGGAAGTTTCAAAAATAATGGCTATTTTCATGCTTCCAGTTCTAAGTTTCTTCAGCAATAAGAAGCTAATAATAATAATGACCATCTACAAATGTTTCTGCGGAGCACAAAAAAGGTGAGTATTTCATGTTTAGATACTTTTAATAAAAAAGAGGGGAACTAGCTGCCTCAGTCCTCATTTCATCTTCCTCACCAAAACTTTTGACATGTAAACATATCCATGCTCCTTTAACACAAATAATGCTAAATCCCTGTTTTCGACAATACTTTCACCTCCACTGTCTCTCTTCCATCATGAGAGTCTGTTCTCTCTTTTCCATCCACTGGCATCATTTCCTCTTTGTTCCACCCTCACTGTATCTCTGCAACTCACTTTCAGCACAAAATGCGTGAATATGTTTGCAAGTCAGAATTTTTGGCAAGGAAGATGGAAGGGGACTGAGGCAACTGGTTTCCCCACAGTTTTTTCTTTTAAACAGGAACATAGTTACATTTACTGTGTTCCACAAGGAACAATTTTCAGCTGGTTGCCTTCTACCGCAGTGTGTACTATTTAAACGTACGACAGTCATCAGTCCGCATTACTTTACTAGCTATGGTCCTTATGGAGATAGTGGGCATTGCCTTCCTCCAATATTTGAACTAATGTATGCAGTCTATTATGTGGGAACCTACAGATTAATGTGAATACTGAACCAAAGTGCAACTTCACATTTTCACATCAATAAACATTACCAGAGGTGAAAGAAGAAATAAATGACAGATGGAAATCAAAGGATTGGCTAGGGATGAAACTCACAACCTTTGAATTTGTAGTCTGGCATTTTGAACCAAAAAATAAAACAAACATTAAGCTCAGTAATGTTTTGACAGTTTACTATTTATATATTTGACACATTTACATCCAGAGTGTGATGAATAACAAAAAGCAATTAAGTTCTTTATCGAGAAAAGATATCATACACTCTGTGATGTGCAAAACCCCCCCCCTCCCCCCCCCCCTACAGAACACTTTTCTTAAAATGAATTGATAAGGATTTCACAATAGCTGTCAACAAGTCTGCATGGACAGAATGTAGCAAACCCACTGAGTCAATTTATCAGTTATAAGAATCAATATCTAAACAAGATATACTTGTAGTTTTAAATAAAGCTTTGATATCTTTTCTACATTTCATAGAAAGTTACGTATGAGCAAACAATTGCAAAGTCTATACAATGGTTTTTCCCTCTGCAAACTCTTTTAAATGTTGTGCACTACTTTACTTAATCTGATGCTGTCAGAGTAACAGTGATGAATAATGAAAATAAAACCAGTCCTTCATCAAGTGATAGTTGTTGTTGTTGTGGTCTTCAGTCCTTCGGCAAACTACATCCTTTTGAATCTGCTTACTATATTCGTCCCTCGGTCTCCCTCTACGATTTTTACCCCACACGCTTCCTAAGTGATAGTATGAAACTATAAGATGTTCTAAATTCATTTTTAGGGTAATTTTCTTAAACTGAATAAAAAGTTTCACAGCAGCTGAAATTCCGTTTTTCATCATAGGTAGTCAGTAGTTACTTTTAACCTCTCCAACTTATTAATGGATAGTAATAATGAAAACATTTTAAAGGTTCCCCAAGAACATCATCTTTAGAACATATGGTAAAAATTAACAGTTTTTTGAAAATTAGAGCTTTCTAACTACAAATGCAATAATTGAGTTGGCTGTCTCATTTGAAACATTGAAATCTCATTTATCTAAAAAAAAAAAAAAAAAAAAAAAAAAAAAAAAAAAAAAAAAAAAAAAAAAAAAAACAATTATTTTAAATATTATAATTAGGATGCGCATAAATTTTTAGTAAATCTTGTTTTTTATCCCCCCGCCCGCAAAAGAAATAAAAAAAACCCTATTTGTACATATGATTGTTACATATAATCGCCTTCTCCTACTGAATCAGAATTAACTATTTCCTCTTCCAGGGCATTTTACAGGCATTGAAAACATCACTCTCATGTAAATTCGCCATATTGAAAATAAAAAGAGTGCAAGCAATGTAGGTAGCACACGAAAGCAGTGTAGGACTCAACAGAGATTGGGAAATACAAAGCTCTTTTGTAGTGTATAAATAGTTAAATCTCTATTCACTATGTGGCTGCACAATGCAGAGAACCTTCCTTGTTAATTTTACATGGTTACCAACAGAGGGCAGGTTGTGCAATGGCAGCAACTAATTTTTTTTTTAGCATTGCATGATTCAGACTCGGGCCCTGTCCACCTGACTAACTACCACTGAACAAGTCTGTCTCAGGCTCCATCCACAATGTGTTAAAACAATCTGTTGACTGATTTACCTTACATTGAGAATATTATCTGAAGAACATTTGGTGAAAATTTTGTCAATTTGCGATGAATAGAAATGAAACAATTGGCCATCCCATAATTTGTATAAAGACACCTATGCCTTTCAGGCAGGATGCTCATTTCATTTGGTGTGGAAGTGTTATTCCATTTGATTTGGAGAGCCTTTGGAGTTTTGTTCAAGTTTAAGGGGCCAATTGTGTAGACTAAGGTTAAGGCGACAATTTGAACAGAGGAGGAAAGCATGCCAGGGTAAATCCATGCTGTTTGTGTGAAGCCACCATGTCAGTATGGCATGGAGGTGAGCCCATCTGCCTATTGAGGAGGTGACCTGGGTTTGAAACCCAGCCCAGGTACAAACTTCATACAATGCTTCAGTTTTTTATATGTACATCTACATCATAGTATTCAACAATACAACGAGGACAGCTTGCAACTCACTGCAAAAATGATCATTGAGGCTCAGACAGGTACATTAAAAAGGCAAACACACACATACACACACCTTAGCTTTTGGCCACAGCCTTTGCCAGAAAAAAGACGCACACACGAACATTGTATAACGAAGCACATTGGGATTTATTGCATTACTGAACCTCCTGACACCACTACTGCATAATAATAGGTATGAGTGTAATTATTCTATTATCATTTTCTTTTCCAAAACTTCTGTTATTCTTTTTTATGATGTAAATAGCTGAAGTCTTTTTCTATTATTTGGTACTGGAGAAGTTTGTTCAGTTACTAAATATTAATTAATTCATGCCAGAATTATACTGTTAAATCTCAGATATCATGCAAGTTAGTATTTCTATTAAAACTAGGTAAATTATTTTCACATAATATTAAAGAAGTTATTACTATGTTTCACAAGTAATGTTAGGAAAGTTTTGCCCTCATTAGTTTCAGTATAATTACCATTAATTACAAAGCAATTGTTTGAAAAACTATTAAATTATATTTGGATATGAAATACTGTGCATTTGACCAAAATTTGTGTATCAATTCACTCAGTATTATTTACGCAAACTTTTACTATAGCCAGTTGTATGCAACTGTTTACTTTTTCATTATAATTAATTTAATGTTCATAATTAACAATATGTGATTTTCAGTGGCATTGTTTAGATAATGTAAATAGGATGTGATTGTAGTATGTATCAGAGCATTGTTTCATCAGTTGTCAGAGGTTGAATCTATGTCAGTCTCGAGTATTGTTCATTGTTTTGGCTCCAATCTGATGCATAAGTCACGTCAGTTTGGTCTTTGAATATGACTAAGTATGTAAAAGTTCTTCAGTGCAGGAAGTGCATCTACCACAATTAATTCATGTCTGTGCCACATTACTATGTACACCTAGAACTTTTGTACTCCATACATGGACAGTGTTAATTTGTATTATTGATGTGTGGAATGTGCATGCCTGGTTGTAATTAATGAGACTTGTAAGCTGACCAAAAATGGGGTCAAGTAGGTAATAATAATAAATAATTAAAAGTGTCAATGAACTGCAATTCTGTGTGTCATTTGTGGTGAATTAGTTCTAGTCCCATGAACTTACAGCAACCTGCTACGGAGAGCCGATCCACAAGAACTTAGAGAATAATCGATCTACAAGCAAGTAACGTCACAACTGATTCATATAATTACACAGGCACAACACACAACTGGCTGCTGCATTCCACTTGGAATGCCACATTTGGAGATGATACCCATGTACACTGCGACCATGTGTATCCTTAGATTATTTGCTGCAATAAATAATTATGAAAATCGTTTTTGAAGCTATTTTTAAACATTTCCAGTTGTTCTAAATAGGAGTGTTGTTACATTAGTAGAAGGAGTGTTGTTACATTAGTAGAAGTGTTAGTGAAGTATTAAATATGATAAAAGATTGAAAAAGTTTGTTTTTGTTCTTGCACCTATAGCACATATTTTAAGGCCTAATTTAACAAGCACGAATAGCTGTAATCAGTGACTTAAACTTGTATCTAATTATCTATTCTCCTATTTTTGTCTTCTTGCATATAGTAGTTAATATTTATAAAGTGTATCAGCCACAAATAAACTGAAAACAGTGCAGATTAAAATTTCATGATTCAGCAAAAGTGTGTAGTAATCTGTGTTTTTGGACCTAATTTTTTTGTGAATGAAGTTTTTTTTTTTATTCAGTGCCCTTTCAGTTTATCAATTTATATTTGTGTGAATAGTCTTTAGTGTCTCTTTGTGCCACATGTATCTAATCAACTTTTCTAATCACTGTTTTTGCCAGGAGTGAGAGGGAAACAAAATATTGTTGTCAGGTAGTTCCCATAGTAGAGCTGTGGCTAGCTACAACAAGAACAGCTGGGTCACAAAGTCATAAATTTTGTGCAGAACTATTGTGGGTCTGGGTAACCTAACATGCTGAAGGGACAATTCCCTTCTGTGCAGTTGAAAAGAACTGGTGGTGGAGGGGAGTATTCAGAGGCCTACATAGTAAAGCAGTCACTTAAGTCTAGAGTACTATTTTCAGTTGCATGCTGTGCCACAAAAAAAAAAAAAAAAAAAAAAAATAAAATAAAATAAATAAATAAATAAATAAATAAATAAATAAATAAATAAATAAAAAATTAAAAAATAAATAAAATTAATTAATTAATTAATTAAAATAAAATAAACTATTCAAATATTGAGTGTCATGTAATATTATGTATAGACAGATTTCATTTAACTGACATGTTCCACATCATTACGAAGTCTCGTATTCATAATCCATGGAACAAGTATGAATCTAATCTAATCTAATCTTGCTTTTTGCCACAGTTTGATGGTGACCAGTCATTTGATGAAGACCACTTGGGTAGGATGTCACTCATTTCTGGGCATGGTGACAGATAATCAATGTCTTAATGAAGAATATGATGTAATTGTTTCGGTACAGGGTGATATTCGATGACAAGAAGGGCACTCCTTTTGGGGGTGGAGATACGGCATGGGAAATCTGTTTGCTGATTAGGTAAGGCACGTAATGTCTGTCAGTGAAGGCCTTTTCTGAGGCCTTCGGCATATTGGGTAAGTGGCTTCTCACCATTGCAAATTCACCATCCATGGGTGGTAAGGCTGTACAGGAAGGTTTTTGATGCTAAATGGATGGCAGCTGTAAAAATGCAAATAATGTTGGTAATTAGTAGGTTTAATGTGAACAGGGTGTGGATGGAGCTGTCAGTGAGGTGGAGGTTGACATCCAAGAAGGTGGTATGCTGGATTGAGAAGGACCAAGAGAAATTGATGGGAGAGGAGTCAAGATGGTGAAGGAACCTGAGACCAAATCATGAAAATATCATCAATGAACCTGAACCAAACCAGGGGTTTGGGGTTTGGGAGGCTAGGAAGGTTTCCTCTAGATGGTCTATAAATATATCAGCATAGGAGGGTTTCATATGGGTGCTCATGGCTGTGTGGCATATTTGATTGTATACTTTTCCTTCAAAGTTAAAGTAATTATTTGTTAGAATGTAATTGGTCAATGTTATAAGGAATGGGGTATTTGGCTTGGAGTCTGAAGGAAAGGTAATGTTCAAGAACAGCCAGACCATGGGCATGGGGGATACTGGTGTATAGGGTAGTAGCATCAGGAGTGACAATTATCGATCCAAAGGAAAAGGGGCTGGAATTATGGGCAGTCAATGGAGGAAGTGATGGGTATCTTATGTTAGGTTAATATATGTAAAAATGCATTCTAACTTTGTGGGAAATGATAGGAAAAGGAATTACAGAGATGTTGGATGTGGAAAATGAATGAGTTTGTTCATTTTGATTAGTGAAGAAGGGGTGGGGGATTACAAATGTACTGGTCTGTGTAGTACTGGTAGTATGAGGAGGAAAAATCAATAAATAATCAAATAAATAATAAGTATCATGGGTAAAATATGCAAAGAAGATGGTGTAAATGTGTACATGGGAATGACTGGCATGGAAATAACTGCTACATCAACAGTCTGCGCTGTAATGTGGCATACTGTTGTGAGCAAATAGGACTGCTAATTGTGATACAGATATGATTTTAAAGGCAACTAGAAACAGAAAGTAAACAAGAAAAAGAGGAGGACTGAGGGGGTTATGAGACCAGTAACAAAGAATAAACACAGAGTCTGGGATGGAAGAAGGGCTGTTTGGCAAAATTTAGCAATGGAAGGTGAGAGCTGAAATGTCATTAATAGAGGGTACAGAACAACTAATCATAAAGATACTTGCTGAGTTGCTGATAGGCACATAAAATAGACATTCATCTTCACACAACTTCAATTTTCAGCCATGGCCTTCATCAGAAACAGATACACGTACATTCACACAATCATTCAGACATAACTGGCACACAAGACCACCAACTCTGACCACTGCAGCTCTACAGGGGTTCAATGTTGGAATTAGAGGGCTTTGATTGGAGGAACTGGTGGCAAAGTAGTTTGTGATAAGAACTAATAAGCAAAAATTATGCACCAATACTGATAAATGTGCAACCTTTCTACCAAAACCCTCAACCCCATCCTATCCAAAGCTCTCACCTTCAGTCTAACACCACAAATTTAACCATGTCAAAGACCTCCTCTCCTTCTGGTGATCCCTACAGTGGAAAAACTACTTTGTTACCAATCCCTCCAATCAAAGCCAATTCTAACATTGAACCCTACTTCTCCCAATTCATACCACTATCCAACCATGACCCTCCCTTGCTCCCACCTAATCACCCTCTGGTCACATTCTGGGAATTCCTCACTCCCTCGCTTCCAACTTGGCATCACCATCCTTCCCCAAGTCCCTTCCTAAGAATATCAACCCTTCAGCAGAAGAAAGGACAGTCTTACACAACATCAAAACAGATCACAATGTAATCATCCTCCCTGCAGACAAAGAAAGGTTCCACCACTCTTGTGATGAATCACATCAATTACAAGGTAGAAGGCATACATCAGTCATCTGATTCCTCCACCTACAACTTGTGCCAGGACGACCCCATACCCAAAAGTCCAAACTGACCTACAATCCCTGCTAAAATCTTATGGCCCTTCCCACAACCTCACCCCAAATCCATCTCCCTCCTCACCCCAAAAACACTTTTCACACCTACCTTTTATATGCTCCCAAAAATCCAAGATCCTAACAATTCTGGATATTTAATTGTGGCTGGTTACTGTGCTCCACTGACAGAATTTCATCTCTTGTTTATCAGCACCTACAACCAATTGTTCAAAACCTAGCATCCCACATCAACATACCAACCACTTCCATCACCTACTCTGCATCATGCACACCCATTTACCTCCTGAATCCTTACTTGTCACAACTGATGCCACTTAAACATTTCTGAGCATGTTTCAATATTGTCAAACCTTATGGTTCTCATCAGAAACAGAAATTAGTCCTGATCATAACAGCTCAAAAAATATCAGGAGCTGTGCCATCTGTGTCTCACATTTCCTTCAATGAGATAATTCTTTTTTTTTTTTATACCAGCCATGCACAGAATGCCAATAAAGGCTTTCATGTTTATAGTGTTGGTCTGGTTACAATCCCTATCCCTTGAAAATCGATGCTTGATTTTTCTTATATGAATATTCGTATATGTAACTATTTCAGTTAGCATTTCATCACTAATAAAAAGACGAAAACAATCAACAATATCTTTGGCATTTTTCCACAGTTTTTAAACACTGTCTACCAATAACAATTTTTTGCGCTCTTGTCTTCACATTGGAACGATCTGGATTGTAACACCACTTTGTTTGCTTGTCTTTGACTAAGTAAAATAACTGACCTCTTGATTGGATTGAAGAAATGCCACCTTCACTTTCTACTGATGACTGTTCCATTTCAGTACAGTGATTGCTGTGTTCTCTGTCTAAATCACTTTCTGTATTATCACCTCACACAGATTCATCTTCAATATCTACTAGGTCATCAAGCCATGACATAATTTTTGCTACTAGTCTGTCCATCTTCAAAAATTAAAAATAATGTTAGTTTACTCATTTCATAATACTTATTCATTGTAAATAAAAAATAACACAATGAACTAAGAGCAGTACCCATAAAGTAACATTCTAAGGATTTTGAATAGCGAAACATATACTTATGTTAACACTCACACTATGACCTAAATGCTGCACCACCATGACTTGTCCAACTAACTGACCTATGTCAGTAAAACACACACACTGACACAACAACAACAGCATGCACTGGACGGGGAAAGTTTAAAACTCAGCTACTAAGCAAATGACAGACCTGCAGGCATAGTTGAGAAAATGTTGATTGTTTTAAAGTTACTGTGAGCAAAATGCTTGTAGTGCGAGTGCTCGTGGGTTAAACTGTGGCAAAAAGCAAGATGGACCAACCTATGACCTAGCATGCAGCTGAACACAACACTCTAGATTAAAATAGTTGCTTTACTACCCGGGCCATCTGGATCTTCCCCCCCCCCCCCCCCCACCACCACCATGCCCCACGCACGCCTCTACACCTCCCTTTTATTCTCTTCCACCTCTTTCCTTCACTGCATTCAATGCTGCATTGTACATTCCCAACTGTTACAGCCCTTATAATCCATCATGCAATGTGGAACTCTCCACCCCACCCTTACCTGACACTTTTCCCCTTTCACTCCCATGCTCACTCGCCATTACTTGTAGCACTGGTGCAGCCTGAGTAGATGGTGCAAGTTATGTCTGGGTGATTGTGTGAATGTATGTTTTTTTTTTTTTTTTTCTGATGGAGGCCATGGCTTAAAATTTAACTTGTGTATGTGATTGTCAGTTTTACATTCTTATCAGCAGCTCAGCAAGCATCTTTACAGTGGCTTGTTATCTATCCTCTATTATTGACAGAATCTTTATTGGATTATTTACTGGGAAGAAACAAATCAACCTTGGTTCCTAATGACTTTTAATGCAGCTTTTCTTATGCAATCTTCCGCTAAACATGTATTGCAGTTACCTGAATAATATTTTCACCCTGCAGTGAAGTGTGAGATGATATGAAATTTCCTGGCAGATTAAAACTGTGAACCTTTCATAGGTAAGCACTCTACTGATTGAAATCCTGGTACACCTCACAGCCTGTATCTCATACAGCATATAGTTTTAATCCTCCGGGAAGTTTCATATCAGAGCACATTCTGTTGAAGAGGGAAAATATCATTTGGAAGACAACCCCCAGGCTGTGGCTAAGCCATGTCTCCACCACATCCTTTCTTCCAGGAGTGCTAGCCCTGCAAGGTTCAAAGCAGAACTTCAGTGAACTTTGGAAATTAGGAGGTGACATACTACCAGAAGTAAAGCTGTAAGGACGGGTAATGAAGGGTGCTGGGATAGCTCAGACAGTAGAGCACTTGTCTTCGAAAAGCAAAGGTCCCAGGCTTGAATCTTGGTTCCAGCACACAGTTTTAATCTGCCAGGAAGTTTCATTTCAGCACACACCTCGCTACAGAGTGAAAATATCATTCTGGAAACATCCCCTAGGCCAGGCCTCTCAAACTCGGGTGCTTGGTAAGCACCAGCCAGCACCGAGAAAAGCATCGGTGCTCTGCTGCAGTGGCGGTGGTATGGGGCAAGTGAGCGAGGCAGATACAGCGCTGTCATGGCACTGTTAGGAGAGGAAGTGCTTAGTGCAGCAAGAGTGCTGTTGTTTGTGAATTATTAAAATTAATAATAATAATAACAATGGCAATTTTGTGTATAGACAGAATAGTTTCATTGCACTCCTTATTTTGCACAGATTTTCAACATTCTTTGTTGATCTTTGGCATCACCTTGAAGCCACTAATTTTTTCATATTACACTCCTGGCCATTAAAATTGCCACACCACGAAGATGATGCACTACAGATGTGAAAATTAACCGACAGGAAGAAGATGCTGTGATATGCAAATGATTAGCTTTTCAGAGCATTCACACAAGGTTGGTGCCGGTGGCAACACCTACAACATGTTGACATGAGGAAAGTTTCCAACCAATTTCTCATACACAAACAGCAGTTGATCAGCGTTGCCTGGTGAAGCATTGTTGTGATGCCTCGTGTAAGGAGGAGAAATGTGTACCACCATTTTTCCGACTTTGATAAAGGTCGGATTGTAGCCTATCGTGATTGTGGTTTACTGTATCACAACATTGCTGCTCACGTTGGTCGTGATCCAATGACTGTTAGCAGAATATGGAATCAGTGGGTTCAGGAGAGCAATACAGAACGCCATGCTGGATCCCAACGGCCTTGTATCACTAACAGTTGAGATAACAGGCATCTTATCTGCATTGCTGTAATGGATTGTGCAGTCACGTATCGATCCCTGAGTCAACAGATGGGGATGTTTGCAAGGCAACAACCATCTGCACAATCAGTTAGATGACGTTTGCAGCAGCGTGGACTATCAACTCGGAGACCATGGCTGCAGTTACCCTTGACACTGTATCACAGACAGTAGCGCTTGCAATGGTGTACGCAATGACGAACCTGGGTGCACGAATAGCAAAAGTCATTTTTTCAGATGAATCCAGGTTCTATTTACAGCATCATGATGGTCTAACCCATGTTTGGTGACATTGCGGTGAACGCACATTGGAAGCATGTATTCGTCATCACCATACAGGCATATCACCCAGCATGATGGTATGGGGTGCCATTGGTTACACGTCTCGGTCACCTCTTGTTCACATTGACAGCATTTTGAACAGTGGCCGTTACTTTTCAGATGTGTTATGACCCGTGGCTCTAACCTTCATTAATCCTTGCAAAACCCTACATTTCAGCAGGATAATGCATGACCGCACGTTACAGGTCCTGCATGGGCCTTTCTGGATACGGAAACTGTTCGACTGCTGCCCTGCCACATGCTTATATGTGCCTCGACAATCACGGTGGAAGTGAATTGCAAGCTATTCTCATTTATATTGTTAAAAGATGGTATTATTGCATAAAAGATTTTATTTCTATCCAAAATGTAGGTTTTTAGTCTTGACATATATAAACATATTACTCAAAAGTAATCACAGTACTGGCTAATCATAGAAAAGCTACGAGCACAATATTTTTATGTCTTATTCGATTCACTTTTGTTTATTATTATGACAATAAAATACAGCATTATTAAAATTTTAAAAAAGTTTGAACTCTGTTGAACTGTTTTAAAGAAAATAACTTTTTATTTAACGATAGAATTATTTTTCCACAAAATTCTTACCCATCTTAGTTGTGATTCACTTGTAAGCTTTCTCCAGAAGCTGCCAAAATCCTTGAATATCTCACCTGCATCTTGGCCTACTACGAGGTGAGACAAAGATTTCACTGCTTGCACCACTAAAAAGAAGAAAGTAAAATCCATAAGATGAGATCTCATACATCAATCATGGAATCCATGTCAGATCTACTAGCACAAAAAAGTGAAAATGAGTATATTCAAATTTGGGTCCTGATTAATTTATATTAGTGTTTGAAAAAGAGAAATTTGTTAACATCGAATATTGATTTAAGCCTAAGGATGTCCTTTCTGAAGACATTTGTATAGAGTGTTGCCTTGTATGGGAGTGAAACATGGACGATAAGCAGTGTGGACAGAAAGAGGATAGAGGCATTTGAAATGTGGTGCTACAGAAGAATGCTGAAGATTAGGTGGGTTGATCGCGTAACTAATGAGGAGGTACTGAACCGAATTGGGGAGAAAAGAAATTTCTGGCATACCTTGACTAAAAGAAGGGATCGATTGGTAGGACACATTCTTAGACATCAAGGAATTGTGAATTTAGCGCTGGAGGGAAGTGTGTGGGGTAAAAATCGCAGAGGGAGACCATGAGACGCGTATAGTAAGCAGATTCAAGTGGATGTGGGTTGTTGTTCTTATGAGGAGATGAAAAGGCTTGCTCAGGATAGAGTAGGGTAGAGAGCTGCATCAAACCAGTCTCTGGACTGAAGACCACAACAACAACAGTGTTTGATGGAAAAATAACAATTAAACCTTCCATAGCTTTTATTATTGGTTTCTAAAGGAACATATTTATTTTACAAAAACTTATATTTGCTCCATAATTTGAAGATCACTGTGATTACTGGTTTTATATAAACAGTGAAATGAAGTGATGGAACAGTCAGTTAAATGTGTCAACACATTGCAAGAATTCGCCATTTGTAAGAGGTTTTTTTTTTTAAACAGAACATTTACAATGTATCCAATATTCTACCAAGAACCAACAGAACAGTCAGTTAATGAAAATAGTAAAATCATACATGAACTTTTCCCAAAATAATAAAGTGGCAAATTTTGAGTGCAACAAACATCTTGACAGAGAGAGAGGAGAGGAGGAGAGTGCAGTGGAAAGGATACCGGGTAAGGGTGGGGTTGGGATGTTCTGCATTGATGACAGTGTGTAAAGGCTCTGATTGGCATGAATGTAAGATGCAGCATGGAATACAGTAAAGGAAAAGGGCGGGAGAGTGGAAAAGGGGAGGTGTAGAGATGTGGGGGATGGAGAAGGGGAAATGTAATAAATAAATAAAGAATAAAATAAAATAAATGGATATGAAATGTTAAATAAAAATAAATGAAATATTAAAAATTTATTAAAACAGAGGTGACACCCCGTTGGAGGGGGATACAGGATAGTAGATGGGGGAGGGGAGGACTGTTGGGCATTGAGTGTAGTGATGATAATTTATCTTAGTTTGAGGCCAGTGTGGCTGTGGGATCATAGAATGTGTTCCTACTACCATCTGTGCAGTTCAGAAGAGGGAAAGATCTGGATGGCTAAGGTTGGTTGGTATGGGGGGTCTTAGGGGGACTAGACAGTCCCCCATATCATAGCTAGGCAACACACAGAAAAACTTAATTGTCGATAAATGCGCCTGAGCTGGATTTAAAATGGTGCAGAATAAAAGAACTCACTGTCAATCAAATATTGACAGAGTCAACAAGAGATGATACAACAGATGCCAGACACACAGTAACAGATAGGAGATAAAAATAGGTTAAAATGATAGAGCCAATAAATGTGTTTGACCGAGCATGAGTATTAAAGGGGAAAAGCCAACCACATAGCTTACACAAGAAAAGCTGTAGTCGAAAGACGCATCAAGTGGAACATAGATAATGATCTAAAAGACCAACCAGAGGACTCATAGCAACTGGTAAATGCCCCCCCCCCCCCCCGTACAAAGAAATCGTAAAACAATACTAGCCACAGAGGCATCGTTGCCGAGCACCAAAGAAAGAGTGTTCAGTAGGTTAAAAGAATGCCATAGTGGAGCTCAAATGGGACATTGAAGTAGAAAATGGACCACTGTCAATGGGGCACCACATTGGCACATGGGCTGGTCCTCGCGATGGAGGAGGCGACCATGCATCAGACGGGTATGACCAATGCGGAGACGACAGAGGGCCACGGAGTCCCTACAAGACCCCAGGTGCGAGGACTTCCAGACAGATGTTGTGTCCTTGATCATTCGTAGCTTATTGGGCATGTCCAGAGCAGACCATTTGGCATTCCACAGTTCTCGTTTTTTATTGCGAAGCAGTGGGCAGAAGTCTGCTTCTGGGAGGCCAGTCGCCAGAGGGCAGCGAGTGGCAGCCTGTTTGGCTAGCTGGTTGACGCTCTCGTTGCCCAGAATGCCTACATGGCCCGGGGTCCAAATGAATGTCACGGAGCGAACAGAGTCATCAAGAGCCAGTATCAACTCATGGATGGCCCTGACCAATGTATGATGGGGGTAACACTGATCAAGGGCCTGCAAACCGCTCAGCGAGTTGCTGCATATCAGGAAGGAGGTCCTGGGGCATGTGCAGATGTGTTTAAGGGTGCAGTATATAGCCACCAGTTCTGCAGTGAAGACGCTGCTGCCGGGTGGAAAAGAGCATTGCTCAACATAAGCGTCATGCATGTAGGCATATCCAGTGTGGTCGCCATCCAAAAAACCGTCTGTATAAATGATCTCGAAGTTACGGAACTCACAAAGAAGGGCATAAAACTGTTGCTGTAGGGCCAGAGGAGAGGCAGAGGTCTTTGTATCACGGGAAAGATTCAACTGTATCCACAGTCAAGGAATGGTCCAGGGAGGAACATGGGCAATGGAGCGGAAAGGTGGGTTAAGAGGGAAGGAGTCAAGGGTCAAAAGAAGCAATTGGACCCGTGCTGCTATCAGCAGTCCTGACTGGGGTCGTCTCTGCAGCAAACAAATGACCTCCCCTGGGAAGAGGAGTCTGTTATTTGGATGCTGAGGGGTACAGTGGGCTCTGGCAGAATACTGGGTGAGTAGTTGTTGATGCTGGTATCGCAATGGGGTGACTCCAGCCTCTGCGAGAAGACTCATGACAGGGCTCGTACGAAAGGCTCCAGTGGCCAGACGGATGCCGGTATGGTGCACTGGGTTGAGAACTCTCAGAGCAGATGGGGATGCTGAGCCATAGAACTGGCTCCCATAGTCCAGACGTGACTGCACCAGAGCATTATACAGCGGGAGGAGGATAGGGCATGCTGCCCCCCAGGCAGTATGGCTGAGGCAACGAAGGACGCCCAGATGTCGTGAGTACCATTGTTTAAGCTGGCGCAGATGAGGGAGCCATGTCAAACACGAGTCAAAAAGGAGACCCAGGAAGCGGTGTGTCTCCACAACCTAAAGGAGCTCACCATCAAGGTAGAGCTTCGGATGCGGATGTACCGTCTGTTAGCGACAAAAGTGCATCACCCTAGTTTTCGCAGGGGAAAATTTAAAACCATGGGCAGAAGTCCAATTCTGCGCCTGATGAATGGCTGCCTGCAGTTGTCATTCAGCTACACTTGTACTAGTGGTAGAATAGTACAGGCAAAAGTCATCCGCATAGAGAGAGCAAGAAACTGATGGCCACAAGGCCATTAATGGCCACCAAGAAGAGGGGTACACTTAAGACGGACCCTTGTGGTACCCCACTCTGTTGGATATGGGGGGAACTGAAGGAGGTGCCAACACGAACTCTGAAGCGGCGCAAAAATAAAAAATTCTGAATAACAAGTAGGAGGGAGCCACGGAGACCACATCCATGTAGCGTGGCAAGGATGTGATGACGCCATGCCATGTCATATGCTTTCCGGAGGTCAAAAAAGATGGTGACGAAGTGGTGACATCGGGCGAAAGCAGTGTGGATCGCCGACTCCAAAGAGAGGAGGTTATCAGTGACAGAGCGACCCTGCCAGAGAGCACATTGTTGTGGGGCGAGCAGACCCCGATACTCGAGAACCCACAGCAGTCACCGATTAACCAAACATTCAAAAAGCTTACAAATAACGTTTGTGAGATTTATGGGATGGTAAGTATCAATGTTCAATGGATCTGCATCTTGTTTCAACAGAGGGATAACGATACTCTCCTACCATTGGGACAGGTATGCTCCCTCAATCCAGAGATGATTGAAAAAATCCAAAAGATGGCGCTGCGAGTTTACAGAAAGATGTTTTAGCATTTGACAGTGGATTCAGTCCGGTCCTGGAGATGTATTGGGGCAACTGGCAAGAATGATTTGAAATTCCCACTTGGTAAATGGCACATTGTATGGCTCCTGGTGGTTTGTGCAAAATGCCAACTGCTTTCACTCAGTCCACTCTTTCAAGGTACAAAAACCTTGGGTGTAGGCAGTGGATGCCGAATTGCAAGCAAAGTGCGCTGCAAAATACTCAGCAATGATGGTCGGCTCAGTATGTATACTACCACGGATAGAGAGACCCACAGCCCCTGTCGGTGGGTGGTACCCTGATATACGGCGAATCTTCATCCAAATCTGGGTATAAGAGACAAGGGGTCCAATTGTGGAAACGTATTCTTCCCAGCATGCCTGCTTGCGCTGCCGCTGATGAGCAGCCGCATCTGGGCCCGAAGATGTTTAAAGGCAACCAGGTGGCCAACGGTGGGGTGGTGCCGGTACTGCTGCAGAGCTCTGCGGCGATTGCAAATAGCTGCTGCTATCTCCGGTGACCACCAGGGCACTGGTCTTCACTGGGGTAAGGCAGAAGAAGATGGTATTGTGAACTCAGCAGCAGAAACGACAACGGAAATAATATGGTCTACTGCCATTGTCGCGTCAGCAGGGAGAGGGGTTTCCAACATTGCAGCTGAAGTGTATGCTGACCAGTTGGCCCTGTGGAAGGACCAGCAGGGTAGGCGTGCATGGCATTGGTGGTGGGGAAGTGAAAGGAAGATGGGAAAGTGGTTGCTACCACAAAGGTCATCATGGACCCACCAGTTAAGGAGCGGACATAAGCCAGGACTACACACAGAAAGGTCTATGGCGGAAAAGGTGCCATGGGCCACACTAAAATGGGTAGGGACTCCTGTTTTAAGAATACAAAGGTCAAGCTGGTTAAAAAGCAGTTCAAAGTCTCGACCGCGTCCTGTAGTCACGTTGCTCCCCACATGGGGTGATGAGCGTTAAAATCTCCTAAAAGAAGAAATGGTGAAGGAAGTTGAGCAATCAGGACTGCTAGGTCGGCTGGTGCCACATCTGCATCAGGAGGGAGATAAAGGGAACAGATGGTAATGTCCCGTGATGCTCTAACCATGACAGTGACAGCTTCCAGGGCTGTTTGAAGTGGCACTAGGGAACTTTAGACAGAGGTATGTACATATAGACATACCCCGCCTGACACCCTATTGTAGACGGTGCGGTTATTGAAGTACCCCTGGTAGCCCCGAAGGGTGGGGTCCGATAACCAGGAAACCAGGTTTCCTGGAGAGCAACACAAAGAGTTGGAAAGGAGCTCAACAGCTGATGCAATGCAGCCAAGTGGCAGCAAAAACCTCCACAATTCCATTGGAGTATCAGACTCTCTCCTGATTGATGGTGCATGAAGACAACGAATATGGAAGAGGGATGGCTTGAGCACTCGTCTCTGGCTGTGAAGGCTGATCATCCGTGTCCATGGCATCCCCGAGATCAGCGAAGACCAAATTTTCAGGCATCGGGAGAAGGATGACCTCATCCTCAGGCGCGTCAGGTGCAAGGGCTGGGGGCACCAAGGCCACAAGTGTCTCCTTGTGCTTTACGATCTTCTCTTTCTTTTATTTCTTGTCTTCCCATCATTCCTTGGACCTACCGGAGGAGGCGGGCTTCTCTGGAGGGGCTTGAGGAGTGTGGGAAGACTGAGGAGCCAAACGGCTTTCTGGCTGTGGGTCCTTCAGCCGCTGGCTAGTGTCTACTATCTTTTGTGATAACGGTGGAAGGGGGGGACAGGTTCCCTTCCCAGAAGAAGAAGCCAGAGAAGGTGAACCCTTTTCTGGCTGCGGAGCAGGGATAACCCCTCCTGACATGGGGGGCAGTACAGGACCCACAGAAGATGGTGTACCCCCAGATGTCTGGGATGCTGAGGTAGAGGGGCGGCCCATAGGGCCCACAGAGGGAGGTAGAGCAGGGTAAGAAGTGGCCACCAGTGGTAGCGCCATCATTGTAGTTGCAGCATACGATGTTAGTAATCAGACAGGATGCAGCTTTTCATATTTACATTGAGTCTCTGAGTACGTCAGGCAGGATAGCGTCTTGTATTCGACTATCTTCCGCTGTTTATGTAGAGCGGGACAGTCTGGTGAACAGGGAGAGTGGTGACCGCTGCAGTTGACACAATAAGAAGGAGGAGCACAGGCAGTGTCCAGATGTAAGGGGCAGCCACAGTCCCGACAGGTTGCAGCAGCGTTGCAACGCGAGGACATGTGCCCAAAACGCCAACATTTGAAACATCGCATTGGAGGGGGGATGTACGGCAGGATGTCGCCTCGATACATCATGACTTTGACCTTTTTGGGCAGATTGTCACCCTCAAAGGCCAAGACAAATGTGCCAGTGGCCACCCTATTATCTTTTGGTCCCCGAAAAACGCGGCGGACGAAGTGGACTCTGCGTCATTGTAGATTGTTGCGTAACTCCTCATCTGTCTGCAGCAAACGGTCTCTGTGATATATGACCCCCTGTACCTTATTTAAGGATTTGTGGAGCGTTATTGAGACAGGAATGTCACCTAAGTGGTCACACATTAAGAGGTTTCGTGACTGAGCAGGGGTCTCCGCCTGTATCAGGACCGAATCGTCGCGCAGTTTAGACATGCCGGCAACCTCTCCAAACCTTTCTTTGAGGTGGTCAATGAAGAAGGAAGGCTTAGTTGCCTGGAAAGATTCTCCATCCTGTCTGGCAACAACTAGGTAACGTGGTGAGTATGGTTCAGTCTGCTTCGTGGGCCCACGTTCTCCCATGATGGCGTCAGGGAAGGAAACAATTTGGGGTCATATCTTGCAGCATTAAAATTAAATTTACCACACTTAGTGCCAAGATTTTCAGAGGTTTGTTTCCTCTTGATTATGGAATGTCCACGCCAATGCCAACCACTCTGAAACAGGGGTTCTCCTCAAGGGCGCCACCCAGCCACAGCAACGCCACCTGGCAGGATGACCGTTGCTGGGAGTTCTGATGCCCCACAGAGACAAGCATCAACTCCTTGGCATTCATGAGAAGGTTGCAGCTCAGGCATCGGCAGTGTGATCCCTGTGCAATTCAAGGGGCTCAACCATGAGGGTACATAACAGCCCCATCACATGGACTGGCTACCATGCTGGTGACCTAGCGGGGGAGAGAGCTACGGCGAGGAAGGGAATTTGGAAGGAAAGGGTAGGAATCCGTGCTGTAGGGGCTAGGTGGGGAGTTCTTCCTCAAATGGCTCACACCTACTCTGAAATTTTGATGGAGGTCACACCCCAAGGGGGACCTAACTGGGCCAAAATCGGTGAAAACGGCAAACAAAGACACAATTGCGAAACCAGCAGTACCGCGGAAATAGGTGGGCCGTCATCGCGAGAACACCTAGAGACAGGGTTGGAGAAGGGTAGGGTGGGAAGAAGGATTAGGGAAGTTAGGCGATCCAGGGTGAGGGAAAGTGGCCTGGGAAACAGGAAGGAAGACCGCAATGGCTCGGGGACCCATGCGCGCCACACAAGTACCCACAAAAGAGCTGTGGGCCCCCTGGGGGCCCGGATGGCTAAGCAGCCATTGGCATCAAAAGTGTTGTGTTCATCTGCAAGTTATGCCACAGGGAGGTCCACCTTCTGTTTTTGCCACAGTTTGACCCTGGACATACATCCTGATAGACAGCTGGTTAGTTGTCATATCAATGTAAAACACTGTGCAATGATTGTAACAGAGTTGGTAAATCACAAGACTGCTTTCACAGGTAGCATGGCCTCTGACAGTGTAATATAAGCCTACGATGAGACTGGAATAAGAAATTTTATATCGGTAGACTGGGCAGATCTGTAGCAAAGGTAGAATATTCAAAATTTTTAGGTGTATGCATTGATGAAGGGTTGAACTTGATAAAACACATTGAAGATCGGCTGAAACGTTTGAGTTCAGCTAGCATTAAAAAAAAAAAAAATAAATAAAAGAATTTCTGAATGGCAACTCTTACACTGTACATGAATTTTTAGATATAAATTAGTTAGCAAATATGAAAAAAAATTGCCTCATGTAAAATTTAGTACAAAGTAATAATTTGTAAAGACACCTTTCATTAACCTGATGCGTTCCACATCATTATGAAGTGTAGTAAACATGATCTATGGAACAAGTACTAATCTAATCTGTCTCAGGATTATGATCCCTGTGGTAAGGGGTTAGGGCTATTATGTTGTGTAGTTTGGGTAGATGACAGAACACCACTCTAGGAGTGGTCAGAAGGATCTTGGGTAAGATGTCTCTCATTTCAGGGCATGATGAGAGATAATAAAAACCCTGACAAAGAATGTTATTTAGTTGTTCCAGTCCGATTTGGAATTGGGTGACAAGAGGAAGACTCCTTAGTGACTGGTGGACAGAGAATTGGTGGTGAGTGGGGATATGGCATGGGAAATCTGTTTGTGGACTAGGTTGGAAGGATAATGTCTGCCTGTGGAGGCCTCTGTGAGATCTTAAGCATATTGAGTAAAATACTTATCATCAATGCAAATTCGCTGTCCACTGGTGGCAAGGCTGTATGGGAGGGTTTTTTGATGTTGAATAAATGGCTACTACCAAAGAGTAGGTAATGTTGGTAATTAGTAGGTTTAATGCGGACAGAGGTGTGGATGGAGCCATCAATGAGGGGGAGGTTAAAATCCAGGAAAGTGGCATCCTGATTTGAGAAGGACCAAGTGAAACTGATAGGAGAGAAGCAGTTGAGGTTGTGAAGGAACAAGGATAGAGAGTTCTGGCCCTGAGTCCAAATCATGAAAATATCATCAATGAATATGGACCAGATCAGAGGTTTAGGGTTTTGGGAGACTAGGAAGGTTTTCTTTAGGTGCCCACAAACAAGGTTGGCATAGGAGGGTGCCACACAGGTGATATTGCTGTGCTGCAGATTTGATTGTATACTTTTCCTTCAAAGGAAAAGTAGTTGGTAAAGACTATGAGAAATGGGGTATTGGACTTGGAGTCTGAGGGATGCAAAAAAGATAGTGGTAGAGAGCACTAAGAACATGGGCATGGCCATGGTGTATAGAGAAGTAAAGAGGTACAGATGGTGGAGAGTCAGTGAAAGAAGTATATAGTATCTTGGATGTGGGAGGCTAGATTTTGAACAATTGGTTGGAGTTCCTATCCCCTCTCCCCTCCCGTCCCCGATTCGTCGCTGAGTGTGATTCAAAGTGCGGCAGCCGGAGGTGATGGTTGTATGACTGTGTTGTGTGCCTGTGTGATTGCATGATTGTTCTATTTTTTGAAGAAGGCATGGCCGATAGCTGAAAATGTTTTATGTGTGTGTGTGTGTGTGTGTGTGTGTGTGTGTGTGTGTGTGTGGGTTTTTTTTTCTCTTTTTTGTTTTGTTTTTTATATATGCCTGTCGCAGCTCGTCGCCATGTGTTGTAAACTAATTTACTTAAAAGGATTTTATGGTTCACACAATCAAATGCCTTTGATTAATCATAGAAAAAACCTGCTGCTTGTAATTTATCATCTAATAAACTTGAGTATTACTAGTGGGTATCACTGAAACTAGTCATTCAAAGGTTTCAAATATGACTGGGTGAAGGTTGTAATGAAGCATCTTGGGATTTAATTCCATCTACTTGCATTATAGAACCTCTCAATATCACTATTGCATGATAATAGATATGAATGTAATTAGTCTATTATCATTTTATTTTTCAAAATGTTTGTTGTTCTTTTTTCTAACATGACTAGCTGAAATTATATTCCATTATTTGGTGTCACAGAAGTTTGTTTAATTAGCAAATATTAATTAGTTTGTGCTAGTGGTATATTGTTAGAGTTCAGATAGTATGCTAATTAGTATTTCTGATAAAAGTAAGTAAATTCTTTTCTCATAATATTATAGTAGGTATTATTGTGTTTCACAAGTAATGTTACAAAAGCTTTGGCTTCATTAGATTCTGTGTGTAGTTGCTCATGTAATAGACAGCATATTTTTCATTTGATCATTTTCAAATTAGTTATGGTACAACCTTCTGTTAAACAATGAACAAAATAGGCAAACAATATTCATGTAACAAAGAAAGGGTTGAAAAAAATAAGCTTGAGAAGCCACTGGATCTAGTTATTCAAATCCATGTAAATACTGAATGTTCCACGTGAATAAATTTTACAAACAGTGATTTAAATACAGAAAAACATTGTCCACTACCCAACAAATAGCTCCATGCATGAACATGAAACCATATCCAGCCACTACTTACATCTTGATAGAAAAAATAAAACAAAAAACCAAAAGAGTATATTGTATAATAGTATAAACCTGCACATGGAACTTTCTCAGGGGATCAAAGACAAAAATGACATACACAACTTCAGCAATCCATTAAAAATATCTATTAGGAAAGTGTTTTTATTCTGTCAAGGACTACATGAACATATGTGTATTTATATATATATATAAAAACAATCAGCTGTGGTTTTAAGATACATTACAATATGTTCAGTAGTACAATGAAATTTTATGTACCTACAAATATATTATATAGCAAACCAAGTCTAAAATGTCACTAGTTGTCTATCTGATAATGGAAACTCCAAATTGGAATTAAACAATATTATAAGGTCAGTATGTAATGACAAAGACACATACATACAACTCTTAAGCTATCAGACATGGCCTTCTTCAAAATGTAGAACGTTCACGCAGTAATACAGGCACACTTCACAGTCACACAACTATCATATCCAGCTGCCACACTCCAAATCACACCCCATAGGGGGCTCAACAATAATTTGTTGAGTACAGGCTTGGTGAACCCGGGGTCTCAGAGCTTGGGACTGGTAAGTGCTGTCAGTCCTCTAGACACTGTAACCTCTGGGCTCACTTCAGTGACCACCGTGTGGCACAGCGATGAAACATTGTGGGTACCAGGGAATGGGGATCTTGGCTTGACCGCCCAGGTTGCAAGGAAGGAAATACCTCTCTACAAGACCCCTCAATCTTAAGGAGTGCCATGTGCTGATGGAATGCATGGCTGTTGAGGTGAAACAGTCGCTTTGTTACAGTAAAAATGTGAAATCAGCTTATATGCTGGCATCCAATGAAGTAGTAATACAAGAGGACTAAATAGAAACAGCAGTAGCTTTGACCAACACACACACACACACACACACACACACACACACACACACACACACATACATGCACATATGTCTGCCTTGATGTGTGTGCAAGTCCTTCTGCTCCCGGGATTGGAATGACTCCTCATCCACTTCCTTAAAACCCGCATCCTTTCCTTTTTCCCACTCCTTCCTTCCTCTTTTCTGAATAAGCAACTGTCGGTTGTGAAAGTTCAACATGTGTGTGTGTGTGTGTGTGTGTGTGTGTGTGTGTGTGTGTGTTTACTTATGTGTGTATATCAACAAACTGGGGCTTTTTCACCTGATAAATTAAACCATCTTTATTTTACTCCTTGAAGTTTTCTTTATTCTGTTGTTTGTTCTACTTATGATTTTCAGTTTAGTGTTACTAGTGACACCAATAAGGTATTGTGACTTAAATGTGTGAAAATAAATATCTTTAAATTATTCATCGTGAAAGATAGCCACAATGTGTAAAGAGTGTGAGTGCACATTCTTCTTACATTATTGAATGGTTGTCATGTTATGTTTGTTCCGTTTATAGCAAAATCTAACATAGTGGAAGTGAATCCACTTTGATAGCAAAGTTCATGTCAGAACTATCATATCAATCTTTCAGAGACACAGTAATCAAACACTTATTCTATTATCTGACAGAAATTCTCCAATAAGATGTGAAAATATTATTCAAAAGAGATAAGAGTGGCTGACCAGTACTTCCCTCAACTCATTACTGCCAATAGTCACACAAAAACAAGATGAAATTTATTTATTTATTACTGTCATCAAATAGGAGAGAGGAGTGAGGAAAAGGGAATAGGCTGTGAGGTAAAAATTTTGTGAAGTGTGATGTTTGGTGACATCAACACCTTCATAGCATCCTTAACTCACAAACTAAGTTGTGAATAACACTTCCCCTCTATCCCCTTTCTTTCCCTCCTACCTAATGATGGAAAACTTTTTATCAAAAGTTTATTTTTGTCATTATTTTTGCCTTTTTTGTGTGACTATCGGTGGTACTGAACTGAGGTAAGTACTGTCCAATCATTCTATCTCTTTAGAATAACATTAATCAAACACTACCTAAATATCAGTGGATGCTGTGTTTCATTGTTAAAAGAGGCCATTGACAAACTCTTTCAGAGTTGTTGCAACACCTGTACAACTTGGCAGGGCATACAGGTTTTCAGAGGATATGTTGCAGTCTATTTGGCTTAAGTGTATACCATCAACCATAGGTCTGGTACTGGCAGCATTCAACAGCCTGTCACTGTCACATTTGGCACAGAAGGCTGTTGCAATTTTCCAATTTTGGGTACAGAAGCAGCAAAAGATGAAGAATAGCATTTGTGCAACATGGTGTTGGTATCACATTACATTCAGAGAGCGGGATGTGAAAATTATGTGTGAATGACTGACAAGAGACACTATCGTGTGTCAACAATAATTTAATCACATTACAAATTACAATATAAAACTGTAACATAATGCAACCTCTGCTTGGTGTATATCACTGTGAGAAAAGTATTCTCTCATGAAACAGGGGTTTATAGAAGGGATCTTGGAGTGGTATGGAGTACCTCATCAACAGTGGTGTAGATATTCTTATTCCACAACCATGTACTAAATTGATGTACTAATGGGGATATACAGTAAAATGTGTGGGACAGGGTGACTGTAGGTACCAATGGGATGGCTCAGGTAACAGTAAAGCCCAGCACAAAGATTTACAAAGAATGTATTTTTTACAGCAGTCACAGTTTCTCATTCCATTTTAAGTATATATTTTCTCCAGTCTTTTCAAATCATTGGTTGAGAAATGCAAAAGTCAACTAGTCACAAGCCTGCTACAAAAGTGGTACAGCTTCAAGCATTACTGCCAGAAGTCAAGACAATTTCTCATTCCCACCAATCCACCCAGACCTGATCACACCAGCAGTGCTTTGGAACACAATCAACAAGAAATTTACATTTGCCTGTATATGCCCGTGCTTTCTACATAGGCTATGAATACTATGTAGCAGCCAAGCAATATTTCAAGAGTTGGCAGATGCACAGATTCTGAAGGACCTCAGAGATATTCCAAAAGACAGCCTTAATAACATCTCTTTATAACATCCACTTTATGTAACACAGCAGTGTTTCACTGATAAAGTTTTACTACAATTAAATTAAAATGAACAAGGGCACAAGGAGTATCATTGAGTGCAGTTCTGTCATCAGCTACAAGAGTGTGGAGTCTTTCTGTATGTGAATAAATGTGTACTAGGGCATAAATCACCAAATTTTCGAGATGCAAAGCTTCACAGCAGCTATCAATTCCTTAAAGTGAACAGTCACAGATATTCCCAAGCCAGCAAAGTATCAAGGTGTAAGATGTTTCCTAGGCATGATTAATTTCTACAGGTGACATAGGCCTCATGTCAATTAAATTGAGTAGCTCCTTAATGCAGTTCTATTTAGCAAAAACATCAACAGGAAGCACTCATCCCATGGTCACAGTCAATTAGTGATGGGAACAATCGAATGAAAACAATCGATTCATTCGGGTGTTGGAAAAAAATCAATCATTCGGTTGTAGTTTCTCGTATCGGTTGAATTATTCATTCATTCTTTTGAGTGAAACCAGTCGGTGGGACCAACCGAATGAAACAATCGATTCAGTCGGTTGGACTATTCATTCGTTCTTTTGAGTGAAACCAGTTGGTGGGACCAACCGATTGAAACAACCGATTCAGTCGGTTGGACTACTCATTCCTTCTTTTGAGTGAAATCAGTCGGTCAGAGCAACCGAAGAAAAATATCAACACAGTCGGTTGGACCACTCATTCCTTTTCTTTTGAGTTAAATCAGTCGATGGGACCAACCGAATGAAAAAACTGACACAGTACGTTGGCCTCTTCATTAGTTCTTTTGAGTGAAACCTGTCAGTGGGAGCAACCGAATGAAAGAGTCAGTCGGTCGCAGTTTTACTATGTTGGATTAATATTCGTTTATTTTTTTCGAATGTTGACATGCACATCAGATAACTACAGCAGTGCTACATTATACCGTCATGTAAAAGGAGTATGCCAAAGTTAAAATGTGTATTACAATGTTCATTTAATTATGTACTGAATGAAGTAACTTTTCATTTTATAATACACAGTAACAGTGATTCATATTTTGTTGTAGATTAAATTGTTCGAGGTGCCATCAACGAGTAACTAATTAGATGTCACGTCGCTGGAGCAGGCCTGCAATCACTTTCATTGCCCACCACAGACCTCAAAAACGCTGATCATCTGGCCCCGAACAGATTACTATCGCAGACACCCACAATCTGTAGAAGATAAGTGGCCGATGACCACGAAGTACCGCGGGGAGCGGGGACACGAGGGGGGTGCTGGCTCGCTGGCGTTTTCACTGCTGATAGCGCTAGTCTAGTAGGCGCGCACCGAACTCCACACAACAGTGTCTGGCGGGCGGGGCGTGCCATCGCCCATTGTTGTCGGTTTCTTACTGTCTCAATAAAGAAGCGTGGAAACTATAGGGTGTTTCAAAATGATTGCTACAAGTTTAATCTTGCATACTGTATCTCCGAAGTGGAAACAGGTAGAAACATGTGGTTTGCGGCTTATTGTTCATACATATCTAAGGTACTAGTAGGACAGTGTTAAGTATTTTAACTTTGAGCTTATTTGCTAGATCCAAATTCGAAGATCAGTAAAACATTAGGTATTGTAAGAAAAGTTTATTAAAGTATTTTGATTAAAAATATTTTTGTTAATTCCATCTAATTTGAAGGAGTACAAGAAGACATACAACATTTATCAGTGCTGTAAATTTCTTCAGCGCGTCTGTATTCATCAACAGTGTATGAAAACATTCATCTCAACTTTCATAATTATTCACTCTTGTCGCAGATATTTCTGTGGTTATCGGTGAAACGGTGTGAAGGTTTATTCCATCGCTCCGCCATGTACCATACAAAATCTTAGATGAACAGTGAACTGCCAGTTGTTTTGAAAGTCAAGTGTGCAAAATTTCATCAAGATCAGAATAAAACTCTATATTGGCATCGAAGTCCGGAATACCTTCTCTGATGCATCAAACTAAAGTAGATGTAGACGGTGACCATTCTCTTTCTTTGAAGGTGAAGAGTGAAATATATCATTAAAATTCGAATACAAACGGAATTTGTTGAAGTTAGTAGGTAAAGTACCCTCTGCCATGCACCTACGAAATTTATTGTACACAGTTACCTTCGCCTTGTTTTAAAGGTCAAGTGTGCAAAATTTCATCAAGATTGCAGCCAAATTGTGGTTTTTGTTGAAGTTAGTATGTAAAGTACCCTCCGCCATGTGCCGAATGAAATTTGATGTAGACAGTGACGTTCCTCTTGCTTTGAAGGTTAAGTGTGCAAAATTTCATTAAGATTGGAACAAAACTGCAGATTTGCATGCAATAGAAACACACACACGGACACACTGCTATATTTTTAAGATTTGTCTCTAAGAATGTTTTCATACCCGAAAAGGTTGAAGGAGTATGCAAATAAAGTCACAAAAAGTCCATGAATTAATAAAAACATCCATATAACTGCAGAAACCGACAGAGACTTTTTCCAGTCGGTTGTATTGCTTCAAGTGAAACCACTCAATGCCGAGAACATTCATGTAAAGGACAGAGACTTGTTTCATTCGGTGCTC
Organism: Locusta migratoria; assembly: GCA_026315105.1. Taxonomy (NCBI): domain Eukaryota; kingdom Metazoa; phylum Arthropoda; class Insecta; order Orthoptera; family Acrididae; genus Locusta; species Locusta migratoria. The sequence goes on along the minus strand of CM048746.1, from coordinate 150,247,731 downwards.
GCTCATCAACTGAAATCACTCAAACCCACTGAATGAGTGAAAACATTCATATAGCAGCTGCAACCGACAGAGACTGGTTTTATTCGATTGTTTTGCATCGACTGAAACCGCTCAAACTCCGCCAGTGAGTGAAAACATTCATATGGCCACAGAGACTATTTTCATTTGGTTGTGTCATTCGACTAAAAAAACCGACTGAACGAAAAAACAACCAACTGACAAATCGGTTGTTAAAAACAGTCGGTTGTCCCATCACTACAGTCAATGATGGTAGCATTTCATAAGCTGAAAGAATCTACTATATACTCTTCCACCCTCATCATACTACACTGCTAGGATTAGTGGCAAACATGAGCAAGCAGCACAGCACTGCAGCAGCAAGTAGCACAGGTGTGGCAGTTACTGCTCTTTTTACAAAAACACAATAGAGAGCTTCTCACAATGTATGAAGCAGTTAAGTACTTTCAGATAGACATAAAGTAAGAACTTTCACTTTTTTTTATCCTTAGCCAGTCAGAAAGACTCCAAACCCTAATTATTTCATTTGATACAAGATGACACATATGAACAAATTAAACTGTATATAGCTTACCTATTTCAGTCCCACGACCACAAGTAAAGGTTAAGCCATGACCTTCAATTTCTCGGTCAGTATAAATGATGACATATGCACAAGAATAGTCTGGATCTGTGTGCTGAAAATTAAATAAACAATCATATTGACTACTAATGAAATCTAAATTTAGATTTAAAAGTGTTGCTTTTAATGACATTATTCACATGTGAAATAGATTAATTGCTAAAACAGTGGCCTCATTTGTGAAAATATTTTGTAGAGTAATTTCTCTTCTCATTTTCTGCCTGAAGTACATCACTTTACAAATTAATTTTTCATTACTGATTTACACACTGTGTTCTTTCTGACACATAAACTTTACATCGATACATATTTATTTCAGAAAACACTTTTATGATTTCCATTTCTTAGTATAGTAACTTACTTTGATGACATTCAACAGTTAGTACAATACAAATTGTAATTTGAGAAGCCTTAATACACTATGGTATAATACAAATGCAAACAGCACTCAAGAAAACTTGCACACATGGTTAATCAGCATGAGTTCATAATGGATTATCTGGCAATGATGATGCACTTTCACAGAGCATAAATTGCCCTTGTAAGGAAAACGTTTCTATGGATTTTAAACTAAGGCACACTCATATCACTCCCATTCATATTAAGCAGTAGACCCCCTACTTGTCATGTTGAATGGAGTAGCACTAAAAGCAATTTCTTTGAGTGAAGACTTACTGTTTTCGATTTGAGTTCTGATGGAAGAGAGTGAAGTTGAAGAATCGCCTATGAAAGGGCTCTATAATTATGAGTCGTTACATAATGAAAGCATAATTATTGCAATATGATTGACGTAGGTAATGTTAATTACATTGTGAATTTTTTCATCCCTGGTCTCCCTTCCAACTCTATGCCACCTATTGCTATATTTTATTACATGTGTTTATTTTAATATTCCAATATTCCTTTAATTTGTCTTAGTCTTTCCATTTTACATCTTTTCAGTCACCGACCCACCTCCCTCCTTGTACACCCACTCCTACATCTCCACTTTGTTTCTCCCCTGCCATTCCCTTTAGTGGAATCCTAACTGCCTCTCATATTTCCACCTATCAGAGCCTTTACAATCCATCATGCAACACAGAATGTTCTATAACCACCATTGCCTGGTATCCTCCACCTTCCACTCCTTTTGTCACTTACTGACAAGATGCTTGTTGGTCCAGAGCTGCCAGAGATGGTGTTCATGTGTTCTTCTGTCTGGGTGAATTTGTGAATGTGTTTTTAATCTTTTTTTATGAAGGCTGTGACTGAAAACTAAAGTTGTGAGATTGTGATTGCCTATTATACATTCCTGCCTGTGGCTCAGCTAAAATCTTTATGATGAGTTCCAGTCTATCCTTATTACTGACATTCCAACCTAGACTTTCCATTATTCGATTTTCCCCCTTTACTTACCAACGTTTTTGTTCTGTATCATTCCCTTATTCAGTTCTCTTTGATCAAGACAGTTGGAATGACTGGAATATATAATTATGATGCTTGAGTACAGTGCTTGGTTTGTGATGGTACAAAGCGGAACACCACAAGCCTCCCACTCTGACTGTTGACCAATTATCACGGAACATAGATTTGTCATTGCAAGATGCAGCTGACACACCTGTTGGTGCTTTCAGTTGCTGTTTTCTCATCCTGGCAGCTAAGAACAGTAATGGCGGCAGGCAGATCTCTTGTACCATACACATGCAAGGTTTGGCCATTCCTACAGTGTGCCAACTGACATAGCATCAGCACTCGTGTTCTGGTGTGTGTAGTGCCTGCTCTACCTGTCACTGTTCTATTATGTCCACATATTTCACTCCAGTAATGTTCTAAAATCAAACTGCATAAAGTTTTCACTCACTATGTACAATGGATAAATAACTAGTCATTTCCATCAAAAATCTAGCAATAACTAGACAAGAAGCTGAAAAATTACATAAAATTGATATGTTATGTAGTTCAGTTAAAGTCATGAAATCTATTTGCAAATTCATACAACACAACACTTTGGTGTAATTACACATGTTGATGCAAATAATGCATTTTTAGTAGCAGGAGCTAGAAACCACATCCTAAGAGCATGAAGCACACACTTGCCATTTTCACTTTTTGCAGATATAACTTGTCTTATATCTGCATTTCTTCATTTGACATTGCCCCATTAATTTTATTTCCTTTCACATGCTCTCAAATACATTTCTGTTTACATTTACTTGAGTTTGCCCTAATACCCATAAGAAGTTCCTCATTTATATATTTTGTAAGGATGATGGTCATCATGTCCATCTGTAAGGCATTTCCAGACAGAAGATGCCTGAAAGTTATACTGGCATCATTGATGAAAGTTCCCATGAATAAGCATACTTTCCACCTCATTGTGACTCCTCTTGTCTTGTCTTTCCTTTCCTTTTTCTACTACTTGACTTTCATTTTCTTTTTCTCTTCTGTGTTCTTGTCTTCAGGTTGTCCTACATTCAACTTTTAATCTTCCCTCTCTATCATTTAATATTCAACTTTTCTAATCTCAAATGTTCCTAAAATTTCATAATTGATTTTCCACTTGCTGGTCCTGCCCTACATACTTCAATTCTCTCCATTTTGTCTGATGAAACAATTTCTGGTTTCTATTACATTTATGTACACCATTCTGTTGCCACCCCTTCATAAGAAGATATTACTTAAAAATCTTACACTTAATTAAATTGGAAGACACTTTTCCCACTGACAATAATTCAAATTAATGAGCTATTTGTGACCTAAACCCTGAAAATTTTCATAGGGATGCTTCCACCTTTCTTTAGAGAAATGTAGCTTACTTCAAATCTTATATTATATTAGAAAGAAGTAAAAATGACTATCTTACATCATTTGGCATCCTGATACAATATTTCATAGATGTAGTCTTTAGTTAAACCATACCTCTCAGTTCTAGAGATATTACAGGTTTCCTTAAAATGATATTGTTTCACTGCTAGCAAAATTATTAGTGAGAATATACACTCCAAGTATTGTTCAAATCTCTTGAAAACGAAAAAAGTAATATAAAAACATCCTTGAATAATTTATTGGGAACCAAACCAAATATTGAATATCATTAAAATATCATAAAATGATGGATGCCTAGTGTTCATTTTAAAGAAACTTGCAAAATAAAAGAACATTTATCTACAAAATGCAGCACTTGATCTGACATCATAACAACACCTATTGTTGTGCTCTAGGAGACTTACCATTAACTTTGGAGCATACGACATGGAGAATAGTGGCTCTGATCAATTGCATAGCAATGCACTCATAACAAAGAAATTAACTACACAATTTTGCATGACTAAATGGTGAACCCTTTTGTAAGAACCCCTTACTCTACAAGTACACACACAACTGAACATTTTATTTAATAAAAGTATTGAGTTACCATAGCATCTGAGCCATGAGCACCTAAGGACGTGGGAAAACGAATATCCCGTACATGCAAAGTACGAATCTTAAGCCCAGTTCCAGGCATACTTCCTCTTACACGGCGAGCTCTATAACAAAAAAATGCAATATGTCTGATAGATAGTATTTTAAACCATGACAGTGATTGTTTAAATGTAAACAAAAACCTTAATCCTCTAGCAAATTTTATGTTTTCTATATTATTTTAAATTTTTTAACACTAGTACACTCTGGAGACATATGACTCTCCAAAAATAAATGCTCATAACTCTTTTGCTTGTATGCTTATTCATTATTGTCTGACTCTGATAACAGTAACTAAATAATGGCTGCTCATTTTTATCACAATAGAAGATTTCAAAATGAGTTTCAAATCTCCCAATAATTTTCACGTTTCCTAAAAAACTGTGAGTGTTTCTATATTAATGTGTATCAACAGACACACATCTGTTTTGTGAATTTTTATCTTTTATAACAATATCTTTCAGAACCTCTAAGTAAGAGACCTCAAGCTACAAACTACCCCATTACACATTCAAGCATTTGTTCGTTAGTTGTACTAAGCTTAATTATGTAGACATGATTCCTTTATTATTGAATTTCTAAATAAGTCTTAGAATTAAAACAGGGTGTTTTATGTTCTGCTGTCAAAGGCAATAACTCAAACGTACTCACAATGTGTAGATGCACAGGCTGGTCAGCAGCCTGTGCCTTACTGAATGTGTTACACACACACCTGCTACTATCTCTGTAGCTCAAGGTCACTGATGTTAGCAGAACATTTGGAATACATTACATCATTCAAGGACTGCACAGCTGAAGGTGTGGCAAGTTCTCTGCTGGAACAGTGGGTGCACTGATTTGTGCAGAAATTTTCTGAATGAATTTCAGTGCTAATGTCATTATAATAAAAATACTCTGCAGCTGTCTTTTCCCCACTTATGCTTGCTGAAGTATGTCAAAAAAATTTTAATATAATTTTATACATACATCTCATTAAAAGACTTCCTGTACAAAAGATTACCAGCAAAGCAAGCACTGACTTTAACAATTAGTTTAAACCTCCGCGACAACTAGCCTACAGATAATTCCACTTTCATAAATTAAAACATGGAAAAGTGTTACTACACTAAAGGTGGAGATAACAATAAATAAAATGTATTACATTAGCAGCTAAAAATGTAGATGTTGAATAGCTAATACTTGAAATATATTTTATTCAAAATATGGACATAGTCTTTACAAATAACATAATAACAATCTTGATAAGTGAATTTTTAGTACGTTCACCTTCCAGTGTTACATTCAATGTAAGCAGCTAGTTATGCTGACAATATTTCATGAATGAATCATATTTGTAAGCTAAACATAATTATGAATTGTGTTCTGCAGTACCTAATGGCTTATAACAGCAAGAATTGATAGAAAATTCAAATGACAATAAATAAATAAATAAATAAATACAATAATAATAATAATTATTATTATTATTATCTTAAATAAAATTAATAAAAATTTACCATTCTTGTATTGACATTTTATGACTTTGGTTGATATCTTCTGGTGTGGTTGTGAATGAAAGAATCTGCATCATTCAGCAGTTTTCTAAAATTTCTTTCTGAACCAAACTAATATTGGCTCTATAAGTGAACTTACCTAAGAACTTCTTAACTTTGACAAAAATCTTTTAAATTCATGGTCTGATAAATAAATATGAAAATATATATAAATCTGATATTAGATATCAACAATGGAAATTCCTTGATGGAGAACTACATAAAATAAGAAAAAATAACCCCTTACCTAAAGCAGATGGATGTGTAGGGCACAGCAACGTGTAACAGAAAACTGCATTTAGTTTTTCTTTTGGTAGTAGCACACACACAGTTAAACACACACAACCACAAAGAAACCCTAACACACTTTTGTGACCACAGCAAGAAGCATCTTGCTGTTGTGACTGGAGTGTATGTTTGGGTCTCTGAGTGATTGTGTGTATGTGTGTGTGCACAACAGTCAAAAGAAGACCTAAATGTTTGACAGCTAGCTAAATTCAGTTTTCTGTATGTGTTGCTGTATTTTACACACTGTTCTGCTTTAAGTTATAGGTTTCCTTTCTCTTTATTGTGTCAATCTGATATGAGCATGAAGAACAATATAATTAACACTGTATAGATGGAGATGACAGTCGTGTGTCTATTTGTTTGAATTCTCTCTTTTCTTATGAAGGCTAATGGCCAAAAGCTTAAGTGTTTTATGTGTGTCTTTATATATATATATATATATATATATATATATATATATATATATTACTGTCACAGGTTGTCGTATGTCTCTGTTGTGAGTTGTAAGCTATCCTCATTATATCATTAATGTAAAGACTTTTAATTTCTGTGATTTCATAATTTTTTGAGATTTTTCTTTTTCTTTTCTTTCTTAAAATATAAATAAATCAATAAAATAAAATAAAAATTAAAAACCTTAAGTACGCCTGTGAATCTTAGGGTTAATAAATAATATCAGTCTTCTTTATAAAACTATTCAGATTTTTGTCATCACCTATATGCTACAACATGGTTTGGAAGTCAAGATTTTGTTGATTATTTAAGGACATTTATTCTTACCATATGTACACAAATGGTAAAATATACGATCACCAAGGAAAATAGCAAAATAGCATTTAATAATATAAGGATAGATAGCAACTCACCATAAAAATGATTTCTGAGCTGCCAATTGTGCCATAGTAACCAGGGATGGTAGTCCGGTGTTCATGAATTATGTCTGAAAGACTGTGTGACTGTGTGTGTATCTTTTTCTAATGAAGACTGTGACCAAAATTTAAAAGTTGTGTGAATGTGTTTATCATATCCATGTGCCTGTCTGTGGCTCAGCAATCATCTTTACAATGAGTTGCTAACTGTTATATTACTGTCATTCCAACTTGGACTTTCCAGTTGTTAAAATAGCATTTTACTTTAAAATATATCTTTAACATTCGATAGATGTGCTGTAGGCCTACTTAAAAATTTGCAGAGGCAATTTTGTGTGAACTTTCTCGCTGAAAATTAACACACACAACAGTCAATCATATCTTTAAAATATTCCAGAAAACTGGATGTAGTCTTACTTAATTCAGCTCTCACAAAAATTTCATGAAGGACTGAGGTGAATATTAATTTGTTATACTAGTTAAATCTCTTGGGAAAAAAACCTTCAGATGTCACCCCTGCCCATTGGCTCTACCTGAATTGTTGGTAAAATGGTACCATTTTTTAATTTGTTTTGAAATGTGTAGTATGAAATCATTATACTAGGCAAAGGGTATGCTTAAGAAAATCCTGTCAGTTTTTGCTTTACAGTGTTGTTACACAGTAATATTTACTGAAAACTTGTTACAGTCAAATAAATCTACACCCAATCTTACTGCTCCCATTTTGACCTATTGTAATAGGATGCTAAATACTTAAAGGCTTTCATTGAAGATTTTTCTGATATACACAATGTTAAAGATTGTTACTGTAGAATTATGTAGAAGGAATGTTTCAAGCATTTTTCTTAACAAAGTTAGTGAGACAGACACACACACACACCCATGAAGTCCAGCATAGCATCCAAGGAGTTTGAAAACTGAAAGAGACAGATTGGCTGATAGCAAGCTTCAGTTTGGCTGAGAGATTTGTATATTTGATTAATGATGAAAATTCTCCTCAGAGATGATACAATGTTTTTCAAAAGAGATAGATTGGCTGGCCAGTACTTACCTTTGTGCTGTACCGCCGATAGTTACACAAATGAAGATACAGAAAAAATATTTGTATATTTGATCCTTAGACCGAATACATTCTCTGAATATGGCGCAATGTATTACGTGTGCTGAAAAGTATGTACAGATGACTCTGATCAACACTCATAACATTCTGTAAGCTAGGTTGAAGTTGTAATCTGTCAGGAATGTCAATAGAAGATGAATTTTAAGCTTTTGACACCAAATATTTCACCATTGAAAATAAAAGGAGAATTCAAGAGACAGTAACATAGAAGATAATTGTACTCAGAACCCTGGTCACAGGGTCATGTAGATTATATGTTAGGAACATATGTAGCAGCTGACAATGAAACATAGCTCTCTGGTCAACCTTAATCTTTTCATTTTTCAGCAGAAACTGCTGCTGACATAAAAGTCAAAGTTTCATTCTGGTATTAAGTATTGAACAGTTATGAAAACCTACAGTTGAGTCGCTGACAGTTGTAGTACTTTGGGCACAGCAGTTTCATGTGCCTATGTCACCAGTTGTGTTATGCGATTTTGTAAATTTTTCTAAGGCGATGCCATACTATAGTTTGCACGTCATTATTGAAAGCCAATGCAATTATAAATACGAGATATTCAACAAATGCTGCTCACTTAAATGACCCAATTTTCTACTGTAAACAAAATTTTAAAATTTGTTGTACAGCATGCACTGGAAATCTCTTGGATAAGATAAGAGAGACAGAGTGGCTGGCCAGTACTTACATAAACTCAGTATAGCTGCTAAGAGACATAAAAATGATTAAAATTAACTTTGGAACACCAGCTTACAGAAATTGAATTTCCTTCAGCAGGTGGGAGAGAGGAGGAAGAAAAAACGGGATGGAAGGGAAGGTTTACTCACAACCTAGGCCATAAGAAAAGGATGCTGACAGGACTGAATGGTAGTATTTATGAACTAGTAAGATAAATATTTTCATACACATAACAATAAGCTCCAATATTAACTACAGGTGAACAGTAAAACAGCCAACCAAAATAGCAGTGATGACTCATCAATTAGATCACTTCTCAAGGGGATCTCGTAAATGTGGAGGAACTTGCATATTTGTCAAAGACAACATTACTGCTACACCCCTAGATATCTGCACTTCCCATAGTATAGAAAAAGAAATAGAATTGTCAGGTATTGTGCTTCCAGACTTTAATGCCTATTTAATAACACTCTTTAGACCTCCCAATGGTAACATGAAATCCTTTTATAAAAATCTAGCATCAGTAGCAGAAAAACTATGTAAAAGGAAGTCATATAGGATTCTAATATGTGGTGACTTCAATATAGATTTTCTCACAGAAAACCCAAGTCATCTAAACCTAAAAAATTTAATGATTAGCTTCAACCTCAATCTGATGGTAAATTCTCCAACCAGGATAACAAAACACAGTATCACTTGCCTGGACCAAGTAGCCAGCAACATAAATTGCACTGTATCTTCTGTCAAACTAGGATTCTCAGATCACAATGCACTAATTGTGTGGGTCAACTTGCATGCAAACGATCCCAAATGCAATAAAACTGTTGTACAGAGTAGAAACTTCAATAAAAACCACATGCACACTTTCCTCCATGATATACAGAATGATAACTGGCGAAACGTATATGAGGCTCCAACTGTAGACAGTAAATATGAAGCTACTACTTCAATTGTCACTTCCCCTTACAAACTAGAAGTATCAATAGACTTAAGAAACCCTCCAACTGGATCACCCCTGGAATCATCAAATCATTCCAAAGAAAATGAGAACTTTACAACATTAGTGAAACTGAATTAGGTAGCAGTGAAGAATTCAAGAAATACTTTAACATATATAAAAAGATATGTAGGAAGGTAGTAAATGCAGCAAAAAACTACAGAATGATAACTACCTCAAATCATCATCAAATAAAAGTAAATCCACATGGCAACTTATTAATATGAACACAAATAGAGGACCACAACCACAAAGTGACATTAACCTAAAGGTAAATGGAAAAACAATCCTCAATAAAGAAGAAATTGCTGAGGAATTCAACCCCTACTTCACTAAAACAGTTGAAAACCTGGCCAACCACCTTACAAGTAACTCCTACTTAAAACTAAAACCTAACTTATGCTCTAATACACTATTTTTAATGCCTACTTCTCAAAATGAATTAGTAAAAACAATTCACAGCAAAATTAAAAGAAAATCATCTGCTGGACCAGACCAAATCCCATGCTTTCTTCAGCACAACTACAGCAACTTTATCAGTAAACACTTAGCCCATATAATAAACTTCTTATTCATGATTGGTACATTCCCCAGCAAACTCAAAATCACCAAAATTATACCTGTACACAAAAAAATAGCAAGGAAGATCCCAGTAATTATAGACCAATTGCACTGCTCTCTGTCTTTAGTAACGTCTTTGAATACATAATGGCCACCAGACTTATGTCCTTTCTAATAATAATAATAATAATAATAATAATAATAATAATATCTTGTCACATGCCCAATTTGGTTTCCAAAGAGATAAATCAACTTCTGATGCAATACAAGAGTTTTTAGACCATACACTGGAGCTCATCGACAAGAAACTTCCAGCCATAGGAATATTCTTAGATCTAACAAAGGCATTCGATATGGTAAACCATAGCATATTGATGCAAAAGATGCACTCTTATGGGATAAGAGGAACTGCCTATGACTGGTTCAGTAGCTATCTGACAGATCGACAGCAGTATATTGAAATAAATGATTTGAAGTCTTCCGCAGCAGTTAGCACTGTACAATCTTCCACACAAATCATCAAGCAAGGCGTACCCCAAAGCACCATCGTAGGCCCACTGCTGTTCCTACTCTATATAAATGACCTCCCTGAAAACCTACCTGACGCTAAAACCATTTTATTTGCCGATGACACCTCCATTCTAGTATCTGCTTGTGAAGAAGCCCTCTAGTCTACTTTAAAAAATACCACAGATAAATTAAGCACATGGCTACAGGGAAACAGGCTACTACTTAATGTCAAGAAGACAATTGTAATAACTTTCCACACAGCCCAAAACACTAACCCAGTAGTGCCCAACATATCACTGGAAGACAAAATTATCAATTTAGAAAATGAAGTTAAATTTCTAGGGATCTCCATAAATGAAAATCTATTGTGGAAAAAACACATTAATTTAACAAGCACTAAACTTAGTAAAGTATGTTTTATGATTAGGTCAATAAGGAATATCACTAACCTAAGTACACAAATAACAATGTATCATGCCCTTTTCCACTCAGTTCTTTGTTACGATATAATGTTTTGGGGCCACAGCTCTGAGGCAGTAAAGCTATTTAAGCTACAAAAAAGGGTAGTAAGAATAATCATGTTTAAAAAGCAAAGGGGTGCATGGAAACCATTATTCAGGAAACTAAATATCTCACCCCTACCACGTAAGTACATCTTGGAAATCCTGTGTTTTACAAAAAAAAAAAAAAAAAAAAAAAAAAAAAAAAAAAAAAAAAAAAAAAAAAAAAAAAACCCTCTATCAATAATCTGGAAACAAATATGGACTACCAACAATACCACACTAGATCCAAAACATTTTTAAGATTACTCTCCAACTCAACAAAATTATATAATAATGGTGTTAAATATATGGGAGTGAAATTATTTAATCACCTTCCAAAACCAATAAAAGAAATTCAGGAAACAAGCAAATTTAAACAATCAGTGAAACCTCTCCTAATGAAACACTGCTTCTATACAGATCAGGAATATATGGAATCAAAGATGTCTTAAGTTAAACTGCAGCCATCCCTCCCAAATTGATAGATAGACAGCAATCATCCTTCACAAATACATAAACATCCTGTAAAACCACAGCTTGATGTACCTATTGGATCAAAGTACAAAAAATGTTAGGTAAAACCACAGCTTGATGGACCTATTGGATCAAAGTAGAAAAATTGTAATTAGGTCAACTAGATTAAAAAACATTCTGTATTATGCTCTGCCTCTGTAATTAGCTTTAGAAATATGTTTTATGGCACTGCTTTACATTGCTCCACCTCTGTAATTAACTTTAATTATCTGACAAAATAAGTTTTATTGTACCGGTACTGATATTACTTGCATTATAATCAACACAAGTGTACTGTAAGCTATGCCATTGTATTGACATATGCCATATCAAGTGTACAATCCCTTTTAGAAATCTGATTTACGGGATAAATAAATAAAAAAAAATAATACTACCATTAACTTATGTTATTTCAAACAAAATGATTTTTCACTTCTGTAGCAGTTTATATTTTTAGTAAGGTCCTGAAAAAGAATGCTCTATCACTGGAGGCATGACATGACAACTAAACCAATGCAATAGATGACAACAAAGACACTGATGGCTACATGATCATCATGCAAAAAATTATTGTTTAAATATTAAAAAACTGTAAGTTCCATTTGTGCTTATCTCGGGGCAGCTCATCTTCTATTGCACAACTGAACTATGCACTTTATTTATATAATAAAGTTTCGCTACCTGTTTCTTTTTAACATTAAAAAACTGTATATTGTCCTTTAGGTAGCACCCACATGTAAACATAGGTGACTGCATCACATTCTCAGGAGACTTTCCAAGTGACAACAATTATTTTGCAATTAAGTAAATGCTCATTAACTTCTCATTAAGACAAGTCATTACCAAAACATGAGACTTCTTTATTTAAGACATGGGTCATGGAAGACAAAATTAACTAATTACTAGTATAACTAAAGAAAATGAATTTTATTCATATATGAAATTGCTAAAAAACACTTGGCTCTTTTATAGGTTAGGTACATACAATGCACAACTGAACAGAAAGCAAAAAAGTCAAAATGGGCCTATTATTTTTCTGAGATTTAACAAATGCAAAACTGATTTATTGGCTACAACATTTCTTAAATGCAATGTATTTTTAATATATAGCATACCCTAGTTTAGACATTGATGTTAACTTATACTTGTGACAGCAAGAAATGAAAGTACTGTGGCTCAGTTATCTTGTTGTTGACTGTTCCTTAATAAGGTTATGTAAGCTACTGTATCTAACCTTGAAATTCAAAATAGCATTCAAAGCAGTGCTGTCATCTGTCAAGCTTCACTTAACAAATAATCTTATCATAAAATTATGATACAACAGCCTATGTAAACATAATTCAGCAAGTGAGAAACACCTGAATCACTACATAACTGACAGCCAAAGTGCAGTCAATAAAATCATTTCAACAAAAACTCATTTGTGTAACAATCATCATGTCACAATAACTAATACGAAATCAAATATGAAAACGATTGCTTTGTAGTGGGTATGTCACCTTTTACTTTTGTCACCTTTCCTCTTAATAGAGATGAAATGAAGCGAACTCCTAAATGTACCAGTGTAGACCTGATGTGTATGGTCTGAAACACATTTCATCAAATTATAACTGACACTTCACATCACAGTTGCTTGGACAACAGCATTAATTCTGTTATTGAAAACACTGTTTTACAAATTTTGTGGTTATAAAAGATTCACTTGTTTTGTGACATTACTAATGACAGAAAGGTGTCAAAAATTGAACACAAAGTTCTTTATTTTTTGATTCATTATTGAAATAATAACAACACAAATTGCAGTGTTGAAGAAATGTGAAACTAAAACAAACACTGTCATTAATACATTTCAGGAATCCCAAAAGATTTGTTATAGTGTCAGTTCGGCAGTGTATATGCCATCAGATTTAATCCGTAACTTATTTAACTGAATGATAAAAATTAATTATTTTCCTCCTTCATATAATTTGAAATGCTTAACTGATAAGTATTTTGTAATTAATTTAATTTGATTTCATATAATAATCTAGTACATTTTCAATACCATTCTTTTTCTTACGATACACAATGGCAGGACCTTTGAACATATGCAAATTAGTAACACAATCAATTTGTAACACAGGAAGTTGGGACTGTCTCTAAGAGAATTAAAGTCAATTCTGAAGGAATATCAATAATATTGATGTCACGAAATTGATGCATGTGGATGAAGAGCAATTACATCTAAACAGTGTCAGCAATAACACAATAATAGCTCATTTTCATGTGGCAATTAAGAAATCCTGTCTGCATTGTAAGTAAAGACATAAGTAAAGCCAAGTACTTATTACAGAGAAGGTATTAAGAACTGTGTGCAGACCTCTTGCTAGCAGTATAAGTGGTTTTTTTTTTTTTTTTTTTTTTTTTTTTTTTTTTTTTTTTTTTTTTTCCCCTCCAAAAAACTAGTGCCACTTTGATTGACCAGGTATGTGTTGTAAACATGGAGATTTGCACCTCAGAAAACTTCAATACTGGCTATAGCAACCATTTATCACAGGTATTATGTATACCTATTAAACACACTTCAGCCAGTGTTAAAAATATTACCTATAAAAGAAGCTATAGTCAGAAAAATATTGAACACTTCCATTACCTAATTATTAAACTATCTTGGACAAATGTTTATGAAACCCCCAGTACTGATCAAAAGATGGAAATGTTTTTGAATGCTTTCAGGCATAACTTTAATATAGCCTTCCCAAAAAAGAAAATTATTTCCAGTACAGATAGGTTCAATAACTGGATTACACCAGCTATTCAGGTCTCTTGTAGAAGGAAAAGAGAACACTTCATGCTCTCAAAAACAAACAGCAATCCTGATTTCCAGAATTATTTCAAAAAGTACAAGTCAGTTTTAAGACAAGTAATAAAAAATGCAAAAATTAAGGCAAATGATAAATATATTATGGAGTCATCAAACAAAACCAAAACCACGTGGAAAGCTGAGCGGAATCTTATGGGTAATAAAACAACACAGAAAAATATTGAAATATTGCAGGATGGAGAAACTGTCACACACCCCAAGGCAGTTGCAAACTATTTTAATTCTTACTTTGCAACTATTGCTGATACATTAGTAAAAGAAAAATTTAGAAACCCACCCAATACAACATTAGACAAACTTTCACATACTGGAGTAAATAATGTATACACGTTTTTGAATCCAGTAGGCCCATCTGAACTTCTAAATACTATTAATACACTGAAGAGTAATTATTCAGCTGGTTTAGATGATGTCCCAGACTACATTATTAAAATATCAGCAAATCTTCTACTCCTCCCCTTATTAGATATCTGCAATTCTTCTTTATCAAGTGTTGTTTTCCCTAAACAGCTAAAACGAGTAAAGGTTGTACCACTGTATAAAAAAGGAGATCAGACCTGTATGAGTAACTATAGGCCAGTGTCACTACTGTCAGGATTTTCAAAAATTATCGAAAAACTGTTCCTTTCACAACTAACTTCATTCTTCACCAAAAGTAATATTATTTCTTAATGCCAACATGGCTTCAGACCTCAGTGCTCAACAGAAACAGCCACTTTCAATCTGATACATCATGTATTATATGCAGTGCACAATCACAAAAAAATCTCAGGTTTATTCTTAGACCTTACAAAAGCTTTTGATGTCATCGATCATTCTTTACTCTTGAGAAAGCTGGAGCGTTATGGTGTGAGAGGTGTTCCAAATGAGTGGATTAAATTATATTTGGAAAATCACTCACAGATAACCGAAATAAAGCATATTGATGGATATGAACTCCAGACACACCTTTCAGAACCATGCATTGTGAGTCATGGCGTTCCCCAGGGCTCAATTTTAGGCCCATTTCTTTTCTTGGTGTTCATTAACAATTTCCCACTACACGTTAGGGGTCCAGAGCCAGTACTGTTTGCCGGAGACACTAGTCTACTGATTGAAGCGAATGATGAAGAAAATCTTACTGCATCTGCAAAGGACATCGCGAAGGATGTGTATGAATGGTTTAGCAGAAATAAACTAATAGTAAATCCTCAGAAAACAGTACTCATAAATTTCCATACAGATCAGAATAAAAATGTTGTAGAACCAAAAGTATGTATGGATAACCAAAATATTAGTGCTGCTTCTGAAACAAAATTTCTTGGGATTCACATTCAAGAAAATCTCAAATGGAGCACTCACATTGCAGCCCTAAATTCAAAATTATCTAAAATAAGGTATGTACTCAAAATTATCTGTAACAACACTTCTGCTGATACAGTTAACTCTGTATATCTTGCGCAAGTACATTCACTACTGAGATATGGTATTATTTTCTGGGGACGTGCTCACCAGACCATAACCATTTTCAGGAGGCAAAAAGCAATCCTAAGAATAATTAAACAAGCTAGCAGCAGAAAATCCTGCAAACCTTTCTTTAAGGACCTGAGGAGAAAAAATCATTTTCATCAAAATAATATTCTCCATGATTACAGTACAAGGTCAAACAATGACATACACATTAATCACTGCAACACCACATTGTGCCAGAAAGGTGTATATCATGCAGGCACAAAATTGCACAACAGATACCCAGACACATCAAATCTTCTCCTGACCTACTAAACTTCAAAAAGTCTGTGACAGCATACCTACTAGACAACTGCTTTTACTCTGTCTCAGAGTATCTTATGCATGAGGAAATGTAATTAATTTTGTAACTGTTGAAATAAGTTTCTAAAGATTCATTGTATACCCAATCTCATTATTAGTTATGTAAATAAGTTTATAAAGATTCATTGAATACCCAATCTCATTATTAATTATGTAAATCTAGTTACTATTGAAATTTAACTACTATGTGTATCTTCTGCAAATTGTAAATCCAAAAGATAAAATTTTTATGTCAAGTATCTTGTGTACAACATATGTAATGAAATAGATTATAAGGACAAATAAATAAACAGTTGCATTGAAATTAAATAAATGAACTTCTTATCTCGATTTATAACTTATTTTTATTTATAAAACAGGAGTAAAATTTGAGCAAAATTATGCATCCTGTATGTGCCCCTCTCACCCACCTTTCCTTCTCTCCCCCTCCCCCCCCCCCTCTCTCTCTCTCCACACACAAGACCTTAATTTCCCTAAATTTGTATTAGCAGGTCTAATTTGTTGCAATATTTTGTATTAATTCATTCAGAAATAGCTGCAGATATTTCTAGACATGTTAATGTAGGTTTCATATTTTTAAATATATTGAATGTTAACACCATTCACTATAGAATTATCTATTGCTTAAATGGATTTATAGCATCATATTCTACACATTCTCTTACTTCATAGAAGGACTCACAAAATAATGTATGTTTTAATATACCTCTGAATTATTGTAGACTTCAGTTTTCCTGCCTTTTCTCTGGAGGCAACTTATAAAACATACTGAAGTGGAATATAAGGAGGATGCCACTCTGTAGTCCAGTTAGGGATATAAGACCTGTCCATAATCATTTTATGTGTGTTATATTTCTTTCAAAATTTACTCATTATTAGTTGCAAATACAATATAAATGTATATGCCAATCAAAATGCCTTAACAACTACAGAAAAATCCAACATTGGAAACTCCAGGTTAGAATTCAACAATAAAAGAGGATAGTTTGCAACTCACTGTAAAGATGTATGCTGAGCCACGACAGGCGCATAAAAGAGACACTCATACACACACAATTGAGCTTTCAGCCATTAGTCTTCACCAGAAAGAAGTCACATACTACCAGTCACACAATCATCCACCTCTATAGTCTAGTGGACAGCACAGTGGCTTGCCATGCAGGGGGTCAGGGTTCGATTCCCGGTCAGGTTGGAGATTTTCTCCACTCGGGGACTGGGTGTTGTGTCATCCTCATCATCATTGACACACAAGTCACCAAAGTGGCATCAGCTAAAGAGACTTGCACCTGGCAGGCTGAACACAACCCCATTTAGGGTCTAACAGCCATAAATGCCACACAGCATTGTCATCATCATTTACACAACACGCAGACTTCACAGACTCACGACCATCATCTCTGGCTGAATAATACTCTGTGGTGATGGGATGGGAGGGAGGGGGAACAGAACTGATGCAAGGCGTCTTGGGGACAGATCAAAGCAGCATTATGAAGCATGTAGGTAGTAGATGGGTGGAAATAAATGCGGTTTAGGGATGCAGGGGGGAGGAGAGAGAAGCAAAATGGCAATGCCCCTCCCCCCATTTATCCTACACCTCTCTCATTTTTTTGTATATGTCATGTGTTTGCATCCACCCTGTTCCCTGTCCTTTCCCATCCCATTACCACACATCATTACTCAGAATACAGCAGCCAGAGACAATGCTTGTGTATCTCTGTGATTAAATAGATGACAGTATGTCATATTTCTAGTGAAGGCTAATGGCTGAAAGCTGAGTTGCATGTGTATGAGTGTGTTTTTTATGTGCCTGTCTCAATTTGTATGTCTTTCCTGTGAGTTTCAAATTATCCTCATTATATTGTTGAAAGGGAACAAAGGGAAACAAAGGGAAGTTATACTCCACATATTTTTAATTCATAATTTCTTGTCACACTGAAAAACAAATTATACCACTACATTTAAAAATGGGACATTCAGGTTGGAATTCAAGAATATAATAAGTACAGGTTACAAATCACCAAAAAGATGATTGTTGAACTGCAGACAGGCATCTGCAGGTAACCACACACACACACACACACACACACACACACACACACACACAACTTAGCTATTGGCCACAGTCTTTGTCAGAAAAGAGTAGACATCCATTTAATTTCTGACACAGACATAATTCACTAACATACAACCATCATCTCAGGCTGCTGCGTACCAAGTCACCAAACTAGTTTCATATACATTTTGTGTTCTCATAAAAAAAATCACAGATTCAAACAAATGTGTGATATAAATAAGTCACAATGGAAATTCCAGGAAGAATTTAACAATATTTTCGAGAATGATAGGTTGCTTACTCACCACAGAGACATCCGATGAGCAACAGAAAGGCACATATAAATGTTGTGGTCTGCTTCTATGCCTTTCTGAGGCTCATCAGATGTCACACTTTATTTTGAGTATTACCTCTTTTTCATTATAAGTAAGTCCTACATACATTCACAGACAAAACCACCCAAATGTACACTCTTGAGACCGCAGCAACATGTAATGTTCTGTCTATGTAATTACATGCTTTAAATGTTATTTCCCTGTAGCCAGCTGATGCTCTTCCTCACAAATGATTTAAATATGTTGAAAATGACAACACAAATCCCTGTTGTATCATTCTGAAGCTCTGCAAACTAATCTTTTAACCAATGTACCTGTATACTCTCCCTGTTTCAAGTGGTTAACTTCCTTTGATGGCATGTGTGTGTCTGTGAGTTGTACCTGTGTGGTTGCAAGAATGATAGTAGATGAAGTCTATGGCCAAAAGCTAACTTATGTGTGTGTGTGAGAGAGAGGGTCTGTTTTTTATGTGCCTGTCACAGCTCAGCTATGTCTTTGCAGTGAGTTGCAAATTAGTTGTTAACTTCCTATAAACTGAATACCATAAATTATTTTATGAAAGTGTGCCTCCTTTTTAACATTTTTGTTATTCCTCTGATTTGAAATACATCATATATTGTTCCGGAATTATTAATGAAATTTGTTTTATAGCAGTTATGTATTTATTTTAGGAAACATAGTGGGACAAACAGCACTCTGACTGTCAATAATAAAATAAAAACTGTCTAAAGTGCATCATTTTAATTTATTGATGACCGATTTCGAGCCTATTAACAGGTGCTGTGGGGCTTCCAGGTGCACTCTGGACTATCTTTATTTTATTATAGATTTTTATTTGTATTTTTAATATTCAAAATTGATTCATTTTTAAGTGCCTGCTTTGTCTGATTGGTACAAATAACACTCATCTCATCACCAAACTTTGTAAGTTCTTCATATAAATCATTTATCAGATTACAACAATACACTTATTGCTTACTTCTGTAACATATACAGGGTGTTACAAAAAGATACAGCCAAACTTTCAAGAAACATTCCTCACACACAAAGAAAGAAAATTTGTTATGTTAGAGCTCATTTTATTACTTCTCTTCACATTAAACATGGAATGGAAACACACAGCAACAGAACGTACCAGTGTGACTTCAAACACTTTGTTACAGGAAATGTTCAAAATGTTCTCCATTAACGAGGATACATGCATCCACCCTCCATCGCATGGAATCCCCGATGTGCTGATGCTGCCCTGGAGAATGGCGTATTGTACCACAGTCATCCACAATACGAGCATGAAGAGTCTCTACATTTGGTACCGGGGTTGCGTAGACAAGAGCTTTCAAATGCCCCCATAAATGAAAGTAAAGAGGGTTGAGGTCAGGAGAGCATGGAGGCCATGGAATTGGTCCGCCTCTACCAATCCATTGGTCATGAATCTGTTGTAAAGAAGCATACAAACACATTGACTGAAATGTGCAGGAGCTCCATTGTGCATGAACCACATGTTGTGTCGTACTTGTAAAGGCACTTGTTCTAGCAGCACAGGTAGAGTATCCCATATGAAATCATGATAATGTGCTCCAGTGAGTGTAGGTGGAAGAACATGAGGCCAAATCAAGACATCACCAACAATTCCTGCCCAAACGTTCACAGAAAATCTTTGTTGATGACGTGATTGCACAATTGTGTGTGGTTACTAATGAAACAATTGGCTTTTTTTTACAATTGTCTGCATGAATTATTTCAATTTACATTTAAAGAGAAATACTAAAATGAGCTCTAACATGGGAATTAAGCGTTTCCAGACACATTTCCACATAACATTTTTTCTTTCAGGAATGTTTCCTGAAAGATGACCGTACCTTTTTGTAACACCCTGTATACATCTGATTTTTTAATGTATTACTGACAATTAATGTCATGTAAGACAAAGAATGTAAGATTATTATACGCTGGTGTGTGTGTGTGTGTGTGTGTGTGTAAAGGAAAGTGGTTCTAAACATAGGTCTATAAATTGGTGATATTGCTGAGAAAATTTAGGTTTGTTTGCATTATCATCATACTGTTCTCATTCAGTATGATTTAAGTTTTATAATGATAAGGAGCAATCAAAAGGTTTCCATTTAAGGGTGCTGCTGTGTGTATGCGACATGGCCCAACTCCAAACTAAATATATAAGCACTGCAGGCATGCAGTAAATGCCAAATGTGGAATATGGTGACATTATTACATAGCAGGCACATAAAAGAGACAGTCATACATATAGAATTCTAGCTTTCAGCCGTTAGCCTACATCAGAAAAGAGATCACTCTCAACCATGGCATGGCACAGCCTTACAGAGCGTGTAAGTTATAATAAGTACTAAATGTGTAGGAAGATATAATAATGGAAAGTAAAGTCCAGGTTGGAATTAATAATATAGTAAGGACAGTTTACAACTCACTGCAAAGACGTGGCGATGAGCTGCGATAGGCACATACAAAAGACACACACATACTACACATTCAGCTATCGGCCATGGCCTTCTTCAGAAAATAGAGCACTCACGCAATCACACAGGCACACAACACAGTTATACAACCATCACCTCCGACTGCCGCACTTTGAATCGATTCGAAGTGCGGCAGTCGGAGGTGATGGTTGTATGACTGTGTTGTGTGCCTGTGTGATTGCGTGAGTGCTCTATTTTCTGAAGAAGGCCATGGCCAATAGCTGAATGTGTTGTATGTGTGTGTCTTTTGTATGTGCCTGTCGCAGCTCGTCGCCACGTCTTTGCGGTGAGTTGTAAAATGTGTAGGAAGGTCGCACTGAGGGGTGGGGATAGATACAGCACAGACTTACAGAGTGTGTAAGTACTAAATGGGTACCTATATGCTCCATATGGCCACAGTGTATCCATACCCCACCACTACCTGTCCACCTATCCGCTCAAGACAGTGAGCGATTCAGACTAAGGTGGCTGGAAATGACAGTTGTGTGTCTTTGAAGTGTATCTGTGTGATTGTGTGAGTGATCTCTTTTCTGATGAAGGCTAATGATCGGAAACTAAAATTAAGTGTGTATGAATGTCTTTTTTATGTGCCTGTTGCAGCTCCATGTACATCTTTGCCATGAAGTACAAACTAGCCTCATTATATATTTCAGTTCCAACCTGGATATTCCATAGTTACACTTCATAGAAAAAAACTGTTCTGTTACATAGAAACTATTTAAATAATGTACAGTGGAAAAAGAGATGTATTGAGGAGGCTCCCTATAGAAAAACTTGGTTTATGTCTAAATACTTTAGGAGCAAAGGAAACCCAAGCAATCAAAAATAAATTCAGTCTGATTTAAGAAAACTGCAACCAGTCACTTTCAGTTGAAATAATGCTGTTTATTTCATGAGCCAGTTTTCGAACCTTTACAGGTTCATCATCGGATGTGTCATTTTAAGCGTCGTGTTGGGTGCTGGCTCTGTGGTGGGAAGACGGAAACATAATTTAATAACTCGAATTGCACATTGTTTAGGTCATGTTTTCTGTTTGTAAGATTACATAATCTTGTTAGGTCATGTTTCGTGTTTGTAAGATTACATAATCTTACAAATTCAAAACACAACCTAAACAACTTACAATTCAAGTTATTAAAGTATGTTTCCATCTTCCCACCACGGAGCCAGGACCCAGCATGACGCTTAAAATGATCCTTTTACATGCTCCATATGAAGATGAACCTGAAAAGGTTCAAAAAGAAGATGATGAAATAAATAGCATCATTTCAAATGAAAGTGACTGGTTGCATTTTTCTTAAATCATATTGAAATTAACAGTAACGGGTTCTGAAATGTCCATACTGGATAATGTAAACAAATTCAGTTGTCACTGGTACATATAAAAAGGAAAGAAAACTTGCTAGTTTTTTAAGTAACTACCCCTCTCTCTCTATCTCTCTCTCTCTCTCTCTCACACACACACACACAAACACATACACACAGACACATGCATATTGGTGTAAGATTAACATGCCATACTAAAATTGCAATTTGGTAGGTAAATGAATTTGAGGTTGGCAATGGGTCAGATGAGATGTGTAAAGGCAAAACTTTTCTACTATAATTAGTTTAGAACCAGGTATCCATTATATCAGATGAAAATAAAGTCATTAAAAACGAAAATAAGCAAAGGCTCAAAACTACAATTACAATACTATTTGTTGAGCAGAGAACCCTTCATGTCAAATCTGAGCAAGAACTTATGTGTCGAAATACATTTTGGCAAGATAACTTACATTTTTTGTCCTCTTATTTCTAACTGTGGCTATTAAGGAGATTTGCTAATATGTACAATTATTTACAATTAGTCACTCAAGTGGAGGATTTACTTATCATCTATCAAAAACAACTACCACTGCATCAATACTGACAAGTATTGCAGGTTTCAAGTTTCAAGTTTTTTATTGATCCTGTTAATCATAATTTAAATACATTATCTGTACATACAATATAGGACATGTCAGTTGTTTTACTATTTATATCTTACCTATTATGGTTTTTAAAACAGGGTGTAACACACATTACACAGTAATATCATTTTTGAAAACAAAATTAGCCTAATTATAATTTTAACTTCTATGATTAGCACACATATTTCGAATATTTACATAAATAACTTAATAAATGATTATGAAACGAATATTATAGAAGGAAACTTTCCTGGTGGGATAAATATGTATATAAAATTGAAATTGAATAACTTACCCAAAGGACAGGCTCGTAGATAGACACAAATACAAATAAAAACACCCATAAACACAAGATACAAGCTTTCAGAACTGATGGCTGCTTCATCAGGAAAAGAGAAAGGAAGGAGGGGGAAAAAGGAAAGGATGCATGTTTTAAGGGAGTGGAAAAGGAGTCATTCCAATCCTGGGAGAGGAAAGACTTGCCTTAGGGGGAAAAAAAGGAAAGGTAAACAAGCTTACACACAAACACACCAAGGTAGACATGTGTAAAAAGCCTTTCACATCATCATGGTTTACTTGATATACTATCACACATATTGTTTTTGAATGGTAACATTAAGAATTATTGACTTCTAAAAACTCTGAAACAGAATAGAAGCAGTGGTCAAGCAAGTATTATTTCAGTTTGACTTTAAACTTATGTACATCTGTTATCTGTTTCAATTCAGATGGTATGTGGTTATACAGCATAACACCAGTATGATATACACCTCCTTTACATATATTTGTACGTACTGTGGTGACATGGGGTGCAGAAGTGATGAAGGATTTAAGCCAAAATCCAAATGTAAAAGTTCTTAAAAGCATCCAAAAGAACTGATGATGAAATACATACTTCAGTTATCTTTACTGTTTTCTGTAGGGCACACAGCAAAAGCACATTGCAGGTTTGGATGGCTCCATTTTCTTTTATTCACAGATATATTTGAATACTAAGTTCCAACAACTTCCTTTCACATCATTATGGTTTACTTGATATTTTATGGAGTGGGAGTTACAGTCCTAGGTATGCTTCATTGTTACCTGGAAGACAGAAGACAAATTGTTTCATTACAAGGAGCAGTATTGCAAGAACAGAAGGTGGAACACAGTGTTCACAAGGCTTCATCATAACCCACTCCTCTTTCTCAGTTTTGTAAATGATTTAAGCCAAGTTGGACCCACACTACAGTTTGCTAAAGACACCACTTTCATTTCAAAAGGCAAAAGTTCTGCCCAAGCTATCCTGAAGTCTGATGTACTATTCATAAATGCTAACGAATGGTTCATCACCAATAAGATGAAAATAAATGAAGAAAAAACTTAGCAAATAGTATGCAGTCTCAGCAAAAACACACACTCAGATCATATTGAAACTGTGAAACTGCTAGGCTTTAGAACAGACTGTCAACTTCCATGGAATGGACACACTGAGTGAGTATGCAAGAAACTTTATCATGTGTTATACCTCCTAAGAAGAGTAAAGAAAGTGATTACAGATCAGTATTTGAATGTCTGTCATGGATTGTTTCATAGTCACATTGTGTGTGGATTACAGCTATGGGGTCATTTGGCAGACTGCATGTATGTGCTATGGCTGCAAAAGAAGGCAGTAAGAATTATTAAATCCAGCAGAAGACAGGAGCACTGCAGACCGTTATTTACAAAATTGGGAATAATGACTGTCTATAGTGTTTCCGATAGTTTTTGCCTGGGATAGGTAAGGAAATGATCCTTGTTCTTTGAAAAGAATCATTCTGTTAACTGCCTGGAAAGATTTAGAAAAATCATGGAAAACCTATAGGAGGATGGTTGGAAGCAGATTCGAACTGCTGTCCTCTTAAATGCAAGATCACCATGTTACCACTACGCCATAACCCTTGCTGCTGAAATCTATGTGAACAAATCTTGTGGCAAGAAATCCAAGAAATCTTGATCCAATAATGTTGCTATGAAAAATTAAATTCTTCACCTACAGCATGCATGCAATTCATTTGCAACCATCCCTAACACTCAATGTGGACCAAGGCAAAACTTACAGGACACTTGTTAGTTCATGTGTATGTACATTTGGACCACCTTTCATCGCATTACATGTCTGTAGTTGGGCCTAATTATGTGGCTTGTGTACTGGTATGGATAGAATGCATGTGCAGAATTAAAGAGGCAGGTTTGAGCATAAACAGACCTGCCATGTACATTAAAGATGTTGTCTGAAGAGCATAAATCATTGTAAAACACTTGGGGAGCAGTTTAACTTGTATAAGTCCCATAGATGTGTCATCTTTTACTCTATATATTTTGCTAATTATCAGCAAGAATCACTTCTGAGCCCAAGTGGCACATAATTCATTTAATGTGGACCGCAGTCCCACGCTGGGTGCAACCTTTAGCTTCACCAGCTCCTGATACAGTGTGTGCAGCCCAGATAAAATAGAGTGTAAATAGCTATAGCAATGCACTTCCAGAGAAATTACAAAACTATTAAGACAGCTTAAAAGTCTGACTCATCTGAAAATGCAAATGTATCATTCCATATACAACCAACAGGAAGGATAAGTATCAGTCATCAGCAACAATTTCAGCTATAAATGGCTACCTTTAGTGTGTTATATGAGTCACTCCAATCCCTTGTCTAAATTTTTGCAACTCAGTTAATAATGATTTTTTCCCCTTTTTAAGTATTTGACCATTCATGCCTTCATTGGGTATATGAACAGAAAAAATATTGTGACTCAGAGCATTTATTTTACTTGGATCCTGATCAGAGGATACTGACAGTAAAAGCCCATAGCCAAAGGGGGATCAATCCCCCCACCCTGAGGTAATATTTTACAATTTGTAACATACAATAAGTCATAATTCACAGTTTTTATTGTCTGATATCCCCCTCCAAAAACTGGAAAAAAATTGAGACCAGGTACAACCTGATCTCTTATTTGTGTAAATAATATTAACAGTCACCATGCACAATACCGTATACGGATCATAGTATGCCACACAGTTTGAGGTACCATGTCTCATGTCACTCCCGTCGGAGGTTCAAGTACTCTCTCGGGCCAAGGTGTCTGTGTCATTCTGAACATAAGTTAGGTTAAGTAATTTGTAAGTCTGATGACCTCAGCAGTTTCGTCCCTTTGCTTTACAAACAGATTAACAATTTTTCAATCAAATTTAATATTCACAACTGCAAAGGAACACCCAGTCATTCAGAAGAATCCACAAGAACATCAAAGACAAGAAAGAAAATGGTACTTGTGCTTGCTGATGAACATGGGAGGTATTTAAATAACTTGATTAGTAGTGAAATTGATACAACTTTTAGTGTACAAAGCATCACAAAGTCAGGTGCACCTTTTTCTGAAGTGATAAGAAATGTAAACAGGCTAGCCAAGGATTTTGGTCCAAATGACACAGTGATAATTCTAGCTGGTACAAATGACATTGAAGCAGGGCCATATTTAGGGTATGTGACGCCCCTGTGCAATAATTTATTCCCCTCCCCCATCCATCCTGGCATCTGTGATTCAAACTGGGGGGAAAAAGTGGATACACCACTGCTATCAGCACAACAACCTGAATATTATGACTTATTGCTGCAATCAAAACTCTGAATAAAATATTATTCAATTAATTAACACTGAAATAATAGTAAAAAAAGTTTTTTCAAAGGCAAAATTTTGCCACCCCCAAAATTTTGCTGCCCTGTGCAGCTGCACATGTTGCACCTGCCTAAATACGGCCTTGCACTGAAGCCACACCAAACAATAACAGTATGATAAACAGTGCAGTTGCAGAACTTGCAACAAGACCAATTTAATATTCTCTACAATATGAGATAGGCATAACAAACCAGAACTAAATATTCATGTAAAAACTTGTAATAGCTTACTTGTCCCCTCTGTTGACAAGTCTCATATGAACAGATGCATGGTAGTGTTTAATTTTGAAACTGAGAGCTTAGAAAGGTTCCACTTCAATATGAAAGGAGAGTATATGAATAGACTAGGTAAAAAAAAAAAAAAAGGTTTTCACGAGGTTTGCACAATTAACCCTAGGAGCACCAAGGTATTTTAGGTTACACGGAGCACCAACCAAGGGCAAATTTTGCCCGTGTTACAAATAAGCTGTAAATTCTTTAAAAAATGTATTTATTTCAAGTAATTCTGTTTCCAATGTAACATCAGTTTAATTATTAACAGAAAGTTTCAAAAACCAAAATAGAAACGCCTGTACAAATATGTTTTAAGGTACAGTCCAATAGATTTCGGGAATGCAGCCGCGTAAAATTCACTTCTTCTGCTGATATTTCGGCCGCGTACCTTCCGGCCATCTTCAGAGTGAGTCGAAGACATGCACATGTTTTAAGGTAAATTGAAAATTAAAAAAACTCTTCACTTGGAGAGAATACTTTTACAGATGACATTTACCTCCTGCACACAAAATGGTTGATTCTGAATATATCTTACACAGATATAGACCACATCTTGCACATGTTAAAAATTGGTTTTTGTTATGTTGTCCCTGGCTCTCTGGTTACTTGCATTCTTCAAGCATATGTAGCACCTTGTTTTCCTATTTTGTTCATCTGCAGCAGTTTGGGTCACCTTTAGTTTCTTTCCAAGGATCTCTCCCATCACACAAATAATGGGCAACTGGAGTCCTTTCAAGTCCCCAGATCGCTCTACTACATGTGGTTCCAATAGTTCAAGGCCTAATGCATGGAGATACAGTTTCATCACATTTGATTTCCCTTCATTCCACTTAGGCACATTCATCTTGAACGGTGTGTAAGAGTTTATTGCAGCTATACCAAGTAGACTGTAGAACATGGACTTCCATTTTTATAATGTATCGTTCAGTTGCACTACTAAGAATTCTAACAAGTATACCGTATTTTCCAGGTTTGTCTTCGAGGAAAACATTAAAACGACAACGACCTCTGAAAGGACATAGCATTTCGTCAACTGTATTGCGAGGTCCACTTCGGTAGTACCTTGGGAATGTTCCATTCAGTGCTTCAAAAACTCTCACAGCGGCGCAAATTTATCACTTACACGTCTTTCTGTCCTGGTTCCTTTTTCATCAAAACGAAGAATATTCAATAGCTGATATGCTCTTGTCTCCCTCATAGTGCCTCTACATACGGCTCTTCCCAATAAATTTGACCATAGATCAGATAATGAAATATTGGTGTCCTGGTAAATTCCCATTAGAATCAAAATTCCCATCAAAGCATATATTTCAGTTTCGTCAACAGGAGATAGATTTTTTTCTTTCAGCTTCTTCATTTGTATGCTCAACTATTTTCTGTACTATTTCAGGTGTGACAAATTTCTTGAATGATTCACATATACTTGTTACTTTCCCAGCAGTAGTTACTCCCTGATGTTCACGAACTTGGAGGTTGTAGCGGGCTTGAAGAATTATGGTCACATGGAATACCAACCCAGGGCAAAATGTGCCCTTGGGCATAAAATTGCTATATTTTGTTATCAGTTTTTAAAATTTTAACCACGTAAATGTGTGGGATAGTACTTTATAAGATGAGAGACCAATAGATAAAAGCCCATTAACATAGAAGGATATTAATTATGATTTTTTAGTGAAAGGAAAGTGTACGGGCAATTTTTGCCTGTGCTTGGTGCTTCTAGGGTTGTTAATAATAATAATAATAAAAAATTTAGTCCAGAAAGAAAGATTAAAGTGCCTGATCTCTGTGAAAAGACACATTTAACACCAACTGTAAAAATTGGCCACTATAAACCAAATGTAAGTAGTGCAAATTCCTTAGGAAAGAAACAAACATTTCTTGACAGGTGGCTTAAGAGGAACCAAGACAAACCTTTTTTATGGCAAATTCAAACAGAGAGATCCTCAGGATAGAAACAACAAACAAAGTAAGCCCTCTGGGCAAGTACTATGGAAATCCAGATAGTTAATTAAATATGACATATGCCACAAAAATGTATAAAGTTTTTGTCAAACAATGGCCATGCAGTGGAAGCCTTCACTAGATTTAAAAGATATAAATAACAATTATTTGTATTTCTTTCACATCAATATACAGCCAATAAGAAATACATTTTCAGAACTTGAACTATTTATGGAAGTTTTACAATGTGATGTGTTGTGCCTGAATGAGTACTGGTATAAGGAAGAGGAATGTATGTTGTGCATCCCAGCTAGCTAAAAATTTGTAACTGGATATTTTGGACGGTGGTGTATCCATATTAATTAAAAGTGACTTAAAACACAAAGTCAATGTAATTGATCAAAAGCTTTTATCAGTAGAGGGGGAATTTGAGGTAGCAGCAATCCTCTTCCCTGAATGCAAGATTATTCTTGTGCCAATTTACTGTACACCAAAAATTTCTACTAAAACATTAGTGGATCATAAAGAGAACTTGTAAAATTATTTACTTAGATATAAGATGTATAAAATTTATTTTTTTGGGATATAAATACTGATGTGATTGTACAAAGTTATGGAACTAGAATTCTGTTTGATATCCCAAAGTCATAAGGTTTCTATTGCCATAATAGTCAGCCTACCCGATTCAAAGCTTGTCTAGACAATGTAATTTCAAATATAAATAATGAGAGTTTAGCTTTGAATGTTATCAGACCTTGCTCTCTGACCATAATGGCATTTTCCTAAAATTATCTGAGATAAGAAAAGAGCAACAAAAACCAATTGAAACTAGTTCACAAAGACAATTAAAAGCGTCATATATGGTATATCAAACGTAACACATAGACTAGGCAGTATCACTGACTTCCACACTCCTCAAACAGCACCTTCATGACCTAGGTCGTGAATTACCTTTCCCTTCCCATCCTTTTTTCTTCCCTTCTCTGCCACCTGACGAAGGAAGTGTGTTCCGAAAGCTTGTCCTTTTTCGTCTCCCCCCCCCCCCCCGGTTTTTTTCTTCATTTCTGTAACTATCGGCTGTACAGCACAAAGGTAAGTACTGGCCACCCTCTATCTCTTTTGAAAAATAATTTATCATCTCTGAGGAGAATTTCTGTCATTAATCGAATATTAACACATAGACTAATCAACATAGATTGGGACTACAGTACCATTGAGAATGAATCAGTGGACAAAGCTTTTGATTATTTTGTACATAGGATTAAAACTGCCTTTGATGAAACATGTCCTCTCATTACAAAGGAAAACAGGTTGTACATTAAGAGTACACATTTGAGAAGTGTTTCCAGCTGATATTCAACCTACATAAGATAAGGATCCTCCTAAATAACTACCATGATAAATCATGCATAAATGACTATTTTAGAGAGGCATATATAAATTTAAAAAAGATCTACAGAAAAGAAATTGTTGCTGCTAAAAAAGGAAAAAAAAAAATTAAAAACGGCCAATGGCGATTACATTTCTGAGTTGAGCAATAAATGCAAAACAGCATGGAAAATAGTAAAAGCGCAAACCGGTGTTACAAAAGAGAACATTCCCATACCCTTAAGAGCAGAAGACTTAAATAATTTTTTTTATACATTCTGGAAAAGTAGCAACATCAAATCGTATCATTTCAGATAAACCAACAAAGAAGTTTGATTGGCAAAATTTTAAGTCGAAACCTATCCATTCCAAAAATATAACCAGATATAGCAGCATTACTCAGCAGTCAGCAATTCCAGGACAGAAGACATATACCAGGGGGGCGCAGTAGGTTACACGTTTTCTCTGGTGGAAGCGTTGCGTGTGTGATAGTTTTTTTGGTATTTGTTGGATTACTTCGAGTTCTTCCTTCGTACGTACACAGTCAGTAGTGGAAACTTTAATGAATTCGGGAGTGTTATGGTTTTTGCTGCAACTACATAGAGAAACGATTCCAAAATTTCGATCAAGTGAGCGTGTGTAAACTTAAGTTTTATAGTGCCTGGCTGTGCTGTTACAAGTTGTTATTCCTACAACCGGAACACAAAGGAAACTGACGTAATGTATTATAGTTTTCCCCGTAATGAAACACTACAAAAACTATGGCTGTCTAAATGTTATATGAAAGACTATGTAAATGTTGCGAATGCACCAATATGTGTGAAAAGATGACGGAAAGTGAAGATAGAAATTCGTGTAGAAAGTATTGAAAAATACCGATATATCAGTGACTTGTGGATTGTTGTGTCGAATACAATTCCACAGTGATTATGTCGGCCTAAGTACAGTTCATGCACTTTTTCGTGGCCCCTCTGTGATCGGCGGAAGTCGGCTGAGTTCGTGTGTCTACGGAATGTTTATGCCTTCTACCAACCTTACTTCGCAACAGCATTGTACACCGTAGACATCATCAATATATTGTTGATTTGTGCTTGGTATTGATTATTGTCTTCTACTTTATTTGCTAAAATAAGTCCACATATTCCGTCGACTTCTTTCAGAAAAACGAAGGCTGTCCGTGAAAGTGATATGAAGAATGTTAATTCCGATCGTTATTCAGGTACGACAATAAAATGAGGCAGAACGCGTTGCTGCACCTGCTTAATAAGTCCCTTTAAAATATTAATATTTCGTAGACATACGTTCCATTTTTCTATTACTCAAAGTTCAAACATTAAAGTGATACTTAATTTCGTGTTCCATCTGTGACGCTTTTTTTTACATATTGTTTCTTTCAAAACGTGTAAGCTGTACGCCGTAAGCTGGCGGCTTTGGGAGAAAGAGGCGGGGCTTGTTCAAACAGCCAATGCGCTACTGTACAGCTCCCTATATTCTCCGCTCAGGGGCCACGTTTAAGTGCGTGTAGCAGTGAAATTCGCATTGTGAAAAGCTCAGAAGATCGAATAAAGTTTTGTTGTGAAACATGCCAGCTCACATTGGGGAATGAAACAACGAAAGAAGTACTGCCTACAAGGGATTTCGCTGCACAGTGCTCAAATGGACAAGGAGAAACAAAATATGTAGAGGTAGGTGACGAATCCAAACAAGGTTAAATTCAAAATATGCAGATGGAGATAAACAGACAAATCCACTGAAGCTATCGTCTAATTCATGTCAACAAATGCAAATAAAAAGCTCTATAGGCCTGTTTGAGGCAAAATATCCAGAAAAGTGTCTGAATTTAGTTTAAACAGTGGTAACAATATTACAGCTAGTGAATAAACTCAAATCTGCTCATAATTCAGCAGTATGCAGCGAAAATGAGCAAAACACGCAGGTAAGGTAAGGATAAAACGGCAGAGACACCCAACGAACCTATGAAAACCGCCGAATTTTGTAGATCAGAAAAGCAGAAATCGCAAGTAGTTGCTTCTGCAACACACAACGATAAGTCATGTAACATACAAACGCTGCCAGCAATAAATGAACTTATTGGTGAAATACTGAGTGAGCCTACTAACTCACTGAAGACCAGCGAAAAAATCCATCATAAAACAAGCAATAAAAATATCGAGGTAAACACACTAAAAGCTCCAGAAAACGACCATCCTGGTAGCAGCCAGACAGGCTGGAAAGTTCATCACACGAAAGAAAAGACACAAAAAACTCAAGTATAACTGCTAATCAAATAATCCTTCTACTGGGCGCAAACAGTCTGAACCCCAGAGTCTCATACTGAATGGAAAAAGCGAATTACCCATTCCTCAAATATCTGCTGCACCACCAGCAAGAAGTTTCAATATTAGAAATAGAATAACAAGTATAGTAGGTACAGGCGAAAAACAAGAACTGTATGGAGAATAAAGGGCTTGGTTTCACCCGAGGAAAGTTAGTAACAGTACAACAACTGAAAACGTAATCAGTTGTATAAAGAATACCGTCCTAGAGTACAATAATTTCGAAGTAGAAAAGCTAGCTACAAAAGGCCTAAACAGCAGTTTTGCAATTGGTGATAACTTTCAACTAAAGGAGAAAGTAATGAACAGTTCTATATGGCCTAAGAATGTGGTACTAAGGCGTTTTTTTTTTTTCCGAACGGCGTTCAGTGCAGCAGTACAATAGGCCCTACTACATCAAGGGAAGGTCAACAGGAGTACACCAAACTAACGTTCCCATAGTTTTAGCTGGTGTTAATGTTGAATGCCTGCGAACAAAATATGATATGTTATCTGTATTTATAGAAGGTGTACTGCCAGATGTGTTGTGTGTATGTGAACACTGGCTTCACAAGAAGAGGGTGAATGCTACAGATATATTGAATACCTAGAGATGACAAGTTCATGGTATAGGGAAACTACCACCAAAGAAGGTATGGCTGTGTATGCCAACAAAAATCTCAAGATGAGAAAAGTGGACCTGACAAATACTGCTCAGATGTGGATTTAGAATTGGCTGGCTTATAGCTTGTAGATATAAATATAATGATTGTTTCAGTGTACCATTCGCCAAATGGAAATTTTAAAAATTTTGTCACAAACTTGGAAAGTTGTTTATCTCACCTAACACACCTCAAATCTAAAATTGCACTCTGTGGTGATTTCAATGCACACATAGGTGAAAACGGCACAAAGGAGGGAACTTTCCTGAACTTAGTAAACAGTTATGGTCTCTTTGTAGCAAATAGAATCCCAACAAGAGATAATGCCTGCCAAACTTAGATAGCTGCAATTACAAAGTAAATGTACTTGATGCAATGATGGCAGACCACAGTGCATTAGTCACAAAACTACAAATGAAGACAATGGAAGTGAGCAGACAAATACATGGCACTCCAATTATGTTTTTTACCCAGGAATGATGCAGAAAGAAAAACTAGATACCTTCAAAGTTTCACTATCTAGTATCAACTGGCCACAGATGCCTTAAATGCCCTTTTTCAGACACTGAAAACCAGTGTTCCCACTGATACCAAAGAAAAAGTCACAAGACAAACAGAAAATAGCAAATCCTAAAAAAGTAGTAATAAGTACAGTTTACAACTCACTGCAAAGATGTGATGACAAGCTGCGACAGGCACATACAAAAGACACACACATACAACACTTTCAGCTATCGGCCATGGCTTCTTCAGAAAATAGAACATTCACGTGGTCACACAGGCACATAACACAGTCATACAACCATCACCTCTGGCTGCCGCACTTCGAATCATTCACTGCGGTGTGTAAATCGGGGAGGGGAGAGGGGATAGGAAGGATGTGTCGTGGTGGGGATGGGTACAGCACGGTCTAGATGGGAATAATGAGATGCAGCTTAGGAACGGAGTGGGGAGGTGGGTGAGGAGAGAAAAATAAAATAAGATAATAAAATAAAATAAACAAAAGAAATAAAGATTTAAATAAATATAAAAATAACAAAATAGTAAGGACAGCCTACAACTCACCGCAACGAGCTGCAACAGGCACATACAAATGACACACACATACAATACTTTCAACTATCGGCCATGGTCCTCTTTAGAAAATAGAACACTCAGGCACACAACACAGTCACACAACCATCACCTCCGGCTGCCACACTTCGAAGTGCAGCACACTGCACACACACACACACACACACACAAGCATGCACACACATTCACGCACCACTCAAAATAGGAGAGGTTTAGGATAGAGAGGTAGGAACTGTAAGGTATGGTAAAAAGGGAAGTTATTGTAGGTTGGGGCCTGGATGATTTCAGGATCAGAGAATGTATTGTAGGGATAACACCCATCTGTGCAGTTCAGGAAAGCTGGTGGTGGATGGAAGGATCTAGATGGCCTGGATTGTGAAGCAGCCATTCAAATCAAGCATGTGCTCCGCTGCATGCTTTGCCACAGGGTGGTCCACTGTGTTTTTGGCCACAGTTTGGTGGCGGCCATTCGTCCTAATGGACAGCTGGTTAATGGTCATTCCAATATAGAAAGCTGCACAGTGATTGCAGCACAGTTGGTAAATTACATGGCTGCTTTCGTAGGTGGCCTGGCCTCTAATAGGGTAGGAGAAGCCTATGACAGGGCTGGAATAGGAAGTGCTGGGTGGGTGGATTGGACAGGTCTTGCAGCGGGCTCTTCCACAAGGATATGATTCCTGTGGCAGTGGGCTAGGTTGTGCGGTGGCATAAGGATGAACTAGGATGTTGTGGAGCATGGGAGGGCGGCAGAACACCACTTTAGGAGGGGTGGGAAGGATCTTTGGCAGGATGTATCTCATTTCTGGGCATGAGGATAGAAAATCAAAACCTTGGTGAAGGATGCAATTTAGTTGTTTGAGTCCAGGGTAGTACTGGGTGACAAGGGGAGTGCTCTTTTGTGGATGGCTACTGGTGTTAGGAGGAGGATATGGGATGTCTGAGGATATGGCACGGGAGATCTGTTTGTGGACTAGGTCTGTGGGGTAGTTTCTGTCTGTGAAGGCCTGTGTGAGACACTCAGCATATTCAGAAAGGGAGTTTTTGGAGAGATTTTGAGTTGTAAACTGTCCTTATTACTATATTATTATTTCCAACCTGGACTTTCCATTATTATATAAATGCAAAAACGTGGTACACAACTGTGCTAGCCAGTCTAAAAAGTATTGTCGTAATCTTGAATGATCATTCCAAAGCAGTCACAGATGAAAATAACAAACACTTGTTACACAACTAATACTTAGAGTCCGAGAAACTGTACAGAAAAAAGTAAAGGAAGCTAAAAGGAAGAACAATGATAAATTCATTAGAGAAGCCTATAATCCATGCAAAGCACCCTGGACAGTATTAAATGAGCATAGGAAAAAAACCTACTTCTGCTTCAAGTACCTGCAGTCCTGATAACTTCAATGACTATTTTATTAAAGTTATAGAAGACACTTTTGCTGAAATCTCAGATACAGATGTTGATTTTGCTGTTTACTTACCAAATAAAATCCAGAGCAAAATGGATACCTGGAAGAAAGTACAGCTGTGTGATATAGTGAAAATGGTAAAACCTTATAAAACTTCTGAGAGTCCAGATATCTATGGGATGTCCTGTACTGTCCTGATGAAAATTTTTTGTGTAACAGCACAGCCATTAGCAACAGCCATAATCAGCGGCCTATCTGCAGGAGATTTTCCAGATTTTTCGAAACTTGCACTGACAGTGCCGATTTACAAAAAAGGAAACCCAGAAAATGTGTCAAGCTTTAGACCAATATAAATCATTCCTATACTAGCAAAAGTGATTGAAACTATCATGAAATACCAGATCTTAACCTATTTTGTAGAAGATAATCTTTTCTATGATGCACAACATGGTTTGTGAAGGGAAAGTCTTGTACTACTGCCGCACTGGACTTACTAACGAAAGTAAAGCAATCATTCAAAGAGAGGAAGTCTGTGGCACTCACACTGTGTGATTTAAGCAAAGCATTCGATTGTATCCCCAACAAGATTTTGCTCAAAAAATTGAAACACTATCGGGTGGGATGTTCACTCCTAGCTACACTTCGGTGTTACCTGGAAGACAGGTAGACAGATGGATTCAGTCCAAGGCCCGACATCCCAAGAACAGAAAGTGGAACACAGTGTGCCACAAGGTTCCGTCATAGACCCACTCCACTTTCTCATTTTTCTAAATGATTTCAGCCAAGTTGGTTGCACACTACAATTTGCAGATGACACCCCTCTCATTGCCAAGAGGAAAATTCAGCCCAAGCAGTACGGAAGTCTGATGCACTAATCAAAATTGCTAAAGAATGGTTCATCACCAATAAGATGGAAACAAACGAGGGAAAAACTCAGTGTATGGTATGCAGCCTCAGCAAAAACACACACTTGGACTAGACAGAAACAGTAGAACTGTTAGGATTTGCAATAGACCACAAACTCTCATGTAATCAACACAATGAACAAGTATGCAAGAAACTTTCTCATGTGATATACCTCGTAAGAAGATTAAAGACCAGTATATGTTAACTGTCTACCATAGGCACATTTCATATGGACTACCAGTTTGGGGTCACTCAGCAGGCCGCAGGCAATAAGAGTTATTACACCCAGCAGATGGCAGGAACACTGCAGACCATTATTTGCAAAATTGGGAATAATGACTGTTTATAGTCATTACGTATTACAGTGCCTCATCCACATAAGGAAAAACCTTGATACTTACAGCAAGAGGAGTGACATCCAAAAAGCACAACACCCAAAACAAAGATAACATAAATTTACCAACCTGTTGACTATCCAAATCAAGAGACAGTTTCCCAATAATCACTGTAAGAATGTTCAACACACTACCCATAGAACTGCGGACTCTTCCACTGGAG
Source organism: Locusta migratoria (assembly GCA_026315105.1). NCBI lineage: Eukaryota > Metazoa > Arthropoda > Insecta > Orthoptera > Acrididae > Locusta > Locusta migratoria. The sequence continues at coordinate 150,210,329 of CM048746.1, read as the reverse complement.
AAGTTAAAGCAGCAAATGACAATCACTTTCAAACAACATCCACTATATTCAATCAAAGAGTTTGTAGCGTTACCATCGGGGTAGGAAAAAAAAAAGGTATACATTAAGAGTGGTAGAAGAATTAATGTCTTCTTACAATATTTATTTTGTATCATTGATGTAACGAGTGTTCGAGTGTTCATTTTTACTTGCTCTCTCTCTCTCTCTCTTTATATATATATATATATATATATATATATATATATATATATATATATATATATATATATATATATATATATATATATATATATATATATATATATATATTGCTTTTCACAAATGTCTGTCTAGGTGTGTTTGCGTTTCGATATGTCTGAGTGTGTGTGTATTTGTTTACCTTCCTTTTTTTCCCCTAAAGTAAGTCCTTCCACTCCTGGGATTGGAATGACTCCTTTTCCACTTCCTTAAAGCCATATCCTTCCCTTTTTCCTTCCCTTTTTTCCTCTTTTTCCTGAAGAAGCTGCCAGTGGTGGCGAAAGCTTGTATGTGTGTTTGTGTGTGATTTTATTTATTTTATTTGTTTCTATCGGCGAGCCGGTCCTGTTGGTAAGTCATCTCTTTTCTATTTATATATATATATTAATGAATTCATGACAAAAAAAGATAAAAGGGCAAATGTTAATGTATCTTCTTAAAAGATATTCCATCTGTAAAGTCAACAGTGTAAAAGAAAAAAATTACTTTCAGATGTTAATGAATAGAAAGGACGATAGTATAGTCAGACTGTTTTTTTGCACTTGCCAAGAATAGTATGTTTTTCGTAGTCAAGTGCAAGTGTATAAAATGTAAAGTTTTCTTTATTCTAAATAGACTTGAAGTTTTAAAAGGAATTATGCCAACTTATTCCTAATGAAGAAATGTTCAAATGTTTGTACAGCTTATGGGACTTAACTACGGGGTCATCAGTCCCTAAACTTACAAACTACTTATGAACTACTTACGAACTAGGACGGCACAAATATCCATGCCCGAGGGGGGATTCGAATCCCCAACTGTAGTGGTCGTGGAGACCATGACTGAAGCGCCTCAGTCCCCTCGGCCACCGCGGCCAGCCCTAATGAAGACGACCTAACCCGTGTACTTTGAATTGGCCTTAAATCTGGACTTACGCCTGATGCAGCATCAACAATATAATGGAGCAGGTCGGAGCTAAAAATATATATAAAAACAAGAACAATAGTGACTGATAAAAAACAATTCCTCATTAATTAACTTGTGTAAATATCCCAGGAATTTTAATTAGTTTATTTACCATTCATTCAATTTACTACTACTAAAGAAAATAATAATTTTTTAAAGTAATTAATTATTTATATTCAACAAATGTAACTGTTCAAGTTCTTTGAGAGCGAGGGGAAGTTAATGGACTCAGTGATAATTACAATATGTATTTACATCTTCCTACATATTGTTTAAATGAAAGAAGTGAACAGAATAATTAATAATGGCGTTATACTGTATATATTGTAAATGAGATGTAATTTTGACGCAGTCTGTCCAGCCATGGCTGGTGAACGATACAGACCTCATAATAAATGGTAAATGCTCTCGCTATTTCTCAGATTCAGATTATCTGAGGGATTTACAGTCTGAGTTGCTCAGTTTGCCACAAAAAAGAGTGCTTAAAGGCCAATTCACACTGTCCATCACATCAAGTCACCCTCCGTCAGAACATTCCGCAATGTATTTCTAATTGCAGCATTCACACTGTCCGTCACCGGACCGTCACGTCACATCAACGTCACGTCAAGCTTTCTCAAGAAGAATGTTTTGACGGAACGGCCGTTTGCTAACATCGGAAGTTAACCTATTTTCGTCAGCTAAATTACATGTTTCAGTCGACGATTTCACTGTTTATATGCAAATGTGTCTTATTCATCTTTATTCTGTTGTTATACTTCGTTTTAGGGGTAAATCTCAAATGTTTCATGACGACTTAAATATTTGTATCAATTGAGTGTCCCCCTAAAATCGAGGTCGGATATCTGAAATCAAAAAATGGTTTATGTTACGTAACATTGTAACAGAAAAGACCGAAACAAACTGTTTATTTGAATAAGACTGTAATTTGATTACGCATTTTTCATTAAATAACATTTTAAATGAAAAAGTCAGTTCTAATGAAATACAAAAATTCAGTTGTTTATGACGGTATTAACGATGCCAACGGGCAAATCGTAATGGATAAAGTAAATAGGCACTAGTTATGCTCTTATATGTATTGTTTGATGTTTTCATATGTTTATTTTGTCGCTTGAAAAAAGATGTCGATGTTTCGAAATAATTGTTTCAGTTCCCAGTAAGTTGGTCAAAAACATACACTGTAAAGTTTTCTTTGGTCGTCAAAATCATTTAGCATTGTTGTTCCCTCATTTATAGAATTAAACTATGACTTTCTACATAACAGATCGCCACTCATAACCTAACTTTCAACATCGCATATTGAGATGGGCGAAATGATGTGACGGATACGGACGGACAGTGTGAATACAACTTGACGTGACGGTGCCGTGACGTGAGGGACAGTGTGAATTGGCCTTAAGCCAGACGCAGTTCCGTCGTGCAATTTGCCCTGCAGAATTGTGATTGTCTCTTTAAGAGAAAACAGAAGCAAATGGTTTGACAAACGTGAACTATGTAAAAGATCTCTCGAGGCGCTACAAAAACGGTCACCAATTAAGAAACTTCTTGATGAGGGAACATTTACGGGTAAACAGCTTTCTCCTGACACAGATAAAGTTACTTTGATGAATACTATAGCAGTGTTAGAAAATAGGAATGCTGTTCTTAGAAACAAGTATGTCCGATATGAAACTTCCTGGCAGATTCAAATTGTGTGTCGGAACCGGGACTCGAACCTGGGACCTTTGCCTTTCGCGGGCAAGCGCACTACCGACTGTGCTATCCCGACATGACTCACGATGCCACCTCACAACTTTACTTCCGCCAGTACCTAGCCTCCTGGAAGTATGTCCGACTTTGAGAGCGTAATAAAAATCTTCGGAGTTAGCTGTTAAGAACACGACGACTTCTGCCCGAGGAAAAATCTAATAAGGGAGTTGCTGTGTCTGATGAAATCACTCGTGTGTTAGGAAAAATATTTTCATCCACTCAAATCAAAAGACTTTTAAATGATTCAAAAAGGGTTAGGTGGAGTAAAGAGGACATGTGTAAATCCATTAATCTGCGTGCTATGTCGCAAAAATGTTACAATTTTCTGAGGAAAATAATTGGGTATCCTGTACCTGCAGTACCGACATTAAGGGCGTCGATAAACCGCTCGTTTAGTAGCAATCCTGGCATTTTGAAAGATGTTTTAACTAAGATGAAAATGATGGTTATTGACCGATAGGGAACTGGTCTGTGGTTTGTCCTTCGATGAAATGAACATTGATAGCAGGATTTGTTATGATCAACAAGAAGACAGGGTGTTAGGTCCCCACATTAATGTTTTAGTTGTTATGGTTCGTGGGCTGTTGCAAGTTGGAAACAACATGTTTATTTTGATTTTGATACTCGTATGACAGCTGTCCTCCTGAACGAAATTATTCTCGCCTCAGCCAGTAATGCATATGAATTTGTAGCTTGTGTTGCAGACATGGGAACAAAACACATTTGTGTTTGGAACAAGCTTAATGTGACGCACAAAAACGGTTGTTTTCAGCATCCTAGTGACACACAGAAACGTGTGTGAGTATTCGCAGATGTTCCACATTTGCTGAAGTTATTAAAGAATCATTTGCTAGATGACGGAATTATTCTAGAAAATAAGGCAGTAACGAAAATTGTTTTAGAGAGACTTTTGGCTGGGGATGAAAATGTATCCCCAGTTAACACCGCAACATACCACTGTTAAGGGCAGAGACTGGCAGAGGGTGCGTTTAGCAGTCTAATTGCTGTCTCACAACACTTCTCTGGCCGTTCGGCATTTAATGCCAGAAGGACAAGCTAGTGATTTCATACAACTGGTCGATGATACTTTCGACGTCCTTAATTCAAGGAATTGTGAAAGTAAGAAACCGCTTGCATGTGGATTCGGAATTCATTACAAAGCACAAGAGCAATGTCTGCTGAAGTTTTAATCCCTTTCTATACGGGAAGTGAGAGCTTACGAGATTACCCTTGATGCACCGGTCACGCCGTCCGCATACAGTGTAGACGCATCCACTTGCACAAGATGCACGCATACGATCGCTAGTAGACGGAATAGGATGGATCCTATTCTCACGCTTATGGAAGTGCTTCGCGCATGCGCAGACGACCGAATGGGGGAACCCAGCTGACAAAGGAAGCCAAGTCGGGAATTTGTTTGAGAATGTGTACTTGTCTCCTGCTCAGTCAGAAGTATTTTACTAGGTGATACTATAGAGGAATTGCATTAAAATTTTAACATAACCTGTGTACAATTTTTATTGAATACAGAAATAGAGCTGTTAATATGAAACCCAAACAAACGTAGAGCAAATGTAATACAAGAAATTTTCACTGATTTATCCGTCGGTTCTTGGTAGTACAACATCACACTTACTTAAAGGTAGTATTTTGTGTATGTTCTACACGTTCATTTCCACTTACTTACCCAGTTTTCGGCTTATTAGGACAAATTGAGACTTTAAACTACGTCGAAAACTAGTTATTTAAATAAAAGTCAACATGGTGATCTACCAAGAACCGACGAAAGAATCAGTCAAAATATTCAAATCAGTTTGTTGCACAGACCAAGAGCTGTAACTCTGTACCCAATAAAAATTGGACGCACGCTATATGAAATTTTTACTGCAAATCGTCTTTATTACCATCTTCTAAAATATTTGCTATTTTTCCTGAAACATGCTGTAATTAACAGGTGAAATATTTGTTTTTGGTGAGCAGTATTTGAAGCTTAATCAAAGTGAAAGGTCTATGTAAAGACACCTGAGCTTATTCATCAAACCGCAGGGGCTGGAAGTATGTAAACCCATTGTATAATGAACAGTGGCGGCTGGTGGGCTGTTTATTAGGAGGGGCGGCATGTGTCTTCAATTGTACACGACATTTTGTCCCTTCAGAACATTTCTTGGCAGAATATAGCATTAATTTTATTAGCTAGTTACGTAATTTAACCCTTCATCTAACACGACTTTTTCCTCCTATACCAAAATACGAACAAATTTACGCACAAATATGTCGTTTTTAATATTTTCTTCAGGCAATGAAAACCTTTTAACTCCATTATATTAGATTTCACAACAGACCCAAAACTGTGACTTAAAATAATATAAAGTAAGAAGTAAATTCGTTGTGTGTGTAACTATATAAGTAAGTGTTCAGAGAACACAAATGCTTCGTCAGCGACAAACATATGTTACTAAAATTAGAAGACTGTCACCAACAAATGTAGTAATACCATTGGTATGCTTATATATTGGTGTGTTTATATAAAGCAGGATTAAATTTCCTAGTGAAACTACTTTTGCTTTTGCACGCATTTTGTGTCTGTACACTGTTCAAATTAGGTCTCGCGTGGTCCTAAACTTTTTAATTCCAACTTTCCTTCAAAAGTCAATTTTTCACTACCAAATGTTAAAATGTAGTTAACGCTATTTATATTATTCATTCTAAATATGGAACTAGAAAAACAGTTAGGGAATAACACGCACCTTCACACGCAGGGCACCTGTTAGAAACTGCCTGACCGGTGCCGCTGCGCCTTTGTATTTGGCGCTCTTGGTGCGGACGCCGTCCTAAGCGGCCCGGTTCAGCACACTACCCCCGCCCAACCCCCACTACCCCCACTCACTCCGGCGCCCGTTGCCAGCCTTTACAAGGCGCGGACGGATCGCGTAGAGTCCGACAGTCAGTCCATTCTGAAAACATTCGGCGAGCCTGGCTGGCAGACTACCTAGACTAAAAACATTGGTCATTCACTTACACGGGCTGCTGCTACACGAAAATTATTCAATTAGATTTGTGATTAACGATTGGTACGTATTCCGTGTTGGATATTTTTGGGAGGGCGCCGCCCCAGAGTCCTCAAGGAGTAGCCGCCACTGATAATGAGGACGTTAACATATGTGAGCGACGTAGGTACGCATAAACTGCACGAAAACAATTAAATACAGTTTCACAGTGGCAATCTAAAACACAAATAAATGTTTTAATCATAACAACATATCATACACTTTCGAAAAGTGATCTTAATGCGGTGATTCATTTGCTGTAAGTTGACAACAAACTAAGCAGACGCCTGAAGCAGACAACTCAGGACATGTGTACCGTTTGATTTTGAATGCTTCTTTGTAGTTCGACAGTCTATCACAAGGGCGCTGCAGCTAACGACTTCCTTGTGTGTGTTGCATGTCTCGTATAGAAAGGGCTTTATAGTCGATGAGATGTAGGAATAGCTACGGGCTGCGTGTAAGGGGAAGGCAACGGTGACAGGTGGGCTGGCACTCGCGGGAGGGAGGGTGCGCGCCGGCCTTGCTGGACATCCTAAATATACTAGCCCAGGGCCGGTGCAGGGCACATGCGAAAGTGCGGGGTGGCGATGCAGCGGCAGGTCGAGCAGTCTCTGTCGAAAAAGGCGAGGGCGGGAAGCCGACGGTAATTTCGTCACAACTCGTTTCTTCTGGTCTGGACTGTATACCCATTAGATTTCTATCTGATTAAGCTGAAGCGATAGCTCCTTACTTGACAGCCATATACAACCGCTCTTTTAAAGAAGGATCTGTACCAAAAGATTAGAAAGTTGCACAGCCGGCTGCGGTGGCCGAGGGGACTGAGGCGCCCCAGTCACGGTCTGCACGGCCACTACAGTCGGGGGTTCAAATCCCTCCTCGGGCATGGATATTTGTGCCGTCCTTAGTATTAGCTAGTTTGTAAGTAGTTTGTAAGTTTAGGGACTGATGACCCTGTAGTTATGTCCCATAAGCTATACAAACATTTGAACATTTAAAAATGTTTGTTAAGCTTAAGGGACTTAACCACGGGGTCAGCAGTCCCTAAACTTACAAAATACTTATGAACTACCTACAACTAAGGACGGCACAAATATCCATGCCCGAGGGGGGATTCAAACCCCCGACCGTAGTGGCCGTGCAGACCGTGACTGAAGCGCCTCAGTCCCCTCGGCCACCCCAGCCGGCTTTGAACATTTGAAAGTTGCACAGGTCACACACATATTTAAGAAAGGTTTTAGGAGTAACCCACTAAACTACAGGCCTAGTATATTGACATCTATTTGCAGCAGGGTTTTGGAACATATCCTATATTCAAATGTTATGAATTATCTCGAACAGAATGATCTATTGACCCAAGGTCAACATGGATTTAGAAAATATTGTTCATGCGATCACAACTAGCTCTTTATTCACATGAAGTGCTGGGTGCTGTCGACAAGGGTTCGCAAATCGATTCCATATTTGTTGATTTCCGGAAGGCTTTTGACACCGTACCTCACAAACGGATTTTAATCAAATTGCGTGGTTATGGTATATCGCCCAAAATTTGCGACTGGATAGGGGATTTCCTGTCAAAGAGGACACAGTTCGTAGTAATCGATGGTAAGGCATCGACTAAAACAGAGGTAATATCGGGCGTTCGACAGGGTAGTGTTATTGGTCCACTGCTGTTCCTTATTTACATAAAAGATTTAGGGGGAAATCTAAGTAGCTCCCTTAGGTTGTTTGTAGCTGACGCCGTCATTTACCATCTAGTGAAATCATCTGAAGATCAAAACCAACTGCAGAATGATCTGAATAAGATATCAGTATGGTGTAGAAATTGGCAATTGACTGTAAATAATGAGAAGTGTGAAGTCGTCCACATGAGTACAAAAAGAAATCCATCAAACTTTGTTTACAAGATAAATCAGTCAAAAGTGAAGGCCTTAAATTCCACAAAATACCTAGGACTTACTATTACTTCAGACTTAAACCGGAAAGAATAATGTCGTGGGAAAGGCGTACCAGAGACTGCGTTTTATTGGCAGAACCCTAAAAAGATGCCACAGAACTACAAAAGAAACTGCATACACTACGCTTCTCCGTCCATTTTTGGAGTGTTGCTGCCCCGTGTGGGATCCTTATCAGGTGGGTTTGACAAAGGACATCGAAAGAGTCCAGAGAACGGCAGCTCGTTTCGTATTGTCACGATACAGGGGAGACAGCGATACGGAAATGATGCAGGATCTGGGATGGGAATCATTACAACAAAGGCGCTTATCGCTGCGGCGTGGGCTACTTACGAAACTCCAATCGCCAACATTCTCCTCCGAATGCGAAAATATATTGTTGACTCCCACTTACATAGGTAGAAATGACCATCAGAATAAAATACGGGAGATCAGAGCTCGAACGGAGACATTCAGGTGTTCTTTCTTCCCGCGCGCTCTTCGAGAATGGAATGGGAGATAAATAGTATAATGGTGGTTCGATGAAACCTCTGCCAGGCACTTAAATGTGATTTGCAGAGTATCCCATGTAAATGTAGCTCCTGCATTGGTCTTGCTGTGTGAAGGTGGGTATTGTCATCTAGAAGAATCACACCCTTTGACAGGAGTATCCATTGTGGAGTTTATGCGGTCGCTATGAAAGCCATCTTTTCAATTCTTGCCTTTATTTTTAGAAGAACCACTCTAGCCATTATCCCACTATTTAGAATTTCATTGCTTATCCTAAACTACGAAAAAGAAGAGCTTCACAGTTTGATCTGACTCGCTGTTATGGCTATAAATTACATTGATAAAATATGGAAGACTTTATATGTACACTACAATTAGACTTGTCAGATCCGAAGAGTAAAATATCTGGAAAAATTGCAAATGGTCACTAGACCAAGGGCTATTCAGAGCACTTCACTCCTTGACTCTGTCTCAGAAGAATCGCGAATTCGCATGTGGCGTTTACAAACATGTTAATGTCTAGCACTGCCATGTGCGCTAAGACAGTGGTCGAACACAAATGAATTATACAATCCTAAGGTGTATGTTAGACGTTAAACAAACTGGAATGAACAGTGTGCATGGGTGTACGGGTGTGATACTGTTAAGCCCTTTCTACACGGGAAGTGAGAGCTTATGAGATTATCCATGATGCACCGGTCACGCCGTCCGCGTACAGTGTAGACGCGTCCACTTGCACAACATGCACGCATACGATCGCTAGTAGACAGAGTAGGATGTATCCCATTCTCATGCGTATGGAAGTGCTTCGCGCATGTGTAGACGACCAAATGGGGAACCCAGCTGACAAACGTAGCCAAGTCGGGAATTTATTTGAGAATGTGTACTTGTCTCTCCTCAGAGGAACGTAGTTTTTCGACTATCTTAAGTATTTTAGGAAGTGATAGTATAGAGGAATTGCATTAAAATTTAATATAATCTGTGTACAATTTTTATCGAATATAGCTGTTAATATGAAATCCAAACAAACGTAGATCAAATGTAAATCAGGAAATTTTCACTGATGTATACGTCAGTTCTTGGTAGTACAACATCACAATTACTTAAAAGTAGTATTTTTTGTATGTTCTACACGTTCATTTCCACTTAGTTACCCGGTTTCTGGCTTACTAGGATATATTCAGACTTTAAACTAGTTATTTAAATAAAACTCAATATGGTGATCTACCAAGAACCGACGAAAGAATCAGTTAAAATTTCCAAATCAGTTTGTTGTACATACCAAGAGTTGTATCTCTGTGCCCAATAGAAACTGGACACACATTATATGAAATTTTAACTGCAAATCGTCTTTGTTATCATCTTACAAAATATTTGCTATTTTTCCTGAAACACATTGTAGTTAATAGATGAAATATTTGTTTTTCGTGAGCATTATCTGAAGCTTAACAAAATGAAAGGTCTATAGATAGACACCTGAGCTTGTCCATCATACATACAGGCGCCTCAAACCGCAGGGGCTGGAAGTATGTAATCACATTTTATAATGAGGACGTTAACACATGTGAGCGACGTAGTTAGGTATGAACTGCACGAAAACAATTAAATACAGTTTCACAGTGACAGTCTAAAACACAAATATATGTTTTAATCGACACAACATATCACAAAGTTTTGGAAAGTGTTGTTAACGCGGCGATTCATTTGCTGTAAGTTGACAACAAACGAAGTAGACGCATGAAGCAGGCGACTCAGCAAATGAGTACAGTTTGAACGTCTCTTTGTAATTCGACGATCTATCGCAAGGGGCACTGCAATTGACTACGACTTCCTTATGCGTTTTGCATGCCTCGTATAGAAAGGGCTTTAGTTACGGAAGCCCATCCACCACAGCAAGGTCACATCTCATTGGATGGGAAAATTAGTTTTTAATTATCCTGTAGTCATAAATCATAGAAAAAGCATAAGTTAAAATGAAATTGGATTTTAATATCCGTTTGACCGTCGCAAAACATGTTCAATATGGTGTCCATCGTTTTCTGAACTCAAAACTTGAAACGGAACCGTCGTTCCACTTCACGACTTTTATTAGTTTTAAAAGGAGTCTAAAATCAAAATCAGATCACTTGCCGTTCAAATGGCGACTATTCAGGTGATCAATCCGTTGGTCAATCATCCTAGGATACAGAAAAGGGTTTTGTTTGTTTATTTATTTATTTTTTTTTTTTTACTTGCGCCATACTTCCTTTCCCTTCCCTTCCCATCGTATCTTAGGGCGAGAGGAGAGCATGCTGTATACTGAGGTGGTGGTAAGTTGCAAATAACTGGAGAGGAGCTTGTAGAGATAGGTTGTCTGAGGTTACGGGCAGCTAAAGTCGGTGACCGACTATAGCTGGTTCGTCAGGTGCATCTTGGGCGCCGACTTTGGCAGGGAGGCCCTCAGCCAATGGCGTCACTTGGCGTGAAATCTGGTTCCGTTTCGCGTGAGGACAATGGAGATGACCAAAGAGGGGAAGTCAGTTGCAGGAAGTAAGTAGAAGGGACGTGTAAGCCGGTCGCCAGGAGAGCGTGGGAGCAGTGGAAAGGCAGTCGAGTTACATGTAGGAGTCTTAGTTGGTAAAGTATGGAATTTTAAGAATTATTAACCTCGAGAGTCTAGTTTCATTTGTTGCTGCCTGCGCACTTCTCGGTCCTCAACATTAACTGTAATTTTCTTGAGGTAATTACTTAGCTGAGTGTTTGCCTCTAGACGAGGCCCTTACAAACTTGTTCTTGTCTTCTCTAGTCTATGCTTTTCAGTGAAATAGTGCTCAAATTAATTATTTTATATCACTGGACCTTTGGTCGGAATTTATTTATCTGTGATTTAACTGTGCCTCTTTGTGTCATGCAATCTCATCCACGTGTTGAACAGCGTAGATGAAGTACTGTTATTTGGCCATTTTGTTCACATGTTTTGGGGGCAATATTCATTTAACTTGAGTGTGACCGAAAAGACCGGCGATTTTAATATTATTTCTGTAAGTGGGTTTGTACTTTAAAAATTTCATCCACGTGTTGAGCAGCGTAGATGAAGTACTGTTATTTGGCCATTTTGTTCACGTGTTTTGGGGGCAATATTAATATTAATTCATTTAACTTGAGTGTGACCGTAAAGACCGGCAATTTTAATATTATTTCTGTAAGTGGGTTTGTACTTTGAAAATTTCATCCACGTGTTGAGAAGCGTAGATGACGTTCTATAAATTGGCCACCTTGCTCATATATTTTGGAGAGAATACTGATATTTATTCATTTAAGTAGCTTGTGACCGGAAAGACCGGTGTTTTAATCAATATCTTATATTGGTTCACACTTAGAAACTTTCATCCAAGTGTTAAGGAGTGCAGTACCTTGCTTACTTATTGCGTAACAAATAACAATCCTTTTCTAATAACTAAAGTACGTTCCTAAAGAACGAGAATTTTACACAAACAACCACGCCAGTTTTAGTTATGTTGTTCTCAACGCAAAATATAGTTTGATTATGGTGTTGAAGCTATTGGATACGAACCTGTACCTCAGACAACTTGCCTCTGCTCCTATTTTGAAGTAACAACGATGGTAGGTTGTGCATGCCAGAAGCTTCAAGGTGGTAAACCATTTAAGCGTCCTTTCTGTCCTCTTAGTATGGTTGCAAGTCTTTTACAAGTAAGAGATCAGGTAGAGTTTTAATTTGATACTGTTTCGGTCAGTAATTCTTACTTTTGGAGCCAAATGCTAAATTTTCTGTTAAATCTATGTATGTTTAATATGTTGTTATTCTGCTTCATCTTTTAGTTAGCAATAAATAATGTCAAAAGGAAGCCTTGTATTTAAATCTACTCCTGCTCTACCCCACTCAAAATTATGAAAAATTTTAATTGACCAGTTGTTCCCTGGAAATACATTTAGCTTTAATTTTGCTGTTGTCTATCAGATCATCCGATACCTGCCCCTTATTTTGTGGCTGCTCCTTTCATATCTATGTTATCCTTGCTTAAAATTATCTCGTCATGATACAGGGCCAAAGCTTACATTAATTTGGTAATTTGCAGTGCTGCAAGGAGTAGCTACACAAGATAAGGTGCCTGATCTATTCAGGCTAGTCTGTTTTATTCTATTTGATACAATAAATTCACAGACAGAATCGATAGACGTAGGAGTTGGGACGTAATTTGCACTCAGTCAACCGAAATTAAACTATTTCCCAGCTCTGACAGCGCAGGTTCAGTATAATGTGGCGACCCTGCCAGGATGCGTTTGACTGTTCTTTTGATAAGCTGTCAGACTAATTTGTATTTATTATAGGGAGTTCTGTTCCTACTGCGTTGTTTGGGTATGGTGTTGTTTTGTTCTGTCGTGGTGTTGTTTTCGGATAGTAGTGGGGTAAATTGTTAGAGAGTAAGTGGAAGAGTGTTTTGGCAAGGTATGCTAGGTGTTGTTACTCGGGCTAGAGCGAAATCCTGCAGCGCCATGGGTGATAACAACTCGCTGACGATTGTGTCGGACGAAGACGCAGGGCGGACAGGGTCGTTCGCTGACCTCGTCGGGCTAACGGACCGCTCCGACCGCAGCCTTTGTGAGGAGCGAGCCGGCCGGGGTGGTGACCTCGTGTTGCCACGGCCGGACGCGCGAGGGGATGCGATTGAGGAGGGCGGCGGTGCCACCTCGTGCGCTACGACCTCGTCAGGTAGAGAGGCGGACTGTAGCTCGTCTGCTGCTGGCGGTGGCCTTGGTAGTTTAGAGTTTGCACTACTTCTTCGAGCAATACAAGAAATAAATGCAGGTATGAATGCGAACAAGGAAGCACTTATGGGTGCTATAAAGCAGGCACGAGAAGAGATGACTTCGAGATTTGAACAAATTAACCAGCGTTTCTCAGCCCATGACAAGGAACTCAAATTACAGAATGACCAAATAGTAGAATTAGGAACTAAGGTAAATGCCGTTTCAGTAGAGAAGGTGCAAAGGTATCTTACGGAAACCTCAGAGAACTTACAGAGTAGGTTAGTTGCGATAGAGCATGACCTCCAAGTGCGTCCCAATAATGTGCTCAGTACAGTACAGCTTAGTGTACTGTCTGAGCGAGTGTCCGAACAACAAGAAAAATGACTCGACCGTGTTTATGAACAAATAAGAGACCATGCGGAGAGAATTGCTGGTCATAACGAGGAGTTCGTTAACATGAGTAGAGAAGTAGACGACATTGCGGTGACCTTAGAAAAGATGGCGTTAAATAATGAGACAGGATCAGATAGCACGCAACCAGGGCCGATAACAGAGTGCGAAGAAGTCAGGTCATTGCTCAAGTTCAAGGAGAACCAGTCAGAGATCAATAAAAGAAATAGAGCAATGCTTGATGAAATAAGTAAGTCGTAGAGTTGGGAACAAGCAATTTGATGATGAAGCTGGTAGGGTTGTATCTGGTGATGGTGGGTGTTTAGGAAAGCGAAAGCGTACGGAAGATGAAGGTATCAAACAGCTGGAGGAACGCGTCAATTCTCTCAGAAAAAGGCATGATGCTGCTGGAAGTGACACTAGTATTTCAAGCGTGGATTATCATGAGGAAGAGAGCCGTAGGCATTTCGTCACTGTTCAAACTTACCTAAAGTTCCCAGATCCTAATCATGAGATACACCCTAAACAGTGGATTGAGCAATTTGATCATTCATTACCGAGTTCGTGGAGCCCTCACTTGCGAATAAAGTTTGCCACTAGTCATTTAGTTGGCGAGGAGGCTGCATGAATGCACATTCGTGTGAAGGATTGCACCTAATATGACGACTTTAAAACTGTGTTTCTTGGTGAGTTCTGGAGTAAGAATGAGCAAGAACGAATCAAATTGAGTATTCTCATGAAGGAGGTGTACTCAGACCATTGGCATGGAAGCCCCTTGCTGTTTTTCAAGGATTTGTTAAAAAGAAACCAGTTCCTTGACGTGCCATACGAGGCTTGTGAGTTGATTCTCATTTGTATGACTATACTGCCGTATCAGCTGCATAGAGAAATAAATATTGCAGGCAGAGGCTTGTCAGATGTTACCGGTTTCCAGAACCTTTTGAAGGAGCTTGGAGCTGATCAGCCTTCAGGAAGTGTGGATGCGGTTTGTTTTGTTCAGCATCCGCCGAATGGTCACAGAAGTAACGGTTTTGGAAACTGCAACAATCATAAATTTAATAATGGACATGGTTTCAACAATTTTAATAATCATCCTCGGCCTAATAATTATGGAGGCTACCAAGGAAATAATAAGAAAGAAAGGGCAAATGGGAAGAAGCAAATGAGCGGTTTCGGTAAAGGGTCTTGGCACCAAAACGGTTGGCAGAACGGAAATGATACGCAAGGTCACAAAGGTGATTGGCGATCAGCTGAACGACCAGGTGTACACACAACAGAGGTTACCGGTGATAACTCAGGCAGTGGTGCTTCACACAAAGGTGGAGGTAGTGGTACTATTGCGTGACGTTGCGATGTGGACAGGAACAGCAGTGATAGTAGCAATAATCTAGACTGTAAGGATAGCCTAATTGGTTATGAGGATTTGAGAGATATACTACTCGCTGAGGATGCTGTAGTAGGATCTATGCGCTGTCCTGTCTTAGTAATTGATGTGCTGGGTGTTTACATAGAATGTGTCTTGGATTCAGGCAGTGAGGTGTCGGTAATGCGAGAAGACGTCTTTAATTCTTGTAACAAGGTCAATGCCTGACCGATGCTGCCACTCAAGAAAACAAGAGTTAGAGGTGCCATTCATGAAAAAGGTATAGAGGTAAAGAAACAAGTTTTCGTAGATGTTAGGTGTCAATATTTTGTGGGTTGCGCGGTGTTCTTGTTGGTGCCGACACAGACAGTGTCTGAAGTGTTAGGAATGGATTTCCTATGTAGCACAAAGGCCGTTTTAGATTTTAATGCAGGTGTCGTCAGCCTCTTGAGCAATGGAGAGGAGGTGACGTCGATTAGAAGACAGTCACGATGGAAACAAGTCGTCTTTCGGTTCATTAGGCATAAATTTAGTTGAGGAGGCATATTGGATTTGTGAGTTATTGTGCGGTGCTACAAGTATGTGTAAAGGCATGGTGAAATGACAGGATTTCAATACGCTTCCAGACAGAAAATTGGAACATATTGTAGATGCTAAGGGGAGGAGTGAAATTCGGAAAATCCTAGAGAAACATAAATCGGTATTCTCGGATAAACCTGGTCCTATCAGTCGGTTTCAGTATAAATTATTGTAGAACTGGCAGTCAAGAGAATAAAGGAAAATGCTGCTATAGGAAGAAAAGACAAAAGGGAGTTACTTGGAATCTATCGCTGGACATCGGAGAGAAAATCCTGATAAGATCACATCGTCTCTCCTGTAAAGGAAAATATCGAAATAAGAAGTTTTTCAACATCTTTGTTGGCCCATTTACAGTTAAAAGGGTTGCCCATCCGAACTTCATAGAAGTGGAGGCAATAAGGACTCGCAAAAGTAAAGAGTTGCGCCATATTTCCAATGTAAAATTGTGGAAGGAGTAACTATGACTCAGAGCATTTCGTTAATTCAGCATGCTCAACTGGCCATAAACATTTTATAACTTGTATGTTAATTTCCTTTAGGTTATCTTATGCGGTTGGTCAAGTTCTTGCTTAATGTGTCTTCATTTGGGTAGGTGTTATAATAAAGTAATCATGCTCGTCTTATTTTGTCTCTCTTTCTGTGTTACAGGCCTGTTAGTTGTTGTTTTAATTAGGCACGCCAAGTAGCGATGTCGAGGCACGCTGTAAGAGCGTAGTCTTTCTAATGGTTAGGCGATGTAGCCGTAACCTTCGGTGGTCGAGGAGCCCCGAGAATTTGCTTAAATGTTTCAGGTGACTGTTTTGGAGAGGACTTTATGTACGTGTATGTGACTATGGATTAGCGCAGAGTCGTGAGAAGCAAATTATGTAAGAAGAGGACTTGTACCGCTGCTACTATAGGGTTTTGTTGAGAAAGGAATTCTACCTTCGTAGTAATCTGGCCAGGGAGTAGTAGAACAGCTACCATTTATCCTATCCTATATTAATATACTTTTAGCTGTGTAACCTGAATGTAGTGTGTTATGGTGTTATTATTAGTGATCTGTTGGTTGCTCTACGTTAATTTGTGATGTATTATGAGTTTTATTTGTTACAGAAGTGTGGATTAAGGGCAATGACCAATATTAGAATCTTATTAATCGAAGTGTTTCCAGTTCAGAACTGAAATTTGAGTGTGCACCTTGAAGGAGTTGGTGCACCAGATCCCTCGAGAAATGTTTAGTGATTTCCTGAAGGCAGTTAAGAAGTTTAAAAGATGATGGAATATGTGTAGTAGTTGGTTAATAATAAGGTGGTATACATCGACAATTTTTCATCATTTCTATATTCTTTGATTGTTTTTTTCAAAATATGTAGTGAGTTCGACAACGAGTAGGAAGCCATGATGAGGCTTATAGTATTGTGACCTGGCTCGTAAATCAGTTGTTTAAGGCAGAGCTAAAGAGTAGTGGAATATTGCTGTATGTGTGACTAACAACATGCGTGTTGGGGTCTGCATGACTTGTCTTTCAAGTAGCGTATTAAGTATGCATATTACTTGCCATGTTGACTTTATTTGGCAGAATAGAACCGTTAAGTCAGTTGGGGTTGTAGATAATAGTAGTACATGATGTATAAAGGGATTGGTGAGTAACAACTGTTTCCAGTCCTATCCTTGCCCTTTGCCTTTAGTAAAACAAGATTTCACCTGTTGTTTTATTTCTTTACTTTAAGCTGAATACATTCAGTAGACCAAGCTACATCTCGTCAACTATAACGATGGGGACATGATCAAACTTAGGAATTGACCTACATCTACATACATACTTCGCAATCCACCGTAAGGTGCGTGACAGAGGGTAAACTGTACCACTACTAGGCATTTCCTTCTAGGATGGCAGAACTACTGTCAATACAATTAGTGTACTTTCTTCCAAATGTTTTAATTGGAAGTAATCGGCCATTTTACCGACTCTGTCGCATTGACACCGCTCATGTGTGTTTCTTTGCATCTTTTTTGTACAGGTTGACTGAGATCTTGGAAAAAATACACAATCCACGTTAGTGTTCAGGATACCTTGGTACCTTATGTATCAGAAGGAAGAAACACCAGAAAGGTGTGTTAGACAAGGAGGTTGTCTCTCTCTTTTGTTGTTACAATTAATAGCAGTTTTCGTCAGAATACGCAAATGCAGTATAACCGCCAATATGCCAATGTATGTTCTGCAATAAAGGCAAGTGATATCCCTTTCAGTATCAGCGACCAGTATTTACCTGTTGAAGACAAAATCTACATCATCAAGAACATTCCTTGACCAACAGATTTCTATCTGTTTGGAAGCTTTTTGGTTATTGTGGATTTCTTCCATCGACACCTACCAGGTTGGCAGAAGTCAAGCACCACTGAGGTAGTACTGGCAGGCTGTAGCACAATCAGCCAACACCAACTGCTGTGGATGTCAGAAATCCAACTTCAATAGTTAAAGTTAATCTTGGAAATCGCAGTTCTTATGCCATACCCAGTTTCAGACATGTTAGCAGGCGCTAGTGCAACTGTCCATCAGCATAGGCAAACATTAGCAGCCCTTCTATTCCTCCCCCCCCCCTTACAGAAACGTAAACCAAGTGGAGAGCTTATGGCAGAGAGCTATACACCACTTCTGAAGCCAGACTTTGCACAAAACATTGCCCTATGAACATATTATATTTTTGTATACAAACTCATAGATAACGATTCCCCAAGAAAAGCTTGTCAACCTGAATTTATTGATCAATTTGTTATGAACATAAATTTTATAAAAGAGGCACGGAATATTATAGCTGATTTTTCTAATGGATTCGAACTATCTCATGCTTAGTTTATTATAAACAACTCAGCACAGCACAGCAACCCATAGGCTGCTCCAGGAATAGTTGCAATGCAATTCAATTGGACTATGTCTAAAACAGGTGCATCTTTTAGGACGATTTTCTGCGACTTTTCAGAATCGTCACCAGATCTTTCACACCTAAGCAGCTACACAAGATTTTTTTGATGTTGTTGTGGTCCTCTGTCTGGAGACTGGTTTGATGCAGCTCTCCACCCATCTCTAACCTGAGGAAACGTCTTCATCTCCTCATAAGAACAGCAACCTACATCTATTTGAATCTGCTTACTGTGTTAATCTCTTGGTCTCCCTCTGCGATTTTACCCCAAACAATTCCCTCCAACGCTAAATTAACGATTCCTTAATGTCTCAGAATGTGTCCTACCAATCGATCCCTTCTTTTAGTCAAGGTATGCCAAAAATTCCTTTTCTCCTCATTTCTGTTCAGTACCTCCTCATTAGTTAGACGATCGACACACCTAATAATGAGCATTCATCTGTAGCACCACATTTCAAAAGGCTTCGCCCTCTTCCTGTCCACACTTTATTGTCCAAGTTTCAGTACCGTACAAGGCAAAACTCCACACAAATGCCTTCAGAAAAGACTTCCTTACACTTTATCGATATTAGCATATTTCTCTTTTTCAAAATCGCCTTTCTACCCATTGCCATTCTACACTTTATATCCTCTGTACTGCGACCACCATAAGTTATTTTATTGTCCAAGTAACAGAACTCATCTACCACCTTTATTGTTTCGTTACCTAATATAATATCTTCAGCATCGCCTAATTTTCTTAGACTGCACTCCGTTACCTTTGTTTTACCCTTGTTAATGTTCACTTTATACACATCTTCAACACACTATTCATTCTGTTCAACTGCTTTTCCAAATCTTTTGATGTCTCTGACAGAATTACAATGTCATTGGCAAAACACAATGTTTTTATTTCTTCACTCTGAAATATAATTCCTTCTCCAAATTTCACTTTGATTTCCTTTATAGCTTGCTCAATGTACAAATTGAGAAACATTGGAGAAAGGCTACAACCCTGTCTTACTCTGTTCCCAACTTCTGCATCACTTTCAAGCCCTTGAACTCTGATAACTGCTGTCTGGTTTTTGTACAAGTTGTAAATAACCATTCGTTCCCTATATTTTACTGTTGCGGATTTCAAGATTAGAAAGAGTGTATTCCTATCAAGATTGTCAAAAGCTTTCTCCTAATCTACAAAAGCTAGAAATATAGGTTTGCCTTTCGTTAATCTGTCTTCTAAGATAAGCTGTAAATTGAGTATTGCCTCATGTATTCTACAGTTCTCCAGAATACAAACTGATCTTCCCTGACGTCCCATTCTACTAATTTTTCTATCCTTCTGTAAATAATTCGGTTTAAAATTTTTCAACCATGACTTATTAAACTGATGGTTCTGTAATTTTCTCACCTGTCTGCGCCTCCTTTCTTTGGGATGGGGATGATTATGTTTTTCTTAAAGTCGTAGCGTATTTCCCCTGTCTCATACATTTTACGCAGCAGGTGAAATAGTTTTGTCATGGCTGGCTCTCCCAGAGACTTCAGTAGTTCTGAGGGAATGTTGTCTACTCCAGGGGCCTTGCTCAGCATGAAGAAAAAATGCACAGTGTGTCAATAAAATAAAATGAGTGGGTATGGACACACATAGGTGGGATAGTTTACTGAGGTGACCTGCTGGTTCTCCC
The DNA here is from genome assembly GCA_026315105.1 of Locusta migratoria. NCBI lineage: Eukaryota > Metazoa > Arthropoda > Insecta > Orthoptera > Acrididae > Locusta > Locusta migratoria. The sequence continues at coordinate 150,190,262 of CM048746.1, read as the reverse complement.
ACATACATACAGATATTGTAGGTCCACTGTTCCATCACAGGTTACCACCACATAGTTATCGCTGGTGAAGGGTAGATGCAGTGAGCAGAAGTAGTTTGACTCAGTGACATATCAAGTCAAACAATAGTAAAACTTTTTTTTTTTTTGTGAACATCACTGTTCGGTTGTCTGTTGAATGTTATTATGGATGAAGAAAATCGGTTTGAATCCATCTTGCACCTGAAACAGTTGAAGTTACATGGATTCCAATATTATCAAACTGCTAACTACCACCTAACAAGCAATGGGATGGTAAAGAGTTGGCACAGAATGCTGAAAGCTGTACTTACATGTCACGAAGAAAGTTGAACTTGTGGACTATCATTGGCTATATTGGACATCAATAAGATATATGTTTTGGACGAAAAATTCCGGAACTTTGTCCACAAAATTTTCCCAAGCTTACCTTATACGTCTGCATGGTCTCCTTATAAATAGTCTCCTTCACAATTGATACACTACTCCTAACTTCATTTCCATTACCTGAAGCAGTCTTGGTACACCTCTTGTTGGATTGTCTGAATTGCCATCTGCCAGGTTTCTTTCGTCTCGTCTATCAATGCAAACCTTGGTCCTTTCAAAGGGATTTTCAAGTTGGAAAAAAAGTCTGGCGCTTATTCGGAATGAGGCAGCATTGCGCAGATTGCGCGCCAAGAGTCTTTCTGGTCTTGACTAATGAAGTGTGGGATGAACTTGGTGTCAACACGATGCATTCCAAGATGCTGTATCTTGATTTCATGACATGATCAATCTAAATTGTTGCATTCTGCTGCAATCTCTTGGGTAGTCAGGCTTCGATTGCTATACACAATTTCCTTGACTTTCCTGAAGTGTACGTTTTGTAGATGTGGAAGTTCGTCCTGAACAAAGGTCACCTTATTTGCGTCTAGCCAGTCTTAAACCACATAAACCATTTGTAACACCAGTTTCAGCAATCATTACCGTAGGCTGCCTGCATCATTTGGCCCATCTCTGTAAAGGTCTTCTTGAGTTTCACAATAAATTTAATGCACACTTGTTGGTCCTCCAACTTCGTCATCTCGAAAATCGCAAAATATGCGACAGTGTTTTGCATCCCATACAGTGCTGAACAATAACTAACAAGTATACAATAATGAAACTTCAGGCAGTTAGATGTTTTATACAGATGTCTGCTGGGAGTGTTCCAGATTCTGGGCTTCTACAAAATGTACATAGAGGCAAGATTGACACAAACAGTTTTTGATGAGATGCTATATCTGACATCTTTTCAATGCAGCGAAGGAACGGCACATGAAGGCACAGATATCCAAACTACACCATCCATTGGCAATTAACTACAGGGAACATTAGGTATTTATATGCAAAGATCTGAAAGCACGAACGCATGTAATGTTGAAGTCAGATACAGTGTACATGCCATTGCAGTCACCGATGGAATTAATTGAAGTGAATTTAACCAGGGAACCAAATACAATACAAGACTTTGGCACCCTGTGGCCAGCATCAGTCCAAAGCCACATCACCATCCACAGCTGTCCCACACTCACCACTGCCTGTATTAAACCAAATAGTCATTGAACATTTTTTTCTCTGAGGACCCCATCACCAGGACAGTGCTCAGATAGATAGCGTAAAGTTATGTTTATGTGCAGTATAAATCATGAGTGTGTGAACACGGAGATTGTTTGGAAAACAAAATTGCCAACAAAATATAACCGAGGCGAAACAAGAGAACCATTTCACATACCTAGGTAGTTTAAAAAACTATGAGTTTGAGTAATAGTGGGCAGGGTAAAGTTGAGAATTTGTATTTGACACAAGGCGTGCTTGCATAATATGTGCAGCTGTAGTGATCACTTTGTCCCAGCGGCATAGGGGTAAGTGCAACTGCCTAGAAAGCAGGAGAGTTGGGTTCGAATACCGGCTGCGTACACATTTTGAACTTCATCCATTTGCATTTAATATCATACATTCTGTGAATATGTGTTTTCTAGAAATCGTCTGAAATGGTTAATTACGGAATTTTACGTTCATGATAATGTTTTTTCCTCATGAATTCGAATATATGCCTATATTTTTCACAAAAACTCGTCTTGTGCATATTTCCGGCAGCAATGGGACGTCGATGACTGGAATGGGTCTGTTTTCCATACTTCGATGTGTGTTCCATACTTCGGTGTGTTCAGAATTACACAATTACACAAACAAACGTTTAGGGGCTGTAGAAGGCGCCTTGAAGGACAAAATGAGCATTGAAATCCATGCCCGGAAACGCCATTCAACGACGCTATGGAGAGTCAATGTTACATTCACTGGCACCTGCTTCTAGGCAACCCCTCCAGCAACTTCGACGCTCTGTAGCGTGGTTGGATAACGTTCCTGGGTTTCCAAACTCATTTTGTTCCTCGATACGCCTTCTACATCTCATAGAAGTGTTATGGTGTGATTGTGTAATTATGAAACACACTGACGAATGGATCACACACCCATCTCAGTCTTCGACGTCTATTTACTGCCGGAAATATGCGCGGGACGAAATTATGTGAATAGCGTAATTTTTTATATGCTGGCATTTTAGGAATCGCACTGCACAGCTCATGTGCACGAATTTCGCTTAACCCCGTGTGGGCCTATATATAACAGAAATGTAAACCAAGTAATTAGAAAGGTCGCTAAGACGTTCTATTTAAGTCTTATTTTCACTGAGTCGTCACTGTCCAACATGATGTTGCCCCTGTTGTAACATTGAAGCACAGTAGTAATATATTGTTTGGCCATTCACATTTTGGAAAATAGTCTAAAAATATTGATTAATATCCCACTTTCAACATGCATCTACAAAAACACCAGAAAAATTGTTTCTGTATATTCCAAACAATGAGAAGATACGTAAAATGTGATGGAAACACACTCGCAAATCCCATATAAGAGAGTGATCACTTCATGTTATTATTTCTATGAGGATTCATTTTAATGAATTAGGTCACTGTTAATTATCATGCTATGCAACTACAAAGGCTTAAAGTTTTATTATGCTCAGATTAGTGAGCTGATGTTTACAGTTTCTAAACAGGAGTTCATGATATGACACACCAACGATTTATATTGAAAGTCGTTTTCTAATGCAGTTGGTGAAAGTAGAAATTTCATGTTGGTTTCCAGTTTTGATATTTAAACCAGTGATGCTATACTTCAGTATATAGGGTGTTCTGTTTATCTGATAACCACATGCGTGGGACTTCGTCTGTCTGTCACCGGAATCGCACAGGCCGGTCAAATGGTTCCCACGTCTCCCTGCTTTTGCTGATGCCGCACTGCACACGGCCAGTGTCATTCAGTCGCCCATCATGATAGTAAAAGTCTGCGAACGCAACAAAGTCAAGACCGAAGTATTCGGAGCCACAAAGAGTGTTTATTTACTATTCGTATGAGTGTACAGGGTGATTGTAAATGTGATGTTATAGTACCAGTGTTATTTTAGACATGCGTCGGCGTGCGTGGCACCCTGGTCGCTCGCCCGGGTCGCCCCACATTACAGTGTACCCTCCGCCACGCACCTTACGGTGAATTGCGGAGTATGTATGTAGATGTAGATGTAGATAACAGGGCCGGCTAAATGCCGTGGCACATGTGACCGACACTAAGAGAGCTCTGCTATAAACCTGCGGGCACGAAGGGCTGATTAGGAAGCATCAGTTGCATAATGTCAAGCAAAGCTTATTTTTGTTTTGACAACAGACACGTATTAGCATATCATGTTCGCTCTTACATTATAATTAGTTCATTGGTACTTTTTCTCTTGTTTTTGTAATCGTAATAAAATACATTCACTTCAGATTTACTGAACTATTACTTCACTGACGTTGGTAACATCGCTAATACCTACAAAGACATAGTGTCTTCAGTAGAAAAGTGGGGACAGTGTGAGGAAATAACAGCAATGGACAGCAAATTGTGAAATATCGCCGTGGAAACATCTCCGACACCTCAGTTTGTCACGACTGCCTGGTGGTAAATGACGTTGTTGTTGTTGTGCTCTTCAGTCCGTAAACTGGTTTGATGCAGCTTTCCACGCTAGCCTGTCCTGTGCAAGACACTTCATCTGAGAATACGAATGGCACCCAACATCGTTTTGAATCTGATTACTGTATTCATCCCTCGGTCTTTACGATTTTTACCCCCACACACTTCCTTCCAATGCGATTCCTTGATGTCTCAGAATGTGTCCCACCAACCTATCCCTTCTCTTAGGATACGCCAGAAACTCCTTTTCTCCCCATTTCTGTTGAGCACCTCCTTATTAGTTACGTGATCTACCCATCTAATCTTCATCAATCGTCTGTAGCACCACATTTCAAAAGCTTCTATCATCTTTTTGTGTGAACTTCTTATCGTCCACATTTCACACCCACACAATACTACACTACAGACAAATGCTTTCAGAAAGGACTTCCTAACATTTAAACGAATATTGGATGTTAACAAATTTCGCTTCTTGAGAAACGCTTTTCTTCCCATAGCAATTCTGCATTTTATGTCTTCTTTACTTCGGCCATCAGAAGTTATCTTGCTACCCAAATAACAAAACTCATCTACTACGTTTATTGTCTCATTACCTAATCTAATTCCTTCAGTATCGCTTGATTTTCCGACATTGCATTCCATTACCCTCTTTAAACTCTTGTTAATGCTCATCTTATACCCTCTTTTCAAGACACTGTCCATTCCATTCAATTGGTCTTCCAGTTCTTTTGCAGTCTCTGACAAAATTACTACGTCATTGGCAAACTGAAAAGTTTTTATTTCTTCTCATTGAGCATTAAGTCCCTCTCCAAATTTCTCCTTGCATTCTTTCCCTGCTTGCTCAATGTACAGATTGAACAACATTGTGGAAAAGCTGCAACCTGTTTTACACCGCATCCCTTTCTTGCCCTTTGATTGTAATAACAGCTCTCTGGTTTTGGCCCACTTTAGGTTATGGTAGTAACACTAAAAGTTCAAATGTTCAAATGTTTGTACAGCTTATGGGACTTAACTACGGGGTCATCAGTCCCTAAACTTACAAACTACTTATGAACTTCTTACGAACTAGGACGGCACAAATATCCATGCCCAAGGGGGGATTCGAACCCCCGACCGTAGTGGCGGTGTAGACCGTGACTGAAGCGCCTCAGTCCCCTCGGCCACCGTGGCCGGCACACTAAAAGTGGGCATTTGCGATCATCATTTGACAGCTTGAAATTTAAATGAAAATAACGGCTTAACCATTCATCTGACATGAAAATTAAAAAACCGAATTTGTAGAGGAGAAAATTCTCTACAACTTTGCTCTCTTATGTTTTTTTCATATCTCCTATCGTTTCAGTGATATTTTCAAAAATAACGGCGATTTGACTATGTCTGTCTGTCTGTAACGTGTTCGCACTTTTTAGGTCGAATCGTTCAACCGATCAGCACCAAATTTTACAGACATAATTTTTTGGCTACCAGAGACAAGAACCTCCCTTTTTCACATATTCCAGACAAGAAATACATTAGTAATACAAAAAAAGCCGTTTGTGATGTAATTTTAATTGCAAATAAACTGTTCATCTGATGTGAAAATCGAATAACCGAATTTTTAGAGGAGAAAATTCTCTACAACTTTGTTCCCTTATGTTTTTTCATATCTCGTATCGTTTGAGAGATATTTGCAAAAATAATGGAGATTTGAAACCCTCCATTGAATTAACGAAAACCAACTGTTCGGAGATGTCATGTGACATTCCTCGCCCAGTACGCCCTCAGGCATACGCCATCTTGCGTTGCCTATTTGATGATTTTTTTATTGTAACTTACACCTTGTCATTTCAAAGCAATGGCACACTGAAGAATTAACAAAAACATGTCGTTATTCGTACAATAATGATAATCTAGTGTCTAACAGTGCCATATCAGCAACAGTTAACAACAGCCATCAATAGTACGAGATTAAAGAACGGAATTTATGATTGTTAGCTGTAGCTTAGAATAAAAGTATAATGTGGCTACTGGGTGACTATGTAACTTATATAATTAACAGAAGAGGTCCTGACAATACCATTGATTTTATAATGTATCTGAAGATGGCATACTGGCGTGATTCGGAAATCACAAAAATATTTTTGGCAACATGCTAGACATCGTTTTTGAAAGGCAAGGGATTGGGTAAAGGAGGTTAGATGGAAGGAAGATAAGAGTAACAAACTGAAAGAAGAAACTTCACGGAAAGGAAAACTGTTGACAGAAATGATCTAAAGTAAAACTAACCTATGAATGAGGCCCATGACTTGATTTTCTTGTGGTGAATTATTTTGTGTTAATCTTACTGCATGTCAATTTCTATTGCATAATTTTTATATTAATAGATATTGTTAATTATAAAAATCCAGAAAACTGTACATACCTGATGTAACTTTGTTTTTAATCTTTGTAATAATATAAAAAAAAGTGGGCAATGCGTTGGGCTGTGATGCTGAAAGTCAGTGATTCGGAACCCACCACCACCTAATTTTTTTTAAAAGGCTTTCAGACACTCTTATTAATTAATTAGAGCTATGTTCTTCAGTGTTTACAGTTGTACATATGTAAGAATGCTCCCTCTAAAATGCGAGTTTATTCTATTTCGTGAACGTTCCATGAAATACGTAACAATGAATTCACAATGGTCTTCTGAAGCATATGCATGTAAACTGGGAGGATACAGTAATAATGAACATTCTGCACATAGTGCTGATACAAGTAGTTTTGTATATAAAGGAAGTCCCAGATTTCTGTGGAAAGTGTAATTCCTTAATCAAACAGGAGGGAAGTGAATACATTGCAACAAATTACCTTGTTTATTTTTTTTTTTTTGCTAAGCGTTTTTTCACTATTTGTGGAATATATTGAAAGTCATTAATTAGAACCAATGCATCTACTAAAATGTTTGTCTTTGACATGGTTGCTATGGATGCTTTTAATTTAGATGGTATTACCTTCCTGTAGTTCAGATGTGACTTCGTTCATGTTACACTTATCTGCACTAAAATAAAGAGCAAATATTCTGTTTCAAACTGTGATTACGTTTTCTTTTACAGCTAAGATCACAAACAGAATAAGGGTGGTAATACTGAATTCCACATAACTGTAGTACTCAATATATATACAGAGTTAGTACTATCAATACATCATTTACAGATTAGATTTTTGTTCCGTAGATTCATGTTGATGAGATCCTCGCGGATGTGGAAAATGCCAAGAAACAAAATTTACAAGCTGAGTAATAGATAATAATACTAATAATATAAATACAGATACATACAATAGTCATTGTAACAGCATCTCCCTAGTTTATGTACATGTGTTAAAGAAGTCTATGTTTACAATTCGTTACTATGTATTTCATGGCATATACTCGAAACAGAACAAATGCACTTTTCAGAGAAAGTGCTGTTACCTTTGAACAACTCAGAATCTTGCAAAATATAGTTGCGTTCAGTGTGCGAAAACATTTTAGGAAGCAAGACGAAAAATAAAGTGGGACAAAACAATTGACAGGAGTGGTTTTTTTCTTCAGTGAAATCAATGCTTTGCGGTCGTTTGTTCATGTTTGTTCGTTGAGAATTTTACTCAGTTTTTTATTGGCATTGAACCAACACCGTCTGAAGAGAAGGCCTGTGCACTGCCGTGCCATGTCACGTCACGCAGAGTAGCTTGCGATCTCGTAGCTTACTGGCTACCTGATGGGGCACAGCCCACTGCCTCACAGCGGCCAGCCAGTGAGCTAAGCGATCGTGAGCTATTCTGTGTGATGTGACATGGCATGGCAATGCAAAGACCTTTTCTTCACATGGTGTTAGTTGAACTGTCTTTCGTTTTCTCTCTTCTATTGTTTCTTCGGTTTGAACAGGTACTTTGTGTACATTGGTTTATTTTGTCCTATTTTGGTAGTTTCGGATAACTCAGTTCTCTCGTTAAAGAGGGTGTCGAGCTACCATGCTGGCAAGCCTCTGACCGAGCGCGCTGAGCAACCGCGCCCTAGCCATTTCCGAACCACCGTGTAACATGTTCATACATCGCATACTAATTCCTCGCCTATTACGCTATGGTGAACAGCTGTGAGAGTAATCCGTGATTCTCGAACTATCGATGACAGGTGTTGACTAACTAACCAACATTAGATTATAATTCATTGTTGTAAGAATGACGCGTTTTGGATAATTTTCCGTGCGCCATTGCTTTGAAGTAAGAACGCTTGAGTTATAATAACAAAATCATCACGTAGAGAAGGATGTCACGTGACTTAATTACGAAAGCCAAATGTACACTGTGTTTCATTCAAGCAATACTCACTCGTCCGAACGCCAAATGTATGCTACGTTCGTTCCAGCCTATAGTCATTCATAACTAGTACAGGCAAAGAAAATAAACTTTGAACTACCAAGGCAAGACAGGTGATAATATTTTAACGGAAAAATATAATGAAAATATGGGAGAGATATTAAAATGGTAGTTCAAAGAGGTAAAAGTTCAAAAAAGAGTATGTGTGTCAAAGCTAAACTCAAACATAATATAATTTTGGCTGTTTGCTAATATACTGTCAGAAAGAACATTAGATGTTGGGTGCATAGATGTTACCGCAATAGTAGAGTCGTAATCTTATCACCATAATTTTTTATTATTTAGATTATTATTTTGGTCCAAAATGTTTGCAAAAACTTATAAAACCACAAATCTAAAGTGTGCTGTAAAAAGGCCAATTCACACTGTCCGTCAGGTCAATGTCACGTCAAGTTGTATTCACACTGACCGTCAGTGTCCGTCACGTCAATTCGCCGATCTCAATACGCGATGTTGAAAATGAGGTTATGAGTAGCGATCTGTTATGTAGAAAGTCATAGTTTAATACTAGAATTGAAGGAACAACAACGCTAAATGTTATTGACAGCCAAGTAAAACTTTACAGTGTATGTTTTTGGCCAACTTACTGGGAACTGAAACAACATTTCAAAACATGTACATCTATTTTCAAGCGAAAAAATAAACATATGAATACATCAAACAACACTTATAAAGCATAAATGGCGCCTGTTTACTTTATCCATTACAATTTGCCAGTTGACATTGTTAATACCGTCGTAAACAACTGAATTTTTGTCTTTCGTTAGAACTGACTTTTTCATTTAAAATGTTATTTAATGTGAAATGCGTAATCAAATTACCATCTTATTCTAATAAACAGTTTGCTTCAGTCTTTTCTGTTACAATGTTATGTAACATTAACCAATTTTTGATTTCAGATATCCGACCTCGATTTTAGGGGGACACCCAATTGACAAAAACATTTAAGTCGTCATGAAACATTTGAGATTTAAGGCCAATTCACACTGTCCGTCACGTTACCGTCCGTCAGAACATTCCGCAATGTATTTCTAATGGCGGCATTAACACTATCCGTCACCGGACCGTCACATCACGTCAACGTCCGTCAAGCTTTCTCGAGAAGAATGTTTTGATGGAACGGCCGTCTGCTAACATCGGAAGTTAACCTATTTTCGTCACGCGAATTACATGTTGCAGTCGACGATTGCACTATTTATATGCAAATGTGTCTTATTCATCTTTGTGTTGTTGTTGTACCTCGTTTTAGGGGTAAATTTCAAATGTTTCATGACGACTTAAATATTTTTGTCAATTGAGTGTCCCCCTAAAATCGAGGTCGGATATCTGAAACCAAAAAATTGTTTATGTTACGTAACAATGTAACAGAAACGACTGAAGCAAACTGTTTATTTGAATAAGATTGTAATTTGATTACGCATTTTTCATTAAATAACACTTTAAATGATAATGTCAGTTCTAATGAAAGACAAAAATTCAGTTGTTTACGACGATATTAACAATGTCAGCGAGCAAATCGTAATGGTTAAAGTATACAGACGCTATTTATACTCTTACAAGTATGGTTTGATGTCTTAATATGTTTATTTTTTTCGCTTGAAATTAGATGTTGATGTTTTGAAATGTTGTTTCAGTTCCCAGTAAGTTGGCCAAAAACAAACACTGTAAAGTTTTCTTTGCCTATTAATAACATTTAGCGTTGTAGTTCCCCCTTTCTAGTATTAAACTATGACTTTCTACATAATAGATCGCCACTCATAACCTCACTTTCAACATCGCGTATTCAGATGGACGAATTTACGTGACGGACACGGACGGACAGTGTGAATACAACTTGACGTGACGGTTCCGTGACGTGTAGTTGACGTGACGGACAGTGTGAATTGGCCTTTACCCCTAAACCGAAGTATAACAACAAAATAAAGGCGAAGAAGACTTATTTGCATATATACTGTGCAATCGTCTACTGTAACATTTAATTCGCGTGACGAAAATAGGTTAAAGGCCAATTCACACTGTCCGTCACGTCACGTCACGTCACCGTCCGTCAGAACATTCTGCAATGTATTTCTAGTGGCGGCATTCACACTGTCCGTCAACGGACCGTCACGTCACGTCAACGTCTGTCAAGCTTTCTCGAGAAGAATGTTTTGACGGAACGGCCGTCTGCTAACATCGGAAGTTAAACTATTTTCGTCACGCGAATTACATGTTGCAGACGACGATTGCACTGTTTATATGCAAATGTGTCTTATTCATCTTTGTGTTGTTGTTGTACCTCGTTTTAGGGGTAAATCTCAAATGTTTCATGACGACTTAAATATTTTTGTGAATTGAGTGTTCCCCCTAAAATCGAAGTCGGATATCTGAAACCAAAAAATTGTTTATGTTACGTAACAATGTAACAGAAACGACTGAAGCAAACTGTTTATTTGAATAAGATTGTAATTTGATTACGCATTTTTCATTAAATAACACTTTAAATGAAAATGTCAGTTCTAATGAAAGACAAAAATTCAGTTGTTTACGACGCTATTAACAATGTCAGCGAGCAAACCGTAATGGTTAAAGTATACAGACGCTATTTATGCTCTTACAAGTATGGTTTGATGTCTTCATATGTTTATTTTTTCGCTTGACAATAGATGTCGATGTTTTGAAATGTTGTTTCAGTTCCCAGTAAGTTGGTCAAAAACACACACTGTAAAGTTTTCTTTGGCCGTTAATAACATTTAGCGTTGTAGTTCCCCCTTTCTAGTATTAAACTATGACTTTCTACATAACAGATCGCCACTCATAACCTCACTTTCAACATCGCGTATTGAGATGGACGAATTGACGTGACTGAAACGGACGGGCAGTGTAAATACAACATGACGTGACGGTTCCGTGACGTGACGTTGACGTGACGGACAGTGTGAATTGGCCTTAACTCTCGTGGTAGCAGACGACCGTTCCGTCAAAACATTCTTCGCGAGAGAGCTTAACGTGACGTTGACGTGACGTGACGGTCCGTGACGGACACTGTGAACGGCGCCATTAGAATTACATTGCGAAATGTTCTGACGGACGGTGACGTGACGTGACGTGACGTGACGGACAGTGTGAATTGGCCTAAACACGTCAGGGCGATTTTTGTATAGGTTGAATATAACTCTTCGATCCCTAAATTTTACTCGTGCTTCCTTCAGAATTTGAAAGAGTGTATTCCATTCGACATTGTCAAAAGCTTTCTCCAAATCTACAAACGCTAGAAACGTAGGTTTGCTTTTCCTTAGCTTATTTTCTAAGATAAGTCGTAATGTGAGTATCGCCTCCCATGTTCCTACTTTTCTCCTAAATCCAAAGTCATCTCACAGCCGAATCTTGAGTCGGCTGTGGTCATCTTCCCGGAGATCGAGTAGTCACTTGTTGAAAACTGAGTATCGATATCTTTACTCTATGATCGATACTCAGCTAACTCGCACGTGGTTTTGTTTATTATTTGTTTACATGTTGAGGATACCATCGGTTTCGAAGAGTTGTGTTGGAAGTGATTGCAAAAATGACTATTACTACCTTGGAGATCATAGTAGGAACGTACGAAGAATTTTTGTTGGGTTATCGCGTTACCAAGACTGAGATTAAGGTACAGTAAAGAGTTTTTACGTTTGGTGCAAGAGACAAATTTGTGAGGCCAGGTTTGTTACTTTGTGACATGTCACATGCGCGACATTAAAGAGTTGTGTGTGTCTGTTCTTACAAGTTTATTACACTCTTCTTGTTGAAATTTCGTATAATTTGTACTCGTACACCCCGCAAAGTTAACTGCACAACACAAGGTGTTTTCTAGTTTGAAGGGACATTATTCAGATTATTGCATAAACTAGTATAGCTAATCTGAAGAAGGGGATACGACCCGCCAGTTTTGATCCGTGGCTTGTCGTGAGCGTGCGTGTTTTTATGTGGCGTAATGTATTGGCAGTTGAAGAATATTAGCTAATTTTTGTTAATGAAATTACGTCACTGTGTGGCATTAAGTGAGATTGAATACAGGCAGTCATAATTAAAATAGTCCAATTTCAGGCCTATTCCCTCTTGCTGTATCAATCATATCAGTTTTTTCGAGATAGTTCAGTTTGTTCCAGACATTCAAGTGACTCCTTGTCTTCAGACACATCTTGCACACTCGATGATGTAAAATTACATGAAGTAGTGGAAGTATGATGCAGTTTTCTATTAACTAAGGTGAATGTCATTTAGAATTGCTATTCTCTGTGAGAAAATATTGGAAAAAAGTAATTCATAATTTGAAATGGTTATCTTCACCATTTTTTCCAATTAATTATGATTAAATAGTATGGTATCTAGAACCATAACACATATTGTCGTGTAAATTGTTTGGCATAACTGTAGACAGGGATACCACCCGTTTGCTTTGACACATGACGTCATCAAGATGTCGGAAAACCAGTATACTGGATATCTTAATACTTCTGTATTGTAGATAAAAATAATCTATAGTTATTATAGATAACAGAATGTACCATTGATCACAGGTCTTAGCCCAAAAATTTCGCGCCTTCGGTGTTCGCATACAAAAAGAAAAAAAAAAAAAAAAAAAAAAAAATCTCTTGGTTAACCTACACCTAACCAACAGAGAGAAGCAACAGATCACTTATTAAACACAAAATATTAATCTGTTTTGTTTGTAAGCAAACTACCGTCTTCAACTCAACCACCACATAAATCACTCATCCCTTCTACAAACATGCATGCACCTCAAAACTACCGCAGTGCGATGACATCACGGGTCAAAGCTGACGGGTGGTATCCCCGTCTACAGGTGAGCCAATTGTTTAAAAAACAAAGCCCTTATTTTGCGCTCTGTCCTAATTACATATAACTATACATTTGCATAAAATGCACTTCTACAATCTCACATTAACAAAATTTTCTTTCACTAAGTTTTCGGTCTCTTGGAAAAATTGAAGTTGGATAATTTTATCAAGTGTGTCATGAGACAAAGACTTAGTCCGGACGTTTCTTATAGTCTGTGAAATCTTTGATCAGCAGGGCCTACTTGATGAGATGATTAGCTGAAGTCTGATAGTTTTCACTGTGAAGTGTTTTATCGGTCAAGGGATTCACAATGAAAAAAGTATATGATAAGAAGTCTTTTGGTAATTTGGTAGAATCCATGTACATAGAAGCAATATGCATTGCCATCGATATATACCAAATGTTCAATATAGTGTTTCGAACCGGAGATTCTGGTGCTACGCACCCTCATGTACTAAAATAAAGACTTCTCGTTTAACTTATACCTAACCTTCTGAAGTCTACATTACAGATCACTATTTTTAAGTCAAAGTTAGGTAGAGGTTAAACAAGAAGTATTTTTTCTTTAGTACATGAGGGGGCGAAGCGCCCGAATCTCTGGTTCAGAAACACTATATCGAACATTTGATATATATCGATGGCAATGCCGTTTCCTTCAATGTACACAGATTCTACCAAATTACCAGTCTTTTATGCCAGAACATAGAGATATTAGTCAGTGGCAGTAATGTTTCATTGTAGAATTGAAAAATATTAGGAAATCAGCCTCTGGAATATTGCATCTGGATGAAACCTGGGTAGTCAGTAATATGATGGTAAATCTTGACAGAAGTCAAGCATGTCAGCATTATAGGAGAAGAAACCTTGAAAGGGCTTAATATTAAAAGTGTTGGTTCAAGAAAATGTTTAATTAGGGAGTCCAAAAAAAAATTTGGGCATAATTGAAGACTGCGCTACAACCTGTTGGCTTTGACCAATGATGTCGAATGTATCTGAATCTCACAAGGTACACTATGATACGTTGGTACACCAACTAGCAAAACAAACACTATCAATGAATATAAACGTATGGGGTAATATCATAATCCTTATGTATTGCAAATAATAAATAATCGGTGATTATCCTCGTAAATTACAGATTTACCAGAACATAATGTACTCTCCATCATAGGTCTCAGCCCAAAAATTTGTGCCCTAGGTACTCACTTGAAGGGCGGAAGGGGGGGGGGGGGTAATATGAATAATTATTATCTCCTCTGTTAACCTATACCTAACTACCAGAGATAAGTTACAGATCACTTTTTAAACACAAAATTGTAATCTATAGTCTGTGTTCTGCTTGTAAACAAACTATTTTCTTTAACTCAGATATAATGTCATTGGTCAAAGTAGATGGGTTGTATCGTGGACTTCAATTGACAAAAATTTTGGACTATGGTCACGAAAGGTTATTAGCGTGGTAAGTGAAATCTTGAAACTGCTTTGCAAGTATGGGTTTGATTCCATGGTGGAACTTGTGCTCAATGACTGTATTTGTATAAATTTTTGTGCAGTCAATTGTAAGTGTTATTTAATGGCAGATCTAGATTTTGACTACACAATGCATGTACGAATGCAACCTCCAACATGGAGGTTGAGATATTTTATGTATTTTAATCATTTCTTAAGCATTGGTGATGACTACACAGTTGTCAAAATCTAGATCTGCCAATAAATAACACTTACAACTGATTGCTGAAAAATTTCTACAAGCAAATATGGGTCTCTGAAATATTCATCCAAAGCCAGTCATTATGAGGAACAACTCCCTGTACCATAAGCCATCAGAAAATGAATGAATTGTATTAGAGAGTTCAAATCCATACAGATTGAAATGACTGCCTATTAGTGCTGTTAAATCAGTGCTGTAAGTTATACATTACATTTAGACATTGTGCGCCAGCACAAAGCTATGCCAGTCCCCCGTCTCGCTGTTCATTCACAACTCCACTGTTCGCTTACAGTGACAATTGTAGGCTGTCATTAGGCACGACAACACTTAGACCACTAATCCAGATGTTACTCAAATGACTAATGCTGCCAAAAGATCTGGAATCCTTGCTGCAGTTGTTCCCATCTTGTGAGCAAGCTAAGGTTGGCTGTACCTAGGTATGGCTAAGAGATACTTTGTGATGGTGATTCTAGTCAGAAAATGATCTGAGGTGTGCACTTCGGGGGATCACGGGATAGTGGTTTGAGATTGAGTGTCAAGCAAGCCTAAATTGGGCAAGTCAGATTTGTCATCTTTTTGTAAGTTGGAATCATTTGCCACAAGTGCTACTTGGACTTCACTTCTGCTGTCCATATTTTGCCCAAGTGTGGTGATGCTGGAGGAATAAAGTGCCTTCTTTGTGCATGAAGTTTTTAAACCTGTGCCCGCTGTTGACTGCTCAAAGCAACTTGCAACTCATGGTTCCTCTACTACCTTTAACACACATTGTCCCATTGTCACTGTACAGGATTTTTGATCTTCCTTGTTGTGATGCAAAACTTCTACGGTCCAACAGAAATGCTTCTTCAGATCTATTGCCAACTACCTCCAAATGCATTCCTCACATGATTCCACCCGTCAACTTTGACTCATGACGTCAATGCTGCGCAATAGTTTTGAGGTTCATGTGTGTTAATAGAAGATGTTAATAATTATGTGGTGGCTGAGTTACAGATGAACGTTTATTTATAAGCAGAACATAGGTTATATGCTATATTAATATATTGTATTTAAAAAGTGATCTGTAGCTTCTCTCTGATAGTAAGGGGTAGGTTAACAGGGAGGTTATTTTTTTTTCCCTTCACAAGTGAGAACCAAAGGTGAGAATTTTTGGACTTGGATGTGTAATCTATAATTTATGACCATAACCACATATTAAGTATTAAGATATTAACCCATATGTACAGGTTTTCCGACATGTTGATGATGTCATGGATTAAAGCATATGGATGCAATCGTGTTGTAAAATATTGCTCGCCTCATGTCATCACCCACCTGTTAAACAACATACCACTTTTCCTTCAGTTTGAATCACTGTGAGCCTTTTTTTCACATACCTAGTTATCACGTTCGTCCGCTTGCTTAACGAACATTCCATACTCAAAGATTGGAAAGTTTCATAGGTCACTTTAGTATTCAAGAAAGGCAATACGAGTGATCTGCAAAATTACAGGCCTATATCATTGATGGACACATCGTTTTACAGCAGGATCTTAGGATCTTAGAGAAATATGTGCCAGTAAAGACGATTAAGGATGGAAAAGATCCACCGTGGTATAATAATAATGTTAGAAAGCTGCTGAGAAAGCAAAGGCTGTTGCACTCTCGATTCAAAAAAGAACACGCAAATGATGACAGGCAAAAGTTATTAGAGATTCGTGCGTCTATAAAAAGATCGATGCATGAAGCATACAATAATTATCACAGCCATACCTTAGCAAAAGATCTTTCCGAGAACCCGAAAAAATTCTGGTCCTATGTAAAATCGATAAGCGGGTCAAAGCCCACTGTCCAGTCACTAGTTGATCATTCCGGGGCAGTAATAGAAGAAAGCAAATGGAAAGCTGAAGTTCTAAATTTAACCTTTAAGAAATCTTTCACGCAGGAGGACCGCACAAATATACCATCATTTGATCAACATACTAATTCTGTAATGGGGGACATAGCAATAGGTATTTCCGGCGTAGAGAAGCAGCTGAGAGAGCTAAATACGAAAAAGTCTGCTGGTCCGGATGGAATGTCAGTTCGGTTTTACAAAGACTATTCTGTGGCGTTGGCCCCCTACTTAGCTTGAATTTATCGGGAATCTTTAATTCAGCGCAAAGTTCCTAGTGATTGGAAAACAGCGCAGGTGACTCCCGTGTATAAGAAAGGAAAGAGAACTGACCCATACAATTACAGGCCAATATCGTTGACATCAGTTTCATGTAGAATTTTGGAGCATATTCTCAGTTCGAATATAGTAAATTTCCTTGAAACGGAAAAGCTTCTTTCCATGAATCAGCACGGGTTTAGGAAACATCGTTCATGTGAAACTCAGCTTGCCCTTTTCTCACATGACATCTTGCGAGCCATGGACGAAGGGCAACAGGCGGATTGTGTTTTTCTCGACTTCAAAAAGGTGTTCGACACGGTGCCACACTGCAGACTGTTAACGAAGATACGAGCTTATGGAATAGGTTCACAGATTTGTGACTGGCTGGAAGACTTTCTAAGTAATAGAACGCAGTACGTTGTTCTCAACGGCGAGTGTTCATCAGAGACGAGTGTATCGTCAGGCGTGCCCCAGGGGAGTGTGATAGGACCGCTATTATTTTCTATCTATATAAATGATCTGATGGACAGAGTAAGTTGTAATTTGCGGCTGTTTGCTGATAATGCTGTGGTGTATGGGAGGGTGTCGTCTGTAACGACTGTAATAGCATACAGGTTGACTTAGACAAAATTTCTAGTTGGTGCGAAGAATGGCAGCTAGCTCTCAATGTAGAAAAATGTAAGGTGATGTGCATGAGTAGAAAAAACAATCCTATAATGTTCAAATACAGCATTAGTAGTGAGCTTCTTGATGCTGTCGCGTCGTTCAAATATCTAGGCGTAACATTGCAGAGCGATATGAAATGGAACGAGCATGTAAGGACAGTTGTGAGTAAGGCAGGCAGCCGACTTCGGTTTATTGGGAGAATTTTGGGAAGATGTACTTCACCTGTAAAGGAGACCGCTTATAAAACGCTTGAACGACCACGCCTTGAGTATTGCTCAAGTATTGCTCCGCAGCAGATCGGTTTGAAGGAAGACATAGAGGCGGTTCAGAGGCGAGCAGCTAGATTTGTTACCAGTAGGTTCAACCAATGCGCGAGTGTCACGGAAATGCTCCAGCAACTCAATTGGGGATCGCTGGAAGAAAGACGACGTTCTTTTCGTGAATTTCTGTTAAGTAAATTTAGAGGGCCGGAATTTGAAGCTGAGTGTAGTACGATTTTACTGCCGCCTACTTACATTTCGCGTAAAGATCACAAAGACAAGATAAGAGAAATTAGGGCTCGTACGGAGGCATATAGGCATCCTTTTTTTCCTCGTTCAATTTGGGAGTGGAATAGGAAAGGAAATGCCTAGTAGTGGTACAGTGTACCCTCCGCCATGCACCTTACAGTGAATTGCGGAGTATGTATGTAGATGTAGAACTTACACTTCCCTCAAATATTTTGTACTTACTCAAAGAGAACGGCCTATTGACTCGTAGTCAACACTGATTCGGAAAGTATTGCTCTTGTGAAACCCAGCTACCGCTTTACTCACATGATGTGATGAGTGATACGACAAGAGATATCAAATAGATTCCATATTTCTAGATTTCCGGAAGATTTTTGACATTGTACCTCACGAGTGTCTTCTATCCAAATTGTGTGCTTATGGAATATCGCCACAGTTGTGCAATTTGATTCGTGATTTCCTGTCAGAAAGGACACAGTATGTTGTAATTGATCGAGTACAACAGAAGTGCTATCTGGTGTTCCACAGGGAAGTGTTATAGGGCTCCTACTGCTCCTTATTTTTATAAATTATTTAGGAGATAATCTGAGTAGCTCAGTTAGACTGTTTGCAAATGATGCTGTCATTTATCAGCATCACATATCAAAAGCCTCTTTCCTCTTCCTTTTGGAACTGTTTATCGTCCATGTTTCACTTGTGTACAAGGCAACAATCCACACAAGTGCCTTTAGAAAAGACTTCCATACACTTAATGTTAGCTCATTTCTCCTTTTCAGAAACACTTTTCTTCCCATGTCCATTCTGCATTTTATATCCACTGTTATGCCCAATTAACAAAACTCATCTAGCCTACCTCCTTATTGTTTCATTGCCTTATCTAATTCCTTCAGCATTGTCTGATTTTCTTAGATTGTAATCCATTACACTTGTTTTGCTCTCATTTATGTTCATCTTGTATGCACATTTCAACACACTGTCCATTCCATTCAATTGCTCTTCCAGGTCCTTTGCTGTCTCTGACAGAATTACAATGTCATCAGCAAAACACAATGTTTTCATTTCTTCACTCTGAACTTTTAATTCCTTATCCAAATTTCTCCTCGCTTTCCTTTATAGATTACTCAGTGTACAAATTTAATAACATTGGAGAAAGACTACAACTCAGTCTTACTCCCTACCCAACCACTGCACCCTTTTCATGCTCCTCAAATCTGATAACTACTGTTTTGTTTTTGTGCAAGTTGTGAATAACTGTACGTTCCCTATATTTCACTCCAGCTGATTTCAGAATTTGAAAGAGTTTATTCCAATTAACGTTGTAAAAGGCTTTCTCCAAATCTACAATAGCTGGGAATATGGGTTTGCCTCTCCTTAAGCAATTTTCTAAGATAAGTCCTAAAGAGAGCATTGCCTCCCATGTTCTTTACATTTCCTACCCTCTTAATATATCTGAAATTCCACATTCTGACCCATAGAATCCCAGTGTTGTCTTTCCTAGGGGGTGGGACAGAAAAAAACATTGGACTCAATTTATTTTTGTCCTCAAAGTCCACAACAAGTAGGATTTTATCTTTGTCCCTGCTTTAGTTTCTTTTCATTGCTTTTATTGCATTGGTGTCTGTTTTTTAGGCTAATTGTATGGGCCTCTTTGTAATTCTATTTCGTTATTGTTATAAAGTTGGATTAATTGTGTATATATTGTCAATATATTCTTTTGTGAATTAAGTCAAGTGTTGAAATTTATATTTGTTTTTAATGTAGGTGTGTATGTGGATGTGAGTTTGTTACAATGAATGTTCCATTTAGTGTATTTGAAATTGTGGTAATATGTAAAGGGTGTTTCAAGAGGAATAGTTAAAACTTTTGGAAGGTGTTAGTATAGACCAATTGCAATAAAAGTGCCATGTAATGTGTATCCAATTGTATTGAGTACAGAGCCAGTTGTATTTTCATTTTGTAAGTTCACACACTATTTATAATGGGTTACATTTATTGAATGTCAGCAGTAGGGTTTTTGGTTCATGCCCAGTCAGGCACTAATGAGCTTAGTAGTTGTGCGCCCTAAAACCACTGGAACAAATTTAGAATTAAATCCAAAATAATAACTGGCTGGATCCTGGCAGCATCAATGTAAGTTAAAAACCATTGTTCCACCTTAAGGTGAGAGTGTAAACTTTCCAAACATGTCGTGGGAGAAATAAAAGTAAGCGGCTGATGCAGATAATTGTTTTTATTTGAACTTTTATTGTCACTAATAATCACAGTTCCTTGCCAAAGTCCAATATGGACGATATAAGGCAGCAGTAGTTTGTTGATGTTTACATTGTGAAGTTGTGATTTAGTTTATATTGAAGGTTTCATTGTGATTTGTTGACCAGTCGACTGTACTGTAGTGTGTAAACTTGCTGCATGTATTTGCACATGCGGAGTATGCTCACATGATATTTGTGTACGAGTTTGGTAATTGAAATGCTGCTCCTTTTTGTAAAGAATAAGGCATAAGATTTCCTAACCACCAACTACCAGATTAAAGTGTGTTTACTTCTATGTTTGGTACTGTTACAGTGTGCAGCAGTCATATTGCATCTGAATGTGTAAATGAACACACTGTGGATGAAGTAGAACACATTATTCAGTTGGTAGGATGTAGTTCTTCAACAAACATAATTAGAATGGTTAAATTGTACGACGCTTCTCGCTGGGCTGCTGTAGTTATGTTGGCACCGATGGTAATGATGGCAATTCAGATAACCAATAAATATTTTTTCGTGACAACTTCAATTAAAACGAAACTTTTTTTCTGAACAGACAAGGGTACATACAAGAACCTGTCAACCATAGAGCAGGTACAGTTGAATTTTGCTGCAAGTGAAACAAGCAGCAGTAACATTTACTCTGTAGCTCGTGAAAAATATTAACGCAATTCTACACTTCGTTGTTCATCTGTTGCCAACATAAGCACTGCAGCCCAGCGAGAAGTGTCGTAAAATTTTAACTTTAGAATTTCTGCACATAGGCCCACCGATGTTTGAGATACATAGGCACGGATTTCATCTTTATACTTTACAGCTCATCCAGCATCTTCTAGCAGGAGATAAAAATAGATGATTGGATTTTTTTTGTTAGGTACTTGAAAATTCAATTTTTACTCTTCACTAATGAACCCATTTTCACTTGTGGTGGCATCAATAACACTTCTAATGAACATCAGCAGCTCAAAGAAAACCAACATACAATATGAAGACGCATTTTCAAGAAAGCTTCCCTCTGAATGTTTGGTGTGATTTGGTTGACAGTCAGTTGATCACGCCTGTTGTTTTCGCACATTGCCTTACAGGACCCCGTTATCTACACTTACTTGAAAACGAGCTTCCAGTGAAAGTGATTTCTTTAACTACAAGAATTTGTATGTTATTCTAGTATGGTGAGGCTCCTGCATGTTGTATTCCAGCATGACAAGGCCCCGGTACATTGTAGTCATCATCTAACCCTAACATTATCTGGAAGCTGGATAGGAAGACATGGGCACATTTCTTGGCTACTAATTTCTCCGGAACTTGCTCTGTTCAATTTTTGCCCGTGGGAGTGGTTGAAAGCTGAAGTCTACAATGAAAACCTAAGTACACGAGCTGAATGATCATCGGAATATGAAAAATGCACCCCTCATGAAATAACACACAGACAACCTCAGAAGATCTACGTGTATTGTTATCAAGAGGTTGATGAAGGCATTTTTTAAAATCAAGTTTGAATGTCCTCATTTGCCTTTGCTTTAAATCTGTTTGGGGTACACACTAACAGCTGCATTTCTGTACACAATAAAAATTGGACACTTGTTATAGGCTATGTCATTTTTATTGCAGTTCAACTTTAATACCACCCTCTAAAATAGTTGCTACTGTTATACAACAGTTCTCTAACAGATTCTTTATATTGATTTATATTTGTCTCCCATACTGCTATCTGGTTTATATGATAAGTGCTTTATTATTCTATTTTCAGAAGTACAAATTAGTGCAGAGCTTTGCAAATCATTCTCATCGCGCTAGTATAAGATGTGTGACAAACTGTGGGAAATTACTGGCATCTGGAGGTGCTGATGAAACCATCTACCTGTATGATCTACATACAAGAAAAGAATCAGGCATGCTAATGCACCACAATGGTAAGTTACAAGAGAAATTTGTTTTGAAGGCCTCTATTCCGTGGTGGTGAAAAATTTATGCATAAAGAGAGGTAGTGAAGTACTTGCAGGGTCTTCTTGTATAATCTGCTACATTTGGAATTGTCTTTTATAAGCAAATTATATACATATTTTTTACTCTATGTTCACATAAAAATGGCATGTCTGTGGAAACTTATTGGCAGTTTTGTTGAGTAACAACCCTAGTTACTATTTGTTTATAGTTCCTTATTAATTACCCTATTATCACTGAATTGCTGTACAATGCGTGTGATAGGTTGATTACATGAAAAATGTTTCACAATTTTATATTATTTACTTGTAAAATTTCAATATAAACTTAAAATACTGAGGAATGAAAAAAATTGTGCCAATGTGAGCCACAATTTGCATATGACTGCATCCTGTAATTTGATAACCGTAAGCAAGGCCTCCTGCACACCTCAGACGATGATATACAGTACATAAACTGTGTAATAAGTGGATACAACTTAATGTAGGTGAAACATTGTTCTGAGAAATTCATTGATCAGTGCCCAGTGGTTTTATGCTGACAAAACTGACTTCATGATTTAAAGATTTTACAGTTGGCCTACATATTGGCAATTTAATAAATTTGTATGTGGCTAAAAACTACAATGTTGTCTTTTAAGCAGTGTAAATGGGAGTAGATTTCTCTTTCTGCTTGTTCATATTAACGTTGTGTGTGATTCAGATTAAAACTATGTAATTGTAGTGGAAATGTTGTGAAAGAGATTCCTGTTGGGAGGGGTGCGGGGACCACCACAAAGGAATTATTTGAATGAGGTGGTACTTGGAATAGAAGATGTACAATGGGGGACAAAAAGATTACCCAGCCTAATAATTTAAAGTCCAAGAACAGTTCATTGCGCACGCCCAAGCTCATAAGTGTGAATGTTGCCATCTCCAGTTGTCTGCGCAGCCTCAGCTTGCTGTTTACAACATCAAATAGAAGCAATAAAATAGTTAAGATACAGTATATGTCAAGATTCTTTACTCTTCAACTCATGTGTCATTTATTTTGGAAAACATTATTTGAGCACATATAAGCGGTTGAGGTGTAAGAATTCCATGTGGGTACTTTTACTACAGCAAACCGCTTCTCATATGTGTTTCATTACGCGAGTGGATAGGCTGACGATTTATGAATGCCTCGGGAGTTCGTTCGAATCCCACTTGAGTAAATTTATGTTTTATTTTTTTAGACATCTTGAAGGTAAAATTTTAAATATTAATTTACAAAAAATTGTGCAGTTGTAGGCTTTCATAAGATTCTGTTACTTTCCAAAGAAGATTATTTTTTGACATCAAATTGACAAACTGTATTTAGTTATTTACTAAAGATAGTACTGAAAAAGTAAAACCAATATAATTTCATAACAAAAAACAGCTAAAGCAAGAAACATTTGCATCACAATAAAAGAAGTAAAGACTTTGGTGGCATCCGATCTGATGCACATCACTTACCTAGGAAGGCCGACAGACTGTCCATGAGTTACCTGTCCTTTCTCATTACTTAACTGTTGAATAGTCCTACCGGAGTTGAAGATTGCATATTAAACTGGAAACAACAGATAATGAAAGGCACACCACTCACTCGTATAAACCGTGTGTAAGGACTAAGAAAATTATGCCTATCTGCTGATACATTTATCTTAACACTATAGAGTAACCATGTGGCAGTCGAAGTAATTACAAATACATGCATCCATTTGCAACGTTTTTACTGTGGTTATAATTTGTCTCGTTGTATAAAGATTAGGCTATTACAAAATGGAATATTTTTAAGAATGTGGAATCTAGGAAAGCTTATAGGCCCTAACTGCTCAATTTGGCGAATTGATGTTAAAAAATAGTACCTGTACAGATCTTAAAAAAGTAGAAGGTGAGGTACTGGCAGAAGTAAAGTTGTGAGGATGGACCGTGAGTCGTGTCGGGATAGCTCAGTGGCAGAGCGCTTGCCCGCTTAAGGCAAAGGTCCTAGGTTCAAGTCCCGGTTCCAGCACACAATTTTAATCTGCCAGGAAGTTTCAATCAGCGCACACTCATCTGCAGAGTGAATGTTTCATTCTGGATACCTGTATGAATATCAGTTTATGACCAATTTGGATAACTCCTTCATGGCACACCTTTTTTCTCACAGTGTAAGTATGCATATATTATGTACATAAAGCACTTTACATTTCTGGTATCTATATAATTTTCCTTTACATTTTACATTAGGTACTGTACATTGCCTTGAATTTACACCAAATGGCTCACATTTGATTAGTGGCAGTGAGGATGGCAATTTGACAATCTGTAGGACGGGGAACTGGCAGTTGGAGAAAGTATGGGGTTCTGCACACAAAGGCTCAGGTAAGGAAAAATGTTTAGTTTAGAATGTGTTTGTGATGTACATCCATATAGTTAGTTTCAGTGTTCAGTGGAGAACAGAACATTCACTGATTACTTATATATGTAGTCATCAGTATTGTTTAGACATTTGACATAATTGTAAACCAACAGTTGGGTGCCCACACTAGGAACTTGCTGTTAATGCCCGGAGCCACAAAGCACTTCAGTCTGACCCTTAACAGTGTTTTCCTAGCAGAAAATTCTTTGTGAGATGGAAGAGATTTAAGTCACTTGGTTAAAAGTCGACACTGTAGGATGGATAGTTGAAGATCTCCCATTCAAAATGATTCGACATATTTCATGTGGTGTTGGCTGCATGGTGTCTTGCATTGTCATGCACAAGTGTAATGTCTCTTGCCAGGATCCCACATCTTTTGGCTGTCAATATAAGTGACACAATTGGTGATAGGTCATTGATGGAGATAGCTTCTGATTTTTCAGAATTTGGGCATTGTACAAACCTTGCAGTTGGTGGAAAGCAATATCTGAGCAATTATGAAATTTTATTCCATCCCATTATGGTAATCGCTGCTGTCATGGGCCTGAAATCAGTACATTATTACCACATATGTCCTCTCTACTCATGCACATGTGCCTCCCTATCCAACTACTAATGCTATTTTAGGATATGATTGGATCCTACTATCTGGATGCTACTCATAGTTCAGGACTCATTCTGCAGATCAAGACAAAAATTTGACATATTTTTAAATATGTGTATTGTAACATGTACTGTTGAAAGCATCCATATTATTATTATTATTATGTTAATGCATTTTTATGTGGAGGGTTTGTCGATGGCATTTCTTAAATTTTTCAATCTGCCAGAAAACTATAATGTAGTTATGTATGAAAGCAACTGTCATATTTTTGATCTAATTATTAATGCAAGTGTCTGAGAGAATTAAAAACTATTTATTGTTCTTCTTGAAACACAAATACTTCATGTGCGCCGTGTTGTACAGTATTCATATATGTTACAGTTCCTAAGTACTGCAACAATGTACTTATTAATTTAAAAGTTTCTTTTGTCCATAAAAACTATTCAACCATGCAGTTCTGAATTGTAGTGACTACACATTCTGGAATGTTCTATATAAATGCACCATGCATTATAACAAACATGTTATGAGTAAGTGGGAACATTTAAAAATGATTAATCATTTAAGCTGTACAACTTAAATAACTTCCACAAGTTTAATGAGCTGAAAATGATCTGAATTTGACTGAAGTATAAGAAGTCATAATCATTACTATTATGTACAATATGATGCAGCTCAACTTGTGGAACAAGAAATATGGAATTTTAACAGTATTATTGTGAATTTACATTTGTATGTATGTTTAATTTCATAGATTATTGAGACAGAGTGAAAGCACAATAACTGTCTATTCCCAAATAAAAACAGCTTGGAAATGACAAAGGCAAATCTGAACAAAATAGTAAACCTTTGTTACAACTTCCAATTAATATATTTGAAGATGATGAGTGATTTGAGACCCGTGATTTGCCAAAATCATACTGTTTCCTCTATTAGCCACTTTGATTCCATAAATATTGTACTTAGTGCCAGTGAGGGGACATATAAGAAAACTGAAATATGTACCAAAAATGTAAAATTCATTAAGTAGTTTTTAAATTTGTAAGTGGAATTTAAAATGCAATGTGTAATGTCTGGTATTTCTTTATTAGCTGTTTCATGTCCATGTACTATTTGTCCACAATAACTTGACAGTTTTACATGTGATGCCAAAATGGAGAAAATTGGTGCTAGTTGAGAGATATTCATTTATCTCCAAGTGCTGCCAATGTTAAGCTGCCCCTAGACTCAAAGTATTACTGTACACGTTGATACGGGTAATGGTTGCTGCACTGGTGCTACCTTCCCCTCACAGTGCCATTTCCCACAGTAGTCATACTGTGGGAGCAAAGCATGCATGCTTTCTGCTGGCACCATGTAAATCACCAACTTATAATGGGCAGACAGTACTTCAGAAATTGCTCTGCTCTCTGTTTCACGAATTTCAACTCCCAACACATCAGGCTTACACAGCAAAATTAATTAATTGGAGACAAAAACCAAATATTTAGACACTTGGTTATGCTTAGTCTACAAGCACTCTGGATGAAGTATTCATGATACAAAATGAAGAATATTAATAGCCATATTAATTTGGTGATGGTGCTTTCTTTTTTAATGTAAAATTCTGCCATGTTTAAAATTCATCATAATGATGAGATTTTTGCAAAAGAAATAAAATACATGTCTGTGCATATTCATCACCTGATCAATATAAATGTTAGCAAGTGGTTTGATATTTTGTATCTCATCGCTGCCGATTGTCCTGGGTGTCGGAGGTCTAGTGGAGAGTGACCGACACAAGCAAATAGGATGCACGCATTTGTGCAGGTACGGAGTCTGAGGTGACCAGCCAGTGGGTCAACAGAAACTAGAAACACTAAGCTAGATTAGTACAAGATATATATTTTGTAGAAATATTACAATACTTAACTTTTGTTATCTGCAGTCTAGTGGAACGTGCTTTCTTAACTTCTTGAAGACTAGTTTTAAGCCTGCCTACTGATGAGAGTTTTACCTAGTGCCTGTCCTATTGCCAAGTGACCGATACAGTTCAGTGGTGGCTGTGGCCGCAAGCGGGGTTGCAGTAGAGGGCGCTCAAGGCTGACTTCTTAAGCTCGACACTCCGTGCTTGCTGGGTTGCGCCTGGTGAAAGTATGTGATGCGCACTTTACACTTGTGCGACACAACACCCCTTTTCCTCAAAACGCTGTGCCGTTGTGGCATAGGGCTGAGGGCCATGGCGGTGGTACTGGGAGGAGGACCTGGGTATGGGCTTTACTGGTGGGACAGGCGTTGTAGCTAAGGCTGGGATCAAGACGCCGTCTGCGCCCCATTATCGACCTTGCAATCCCCCGGAAGACCCACTAAAACGAGAGGAAGGGTGCACACCTCTGCCCAGAGGGAACAGGTCATCTTCTGCTGAGGTGCGTGGCCCAGGCTAGGGGGCACGCACAGCCCCGGAGTTCGTCTCGGGATGCAGGCAGTGGTGGCAGTGACGGCGGCAACGGTGGGGATGACTGCAATAGAGGTGCATCGACTTCCATTAGTACGAACCCGTAATCCAGGGATGCTGGGCCCGTCGGTGAGCAATATGGCTGTGCTCCCTGGCGGTGAACTGGATCCGGAATCAAAAACCTGAGACAGGATCATGCAACCTATGCAGGCGCAACTGGTTTGCATGGTACACCATAGCTCCAACCCTGTAGAAGTAGGTACATCATACATATTGCGACCGAGGACACACAGAATGGTGCTCAGCATCCATCTCTACTTTCCAGCCTGAAAATGCAAAGAACACTCGAACTGACTCGGTGTTTGTGAGGCTGCAGCAGGTGAAGGATAGTGCGTTGACAACGGCCGTGTAGCATCTGGGCTGGAGATGGGCCGTTATGTGACATGCACCAATATGTAGACAGGAAAATTTGAAGATCTTGCTTCCTGGAGTGCAGACCTTTCATCTTTTCCATGAGAGACTTAGATGTTCAAACGAAACGTTCTGCTTCCCCATTGGACTGAGGGTGAAAAGGTGTGGTGGTGATGTGCTGAATGCCATTCACATAAAAAAAAAAAAAAAACTGTTGAAATTCTGCGCTAACTAACTGAGGTCAATTGTCACTGACAATAGTTTCAGGCAAATTTTTGTTGCAAAACGCTGATGTTAAGGCACTGATTGTGCTCGACGTTGTCGTTGAGTTCATTGCAATTACAAAAGGAAACTCGCTAAAAGCTTCTACAATGATTAACCAGCATGTATTCCAGAAAGGTCTAGCAAAGTCAATATGTAAATGTTGCCACGGTCCCTTGGGGCATGGTCAGTCCGAGAAACTTTGTGGAGGAGCTGCTTGATGTTCTGTACAAACTGTATACTATGACGTCATGCTCTCTATCTAGGCATCCATGCCAACCCAGGTACAATAACGTCTGGCTGTTTGCTTTGCCCGAACAATACCTCAATGTCCTCTATGCAGCCCCTCAGGGGCTCAGCATTAATTTGCTGAGTACGGGCTTGGCGAACCCGGGGTCCTGAGCTGTGGGCTGTTTCGCGCCAACAGTCCGCTACACCGTAAGCTCTGTGCGTGCTTCAACGACCACCGTTCGGCGCGACGGTGGAACGTTGTACGTTTCAGAGCCCGGGGATCTTGGCTTAATCGCCCGGGTCGCGAGGACGGTAAAAACCTCTCTAAAAAAACCCTCAATCTCAAGGTGTGCTACGTGCCGAGGAGATGCATGGCTGTTGAGGTTGAACAGCCGCTAGCGAGCAACCTCTGAGGAACCTGCCGCACCTCAGTTGTACAAGGCTTACCCAGGCAAGCGGGGCTCTGCCTGGGTGGACCTCTTTTCCCTAGCTGCTCGTGGGACGACAATGAAACGAGCAAATAAAAGCGTGGCCGGTCGCGAAAACGGCGTCTCTAAGCGTGGCAAGACAGAATTCAACGTGTCTACATATGACCCTAAGGCGTTTCCTTCCCTCGCCACCCTGTGGGAGGAACGACAAGCCCGGAATAGATCAGAGCCATATTCGCCACAATACCTTGTTTGTGCGCGTTTAGATGGAGAGTCATTTATGACCACTAAGCCGCAGTTTTTCGTGGAACAGCTAGAAGATAAATTCGGTGAAATAGAATCCTTTTCGAAAATGCGCAGTGGGGCAGTGTTGATACAGACGGCGTCCCCAGCACAGTCGAGGGCATTACTTGCCTGCGACAAGCTGGGTGATGTTCCAGTCAGTATCACGCCTCATAAGTCCCTCAACATGGTCCAGGGTCTAATCTACCATAGAGATCTCCTCTCTCAGACCGATGAGGAGTTGAGAACATACTTGGAACGTCGGGGGGTTCACTTCGTTCGGCGAGTGCACAGGGGACCTAAAGACCAGAGGGTTGCCACCGGTGCTTTTATCTTGGCCTTCGAAGGCGATACACTGCCTGAAAAGGTCAAGGTGATGGTATACCGGTGCGACGTAAAGCCCTATGTCCCTCCCCCTATGCGGTGTTTTAGGTGCTGGAAGTTCGGGCACATGTCCTCCCGTTGTACTTCCAGCCCTAACTGCAGGGAATGTGGGCGACCATCGCACCCAGACGCTCCATGTACTCCACCTCCAGTTTGTGTGAACTGTGGGCAACACCATCCGCCATGCTCGCCGAACTGTCGCACCCAGACGCTCCATGTACTCCACCTCCAGTTTGTGTGAACTGTGGGCAACACCATCCGCCATGCTCGCCGAACTGTGGAGTATTGCATCGTGAGAGGAAAATTATGGAGATAAAGACTCTGGACCGTTTGACTTGCTCAGAGGCGCGAAAAAAGTATGATCGGCTTCATCCGGTAAAGATGTCAACATCTTTTGCTGCAGTTACAGCGGCACCAGCTTTACCCCGAACAACAGCACCAGTTTTCCCTCCGTCCACGGGCCCTATGGGCCAACAACGTTCTACTGCCCCCTCCATGGGTGGGGGCACCTCTGCATCTGTTGCTCCCACACCACCACCTGTGGGAGCAATTACCTCCTCTCCTTCGGGGACATCGGTCCCCGTCTCCCAGCCGGAGAAGGAACAGCCTCCTCCGGCTCCTCTCGCTCGGAAGGGGTCCCTTGGGACACTCCCTTCCGAGGCTTCTCGCAGTGAACGTGGGGATCCCAGCCGACGGCTGAAGAGTTCCCGACCTGCTGGTAGAAGGGCTTCTCGCTCTTCTTCCAACCCTGATGCGACTGCTGAGAAGCCCTCCCAGGCCTCTAAACCGAAGGGCCAGCGAGAGGGACGACAGAAGAAAACGAAGAAGGAGACTTTGGTGGCTCGAAAGCCACGTGCATCCTCATCTTCTACTTCGGAGGATGAGGTTGAGATCCTCGCGTCTGCCGAGGATCTCGCAATACTGCGTTCTCCAGAATCCAGGACTGCAGACACTGGCAATCCCGAACACCTGGGAGCAGACGTACCGATGGATGAAACCGATCCTAAACTTTAATATGGCTTTTCAGGTCGGCAATCATGTAGTCCTTCAGTGGAATTGCGGTGGTTTTTTCAACCGCCTGGCTGAATTGCAGCAGTTGTTGTTCCGCTTTCCTGTGTTTTGTTTGGCGTTGCAGGAAACGTGGTTTCCTGCCCAGCGGACCCCAGCCCTTCGTGGCTATCGGGGATATTATAAGAACTGCGTGACATACGACAGAGCCTCAGGAGGGGTCTGTATCTACATCCTCGCAACTGTCCCCAGTGCTACTGTGCCTCTCCACACGACTCTGGAGGCAGTTGCTGTTAGAATCCGGGCGATGCAGGAATTCACCATCTGCTCTATCTACCTTCCCCCGGATGAAGCTGTCTCTATCGCTGATATCGCTACATTGATAGCACAACTACCCCCACCATTCCTCCTATTGGGGGATTTTAATGCCCACCACCCACTGTGGGGTGGAACACAGACGACAGGTCGCGGTAGAGATGTGGAGGCACTTTTCTCACAGGTAGACGTCTGTCTCTTAAACAATGGCGCCCCCACTCACTTTTGCTTGGCGCAAGGCACGTATTCGGCGATAGATCTTTCTGTTTCCAGTCCGAGCCTGCTTCCCCATTTACGATGGGAGGTCCATGATGACCTATGCGGTAGCGACCACTTCCCTATCCTCATGTCGCTACTGCATTTTCAACCTACCGGCTACCAGCCTCGATGGTCTCTCCGTAGAGCTGACTGGCAACGTTACGCATCAGCCGCTGTGGTTCCCGTTTCACTACCAACTGATGTGGACATGGCGGTTCACCAGGTCACCAGTTCCATAGTATCAGCCGCTGAGGCAACTATTCCCACCACTTCTGGCTCCCCTCGGCGTAGATCCGTGCCCTGGTGGACGCCAGAAATCGCCGCGGCTATCCGGGATCGTCGACGGGCGCTCCAGCGCCATCGCCGTCATCCCACCATGGACAACCTGATCGTCTTTAAACGGCTCCGGACCCGAGCTCGACAGCTCATCCGACAAAGTAAGCGGGACTGTTGGGAGCAGTATGTCGTGCTCCCGTGCATCCTCATCTCAGGTGTGGTCTCAGGTTCGGCGCCTTTTTGGGCACCATCCACCAGCAGCAATTCCCAGCTTAAACATTCAGGGCACTGTTTGCACAGACCCCACTGCTATCGCAGAACACATGGCGGACCATTACGCTTACAACTCCGCAACTGCAGCTTACAGTGCGGCTTTCCGTGCACTAAAAGTGCGGGCAGAACGACGGCATCTGTCATTCTGTACCCGCCGTGACAAAGCATACAATGCGCCATTCAGTCAGTGGGAATTCGAAACTGCCCTTGCTGCATGCCCAGATACCACCCCGGGACCAGACCGGATTCACAGCCGATTCCTTCGCCATCTTTCAGCAGAGTCCCAACACCAGCTTCTCGCCCTGTTCAACCATCTATGGACAGAGGGGGCTTTCCCATCACAATGGCGGGAAAGCATCGTCATCCCCGTGATGAAACCTGGTGCTGAGCCACTGGTGGCTGATAGCTACCGTCCGATCTGCCTCACCAACGTTCTGTGCAAGCTCTTAGAACGTATGGTGAGTCGGCGGCTCATGTGGATACTAGAACGTCGGGGTCTGTTGTCCCCACGACAGGGGGCCTTCCGCCAAGGCCGCTCCACTGTCGACAACCTGGTAACTCTGGAGTCGGCCATCCGTACGGCTTTCAGCAGACGCGAACACCTTGTTGCCGTCTTTTTTGACCTCAGGAAGGCCTACGACACCACCTGGCACCATCACATTCTGGCCACACTGCACGGTTGGGGCTTGCGGGGCTCCCTCCCGCTATTTATACAGAACTTTCTATCGCTTCGCTCTTTCAGAGTTCGTGTCAGTACTTCTCTTAGCTCACCCCGTATACAGGAGAATGGAGTCCCGCAGGGCTCGGTCCTTAGTGTTCCTCTCTTTCTGATCGCTATCGACGGCCTTGCTGCGGCAGCGGGATCAACCGTATCCTCCTCACTCTATGCCGATGACTTCTGCCTATATTTCAGTTCTCACGGCATGGGTGTCGCTGAAAGGCGTTTGCAGGGGGCCATCACAAAAGCTCAGTCCTGGGCCACGACCCATGGATTCCAGTTCTCAGCCGCCAAAACACGGGTCATGCACTTCTGTCGCCGTCGGGCAGTACACCCAGACCCTGAGCTGTATTTGGGTCAGGATTTGCTTTGTGTCGTTCAGACGCACCGTTTTTTGGGGATGCTGTTCGATTCCCGGCTCACGTGGGTCCCACACCTGCAACAGCTGCGGAAGAAGTGTTGGCGCCACCTGAATGTCCTTCGTTGCCTAAGCCATACCACTTGGGGAGCAGCTCGTACATCTCTCCTGCAACTGTATCGGGCTCTTATCCAATCCCGTCTAGATTATGGTAGCCTGGTATACGATTCTGCAGCCCCTTCTGCACTGCGTGTCTTGGACCCAATACACCATAGTGGCGTACGTTTAGCGACAGGTGCCTTCCGCACAAGTCCCGTGACAAGTCTCCTTGCTGAGGCTGGGGTTCCCCCCCTCCGAATCCGCCGGCAGCAGCTACTGGCTTCGTATGTCGCCCGTATTCATGCCTCACCCGACCACCCAAATCACAGGCTTCTGTTCCCAGCTGCCGTTCTCCCTTCCCCACGACGACGTCCACGGTCGGGTTTCCCGATTGCGGTTCGTGTTCGTTCCCTTCTTTCCTCAATCGCATCCCTTCCTATCCCTACCACATTCCGATACCTTTCCCATACACCTCCATGGTGTGTACCTCGCCTACAGCTTAGGTTAGACTTGTCCGGTGACTCAAAAGCCTCCGTTACGCCAATGGTCCTGTGTCGTCAGTTCCAGGCACTCATTGATTCTTTCCGTGGTGCAGAAGTAGTATACACCGATGGCTCCCTTGTGGACGGTCGTGTTGGGTACGCCTATGTTCACCGTGATCATGTTGAGCAGTGTTCCTTACCCTGTGGGACTAGTGTTTTCGCAGCTGAGCTGGTGGCTATCTCTCGCGCTCTTAAACACTTCCGTGCCTGCCCCGGGGAGTCTATAGTTATCTGTAGTGACTCCCTGAGTGCCTTGATCGCCCTAGACAAGTTTATGCCAAAGCACCATTTGGTTCAGTCCATTCAGGACGCCGTTTTCGCTCTGGGCGAGTCAGGCCGTTCGGTGGTGTTCATTTGGACCCCGGGCCACGTAGGCATTCCGGGTAACGAACGGGTTGATCGCCTGGCCAAGCAGGCCACCACATCACGACCCTTAAAGATAGGTCTCCAAGACCAGGACTTCAGGCAGCAACTGACCCGTAAGGTTCTGGGGATTTGGACCTCAGAATGGGCTGCCTTGACTGAACCAAATAAGCTGCGCATAATCAAGCCCACCACGGCCGTCTGGCGATCCTCCCTGCGAGCCTCTCGTAGGGAGTCAGTAGTCATCTGCAGACTGCGTATTGGACATACGTGGTTGACGCACGGCCATCTTCTACGACGAGAGGACCCACCAACTTGCCGTTGTGGCGCCCTATTGACTGTGGTCCACGTTCTGGTGGACTGCTTACTTTTAGCTGACTTGAGGCAGTCTTTTACACTGCCTTCTGAGCTTCCATTGATTTTATCTGACAATGCCTCTATGGTCGATCGTGTCTTAGGTTTTATTCGCGCAACTGGCTTTTATTGGTCTATTTAGTGGTGGGGCCTATAAGCCCGCCCTGTCGGGCTTCAACCCCTCCAGAACAATAGGCCGCTGTTATTTTACGGTTTATGACTTGATTTTCAATTGAGGATTTTAAAGTGTGCAGAGTGGCTGGCTCATCCTGTATTATTTTGTGATCAGTCAGCCACACGCTTCTGCTGCCTTGTTTTAGCTTACTGTCTATTTTGTCAACTTCTGTCTTGTTCTTTGTTCTTTGTTTCGTGTCATTATTTTACCAATGACTGTCTCTCTGTGCCCAGAGTACGCTGGACCTCAGGTACAATGCGACGAAAAGGAAACTTTTAGAAGTTAACTCTTAACAGGGAGCAGGGGACTGATAACCCAGCAGTTGAGTCCCCTTTAAAAAACCCAACAACAACAACAACCTCTATGCAGGATGCGTAAGACTTGTCGTTGCAGGGAACGAGGAACAATCACTTTTGTGTGGTCGTTGTCAGTATGTAACACAGAACACCCTTATTTAAAGACAATGCATGATGTTGTGCAAAATAATGTCAAACCAAAGGCTGCTTAATGTCTTTGGGTCTTTCAGGCCACCCAGAGTGAACAAAATGTGCTACCACACTTAGGTCTGCATCTGGAGATGTTTCCTCTGTAACCCGACGAGAGTTCAAATGGAAGTCTGTGACAGTGGAAGCATCTCTGGAGTCTATCTGACAACATGCCAATTCTGAAGAGTGAAATGACACATCCTGGCCAACTGGAAGTCAGGAAAGTTTGTCCGCATTGGCATATTTAGTGGTAGGTTGGTATTAAATCTCATACTGATAATTGGACAGTATCAAAGACCATCTCTGAAGCTTCTGTGCTGTTCATGGCGGAATTGGCTTTGTGGGTGAGAACAATGACATGAGAGGCTTGTGGTCTGTCAACAAATATAATTTTCTACCATGTAGATAATGATGAAACTTTGTGACGCTGTAAAAGATTGCTAAGGTCTCCTTTTCTATCTGATTGTAATTCTGTTGTGTCAGCGTCAGTAGGATGCAAAGGCAATAGGATAATCATGAGATCCAGTACAATGTGACAACACTGCACCCAGACAGTAAAAAGCAGCATCCACTGCTAGCACTACAGCCTCAAAGGGAATCGAACAGGCATCACTGAGAAGTGCAGACTTTAATTTGTCAAATGCAACCTGGCAATCTTTAGACCATACAAAGGAACATTCTTCCTACATAAGCAATGCAGTGGAGCTGCAATCAGTGTGGCATTAGGAATAATTCTATAATAATAGTTAAGCTTTCCCATTACTGCTTGCATAATTAGGAGGAGGTAAGTCTTTGATTTCTCGAAGATGTGACAATAAGGGATGTGTTCCTTGGGCATTAAGGTACTTTCAGTCTGGAAGAATGAACACTTTGCTTTATTGCAACATAGACCTGCTGCAGTCAACACTTTGAAAAGGCACTACAGGTTTGTTATATGTTCGTCAACTGTGCGCCTCGAGGCAACAATATCATCTAAATAGTTCGAGCAACATGGTACAGAAACCACATAGTGTTGGAAGAGAGTGTCCTAAGAAGGAACTGAACTAAACAGTTTTATTTCAGAACACTTAACAGGCAACTGGTGAAGCCCAAGACCAGGTCCTACATAAATACAGAATATGATGTTCAACTCAGGGATACAGTCAAATTATACAAAGTCCATCGCAGTCTTACAGGTCAATAGAAGTCCGTGATACGACCCATCGGCTTTGACCAATGACGTCATATCTGAGTTAAAGGCGATAGTTTGTTTCCAAGCAGAACATGCATTATAGATTACTAGTTTGTGTTTAAAAAATGATCTGTAGCTTCTCTCTGATGGTTATGTATTGTCACGTAGAATTGGAAGCAGGATTGACTTCGAAGGCAGGATTGTCAACTGAACACAGTCTTTATACTGAAAGCAGGTTTATTGCAAACTGAAACATACATGCAGCACTGGCTGCATCTCGGGCAGAGTGCTCTGCTATTTTTACACAGACAGAATGTACCAGAAATTAGAAAAATAATTAACATAAGAAACACGTAGAAATTACAAGTGAACATAAGAAACATGTAGAACATTCTGAAGTGATAATTACAAAGAAATAAATTTTTGCCGGTGGAT
The DNA here is from genome assembly GCA_026315105.1 of Locusta migratoria. Taxonomy (NCBI): domain Eukaryota; kingdom Metazoa; phylum Arthropoda; class Insecta; order Orthoptera; family Acrididae; genus Locusta; species Locusta migratoria. Next base: position 150,153,536 of record CM048746.1, on the reverse strand, counting down.
GGGATTGAACCTGTGTCCTTCAGCACCACAATCGGTGATGCTTTCCATTGCACCACGCCATTAGTCGGTTAACTTGAGGTCTCTCTCTCCTGAAAAAACAGTGACCTGCTGTTAGGTTCGCTTTGGAGCCAACTACAATGTCCTGGATCTTGATCTTGTCATATGTCCTCTGTATGGCAGTTCTGGAGAATCCTTCCCTTCTGCATGATTACTGACCACAGACATGCCTGTCGTGGCTTCATCAGTATCATTACCTCCCTTAGAGTCCTTGAACAAGAAGACATTTTCACCTATCTGCTCTTCAGGATCATAGTAAGGCTTCAATAACTTTTCTGATACTCCAACTTTTCATACAGGGGTAAAAATCCACACCAGATCTCCTGGGCTGTGCACAACAGGTCGGTGCTTGTCGTTATACCGCTGATGGTCCTTCTCCTGGGCGTCCAGTATCCGTATGCAAGCCAGCTGTCTTGCTTCTTCGACCCTTGTGATGAGTTGTTTCACATAGTCATCCTGAGTGTCGTTCAGCTGGAACAGGAAAAGTGTATCCATTGTAGTCTCAGCTTCACGGCCATGAAACAGAAAAAAGTTGTGTGAAGCCTGTGGTGTCTTGTCTTGCAGTATTATAAGCAAATGTCATGACTGTCAGTATTGTATCCCAATCCTTCTGCTCAACATCGACATACATCGGCAGCATATCTGCTAATGTCTTGTTAAAACATTCTGTAAGACCATTTGTCTGAGGATGGTATGCAGTTGTCATTCTGTGGACAATGTCACAACGTGACATTACCTCTGATACTAGTTTTGACTGGAATACTTTTCAATGATCAGATATCATCACATGTAGTGCTCCATGCTTCAAAATAATGCCTTCTACAAGGAATTTTGCGTTCTCTGTAGAGTAGTTTATCTCGGACTTTGAGAGTACTCTTGCTGCATAGCCTATCACCTTTTCAGCACCTTCCTGAACTTGTACAAGCACTGCACCAACCCCATAACCACTGGCGTCTGTCTGAAGTTCAGTTTCCGCATTCTCGCCGTGCAAGGCTAGAACTGGTGGGGACGTTAGAGCCTCCTTAAGTGCCCAGAAAGCTCTTGCTTTTCGTCTCATCCCAGTAAAACTTGGCGTCTCCTGGCAGAAGTTCTTGCAATGGACGTGCCTTGTTACAAAATTCTTTTATGAAACGTCAGGGGTATGAGCACAGCCCGAGAAAACTTCACACATCACGAATGTGCTGAGGTGTTGGAAATTCTGTGACTGCCCTTACTTTATCTGGATCAGGATGGACACCATCTCAGTTGACTAGGTGCCCCAAGATTTATATCTCTTTGGCGATGAAGAAGCACTTCTTTTGATTGAGGCGGAGTCATGCAGTCTGAACACACTTCAACACAGTTGAGAGGTGACTTAGATGTTCTTCAAATGTTTTCGAGAAAACGACAATGTCATCTAAATAGCAAAGACACATTTTCCACTTAATGTGTCGAAGTAAGTTGTCCATCATGTGTTCGAATGTGGTTGGAGCATTACTTTGAATTCAAAGAGGCCGTTAGGTGTAATAAAAGCCCTTTTCCCTGTCAGCTTCGTCAACCTCGATTTGCCAGTAACCTGTCTGCATGTCCATAGTTGAGAAGTATGTAGCTCCTTTCAAGGAGTCTAAGGTGTCTTCAGTGTTTGGCAATGGGTAGACAACTTTCTTTGTGATTTTGTTAAGCCGCCGTTAGTCGACACAGAATTGCCACGTGCCATCCTTCTTCTTTACGAGGACCACCGCAGATGACCAAGGACTCTACGAAGGTTGAATAATGTTATCGTGCAACATCATCTCCACTTCCTCCTCTTTTCTCACAATTTGTCGTATGAGAGAAGCAAAGTCATGCTGGTCTTTCATAATGGGACTACATTGGGGAGTCTATCATACTTCTTTCGTCCAACCCTCCTTTGTTGCATCTCTTCAATCCGCTGGCACCACTTGATGAACTCTTCCATCGTAGAGACATCTTTTATCAGAAGAGCTTGGTACATGTCTTCTGCAATACCCTTCATCAGGTGTGCGATTTAGTCAGCTTCAGTCATATCCGGGTTAACTATGTTACATAGGGTCAAAACATTCTGTATGTACGACTGTGTTGGCTCACCATGTCATTGGGCCCAGTTCTTCAGTTCTTCTGCCAAGCAGATTTGTCACTGGTGGTCTCCAAACGTCTTCTTAAATTCCATTTGGAATGTTTCCCAGTCATTCAGCTTCTCTTCGTTGTTTTCAAACCATTGCTGGGCTGTTCCATCTAGGTAGAAATAAACATTGGCCGAGCGCATTGTATGATCCCACCCGTTGTACTTGCCGACTCGGTCGAACCCTTTTAGCCATTTGATGATGATCTGTCCAGCGTCTTCAGAGAACACCGATGGGTGTCTGACGTGCAGCTGGCTTACCTCTGGTTTCGTGTCCATGGGTATTTTGATGATATGGACTTTTGGAAGGATGTACTCAGTATATCCCTTGTATTCCGGTTCCAGTCTGTGTAAGCGACAGCTTTTACGTTGCCTAATTGGAGCCACGGTGATGCAGCTGTTGCACAGGATACCCGGCGCCTCCACCAAACAATGTCGTGTTGAAATGGAAGCAAGCTTGACTTTGAAGGCAGGATTGTCAACTGAACATAGCAGTTATATTGAAAGCAGGTTTATTGCGAACTGAAACGTACACACAGCTCTGACTGACTCTCAGGCAGAGCGCTCTGCTATATATACACTGACAGAGTGTACCAAAAATTAGAAGAATAGTTAATATAAGAAACATTTAGAAATTACAAGTGAACATAAGAAACACATATAACAATCTGGAAATGATAATTACAAAGAAATAAATTTTTGCCAGTGGACGGGATTGAACCGGCGTCCTTCAGCACCGCAGTCGGTAATGCTATCCATTGCGCCATGCCGGCAGTCAGTTAACTTGAGGTCTTGTGGCAATATAGATTAACAGAAAGGTAGTTTTTTTCTTTTTATTTCCTCTTCGCAACTGAGCGCCAAAGGAGCAAATTTTTGGGCTGAGACCTGTGATTGATGGTACATTCTGTTTTGGTAATCTGTAATTTACTATTATAATCTACAATACGTATGTATTATGATATTGTTCCATTTGTTTATATTCATTGATAATGTTTGTTTTCCTAGTTAGTATATCTGTGTAGCGTATCTTGTGAGACTTAGATATTACTTCATTGGTCAAAGCCGACGAGTTGTCATTTATGCCAGACTTTCTATGTGAAATTGCGTTCACTGTAGCTGTCGCCACCACTTTCTACTTAAACATAGTCTTCCGGGTATCGGCTCACAGTGAAACACATGGCCCAGGTAAATTCTTGCTTCCAGCTGCAATACTCAGAACTGAAGGTATGGCTGGAGACTCCATCTTCACTGGTTGCTCCAGCTAGCAGTGACTCTCTTCATATTGTTATTAGTCATAGTGCCAACTGTGCAAATTACCATCCAGTTTCTCAATTGAATTATGCCCATCGAAAGAGAAGTAATTTAGTGTCGGGATGTGGCTGGTAAGCAGGATTAAGAGGTAGTGAGCTTGGTATTAGGAGAATGTTGGGTAAGCTATTGCTGAGGGAGGTTGGTGTACAAGGGAGTCACGTCCATTGTGATCAACAAGGTTTCTGGTGGTAACAGAACAGATGTTATGAAAAGGCGGTGACACTGTTTGAGGTCATATTGGACTTTCAGGATGGGATTTACATCCACATAAATACCCTGCAAGTCACATTGAAGTATATGGCAGAGTGTTCATCAAACCGCTTTTAAGATATTTCTCTACATATCCATTCTCTAAATTGCTTGCGGTAAAAAGGACACATAAATCTTTCTGTTTTCGATCTGATTTTTTCTTATTTTGTTGTGATGATCATGTCTCCCTATGTAGGTGGGTGCTAGCAAGATATTTTCACATTCAGAGGAGAAAGTTGGCGAAAGAAATTTTGCAAATAGATCTTGTCACAAATAATAATTAGACCTCTGACTTTTAGGTTCTAAAAATCTTATATTAGGTACCTAAAATAGGTTCTATCACTTACAAAAATCAGAAAATAGGTGACAAAAATCTGAAATTTTATTGTCTAGAAAGATAAACAGATTGACAAAAACCTACATTATTTTATTTCCCATGTACATAATTGCAGTCACAGTAAATAACTAACTCTCTCCAGATTTTCCGTTGAGAAACTGCATCTTAAATGCTGAGAATGAGCATTCCACGTCAATAGATGTCATCTGAAACATATTTAAATTATGGTATTATGTGCAGTGGAACCGCACAATCACGTTCTGTTGATTTACATGATAAGATGTCAGCACTGTGCAGCAGGTGCTCGGTCCTGTTTTTTGTAGCACTGTTTTTAGTTTCTCACTAACTTTCATACCAACATAGCCTGGGACCAAGTTGATTTTTTCTGTCACCTCTTCTATCAATTGCAGTGGCATGTAGACTGGTTTTCCTGAACACTCTAGATATTTAATAATAGGGACCAAAAATGCTTAATGAGATTTTATGTATGCAATGTTGTTGGAAATTGTTGGGTCTTTTAGAACATCTTTAGCTGAAGTAATACTCACTGCCTTCTCCGGCAATTTAAGAACAATGTTTTTAATGTCTTCCAAATGCTCACTGTAATATTCCACAGCCTTTCGCCACATTTCCCAGTGAGTAAGTATGAGTTGTGGTGTAAGTGGTACATTGGGAAGTTCCTCTCTAAATAACTGGATTCTTGTAGGTGCTTTAATAAAAACCTTTTTGATGGTTGAAACTATCTTATTTACATGTGGAAATTCGAGACGTATCAGCTACATGATTCATGGCATGGGCAAGACATGTTATATGGAGCGAGGCTGGGTACAATACTTTCAACAATTTAACAGAAGCAATCATGCTGCGGCTGCGTCAGTGTAGATTACAAGTACTTTATTATCATATGGACTGTTGGGGAAAAGTAATTTGAGGGCATTATTAACAAAGTGAGCAATTGTTTCCTGGTTAGTTTTTTTTAGCTCCTTGCTGCAGATCAGATGAGGTACAGCAGGAGTGTCAGGATCTAACTTTCCAACAATCAAATTAGCCGTATATCGTCAGCCTTGTCTGTCATTTGTGTCATTGACAGAGATCCACATGTATGAATCTCCTGTATCTTCCCTTGTCCTGCTCTATGTATTTTCATATAAAGTATCTAAATAGTTCTTTCTTAGAGTGGATTCTGATGGAATGTTGCGGTGACAGTATTTCTCTCTAAACCTTTTGAACTGGCTTAAACCTTTTGAACTGGCTATTTTCAACTGCACTGAAAGGTATGTTTGCTGCAACAATGGCTTGACAGATGTCATGGTGAAATTCATTTTTGTTTGTTGCATTTGGTAAAGTTACAGACATTTGTTTCAAGTTTGATTTATTTTTTAAAATTTGCCTGGTGTTGAATCCCTGCAACGTGCTGATTTAAATGCAACCTGCAAGTTAACTCGGGAAAAGCAGCGGCATCACTGTTCTCTAAGTGGGTGTATCAGATAAAAGGTTAACATTTTACTTCTGTCTTTGTTGCACACTTTGCAATGACTACTTCTTCTGTCTTTTGAGAAATCAGGAAATTCTTTTCACCCCTTACGAATCAGAGTTAATTTGAAGCTGGCTACTTTCGGCATGCTTCAGTTCCCTCAAATACGTTGCTGTGATATAAGCATCACACTGACTGACTGAATGAAGATAGTGCAGTTGTTTTACACGGGCTGTTCTGACAGGGCAAGAAGGCACTGGAGGCAGATCACAAGGTTCCTCCGTGCCCTGCTGGCCGATTTGACGGTTTACAGCGAGGGACAATGCTCTGTGGAGCAGTGCAGGCTAGAACAGCCTGGCATATGCCGTCATCATCTGACTCAAGATTGTTCACACATGCAAACAAATAATCTGGAAAGACCAGAAGAGTATTTTAGTCATACAAATTTTAATTGACTGGATTTTTCAAAATTAGATACGGTCAGATTCTAATATGAAATGAGGTACCTTAGATACTGTAAAATTAAAAATTTCCGATAACATATTTCTATAATTCTTACCTGGGAAGACCACGAGAGCATTTTTGACAAAAAAATTTTATGACAATCCTCAAACACCATTCTCATGACCTAGATTGTGAATTATCTTTCCCTTCTGTCCCCACCACACACACACACACACACACACACACACACACACGACCACCGCCTTCATCCACTGTGGTGAGACTACAGTGTGCAACCACTCAGTGGAAGCAGCAGTCAGTGGCAGGGACAAGGAGGCAGCGGGGGGGGGGGGGGGGGGGGGCAGGAGAGAGAGAGATGCAAGGTATGGTTGGAGGTATATATTGTCTGACAGACTGTCCACTGACTATATAGGCCTTGACGGGTCACTAGTTGTTGTTTTGGTCAGTAGGTTGTGTGAAATGAGGGGGGAGGGGGCAGTACTTCAGTGACTGATGTTTGGATCCTTCCTACCAACACCAGCTATTTTGAATTGCCCAGGTGGCAAATCTCATACTGTATGCATATCTTACATTCCTGTAAGGGGACACCTCCCCTCCCCACTGCTGGGCCTCAAATTTGTGTAGTTCGCATCCTCCTCCATCTCCCCATCTGTCCTGTTTGCTTCTTAGCCCCACGCGTATCATTCATTCCATGAACAATGTCTTTCCCTTGCCTTTCTTGCCGACACCCTTCCTCTCACAGCCTCCTGACCGACATGGGACCTTCTAGCCTTCCTCCACCTTGCATTCCTCTCCTCCTGACCCCTCCACATGTTTCCTCCTGCTGCTTCTGCAGGGCAGTACACTTGGCAGTCTCGCCACAGAAGCCGGTGTATGTGTTATGGGACAAAAACAGAATTACCCTCTCCTTACCCTCTTTCTCTCTCTCCCCTTGCCCTCAGAATTACCCTTTTAAGTGTGCCAGTCTGCCATTCATTGTGATGTCTGTGTGATGAGTAGTAATCCGCCCTTTTCAGAATATTGTTTGTCATTCCCAGACTTTCTATTGTTTGGTACATTGCAGTATGTATCTGTGTTCATTGTTATGTAATGTACTTTTAATTATTATCCAATCCAGTCTATATTTTATGACTTGAATTCTTCATTTTTTCCCTTCTTCATTATCCGTGAACTTCTGCATTCTTATTGTTTCATGCAACCATTACTTTAAGTACCAACCATACATTCTCAAATATATATAATTTTTTTCTTTGTGTAATTTGTACTCTTCTGTCACCCAGCTACCCTACACTCTACACTTTCAACTCATACAATGAGGGTTCTTACTGGTTTGTATTGTGAATTAACGAGCCTCCCCCCCAGCCTTCTCCAAATCATCCAAACCAATTACTCTCTTTTCTTTGAAGAAGGAACATGTAGTTTTTTTGCAAGTTTTAGTGTATTGTTTTCATATGTTTTAGGAATTATGCCTCCTGGAGACTAGTACAGGGTGAATCAAAAGTCACAGTAAACCCTTTTATTTCAAAAAATCTGCAGGAACTGGGAAACTTGAATATTTCAGTGAGTAAGGTGTAAGTGATGTGGTCTACCTTTTACAGTTTAAAGCAAGGGCATACCTCCTCCCCCCTCCCCCTTGTCATACATGTGGCTAAAATTTCTGAGTACATTGCTTTATAACATCACTAGCTTCAGCTGACCGGTCTGCACTGGTTCAAAAATTTCTGAAACACACATGGCCACCATCTTGAATCTAAGTTACTCTTTTCTTTTCTTGTTAATGGAAAGAAGGTCATGTGATATTAACGTCTGCATTTTCTGAAAGGTTCATTCGTTAAACAGATATGACGTAGGGGCTATGGTAAAAGAGTTACAATGACATTCCTGTTTTGCACAAGGTATAGTGTTCAGGGATGAGACAAACTTTTTTGCCAGTGGTGAAGTCAACTGTCACAACCACAGATACTGGAGTTAATAGAATCTGCGCTGGATGGAACCTTCAAAGGTAGCTGCTGATTGTGGTGGTGTGAAATGTGGCCTACCCATGTATTGAACACATTTTCATTGACCAGAACCTAAATGCTCAAAGTTACCAGGAAATGTTGCAAAAAGTGTTGTTTCCCTTAGTGTGAATGAAGATGGCAGCTTTCCCTCTTACTTTCAAATGGATGAGTCTCCATCACAGTATGGAGCAGTTATTCACCTGTGGTTAGATGGTCAATTTCCTGGTCATTAGATTGGCCAACGTAGTTCTGTAGAATGGCCACCCAAAGCACTTGATCTCACACCATTTGAGTTTCATCTGTGAGGCCATTTAAAGCAAATCGTATATGCAGAGAAACCAAGGAAAAGGCTTAATCTCAAACAATGCATTGAAGAAGCATATGTCAGCAGTTCTGCAAAAATCCTAGCAAGTGCACAATGACTGGATTTAGAACTTTCAAATGTGTGTTGACCAAGGGGTATAGCATGTTGAATACTTTAAATGACTGTTGCCTGTTGCTTATGGAGATCAGTCCAGTTTGTACCTCCAATCAAAAGTGCTATAAACTGTTGAACCACAGCTGCTATGTTTAATATGTTTGCAGGCATGAACTTGTCAGAAACTTCAGAAGTTATTTTATATATCACAAAAACCCCTTTCAATGTAAAAGAACTGTCTTAGATCCAAAATGGCTGACTTTGAGATGGCACTCATGTTTTGTATATAACGTAAAATATAGACCATCTCACCTATACCTTACTGTAATATACAGGTTTCCCAATTCCTGCTGAGTTTTTTTTTAAATAAAGGGGTGTATTGTGACTTTTGACTCACCCCAGCTTATACGTCTCTTGCAAATTTTCTTGTATTTGGGTAGTTGGTGGTTCAAATCTGTCTTCAGCCATCCAGAATTAGGTTTTCCATGATTTCTCTAAATTGCTCCAGGCAAATGCTGGGATGGTTCCTTCTTCATCCTTAAGAACAACAATCTGAACTCATGTTGTGCCTCCCCAGGGGGCTCAGGGTTCTTTCGTGAGTCCGTGCGTGGCGAGCACAGGGCCCCGAGATAATGCAGTCTTCCTTCCCTCTTTACTTCCCAGACTGCATTTCCTTTCCTATCCTCACTCCTTCCCCTCCCCACCAGGGGGGGGGATGAAAACCTTAGCAGTTTAGTCCCCCTATCCCATAAAAACAACCCAACCTACCCAGCTCATGCCATGTCTGTAATAACAATGCTGTTCATAGGCTGTTAAACCATAATGTTCCTTCCTTCTTGCAAATTTCAACGTTTTGGGTGAACATTTTCTTGTTTATAGTTGATAATTATAACTTCTGACATTGGAACTATTCAGTGTTGAGATTTATTTTTTCAATTTTTATTCTATTTGTTGTTTTCAGCTGTAACTTCAATGAGTGTACACCCAACGGGAAAGTTGCTTTTATCGCTGGGTACAGATGGTACACTAAGGACATGGAATCTTATAAAAGGACGCAAAGCATATGTCACCAACTTAGGAAAGTAAGTTACAACAAATAATTTCAAATTCAATATTTCATATTTTTTCTGTGTAAATCTTAGCAGATTGTGTGTCAATGTGCAGTTCTAATCAATTGTTAATGTGCAAAAAATAATAAAAAAATTTCTGTCTTCAAATCCAGTTCCATGTTTCTTCAGTGAGATTACAATTTTGGGAAAATCCGATTTAATAATGAAACAGTAATAAGGAATTTAAAGGCAAGGGCAGAGAGGAAAGCTCATAATTTTCAGTAAGCACTGATTGATAAAAAAGCTAATGAAATAGCAGAGTACTTAGAAACATAGGAGAAAAAAAGCCATAGAGAGTGAGGCAGATGAATTCACCATGTACATCAGCTGAGAGGCACAAATGCCAAATAAGAATTGAACTTAGCACAATAGCACTAAACATTGATTGGTTCAGTGTTTGTGATCGTGCAACAGCTGTTGTTGCACCAAGTGTTCTATGAGACACTGAGATTCTTCCTATGTGGTTGTTGTTGTTGTAGTTGTGGTGGTCTTTAGTCACAGATTTGTTTGATACAGCTCTTCATGCTACCCTGTCCTGTGCAAACCTCTTCATGTGTGAATAAGAACAGCAACATACATCCTTTTGAACCTCCTTACAGTATTTGTCTCTTGGTCTCCCTCTAAGATTTTTATCCCACCTGCTTCCAATGCTAAGTTCATGATTCCTTGCTGTCTTAGAATGTTTCACGCCATCCTATCCATTCTCTTAGTCAGGATATGTCAAACTTTTTCTCCTCAATTCTGTTGAGTACCTTGTACTTTTGTGCTTTACCCATATAATTTTCACACTCATCTGTAGCTCCAAGTTTCAAATGCTTCTATCATCTTTTTGTCTGGACTCATTATCATCTACATTTCACTCCCATACAATGGTACACTCCAGACAAATGCTTTCAGAGAGGATTTCCTAACATTTAAGTTAATATTGGATGTCAACAAATTTCACTTCTTCAGAAACACTTTTCTTCCCATAGCCATTCTGCATTTTTACATCTTTTTTACTTTTTCCATCAGAAGTTATTTTGCTACACAAATAACAAAACTCATCTACTACTTTTATTGTCCTTCAATATTGTCTGACTTTCTGACTCTACATTCCATTACCTGTGTTGTACACTTATTAATGAACATCTTATACCCTCCTTTTGAGATACTGTCCATTCCGTTCAGTTGCTTTTCCAGGTCCTTTTCTGTCTCTGATAGAAGTACTATGTCATCAGTGAACTGCAAAGTTTTTAAATTCTTCTTCCTGAACTTTAATTCCTTCCACAAATTTCTCCATGCATTTCTTCATAGCTTGTTCAATGTACAGATTGAACAACATTGCAGAAAGGCTCCACCCTACCTTACTCCCTTCCCATCTACTGAGTCCCTTGCATGCCCTTTGACTCTAATAACTCTTCGCTCCCCTATATATTACTCCTGCTACCTTCAGAATTTGAGTGTGTATTCCAGTAAACAATATGTGGTTGATAAATATAATATAAAAAAGAGAAAAGAGTCATGTTAGAACAGATATGAAAAGTCAGTTCACACCTCATGGGTAAGTTGGGGGTCTTTTCTTTGATAGACGAAAAGATGATACTCTGTTTATTGACAAACTGAATGAAAAGTGATTTTGTAGGCACAAGAAATCACTATTCTGTTATCCAGGAACCTGGACAAACTTATATTAGCGATGTATCTTCTTCCTTGAGTTCAGCTAATGTTATAATTCAAAGAATTACTTCTTGTTTGTCTTAACTATCTATATCAATAGAAAAAGAATTGATATAGTGTGATGGCACTGCAACCAACTCTGGATGGAAGAATGGTGTCATTTGCCAATTAGATAGTCATTTAGGATTTCCGTTACAGTGGACTGTGTGCCTTTGAGCTTCCTTTCTGCCATATTTTCCAACAAATTGGCTGTCAAACTACAGGGCCTAGATCTTTTAGTGGAAGAATTGGACAGCAGCTCAGTACCTGTGAAAAACTGCCTGCACATGTTATGAACCCATAGCTTGTTAAATTACTGATACAGACAGAAATTTATTGAGTAAAGACCAACAGTATCTCTATGTCATTTCAAATTCAGTCACCTTGGGACTTTGTACCAAAGACTTGACAAATCAGCACCCTGGGCCATTGTCCCATTCCCGGTGGTTAACTGCAGCTTATTAAGTCCTTAGGTTGTGTATAAGTTCATCACATCTATCTGATAACTTTTTGATATAGTTGACTTCATGTTAAAATCAAATCTGGTTTCCATAAAAAAGAGCAAATATTTAACTGATTGTCCAAAAAATTTCTTTCAGGGAATTTAAAATGTTCTGGTATTTATGTAATTCATTACTTCCAGTAGTTGATCAAGCAATACAATGAATTGCATTCTGTAATCAGCAAGAAAACGATCTGTTGCCAGTTATTACTGAGGAACGGTTACTTGGTTGCAGAAGGATGTTGAAAGCAAGATAAACCATCCTAAAGAAGAAGGGGGTTATAAATTTTGTACCACAGAAGATAAACTTTGAGTCTTCTGATAACATTGAAATTATTGAGTGGAGTTCTATGTGGTATATCCTTCTCCTGTGCTACAGGAGCAATCTGAAGATGGCTTTAAATCAGTCATGAATTCTGACACAAAAGTTGTCAGAAAAATCCAAAAGTTTCCCCGTCACAATCAAACTGGTGACAGAGGCTTCGAATGAAGTATGTAGACAGAAAGCTAGATATGACTATATCCTAGTAACACTCAAGTCTAGATTAGTTTTGCCTCATTTCTAAAAAATAAATAAATAAATAAATAAATAAATAAATAAAAATCAGGCATTCACTGTGTATTGGGTATAAGGATATAAAAGAGAGTGACAAAAAATGCAGCAAGCCAAGGAATTATACTCTTGGGAAACACTCATAAATATATACATAGTAAATCCGTGCCTGGTTGTGGGGCAAAGCTCTGAACTGAGTAAGAGTTAGGCATAACCCTACATGAGACACTGGGATGAGAGCCTTCAACCCTCACATGATGTGTCCCAGTGGCTGATAAGGGAAGCTCCTGTAGATATGGACAAGAGTGAATAAGGTTTAATGAAATAAGTACCCACATATCAACTGAGGTGAGTAGAAAATGGTCAATGGCTCTGATGGCAGAAGACACATGCCTCAATGACACTCAAGTCCACTTCGCGTCTGACTTGTATTATGTGAGAAAGTGGTCAGTGTCTATTTACCTAGTAGGTACAGCTGCACACCCTACATTCCTGGAACTAGCAATTCCTGCTCCTCCAGTGGAACACTGGACCAATATTTGTTTACAAGCTATTATAATGCGTGAGAGTAACAACAGAATTACTTCAGGTGGTAACCAATCCACCCTTTAATAGATGGCAGCTAATTAATTTACATGCCTCCAAAAACATTGAAAATAATAAAGATCTGTAGAAGGTCTAAACTTAAAATCATAGTATCAGTCCCAAAAGAAGGCATAAAGATATTACTAAATAACTTCAGTGCCCAGATTGATAGAAGAAAGGAATACCAAAAGACTGTAGGCAAATTCCCAACCCATAAATTCACCAACAAGAATGGCATGAGACTCATTGAACTGTTATGGATTCCATATTAAAAATAAAAAAACTCATGCTGACCAACCAAGGTAATTGTAGGGAATTGGCTCAGTATTTCTAAGAGTTACTCAATTGCCAGAAGTCCACAACAAGATGCCCCATAGAAACTCTTGCACAGGTAAACCCGGAATCTTCACCACCTGCCAAAGAAGTAGTCCATAGACCAGGCATGGCTCGTGGTTTTCGTACTAGGGAAGGCTCTAACATTTACCGATCAGAAAAAACCTAGACCTCGAGCTACGTATCAGTCTGTAACCACGACGGGTTCCAAAAAGGGGGGGGGGGGGGGGCAATGTCATAGTTTACCTGAAACTTAACGTACTAACTTTCTTCCTGTTTCAGAAGCAATTAAAAATCAAAGGCTAAAACCAACATAAAGCCCTCTGATAGCTTTTATATACTGATATTACGTCTCAAGACTTTACCGCAATAAACAGTACTAAATGACACCGTTTGCAGGAATCTTTAAAGTGGTGTGCATAAACTCCGCTGCTTGCTTAATGTTATGGTAATTTCAATTGTAAACATGAGATGTAATATAACAGTGAATAAAGTGCGCATTTTGATACACTTCTTTCATTCTTATCAGAACTCCATTATTGCGGCCACTCATAACAGGAGCACCGTCGTAACACTGAGCTACCAGTTTTTTGTTTTTGTTTTTGATATATATATTCATTTTCTCCAGCTCGCAGAGAATTGCTGCAGTTACATTCTCTGCAGTGTGGCTTTTCGCTCGTACAAAGGAAATAAATCTTTCATTTATTTTCCACATTAGTTCATAGCGAATTATGAAGACCAATTGAGACAAATTTGCATAGTCAGTCGATTCGTCAACTTCGATTGCGAGGTAATTTGTCTGCGACAGTTCACTCCTTGTGAGATTGAGGCATACTTCATAAATCGATTCTAGCAGATCATTTTGAAGTAAAAGTCACTAAAACTTAGCCACAATACATGCACAAAAGACGAAACTAATAACCGCAAACTCAAATCAGCGAGAACGGAATCAAAAGTAACGGGACATATTTCACACACTTTTTTTCTTAAATCATTTGCAACTCTCTCTTGCTAGGTGGTGACACTTTACGGTACCGCATTATAGTGCACCCTAGTGAGAAATTTGGGAACTTATTCTAACACCCGATACAACAGCCAATATCAGAAACAAAAAGTTATCTAAAACTCTATTAAAACAGCAAAACTAATGAGTGGTAAACAGCACACCAAAACATAATAGACATATACAGAGACAAGAGATTCGATAGTGGAGTTTCAGCCACTCTTTATTCTCTTTTGAAGTAAGCAGAAGAACGTGAAAGTAGTGTGGAGGTTGGTAGGACACTCTTAGGCTACAAGCTCGGAGCCTTCGAGATGCCCATAAAAGCAATACACCAACGAACCCCCACTCCCAACCCTCCACTACATAGAGCTAAACGACACCTCAAGGCGCAGCCTTAAGGCTACTACCCAATTGAAAAACATTGTTCAATATCAACAGTTCCAAAAACATTCATCTTCATTCTTTAAATCCGAGTGACGGAAAAATGCTAAATGAATTCTGATGATTATAATTCTGTAATCTGTTGTTGATACATTTATTTCAAATTTTTTTTTTTTTTTTTTTTTTTTTTGGGGTGGCTCCGCCTCAGAGCCTTTAATTACGAGCCGTGCCTGCCATAGACACATCTTCCAGCTTAAGAATAACAGGTCATTTGTAGAAGAAAGAATAGTTACAGAACTGTTGAAGAGCAAAGGCCCAATTACAACTGAAGAGCTCGCTCTAAACATCATAGATGTCTGGAAAGTGGGGAAACTTCCCGAAGAATGGAAATGTGCACTCATCCATCAATTACACAAGAAAGGTGACATAATGGATGTCAAGAACTCCAGAGGGATTTCTCTCTTTGAAGTCGCATATAAGATTCTATCCACATGTCTTCTTTAAAGAACACAAGAATAGCTTGAACACAAAATTAGTGAATATCAAGCCAGTTTCTGGCCAGAACGTTCTTGTGTTCAACAAAATTTCAGCCTGAAGATGATATTGAAATACACAGAAACCAAAGTTCTCCAATCATCTATATGTTCATAGACTGTAAGGAGATGTATGGTTTGGACTATTTTCAGTCCTCCTCCTAACATTTTAGAAGAACAAGGACATGATCAAAAGACATTAAGACTCATCAAGGAAACACTCATGGACATGCAAGTCCAAAGTGAAATTCATGGGTGAATTCTCAGAGCCCTTTATCTCAAAGCCTGATATATGACAGGGTGATGGATTGTCAGCATTGCACTTCAACCTTGTTCTGGACAAAGTCATTTCAGAATGGGACAAAGAATTGAAAACCCAGAAACACTGGAAAGAATGATATCAAGGTCAGTTGTTTAGCTATCACAGAGAACCTAGTGATACTAGCAGACAACAAAAATACAAATACCTGATCAAAAAGATTGAAGTTCTCAAGGAATACACTGAGAAAAATGAACTACAAATTTCATTTGAGGAGACTAAGTTTATTTGCACTAAATTTGTCATTCAGGAATTAAACACAAAATAAAGACAGAATGAATGAGTTGTGCATTTCAACCTACAGGGTTGGAAAAGAAAGTGCAGAAAGTTTGGTTACAAAAGCTCAAAAAAGCATATGGGAGAATTCTCGACACCTACAACAAGAAATGTATGTCCATACATACAAAGATAAAACGTTATAATACAGTGATTAAACATAAAGTACTGTTTGCGAGTGGAATGTTGGTATT
This sequence comes from Locusta migratoria, assembly GCA_026315105.1. Lineage (NCBI taxonomy): Eukaryota > Metazoa > Arthropoda > Insecta > Orthoptera > Acrididae > Locusta > Locusta migratoria. The sequence continues at coordinate 150,137,620 of CM048746.1, read as the reverse complement.
GAATAAAAAGGGCAATCTGGAAAACATCTTGAAGGAGGAAAAAGATTGCGAGGGAAATCCTGGGATCAGATAAAACAGAAGAAGGGTGTAGAATTAAATCATGCAAAGCAACAGAAGAACTGTGCAACCCTGCTGCAGACATCAGCAAAGGAAGGCTGAAATTCTATGACCACATTTGTAGACTCCCAACTTCAAGGCAAACTAGTAAGATTTTGATGTACACTGAAGAACATCCCATGGATTGAAGAAGTAAAAAAGGACCTAGAAAAGGCACAGATAGGAATATCAGACATGCTAGAAAAGAAACTTTACCATCAGAAGATAAATAGATGGGTAATGAATCCAAGGAATGATGTACCTAAAAGGTCAGGGACCAAGTGATCATATGAAAGGAAGAAATCACATACTGAAAGAATGTAAGATATAGGGGCTATTAAAAAGGCAAATCATAAATGTACCATGTGATACTAAAGGGTTCATATGCACATAACAATAACAATAACAATAATAATAATAACAATAATAATGGTAATGACAATGATAATGTAAATATCACACCAAATAATCAGATAGTGTAAATTTAAAATCTCTGTGTGGGACTAAAATTATTGAGGCAGTCATATTTATATTTCATTTAGCTTGCATATTGCAGATATTAAACAATTTGGGAATGCAGTCATTTAATTCTCAATGGGAACTGGTAATACACTTAAATATTAACTATAAAATTTTTCACCCAGTGTATTCCTAATTTTGTTTAATTGCATTATTTATTCAACAATGGAAAGTCTAGATTTGAATGTCAATAATATAATGGCTATTGGTTGCAACTCACTGTTAAGATCATGTATGAGCTGCAGACAGGCACATAGAAAAGACAATCAAACTTGTATATTAAAGCATTCATCCACAGCTTTCATCAGAAAAAAGTGCACACACATACAAACATGTGGACACAACTCACACATACGACTGGCAGAGATGGTGGTTGTTTGTGCATGAGTTGTGTCTGTATGATTGTGTGTGTGTGTGTGTGTGTGTGTGTGTGTGTGTGTGTGTGAAGTTTGGAAAGTAGGAGGCGAGGTACTGGCAGCAGTAAAGTTGTGAGACGGCATTGTGAGTCTTGTCGGGATAGCACAGTTGGTAGTGCACTTGCCCGCGAAAGGCAAAGGTCCCTGGTTTGAGTCCCGGTACCTGCACACAATTTTAATCTCCCAGGAAGTTTCATATCAGCGCACACTCCACTGCAGAGTGAAAGTTTCATTCTGGAAACATGCCTTAGGCTGTGGCTAAGCCATGTCTCCACCATATCCTTTCTTCCAGTAGTGCTAGTCTTGCATGGTTCGCAGGAGAGCTTCTGTGAAGTTTGGAATGTAGGAGGCGAGGTACTGGCGGAAGTAAAGTTGTGAGGCGGCATCGTGAGTCATGTCGATAGCACAGTCGGTAGTGCGCTTGCCCGCGAAAGGCAAAGGTCCCTCGTTTGAGTCCCGGTTCTGGCACACAATTTTAATCTGCCAGGAAGTTTCATATCAGTGCACACTCCGCTGCAGAGTGAAAGTTTCATTCCAGTACCCTTAGTCCTTACAGTACTTCTTATCTGTAATGATGTTGCTGCCTATATCTTATTCTCTCACTTCAATTCTGCTTCTTGTATCACCTTGATGACAACCACACTTCTACTCAGGTCCTGCTTTCATTCACTCTTGTAGCCCTTAAGCCTATTTTCCACTTTCGGTAATTCATAGTCTTCCATTAGGGTTAGAGTTCTTTCTTCCAAATTCTTCTGGAATGTCAGCTTTATGAGCAGAGTGCTTCTCTATGTGTGACCAACCTGGAATCCTATTCTTGTCAAATTACTATATGTAAAGCTCAACATAGTTGATATTTAACTGCACACTTGTACCTATCCTGACAATGCAGGGAATGAATTAGAACTTTCCATGTATGCGAAACAAAAACTGTGCTTCGTTGGCAAAACACTTAGAAGATGCAACTAATCCACTGAAGAGACAGCTTACACATGCACTTGTATGTCCTCTGCTGGAATATTGCTATGTGCTGTGGGATGTTTACCAGATTGATGGAAAACATGAAAAAGCATGAAGGACAGCTCATTTCGTTGTATCCTGAATCGGAGGAGGGAGAGTCACAGATATGGTATGCGCATTGGGTTGGAAGTCATTGAAACAAATGCTTGTTTCACTGAGGTGAGTTCTATTTGCAAAATTAAATCACTAACTTTCATCTCCAAACTAGGAAAATATCTTGTTCATTTTCCCTGTGAGCTTAATGCGAGCTGAATAGTAGTGAAATAGTTTGCAAATGGTTTGATGCTCCTTCTGCTGCACACTTAAGTGTGATTTGTAGAATATTCATGTGGTTGTAGATGTAAAGGCAATAGGCAATGATTTCTTGAACCTCTTGTGGTGTGTAGTTGCTTTTGTCCTCCACAGAAACCTTAACATGATTCAGGGTATTATTTTACATTGTGACTTAAACCTAAATCAGATGAGAAATTTTAGTTGCCTTTCAGTAGCTACTCTCTCTCTCTCTCTCTCTCTCTCTCTCTCTCTCTCTCTCTCTCTCTCTTATGTAGACATTGCTGTTCCTGTTGCATACTTGACTCTCAAAACAAGAGGGCAATGTTTACATAATAATTCATACCATGCTTGATGCAGAGTACTTTACAACAGACTCTTGACACCAATCTACAGTTTTATTCTGATATTGATGAAATTTTACACACTTGACCTTTAAAGCAGGAGAAACATCACTGTCTACATAATATTTCATATGTGCATGGCGGAAGGTACCTTGCTCCAGGCTTATACCAATAACCATGAAATTTGACAGATGATGTAATTGCAGGTAATGACTGAGGTAGCAGGTGGGGCAGATGGATCGGTGGAGTGGATTGGGAGGGGTGAGAAGGAGGTGGCAGAGGCAGGTAGGCAGAGAGAGAGAGAGAGAGAGAGAGAGAGAGAGAGAGAGAGAGAGAGAGAGAGAGAGAGAGAGAGAGGGGGGGGGGGGGGGGGAGTGTGCAGGGAGAGAGGTGGGAGGAGTTCATTGACTAACTGAATATTGGAGTCAATAAATATCCAAGCAAAGCTGGGTTTTCAGCTGGCTGTTACAAACAGTAAGCCTAAGAGAACAAAGAGGATGTGGTAAGTGATGTGCAGAGATTAAGGGAAAGAATATAGCATATCTAGTAATTGTGAAGCATTGCTAGTAATGAATAAAGTCTATTATAAAACCATCAAGTAATATCTCGAAGGTAGATTAGTTGGACTTCTATATGTTCTTCAAGTCAGTACCCCTTTTCTGGTATAAAGAGATTAAAAGAGAAGTGTGAATTTGTAATGTTTATTTATATTTGACAGCACAGTACTCCATAGGTGTATTGGTCTAGCGAAGTAACTATATTTTACTACATCCTGCTTTTGTAAGCAGTTCAGTTCTATCTGATCTTTTTCATCAGTGCATTATTTATGTTCTGATTTTAAAGAAGTTAATTTTGAGTCTACAGTGTTTTCTTCCTGAAACTTGCAGTATTTTGTATTTATTTCACTGGCTTTGGCTTTGTGAAGGGTAAATTGGAGTAACTATCAATTTTTAAAAAAAATATAATTTACAATAATTTTTATTGGGATGTTTGTTACTTTTCTGTGCACAAAATAAATTATTGTTTAGCAGTGTTTAATAAAGTAAATATCATTCCAATTGGCAGGGAAAGTAGGTGGTCATCAGGTGTTATCTGGTCTCCTGATGGTACTCATTACATTGTGCTGCCTGGTGGAAAAAGAGCTGATGTATATTCAGTGGAAACTGCTGGTATCAAATGCTCATTGAAGTTACAGTGGGGAGTATGCTGTGCTTGTTTTGTCACTCCAGACATATTTTGCCTGGCTGGTGAAGGAGGGAATTTAGCTCTTTATTCACTGAATGAGAAGAGTGAGGAACCCTTGAAACTTGTGAAAGCCCATGAGGACAGGGTGAAAGCGACTGGTGCTATTACTCTGTCTGATGGTTCCATATGGCTTGCAAGTGCTTCCAGTGGTGGTCAAATAAAGCTGTGGCAGTTTAAGGTAGGTGAAATGGCATGTGGCTTGCATAGTTAAATATATATTACTTAAGCCCCTGTCTGCCAACTTCATGTATACTAAATAATAATAATAATAATAATAATAATAATAAATAAAATAAATGTTAAAAGTGTTTTGTCTGTGATGCTAAAAGTTTCTTGAATATTTGTTTTTGAGGTGTCCAAATAGATATATAATACCTTTTTCACTTATGCTAGTTGAATTTGAATAATGAAATACAGATACCACAAACATCTCAGCATTTGAACATGGTGAGTATGTCGATCATTAAAAAATTGTCTTTGAAAAGTAATTGACAGTCTGACTGGAAAACCAGGAACATTAAGATTTCATTATACATTTGTTTATATTGAATAAATTGTCAGCATATTTCCCAGGAAGTTTTTGCAAAAACATCCACATCAAATACAGATGGCTGGATCTGGTAAAAATCCTCTTCCCTTGTTACAAGAACAATATTTCATTCATTCTAGCAATTTAAAATGACAGGTTGTACTTGGAATGTTCTAAAGTATTCCTGTAGTTTTCAACAAAAGTCTTCAATTGAAGTTTAATAGCTCCACCATATGACATCCTTACAGATACTCTGTTTCACATCTGTGTTTCATTAAAAGGAAGCTTCAAATTATTCTAGCAGAGCCTGTTGAAAAGTAACTAGCAGTTGTTGTCTTGTTTGTACTGATTGGATGCAGCTATTTTGTAAAAATGACATTTTATCAACCAAAAATGTTTAGGTTTCTACTACAAACTTCATGGCATTATTTTTTGGAATGTAGGCAATAAATAATAATAATAATAATAAAGCTTTGACATAGTAAAATTTTATATGGCCACATAGATTAATACTGTTACTAGCTATGCACCATGATCAGAAAGACCATTCTCAATGGGACAAGCATTTATGTTGTTAAACTTATCTTGGTCTATTAAAAAGTTATCTATTAATGTACTGCTGTCCTTCACTACCCGAGTAGGAAAATCAATAACGGATGTCAGATTGAATGAGCTAAGTAAGACTTCAAGATCTTTCTTCCTTTCAGTGAATCTACATTGAAATCACCACAAATAATAATTTGCTTCCCCCTATCTGACAGGTGGCACAACAAGGCATCCAAGTTTTCCAGAAATAACTGAAAGTTCCCTGAAGGGGACCTATATACTGTTACAATTATAAGATAATCATCATTGAGTTTAAGCTGGCAGGCACATGCTCAATATGCTGCTGTACAAAAAAACTTTTTTGTTTCTAAATTTTTGACACTGTGATAGCTTTTGACATATATGGCAACTCATCCTCTTATCTTGTTATCTCTACTTACATTTGAGACTAATTTATATCCACAGACATTCACATTTTCCATACCAGAGACAATGTGATGCTCAGACAGACATAGTATATCTATTTCATTATCAGTTTCTATATCATCTAAACAAACTAAAAGCCCATCTATTTTATTCTTTACTCCCCCAATATTCTGGTGAAAAATACTAACATTATATTTTACTTTACTTTTCTGAGAAACATTTGATTTTTCAACATTTTTAACACCTGCCTGCCTGAGCTTCTCACTGGACACTGATCTTAGCCTAAAAAAGAAGTACTTCCATGAATTGCAGTGTCCCCCCTTAAGGATTTAGCTATCAACCCAGCTAGTTTCCCCCTTCCCTTTCCTATTGAGATGCAGGCCATGCCTAGTGAAATCCCATCTCTCAATAGCATCAACAGGAACCAAACCTATGTCCGACAGAGTAGCCGCCCTAAGCAGTTGATCAATCTCCATATTGACCCTCCTGACAGAGCGGTTCAATTGGGGTCGATCATACCGCATGAAAGCAGGCAACAGTCCAATATTTGTCTGGGTCATTGCAGAAGCTATTTTAACCAGGTCACACTCAATACTGTAGCCCTGATCCCTATCAGTGCTGTTTCCCACCCCACCCACCATCACAACATGATCTTGTTTTGTGAAACCCTTACACAAGGAACCTATATCCTGTACCACCTGGCTAAGACCTGCACTTTGCTTGAATAAGTTTGTGACCTGGTGCCTGTCACCTAGTTTTTCGTGCAAAATCTGGCCCACACCTCTTCCACGGCTACTTTCTAACAACAGAACTTTCCTCCTACTATCTACTTTTTTGAAACTGTTGGTTTCCTGGTGAAAGTCTGTTGTTTCCTAACTGCACCTACTTAATCGTGGTAGCAAGGCAAATCTGTTGGTTGTGCCAATTGTGAAGCTGTCAGGAACTATACTCTCTCTGTGGCCCCTGTTCCCTGCTACCACTTCCCACCCCTGCTCACCCTTCTCCCCCCTTAACCTCATAAGTTTCTCCCTCGCACTATCCAGTTCAGCCTGAAGGGCTCTAATCTTCCTTTCTCCTGTTCATCTATTTTTCTGTCCCTGGAACACACTTTGCAAAACAAAGGAAGAGACTTGTTTGCTTCCCTCTTTCCCACACCGCTACATCCCCCCAATGAAACCACTTGTCACAACAGTTGCATTGAAACCCAAAACGAACAAACCTAATGCAGCTCAAACACATTGCATTCATGATTGTTACTTACGTGATATTGACAATATATATTAACTACAGATACAAAGGGTTACTAGGTTTGTTTAGGACACTAAAATACGTGTAAGCTGTTAGTAAATGCACTTAAAATTGCGGTATAACGCTAAATTTGCACACTTGTGAATTTGGCCTTTTCACAATTACTGAGGCAATGCGCGAAAAAAGAAAAGAAACGTTAATGGTGAGCTTGAAGATGACACTAATAAATGTATCCAGTTAGTTAACTGTGTTAAATGCACTTAAAATTACGGAGAAACGCTAAATATGCACACTCAGAATTTAGGCCTAACAAGGACGTATGTAAACAAACTGAACTTTTAGTGCTTACTGGATCAATACGTGAATTAAAGAAGTAAAGCACACTAATAAATGTTTTTAGCTACTTACAGTGTTAAACTACTTTTTATTTCTACTTAAATTATCTATCTTTTGCGATTGCACTGCCACAGCACGTCTGGCCTTGTGCAGGGCTACCAACCGTATATACATAGGTATGACATTATAGAAGCTAAAAGAATTTAATTACTCTCTGTGCAAGAACAATGCTTAACATCAAATAGGCTGCTGTCATCAGTATACTTATTTTGTGTCACGATAATAATATTGAATTAAAATTTTGCCCCTGTCAACACTGTGCTGCCTGATGGTTAAAGACGAAATCATTCTTCTTTATTACATTTCCGAAACCAAATAAATTCAAGAATACTGGAAATTAATTATTTTGTAAAAGCTTAAACTAAGAGAATAAGAAGTGAATACTATACATTTCCAGTGTAACACATAGTAGTCCTCTTTTTCCCCAGTGTAATCTATATAGAAGTGCCTGTTTTTAATTTTAATTTTTTTACCTGGCTGATGCTAATGTTGGAACAAACATTTCATATACTGAATTAAATTCAAGATACTTTTATAGGCTGTGGGTCTTCACAGGTGAGAATGAAGGCTGGCATTTTAATTGCATGTTTACAGTTTTTGACCATGTATATTATAATTTCACAAAACGTAAAACATCTTATCAAGCCTCTGTGTTTTTAAATTTATTTATTTTATTACAGGATGGAAAACTGAAAGAAAAATGCTGTGCAGATGCTGGTTGCAGGATAACTTGCCTCACACTTGCAGTTTTGGACCCATCTTTTGAGAAGAAAAGTGAACTGAAGGTAGACATCAAGCCAGAATCTAATTCTGACACAGAGCCTGAACTTATCGTAACTGGTACTTCTAGGAAACGTACTGCTGAAATTGGTGAAGTCATTGTGGAAGTTGATGACACTACAAGAAAGAGAAAGAGACGTAAATCAAAAAAGAAAAACAGTGATGGTGCAGAAGTTGACCTAGAATGTGTTGTGAATGGAAGTACAGGTATTGAAAAACAAAATCTTAAACAAGAAAGAACTAAGAAGAAAGTGAAAGAACTAATTAGTACAGGGGGTCAGTGGTCAGTGCAAGATATTTGACAAGTTTTATTTTGTTATTTGTTTAAATGATTAATGTATTTTTTAAAATAAAACAATATTATTATTGAAACTTCCTGGCAGATTAATATTATGTGCCAGAACCAGGACTCGAACCTGGGACCTTTGCTTTTCGTGGGCAAGTGCTCTACCAACTGAGCTATCCCGACACGACTCACGATGCCGCCTCAGAACTTTGCTTCCACCAGTACCTCACCTCCTACTTTCCAAACTTCACAGAAGCTTTCCTGCGAAAAAGCAAGACTAGCACTCCTGGAAGAAAGGATATGGTGGAGACATGGCTTAGCCACTGCCCAAGGGATGTTTCCAGAATGAAACTTTCACTTTGCAGTGGAGTGTGCGCTGATATGAAACTTTCTGGCAGGTTAAAATTTTAATCTGCCAAGAAGTTTCATATCAGCGCATATTCCGCTGCAGAATGAAAGTTTAATTCTGGAATATTATTATTGACAATGTAGCTCTTCAAATAAAGATAAATTTTATATTCATTCAGTTTGTTAATATTAACACTTTTTTTGAGCTGTTGATTCATTTTTCTAGCTCTTTAAGAGGTAAGGAAGGACTTACCTTGTGGGGAGAGCAGTATGATGGATGTGCAGCAAAAGAATGGGGACAAGGGAGGAGGTAGGATAGTAAAGAGGAAGCAGTATAGAGGGGACAGATGGTTCCCAACAGTAGTGTATATTAATTATTAATATTTGCAATAATTCCTAAACTCTCTCTCTCTCTCTCTCTCTCTCTCTCTCTCTCTCTCTCTCTCTCTTTCTCTCTCTCTCTCTCTCTCTCTGTGTGTGTGTGTGTGTGTGTGTGTGTGTGTGTGTGTGTGTGTGTGTGTGTGTTGTTGTTGTTGTTGTTGAAGAGGAGGATGTGATGTCACAACTTTGAGATTAGAGTAGAAGAGGAATTCTAGGCTTATCATCCTGGAATTTAATTTACTGCTGTGTAAATTGGTATGCCAGTTTTGTGGCTGCTCCTCAAATACATAAATGACCACCCACCCATCCCCCCCCCCCTCCACACACACATAAACAGGATTTTCCTGTTTTCATTTGAGTGTTGTGTGACCAGTTTCAATTGCAACACTGAGTCACAGATGTGTACAGTTCTAATATGGAGCCCTCAAAAATGGACTAACTTCATCTGTCTCCAACTTTGGAGACAGAAGCCGTAAACTTAATTCATATGTACAATGCGTTAATGAAATTTTGAATTGGGGATCCTATTTTGCAACTGAACTCATAAAGTCAACGAAATTATTTACTACAGCTATCGACATTAATTTTTTTTTGTCACAACCTTGAGAAATGAGCATTATTTAGAGCTTCCCTGTTCAACAATAGTCTTACAAGACACTGTACTCCCTCTTCAGATTATCTGTGTACTGTGTGGTTGATATTTTTCTGATAATCCATAGTTGTTTTCGTGACCTGCACAACAGGCAGAGGTAATTATATCAGAATGACGGGAACAAAAACTAGTGCTGTCAGATATGTTGTCTCATATTCATTTAGAGGGAGTTCTTCTACTTTGTTGCTTCATATATTAATTTAAGGTTGCTTATATCTCACAATATTGTAGTTGTCTCTGCTGAGATGCTTCAAATAGTGGTTTCTTGTTGTGAAATGATTTCTGTAAATGAAAATCTGTGCGTAAGCTGATAATATTCATTTAAGTAGTAATACTATATTCGTGTTCCAATCCTAGCTCCTTGGAGTGATGTCATATTTTTTGTTTGATTATGTGGAGGTTACTAAGGGCGGTGGAACCAATGACCACACACTTACCGAACAATAGCTTTATTGATGTTGTCAACTCAGAATAGAATCACCAACTGATTTAAACATGTCGAATCATACAAAAGAAACACACCACTCAGTTTGTGACCATGGTCAATACACACATACACTCGAATTGGTGGCTAGTGCTGCCACACAGCCCCCCCCCCTCCTGCAGTATGGAGTACCCCTGAGAGCCATGGGGGAGGGGGAAGAAGAGTCACAAGCACTAGAGGATGCACACTCAGTGGGCATCACACACACGGTGAGTTCTGTAGTCCCATCCGGTAGTACAGGAGGGGGAGGTAGCCAACGTGCGGTAGGGCCTCGAACAATTAAGTTCTGTAATAGAGGAGGCAGTGTAACCTGTCGCAAGAGTCACCGGCTCTAGCGGGAGTCACGGACCATAACTACAACTAGTACAGTGCTCGATGGGAGCACACTCGATAAAAGTATTTGAGGGCGAGTAAAACACTGCACGTCCAATGACATCGGCAGATAGTCCATGAAACTAGAGAAAGTCAATTCTGAGAATAGGCTCAGGAACACTGGCCATTAGAAAATCACCCCAAACATGTGTGAAGGTGAGAGCTTGACTTGGAGAGTTGTGAAGTTGCGAGGCATTGACAGCTTGAAGAAGCATGTTGCTTGGTCGTACAGGATTTGGAGACAGTCCAGGAGGCAGAATTGAAACATCAGCACCAGTGTCGATGAGGAATTTTATGCAAGAGTTCAGATCAGTAACGTAGAGGTAAGCACCTGCAGTGGCGATGGTGCGCATAGAGTGGAGAGTAGGTAGGTGCCTACAATCTTCAGGGCAGGTGGTGGCACCTAGACTAGCCCGCCCACCTCGTTTGGGTAGCTGCAAGGGGACCTACACATCCTTGCAGCACTGCCAAAACAGGAGTGAAAAAAGCAATACGGGTAATGAGGTCACTATTCCTGCAAGAAATGCAGAGGGAAGAGGGCATGTCCTCTTTGCCAGAGCTGACGCCCCCTGGTGCTGGCAGCGGTTGCAACTTTGCGGTGACGATGCGGAGTGGAATGCCAGGCAGCTCTATGATTTCCTTCGGGACGCAGGAAGAGCTCCGCACAAAGGTAGGTGGGCATGGTGCGAGGCTGTCATAGCACTGTCATAGCAGTCCCAGCTGGAGGGGGAGGGGGAGAGATAACCAGGTCACAAATCAGATCCATGTGGTCATGCAGCGAAGTAATTAAACGGGGGAAGTGAGCGGAGTCGTCCAAATTTTAATGCTCGATGAGAGGTCGGTCGGAGAGTTGAATAAAAATTGAGGCAGCTTTGGCAGGCGGCCTGACAGCAGAGGATACGGTGAGCCAGGAAGTGGCGGAGGTGCTGCAGCATCAGTGTTGTCGATCAGCAATGGGGTGGAAGTGTTGCACGGTGTGGCAGAGGCACCAGGCAGCGCTGGAGCAACGGTCAAAGGTCCGGCAAAGTTTGGGTTTGGGAGGGGACTACTTCGCTTCGCAGAAGGCATCCTCAAAGGCACGGCACACAGTAGCACGTGCTGTGTAGAACAAACGTTTGCAGAGTTGGCACAGTGGATGAAACTGTAGGGGTCATAAGAAGGATTGTTGTGCGGAATGTTCACAGGTTGCACTGAGTGAGGCAGCTGAACCGGTACAGAGGGGGGGGGGGGGTCGCGTGCTGCCAGAGACGAACTTGCATGAGGAGGTGAACTCACAAAGTTAGCACAATGTTCAACACAAATATGTATACATTAAGTAGGCTGGCGAAGTTCAAACTGTACACTTTGATGCACAGCACTCGAAGAAGCAAACGTTCGAGGTTTGGCCATTGGAGGTTGGGCGCATGACTTGCGGAGTGATACATTGGCGTACCCAGAGTGGTGGCAGGCAATTGCACATTTGATTTTTGCAGAAAGTCTATGTTGTAGCTGGGATTGTCTGAAACACGGAAGAGCTCAAAGCACTCAAACGGTGGATTGGCATAAAAAGGAGCACTCGAAAGCTTCTGTGGAGTGACAAAGCCAGAATCACATCGCTGTGGCACAGCATTGTTGATTTGCGGTGATTTGAAGTTGCCCTGTGGTGATTGTCTGAACAAGTGCTGCAGTCTGGCATTATGCAAACTGCTACCACTCGGGAGAATGCTGGAAACCACAGGTTGCCAAGGAAGTGAAAGTTCGGGCAGCAGTTGCACGGGTGTCGACATGTTGCACTTGGGAGTGGGATTGTTGGCGTACCGAGAGTGAGTGAATTACGGTTGAAGTAATACGCCAAAAACCGCGGGGCAACATTGTACCGGATGCATAGAACTGTTTTAGTACGGGGTCACCACTGTGGAGGTTACTAAGGGCAGTCGAGCTCAATGATCACACACTTACAGAACAATAGCTTTATTGATGTTGTCTTCTCAGAATACAAACACCAACTGATTTAAACATGGCAGATCATACAAAAGAAGCACACAAAAGATCGTCATAATGTTGTGCCACTCGGTTTGTGACCATGGTAAATACACACACACTCAAATTGGTGGCTAGTGCCACAATTTAAGAGAAAAATGGAATCACTTATGAACTGTGTTTGGCTATAGTAATTATACTTTATCAGCTGAAAGATTCAAAACTACTGACACAAAACAGACTTGTCTGTCTTGAGTGTATATTGGAAAAAATTTTAATATCTTTAAATTTATTTTTTGACATTGTATTGTGAAATAACTGATTACTTACTTATTAATAGCAAGCTATCAGGTTTCATTCATGTAGTGGAGGAGGAGGAGGAGAAAAAAGAAGGGACAGGACATTAGGAAAGAACTTCCAGGGATTGGAATAGCTTCAACAGATTATTGATGATGTAGGTTGCAAGTGCTACTTGACAGTGGTCTGATTACTCAAAATAGTAACTGTTAAATGAATTTACGCTTAAAGGTTTCAATATAATGTCCATCTTGTACTAATTGTCATCAGGCAGTTGTACATAATTTATATCAATATGTTTATACACAGCAGTGTACAGTATTATGTACATAAACGGCGTATGCGAATTTGTGTTTCTTCAGGATCCCATATCTCAGTTCTATTGATCACAGCTTTATGGGTTTAAGTGTTTTGGATAGTGTTTGTTCTAGTGATCATTTGTATATGAATTAGAGGAATGGAAATGCTGTACTTTCCTACAGTGCAAAATCAAAATTTAAATATTGCACCCTTGCTGGTGCTCTTCCAGATCAGTTGGTTTTGTACATTATGTGTGGTCTATGATGGGCCTTGTACAGCTTATGAAAGCACCATTTTTATGGGCGGTTTGTGAGAGAATCACTAAAAACCATGATTTTTGGGTAAAAAAAAAAAAAAAAAACCACATTGTGTGTGGATGGTCACTTCAATACCTTCTGTTCATTGTAAATTGTTGAAATTTTACCGTTTGTTCTTAAGATGATATTCTCAAAACACATTTTAAATTTCTTCGATATCTTCATTGTTACAATGATCTAGAGCTTCAAACTTATACTTTTACACAAAATCACAAAACCAAATTTTTAGCCGTTTTGCATGATGAATCACAAATATCTAAATAACTAATTCTACAAAGTGTTGAAATATTATATAACCCGTAGACATTTATCTAGAAACAGTATTTTTCCATTTCTGAAAATCTTTATCCAATGTCGAGATACAACTGAAAACTATGATGTTTGGCTATGCTGAAAGACGGCATTCAGGACACACTGAAACTTACCATCCAATTTGAAAAAAATCTACTTGGCTAACAAAATTGGTTTTCGAACATCTTACAGATTGCTATCATTGCTTGATGAAGGGATGATTTTATTTTCAATATTTATCACAGTTAATCTGCAGCATCCCAATAGTCAAGACAGGGTGATTATAATTAAACTTGCAAAACGCTCTACAAGTAACACCACTGGTCAGAATGATGTCAAATTTCAGTGGCACATTAGCGGAGAAGGGGGGGGGGGGGGGGGGGAACATGTGTCTGAAGAAAAATAAATAGTGTGAAAATTGATCAATAGAGGGTGCTGTAACCACAGTAATTTAATAGTGGTTGACTACAACTGACAAATGAATCATACAATGTTAAAAAAAAAAAAAAAAAAAAAAAAAAAAAAAAAAAAAAAAACACTGTACTACTTGGTGTGATTCTGTTAGTTACATAAGTCCATATACCACTGCATGGTGATATCACATTGGATGGGAAAAATCGGTTTTTAATTGTTCTGAGGCCAAAAACAGCATAAAAGGCTTTAATCAAAATCAAATTGGATTTTTAACTTCCTTGTGTTTGGTGCAAAACATGTTCAATACACTGTCCACAAGTTTTCTAAAACAAGTTGAAATCTAGAAACAGCATGTGCCACAACTGATAAGTGTTTCCAGGATCACGTTCAGAATGTGCTGCGCTATGTGTGCCTTCATTGCTGCTAAGGTCGCAATTGGAAAACATTTTTCAGATAGCCCCACAGCCAGAGGCTACACAGATTAAGATCAGGTGATCGGGCACCCAGGCTGTTGGGAAATGGCGTCTGATAATCCTAGCATTTTCAAAATGGTGCTTCATCTGCTACTTAACTGGTTTTGCAATGTACGGAGGTGCCCCATCTTGTCTTGCATAAAAATGATCCTATGCTGTTGGAGAGCTGGAATGCCGTGGTTATGCAAAAGACACTCATAGCACTTACCAGTGACAGTAAAGGTAACAGGACTGGAAGCACCTATCTCTTAAAAATGGCCCTATGATAAATGATCCTGCAAACCTGCACCACACAGTAACATTTTCAGGATGAAGCGATACTGTTTGATTTGTGTGTGGATCTTCTTTCGTCCATATTCGACAATTCTGTGTAGTGACATATCCTGTCAGATTGAAGTGCCCACTGTCTCCCCACAAAATCATCCATAAGCCATTCATTGTCCTTTTTCATGCAAGCAAAGTAAAAGTCTCTCTTTCTGGAAGGTCAATAGGAAGCAACTCATGCAAATGGCTAATGATGAATGGATATATGGAAGGATGTTTCATAGGATTTTACCCAACTTTCTCACAGGTTTGTCCAATGTTCGAGCAATTCTCCGTGCATTACATGTTTGCACACCCCATTTGGCTCCTCCTGCATTGCTGTGGCAAATTTCCCCACTGACATAGAAGAAGTTTGTTTCTCTACCAGATTGCACACCAAAGAAACACATCTTTTTGAATTCTGAATCATTACCTCAGACCCACAACAGTCATTGGACCAATGTGATTCTTAAAACACTTCAGTGTCCAGAACTTCTGCAGAATGACTTGTACACAGCCATCATTCTTGTAAAACAGTTTTACAAGCAGAGTGAGATCCTGTATTGAGATAGTTATGGCGCAAGCGCGCGCGCGCGCACACACACACACACACACACACACACACACACACACACACTCACACACAAAGTGTGACAGGAAACTTAACTATCATTAGCTGCAATGGGCAACTTAATTAGGTAGCTAATTTTTCTTGTATATTAGAAAAGAACACAGTTAACTTAAATAATAGGTAGTTTTATTAAAATTAAAATGCATAATGAGTTACTAACGAATATTAACATTTCTAGGTGTGTAATACTCATAGTATTGTACTTCAAATTTACCGCACTTGAAAGGGATATGAGCATCACTTCCGACATTTTGATGTGCCAGGTTCCTCGGTGTCACCAGAAGTGCCTTGGGTTGCAGCTTCAGGGTATGTAGATGGATTTGATCCCAGGTTGACCTCTTCTTTAAACAGAAAGACAGCCTCTTCAGGTTTGTAGGTTTCATTGTCTGTTTCCTCAACATCCTCCATAACATTATCTTCATATAAAAATTAGGGCACATTTTCAAAGTTGACCTCAATACATTTCTTGCAAATTGAAGAACATTTCAAACCCACTTCTCTGCAGGGGCACTTTTCGCCACAGCTCACCTTGCATGAGCATGAAACTATGTGAAGAAGTGCTTCAGGTGCTGGAGCTTGGCTCATTGTAACTGGTATCAGACCATTGCCACTGTAATTCCAGCCCCATTTCTCAGGGGGTTTCCAGTTTCCCATCCAACTTTGGACTGATGATAAATTCTTGTTTTGAAGATAAGCAACTATTTTATTTTTCTTTAAAGGAGACACACTAACTTTTTCTTTCACTTACAATATGCATTACAAAGAAACAACAGACAACTAACCAAAGAGTAATTACTATGTACAGCATTATTATTTCATGGAACATATATAAAAGCACTTTGCACAACATATAACAAGACATAGAAAAATAATTAATTCTCAACATTCTCCTCTGTAATTATTTTTCTTCTTAGTTCTTCAAACACTTTGAGTCAGTGGTTTTGTCAGTATATCAGCAAGTTGACTTGAACTTCCCATATGTTTCAGTTTTATAGTCGTTCCAATATATTGTTGAATAAACTTTCGTGGAATGTCAATATGTTTCTTGCCTCTTGTTATTTTTCCTTCATAGGTGTTCTTCAACATATGTATGGCAGCCTGATTGTCAATGCACAGTTCTGTCGGTTCATTCAAACCAGAAATTCCAAGTTCTTGACCAAGGCGCCGTATCCAACATATATCATCGATTGAAGAGACAGCAGCTCGATATTCTGCTTCAGCAGTTGAAGTTGCCACAAGATGCTGCTTTCGAGCATACCAGACAATGGGTCCTCCTCGCATGATAAGAACTCCGTAGTGGAGCATCTAGTTGAGATATCGCCTTCATAATTAGAATCAGCATAGGCAAGCAATGTTGAACCTCCATCAAAGAATATACCAAACTTTATAGTTCCTTTCAGGTACTGAAAAATTCGTTTTACCATCTTCCAGTGACTAACCATTGGTTTATTACTAAATCTGTTTACGTAATTGACAGCAAAACTGATGTCTGGACGAGATATTGTTGCAAGGTACAGTAGACTCCCAATAGCTTCTCTATATGGTTCATTGCTTTCCAGTGGTGCATCATTAACAAGATTCTCTTTATCTGTCACCATTCCACGCTCCATAGGTGTAGCTACTGGATTCA
The DNA here is from genome assembly GCA_026315105.1 of Locusta migratoria. Lineage (NCBI taxonomy): Eukaryota > Metazoa > Arthropoda > Insecta > Orthoptera > Acrididae > Locusta > Locusta migratoria. The sequence continues at coordinate 150,120,650 of CM048746.1, read as the reverse complement.
TATCATCAAACTTAAACTGTTTTAAGATTTTCTTTGTATACATAGACTGATCTACAAAAATTCCCTGTGAACTTGTCTTAATTTCCATGCCAAGATATGATATTTGATTATGAAATACTCTGTCAAATGTTATTTCAAACTTATGAGTCAGCTTGTTCAACACTTCAGTGATGCTGTCTGTCCTCCTTCCAATAACTAGCCCATCATCAACAAACAAGGCTATAATGATACTTCTGTCTTCATTGTAGTAGATACAAGGATCATCATCAGTGTTAACAAATCCTAATGTCATTAGATAATTTGAGAATTTCTCATTCCAGTTCTTTGGAGCTTGTTTTAGGCCATATAAACTCTTCTTCAGTTTACAAACTCTATTTGTACCGCCATTGAATCCTTCAGGTTGGTGCATATAGATTTCCTCCTGCAGATCACTGTATAGTAATGCTGTCTTTACATCAAAAGTTATTATTTTCATTTTATTTGTAGCTGCAAGACTAAGAAGCAGTCTAATTGATTCGTAACATGCTACAGGACTAAACGTTTCTGTATAGTCCAGTCCTCCTCCTCGCTCAAAACCTCTTGCAACTAGTCTGGCTTTGTAACGTCCATCTTGCTTTTTATGTAATACCCAGCGAAAAGTTAAAGGTTTTAAATTCTTTGGAAGTTCTACAAGTGTCAAAGTTTTCAATTTTATTAGGGATCTGTATTCATCAGACATTGCTTTGTACCAATTTTTATCTTTCAAGGCATTTGAAATCGAAATGTTTTCAACTTCGCCTATCATACCGAATTTTGCATTATTATTGCGTTGCACAATATCCATTTCATAGTCTGAAAATCTAGCAGGCTGTCTAGTTTTGGTGGCGAGAGACTATTTTGTATTTTTTAATCAGATGACACGCTGCACTCTTCAGAGTCGTCAGACAGTGAATCATTAGCTATCAGGTTTCCTTCTGGATGCTGATACTCGATTTCATTTCTCCTTTCTCCTGTGAAGGTTTTTACTACAGTAGCTTCTTCTTTATCTTCCGTTCTTTCATCAAATATGACATTGTAAGAAGCAACAATGTCCATTTCATCAGGTAGATATATTCTGTAACAGGGCGAATCCAAATCATAACCGACAAAGATCCCCTTTTTCGATTTCTTTTCAGTCTTTCTTCGTTTATGATCTTCGATCAAAACATAGCAGTCACCTTCAAAACTTCTCATTTTAGTGAGATCTATTCTTCGTCCAAACCACAATTCAGCAGGACTTTTTCCTTTTACTGAACTTATTCCAGTTTGATTTAATGTAAAGACCGCATAATTTATTGCTTCGGCCCACAGATTCTCATTCAGCTTTCGTGCATGTATTGCCGATCGTGCTGACTCAACAAAAGCGCGCATTTCTCTTTCAATTCTTCCGTTTTGTTGAGGAGTGTATGTGTTGGTCCTGATGTGAAAAACTCCAAGTTCATCTAGTAGCTTTTTAGTGAGAGAATTCTTGATTTCGGTTCCGTTGTCAGACTTTAAACATTTTACTTTCTTGCCAAACTGATTTTCTACCATTTTCATGAAAACTTCTGATTTGGCAACAGCTTCATCTTTCGTCTTGAGAAAATAAACAGTTCGGAAATGGGAAAAATTATCTTTAAACAACAGAAAATACTTTGCTCCTCCTAACGACATGAGATTCATTTCACACAAGTCAACATGAATTACATCCAGTGTATTTTCAGGGATCTTCATGTTTGTCGGATGAGATTTGTAATGTTGTTTGCCGTAGATACAACCAACACATACATAATCATTCCAGTCATCAATATAATCAATGCCATTTCTATTTAGTACGTCTCTAACATATGTGACATTTTGATGTGCTAATTTTTCATGCCACTGTTTAATTGAAATTGCTGTCATCCATTTGTTGAACTTTGTACAAAATAACATTTTGTACAGCTGCTGCTCGCATCTGCCTATTGCCACAGTTTCCAGATTGTCAGCAGTTTTGAAAACTGAAATGTCTGCATTTGTACTCTGAATATAGCCCTTATCTAAAACTTGTGTAACAGAAAATAAATTAAAGTTTATATTTGGCACATATAAAACATTCTGCAAAACTATGTCATACCACTGTTCTCCATCAAACGCCTCTAATTCAATGTCTCCCACTCCAATACCTTCTAATACAGTAGCATCACCAATCAAAACTTTCGTACAATGATGTAATTTTACATAATTTATTAACCAGTCCTTTCTAAATGTCATGTGTTGCGTGGCACCACAATCTTGATACCAAGTATTTTCTCGATTTGACTGCAAATATATTTCATTTATATTGGCAATAGGTAATCCAACATTGACTAATGCTTTACGTTTAAAACCTTTTGATTCTTTGCTGTCAAGTTTTTTGTTTGTCTCTTTTGTGTCTAATGTTACATTTGGACATTCCCTGGCAAAATGACCCTTTTGTTTGCAGTTGTTGCATGAACAATTGTCCCTACAGTATGCTAAATATTTGGCACAAGGTTTATTTCTACAGTGTTTCTTTACATGCCCGTTTTTGCCGCATTTAAAACATTGAACTGTAGGCTTTTCCTGCTTTGACAAAACATTTGTTTTGTTTTGAGACGAGAGCATTTTGTGACACGTGTGACTGTTCTGTCTCATTTAATCTGTCTTCTTCCAGGCACAAGCGTTTAAATAGTGTGTCGATATTTTTGTTAGACGCTGCCACATTATCCCATGCGGTATGGAAGTAATTAAGTTTAGGTGGTAACATTCCGAGAATTCGCGACATAATCCAGCTCTCTTTAACAGCTTCGCCTTCTGCCGCTAAATCTTCCGCATATTCTTGAATCTGCATACAGTTTTGAATAACTGACTTACTAGTATCATATTTGTAACTAAAGAAATTTCTCTGTAAACCTTCAATTGTTAAATCTGACTTCCTCCCATACAGCGTTTCTAACTTTTTAAGCATTTGACTAGCAGACTTGCAATTTGCAATTGCAATTTTCTTAGCTATGTTGCTACTGACATTCAGACCTATAAAAATTTGCGCTTCATTATCTTTCTCGATCCAAGACTTTACCTGTTGTTCAGTTTCTCCTCCTGTCGGTCTAACTTCCTGTCCAGTTGCTACTGAATACAACTTTTTCGACTTTAATGTTAAGTCTAGTTTAAATTGCCAAGAGACGTAATTGACATTTCTGTAATGATCCTCTGACAATAGTTTCAGTTGTGACTTAATAGAATCCATTGATAACAGACAAATTTACTGTCGGTGAAATTAATAAACTCAAATAGCTTTTCTGACTGAACTTTGACAATTAACAAATTAATTCCATATTTTTAATTCATTGAAACAACTTCCCAGCTGATGATACTTTCGACCATATACTCATATGCAATGCATCACTGACCTGATTATGTGCTCCTTAATAATAGCTGACAAATAGTTACGTATCTTATTGTCTGCTTGCGTGTATCAGGGCCCATAACCTGATGATAAATTCTTGTTTTGAAGATAAGCAACTATTTTATTTTTCTTTAAAGCAGACGCACTAACTTTTTCTTTCACTTACAATATGCATTACAAAGAAACAACAGACAACTAACAAAAGAGTAATTACTATGTACAGCATTATTATTTCATGGAACATATATAAAAGCACTTTGCACAACATATAACAAGACATAGAAAAATAATTAATTCTCAACATGGACCTACTGGTAAGACCATGACAAATGATGTAGTGCAGCTTCTTTTTGTAGGTGGCAACCTTGCAGGATTAAATTTGCTTTTTGTGGCAGACTTGGCAAATAGTTGGTACCACAAATGGTCTAGTGAATGGGAAATGCTGACGCCTCCTCCTCTATAGAGTGTGATAGTAACCTGTTCTCCTGCTGTTTTTATTTCTTCAGGGGTAGCGTGTGGTATATCGAACATTGAAGTGTTCTTCCTGTCTCATGGTTGAAACATGAAGTATTCTGGATGCTGGTTAAAACATTTTCTTCCAGCTGTGAACCAACAATTCCATATTTAAGTTAACTTCCAGCCAGGTTAAGCATGTGATTTACTGTAGCTATATTCAATTTTATTTAAGAGATCCAGCCTCAGCTGTGCCTCTAGTTTCCAAAATGTGTTTTTATAATTTATAAGTTTCTTGATGTTAAATGTTCAACTGAGATGCTCTTCATAAATATAAATAAGAACTCAAGTTCACTGTGAAACTTCTCAACTCAATTTATTTGCCTTATTAAATTTCTAGACGAATATTGGAACAATGTGTTCAACATCAACCAACTCATGAATGACTAATACAAATTACCATGAACATACATATAAAATCAACAAGAACTAACACTTCATTTGTCTTTTTTGTCCTTCTCAGCTACTCTTAGATCATGGAGAAACTTCTTCAGTTACTTCGTATGTCATCTGAGACTATTTTGTGCTGTCTTTTGCCACCAGAATCTGTGACAGACATTCTGGTGGCAACTTCTGTTCTGCACACTGTTGCTCACCGACGGAGGTTCAAGTCCTTCCTGGTGTGTGTGTGTGTGTGTGTGTGTGTGTGTGTGTGTGTGTGTGTGTGTGTGTGTGTGTTTGTCCTTAGGTTAGTTTACCTTAGTTTAAGTAGTTTGTAAGCTACGGACTTATAACCATGCAGTTTGGTCTGATAGATTTACAAACATTTGAACATTTTTGAGCATTCCTTCACTGCTTGCTAAATGTACAGATTGAACAACACTGTGGAAAGGCTACAACCCTGTTTTACTCCCTTCCTGACCTCTGTGGCCCTTTGTTGCCCTTCGACTCTAATAACTGCTGTCTGGTGTTTGTGTAAGTTGAATATAACTCTTTGCTTCCGATATTTTATCCCTGCTACCTTCAGAAATTGAAAGAGTGTATTCCAGTTGACATTGTCAAAAGCTTTTTCCAAATCTACAAATGCTAAAAACATAGGCTAAGGAAAGGCAAACCTATAAACCTATCTTCTAAGATAAGTCGTAATGAGAGTATTGCCTCCCGTGCTTCTTCATTTCTCCTGAATCCAAACTGATCTTCCTTGAGGTCGGATTCCACAAGTGTTTCCATTCATCTGTAAATAATTTGTATTAGTATTTTGAAACCGTGACTTATTAAACTGATACTTCTGTAATTTTCACATTTGTCTGCACATGCTTTCTTTGGATTTGGCTTTACAATGTTCATCTTGAAGTCTGAGGTTATTTCCCCTGTCTCATACATCTTGCATTCTAGGTGGAACAATTTTTTCACAACTGGCTCTCCTAACGATATAAGCAGTTCAGGTGGAATATCATCTACTCCAGGGGCCTTGTTTTGACGCAAATCCTTCAGTGCTCTGTCAAATTCTTCTCACAGTATCATATCTCCTATATCATCTTCCTCTACTTTGTTTTCCATTTCTAGAATATTGCCTTCAAGTTTATTTCCTTCATATAGTCCCTCTATAATTCCTTTCATGGTTCAGCTTTCCCCTCTTTGCTTAGTACTGGTTTTCCATTTAAGTTCTTGATATTCATTCAGCTGCTTTTCTAGTCTCCCAATATCTCTTTATTTTCCTGTAACACAGAGGTGTACAAAGCAAAAATCATGTTTATATGAAGCCGATAACAGTGTTACAGATAGTGTATGTTTTCATATTACATGACAATATGCTGTGAAAAGTACAGGTGTAGTATGACAGTCAGCTAGTGGTAGAATGGGTGGAACTACGAAGTTGACCATATTATTAGCAGTGGAAATCAAATTTCCACCGTAAAGGGATAACATTATTTCTTGGCATTGCCATTTCATATGGTGGTGGTGGTGATGGTGGTCTGATCTTCAGATTGAAAACTTGTTTGATGCAGCTCTCCACCCTACTCTATCCTGAGCAAGCCTCTCAAGAACAGCAACCCACATCTATTTGGACCTATCCATTCTAACATTGCTAACTCAAAAACTAAATTGTGGAAACAAATATCAAGGTAAATAGGTACACGAATGGCTTCTGCTCTCTTCCTTTCCCAACAGTGGCTGGCTGACTGAAATGTGATAAATGCTCACTGGCTAATCCTGATTAGGAGGTATTTAATCTTTTAAGTAAAAAAACTTCTTTGTGTGGGTCATTACCTGACAATCAGAGCTGGGCATCGTTAATCAAAAATTTAGCTTAGTTAATCATTAATCTATTACTAAAAAAGTTAACTTTGTTAAATGTTAAAGTGTTACTTTAAGGACAATTTAACAGAAGTTAACATTAATCGTTAACTCATAAAAGTGCTGTGCATCTGCGAATAGTCGCCTTCAGTCTCTAAATTTATATATTTGTGGTTGTTGTGTTATTGAAGTGAGTAATCAAATAAAATGTATTACCCTCTCTGATATAAAAAAAGTTTTGGTTTTGAAACTTTAAGTAGGACTTGGAGTATAAATAAAAACTAGTGTTACTCGGACACCCTATCTTGGCACTTGGCTGCGAGTGTAAAAAAATGAGGACTAATCACATACCACCTAAAGTTGAAAAGCTGCTTCTGCTATAGCCGTTGTCTTTGGTGGAAAAGTGTTATGTTCTGTGAGATGATAAGTTTTCTTGTACATAATGGAATTTTTTATACTCACAGCCGACTGCCAGGACGTAGTGTCCTAGTAATACATAAAGCTTAGTTTGTAATAATAATTGAACAATAAAATAAAATTTGTTGGAGACTCAAAATATGTTATTTCACTGAGTATCATTTGTCATAAGGAACTTATTGCCTTTAAGAAACATTAACAAATTCAAATTCTCGTCTGAACATCTATTACAATATTTTCCCCAAGAAATACCACTTTCATTTCCAGCCACATTTTCATTAGACTCTGTACTTTACTTGTTAATCATATTTGGCCCATGGTATCCTTATACTGAAGGACAAAATTTTAAAAAATCTTGCACAGAAGGTATGTTACAAATAAAAAACAAAACACATCTGGTGTAAAATTACAGTTAGTATAAGACGGGGAAACTAATGTTATTAAAATTATATGCTAATTTCCTGATCATGTACTATTAAAAAAATCAACAGGGACATAAGACAAACATTTATTTTCATTGAAACATTCTTGTTCCCCATTGTTATCGCTGATAGGTACAAAAATAATGTATTAATGGACTTGTGACAAATTAACCGAAGTTATCAGAAAGTTAATTTTGTTAATTAATAATTAATGGCTTAATGGACTTGTGTGCCAGCCACAGTGGCCAAGCGGTCTGCGGTGCGCCAGTCACAGTCTGCACGGCTGCTGCGGTTGGGGGTTCGAATCCCCCCTCGGGCATGGATGTTTGTGTTGTCTTTAGTGTAAGGTAGTTCATAAGTAGTTTGTAAGTTTAGGGGTTGATGACCTCACAGTTAAGTCCCTTAAGCTTAACAAACATTTTAATTTAGAATGGACTTGTGCCCATTTCTGCTGACAATTTAGTACTGGAAGGATGTGTGTAAGGTAAAAATCACAGAGCATGACTGAGATAAAAGTGCAGTAAGAAGATTCAAATGGATGTGGGTTGTCATTCTTATGAGGAGATGAAGACTTGTTCAGGATAGAGTAGTGTAGAGAGCAGCATCAAACTGTGGTGTCCCACAAGTATGAAGTGCGTGCCACGTACTTTCGGCGCGCGCCGCCATGCACGCACGGCGCGGCGTTCTTACGACGTCAGTCACGAGCGCCCTCTGCTGCAACTCCGCTCGTGGCCACGACTGCTGCATCGGCCACTTGGGAATCAGATAGGCGCCAGTTAAGACTTGGCTATCAGATAGGAACTAGGAATCATCAGTAGGCAGGCCTCTATCTAAACTATGTATCAACATTCTACTAGTCTGTTGCTCTCCAAGTTAAGTAATGTATTTCTATGAAATATATCTCTTACACTAATCTAGCTTAGTTTCTGCTGTCCCACTGGATGGTCACCTCCATACCTGCCCACGCGTGCATCCTATCTTCCTGTGTCGCTCTCTCTACTCTCTACCGACACCAGGACAACCGGTGGAAACGAGTCTCTGGGCTGAAGACCACAACATCAACCAGACAATTTGATGTTTTTCTATAAAAATTGAGAAAAAGTAGAGGAAATGATTTTATAATGAAGTTTTCAATAAAATTTGCTCCCATTGGGTGTGATGGGTAGTGAATTATGTGCCAGATTTATATTCGAATGCCGCATCTTTTAAATTTTCTATGACCTGCCCGATGTCATTTATAGAAAAATTCTGATAATCAAGTAAGGTAAAAACTAGGTTGATTGCAAGAATATTTTGTAGCCTTTCCCTACCTTCCATATTCACAAATTAAGTTAATGATGTTTTCTGATGAAGTGTTAAAACAATGACCTACTTTTATATATACATACACAATTCTTTTTAACACTTATTGTTTAGATGCATAAATGTTAGAAATACTTAAAATATTGCTGATATGAGAAAGGATTATGGTAATACATTAATGGAAGATATACAGGTAAATGAAAGAACAATAGTGTCTTTTCTTTTTATAATTACATAAGAAATATATTTCACAATTTATTCACATACATCATGATGTGATGATATAATAATGGAAAGTCCAGGTTGGAATAAATAATATAATGAGGACAGTTTACTACTCACCGCAAAGACGTGGCGACGAGCTGCGACAGGCACATACAAAAGACACACACATACAACACATTCAGCTATCGGCCATGGCCTTCTTCAGAAATAGAGCACTCACGCAATCACACAGGCACCCAACACAGTCATACAACCATCACCTCCGACTGCCACACTTCGAAGTGTGGCAGTCGGAGGTGATGGTTGTATGACTGTGTTGGGTGCCTGTGTGATTGCGTGAGTGCTCTATTTCTGAAGAAGGCCATGGCCGATAGCTGAATGTGTTGTATGTGTGTGTCTTTTGTATGTGCCTGTCGCAGCTCGTCGCCACGTCTTTGCGGTGAGTAGTAAACTGTCCTCATTATATTATTTATGATGTGATGATAGTTTTAGAAATAAATAATGATGTTGATAGTCTAGAGTCTTATGCCTTATTCATTTGTAATTAACACTTGTGGTTACAATGAGATCAAAAATAAAACTGACAGATTTTATTTTTCAATCAGACTAAACCAATAGCTCATGAATGTTCCGTTTCATTTTGTACTTGTTATTCAGTAAGCTGATAGTTGAAGATGTATTGGTTACAAAAATGCCACTTGCAGAACAACAGGTATACCCCTGTCGACAATTTCACAAGTCTCACTTCTAAGATGGTACATATAGATTATTGATGTTTTTTTTTAAAAAAATTTCTTGTTAACTATAGTTTTGTTTCATCTGTGGCTTTGAGCAATATGAGACACTTGCACTACAGTTCTATCTGTGTTCTATAGACTGCCTTGTAAGTACATATAATTATGTCACTGCAGCAGTAATGATCTGAAATAAAATATATTCAGAATTTACAGAAATGATAAATGTTGGCCTTGAAGTCAAAATAATTCTTTGTAAGTACTGTATTGAAGAGAGCTGATTTCAAAGTTTATTTTTGAATATTTCCTTAGGGTGGTTACTATGTTCATGAATCACACTTTACTGATTTTTGACAAATTTCAGATTAAAAGGAGAATAACACTGAAAACTTTGTTTAACAACCATGGAAATTTGTGGCTAGAACAATACTTTGTTTTCTTAGAAGACGATGATATATGAAATAATCACTAATTATGTATAACTAAACAATATTAAAGAAATTTCATAGACTGATTACACAAAAAATTGAGAAAAAGGTGCTGGAATTAATTATTTAATATTGTAATTAACAACATTCTTGGCTCTTCTGATAATAAAAAAATGCTGAAACACTCGGAAGCAGAAGTCAAGACTTTGAAACAGTAGATTAATAACTGTAGCTTCTGAGTGCTTCATTTCTGAGTGGGTGCAAAAGAAAATGCATGAAACTCTATCACGTCCTTGGTTCTGGTTACATAATACTAGTTGAAATGTGTTACATAGAAGTTATAGTAACATTTGTTTTTTCTTATTCAGATTACCCAGCAATGTACATTCTTATTTGTTTATACATTTTCTAAACCAAAGACTGTTGGTAAACTATTGAATGTCAGAAGCTGATAATGTGGAACACTTGTCAAGAGCACAAACACTTACTTTACTTGTGAATTTCAGGATAGGGTTTTTCAAATATCTGCCAGAATGACTGCATTGTAATTTTCAGTGCTTCTTTGAGAACAATTGCAGTCATACTAATTAACTTCATGACTTTGAACTGATGAATTAAAAAGGAAAGTAAAAATAAATAATTGTCAGATTGCTCTTAGTGCCATTCTTATACTCATGTGAAGTGACAATGAAACAATCTGTATTGTTTCTATTGTGACACACACTGTGTGTCCTGAAAATTCACACATTAATCATCAGTTTATGAGTAATGGGATTGAATTTATAACTGCCATTTAATTCAGACACCCAGCTTTTATTTTTCATACAGCATACTTCTGTGTATTCCAATAGGAAGGTTTCTTGTGCACCCACTTTGATAATGAGCAAAGTATCCATTTCTAATATGTAAAAAATCCCTTTTAAATAATTTAGAATAATTTATCATCTCTCTTTCATGTTCTTCATAGCTGCCATTGTCTCTTCCAGAATAGTTCAGATTGCTCAAAATACCCATTCACTTTTCATAATTATACTCTCTTCCTTTACTCCTTCCAAACTGATGATAGGCTTTTTATGTTCTACCTCCATCACTCTGAACAGTCTTAAAAGATTTTGAGCTTGAATTTGTATATCAGTTTCAAACACACTTAACTAAAATCAAACAAATTTATAAAATCACTGCTTGATTTCATATAAGCATTATGATGTCATAATTATGACTTGATAGAGATATATTTTGCTTCATTTGAATATTTGATAAAATCCCTTAAACTAAATAGTGTTCTTCAGTAGAACCTGAGATAGGCTTGCTGTTGTTCTTTCCGAACTGCAGTTTCATTTCTCCATCTAACACTGGCTCATTCATGCCAATATTATGAAGAAAACATACAACTTTGTACATCCATAGATGCACATAAAGTCACATACACTAAACAAATCATTAAATCACTGTCACATATATCAAATGCCCTTTCTTGGCAGTAACTTTCAGTAAGACACAGCTGAATTGCTTCACCATAAAACACACTTTTTCTGTGGGTTCATAGTGCTTCCTGGTTTACAGTTCCAAGCCTTCGAAAAATCTTCAGAATTTGACAATGTACCAATCACTCTATACCTATTTGGGCTATGTACTCCTTCAACAACACGTGACTTAAGCGCTCCTTTAGTTGAATTCCCACACCACATCTGCAAAATAAAAGATTATTATGTACTAAGCACTTAAATATTGTATGAAATAATCTACCTTATTCATAATTAATGAGGAGGTACTGAACACAATTGGGGAAAAAAGAAATTTCTTGCGTACGTTGACTAAAAGAAGGGATCAGTTGGTAGGACACATTCTTAGACATCAAGAAATCACGAATTTAGTGTTGGAGGTAAGTGTGAGTCACAAAAATCACTGTGCAGGAAAAGACCAAAGGCAATTTAATATCATTAGTGAATGAACAAATTATTGTTGAAGAGAGATCTGAAACGAAATTAGGAGCTCTGGCATAAAAGTTTCATAATGACCATCTACATATGTGATCTTTGAAATAAACATAATTCCTTCAGAATTGTCATGGAGATGCCAGAATACAGGAATAGCTCTTAAGCATTTTAAATCTACAATGATACAAGTATATACACAAAACAATGGAAATTTCAGCAACACCTCACGAATGTATAATAAGGGCAAATAAATGATACTTTATGTTCTGAGTGCATGTAGCCAAGGGGGCATAAGAACCACAAAGAAAAATAATGCTCCGAGATGACATGTCTACATAATTAGTGAGTAAACTGTTATAAACAGAGCAGAAATACACTGCAGAAATAAAAATTAGTACATCTTCTAAAGGGTTTTCCATTTCACTGAAGATTTATTTTTGGAATGCGTATGGAGTACCTCAAATGATTACATTCACAGATCAGTAACTCAAGTGACATGTAGTTACCAGGTTCAGTCAGTGCTGAAACACCTGTATTAGTATGTGGTGTAGCTTTGACAGACAGCAGTGCAGGCACTAACTCTGAAATCCATTTCATCACACAGATGGCAAATACGTGGGATACATTATTTATTCTACACCTGCTTGACTTATTCACTTAGTTATGCTGATGTCACGGGTTGGCAAGTTGCACGCATTGTCTCTCCACGTCCCATGCATGCTTGATTGGAGATAAACCTGGAAATTGTGCTGCATCATTGCACAACTGACTCGGCAACTTGTGTGGCAATTCTCCATAAAGACCATCCCACCACTTGGAAGGCTACAATTTGACCCTTTTCAAACTTTCTCAGTTAGATGTAGGAAGTGCTAGTGTTTCAATGACATGGTGTTTGTCACTTCACACATTGATATTAGAAGAACCTGATCACTCTAAACATTTCCTATTTAAGGGTATATACAGATTGCACTGTGGTAGACAGTACCAAGCTATCTGTTGGCAGACAACATTAAAACCATTATCTGTACATCTACTGTCCTGCAGGTGGCAACTGCCACCATCGGATCAAAATCAAAGTCATCTTTCCAGATGTACTGTTTTGTCCAGCAGTGTGCTTTGATTGTAACTGATGAATTTAAGGGGAAAAAATCATTTTCCAGTTCTTTATTCTGACAATCTGCCTAGAAGAGAGAGAGAATAATTGAGAGCAAACGATTTCTTACTAGAAATTCTTGGTATCTTGGGAACTCTCATGTGGTGAGTTTGGAAATACATATAACACAGTGCCTAGTACAGTGGCTATGATCTACAAATGACCAATCTTGTCATTAATGGGTCATTCATTCAACAAAAATGTTTGTTATTTAGGCAGAATGTTTGAAAGAAATCACAATTGTGTGGTTTCATGAGTATTCACAACTACTGGACTTATTTTCAACTTAGTCACATAATACCCCATTATGCAAAGAGTTTTCAGTCTCACATAACATGCTTATAATCATAAAGAGACTGAGATGTGAGAATTACATTTTTATGTCGTTGAAATATACCGGATTGAACAAAATGTTTGATCAAATTATTGCACGAGAGTGTTCTCTAATTGTTCAAAACTGGAAATGTTATGTTGTTGCTCATGTAATGTTTTGACCAGGAGAGGATTTGCGTGCAAAATCTCCTGTTTGAACACGATACATGTTACTACAATAAAATCACTTCTCCAGTCATCCTACCCTGTGGGAAAAATGTTTTTTGTTTTTTAAAATATGTTATATTAAAAGAAACCTGCATTTGTCATAAATGTAGCCTTATCTTTTAAAAAGTAATAGAAATAATAATACATACATGTGCAAAACCAATGTAGAACAACTGTTCTGGTGAATACTGTGACAAGCCAGGAAGCAACAATTCTGTTTGATTACCATGCCGAGCTTGGAATTTTTGATATGCCCTTAATGCCTCTCTAATGCCTCCATTGTCTGCGATGTTTTCACCTTGAGTATTGATGCCATTAACCTAAAAAGAACACAATTTATTGCTCAAATGATGCACATATATAATTTTAATCACATAGACATTTTTATTAGTAATAATTAAATTGACTTATTTAGAATGTTGCTAATTAACATTATTTTCAATCTATATGTCAGCATTAATTTTCAAAGAATTAAACACACACAGCATTTTATTTTATTTTTATTGTCTGTATACTTTCTGCATTACTATGTTAGCTGTTGAGCGTCAAATGTATAGGACAGCATTGAGCAATTGAGAATTGAAATACAAGGTGATGTCAGACAAACTTGAACCAAGAAAGATACTTGTATGTATGTACTGTGTGTGGATATCTTTGTATGTCTGTGTGAGGTAGTTACTAAAACTATGTAGGCAGAGACAATGTAAGCCAGTAATGTCAGGATCCCACATTATCAGTATCATCCTCATTATGAATATATAAAAAGAGCATGTGAAATTATCTATCTGTAGAATGTATGTACTTACTGTAAAATTATCTCCAATCTCATTAACTTGATAGTGGCTGTATTGATCTACAATGCACTTGACACGCTTCTCATATTCTGTTAGGGTAGTGTCTGTCCACCATTGTTTCAAGTTGCCATGCTTGTCATAACGACGTCCTGAAAAGATATTTCGAATTTGCTAAAACAAGTAAAACTAATTAAATTTCCCAGTTTTTTAAATTATAGCACTACTAGCACAGGAAAATAATATTTACAGATTTCTTAAATAAATGAAAATGAAGAACTGAAATAAACACCAAGGTATAAGAGACCATAACTGTGGCGGCAATAGTATCGACCTACCATGAATGATTAAATATCTTTGTCGAGTATCTTTGGGCGGACTGTTGATCGGCCACCATGTTTCCAATTTTATGTAAACCATTCTGTTCTCGACATATATCCTGTGCAGTTGCAATAAATAGTTTCTATCATCAATGGCGTATTTCTCGGCCTACAGCCCCACTAAATCCCATACTGGTGACCGCGACGTGCCGCCTGCCAATGTAACAAGATTTCGACCCACACTTCTCCCCCTCTCAGCTCCTTTCTTGCCCCCTCGGGCAGATTTCAACACGTACATATCGACCTCGTCGGGCCCCTCCTACCCGTCGAGGGTTTCTGATACATTCTGTCAATCATCGACCGCATGACCCAGTGGGTGGAAACCACCCCTCCTCCTCAATATCACTGCTGAGTTGGCAGCTCGCGTTTTCATCTCACCTTGGATTTCTCGCTTCGGCTGCCCCCTGGTCATCACAACAGACCAGGGCCGCCAATTCGAAAGTGCGCATTTAATGAACTTTGCATTCTCTGTGGTATCAAGAGAATCTACACTACCATCCACAAAGCAACGGGTTAGTAGAGCGGTGGCACAGAACTCTTAAAACTGCCCTACGGTGCCATGACACTCATTGGTTAGAGTCGCTTCCGTTCGTCCTCTTTGGCCTTTGTGCCACATACAAAGAGGTTTTTTGTGGCACTGCAACGGAGTTTGTCAATGGTCAACAACTTACCCTGCTTGGTGAGTTGGTCATTCCTTCTCCACCTCCTCAGGCCACCGAACTTCCGTCATTGGTAGACCGCATCTGCTTAATCTGCTCACAAATCAATGCACCTTCCCCCAACTAGCCATACCCCACCTGTCGTCCGCATTGTGCGCGACCTGGTGACCTGCAAATTTGTATTCATGAGAGATGACACTATGCGACCCCCCCCTTCAGCCCCCCTACACAGGCCTACACTAGGTCCTTTGCCACTCAGAGAACACATACTCTATTCATGTGCACAACCAGTCATGGTTTCAGTCAATCAACTGAAGCTGGCTCACATCGAGCCTTTCATCCTCCCTCCCCCTCCCCCCCAGCCCATCGAGGTTCCTCCTCCTCCTGCTTTAGTGTCCCATGACTGCCCATCACTCGCCCCTCCTCTGTCTCCCTCATCCCCTGCATCTTGCTCCCCTCGCCAAGCTCACCCCCTCCCCCCTCCTCTCTCCACTCTCCACTCTCCACTGTCTCCTGTCACCTCCTTGCTACGTTTTGATCCCCCCCCCCTTTTGCCCTCTTTCCCAGTTTTCCAATTTATTGTTCTGGATCCCCCTCCCTTGGCAACAGACCTTTTAATCCTAGTGCGGGACTGTTCTATTTTTGTCATGTGTCCATCCTCCCTTGATTCCCCTTCCTCAGTTCAAATGAAGTGCGAGTTATTGTGTTGCATCACACTGCCGCCTGACGCTGCTACGGTTGGCATCAGAGCTTTCCTCCTCCCATCCTCTGATGTGCACATCATTACCCTTCCCATCCCTACAGTCCATCCTCCTGCCAGGCAGTTTGACAAGAGGCTCCATTTACCACCTCGTCTCTGAGACTACAGACTGCCGGGCCTGGTGGTACGTCATCTGTACCTCCCACCCCCGGTACCTGGCAATGCCCAGGAGCTGTCGGTGGCCTACATGCCATTGCTGGCCCCTGCACCTGATCCTGCTGTGGTCACCCCGCCCCTTCCCCCGTGTTTAACAGGAGTACTCCGTACTGCAGGGGGGCTGTGTGGTGGCGATGAACAATGAAATATCTCTGTCGAGTATCTTTGGGCAGACCATCAATCGGCCACCATGTTTAAAAATTTTATGTAAACCATTCTGTTCTCAATGTGTATCCTGTGCAGTCGCAATAAATAGTTTCTATCATCAATGGTGTATTTCTGGGGCTACAACTCCACTATATCCCATACATACATTTACTTCCACAATCATGACAATACCTAATGGCTATAAGTGGTTGTTCAGAAGTAGGTAAGTGGATGCAGATGATAAATGATTGTCTGGAAGAAGATTACATGGGCAGCACAAGCAGGGGCAAAAAAATAGTGGGAGGCATGAGAAATGGTGATGGATAGTTGTCATGACAGTGGAAAAAATCCAGTACCATAATGGTAAATAATAATAATAATCCTGTTCATTCTCAGACATACCCTGCCCACTCCCTTAGTTCTCATTTTAATGTTCTCATTATATCCTGTATTTTCATATTCAAATGTAAATCTGTCCCACACTTACTGTTAATTCTAATATATATCCTCCTCTCTTTCACCTCTCACTCCCTGTCTCCTAATTCCATCATAATTAGCAGCCTGCAAGCTGCTTTTTTCTCCATCTGCTGTCTCCCATAATTTTCCTACTCTGTCCTGAATACATTTATCTACCCCACCCCCTCCCATCCTTGTTACTGCTACAATCGTCCCCTCTGTTTCCTCAATCAATTTGTCTGGATAACCACTTCCAAACAGTGAAGCTTTTCATCATCACAGAGGTGAACTTTCAGGTGACTGTTGGAAGAAGAGCAAAAGTGATAGTTTGATCTTTTAAAGAATCCTATTTATGAGTATACTTAAATTAATGGTTACCTTTCTTCAATGATCATTTTTGATTTTCATTTAGGTTATTTTAATATAATGGGTGACCTGCTTAAACTTTTCACCCCAAATATCTCTGGAACAACAATAGATATTGCACAACAACATTCATGGCCATGAATGTTCTGCAGGGGCTTATGAAAGTAAGTACTATGAGATAGTCTAAAATGTAAACAAATATCATTTTCAACATAAACTTAGATTTTTTAAATATAAACCCCGTATTATTTGTTACTCACTCAATAGTGTGAAAAACAAGAAAAAGAATGCCATTGATAGCACAAGTCAATTACATCTGGAGAATATGCAAAGTGAAGTTGATGTTTGAAATAAATGAAGGACACAGCTAGTGCGTCCCAGGATTCAACCATGAGTCTTGCTTGAGTCTTGTGACATGATAGCTGTGAGCCTACTTTCTTTCAAACATCAACTTAGCTTTACATTGTCTCAGAATGTAATTGCCTTATTGCAATGCAACCAATGATATTTTTGTGTTTTTTCATGCTATTGATTGTGTAAAAAATAATATGAGGTATACATTTAAAAAAAAGTTTTTGTTGAAAATAATATTTATGTACATTTTAGAGTGCCTCCTAGTTCAAGCCTGTGAAACTCTTGTTTCAGTGTCTATTGTTGTTCCATAGATATTTGGGGTGAAACGTTTTAGAGGGACACCCTATATAACAGTTGAATGTACAGCCCTGAAAGAGTATTAGTGGTAATAATGACCTAGAGACTATTAATCTTGATGCTTACCTTGATCATCAAAGCCATGAGTTAATTCATGCCCCATAATTGCTCCAATAGCTCCATAATTTAGTGACCTGCAAAAAGAAATAACAGAAACTGAATAAACTTAGATTGTTAAATACTGATGTATAAATTTTCTCACAGCTGGATATTTATTGTTATTTGTGACTTCCATAATACAGAGAGAACATGGTCTTAATTTAATAACCATGTAGAACCAATGAAGCAAATGCATTACCATGCTACTTGTTTCAGAAAAAAAGAATCTCACTCAGTAGTAGAGTGCACAATTTTGTGAAACTTTCTAACAGATTAAAACTGTGTGCAATTTGGACTCAGAGTTGGAAAGTAAGAGAGAATGGCTGATAGAAGATGGGAAAGAAAGTTTAAGTTTAACATACATCTACCAACTGGGAGGATATTGTCTTCAAATCCCAGTACAGCACACACTTTTAATGTTACAAATTTAACAACAGTGCACCCCCAGACTGAAGGATTCATTCTAATAATTTCTGAGCTACATATTTCTTTCAGGATTTATAACACAAGAGGAGTGCAGGAGAGCTATTGGGAAATTGGGAAAATATGGGAAAGCATGGAGTGAAATGAAGCAGTGAAGGCAGGTCATGAGTCATATCAGGAATTATCAGCAAGAAGATTGCTGGTGAAAGGTAAAGCATTTTTGTCTAGCAGACAGTTTTACCTTGTCAGAAAGTTTCTCAGTGATACTTGTTCTAATCTGTTGATTTGAGTCACCATGAAAGATAATTTTATAGATTTCAGTGCTACAAGCATTAAATCTGTCACAGTAAAATATGAACATTTACCAGTTGGAAGGAATTATGGTATAACATTCTCTCAACAGCTAGGTTCATCAGGGATGGAGTGCAAGCTCAGATTTAAACTGGGATCTGAATAGCAAAGTGAGAGAGAAAACAATCATTTTCCATAATGCTAGAGCTATTTACTAGGCACTGCGACACCTTATTTGGCCTATATTTTCAGTCTTCGATCATTTTCCTTAACATATTTAAATTTTTCACTTGGTTTAAATTTGGTTTCTAAGTATTTTTTGGTATTAACTTCCATTTCTTATTACAGTCTGTCAATATAATAGAATCAGATAGATAAAATAGTCTTATGACCAAGCAGAAGAAGGAGTGAATACTTATGAAAGATGCTATGAAAATGCACAAGCTTCTAGAGCCAGTGGCTTCTTCTTCTTCTTCTTCTTCTTCTGGGAGAAGGGTTGAAAGGAAGGGAAGAGGGTTGAAGGAAAGAGATTGGCAAAGTTTAGGAAATGGGGAAAGTTGTGGAAAAGTCACCCAGAAACCTGAGTTAAGGGGTACTATTAGACAGGTGAGAGGGAAGGCCCCCAAGTCAAGGGATACTTTTCATTCATATCATCATCCTTAGTCCCTTCCCTTTAAAGCTTCTGTCAGTAATACCTATTAGGTGTGTCCACACCTGCTGCTGCTTGGTGAGTGATTTTTTTTTCACTTACATTGTAAAAATATGGTTACATTCAGTATTAAATACAGCAAAACACATTTTTATTAAATAAATTATTGTTGAAATACAGATAAAATTGGAACTTTGAACTAGTTACATTTACTGCCTCATCATACTTTTGCTAAGAATTCCAAAAAATTTCTTGTGCATCATTATACTTACTCAAGACCAAGACCATAGAAAGGAGGCTGCAATATTCCAGCAGGAAATGCTACAAAAAGAAAGCAATACCTCAGAATATTTTTTCTGTTACTACAGTGATAATGCTAGACTATTGTATAGAATATATTGAAGGATTGACAATTTGAATATTAGACGAAAAATTCCCAGCAGGAAAAATATATATTAAAAAATAGATGAAGATTACTCACCAGGCGAAGGAGCACAGATAGTGATAGTAGCACAATTGTGCTACTATCACCACCTGTGCTCCTTCACCTGGTGAGTAATCATCATCTATTTTTAATATAGATTGACAATTTGAAAATGAGTTACAATTCACTTGTTTACAGATGCCTGATTATTAACAAGTGACACTACAGAAACAAAGAAACAGAACTGTATATAAATGTGAATCAGTATCAAGAGCTTTCTGTACATTTAGTATAATGTTTCTGGCCATGGAAGACTTTGTAACCATTACATTCTATAATTACCTTGGGACTGTCAACAAAATTAATTTCATTTGAAGTCATCTCTTTAAGAAATTACTATAATGAGAATTAATCTTAACTTACTTGGATACAAAATCTATCACAGATGACAAAAAATGTTAACTTTCAGAACTAAATTTTCCTTAACTTAATAAGACGGAGAAAGATGTTGGGTATCATTAGCTTTATAGGAAATTAATAAGAAAATTTACTTAGGACACCAAATCAAAGGAAAATACAGGACGTAATAAGGTTGAAATAACCAATGAAGTATGTAAGGAGTACTTATTGATTCGATTGATGACCACACAGTTTGGTCCGATAGATTTACAAACAAACTTATTGAATTACAGTTGAGCATTAGACAGGAAGTAGAAGTACTGAGAAACAAATATGTACAGCAGAACTGTGCATTTGGCCATTAAAAAGATGGAACATGAAGTGATGAAAAGTCGCATTATTGTTTCCCATCTTTTTCGCTTTTAATTTGTTTTCTTATTTTAAACACAAGTAACTATTTCTTATCCTAAATGTTTATCTTATTGTCTATGCAATTTCCATTCTTTTTTACACAACTAGTATATGGTAACTCCATAGACAGGGATTCTCACTTCAAGAAGTACATGATTCTTGTCCTGTCAACTAAGCATTTGTGTCAATTGTTCTTTTCACTCTCTGCTATTTTTTATTTCATAAGGTCACTTCTTTCAGTAAGTTCTTTATTACTGGTTGTGTTGTAATCCTTATTGCTCATTTTGTGCACTAGTAACCTGTCAGAATTTTTACCGATATGATGGTTATCTGTAATGAGATACGTCTCAAAAAAGCAGCACAAATGATGGTCAAACCTATTTAAGATATCAAAGAGCTTCAAAACTTTGAAATTCTGAATGTCACAAAAAAGGAAAAAACCCAAAACCAAAAGAAAACAATGATTACAGTATCACTGAACCACAAGTTGAATCAAAAACTCATATGAATACTTTTAGGTATTACAATTTGAAGAGGTTTTAGATGGGACAATCTTGTAGTTCATTGGTAATTAAAGCAAGCAGCTGATTTCAGTTCTTTGGTATGATACTGGTTATACACAATCAGTCAAAAATGATATTGTATATAAACACTCATGTAAACTATACTAGTACCTTTCTCAAGTGAATGGAACCCATACTAAATGGGACTAATAGGGAATGTTGAATGTATACGAAGAAAGACAACAGGAATGGTAATGGGTCCATTGAAAGAGGAAGAAAGGAATAGAGAATAGGGTTTAAAGACCCTCTGACAATGTGGACATTAATAGATAGCGCACAACCTCTGACTGTTTTGATGATGGTCAAGAAAATCAGCTATGCCCTTTGAAAGGAATTATTATGGCATTTTTCTGGAGTGTTTATGGAACTCACGGAAAAACTAAATTTGGATGGCTGGTGATGGATTTGGACCACTGTTCTCCTGAATGTGATTCTAGTGTGCTATCCCTATGGTTTGTTGACTCATGGGAGAGCATCTTGGAGATGCTAAAATATATAACTTACCTAAAGTAGAGGCTTTAATTTAAATGGTAGAATGACTCTGAAGCCTATGACAAATGCATAAAACAGCAGGCTGGCCCAATGAAAATGTTCTCCCCTTGGTCCGCAGCCTCGCAGACATGGGTCTGCATGCACATAGACTATGCAGATTCTTTCTTGGGCACATCTTGGCTCTTGCTAATTAATGCCTACTCACACTTTCTGCACATGGTGAACCTTTGTACCACCTCCAGTGCATGTAAACTAAGGCATTTTCAATATTTTTTTGTGACTGAGGGGTGATCAAAAGCATTTGTGTTGAACAATGGTCACCAATTTCTTTCAAAATCCTTTCAGGAGTACTGCACTGCAAACATTAATCAGCATGTCAGGGCCCCTCCATTTCACCCCCAGGTGAGGCCAGCCAGTTTATCAGTTCATACCTATTGACACCAAAAGGACAGAAAAGCCCACTGAGCTCCTACACAGGAGACAGCTGAGGACCCTCCTTCGCATGCTACTTCCTGCCCCACATCATCCACCAACCTCACTTTCACCTCAGTTTCAGCCTGGAATTCCGATATGCACATGAGGCTATGGCCGGCAGGTCCAGTGGATGCCAGCCATTGTCCAACAGCAGTGAGGGAAGAAAGTATTATCGTTCTGGTTGAGAGACCTCACGGTCACTCATCATCAGAACCAGTTGTGGATAGGAGGACCATCACTACCTTGTCCCCAGACCTCCTCCCCCCCCCCCCCCTTCCCAGTGTCTCCTGTCTCCACTGTTGGGTTTCCCTTCACTGAGTATGTCTTCTCTCTCAACAGCACCCTTATATGCCAGTTCACCAGTTTCTGAGTGCCAGACACCTCTGACACTTCCCGAGGGCATCACCATGTTGCAACTGTCCAGCATCCATGCTCCAGAGGATGTTTGCCAGCAGTTGGCTGCATGGATGTCTGAGAGTGCTTCATAGAGTGCCATGAATCAGGTTTTTTCACCAAAGATTCCTCCATAGCCCACTGAGCCTGGGCTCGTCAGTGGTTCCCCATCACTCTGGTATTCACATGTGGAGATGACTTCTTCATTAGTGGTGGCAGATCTCTCTCTGACACTGGGCTCTCCACACCATCGTACAAGAGAGGGGCAACACCTGGGACATTTCTGCATGTATGCCTTGCAGCCTCCCAGGATGGTTTTCATGGATCAGGAGGATGCAGCCATGGGCGTCATGTTCATGGGGGTCCATCATTGGTTCCACTCCCATGTATTTCACAACAGACACTTCATGACAGTTCCCCTAGGGAAGGAGGGATGTGGTAATGCACTTGCATTACAACAAGGCATGGGATTGCAGTACAGATACCCAGGGAATCCCACCACATGGCTGTAGTGTCATGGGAGTATACATCATTGTCCTGCTGCCAGGTGGCAACAGCATTGAAGCAAAATGAGCTGCACACACTGTTGCATACTTTCACCATCTGCCACCTGCACCTGGGCAGCCAGACCTCACCAACTTCCTTGTGAGCCTTTGCCTGAGTTACACCACCGTGAACATAGCTGCTGTGACAGTCTATGCAGTTCTTGGTTATGACTGTTTAGTGCATCTCAGATAGTGATGAGCTCAGCGTAGCATATTACCCAGAAAAGACAGTGGATATGTCTACAAAATTGATGTTTCTGTATTTTTTCTCATTGCTTATAATATTTCAACACTAATTTTCTCTTGGGGTTTCTTGAAACATCAGGAAATTGTGATCATGTAGTCAGTATTAACTATATGTTATAAATACTATTATTAATTTCTTTAATTAACTCTGAATTGAAATATAAATGAAAAAGAGTAAAGTAATAACTTTCTGGGTAAAAGAGAATACTTACTGACAGAATTGAGAATTGGCGAATAGAATGCATTCACAGTTGTTGCTGGAGTAACCCACCTTGAAAATTAAACAAAGTGTAAAATTAGCAAAACTTTTCACTAATTTTCATTTGAAATGCAGAACAAGTATGTATAAGGTTACAAGTGACCAAACTTTAGGTTGTGTTTTATAAAATTACCATAATTAAAATTTTTTTTCAATTTTACATCAATGCAGTATACAAGGGAATTGCATGGCAGTGAAACAGAGGTATAAAACAATACAATAATAAATTACAGGTATTCCACATTAAAAGTTTTAAATTTCTAAGTATGAAGTATGCTATTAACCTGAGAAAAAATTCCATGCTGATGTAATTCAGTTAATAAGTGGTAAGAGAAAATATTTATTATAAGTAAATGAATTGAAGAGCAAAGCTATAATATAACATGTTTTACATGAAAGAATTCATCAAGAGAGTAAAAGGAGTTTTCCAGGAGATATTTCTTCAATTTTCTCTTAAATTGTGCAATTTCCCTGGCAACATTTTTTAAATGTCTTTTTGTTCTTGAGTAGTATGCAACTTCGTACACTAAAAAGGCATGTTATGTTTAGATGGGCACTATTGGTTTTGTACATGGAGATGTTCTTGATTAAAAAGCATGACTGGAAAAAATGTACTACTCCATTAATCGGCCCCCTGTGTTAGTGAGAATTTTGTGCAAAGTGAGAAACAAAACTGTAAAAATTTTCATGTACCAAAAACAATGGCAAAAAGACACAAAATTAAGTGAATCAGCACCCTATGGAAATGGTATGCTAAATACAAAACAAAACTGTGAAAACTCTTGTGTGCAAAATACAAGTGAAAGATATGCATATTTTTCAACCTGCAGAAAATCTGTAAGTAAATATAGTTGGAAAACAGTAACATATAATAAGAAGCAAAAAAGTGAAGCTGTTTTATCAAAGCAATTTGTTGAAAATGAATTCTTTGTTATTGGAGATTCTATACTAAAATTATAACTGTACCAAATTGTGAAATTCATGTTAACCCAGGTATCCGAACTCACCAGATAAACAATCAATATAAAAATATCCGAAGTGTGAAACAATCTGCCAATAAAAATAAAAACCACCTGACATCCAATTTCAAAGGTGATTTATTTATGCCAGGACAAATTTAGTTCAAATCAACAATAAAGAAGAAATTATAAGCAAAACCAAAAACATCATTCACTCAGCTAAAGCAGTATTCAAAAATGCAAGATAGGATGAACTAGGATGTTGTGGAGGTTGGGTGGGTGACAGAACACCACTTTAGGAGGGGTTGGAAGGATCTTGGGTAGGATGTCTCTCATATCAGCACAGATAGTCAAAGCCCTGTTGAAGGATGTAAGACCTGCCCAATCCACCCACCCAGCACTTCCTATTCCAGTCCTGTCACAGGGTTATCCTACATCATCACAGGTCAAGCTACCTGTGAAAGCAGCCATGTGATTTACCAACGCTGCTGCAATCATTGCACAGTGTTTTATATTGGTATGATGACGAACCAGCTGCCCATCAGGATGAAAGGCCACTGCCAAACTGTGGCGAAAAGCAAGATGGACCACCCTGTGGCTCAGCATGTGGCTGAACAAAACTCTCTAGATTTCAAGGGCTGCTTCACTACTCAAGCCATCTGGATCCTTCTCTCCACTACCAGATCTACTGAACTGTGCAGATAGGATTTGTACCTTCAACACATTCTATGGTTCTGCAATTATCTTGGCCTCAACCTAAGATAACTTCCCATCCCTACAACCTATTCCTAATGTCCTGCACCCTCCCCCCTCCATCTTCCCCACTCATTATCCTGTATCTCTCCAATTCATGTCTTCCTAGCAAACCAAAGAGGACAGATCAATTCTCATACCTAAGATACTAGCATGGCTCAGTACTTATCATGCAACATCTCTAAAGCTGCATCTCTGACATCCACATTCACCCAACCCACATCATGATCTAAGTTGTGAGTAACCTTTCCCTTCTGCCCCCTTTCTCTTTCCTTCTCCTACCTGATGAAGGAAATATAAATTTCCACAAGCTAACATAAACTTTAACATCACGTTTTGTGTCCTTTTTTTTATATGTACTGTCGGCGGTACCAAACTGGTTAGAACTGACCTGTCAGTCCATCTCTTTTGCACAGTATTGACAAATACTTTATCACCACTTGTTGGTTATCACAGAATATTATGTATTTCATGTTTCACATAGTCTTGAGGCTTTGATTAAATCACAAAGTATACCAACTGATGTCAATGTATTGTTTGATGTTTCCAGTACATTATTGGTCACTTGTTGATCATTCCAGGGCAGTGAAAGAAGAAAGCTGAAGTTAACCTTTAAGAAATCTTTCACGCAGGAGGACCACAAAAATGTACCATCATTTGATCAACGTACTAATTCCGAAATGGGGGACATAGCAGTAGGTATTTCCGGTGTAGAGAAGCAGCAGAGAGACCTAAATACAAAAAAAGTCTGCTGGTCCGGATGGAATACCAGTTCGGTTTTACGAGTATTCTGTAGCATTGGCCCCCTACTTAGCTTGCATTTATCGGGAATCTTTAATTCAGCGCAAAGTTCCTAGTGATTGGAAAAAAGCGCAGGTGACTCCCGTTTATAAGAAAGGAAAGAGAACTGACCCACACAATTACAGGCCAATATCGTTGACATAAGTTTCATGTAGAATTTTGGAGCATATTCTCAGTTCGAATATAGTAAATTTCCTTGAAACGGAAAAGCTTCTTTCTGTGAATCAGCATGCGTTTAGGAAACATTGTTCATTTGAAACTCAGCTTGCCCTTTTCTCACATGACATCTTGCGAGCCATGGATGAATGGCAACAGGCGGATTGTGTTTTTCTCGACTTCAAAAAGGCATTCGACACTGTGCCACACCACAGACTGCTAATGAAGATACGAGCTTATCGAATAGGTTCACAGATTTGTGACTGGCTGGAAGACTTTCTAAGTAATAGAATGCAGTACATTGTTCTCGACAGCGAGTGTTCATCAGAGACAAGTGTATTGTCAGGCGTGCCCCAGTGGAGTATGATAGAACCGCTATTATTTTTCTATCTATATAAATGATCTGATGGACAGAGTAACTTGTAATTTGTGGCTATTTGCTGATGATTCTGTGGTGTATGGGAGGCTGTCATCTTTAACTGACTGTAATAGCATACAGGACGACTTAGACAAAATTTTTAGTTGGTGCAAAGAATGGCAGCTAGCTCTCAATGCAGAAAAATGTAAGGTGAATTGCATGAGTAAGAAAAACAATCCCATAATGTTCGAATACAGCATTAGTGGTGAGCTTCTTGATGCTGTCGCGTCGTTCATATGAAATGGAACGAACATGTAAGGACAGTTATGAGTAAGGCGGACAGCCGACTTCGGTTTATTGGGAGAATTTCGGGAAGATGTACTTCATCTGTAAAGGAGACCGCATATAAAACGCTTGTACGACCATGTCTTGAGTATTGCTCAAGTGTTTAGGACCCGCAGCAGATCAGTTTAAAGGAATACATAGAAGCAGTTCAGAGGCAAGCAGTTAGGTTTGCTACTGGTAGGTTCAACCAATGTGCGAGTGTCACGGAAATACTCTGGCAACTCAATTGGGGATTGCTGGAGGAAAGATGACATTCTTTTCATGAATTTCTGTTGAAATTTAGAGGGGTGGAATTTGAAGCTGAGTGTAGTACGATCTTGCTGCTGCCTACTTACATTTTGCGTAGTGATCACAAAGACAAGATAAGAGAAATTAGGGCTCGTACGAAGGCATATAGGCATTCTTTTTTCGTTCTATTTGGGAGTGGAATAGAAAAGGAAATGCCTAGTAGTGGTACAGTGTACCCTCCGCCACACAACTTACAGTGGATTGCGGAGTATATATGTAGATGTAGATGTAGCATCATTAGTTGATAAACCTGTTTGTTTTAAATGAAAACATTTTGGTATATGATTTACCATGACTGTTGTTTGAAATTGATTGAAACACAAGGTATTACTGTTACCAGCCACTTTGTTTTATTGTACCCACAATACTTTTCGAGGGTTTAACCTCGATCATCAGGTGGAATAACATTAACCTGTGTACATGTAGGTTAGGTTGACCTCTTGCACTGTCTACAAGAGAAAATACATAATAATATAGTATAAGGACAGTTTACAACTCACCACAAAGATGTAGCGATGAGCTGTGATGGGCACATGCAAAGGACACACACAAACAACATTTTCAGCTATCGGCCGTGGCCTTCTTCAGAAAATAGAACACTCATACAATCACACAGGCACACAACACTGTCATACAACCATCATCTCCGGCTGCTGCACTTCAAAAACCTCTTTGGGATCCAAATCTATAATGGCTAATGGCCTTGTGTATTTTGTGGTGCTCCAAAAGTCCAGCGTGCTTATGTTTCTCAAGTACTTTGATGAAACATGTCGGACGAGAGATAGAGCAGTAGTATGAAGTGCCAATTTTGCCTCCTTTCTTGAAAAGTGGTTTTACATCAGTATATTAAATTCTGTATGGGATAATACCTTGTTGAATAACCAAGTAGCATGATATTTTTACTCTGTCACAGTGTGTGCACTGATATGAAACTTCCTGGCAGATTCAAACTGCCTGCCAGACTGGGATTCGAATCTGGGAACTTTGACTTTTGCAGAAAAGTGCTCTACAGAATGAGTCATCCTGACATGCCTCCCGGCCCGTCCTGAACAGGTACTGCTGGAAGAAAAGTTGGCAGGATAGGCCATGAGGTGTACCAGGGTGGCTCATTCGGTAGAGCACTTTCCTGCAAAAGTCAAAGGTCCCAGATTCGAATCCCAGTCTGGTATGCAGTTGTAATCTATCAAGAGGTTTAATATGATGAAGTATCATGCAAATTAAATTATGACAAAGTTTAAGTACCTTAATGGAAATATTATCAAAGCCAGAGGAAGTTTTATTTTGCATTTTAGTGATGATTCTTTTCACCTCACCATCAGCAGCTATGTGCATATGCCTGATTTTGCACAATCATGTTCCTTTCAGGAGAACCATAGCCTCAATGATTGCTCTTACAGCCAGTTGTCTCATGAACTGTTAGAAAATGTCCATTAAACACAATTGCAACTCATCAGTTTCTTCAATCAAATTAGCACAACGTTTTGTTTCTGTGTTGGATACAATATCATCTTGTTTCTCCAGTTTTGTTTTGATTACACTCCTATTGGTTTTTATTTTGTTTGGGTTCTTTATTTCAGATTTAATACATAATGTTTTGGAGCATTTTATAATTCTCTTTAGGATTTTACAACATAATTTATTTATAGTGGTCTTTCAATGAACACTTATTGGAAAATCATTATGATGTACATTTTCATTCCTGGTCAGAAAAATATTTATAAAAAGTAAAGAATGTTTGACTTACCAGGTGAAAAAGCTTGAATTTTTTTTTTTTTTTTTTTTTTTTTTTTTTTTTTTTTTTTTTTTGTTCTAGCTATCCCGAGCTATCCGTGATCTGAAGGCTGACCATTCCATCGTCATTATCCCTCCCGACAAGGGATCCATGACCGTGGTACTTGATCGGCAGGAGTATGTGGCTGAGGGACTGCACCAGCTTTCAGACAATACTACCTACAAAGTCTGTCAAGAAGACCCCATTCCTGATGTCCAGGCAGAGATTCAGGGAATTCTCAGATCCTTAGGCCCCCTACAAAACCTTTCACCCGAGTCCATCAAACTCATGACCCCACTGACACCTCGCACCCCTACCTTCTACCTACTTCCTAAGATTCCCAAACCTAATCATCCAGGCCGGCCAATTGTGGCCGGTTACCAAGCCCCCACAGAACGAATCTCTGCCTACATAGACCAACACCTTCAACCCATCATGTGCAGTCTCCCATCCTTCATCAAAGACACCAACCACTTCCTCGATCACCTGAAATCCTTACCCAGCCTGTTACCTCCTGAAACCATCCTTGTAACCATTGATGCCACCTCCTTATACACAAATATCCCACATGCCCAGGGCCTCGCTGCGATGGAGTATTTCCTTTCACGCCGACCACCCAATTCCCTACCTAAAACCTCTTTCCTTAATACCCTAGCCAGCTTCATCCTAACCCACAACTTCTTCACCTTTGAGGGCCGGACATACCAACAACTAAAGGGAACAGCCATGGGAACCAGGATGGCACCCTCGTATGCAAACTTATTTATGGGACGCTTAGAGGAAGCCTTCCTGGAAACCCAAGCCTGTCAACCCAAAGTTTGGTACAGATTCATTGATGACATCTTCATGATCTGGACCAACAGTGAAGAAGAACTCCAGAATTTTCTCTCCAACCTCAACTCCTTTGGTCCCATCAAATTCACCTGGTCCTACTCCAAATCCCATGCCACTTTCCTTGATGTCAACCTCCATCTGTCCAACGGCCAACTTCACACATCCGTCCACATCAAACCTACCAACAAACAACAGTACCTCCATTATGACAGGTGCCATCCATTCCACATCAAACGTTCCCTTCCCTACAGCTTAGGTCTTCGTGGCAAAAGAGTCTGCTCCAGTCCCGAATCCCTGAACCAGTACACCAATAACCTAATAACAGTTTTCACATCCCGCAGCTATCCTCCTGATCTGGTTCAGAAGCATATTACCAGAGCCACCTCCTCATTCCTCAAAATCCAGAACCTTCCACCGAAGAATTCCAGAAGTGCCCCTTTTGTCACCGGATACTTTCCGGGACTGGAGCGGACTCTGAATGTGGCTCTCCAGCAGGGATACGACTTCCTTAAATCCTGCCCCGAAATGAGATCCATCCTTAATGACATCCTCCCCACTCCTCCGAGAGTGTCTTTCCGCCGCCCACCTAACCTTCGTAACCTCCTAGTCCATCCCTATGAAACCCCCAAACCACCTTCCCTACCCTCTGGCTCCTACCCATGCAACCGCCCCCGTTGTAAAACCTGCCCTATGCACCCTTCCACCACCACTTACTCCAGTCCAGTAACCCGGAAGGTGTACACGATCAAGGGCAGAGCCACTTGCAATAGCACACACGTGATTTACCAACTAACATGCCTGCACTGTGAAGCGTTCTATGTGGGAATGACCAGCAACAAACTGTCCATTCGCATGAACGGTCACAGGCAGACAGTGTTTGTTGGTAATGAGGATCACCCTGTGGCTAAACATGCCTTGGTGCACGGCCAGCACATCTTGGCGCAGTGTTACACCGTCCGGGTTATCTGGATACTTCCCACCGACACCAACCTTTCAGAACTCCGGAGATGGGAACTTGCCCTTCAGCTTATTCTCTCCTCCCGTTGCCCACCTGGTCTCAATTTCCGCTAACTCAAATTCCCACCCACTATCTTTAGCATCTTTGCCTTGGTTCTGTGGACAGAACCTCTGCCTCAATTGGTATCTCTGTCCAACTTCTTTGCTTTTCACAAATGTCTGTCTAGGTGTGTTTGCGTTTCGATATGTCTGAGTGTGTGTGTGTATTTGTTTACCTTCCTTTTTTTCCCCTAAGGTAAGTCCTTCCACTCCTGGGATTGGAATGACTCCTTTTCCACTTCCTTAAAACCCATATCCTTCCCTTTTCCTCCCCTTTTTTCCTCTTTTTCCTGAAGAAGCTGCCAGTGGTGGCGAAAGCTTGTATGTGTGTTTGTGTGTGATTTTATTTGTTTCTCTCGACGAGCCGGTCCTTTTGGTAAGTCATCTCTTTTCTATTTTTATTTTTGTTTATCCCACCGGAAAAGTTTCCCTCTATAATTTATATATATTTTTCTTTGCAATTGGGTGGATAAATGTAGGAACCCCCTTAATAAGTCAGGTGTGCACTATCAGCAGCTATGTGCATATGCCTGATTTTGCACAATCATGTTCCTTTCAGGAGGACCATAGCCTCAATGATTGCTCTTACAACCAGTTGTCTCGTGAACTGTTAGAAAATGTCCATTAAAGACAATTGCAACTCATCAGTTTCTTCAATCAAATTAGCAATAAGTTTTGTTTCTGTGTTGGATACAATATTGTCTCGTTTCCCCAGTTTTGTTTTGATGACACTCTTATTGGTTTTTATTTTGTTTGGGTTCTTTATTTCAGATTTAATACATAATGTTTTGGAGCATTTTATAATTCTCTTTAGGATTTTACAACATAATTTATTTATAGTGGTCTTTCAATGAACACTTATTGGAAAATCATTATGATGTACATTTTCATTCCTGGTCAGGAAAATACTTATAAAAAGTAAAGAATGTTTGACTTACCAGGTGAAAAGGC
The DNA here is from genome assembly GCA_026315105.1 of Locusta migratoria. Lineage (NCBI taxonomy): Eukaryota > Metazoa > Arthropoda > Insecta > Orthoptera > Acrididae > Locusta > Locusta migratoria. The sequence goes on along the minus strand of CM048746.1, from coordinate 150,088,972 downwards.
ATCAGTTCATTGACACACATAAATAAAAACACACACATGTGCACACACACAAAACTGAGCTTTCGCAACTGTTGGTTGCTTCATCAGAAAAGAATAATGAAGGAAAGGGAAAAAGGAAGGGGTTCAGGTTTCAAGGGAGTGGGTAAGGAGTCATTCCAATCCTGGTAGTGGAAGTAATCGCCTTAGGGGAAAAAGGGAAGGTAAAAAAACACATACACCCACACACATATACAAGCACACACACCAAGGCCGATTGGGTGTATGTGTTTGTTTACCTGTCCTTTTTCCCATAAGGCGAGTACTTCCACTCCTGGGATTGGAATAACTCCTTACCCTCTCCCTTAAAACCTGCATAACTAGCTTTTTCCCTTTCCTTCCTTCCTCTTTTCTGATGAAGCAACCAATGGTAGTGAAAACTCAATTTTTTTTTCCAATTCTATATTCTTTTTAAAATTATGTATGCCCTTGGTACACATAAATAAGAAATTTCAGCATTCAGATTTTCTCTAAGGCAAAAAAATAACTAATACCATTTAGTTTTTACTGTTCTCCAATATATGGGATCTATAAGTGAAATAACAACATAATACCATTGCAAGTATTATGTTTTGTTTGGCTGTTTGAAAGTGTAAAAATGAAACCATACAAAAACAGAATAAAGTGAAATTTAAAATACTAACCTGTTATAATCAGGGGCTCTACGTATATCTTCAAGTGTCCTTTTGATTGATGTTTGTGACAACTTCAGGTAAGTCTCAAACAGTTGTCCCTCTATGACTTCAGTCTGAAAAATAAGTAAAAACTAGTCACATAATTAGAATAATACTGATCAGTTAAATTATTTTACAATTTATCTGTGGCAGCACAACGAAATTAATTCTTTTGAATTGTTACATACTGTACTTATATATCTGACTTAGCTTCTTTGAAGACTGTCTCCAAAGTTGCTGCCATTTGCTCAAACCTTAGTCTGTGCTTTATAGTCTTTATGTCTTGATATATATGTGTAGTTTATTTAGGGCATACAACCCTAGCAATTCACATAGTAGTGACCCCTAGTGTCGACCATCACATTTTTCGTTCATCTGAAGTGTTTCTGTTGCTTCTGCACCAGTTTTTTTCACTGAAATACATGTCAGTATTCGACAGTTATAATGACTTTCCCAGTCCAACTGCCTCCTGGGTTTCACTTTCGATCTCTTCCTTCCTTACTTGGATTAATGAGTGCTTTGTCTTCAATCCTGCTGTTCCCAGTTTTGCATTTTTCACAAGACATTTTCTATGCTGCTTTCCAACAGTGAGCCGGCCATGGTGGCCGAGCGTTCTGTGGCACTTCAGTCACAGTCTGCATGGCCACTACGGTCAAAGGTTTGAATCCCCCCCCCCCTCGGGCATGGATATTTAGCCGTCCTTAGCATTAGCTAGTTCATAAGTAGTTTGTAAGTTTAGGGACTGATGACCCCGTAGTTAAGTCCCATAAGCTATACAAACATATGAACATTTTTTTTTTCAGACAGTGAGGTTAGGTATTGCCACGACTATCATTTTGCTATGCCCAATGTGCTTTCCAGTGTTTCACCTCTAGTCAATGTCTCGTGTGCTCCACAACTTCCTGCTGCCAATCCAGACAATTCAAATATTAACAATTTGAACAATAGACCTTCAACTGCCCCATCATGCATGCTGGGGTATCATTTTTCAGACCACATGGTTTTTCAGCCTCAGTGACTTTGCTCAAAACACAATTTCAGGCTCTTCTAAAAGCTCTTTGTACAATTTTGAACAGTTTTCTCATGTACTAAGCACACTTATTTCTGTGCTCACAATGAACATTACAGACAATGCTTTTGTGGCACATTTTGTGTATTCACCCCTCACGAGTCAAAATAGTGGAAGTGTTGTAGCTTCAAGCTATTGCCCCAGTGACTTTACATGTTGAATCCCCACGTCCAGTGGCAGTGCTATTAATGTGCAGCTGTGTGCCGTGTTACGTAACTCATCTGCCACAGCATGACCACAACTGCTGTTTTATTTCTCTCTCTGTCACACACACACACACACGGCTGACATGTTCTGACACTCGAGTCCAGCGTCATTCATTGAACTGCCTGTTTCCTCAGTACAATCTGATGCCTCTGCTGCACTGGACTTCTTCGGCATTTCGATGCTTTGTGCCGATGCACAACCACTTGTGTTTTTGGTCCCACTGGGGTCCCTGCCGGCCTATGTAGTTTCCACATCCCACCACCAACAGTCATACAGTGATGCTGCTATCACCATGATGCAGGTACAGACATCAGATTCACCACCTTCTCCACCACCGGCTCAACTACCCAAACTGCCACCATTTTCATTTGACACACCAACCACAGAGTTTGTGCTGGCTGAGCAGATCTTCGACTACTATAGTATGGATTATGCAGCTAGATATTTATGTCTCATAACCCATCTTCACAAACATCTTGGCCTGATCTGCGACTTAGTGACCTTTCTGCTAACCTCTGACCGCTACACCATTGCCAAGCGCTTCATCCTTGAGCATATTTCCCGTACATTGGATAATACCATGAGATATATCCTGCATGATTAACACCTTGGTGACAGATAATGTTCCCAACTGTGGCGCTGCCTTCAACTGCTCATGAATGAGCACGACATATCTGACTCGATTCTGATGGCCCGCTGTCCAGACTGTACTGACCTATAATATCCTCCAGATGCCAGTAAGGACATCAGGATCACAAATAGGGGCTCTGAGGCCCCCTACATGACACTCATCTCAGACAAACCAAATGTTTGCTGCACACCATACCTCGGCATACCTTCATCCCACCACACTGTCCAAGCTTCACACCCCTTTCATCACTGGTCCTGGACCAAAAAGCTAATAACAAGTTCTGCTACTACCACAGTTTGGGGATGCTGCCAAAAAGTATCCCCCTCCCCTCCCTCCCATGTTGTTACCCAAACGCTGATCACAGGATGGTTTAGGTGCCACCACTTGCACCGACACAGACAGGCATCCTCACACTCTTCACTCAGTTCGTGATGCCACAAAAATCAGAGGTCACCTGTATCTTCTCGACTCTGCCACTGGAGCACGTTCCCCAGTAGACGTATCACTCCTTCCCATGTCCTTATCAACAGGCAAATTACACCCTCATTGCACACTACTTCACCTGTCCAGACCACTCAGCTGACATGCTTGGATTACATGACCTTCACTATTCAACTGTCACTAAACTGCAAATTTGAGTGGATTTTTCCAGTGGCTAACATATTCAAACCCATTGTGGTCGTTGATTTCTTGACACACCACAAACTATATCTGGATGTAGTGCCTCTCTTAGTGTATTACCATCCCACATACATGCATTTCTTGGGTGGTTTGTTGAGCGAAACTATCCCTGACTCATTCACGCATGTGCAACTTATTTGCGAGTGCATAGACACGGCAGATAATAATCAAATAAGTGGTTTTCAGAACACGAACAAGTGCTTCACCATCTGGACAACTTGGAATCAGATTAGTACTTGTGCCTCCACAGTGAGTGTTGTCAGTGATGTTGCGCTTGCGTGCAGGTTTGACGGTGTATGTGACAGTTCTGTTTCCCATGTCACTCCTACATGGATGCTTGGAAATAAAATTTGGTTGCCATGCCAATGCCTCTCGTGGGCACAGCAACAGCTCAGTCTTGCTCTATTGTGGTTGCTTCTTATACTACTAATGCTCTCACTCTGGGTACACAATGATTTTCTTTTGTTTTACAACCTCCAATGCCAATGGTCAGTCACATGTCTGGAACTTGAATTTCTCGCTGCACATGCTGCCACTCCAACCGTGGCTCACTACACTGACAAAATTTTCTCAACCTGTGGCAGACAGGCTCACGCTCAGCCATCTTCCGCACATGTGCCAATGTCATCCTCACCTGAGCCAGCATTTCCTTGCGCTACTACCTCCGTACTTTGCCAACCTTCGGCTACCTTGAACTCTTTCAAGTCTTCTCATCCCACTATGCAACATATGTCACTTCGACCTTGAGTGTGAGCTGTCACTACACTGCTCCAGACATCTCTGGTGCCATTGTCCCTCTGGCTTGTGCGACCTTTACTTCCCTTGCTCTGCCACAACATGCCAGTGTTCTGTATGTAAACAAACCCTCGCTCTCATGCAGATGATAATCTCAAGTGTCACTAATGGCACTGTACAAAAATTTTGCCTCACAATGGCCCCCAAATCTCCAGTAAACCGGGATAACTTTTCCCGGAGAAACTCACTGCTGTAAAACAACAGATTACTGAACCTTTTGAGGCCAGTGTGATTGAACCTTCCTCCAGCAACTGGTCTTCACCCATTCATTTATTTGATAAAAATTGATGGTACCTGGCCTATATGTGGTGATTATAGTAGACTCAACACCAGGTCCATCATGCACAATTACCCTGATCGCAACATAGCTGTGATTTCATGCATGCCTTGGCAGACACCAAAATTTTCTCTGTCTTGGACTTTTTTAATTACATGCTGATGTCATCTCACCGCCACTTGACCTCTCCAAATTGACAGTGAGTGGTGCATTGTGTGATAGTTCATTTTCTTTTTGTAGCTCAATGAGGGCTGCATTAGCAGAGGAAAGATTGGGGAATATTTAATCAACATTACATTTAGGTTTGTATCTTCCTTGTCTGCTGGACAGTATCAAAACTACCACCATAACAAGGAGAAAGGAACAAGATAATTTCCCATGATCAGTGTGACATCCAAACAAATTGTAGTAGTACGGTGATGGATAAAGTCACAAAAGACCAGATGTTTGTCCTTATATTAATACCGGAGAAGTGTTATGAGTTCAGTATAACTGTCATCATCTGTAAGTCTATTTTAAAGCAGCTTATGACAATGTGTATAGGAATAGTGTTTTCAAGGAGTTAAAAATACTGGGGATACTAAGAAACACAATAAGACCAAGAAAATTACCCTAAGCAACAAGAACTACAAAATAAAAGCTAATGGCAAATGTTACAATAGTTTTGCCATCTTTTAAGGACTTAAGCAAGGAGAGTTTTTCATTTGAAGAATTTAGAAGGGTATATCAAGTAAAGTGTTTGGGAGAAGTAGTAGTAAAGCTACATGGCACATGGCTCTGTGGTTTTTTAGAATTACAATTATTTCTAAAAATTTGCCATAATATAGTCTGGAGACCTGCTACAGATACCCATAAATCTGTGAATAGCATTAAAGTAATTAAAAATTCTCAAATTGAGTGATAAATTACAGAACTAGAATCTATGCCGGAATTAATTTTCACTTCTGCAAACTTACCAGGATATAACTGAAAATAACTAAGAATTGTACAATGGCAGCCAAAAGCACAGTGTCTTTTTACCTATCAAATGGAATTTTGACAAGTTCCAGATAAACAAGCAAAAAATTAAATGAGATGTACAAACACAGGCTTTATCATTCATTTGTAGTAATGAATTATTTTCAGAATATCAGCCAAAAATATTATGGTTTGGAGTGATTTCTTGAGAATTTATCCAAAATAAAGACAAACCTCATTGTAATGTTTCTCCAGCTCTCCAGGAGTGAGCAGCCAGCCTGGGAAGCCAATGAATGGCCGCATGGCATGTGCCTTTTCAAGTGTCCGCGCCTTCGTCACATCGTCCATCCACTGCAGCTCACCCACCATTTCAGTGAATGCATTTCTGATGTCATTTACCATCTCCAGAGCCTGAAAAACCATTCAGTTGTCTTTGGAGAGACTAATAGTTTTTATAAACAGACATAGATATAAAATAGGGTGACAGTTCATGTAAGAGATCTGTAGGCTTTGAGTGATAAAAAAAAAACAACCCTGACTTATCTGTAGCACTGGGGTCGTGCAAGGGGTAATTGGGGTGTGGGGCCAGGGGGGAGACAGGAGCATGACTGATTGGTTGATTGGTAAAGGGGAGTGAAGCAGAGAGGGAAAGTTTTAAGGATATCGTGAGTTTAATAGAAGAAGGTCTTATACTGAAAGTTCCAAAAGTAAAAATTATTTTTCATTAAAGTATTAAAACTGTAGCCCAATGAATGTGTTAAACTACATAAGGTGTAAAGCAGTAAATTATAAAAATAAAAACGATGTAACTGAAACTGTATTAGTGTCTTGAAATATTGAAAGTATGAAACAATGAAACTATAAAACATTGAAGTATTTTTGTAAAAACAGAACAAGTAAAACTGTATAACAATTCTCATTCTCATTAAAATTGGTGTTCGCTGAACTTCATGTGAGGTCAAGACAAATGTAGGGGTTGGATTTGCCTGTCACTGGGAGCTCTAGTGTTGGCTGCATGATGGAGCCCTTTAGGGAAATAGCTGGGAGGCCAGCGTTTGCTCTCTTTGGATGATAGGGGTATCATGTGAGATGTGGATTAAGATTTGCCAGTAGTGATAACAGAGCATGGATGCAAGCAGCTTCAAATCATTGCTCGTATTGACACTAGTGACCCCTGCCACCTGGGTTCTGAACCATTCTCATTTCCAACATGGAACTGGTGGATATGATGGCATGCAAGCAGAGTTATAGATTTGCAGCATTGTTTCCAGAATCAGTTGTCGACCTCTGGTTTGGATCTGACAAGGAGACCATATAGCTATTGGATTTTAGACATTTTTTCATATTTATGGTACGTGAAGTTCAGAAATCAAATAATAATCAGCCAAAGCCATTCAATGCAACTCTAAAAAATTCTCGAGAAAGTCGACTTTGCAGTTTTGCATGTAAATATCAATAAATAAAACAGTTGTAGTATCTGTTGGTGTAGCTCAGATAGTAGCATTCTGGTCTCACAACCATAGGATCAGTGGTTCGAATCTTACTGTAACAGAATTTTTTTTTTTCTTTTTTCTTCGCTGTCTTTTGCTATAAGCCTTGCCTCTGTAGGAATTACCGGCGATAGTGTCACTTCTATTAGATTATTTTCTTTAAGGATTTTCTCATAATATACAAGAACATCTCTCATGTGTACTCTTAAAATTCCACTGCAAGAGGGTCTTAACATCATCTAATGCCAAAGAAGGACCATGTGACCATGTCAAAACATAGTCTTCTGCAACATTCTGTTGAGCGCATGGAGATAACATTTTAGATCTGCTGATGATAAATAGACCCAAACTTTTTGACTCAGTGCAGAGTAGGAAATCTTTGATCATAAGACTGTTGCAGCATCACTGATTACAGCTGTAAATTGGAATATCATGAAAGGTTTCGAGGTATTTCTGTTTATTAAGTGACGTGACACACAAGAGATTTTAGAGCAGTACTTAATTGTTCATTCTGAAGATTTTGTCTCTAGCGCTCACAGTGTTGAGCATCAATGGATTAAGTTCAACAGCATTGTACAATAAACTTTACACTCCTCATGTGGCTCTGCATTAGTTTACTGGGTATAGGCATGGCAAACCTGAGGTCCCTGATGTGGGGAGTGCATCAAGCCAACAGTCCTATACACCTTAATCTCTATTTGTGCCTCAGTGACCACCATATGGTGCAACGCTGGAATGTTGTATGCTACAGAATCCAGGGATCTTGGACTAAGTGCCCGGGTCACTAGGACAGTAAAACCTCAAAAGATTCTCAAGGTGTGCTGTGTGCTAAGGAGATGCATGGCTGTTCAGGTGGAACAGTCACTAATGGGCAACCTCAGCCACATCTCATTTATATTAGACTTTTCCATGCATGTGGGGCTCTCTCTGGGTCGACCTTTCTTCCCTAGCTGCTCATGGGACCAAAATGAAATGAGAAAAGCAAAATGCCACTGGCATCTCAAGTGAGGAGAAGCAGATTTTAGTGCCCCTGATCATTCCCCTCTCTGGCTAAACTACAGGTGGAAAGTTGGGATAAGGATGTGTTAATAAAGCCCATCAGTTTCATACTCTTGGTTAAGGGCTGTGATCCATATGAAGCAGTTTGACAAATCTGGATATGTTGGCAATAATCCCTGAGGAGTAACAGCCCTAAACAAGATTATAAGTCTGATGAAAAACAAAATGAATGGGTCAGAGATTTTAGAGTTCATAAGGATTAGCTCAAATATGAATGTGTACTTGTACACATTTGAGTGCCGCCAGAAGGTGGACTAAGAGCATGCATCGTGTGGCCTCACTCTTCTGGACTACAAGAACTGTCTGCCAAAGGGCAACAGATGGTCTTATTGGTCTGGGGGATATGAGATGTGTATGGAAAATGCAACTGAAAGTTGATTCTTGATGGCAAGATGACAAATGATTCATCTGTAAGCACTGGTTTGAAACCCTCATTTCTCACATATTCAATTATCAATTTAAACTAATGAAAAATACACACAGTTCAACAACATATGACTCTTTAAAGCCAACACTCTTGAACATGTAATTAATTCAAATAATGATTGCATGAATAATTAAAAAATACACTTTAATGTGAGGACTCACCTTCTCCCGTGACTCGTTGTTGAAATGCTTCTGCACGTAGAGGTAGCTAACTGCCATTCCAAAGTTAGAGTTTACGTTCCCTGTACAGCCTTTCCAACTGAAAAGATAAACCATTTTCACTGTGTGTTAATATGAAATTATCATACAAAAATGTGCTGAAAACTAATGCCTCAAAATTTTTTATTCTGTTCTTAAATTGTATAGTGTAAAAAGCAAATTCTGTCAGAATTATGACAAGTATCAACTACAGCTGAGTTTGAATGCTTTGGCTTTGAGTTCATATCATGGCTGACACATTGTTGCTGGGTGAGGTGGGCAGGTGGAGTGTGGCAACGTTTGACACAGCAGGGCCTAGATGGCCTAGCATCCAAGCTTTTCCATATGGGCAGCCATCGTAGTGTTTGAAATACATATGTAGAAGCAGAGGAAGGCCTAAAAAGGCAGAGCTAGCAAACTACTTTATATCAAAGTCACTCATATTAGTATCACAGCTCTCTTAGCACTGATGAATGGATGGACTGATGCACTGCTCAGGGACTGCAGATTGATGCCACAACAGGGTATGTGGGTTCATCAGACATAAAGCTGAAGTGCAGCAGGCTGTCTCCCACATTGGGACGTACCAACTTACACACCAGAATGAGGTAAATAGGGTATTGCAAGATGTCACCAGCCTGTATCCTTTGTCAGAACAGGATAAATTTGAAAGATGTCTAGTGGTCTGTTGTTTTCATTAACCTTCTGAGCTGATTTTGCTGCTGGCACGTGGTGCTGTATTGTGAAGGGCACTGAAAACGTGATGATGCACCCTGTCAGCATAGCAGAGAAGACTTGTGACATGTGGTGCTGAAAGCCACTAACAAACAGCATATATCTATAGAATGGTCACCTGAAATAAAGAATAGGGAAATATCAATTGTTTAACTGTCACCGAGAGGTCTCCAAATCCCACACTACATCAACCAGTTTCTGTGATTCTGGTGTTACGGTGTGTAACATGCTCAGCTCACTTTAGTCAGTTGAGTTATATGACATGTTTAATTGTTGGTTTACTTTCCCACTTTACTTATAGAAGTTGCAGCCCTGTGCCACTAGAGGTCTTGAATTGTAGCATGTAACATGGTGGTGCATTATGGAACTACAGTCATGGAAGAAATTTAGTACACCTACAAAGCCAACACTGAGTTTGATCCAATAACTGAAGATGCCACCTGTGGATGCTAGATGTATTTCCAATGGTTTCAGCACTGTCCTCCAACAGGTAGTGTATTGATATAGCTGCCAAAGTGCCATCTGTGTGTACTCTTTGATGTGGAATGTTTATAGCCCCAGTCTGTTATCAGTTTAGTTTAGATTAGATTAGATGGTTTGTTCCATAGATTCATGTTGAGGAGACTCTCATGCATGTCGAACATGTCATTTTTTTTGATAATATTGATCTCGGGTATGCAGCCGGATGCCGTCGTCAACCAGACACAATATTTCAACAGACCAACTGGCTGCCATCTTCAGGTGAGAGCGCAGAACACTAACTCGCCGGAAACTGATAAAGAACAAGAAACAGCAGCCCCTTTATACACTGCTGACGACCCACCGCGCGTGCGCGAAACCAAAGTAGAAGCCACCTAGGCGCAATGGAAACAGTAGCGCGCCGGTGGAGAAAAACGGCAAAAACGATGGGTCAAAAACAAGGCTAGTTTAAAGAAACAGCAGGTCGAAATGAAGACCGTTGTTGCTTGATGTCAGATAAAATCGGGTTCCGAGTTTTACTTAGTGGAAAACCCTTGTCCCTATTAATAATATTATCGGCCATACGAATTTCCATTGATTCTTTGAGTACACATTCCCAGTAGCGGGAAGCAGGAGCAATCAGTTTAGTTTCATCATACAACATCTTGTGTCCCTCATTCAAACAATGTTCAGCAACAGCCGACTTTTCAGGTTGGAGCAACCGAGTATGACGGTGGTGTTCCACACACCGATCCTGAACTGTGCAGATCGTTTGGCCAATGTAAGTTTTACCACAATAACAAGGAATACTATAAACACCGGGTTTCCTCAGTCCTAAATCATCTTTGACTGACCCAAGGAGGGCCCTATTCTTAGGTGGGGGCATAAAAACACTTTTAATGTCGAATCTTCTTAAAATTCTTGAAATTTTCGAGGAAATATTCCCGACGAAAGGCAAAAAGGCAATAGACTTGTAATTGTCTTCTAATGGTTCACCTTTTGGACCAAATTGAAATGCACGACAAATTTGTTGAGCAGTGTACCCATTCTGTTGAAAGACCACTTTGAGGTGCTCCAGTTCTTCACCCAGATGTTCAGCATCAGAAATGGCGTACGCTCTTTTTACTAAAGTACGCAATACCCCCATACGTTGGTGTGGCGGATGACAGCTCGTCGCATGGAGATAAAGATCAGTATGCGTTGGCTTGCGATACACTCCATGTCCTAAGGTCCCATCACTGTTCTTTTGAACCAAAACATCCAGAAAAGGATGTTTCCCATCGCTCTCTACCTCCATCGTAAATTTAATATTGGGATGGAGACAATTAAAATGGTCTAAAAAATGATTTAAAGCATCCATACCATGGGGCCAAACCATAAAAATGTCATCGACATATCTCCAAAAACAGGTAGGTTTATGAAACGACGTCCTTAAAGCCATGTCTTCAAAGTCCCCCATAAAAAGGTTTGCGACTATTGGGGAAAGAGGACTCCCCATAGCCACACCGTCAGTTTGTTCAAAAAACGTATCATTAAAAAGGAAATACGTCGAAGTCAGCACATGACGACATAACTTGACTGTTTCATCATCTAACATATTACTAATTAATAACAATGACTCTTCAACAGGAACCCGGGTAAAAAGCGAAACAACGTCGAAACTGACAAGCAAGTCTGATGGACCAAGACAAACTGACTTCAGCCGCCGAATAAAATGTGACGAGTTCAATATGTGATGATCACACTTTCCAACGTGAGGAGCGAGAACAGAAGCTAAATATTTGGCCAAATTATAGGTAGGGACACCCAAATTGCTCACAATAGGACGAAGGGGAATTCCATGCTTGTGAACCTTAGGTAGGCCATACAATCTCGGAGGGACAGCAGCTCCAGGGCGAAGTTTCTTAACAACATCCTCTGACAAGGAACTCTTCTTTAAGAGTAAAAGAGTCTTCCGTTTTATGCGTTCAGTGGGATCATTACGTAACCTACGATAGGCTGAGTCATCCAATAAAAAGTTCATCTTGGACACATAGTCTCCACGTGATAGAAGAACCGTTGCGTTCCCTTTATCGGCCGGAAGGATAACCAAATCCTTATCCTCTCTCAAAGACCGGATGGCAGCCCTCTCACTACTAGAAATATTGCTTCTAGGAGGAGGTGCTCTGCGAAGTTTGTAGGCAACCTCTTGTCTAATTTCGTCGGCCTGATCTTCTGGAATACGAGACACCGCTTGCTCAATAGCACAAATAAATTCCGTAATAGGAACACCACCGTCATACTCGGTTGCTCCAACCTGAAAAGTCGGCTGTTGCTGAACATTGTTTGAATGAGGGACACAAGATGTTGTACGATGAAACTAAACTGATTGCTCCTGCTTCCCGCTACTGGGAATGTGTACTCAAAGAATCAATGGAAATTCGTATGGCCGATAATATTATTAATAGGGACAAGGGTTTTCCACTAAGTAAAACTCGGAACCCGATTTTATCTGACATCAAGCAACAACGGTCTTCATTTCGACCTGCTGTTTCTTTAAACTAGCCTTGTTTTCGACCCATCGTTTTTGCCGTTTTTCTCCACCGGCGCGCTACTGTTTCCATTGCGCCTAGGTGGCTTCTACTTTGGTTTCGCGCACGCGCGGTGGGTCGTCAGCAGTGTATAAAGGGGCTGCTGTTTCTTGTTCTTTATCAGTTTCCGGCGAGTTAGTGTTCTGCGCTCTCACCTGAAGATAGCAGCCAGTTGGTCTGTTGAAATATCGTGTCTGGTTGACGACGGCATCCGGCTGCATACCCGAGATCAATATTATCAGTTACTACGCCGGGAAAGTCTACGCAACCACGTGTCATTTTTTTTTATTTTTTAAATATAGGTACATACATTTTTTACTAGCCGATAATATGATAATACTAATAGTATGAATACAGACAAATGCATCATTTGGTTCTATTTAAGAATTCGTCAGTGGAGTAGAAGGAGTTGGCCACTAGAAAGTCTTTTAATTTTTCCATGGTAGGACGGCGATCTCCTTACAGGAGTGAAACGTTTACGATAAAGGTTTCAGGCAGAAAGATGACAGAAGCATTTAATACGTGGTGCTATAGACAAAAGTACTGAAATGGGGAGGAAAGGAATTTCTGGCATTCCTTGACTAAAAAGAAGGGATCGATTGGTAGCACACATTCTTACACATCAAGGAATTTTGAATTTAGCACGGGGAGAAGTGATTGGGTTAAAAATCGTAGAGGACACCAAGAGAAGAATACAGTAAGCAGATTGAAACTGATATGGGTTGCAGTTCTTATGAGGAGATGAAGAGGCTGGAGAGCAGAATCAAATCAGACTCCTTACTGAAGACCACAACAACACATATATCCGCTTATTATTTTATTACATAATGTATGTTAGGGTTACTTGGTTGAAATTGTAGAATTTCGGAACTCAATGAAAGGCAGAATTTACGAGAGAATTCATGGAAAATGGTGCATAAAAGCTACGGCTGGGAACCGCCGTTGAGGAGATAAATGGATTCACCGCGTGTGAAACGATGGCTGGTGTGTGGGTAGCGGGTCCTTCGTCACCAGTGGATAAGCAGCTTCCTATAGGTAGGAATTCCCCGAACGGATGGCCTGTCAGTTCATGGGCGTTCGAGCAGTGCCGCCCAGTTTGCGGTCTCCGCACAACACTTGGCCCCTGGACGATACAGTTGGTTTACCAAAAAGTCGTGTGAATTTTCTGCGTGTTTCGGGGAATATTCTCACGACCGTGTATGTGTGAAAATGCGAAGTCGAACCGCGCAGCTGCTGAAGTGGAAACGAGTAGGAAAGAGGAAAAACGAATGCTTGTATCCATCTATCCGTAAGAGCCCTAATCTCTTCTTATCTTACCTTTGTGGTCTTTACGCAAAATGTAGGTTGGCGGCAGTAGAATAGTTTTGCAGTCCGCCTCAAATTCCGGCCATCTAAATTTCTTCAGCAATGTTTCTCGAAAAGATCGTCGCCTTACCTCCAGCGATTCTCATTTGAATTCCCGAGGCTTTTCATTTACACTCGCGCATTGATCGAATCTATCAGTTAAAAACCTACCGCCCGCCTCTGAACTGCCTCTATGTCCTCCTTCAAACCGATCTGGTGGGGATCCCAAACACTTGAGCATTACTCAAGACTGGCATCTCCAAAACAAAAGTAATGTCTATGGGAAAGAAATTTAAACAGATTAAGTGCCTAATAGGAGGAACAAAGTTAGAACAGGTATACAGTTTCAAGTACCTAGGATTTATTTTCTCACGGTATGGCAAGATAGTGAAAGAACTTGAATCAAGGTGTAACAAAGCTAATGCAGTGAGTGCTCATCTACGATTTACTCTCTTCTGCAAGAAGTAACTGAGTACCACGACTAAGTTAGCAGTGTACCGCTCTATCTTTCGACCAACATTGTTGTATGGGAGTGAAAGATGGCTGGATAGAGGTTACCTTATTCATAAGGTTGAGGTTATAGGTATGAAAGTAGCAAGAATGATTGCAGTTGCTAATAGATGGGAACATTGATAGCAGGGTGTCCATAATAAGGAAATCCAAGAAAAACTGGGAAAGTACACCATAGTAATTAAAAAACTATTTTAATCGTCATTTTCACTGAAAGAGCATAGAACGGAAACCGATTCATTTTAAAACCAAATGAAAACACACCTAGCCTTCACAGTACGTCTTACGGAAAAACAAAGAAAATAGCACAAATCGAAACATTTGCTGCTAGCTTTTCTCTGTTTTCGATTACTGATAACTTAAACGATCTGTCAGTAGTGGCTCATTGGAGCCTTTGCGAAATGTTGTGATGTATGAGTGAACTGAGAAGTAACTAATAAATCGCTTCTAGCTTTTGCGAGTCATATTTCTCCGTGTTGTCATGGTATAAAAATGTTAACTGCTGAACTTTAAGACGCGTTCGCATCACTGAGTGAGCAGTATTGACCAAGAAACAAAGGCGCCGGCCGCGGTGACTAAGGCGCTCCAGTCACACGGCCTGCACGGCCACTACGGACGGGGGTTCGAATCCCCCCTCGGGCATGGATATTTGTGTCGTCCTAGTTCGTAAGTAGTTTGTAAGTTTAGGGACTGATGACCCCGTAGTTAAGTCCCATAGACTATACAAACATTTGAACATTTTGAACATTTGAAACAAAGGCCGCGGAAGAACGAAGACTAAACGAGAGTAGTAACTCGGTAAAGCCGCGTGGGAATGGCCGCGCGCTCTTAGGTGCATGATGCGGAGCGCGCGACTGCTCCCCGCCGGAGGTTCGAGTCCTCCCTCGCGCAAGCGTGTATGTGTTATACGTACCATAATTTACTTGAAGTAGTTTCTAAGTATAGGGACCGATGACCACTGCAGTTTTATCCCATAGCCTTCCAAACATCTGAATGGGTTTCTGATTATAACAGCGATCACTGCCGAAATATACGGAAGAAATGGGCGAACAATAAGGGAGAAGGGAGAATCCGTATAATACGGGAGAACTGGTCACCCTAGTTGCAGCTGAGTTACATTCAGCCTTCCGTCTCCACGGGCTATTAACCGGAGATATCAGTTATCTTTTGCTGACGTTACCCGGCTGTGGACGATCTTGGTCTGGCCTTATTTTAACGGTTCTTGTTGTCAAATCGCGTTCAGGTAATGGAAATTACAGTTTGGCACACTGCAATAGCTGCAGCCACCACCCTCTATGTCTGTCCCGCTACCAATCTTCCAATGGCTCTCCATGCCCTAGCTTCGGGCAAGTCACGTTGTTGTTGCATTGCACTTTGTTTTTGAGAGCATAAAAAGTTGCACTTTCTTTTCAAAGGGACCAGTTATTATGTCTATCCTGCAACTTGCTTTCTTTTTTTTCCCGGAATAACTATATTAGAGTTATACTTGAAAGCGTTCTAACAATTTTTCATCTTTTCATTCGAGAGAAGAATGTATGGAGAGTGACAATTGTCATCCGCGCGTGGGCAGTTGTCAAACCCTAGCGACACAGTGACTTTTTTGTCACTGGTTTGTTTGCGGTTCGGCGGACAAAAATGTCACCAGGTTGTCACGTTTACATGTTACCGGCATTGTGTAAAATTGCGGTATTCTATAGAATGGCTAGGTAATCTATAGACTGCGTCACAGGTTTAGGAAACCTAAGAAATTTGTTTGTGGAAATGATACGTACTTTTCCTAGGCGTTCTTTTTCATTCCTACGTATTATAGAGAATGACTAAGTGTGAAAAGGACACAAAATTAGAACCCTTTCTTTATTAATACGCACATAAAACTGATAGAACACAACGTACGAAATAAAGTACAGGGTATTTTACCGAAAAACAATGAGACCTGATCTGAGATTGAAGTACTTGTTACAGCAAGTACTCACTATATTCATCACAACAAACCACTTTATATTTTACATTTGGCCTTGTACGTACATTTCATGACTTTTAGGAGACTGCAGTGGGAATATTGTTACCGGTAAAACACAAAGCATAATTTGCATGAACTTGTTGAAGCAGGGAAAGCTAGAGTAACATTTTGAACTGCTCTTAATTTTCTTCTTCACACAAAGACATCTGATATTTCGGCATTTCCTGTTGCACATACACCTTACGAATCGTTGGGCACTTCCTGTGGACTGAGAGATTATTGCAGACCGAGGAGTAACGTCTTTATTTCTCATTAAGTTCTTTGGACATATGATGAATTCCGATCTTGCGTAGAGTTGCTTCAAGATTCCTTCAGCAGTTCCAAGTCGGTAAAAGATATCTTTCGTCACGTTCATAATAACTGCCAAGTGCCAACAGATTGGGGGAGTTACTCCCGCCCTTTATCGACATCGGAACTCGGACACTGACACCCAAATGCATAGGGCGAAATTTTTAAATAAATGGCGGGGTTCGGCGTATTATATACTTTTCTGGCAGACAGTATGCCTATGCCTATGCCTAGGCAATGTATGAATTATCAATTGCCGCGGCAGATCGACCGAGCGCATTGAGGCGTTATGCTACGATGCGTGACGCCGTTCCCCGTCGGGGGTTCGAATCCCCCCTACCTCTTGGGCATGGATGTTTGTGCCGTCTTTTGTATAAGCTAGTTCATAAGTAGTTTGCAAGTTTAGGAACTGATGACCCCGTAGTTGAGTTCCATAAGCGCTGCAAACATTTTTTAAATTATCAGTCATTTCACACGCTGACATTTCATTTTAGGTATTGTATAGAATGCCGGATTACACACATTGCCAGTAACATATATAACAATAGACTGCACAAGAGTGACAAACAGTCGCGGTGACAAAAATCACCCGCGCGCTTTAGCCCTAACAGGTGTACGGATGCTTTGGATTAGATAGAGTAGCGGATGGTTACTTACCGGGCCGTCTTCTGCGTCAGGCCGTAGACCTGCTGGCTGAAGCGGAAGGCGAGGTCTCTGAACTCCTGTAGCGTCAGTGGCGCCAGCGTGGAGAACACGTTCCACCACACGAAGCGTTCTGAAAGAGACGAGGACAATGTTATAATGTTGGACGCATAATGATATCTTGGGGGGGGGGGGGGCAATGTCATATAATGTCCCAACCCGACCATTTACGTGACTGCTGTGTAAAATCGATAAGCGGGTCAAAGGCCACTATCCAGTCACTCATTGACCTTTCCAGAACAGTAATAAAAGAAAGCCGAAGTTATCAAATTAACCTTTAAGAAAGCATTCACGCATGAGGACCATAAAACCTACCAAACTTCCAAATGGAGGACATAGTAATAGGTATTTCCGGAAGGAAGGAAGCAAGCAAGCGAAGGGTTTAACATCCCGTCGACAGCTTGGAAATTACAGACGGAGCTAAAGCTCGGAGTTTTGGGTGAGGATGGGAAAGGAAATCGGCCGTACTCTTTTGAAAGGTAACCATTCCGGCATTTACCTGGAGTGATTTAGGTAAATCACGTTAAACTTAAATCTGAATGACCGGAAGTGGATTTGAACCACCATCCTCCAGAATACGAGTCCAGAGAGTTACCACTGCGACAACTTGCTCGATGGTATTTCCGGTGTAGAGAAGCAGTTGAGACAGCTGAATACAAAATAAGTCTCCTGGTCTGGATAGACTACCGGTTCCGCTTTACAAAGAGTATTCTGCGGCATTGGCTCCTTCCGTAGCTTGCATTTATCGCGAATCTTTAATTCAGCGCAAAGTTCCTAGTGAATGGAAAAAAGCGCAGGTGACTCCCGTTTATAAGAAAGGTAAAAGAACTGAGCCACGTAATTACAGGCCAAAATCGTTGATATCAGTTTCCTATGGAATTTTGGAGCTTATAATCAGTTCGAATATAATAAATTTCCATAAGACGGATAAGCTTATATGAATCAGCACGGGTTCAAGAAACATCGTTCGTGTGAAACTAGCTTGCCCTTTTCTCATATGACATCTTGTGAGCCATGCATGGTGGGCAACAGGCAGATTGTGTTTTTCGTTGTTGTTGTTGTTGTTGTTGTTGTTGTTGTTGTGGTCTTCAGTCCGGAGACTGGTCTGATGCAGCTCTCCACTATACCTATCCTGAGAAAGCCTCTTCAACTCCACATAAGAACGACAACCTACATCTGTCTGAATCTGCTTACTGTATCCATCTCTTGGTCTTCCTCTGCGGTTTTTACCCCACACACTTCCCTCCAACGCTAAATTCACAATTCCTTGATGTCTAAGAATGTGTCCTACCAGTCGACCCCTTCTTTTAGTTAAGGTATGCCAGAAATTCCTTTTCTCCCCAATTCTGTTCAGTACCTCCTCATTAGTTACGCAATCCACCCACCTAAACTTCAGCATTCTTCTGTAGCACCACATTTCAAAACCCTCTATCATCTTCCTGTCCGCACTGTTTATCGTCCATATTTCACTCCCATACAAGGCAACACTCCACACAAATGCCTTCAGAAAGGACTTCCTTATGCTTAAATTAATATTCGATGTTAGCAAATTTCTCTTTTTCAAGAACGCTTTTCTACCCATCGCTAATTTGCATTTTATATCCTTTGTACTGCGACCATCATTTGTTATTTTACTGCCCAAGTAACAAAACTCGTCTACCTCGTTTATTGTTTCGTTACCTAATCTAATTCCTTCAGCATCGCTTGATTTTCTTAGACTGCACTCCATTACCCTATTTTGCTCTTGTTATATTCATCTTCTCCGTTCCTTTCAAGGCCCTATCCATTCCGTTCAATTGATCTTCCAGGTCCTTTGCTGTCTCTGACAGAATTACAATGTCATCAGCAAAAGGCAAAGTTTTTATTTCTTCATCCTGAACATTAATTCCTTCTTCAAATTTCTCCTTACTTAACACACACACACACACACACACACACACACACACACACACACACACACACACACACACACCACAACCAGTGACATAAAGAAAGGATAGCTCCACCCAAATTGAACAATCGGCGACAAAAAGACATTTAACAGTTAGCAACATCATCAAAAACAAAATCATTACACAAACAAATTGGCATGTTCCTAGTGCTAGAAGGAAACATGTCAATGAGATAAAGTAAGAAAGAAAAACAGCCAAGTACAGCCAACAACACTTGTAGAACATCACCTATAAAAACTGTGTCTTAATAAAATCGAAATATCGTAACATATATATAGAAAAAGCGCAAGAACTGTTTAGATTATAAACTTTCAGAAACTCAAAAGACAAAATAATGTAAAATATAATCAAGTATATTGCTAGGCCATTGATTATGTCTTACAAATAAATACGAAACGCGAATGGCAAAAAAAAAAAAAAAAAAAGTTGCATAGGTGTTTCACATAAACAAACGTCTGCATATGAATGTACAACTACATTAGTCTGGCTAAAAGATCAGAGCATTTTGCACTATTAAGTTGATTAACAAAGGAACCTTTATACAGCTAATGTGGCCTTGAAAAAATTTCTTTCATAATAAATAAGTATCCGTGAAATCACTTCGAATATTTCTTTGCCGTAACAATGACTAAAAGAAGGTAGTGATGACAGGACGTACTTCTAAGGCACCAAGGACTTAGCTGTTTGGTAATGGAGGTAAGATGAAGTGTAAAAATTGAAAAAGAACACCAAAAATCGACTACAGTAAGGAGGTTCAAATGAATGTATGTGGTAGGAGCTACCCAGAGATAAAGGGGCATTCACAGGATACACAAGATTGAAGATCATAACAACAACAACAACAGTTGCTACATATATCGAAGAGAAAGTGGTGTCACCATAGACCCACTATAAGTGTTGCGTTCCATGTGTGATAATGGAAAAGATTTGGGAGCTGCATAGGAAACTGACGCCCGGTTTGGATGAAGAGCTTCACACTCTGAGCTCTGTCCCATTTTACTGCACAAAACCTCACAAAAACGGAAACTACTACTGTTTTCTATCACTGGATTATGTATTGCGTATCTGCGGGTTGTATGGCACATTATTCAGCGAAGTAAGTTTGTTGTTATATTGGTTTAAAAGGAAAGGATACCCAAAGAAAGCAAAGGGGTGTTTAAAGTGGTTATATGTATTTTGATTGTAGTATTTATTAAATGAAGAACTAACTACTTTGATGGTGGCAAAAGCGCCACCCAAGTTCCTCTCTCACTTGCCGTATTTCGACAAGACTGCAATTCTGCCTGAAATTTTCGGAAGACGGAGGCCGCCCCTTAATGGATGTGCGATCTTCAAAGCAGGACTCATATAGTAGTCTATTACTCTAATTATGGACTTAGCTGGCGGGAACAATTTGGACGGCCAATATTTGCAGTAATGCTCCTCCGCAACGCTCGGTTAATACCCTAAATTGCCCTTAAAATCGACCCCCGCCGACTCTATTAGCGGCTACGGCAGTTTCTCCAACGACCATCGTTCACGCGACCCGCATCATGCAAATGTAGGCTCGGCTGCAGCTTCCGATGACGCATGTCCTGCGCTTTATAATTGTTAAGACGGGGCTGGGCACCATAGAGCACATTTGCGCCTCGCGTGCAGGCAGTGATCTCTATAAACTGGGTGTATAACTCTGGTCTTTGAGCATAGAACTACAGCGTGCCTGCACATTCATATGTTTTACACACAATTTCGCATTGCCCGCCATATTTAAATTTGGCAAACAATTTTTTCACTAGTTATTACGTGACAAGTAACTGCTTGCTTACCTCTTGATTTGAAATTCATATAAATATGTGGTTAATCGGCTAATATGGGAGCGGAATTTAAATGTATTTTCTTTTCATTTTCTTGTAATACTTCATAGCGACCATATTTAAACTTGGCAAGAAACGAAATATTAACATCTATGGTTGGCACGCTCAGACAGCTTAAGTTCAACATCCAGGTAGCATACAGATCAGTGCTTCCGTGCCACAGTAATATCTCTGGCCCATGGCCGTCCATTATTAATCACTGTTCTCCGACAGCTAGTGAGTACGCTTTTCTGCTTTTGAGTGGAGCGGGAGAAATGCCACGTAAAATTTCGCGTAATAACACATGTAATTACCTTTTTATATACGATTGCCATTATATCTGCACAAATTTTAAATTAATTTTTTATTTATTAATTACGGAAGACTGATTACTCTCTGACAATGTAGTTCTAGCAAGAAGTGATAATAACTACCCTTGCATATACATATAAATTCAAAGGCACTAAAACACTAAAGCGTCTCGCTGCGGAGCGCGCGGTTGCTCACCGTGGAGGTTCGAGTCCTCCCTGGGGCATGGGTGTGTGTATTGTCCTTAGGTTAGTTTCTCTAGGTTTAAGTAGTTTGTAAGCTACGGACTGATGACCAGGCAGTTTGGTCCGATAGATTTACAAACATTTGAACAAACATTTTGCACTAAAACAGAATTTTATGTAGACTGACCTTGCTCTTGGTTTGAATTCCAAGTATGCAAAATTTCATCAATATCGGAATAAAACAGTAGATTCCTATGTAATACAAACACAAGCACACACTACACAGGATGTTAATTTTGACTAAAAACATATCAAGGACACGAAACGTCGGATAAAAAAAAAAAAAAAAAAGACCACTAGCTTGTTTTTCGACCCACTTTAGATTTTCCAGTAATTTTATGATTTTTACATGAATTTCGGGCAAAAATAATAAAAATATCATAAAAAATCATGGACGATACCATTACTGTGATAATATCTATGCACTCAACACACAATATTTTCTCTCACCGTATTTTTACAAACAAACAAAATTATTTGAGTTTAGTTTTGCCCATTCTTTCGTTATCTTTTTTTCGTTAAAATACTATCACCTATCTTGCCGTGGTGGTTTGTCCTCTTTTTAATTTTCTTTGCCTGCACTGGTTTACGTAACATCAAGTCACAGTGTCAAATCGCCGATATTTTTGCAAACATCGCTGAAACGGTGCGAGTTATGGAAAAAACAAAGCAAAGTTGTAAGGAATTTTTTCCCCTACAAATATGTTTATTCAATTTTCGTCTCAGTTGATCGGTTAAGGCATTATTTGGAATTAATTTCCTGCTTTCAAAAGGTCATCAAAAAGGAATATGGACTAAAATTAGACAAACTGTGGGCATTAGCGTTACCAATTTTTCAACACGCATACATCGACGCGACCCGCATTTTAAAAGGAGGCTTATATAAGAACCGACCGTTGCATGGATACGCATAAACAGTTCGGCTTGCTGAGCAGGCTTGAATTTGAACCAGCCTTCTGTTTTGTACATTTAATGATAGGAATAAAGAAGGAAGGAAAGACTTTTAGATCCACTTGGCCATTGAAATTACTCAATGGTGACAACTGAAAATTTCAGCTGGGCCGGAAATCGTTTTCCAGCTTCGGTACAACGGTTGCCTTAACCTCTTGGCTATCCGCGTTCGCCTCCCGTCGATTTCAAATTCCAAGTCACCCTCACGAGTGTAGCATCCCATCATCCATGCCCTCTTATACTCGACGTTTCGGATTCCCGCACGAGATCGAACGTTATTACCGCTGTTGAGTGAAGTCCGACAGAATAGAGCCCACGCCAGTATATTTATAAGCAATGTCGGCGTAATGTTAATCTGCTTCACCGCAGCCAAGCGGTCTGGAGCGCCACGTTACGGATAGCGCGGCCTCCCGCGTCGGAGCTTAGAATCCTCCCTCGGGCATGGATGTGTGTGTTGTTCTTAGGATATTTTAACTTAGTTTAAGTAGTTTGTATGACTAGGGACTGATAATCAACGTAGTTTGGTCCCATAACCTTACAAACCTTTGAACATTTTTTTTTCCGAAGCGAACGTTCCATTGATTTACCAATTAAAGTAAATGTTCAAATGTAGCACCTTCAACTGTAATACATGTGGAAATCCAGAATGAAATTTCCGCTCTGCAACGGAGTGTGCGCTGATATGAAACTTTCTGGCATCTTAAAATTGGGACCTTTCCCCTTTGCATTACGCCGCCAAGCGCTCTACAGACTGAGCCAAAGTATCCAGGTTCGAATCCCGGCTCCGGCACACAATTTTAATCTGCCAGGAAGTTGCATCTGTGTAAATGTCAGCACAAGCGTTACATATGCGGTCGATCATGTCGCGTCATGTTGGCATATGTTGGTACAACTTACCTTTTAAATACTATGACAGAAAGAAATATAGGGGCGTCAAATCTAGTATCCTAGCATGCCACTTAATACGGCCACCAAATTCAAATGTTAAAATGTTTGTTAAGCTTATGGGGCTTAACAGCGGTGTCATCAGTCTCTAAACTTACTAACTACTTATAAACTTAGTGATACTAAAGACAGCACAAACATCCATGCTCGAGGGGGATTCGAATTCCCGACGGGGAACGGCCTCGCGCATCGGAGCATAGCGCCTCAATGCACTCGGCCAATCCGTCCCGGCAATAGGGTCACCTATGCCGATCTAACGAACAGTGTAAATATGGTCTAATAGTTCGCGTGCTGTACTTGCGTATTGCGCTGGACACTCGTCATGCTGAGATTACATACGTTGACGAACGTCCAGGGCAGCATGGTGCAGTAGTATCACTAGTTTATGATCCAAAAACATGTCATACTTACGTCCATCCAACGAGCCATCAATAAACATATGGACCCATGATGCCACACCATACGTTAACCGCCCAAAGGCGTTGACGGTCGACTTGTCGTAACCAGTGGGGATCGTCTACACTCAGGAATGCATGTTACGCCTCTTAACTCTGCCATCATTTGTGGAGATAGACTCATCGGTAAACATTAACTCAGTAAAGAACGTGGAGAATGTTCGCATTTGTTGAAGTGGCCATTCCCAAAACACTATCCCGTTTTGGAAATCGTCTCTATGCAGGTCTTGATGCATTAACACGTAGTATGGGTGATACCTATGACGATGCAATATGTTGCAAATGCTAGCGATTGACATAACAGAATCGCGGTGCAATTGCCGAACACTTAAGAGTGGATTGTGGTGTACTGCTGTTTCATTAGTTTACCCTGTAGCTGGTTTGCTTCGTTTACGCCTGGGAGTCTGTACACTGCTACCAGACGTAAAGGCCTTCACAACGTTATAATAGAATGAAGAGAGCGAATATTCTCTGAAAAACACTCGGCATACATGGCAACAGAATTGTCAAAATTTCTCCTTCATTCGCCTTATATCAGGACGATTTGATTTTTTTTTTCTTCTGTGGTTGCAACGCGCATCGTCTAATCGGACGTCTTGTCTACGAATGATAAGTAGATGTGCAGGAAACGTAATGCTCAAAATTGCTTTCTGTTCTACGCCTGCTAGGTTCATGAACTTCGGTCGCAATGTACTGCGTGTTATGATACGGCGTAGCTCGTTACACGGCCACAGTGGCACATCGAATAGTCCCAAGTACAATATGTCAGAGGGATACAACGTTGCGGTTGGGGATTCCAAGTAACATTATGAATTACTGGCGAGTCCTACTCTCACAGTATGAATGTAGGGGTGCCCTGTGCCACTGAGTATTAAATGGACCTCGAACCGCATGTTGAATTACAGTTGTGGACTCGATTCCGCTAATTAGAGTGCCAGCGCCATTTGAGGCGCAACGGAAGTGTGTTTAAGAGGAAACGTGTGTGATTTTTGATTTACAATCGTAATCTGCGTTAAAAACTGGGGTTCCCATTAAAGATATCAACGTTGCCCCCCCACCCCCTCCACCCCAACGGAGTTGGGTGGTGGGAGGGGGGCGACTGTAGTATCATAGGACGACCCCCGCCGATACAAACAAATTAGTATTGTATTTTTTTTAATACGGTGTGTATTGATATTTGAATGTCCTCAGTTAAGAAGAAGAAGAAGATTATTGTAGTTTAAAAATCAAGTGTTTTTGAATCTAAGGGACTAAAGTGCTATACTCCTCGGTCCCTAGAGCTGCGAACTATTTCAACTAACTTACCGTAAGGACAACGCACACACACATACAAGCGCACACGCGCGCGTCCGAGGGAGGACTTGATCGTCTGACGGGAGCAGGCACTGAATCTGTGACAACACTCGCGGCCATTCCAGCGCTTCACTGCTGCAGTATTATCGTATTTACTTGGCCATAGTACCCGAGTTTTTTCAATTTTTTTACCTCTGAAATTGGGAAGGTTACTATAGACGCAGGGTATCTCACGAAAGACGCCTGCCAGGCGTCACGCATCCGCCGGCCACCGCAGCGCCTGATTCTCGGACTCTATTGTGCCGTGGGCTCATACACTGAATTACTCTAAAAAAACATTGCCATCTGAGTAACCTAAGCTTACCTTTATTTACAGTAGATGTTCAAAATGATGTGCCTCTATGGAAAGAGTGGCCTGACATCTCTCGCATACATTTGCGAACACCCGACGAAATTCGGCTGTCGAAATCTGGGAAATGACTAGTCGAATCCCGTCTTCCAGCTCTTCGAGTGTATGGGGATTGCTTGCATACACCTTGTCTGTTAACATTCCCCAAAGATAAAAGTCACAGGGATTTAGATCTGGAGAACGAGGAGGCCAGTCAACTATCCTATCATCAAAAACACTTCGTATTGGTGCGATAGAAGCATTGGCAATGTGTGGTCGAGCATTGTCCTACATGAAATAACCTTACAGCTTTTCGTTGGGTGAAAGTTCTTGAAAAAATAGATGCATGATATTGTTCACATACCAGTCAGAGTTTATTGTTTCGTGAAAAACGATTCGACTAGTCATTTCCCAGATTTCGGAAGCCGATATTCGTCGAGTGTTCGCAAATGTGTTCAAGAGATGTCAGGCCGCTCTTTCCATAGAGGGACATCATTTTGAACATCTACTGTAAATAAAGGTAAGCTTAGGTTACTCAGATGGCAATGATTTTTGGACTTTTACTCAGTGTATGTGCCCGCGGCACTATAGAGTCCGAGGATTGGAATTCAACTAATATATTGTTCATTGTGACAGTTTCCATCGCAAAATTCGGCGTGTGTTATGCACTTCGTATGTCGCAGTTCGAGGGTAAAAGAAACCACGTGCCGGCCGCGGAGCCCGAGGGGATTGGGCGCTTCAGTCACGGTCTGCACGGTCAGTACGGTCGGGGGTTCGAATCCCCCCTCGGGCATGGATATTTGTGCCGTCCTTAGTTGTAGGTAGTTCATAAGTAGTTTGTAAGTTTAGGGACTGATGACCCCGTTGTTACGTCCCTTAAGCTTAACAAACATTTGAACATTTTTTTGAAACCACGTGCTTTTAAAAGTAAACACCTGCAATGCGACAATTACGTACAGATCACGCACTTTTTCGTGGCCCCTGTCTGATCGGCGGAAGTCGGCTGACTTAGTGTGTGTACGGAATGTTTATGCTCTCTACCAACCTTACCCCGTAACAGCACTGTACACCGTAGACATCGTCAATGTATTGTTTATTTGTGTTTGGTATTGATTATTGTCTTCCACTTTGTTATTTGCTAAAATAAGTCCACATACCCCGACGACTTCCTTCAGAAAAAGGAATGTTGTCCTTGAAAGTGATAAGAAGACTGTTAATTCCGATTGTTATTCAGTTACGACAATAATAAGACGCAGAAAGCGTTGCAACACCCGCTTCATAAGTCCCCTTAAAATATTAATATTTCGTAGATATACGTTCAAGTTTTCAATTAACCCTTTCGCACCCACTGGCTAAAAATGGGTACATAACTTCTACGGTGTCTAAGATGGTTCCGAAGCGTTTTTTCTCCATGGAAAGAACATGTATACGACACCTGAGTGTTCAATCATTTTATCTTGCACAATTACTGCCATCTGCGGAAGATCACTATGGAAATATTAAGAAGCAGGTGTTGCACTGCGCAGCAGTTTGCGAACTTCAAAGAACACGAAAATTGTGGGTTACTTGTATTCCACTGTATAACTGAAAGTAGTAGTTGTTATTTTGTGATGTAGTTATTGAACGATCAGTTTATTTACTACAACAGTTGGTACTACAAAATTAATTAATTTAGCCCTTAAAAAAACCTTGTTTTTCAGTATACGCAGTGTTGTAGAATGAAAATGGGTGCATATAATGGCATAAATCTTGCTTCTAAAATCATTGAAAATTTAACTTAAAAGTATTGCAGCATTAAAAATAATTTCCTTGACAGTGAAAAAAATCAGGTCTGAAAAGATTAATCAAATATTAAAGTGACAATTTCGTGTTCCATCTGTGTTGCTTTAACCCCTTACATGTTGTTCCTTTAAAAATCTGTAAGCTATACACCGTAAGCTGGCGGTACTGGGAGAAAGTGGTGAGGCTTGTTCTAACAGCCAATGCCAATGCGCTCCCAACATTCTCCAGGGGCCACATTTAAGTGCGTGATCTGTACTGGTAACTTGTTTTCAATACTGATTAAGGGTCCTTCTTTTAAAATCAGAATTCAACACTAAATGAGAGCCTAGTCTAGCCCGATTGGAGAGTGGGGGTAAGGTAGTCAGGTATTTGTACTGTTGCGTCGTAAAAATTCGATTGTTCCATGAGTCAGCGGCAGGCAATGCTGCCAGATTTCGCGAAAATTTGTTGTGTCGAATTTCAAGTGACCAACAAATTGATGAATTTTCGAGATTTTTTAAATTTCGTATTTTGACTTAAGAAATTAAGTACTATATTCGATGCGGTACAATAGCCGAGTAGTACGGTATTCTACAGTAGACTTGCGCATAAAAGTTCGCGATCGGGAGCGCTCACTAGAGCCGCGAACTAGTTCGTTCTTTTAGTTCGTCCGCTCCCAGTGACAGCTGAGCGGCGTGGTCTGCGCATGCAGGTGGAGGGAAAAGTTCCCCCACCTAGCTGCTTCATGTGCTTGCTACTTGAGCCGCTAACGATATCACGCAAACCAAAAGTAACAGTTTGTGGATAATTTCTCGCGGCTTAAGTTTTGAGTAATCTCTATATCTCGGCATTATGGAATTAGTCAGATATTGCAGAGTGCAGAATATTTCAAAGCAGAAGTTTTGTAGCATTGAACTGTGTAATCTAGCAGGCAGACGCTAACCGCGAAATGGGTCTCATCAGCAGAAGGCAAACACGTGATTTTTAATGGTGTTCGCGACCTATCGCGCATATTTTAGTTCGCGACAAATCGCGCATATTTTAGTTCGCGACCGGTAGCTCTCCTTTTAGTTCGCAGCTCGGCCGCGAAGTAGGTCACTCTTTTTAGTTCGTCCGCTCGTTTTGGCTTTTGCTACCGCTATTAAAACTACAGCTGAGCTGCATCTCAGCTCGAAATGACGGCAACTGGCAGAAGGGAATCACGCGATTCTGCGCCCTCTCGCGTCCTCTCGCTGTTAACCGTCAGTCTTCGGAAAAGGAGCGGACGAACTAAGAGGCGAGAGATCTGCGAACTAGTTCGCCTGTAGGAGCGCTCTTCCGAACTAGTTCGTTCGCGAACTATACTAGACTATTAGACAATAGCATGGTAAGTAAAATTCTTCTTTCGGGTATCAGATCGAAATTACAAAAATTACTAAAACAATAAAAAAATTTAATATTCACAGAATATATGACATCAACTGCGATTGGGCAAAGTTGAAAATGTGTACCCAGCCGGGATTCGAACCCGGGTCTCCTGCTTTTTTTTAGAAAGACAGTTGCTCTGACCCCTACACGACTTTTTTATATTATTATTATTATTATTACATAAATTGAAACAAATTTACATCAGTATGTACAGTTTTCTGGATTTTTACGATTAACAATACCTATTGATATAAAAAATTTGCAGTGGGAACACAGTGATCACCGCACCTGCAAGGATTACCTAAGCACCTACCCTAAGTATCTAAGGCACTACCGGCCTCCCGTCAGATACAAATTCCCAGCTTCACCCTGCCCAAACTACTCAAACTCGTAGTTATTGAAACTAATTCCCGTAAGAGTAAGGGCTTCAAACTTGCCCATCCCTCCCCGCTAACGATAGGATCATTGCCCGTCACCGGCATATTATATATATAGATGTGGCGTCTGTTCCGAAAGAACAGACGTCACTTCTGATCCTGCAGTTGTTATTATTTAATATTCACAGAATATATGACATCAACTGCGATTGGGCAAAGGTGAGCAAGTTTGAAGCCCTTACTCTTACGGGAATTAGTTTCATAACTACGAGTTTGAGTACTGTGGGCAGGGCGAAGGTGGGAATTTGTATCTGACGGGGAGGCGTGCTTAGGTAGTCCTTGCAGGTGCGGTGATCACTGTGTCCCCAGTGGTGTAGGGGTCAGCGCAACTGCCTAGAAAGCAGGAGACCCGGGTTCGAATCCCGGCTGGGTACACATTTTCAGCTTTGCCCAATCGCAGTTGATGTCATATATTCTGTGAATATTAAATAATAACAACTGCAGGATCAGAAGTGACGTCTGTTCTTTCGGAACAGTCGCCACATGTATATAAATAAAAAAAATTCTCGGGATTCTAAAAAGTTCCCTGCTGTTTCCCAGATTTTTTTTCCGCCCCGGATGAAAAGAGATTCCTGGGTGTACAGCCTGTAATTACGGTGGGCGATATTTGCGGTGGTTCCTGTACCTTGTGGACGCTGCGGTGTTTTTGTGAGGCAGCGTGCTTTCCGATAAATCCCGAGAGTAAGACAAGAGCAGCGAGCAGAGCCGAGCGGCACTGGCAGTGTGGAGGGAGAAGTTTAGGGAAGGCCAGCTTAGCGCCGGCCTGCGAGGTGGTGACGCCGCGCCGCGCCGCGACGGACAGACAACTCTGCAGAGTGCAGAGTGCTCCTGGCCGCAGCCGGCGAGGCGGCCGCACGAGTCACCGCCACCCCCCACCCCGTATTGATCACTGACGCTACTTCCCACTGCACTTGTCTGCTTTGCCAATCGCGCTTGGGAAAAGGGGGGAAAATGAGAAAAAGGCAGAAGAAACAAGCTGTCGTTCTGCTGCTGCGGCTTTAAACCACCACTATCTGTTATGACTCGAGACAGGAACAACTCAAATGGAAAAGGCTTTTAAATACTATCTAGCGGCAAGTTATACACTTAATATTTTTTGTGCACATCGAAGCAAAGCATCTTTCCTATTATTCGCAGGTAGATGCCGCGTTTCTTGACTTCCGCAAGGCGTTTCAAATGTTCAAATGTTTGTTAAGCTTAAGGGACTTAACTACGGGGTCATCAGTCCCTAAACTTACAAACTACTTATGAACTACCTACAACTAAGGACGGCACAAATATCCATGCCCGAGGGGGGATTCGAACCCCTGACCGTAGTGGCCGTGCAGACCGTGACTGAAGCGCCTCAGTCCCCTCGGCCACCGCGGCCGGCGCAAGGCGTTTGATATTCCACACAGGCGTTTAATGAACAAAGTAAGAGCATATGGTCTATCACACCAATTGTGTGACTGGGCCGGCCGCGGTGGCCGAGGGGACTGAGGCGCTCCAGTCACGGTCTGCACGGCCACTACGGTTGGGGGTTCGAATCCCCCCTCGGGCATGGATATTTGTGCCGTCCTTAGTCTTAGCTAGTTCATAAGTAGTTTGTAAGCTTAGGGACTGATGGCCGCGTAGTTAATTCCATAACCTATACAAACATTTGAAGATTTTTTTTGTGTGTGACTGGACTGAGGAGTCCCTAGATAACAGGACACAGCATGTCAGTGGCGGACTAAGAGGGGGCGGACAGGCCCGGGCCTCCGGTCTTGGGGGGCCTCCAAATGCCTTGAAAGCAATTCTCTCTTTCTATTTTTTTAATTTAATTTTATTTTTTTTGTTGCCAAGGCATATCTTACACGCATGGGAGAAGCAAGGTTACCTAAGCGACTCATAAGCTCGTCAGTGGAGGGTAAGAGGAGTGGAGGTAGACCAAGAAGAAAGTACTTATATTCGCTGCAGTATGATTTTGAAGTAAAAGACATTGAATAGGGGATCATTGAGGAATCTTATTACAGATACTATGCTCCAGACTGAACGCTGAAAGGCATAATCAGTCTCTAATGATTTTTTTTTTTATTTTTTTATTTTTTTATTTTTTTTTTGTGGAGCTCGCTTGGCATCTCTTTCTGCTGGGGCTCTCCAAAACTCGAAAGTAATTCTTTTTAGACTGGCGCGTGCCTTTCGTCCTGTGGGGCCTCCAAATCTCAAAAGTTACTGTTTTATAGTAATATATTTCCAAGTGCACGGGAGGGGGGGGGGGGGCTTATTTTGTTTCGCCGCCGCCGCGGGCCTCCAACAGCTTTAGCCCGCCACTGCAGCATGTGATTGTCTTCCGAAGTAAGAGTGATGTCAGGGGTGCCACAGGGGAGTGTCGCGGGACCGTTGCTATTCAGAATATACAGGGTGAATCTAGATTCACGCACTCGGGTTTCGCAGCGCGATTACTCACATGCTAGCAATAAAAAAATATCTCTCACAAAATTTCGTCCTGCACATATTTCCGGCTGTAAATGGACGTCGAAGATTGACGGTTAAGGCGGTATTTGCAGTTAAATTTCGTGCTGTCATCACAAACGGCCTATATTTAGTTTGTCCAACCTATCTTTCGTCCGAAACTTTGGAAAACAGAGAGTTTCTGGTCGCTGTCGCCGAATAATTACGTCTGTAAAATTTGGTGTCTATCGGTTAAACAGCGCGATCTAAAAAGTGGTAACACGTAACAGACAGTCATCGTCAAATCGCCGCTAGTTTTACAAATATTTCTGAGACATGCGGTATATGTAAAAAAAGAGGGAGCAAAGCTGCAGAGAGTTTTCTCCTCTGCCAGCCGCGGTGGCCGAGGGGACTGCGACGCGTCAGTTACGGTCTGCACGGTCACTACGTTCGGGGGTTCGCATCCCCCCTCAGGCATGGATATTTGTGCCGTCCTTAGTGTTAGCTAGTTCATAAGTAGGTTGTAAGTTTAGGGACTGATGACCCCGTAGTTAAGTCCCATAAACTCTACAAACATTTGAAATCTTTTTAGCGTTCTCCTTTAAGTTAAAGCAGTCAACAATCCGAAGCTTGGTTTGAACATCACAGTGCTTTACTAGGCATAGTCCTGTTTGGAGATGGCATGCCGTTGCCTTCCTCCGACCTTCGAACTGAGTTACCCAGCCAGTTATAGGGGGACCTACTGTTTAACGTGGGTTCCGAACCACGGTGCTATTCGGTATTTTACACATGAGCAATACTGCCAGAGGTGAAACAAGTGGAAAGTGACAGATAAAAATCCTAGGACCTGGTGGGAATCGAACCCGCAACCTTTGGATGGGTAGTCTGGCACTCTACCATTGTGCAACCGAGTCCTCTACAAGTCCGTTAATTCAATTTTCCTCTCAGATGAACGGTTCAGCCGTTATTTTCATTTACATTTCTACCTGTCAAAAGGCGTCCGCAAAAGCCCACTTTTAGTGTGTTACTACCGTAACCTAAAGTCGGCCAAAATGAGCAGCGGGTAGATTAGGAGATGATGCGCTTACTGACTGGATAATGCACTCCGCGGAATGATGAGTCTGGTGGGAGCGACGAGTTTGCGCAAATAGCGTAATGACTTGGGCGGCGGCCGGGAGTTCATCAGGCGGCTTAATGGGCGCTATGATGACGCGACGGTGCGCGCGATTACTTCAATTATCGCGGCCGGGCCGGGGCCGGCGCCGGCGCCGCCGTGTATCTGCCGCCGGTTAACAGCGGGGCCAATTACGCGCTATCGCTGCTATCCGTCTGCTCGTCCCCACTAAGATAGTTACAGCTACCCGACAGATTAGATTAATACCTGTTCTATACATCATAATACGAGACGTCACAATGCCGTGGAACGTGTAGGTTTAATAAATGTACGGTCGGGGGTTCGAATCCCCCCTCGGGAATGGATATTTGTGCCTCCCTTAGTATTAGCTAGTTCATCTACATCTACATGGGATACTCTGCAAATGACATTTAAGTGCCTGGCAGAGGGTTCATCGAACCACAATTACACTATTTATCTCCCATTCCATTCTCGAATAGCGCGCGGGAAGAAAGAACACCTGAATCTCTCTGTTCGAGCTCTGATTCCTCGTATTTTATTCTGATGATCATTTCTACCTATGTAAGTGGGAGTCAACAATATATTTTCGCATTCGGAGGAGAATGTTGGCGATTGGAGTTTCGCAAGTAGCCCACGCCGCAGCGATAAGCGCCATTGTTGTAATGATTCCCATCCCAGATCCTGTTGTATAATTTCCGTATCGCTGTCTCCCCTGTATCGTGACAATACGAAACGAGCTGCCTTTCTTTGGACTCTTTCGATGTACTCCGTCAAACCCACCTGATAAGGATCCTACACTGGGCTGCAATACTCCAAAAATGTACGGACAAGCATAGTGTATGCAGTTTCTTTTGTAGTTCTGTTGCATGTTTTAAGAGTTCTGCCAATAAAACGCAGTCTCTGGTTCGCCTTTCCCACGATATTATCTACGTGTTCTTTCCAATTTAAGTCTGAAGTAATAGTAATTCCTAGGTATTTTGTGGAGTTTACGGCCTTCACATTTGATAAGTAGTTTGCAAGTGTAGGGACTGATGACCCCGTAGTTAAGTCCCATAAGCTCTACAAACATTTGAACATTTTTATTTAATAAATGGTGTCTATACATAACACTCAATAAATCAAGAGTTCTACACACTACTGGCCATTAAAATTGCTACACCAAGAAGAAATGCAGACGATAAACGGGTATTCATTGGACAAATATATTATACTAGACCTGACATGTGATTACATTTTCACGCAATTTGGATGCATAAATCCTGAGAAGTCAGTACCCAGAACAACCACCTCTGGCTGTAATAACGGCCCTGATACGCCTGGGCACTGAGTTAGGACTTGGATGGCGTGTATAGGTACAGATGCCCATGCAGCTTCAACATGATACCACAGTTCATCAAGAGTAGTGATTGGCGTATTGTGACGAGCTAGTTGCTC
This sequence comes from Locusta migratoria, assembly GCA_026315105.1. NCBI lineage: Eukaryota > Metazoa > Arthropoda > Insecta > Orthoptera > Acrididae > Locusta > Locusta migratoria. The sequence continues at coordinate 150,054,888 of CM048746.1, read as the reverse complement.
GGCCACCATTGACCAGACTTTTTCATTTCGTGAGAGATCTGGAGAATGTGCTGGCTAGGGCAGCAGTCAAACATTTTCCGTATCCAGAAAGGCCCGTACAGGAACTGCAACATGAGGTCGTGCATTATCCTGCTGAAATGTAGGGTTTCACAGTGATCGAATGAAGGGTATAGCGACGGATCGTAACACATCTGAAATGTAACGGTCACTGTTCAAAGTGCCGTCGATGCGAACAAGAGGTGGCCGAGACGTGTAACCAATGGCACCCCATACCATACTCTACACATAACCTAAATAATGTCACTCGATGTTTTATTTATTGATGTAATGTATAGCTACAAAATGTAGAGTATGTTAACATCACAGCTCCATAGTATTAAACATGTACATATCATACTTATACTTCATTATGTTGTATAGCACTTGTTGATAAACATAGCAGTCACATTATTTACATCAATCATAGATCCCAATGAAGACCAACGATGTTCATAGACATAGCATAAGTGTACGCACTATAATCTTTGCACAATGAGATCTACTGTAAGCATGTTCGTTATCTTTGTTTTAAAATTTTTCATTGCACACTCATCAATGTATGCTTCAGTTTGTAGCAGTCAGCCACTGTGGAAATATCGATAAGGAGTACAGTAATGATGACAAATACTTATTTCACAATTTTGCATTTTTGTGTTACATGTTAAGCTATTAGCTAAACTCTGAAAGTATCTCATATGCAACTTACCATACTATTCTCTTAATATCCTATATGGTTGACTAATGCATTTGATAACTTTCATCTACTTCAGGCTAACGCTTGAAAATGGTAAACTAACCGAAACCGGTAGCATTGATATAAAAAGTAAAGAGCTATGGTGAATATGTCGTTTTGCAATTCGTTTGTTTTTGACAGATAAAAAGATTACGCGTGTTTTGTATCCTCGGCGTTTCCTATTATTATAAAAATGTAGTAAAGAGTCTGCGTCAAATTTTGTGAGAAAAATGGAATCAAATGCTCTAGAACACTTGAAGTGTTGATAGTGGCATATAGTGAGTCTGCTTTAAGTAAAACAAAATGTGTACAAGGGGTACGAGCTCTTCCAAGATGGCTGAGAAGACGCCAATGACGAACCTCGCTCTGAGCTTCCCAGTACATCAACAACAGATGACAACGTCGCAGCTGTGAAGGAAATTGTTTTCGAAAATCGTCCAATTACCGTAAGAGGAGTTATGAGAATGTTGGCATGTCGGGCCGCTCGTGTTGTGCAATTTTTTCGAATGTTTTTGGCATGAGACATGTGTCAGCGAAGTTTGTTCCAAAACATCTCAATTTTGAAAAACCGTTGTATGATCATCGCTTAGCAGCTTTTGAATGACGTTAATGATCATTATTTGCTCAAAATGGTCATAATTGACGGCAAAACATTGGTTTACGGTTATGACGTCGAAACGAAAGCCCAGCCGACCCGATGGAACATCCCGGAGAGCACAGCCCGAAAACAATCACGCCAAGTTCGACCAAATGTCAATGTCTTGCTCACTATTTTTTTTCTTCAATTACCGTGGCGTAGTGCATAGTGCATAGTGCGTAGTGCCTCAAGGTCGTACGGTCAATAAAGTTATGCACCCTCTGTGAGAAGCAATACCCAGAAACGTCGGAAATTGTGCAAAAACAATTCATGGCTTTTGCATCACAATGCACCTGCTCATTCATCAATGCTTCTCAGATATGTTTTGGTCAAATACGACCCGAAAATCATTCTTCGTTCGCCATATTCAGTGTATTTGGTGGTCCCCAGTGATTTTTTTTTTCTGTTCCCAAAACCAAAGAGACCTATTAAGCGACGAAGATTTGCAGCGATTGAGGAAATAGAAACTGTATCGTTGGAAGTATTCAAGGCTGTACCAAAAATTGATAATGAGAAGTGCTTCGAGGACTGGAAGAAGCGTTGGAAAAAGTGTATCTGAGGGGGCTTAATTTGTACGGTGGAGTGGCCGAGCGCTGTAAGGTACCTTGCTGCGGAGCGCACGGTTGTTCGCCGTCGGAGGTTCGAGTCCTTCCTTGGGTATGAGTGTGAGTATTGTCCTTAGGTTAGTTTAATTACTTTTTAAGCCTAACCACAGCAGTTAAGTCCCACAGATTTACAAAAGAATTCAATTTTCAGGGGATTACTTTGAAGAGGACAACATGAATACTGATGAATAAATAAATATTTTTTCATAAAATATAAAGTCAACTAACTTTTTCAACACACCTAGTAATCGTAAAATATCAACATTCCAGTTGCAATACCAAGGAGGAAAAATTACTGTGCGTTACTTTGCAGGTAGCGTGACACAGCTGGTCAGTAAGTTAAGCCAGACAGATTGCGCTCGTCAGTTGACATACCCAGCCGCAGCGGGTCAGTGACGGCGATGAGGGAGGCCAGCTTCTGCAGGTAGTTGACGTCCATGACGACCACCACGTCGGAGCTGAGGTTGAGCGTCACGTTGGTGTTCTGTAGCACGGCGTCCAGGTAGCGCGTCCAGTTCATCTGCAGGCATCGAGGCGACAGGGTCTCAGTTATTAAAATCTACATTTCACTACAATAATGCTGCTTTTAACTTCTAATTGTTGATGATTCTTCTGGATTGTACGGCAGTGCTCCCTGTAACATTTTGTTCCTAACGTTCCGTTCAGAGTTGCGCTGGACATCCTCAGAGGAGCTTCTGGAGGTACTGAGTGTCGGCAAGTCTCACCACTGGCAGAAGCACGAGGATGAACGAAACGAAAAGGAAAGAAATGTTTCATGGAGCATGGCCATACAACCCGGAAAAAAACATCAACACTTATGACACCCGGTCGTGAAAGCCTACATTAAACTTCTAGATTTCAATAAGATATTTACATCCTTTGCATCAGACGCTTTTATTTACGAATATAAAGTGGGTCGAGTCAGTACCAAGATCTGGCTTTTCTCAAACATACTATTGCAGTTTTGTGTTGTTCGTTGATCCAAACATTTACGGTCAAAATAGGTACTCTGAGTGAAATGAAAAATGACACTTTGAAAGGACTAGGCCGTTCTAAAACAATTTTTGTGTACATTTCTTTATAGAGGACCATAATCATATAGATTTGGGTCATATTGCCGCGAGACTCTAAGTTAATCAACTGCCGGCGTGGCGCAATGGATAGCATCGCCGATTACGGTGCTGAGGGTTGTCGGTTCAATCCCGTCAACCGCCAAAAATTTGTTTCTTTGTAATTATCATTTCCAGAATATTATACACGTTCCTTATGTTTACTTGTAATTTCTACTTGTTCCTCGTGTTAACTATTCTTCTAATTTCTGGTACATTCTGTCTGTGTATAAATAGTAGAGCACTCTGCCCGAGAGACAGTTAGTGCTGTGTGTATGTTAAGTTCGCAATAAACCTGCTTTCAGTATAAATGCTGTGTTCAGTTGACAACCCTGCCTTCGAAGTCAAGCCTCCTTCCATTTCAACGCGACATTGTTTGGGAGAGGCGCCGGGTATCCTGTGCAACAGCTGCATCACCGTGGCTCCGATAAGGCAACGTAAAAGCCGTCGCTTACACGGACTAGAACCGAAATACAAGGAATATACCGAGTACAGCCTTCCGAAAGTCCGTATTATTAGAAGAACGATGGACACAAAACCATCGTTAAGCCAGCTGCACATCAGACACCCGTCGCTGTTCTCTGGAGGTGCTGGACAGGACCCCAACAAATGGCTAAAAGGGTTCGACCAAGTCGCCAAGAACAACAGGTGGGATCATACAATGTGCTTGGCCAACGTTTATTTCTACCTGGACGGAAGAGCCCAGCAATGGTTGGATAACAACGAAGACAAACTGAATGACTGGGAAACGTTCCAGGTGGAACTTAAGGAGACGTTTGGAGACCGCCAGGGACAAATCCGCTCGGCGGAAGAACAACTGAAGAACCGGGCCCAACGTCATGGTGAGCCGACACTGTCATATATAGAGAATGTTTTGGCCCTGTGTAACATAGTCAATCCGAATATGACTGAGATCGACAAAATCACGCACCTGATGAAGGGTATAGCAGAAGATATGTACCAAGCCCGTCTGATAAAAGACGTCACTACGACGGAAGAGTTCATCAAGTGGTGCCAGCGTATTGAAGAGATGCAACAAAGGAGGGTTGGACGAAAGAAGTATGACTATGGCCGTTGTGGAAGACCATCATGACTTCGCTTCCCTCATACGACAAATTGTGAGAGAAGAATTACAACAGTGTATGGCAGCCGGGACTATTAGACAGAGCGAGCATCAGATTATGGCCATGTAGGTAAGCCCTGTAAGTGACGAGGGAGCCGACGCCGCTGAGGAATAGGTATTTCAGGCATTAGCTCCTGTCTGCCCCGCCAATCGCACCCGACGTGAAGAATGGCGTCGCCCTGCTATGACTTACGCTGCAGCCGCCAAACGGCAGCCCATGAACCGACCGACGCGACCACAGCCAACTCCCCCGGTAACTATGACGCCCCGCAGAAGAACAGACGTCTGGAGGACAGAAGACAACACACCACTGTGTTTCCACTGTGGACGCCCTGGACATGTCGTACGCTACTGCAGAGAGAGAGAGAGAGAGAGAGAGAGAGAGAGAGAGAGAGAGAGAGAGAGAGAGAGAGAGAGAGAGAAAGCGAGTATTTCGACGATTATTTTGCCGCAAGACGTCAGCCATCAGAGCAGTTCTATCCCAGGCAGGACTCGGCCTCAATCCAAAAAGTGCCTTTTCGTCGCCAAAGAGATACAAATCCTGGGGAACCTAGTCAACGGAGATGGTGTCCGTCCTGATGCAGATAAAGTAAGGGCAGTCACAGAATTTCTAACTCCTCAGCACATTCGTGATGTGAGAAGGTTTCTCGGGCTGTGATCATACTACCGAAATTTCATAAAAGGATTTTCTAATAAGGCACGTCCATTGCAAGAACTTCTGCAGGGAGACGCCAAATTTTACTGGGACGAGAGAAGAGAAAGCGCTTTCCGGACACTTAAGGAGGTTCTAACGTCCGCACCAGTTCTAGCTTTCAAAAATGTTCAAATGTTTGTAAAGTCTATGGGACTTAACTACGGGGCTATCAGTCCCTAAACTTACAAACTACTTATGAACTACTTACGAACTAGGACGGCACAAATATCCATGCCCGAGGGGGGATTCGAACCCCCGACCGTAGTGGCCGTGCGGACCGTGACTGGAGCGCCTTAGTCCCCTCGGCCACCGCGGCCGGCACTTCTAGCTTTGTACGACGAGAATGCGGAAACTGAACTTCACACAGACGCAAGTGGTTATGGGATTGGTGCAAACTACTTATAAACTACCTTATACTGAAGACAAAACAAACATCCATGCCCGAGGGAGGAATCATCCCCCGACGGGGAACGGCGTCAAGAATCGGAGCATAGCGCCTCAATGCGCTCGGCCACTCCGCCCGGCTACAATAATTTGCTGTCTCAGCTCTCTACTTGAGGTTTATATAACATTTACTTAGAACGAGACACCATGGGGCTACCAGAATAGTGACAAGGTTATTCTCGTTGTCCTCTAATATGGTGTGTGATCTTCTGGGACGGCCAGTACAGTTGAACACCTCGCGTGGCATGGACAGTATGAAGAATATTTGATCATTCAATATCCAATATCCAGCTCTGTGGGAGGTGATGGTCTGGTTTCAATGCGTCTGCCAAGTGAATCCCAGACCTGCTCAATCGAGTTTCAGTCCGGTGAACAAGCCGGCCACTCGATTCTTTCACTTTACTCAGCTTCAAGCATGGTGCCCACCAGTGCAGCTCTGTGGATACGAGCGTTATCGTCCACTAGAAGGAACCCATCTCCTATGGCACTAGAGTAGGACAAAAGAAAAGGTCGAAGGATCTCGTCTCTACACCTCTGAGCAGTCAAAGCGCCATTCTGAACGACAGACAGGTCCGTACGTTCGCCAATACTGACTGCTGCCCACACCATTCGTCCACCACAATGATGTCGTGACGTTTCCTGCACATAATAAGCTTTGTTCCAAGTTCTATATTCTCTCCAGATGAGGGAAAAACGAATGTCCGGCTGAACACAAAATCTCGACTCATCTGTAGAACTCGGCGCCATTCGTTACGACTCCAATCCTGTTGCACCTCCGCCCAGTTTCTACTGGCTAAACGGGGTCGTGATTTTAATGGGACACACACCATAGGCTTCCGTGCGTAGATGCCTTATCCCCGCAGGCGATTTCGGACTGTTTGTGTTAATACTGCGCGACCTTTTGCTATATGGAGTGTGCAATGCAGCTGAGTTGCATTCAGCATGCTGTCTCGACGAGCTGTTAATCGGAGATAACGGTCATCTGTTGCTGATGTTACCTGTTACCCTTGCCTTCTTTTAACAGTTCCTGTTGTCTGAAATTACATACAGGTCTTGGAAATTACACTCTGGAATACTCCAAAAGCTGCACTCACCTCCCTCTGTGTCTGTCATGCTTCCTACATTCCTAAGGCTCTCCATGCAATAACTTCGGATAAGGCGACTCGCTGCGGTGCGCGCGGCCGTTCCCCGTCGGAGGTTCGAGTCCTCCCTCGGTGTATTTGTTGTCCTTAGTTTAAGTAGTTTGTAAGTCTAGGGACTGATAACCTAAGTCGTTGAGCCCCATAGGATTATAAATATTTAATGTGAATGACGTTACTGTTGCATTGAACTACCTGCTCACTAAATCAATCCAATTGCATATCTAATTCGTTTGGTAAACACAAGTCAACACCAACGTCTTCTGCACCATCTTTCTGATATTACCGCTACCTCGGTTGCAGTGGAACCGACAAACTTCGAACCATTTTAGTTCATTTTGCTGATGACAAATCTTCAGAAACTTTATATCTCAACTGATCTCCTAATTGTTTTGACCAGTGTTTATTGGTTGTATAGCATTTACACCTTTTCATGACGATCATGTTTCCCAAAGAAAGTTACATTTTTCAGCAAGATATTGAGCAATGTCACAAGGACAGGAGTGTGATGTTGTGCCGGCCGCGGTGGCCGAGGTGACTGAGGCGCTCCAGTCACGGTCTACACGGCCACTACGGTCGGGGGTTCGAATCCCCCATCGGGCATGGATATTTGTGCCGTTCTTAGTCTTAGCTAGTTCATAAGTAGTTTGTAAGTTTAGGGACTGATGATCCCGTAGTTAAGTCCCATAAGCTATACAAACATTTGAACATTTTTGTGATGTAGTTCGGGGAAGACAGAGGCGAGTTGAAATTTATGTTTTGTCTCCTCTAACTAGTCAGATTTGATCTCTATAGTACACATCTGGGATGTGATTTGTGAGGTAGCGACAGAGCACAACGCCGCCTCCCCCAACCCAGAATTTACGGGAATTACGGGACTTGTGTGTGTAGATGTGGTGGCAGCTTTCTGCAGCGACTTGTGAAGCTTCACTGCTTTCACTCCAAGACCCGTCGGCATGTTATCTGTACAAAAGGTGGACATACCGGCTATTAGATAGATTGCCGTAATGTTCTGTCTGACCAGTGGAAGCAATTACGGTGAGAAAATTTATTATCTTCTCTGTGTAATGTAACAGGTTTTATCTGCGACTTGTTAGCTTGAAAGCAGAACTTTTTCGCGCTCAGCTGTTATTAGCTGTTTTTTCCTCAGCTAAAAATGGTACGTTACTGACGTGTCGTTATCTGGAAAATATTGCTCAATTAGGATTTCCTCGTTAGTCCTTGGCGCGTCTGAACTGGTTCCTACCTACGCTCGTGTCTAGGGGAGGATGACATTTAACTGGTATTATTTCTGCTTTTACCCTATTGGCCATTAAAATTGCTACACCAAGAAGAAATTCAGATGATAAACGGGTATTCATCGGACAAATAAACTGACATGTGATTACATTTTCACGCAATTTGGGTGCATAGATCCTGAGAAATCAGTACCAGAACAACCACCTCTGGCCGTAATAACGTCCTCGATAAGCCTGTACATTGAGTCAAACAGAGCTTGGATGGCGTGTACAGGTACATATACTCATGCAGCTTCAACACGATACCACTGTGCATTATCCTGCTCAAATGTAAGGTTTCGCAGGGATCAAATGAAAGGTAGAGCCACAGGTCGTAACACATCTGAAATGTAACTGGCAGCTGTTCAAACTGCCGTCGATGGGAAAAGAGGTGACCGAGACGAGCAACTAATGGCACCCCATACCATCACGCCGGGTGATACGCCAGTATGGCGATGACGAATACACGTTTCCAATGTGCGTTCACCGCGATGTCGCCAAACACGAATACGAACATCATGATGCTGTAAACAGAATCTGGATTCATACGAAAAAATGTCGTTTTGCCATTCGTGCACCCAGGTTCGTCGTTGCGTACACCAACGCAGGCGCTTCTGTCTGTGATGCAGCGTCAAAGATAACCGCAGCCATGGTCTTCGACCTGATAGTCCATGCTTCTGCAACCGTCGTCGAACTGTTCGTGCAGATGGTTGTTGTCTTGCAAACGTGCTCATCTGGTGACTCAGGAATCGAGACGTGGCTGCACGATCCGTTACAGCCATGCGCATATGATGCCTGTCATGTCGACTGCTAGTGATAAGAGGCCGTTGGGATCCAGCACGGCGTTCCGTATTGCCCTCCTGAACCCACCGATTCCATTTCCTGCTAACAGTCTTTGGATCGCGACCAACGCGATCAGCAATATCGCGATACGATAAACCGATAGGCTACAATCCGACCTTTATCAAAGTCGGAAACGTGATGGTACGAATTTCTCCTCCTTACACCAGGTATCACAACCTTTCACCAGGCAACGCCGGTCGTCTGCTGTTTGTGTATGAGAAATCGGTTGGAAACGTTCCTGATGTCAGCATGTCGTATGCGTCGCCACGGCGCCAACCTTGTGTGAATGCTATGAAAAGCTAATCATTTGCATATCACAGCATATTCTTCCTGTCGGTTAAATTTCGCATCTGTAGCACGTCATCTTTGTGGCGTAGGAATTTTAATGTCCAAAAGTGTAATAAAATGTATCTGAGAAAGTGTATATTCTTAATACTGCCATTGTCACAGAGGTAACAGCTTAGCGAGACGGCTTTTAAAAGCGATTTAATTTCGAAGGTTGGATGAGCTGTTCTCGCCAGTAGCGGGCCCCTGCCACAGCTGCACAGCGCCTGGACAATGGGATACGCGCGCGGTCGGCGCTCCCGATAACCAATTGACCGTCAAACTGTTGGTCCTAATTTCCCAGGCCAGTGCGCCTCACGCACCGCGGAAGCGCCATAAAAGCCAGCCCTGCCCTGCACAGACGAGGTTCGCCGCTGTGGAAACGCATGCGCCTAATTCCACTTTTAACTCACTGCACCATTTTCAGCCTGCATTTCAGTATGGTAACAAACGAGAGTTTTGCAACCTGCTTCCATTGTTGACGGTCTACACTTCCTGAGGATCCGGCGTCTGTCTTACCCACGATTAATTTTATATGGTCGATCCATTTCAAAAATCTACTTATTTCTCTCACAGACATTTTACGGAAATAAGTGCTTACACTGTTCGTAATATATATTTGTGCCTTGCCATTCTATATTCACGAAGATGCTAAATTAGTTTTTTTTTTCTGACGATACAAGTATAGCTTTCACGCCTGACAAACAGGAATTAACTGATGAAATTGTAAATTATGTCTTTCAGACAATTATTAAGTGTTTCTCTACAAATGGACTAAAATCAAAATGTTCAAATGCATTTCGCTACCCTTTTACAGTGTCGCGACTTCTCTATAAACTACAGCATCATGAGCCCCATAGCGATTGTTATCTGATACTAAACAATATGTGTACCAAGTTTAGTTGAAATTGGTCCATTATTTTAGGAGGAGATGTGGAAAAATAGCGCATGATGTAGCAGTTATTCGGAAATTTCATTGTTTATGACGTCATGTCTTCTGAAATATGTGTCGTACTATCATGTACATTTGATGGTACATTTAGTGGTATATGTGCCTAATGTCTCCCGTTTGCTTGGGCCAAGACCACATTTCATTCATTATGACGAACCACCCTGTGATGAAAAATTTTAACCAGATGTTAACGTGTGTTAGAAGGTTATGTTTCTATTTTGACATATGACGCTAAGTGATTGTACCAAACTTTCTGAAGATGGTACCTGAGTTCATCGAAATCGGTTAAGGAATGAAAATAAATTTTTAGCGATCTTGGTCCACTGAAGTGTTTTATATAAACTATTGATCGCTCTCCAGTGGCGTAAAATGCCTTTTAACTATAAAATATATCGTGAATGGTGTTAGTAGTAAATATGTAATAAATCTAAACCACATGCGTGATGATTCTATTTTTGTCATGAACCAAATTGTTTATGTCTTCATATCTCATGAACTATATGTAGAAGTGTGATAAAATATCGAGGGAACATTCACTGGTATGTGTGAGTACTGTCTGTGAAATATGTAATGGATACAATTTACAGTGTTGAAGTAATAACTTGTAACGTCATGCCAAATGCTGTAAATATATACCATGAACATAGGAAGAGTGGTAAGTAATTTCTTTCTTTCTTTCTTTCCTTTTTTTACTTTGATCATTCTGTTGGGGTCGTCAGCGAGAAAAGTTTAGTAAAGATTTGAAATTATGTTTAAAGTTTATTGCAAGTCGCTAAGTGCTCTCATTCTCAAATAGTTGACGAATAAAATGACGCTATCACGAACCGCAAGAAAGGGCAGTTTTCATTGTTTGTGACGTGATATCGTATGAAATATGCATCGTAGGTGATTTTTTGGCACTATAGCACATGATTCCTGATCTTCAAGAATATTTGTACCAAATTTGGTTGTAATCGGTCCATTAGTTTAGGAGAAGATGTAGAATATTATCGCATGATGCAGCCGTTTTTCACGACTGTCATTGTTTATGAAGTCATGTCTCCTTAAGTATGTGTCGTCAGTGGCTGTTATCCCGACAGCGATTGTTGTCTGATAGTAAGGAACATGTGTACCATCAGACAACAATCCAATAGTTTAGGAAGAGATGTGGAACATACATGCAAACACACATACCCACATACACACATACAGCCAATTTTACGAGGGTCACTCTAAAAGAAATGCACGCTATTTAAAAAAAATACAGTTTTTATTCTGCATGTTTCAAAGTTGTACAGTGTGTAGATACCTTTTTCCCGCTTGTTATCAAACTTAGTTCAACCTGTTCCCGTCAGTGGCACGGTCACAGCATGTCTTCAAGCTGAAGCAACGTGCTGCCATTGAATTCCTGTGCTGTGAAAACGAGACAGTTGGAAACATCCGCAAGAGGTTAAGAAAGGTGCATGAAGATGCTGCTGTCGATCGCAGTACAGTTACTCGATGGGCAAGCAGGTTACGCGATGAAAGCGGGCACGGCAATATTGAGGATTTTCCTCGTAGCGGCAGGTCGCGTATTGCACACACTCCAGACAATGTGCAGAGAGTTAACGAATTGGTGACTGCTGACAGACGTATCACAGTGAACGAATTGTCACGCTACGTTGGTATAGGGGAAGGAACTGTTTGCAGCATACTGAAAGAATTGGCGTTAAAAAAGGTTTGTGCCAGGTGGGTTCCCAGGATGTTGACAGCGGCTCGGAAAGAAACACGAAAAACGGTATGCAGCGAACTTTTGGAACAATACGGGAATGGTGGAATGAATTTCTTAGACGAAGAATTGTGACAGGTGATGAAACATGGCACCATCATTTTTCACCAGAGACGAAGAGGCAATCAATGGAGTGGCACCATGCAAATTCGACCAAGGGGAAAAAAACCATGCCTTCTTCTGGAAAAGTTATGGCTACTGTGTTTTTCGATTCCGACGGACTCATGCTTGTGGACATCATGCCACGTGGAACCACCATAAATTCTGATGCATATGTGATGACACTGAAGAAACTCCAAGCTCGACTGAGTCGTGTTCGACCACATTGGCAAAAGCAGGATGTTTTGCAGTTGCACGACAATGTACGGGCTCATGTCAGTGAAAAAAACCAAGGAAGCGATAAAAAAAACTCGGATGGATAACACTGAAACACCTGCCTTAGAGTCCTGCTCTGGCTCCAGTGACTATCATCTCTTTGGGAAACTGAAAGACTATCTTCGTGGAACAAGGTTTGAAGATGATGATTTCCTTGCATGCATGCTTCCAAACAGTGGCTCCAACGTGTTGGTCCAGAATTTTACCCTGCGGGTATACAGGCACTGGTTCCAAGATGGTGTAAGGCAGTTGAGAGGGATGGGTAATATGTGGAGAAATGAAAATATTGTTCCTAAAGGATGTATCTACACCCTGTAAAACTTTTAAACGTATATATATATATATATATATATATATATATATATATATATATATATATAGTGTGCATTTCTTTTGGAGTGACCCTTGTATAAGATGTATAGATAGATAGATTTTGTCAACCCCTGTTTTTCCTTATAAACTTCTCTGTCTTTCCTTAGAATTACTAGAATCGTGCACCATTTTACAGTGTAGAGCGGTTTTTGTAGGTCGGCAGATTCTATGAACGAGTTTTGATTTTTCTTTACTGTTGCTTCCACTATCGAGCGCAATCTCAGCGCTATCTATATGGTCGTAATTGGAAGTAGACTTGCGCATAATAGTTCGCGATCGGGAGCGCTCACTTTACTTCGCTGCTCTTCCGCGAACTGGTTAGTTCTTTTAGTTCGTTCGCTCCCAGTGACGGCTGAGTGGCGTGCAGGTGGAGGGAGAAGTTCCCCACCTAGCTGCTTCATGCGCTTGCTGCTTGAGCCGCTAATGATATCACGCAAACCAAAAGAAACAGTTTGTGGATAATTTCTCGCGTTTAAGTTTAGAGTTATCTCTATATCTTGGCATTATGGAATTTATTAGTCAGATATTGCAGAGTGCAGAATACTTCAAAGCAGAAATTTTGTAGCACTGAACTATGTAATCTAGCAGGCAGACGCTAACCTCGAAATGGCTCTCATCAGCAGAAGTCAAAGACGTGATTTTTAATTCTGTTCGCGACCTATCGCGCATATTTTAGTTCGCGACTGGTAGCTCTCCTTTTAGTTCGCAGCTCGGCCGCGAAGTAGGTCGCTCTTTTTAGTTCGTCCGCTCGTTTTGGCTTTTGCTACCGCTACTAAAAGTATAGCTGAGCTGCATCTCAGTTCGAAATGACGGCAACTGGCAGAAGGGAATCACGAGATTCTGCGCGCTCTCGCGTCCTCTCGCTATTATCCGTCAGTCTTCGGAAAAGGAGTGGACGAACTAAGAGGCGACGGATCTGCAAACTAGTTCGCGTAGTTCGCTTGTGGGAGCGCTCTTCCGAACTAGTTCATTCGCGAACTACAGAAGACTAATTGGAAGGGACTGTGAGGCTGGCAGCTTTCGGCGCTCGTGGCACGTTGGTAGCTCCTGCTGCAGAGCGGCGTCACGTACCACCGAGTCACCGGGCTGGGCGGGAAACACGAGCGGCTCAGAGCCGGCGACTGTTTTACGACTGCCGCGGGAGGCGGAGGGCTTATCTCGCACCTGCTCGCTGCTCGCTGCGCAAAGTGGCGCTACCTGCCGGCGAAGCTGCCTGTCGCCGACACATGCTCCCGCTCAGCTGCTCACGCGCAAGGGGCCTCTTCTCAGCAGAGCAACGACACCTCTAATTTCTCAGTACATCCTATTTCCAGTACATCCGCATCCACACTCTATAAACCACTGTCAACTACTTGAACTTACACTGTGGCGACAAAAATTGTAGAGTAGCGATATTCGCCAGTACAGATGGCTGTGGCCGCGGTGGCCGCGGGGACTGAGGCGCTCGAGTCACGGTCTGCAAGGCCACTACGGTCGGGGAATCGAATCCCCCCTCGGGCATGGATATTTGTGCCGTCCTTAGTATTAGCTAGTTCGTAAGTAGTTTGTAAGTTTAGGGACTGAAGACCCCGTAGTTAAGTCCCATAAGCTTAACAAACATTTAAACATTTTGAACAGATGGCTGTAGTATCGCGTACACAAGGTACAAATAAGTCGTCCAAGTATTCAATCAATGGACAGAAAAGCCCAAACTCTTCGGTTTTTAGTGTTCTTTATTCACTCAAATTTCATTTTCCGGATTAACACCTATCAGAAAAACACTCTTCGCATATTTCCAACTGCCAACTTCCACCCACAGGTCTCCGATATGATAACTACCGCCTGCTAGAGCCCCAGGCCTCACTTTCATCCACGACTTAAAACTCTTTGCCTCACATAGCCAGCTCAAACACCTCTGCCGCCATCTACAAAAATAGGTTACGGCACATACAATTATTAAGATTACCTGACATAGTCGGCGATCTGATCATCTTATAGTTTTCAAAATGAAAAGCCCAGATCGCACATTAATAATTTATTAAATGACGACTGGTTTCGGTGCACTGTGTCACCATCATCTGGTCACATATATGTTATAAGCTGGTCATCTTGTTAAAAAAAAATGGGTATAAAATAACAAGTGCGACATTGCTCTTAGTCACTATATTGTCGCGTTGAAACGGAAGCAGGCTTGACTTCGAAGGCAACTGAACACAGCATTTATACTGAAAGCTGGTTTATTACGAACTTGGAACATACACGCAGCAGTGACTGCCTCTCGGGAAGAGTGCTCTGCTATTTATACACAGACAGAATGTACCAGAAATTAGAATAACAGTTAACATAAGAAACAACTAGATTTTACAAGTGAACATAAGAAAGATGTAGAACATTCTGGAATTGTTAATTACAAAGAAATAAATTTTTGACGGTGGGCGAGATTGAACCGCCGACCTCCAGCACCGCAGTCGGTGACGCTATCCCCTACGCCACACCGGCAATCGTTGTACGTGGTCTCTCGCGGCAATATAAAAATTACACAAGTTAAAAGCATGACAGCTTACAAAATACTAAGTGTAATGTTGCACTTGGTATTTTATACCCAATTTTTTTTAACAATATGACCAACTTATATATGTGACCAGATGATGGTAACATCGAAACCGGTCGTCATTTAATAAATTATTAATGTACGATCTTGGCTTGTCATTTTGAAAACTACATACAATTATCTCTGGTGAGCCTTTGGCTCAAAACAATTACGGGATCAGGAGAGTTATCATACACAATATACATATGGTGACGTATTTAATTCAGATATTGGTTACAATTATAATGTGTGTCTCATACAATAAGATATTATGCTGTCTCAACTCCTTATTTGAGGTTCACATGGCGTCTACTTAGAGTGAGGCGCTACCACAATAGTGAAAAAGTCATTTTTGTTGCCCTCCACTTTGAGTGGACTCGCATTCGGGAGGATGTTGGTTCAAATCCACCTCCAGCCATCCAGATTTAGGTTTTCCGTGATTTCCCTAAATCACTCCAGGCAAATGCCGGGATGATTCCTTTGAAAGGACACGGCCAATTTCCTTCATCTGACCGTCTCTAATGACCAAGCTGTTGACGGGACGTTAAACTCTAAGCTTCCTTCCTTCCTTCCTTTTTTCTAATTTGCGATCACCTTGGACGGCCAGTGAGGTTACACACCTTCGTGCCATGGACAAGATAAGATTATCAGTCGTTTCTTCCGGGATATTTTGCCATTCCATGAGTCTAATATCCAGCTCTGAAACCCTTGTGGGAGGTGCTGGTCCAGCTGCAATGCGTCTTCCAAGTGCATCCCAGACATGCTCAATCAGATTTAAGCTCGATGAACAAGCTGGCCACTGCATTCGTTCGCTTCCCTCAGCTTCAAACATGTTGTCCACCAGTGCAGCTCTCTTGTCGTTCACCAGAAAGACTCCATATCCTATGGAACCAGCGTCGGGCATAACAAAAAGTCGAAGGATCTCGTCCCTAGATCTCCGAGCAATTAAAGACCACATCATTCGCCCAACATCACGAGATGGTGATGTTTCCTGCACATAAGCAGGACTGTTTCAAGTTCCACGCTCCCTCCAGACAAAGGTACGACATTTTCCGGCTGAACACGAAATTTTATCTGACGAGGAGAGCACATGGGTGTCGGAGTTCAGAACTTTTTTTTATTTATGGTACGTGAAGTTCAGTACTTAAATAACAATAAGCCAAAGTCATTCGACACAACTCTCAAAAATTATCGAGAAAATCGATTTTAAAATTTTGTAAGTACATCAAAGTACCAGAAATGAAAGCACTTGTAGCATCTGTCCGCTTGACTTAGGTGTGGTGTGTTGTTGTTGATGTCATGTGTAACTATACCTTGATGGAAGTTTATATTTAATAATAATATAACTAATCAATAAGTAATGGCGAAGAATACATCAAGTTCTGCGTTTAGGAAGATAGATGTTGACCAATAAAATGAAGATAATTATAGAGAGGAGGAGCAAGTTGAATTGCAGTCGCCGCCCATCGGTCCGGATGAAGCAGAAGACAATGCATTGAATTTGACATTGAGGATATTATTGTCCATCAAGTCATCTCAAATTGAAGAAGCAGTAGCAGCCCTTGATCGAGACCTTATTGATGTACTTATGAAGTATGTCTACAGAGGATTTCAGATGCCATCAGAAGGAAATAGTCGTCACTTACTGCTTTGGCATGAAAAGGCATATGCTGTTGGAGGTGTTGGTGGCATGAAAAGGCATATGCTGTTGGAGGTGTTGGAAGCATTATGAGGGTGTAGTCTGATACAAAGAGAGCATAAATATATATCACGTGTGTATTTTTTGTACTTTGTTATGAAACTAGGAGACAGGCAATCCTACAAAGCTCAGTGTGAATGTGAATGCAGTGTACATTGTATAACATTATTGATCATATTTAATGATTATAAGTTTATATTTTGTATTTGTCATAGGAAATTACATTATTATTTTGGTGAATATAATTTGTTCAGCTACTGTATCATTATTGATGAACTATCTGATTGTTGCATCAGTAATTTGTACAATAAACTTTTACAGAAATCTGCACCTACATAGTTTAATAAGAAATGTGCATTTGTGTTCCAATATAGAACTTGCCATGTAAAAGAGAAAGAACTTTGCTATAGAAGAGTGAATCAGTATTAAACCATTAGGAGGAATTTCAAAGGCCATTGTAATGAATGCTTACTGATTAATATATTTTCATATCAGATATGAGATATTGGAACAGTTATAGCATTGTTTCCATTGTTTATTTGAGGACTACGCAAAATACTTCCCTCTCCTTTTTTTAGCACATTCATTGTCGGAACAGTTGACTTCATACTTAAATAGAATAAGAGGGTTGATAAAAATATGATGATAGATAACACACATTGATCAATTTCTCTGTTACAAGTTGTATGTAAAATCTGGATTCTAGAATATGATTTATTTAGAATGATTCATTCTGTTTAATTCATTGAATACAAACACATACATAATTATAATTTTCCATTTCTTGAAAAATTTTGCTGTGCATCTGGATGAGAATAATTTATGTGCTTTGTGTATATGAGTCTGTGTTTTGATGAATATTCTGTATGAGCTCATTGTTTGTTTCTTTCAAGTAAAAGCATTTATTAATTATTAAAAAAAAGGTGGTAGCGTCGTTGCGTTTCAACGCTGGGGTCCGTGGTTCGAATCCCGCCACGAAAGATTTTTTTTTTTAAATCTTTATACGTTGTGTTCGGATACTAAAACAATTTTAATATCTAATGGTAATTTTTACGAAAAATGCGCGAATGTTCTATATTTTATAAAAGGTTGTTAACAATGATGGTCCAATCAAAAGAACGTAAGTTACATTTTGTTTACAGTATTGGCTTCACTAATTCTTGACGACTGTTGTCTTTGATTGTTCAGTTTGTAAAGAGCTTTGACGCTGTTTTTGGAAAGTCATCTCCATAGCTACTAATGGCTTTCCACGAAGCTATCCTACTCAACCATCGTTTGACGTGAAGACAAGGTGTTCGTCTACATATACATAAAAAAAAAGAAATTTGCCTTATTTCTTTTGTGTTATCTTCTTTCTAATTTAAATCATCATTATTCAAAATGTTTCAAATGTTTGTATAGTCTATGGGACTTAACTACGGGGTCATCAGTCCCTAAACGTACAAAATACTTATGAACTACTTACGAACTAGGACGGCACAAATATCCATGCCCGAGGGGGGATTCGAACCCCCGACCGTAGTGGCCGTGCAGACCGTGACTAGAGCGCCTTAGTCCCCTCGGCCACCGAGGCGGGCTCATCATTATTGACCACCTTTTGTAAAATATAGAAAATTACTAATAAAAAAATTACATGTATTGTTCAAAACAAATACATTAGATATTAACATTGTGTAAGTACCCAAACATAACGAATAAAGATAAAAAAATCTACTAGGCGGTGTTTGAACCACGGATCCCAGGGTTAGACGGCAACAACGCTACCATCTAAGCTACGTTTTCATTACTGGTACTTCGATGTACTTACAAAATTTCAAATTCGATTTTCTCTAGAATTTTTGATAGTTGCGTCGAATGGCTTCGGCTGATTGTTATGTAAGTTCTGAACGTAATGTACCATAGATATTAAAAAAGTTCTGAACTCCAATACCCATGTGCTCTCCTTGTGAGAACAGAACCCGGTGCCATTCGTTACGACTCCAATCCTGATGGTTCTCCGCCCAGTTTCTGCGGGCTAAACTGTGTAGTGGTTTTAATGAGAGAGACACCATAGGCCGCCGTGCTTAATGGCCACATTCCCGAAGATGATTTCGGACTGATTGCATTGATATTGCGCGTCCTGTTCCTGCCTGGTAACAAAGTTATATGTTATCCAGAAATATCCGCTTATGATGAATGTAATGAAGTTACATTGACCTTCAATGACTGTCATTCAATATATTTGTGACAGAAAAGTGTGAAGTTAAGAATAAGATAATTTTGAACACGAAAACCACTGGAAAACGGAAGCACAAGTACACCACATTTGCCGGTTGATTGATTGATTTTTCCAGGGAAGTCAAAACAGTCTTGGTCCAACCCGCCGCTGCCCACGCCGAAACTAAGTTTATTGTGCGGTATCGCTCCCTGTATATCTAGTAAAGCTAACCAATGCCCTTGAACAGTGCAAGGAGTCCCTTTACCAGTTCTTTATTAGACACAATTTCTTCGGGTCTGGTTGTCCCAAATATTCTGTGCCTTTTATTCTCCAATGCAATGCATTCGAAGATTAGATGTGATGTAGTTTCATCACCATCATCACAGATCCTACATTTAGGGTCCTCTTCTGTTATTCCCATTGTACGTAGGTGTTTTTTGAAATTCCCATCATGCAATCCAACCATGAGTCTAATCTCTATGCTGTTCAGACCCAGGATTGCAGAGTTTCTTTTAAAACATGGCTTTGGCATCATTACCTTGCCATGTTTTTGTTGATGGACTTTGGTCTAATATTCTACGTGCTGTCTTCTGAGCCAGTTACGTAGCTCCAATTTGATCATTGCCTTGGTGATTGTCAGGACAGGTTCCGGTCCAATAAATGGAGTCTCTGCCCCCATTCTGGCTAATCTGTCGGCATGTTCGTTGCCACTGATCCCCGAGTGGCCAGGGACCCACACTAGGTTTACTCTATTGCTTTCCCCTAGCTCCACCAGAATCCTGTGACATTCTGCAACAATTTTAGACCTTGTTACAGGAGCTGCCAGTGATCTCAGGGCTGCCTGGCTGTCTGAATAGATATAGACGCTACGATCTTTGTAGCACCTACGCAAATTCTCCTTCACACACGCCCTGATGGCAGTGATTTCGACCTGGAATACTGAGGTCAGTTTTCCTAGAGAGATGGCTCCCTCCAGTCTTGGCTGCACCCTATATACCCTGGCCCCAACTCCTTGGTCTGATTTTGACCCGTCAGTGAACCAGACAATACCCCCCGTACGGTGTCGAACTATTTTCTCCCATTGCTCCCTACTTCCAATTGTTATATTGAAAGGCTTGTTGAAGCAGTATGGGGTTATAATATAATCGGCTGGCATTTCCCCAACCTTTCCTATATTTACCTCACTCACTATTTTAGTGTGTGATTTTGGATATCCCAAAGAGTTCCAGTTGTTGCCAGATTTGAGTTTGTATGCACCAGCCGCTGCCTCCATCTTGACCCAAATGTGTAATGGAGGCATATCCAGCATGGTTTCCATCCCAGCAGTTGGTGTGCTGCTAATTCCGCCTGTTATGGCTAAGCAGGCTAATCTCTGCACATTTGCCGTTTACTTCAATGAACGAAATCACCACCTTCTAAAAAAGATTTGTGGACAGCTAATACCCGATTATCACAAAGCAAAACAACATAGAGAGCCACTACAATAACATTAAGATACGCCACAATTCCGAACTGAACTTATTTTTTGAGGTTGTAATTTACGCCTAAAATTTCTGATAAGGGATTTAACCGACATGCGGTTTCCCATAAACTCTAATATCAGAACATAGATTGCGAACTACATCCCGATTGTGACATTTATTGTGTTCTGGGTGCCGCAAGCTTTTTCTTTCTTTCATTAAAAGTATGTTTCTCACTAAATGTTCAAATGTTAGTTAAGCTTAAGGGACTTAACTACGGGGTCATCAGTCCCTAAACTTACAAACTACTTATGAACTACCTACAACTAAGGACGGCACAAATATCCATGCCCGAGGGGGGATTCGAACCCCCGATCGTAGTGGCCGTGCAGACCGTGACTGAAGCGTCTCAGTCTCCTCAGCCACCGCGGCCGGCTGTTTCTCACTGATCATATTTACCGTGTGAGAACGTCTGTCGATTTGACCGAAAAAAATAAATAATAATAATAATAATAATAATAATGATCTGAATTTCACCGGCTGTCGTCCGAATTCTCTACGTTCGGGCGATGAGATCGGCTACACTGTGACCGTACCACCACCAATACTACTGCTACAACTACCTCTAATTCAGTACATATGAAAACATGCTGTGTACTAGACAACTCATATATAAAGCAGAGTGTCCGTATGTTTGTACGTGTTGCATACAAATCTACAATTTTGTTCCAATCTTTATGAAATTTTGTACACGTAAGCTTCAATCCATGAGGACGGTCGCCGTAAGTGTAAGAATCACATACGATATATAGTTCACGAGATATGACGTCATAAACAATGAGATGCGCGAAAAACTGCTGCATTTTGGGACAATGCTGCTCATTTTCTCCTAAACCATTGGACGAACTTCAACCAAATTTGGTGCACACATTTCTTACCGTGAGGTAACAATTGATGCATGGTTAAGAATAACATACGGCACATGGTTCAAAAGATATTACGTCATAACCAATAGAAATGGCAAAAAATGCCATATAATGCGGCGAGACTGTCGAAATACACTGTATGAGAATGAGAGTACTTAGCGACTATCAACAAACTTTAAACATAATTTCAAACCTTCATTAAACTTTTTCTCGCTGGCAACCATAGTAAAATGATGAAAGAAAAAAAGTTTCTCGCTTACTACTTTTCTGCTGTTTATGGAGTAAAACTACGGCTCTCGGTATGACGTTACAATTTATAATTTGAACACTACAAATTGTAGCCACAGGAAATTCTACAGACTACACATATATAGTTGAATGTAGCTTCTAAATTATATCACATTCCGACACGTAGTTCATGAGATATGAGCACGTAAACAGTAACGTTCATGGAAAATTTCTCCATCCGGCTGGAAGCGAAAGCAGTTTACTACCATAGAGCTACAAGGAAAGGAACAGAATGAAACAAAGTACACCCAACGATTACCCATTATATCCCACAAATATACCTTAAAGAGACTGTAGTTTCCATTGGAACTTGCATTTTCTATTACGATTAATAAATTACAGGGCAATATATTAAATACTTCGGAATGGATTTGGCATCTTCATGTCAGGGGCGGGCTGACCAAAGAATTTATTCATATTAGAACCTGGAAGATATACATATGTCGTGTGTGTGGGTGTTATATAGAGGGGAAAAGGTTATTGCATTAGGAAAAAAGAAATCTTAAGAGTTCTTTTACTTCAAAATTTTCAATGTTTGTTAAGGTTATGGGACTGCGGGCTAATCTGTCCCTAAACTTATACACAACTTATGATTTGCCTTATACCAAAGACGGCACAAGCACAGGGCCAATCACTTTGTGTGGGAGGGATTAATTTGGACACGCCATGTTTCTCATACGGCCAGTTGTACGTGGCTTGCTCCAGAGTCGGCACACCAGATAATTTGTTTACACTCCAGTCGGACAAACGAAGAATATTGTGTGTCATCAAGCTTTGAGATAAGAGTGTTAATTACTTCTGACTATACACTTTCATCATGTTTTCGTGAAAACGGTATCATACTGTTAGTCGGAACTGTGGATTTATTTTCGAAATAGTTCTGCAGCACTGATTGAAGTTCATATATATATATATATATATATATATATATATATATATATATATATATATATATATATATATATATATATATATGGTGTTTCACTAAGTGTGTTTACCTCTGTAAATTATAAAATAACAGGTGAGGGGAAATTTTAGTGCGGTAGGTCAACACAAGAAATGTTACACTTTCTGCGGAGCTATGAACATAGTTTATTGTATCATTTTCCAAAGAGTTACACCACAAGGATATAATTTTTTAAATGGAACAATAGTTTTTTCTATCGTGTATTGGATTCGTTTAAACCAGCTGCGTCCAAATCAATTTAAACTACATTACTATCACTGTTAGTTTGGGAGCTACAACCCTTCAAAGTTTAGGGGGCGGAGGCTACGATAGCGAAGCTGACTGGCTGGTGGTCATGAGACAGTGGGCCGTGCCCCAGGGGACAGCCACTCGGCCAGTTAGCTACGCTATCGCAGCCTCCGCCCCCGGAACTTTGAAGGGTTGTAGCTCCCAAACTAACAGTGTTAGGAATGTAGTTTAAATTGATTTGGACGTATCTGGTTTAAACGAATCCAATACACGATAGAAAAACTATTGTTCCATTAAAAAAAATTATATCCTTGTGGTGTAACTCTTTGGAAAATGATACAATAAACTATGTTTATAGCTCAGCAGAAAGTGTAACATTTCTTGTGTTGACCTACCGCATTAAAATTTCCCGTCACCTATTATTTTATAGGTTACAGAGGCAAACACACTTAGTGAAACACCCTTTATATAGTGTGTGTGCGCGTGTGTGTATATATAACGAGATATTCGTATGTGCTGGCTCACAAGTCCGACTTACGGAGTGGTTGGCTCAATATTCGCAACTGCCGGAGAGAAATACTAGGCCAGTAAATCTGTATGCTTCATATATATCGTCTTCTACGGACTCCTGGCTAGGCGCACACACACTCAAGAAGGCGTAGTATTGGGAGGGGATCTTGCAAAATATGTTGTATAACGTAAATTTACCTAAATTTTAACTAAATTTCGTAAGTTTTGGGTTCAGCCGAAACTAGAAGAACCGAAAACTCGATTACGGTTTCTGTATCGGCCGTAAAATACGTTTCGGTCGAACTCTACTGGAAATAATAGCAATGAAAAACCAAAAACCGGTTATTTAAAACACCGGTTATAGGCCAATTTAGACTGTCCGTCACGTCAACGTCACGTTACGGCACCGTCACGTCAAGTTGTATTCACACTGTCCGTCAGTGTCCGTCACGTCAATTCGCCCATCTCAATATGCGATGTTGAAAATGAGGTTATGAGTGGCGATCTGTTATGTAGAAAGTCATAGTTTAAGATTAGAATTGAGGGAACAACAACATTAAATGTTATTGATGGCCAACTTACTGGGAACTGAAACAACATTTCAAAACATCGACATCTATTTTCAAGCGCAAAAATAAACATATGAAAACATCAAACAATACATATAAGAGCATAAATAGCGCCAGTTTACTTTATCCATTATGATTTGCCCGCTGACATTGTTAATACCGTCGTAAACAACTGAATTTTTTGTCTTTAATTAGAACCGACTTTTTCATTTGAAATATTTAATGAAAAACGCGTAATCAAATTACAATCTTATTCAAATAAACAGTTTGCTTCAGTCTTTCTTGTTACAATGTTACGTAACATAAACCATTTTTTGGTTTCACAGCCGGCCGAGGTGGCCGAGGGGACTGTGCGCTCCAGTCACGGTCTGTACGGCCACTACGGTCGGGGGTTCGAGTCCCCCCTCGGGCATGGATATTTGTGCCGTCCTTAGTGTTAGCTAGTTCATAAGTAGTTTGTAAGCTTAGGGACTGATGATCCCGTAGTTAAGTCCCATAAGTTCTACAAACATTTAAACATTTGATTTGGTTTCACATATCCGACCTTGATTTTAGGGCGACACTCAATTGGCAAAAATATGTAAGTCGTCATGAAACATTTGAGATTTACCCCTAAAACGAAGTATAACAACAAAATAAAGTTTAATAAGACACATATTGCATATAAACAGTGCAATCTTCGACTGCAACATGTGATTCGCGTGACGAAAACAGGTTAACTTCCGATGTTAGCAGACGGCCGTTCCGTCAAAACATTCTTCTCGAGAAAGCTTGACGTGACGTTGACGTGACGTGACGGTCCGGTGACGGACAGTGTGAATGCCGCCATTAGAAATACATTGCGGAATGTTCTGACGGACGGTGACGTGACGTGACGGACAGTGTGAATTGGCCTTATGTCGAGCAATTTTTACAGTGCGGTTAAACTGGAGATGAAAAGAACCGGTATAACCGAAAACCGGTTGTTTCAGCAATAACCGCCATCCCTACTTTGCAGAGCCGCAGCTGGTCCGCGCGGCCCCGTTAATCAGAGACCCGGGCAGCAGCGGCAGCAGCGTTCTGATCTAAATTAGATTAAGTAGTTTCTAAGTGTAGGGACCGATGACCTAAGCAGTTAGGTCTCATAAGAACTCACACCCATTTGAACATTCTTTGATCATGTGGTACACAGCTTTCCTGGTTCAATTTGCGTAAATTTACACTGACAACAATCATACAGTTAGTCGGAACTGTGGCTTTATTTTCGAAATACTTCTGCAGCACTGATTGAAGTTCATTTATATAGTGTGTGTGTGTGTGTGTGTGTGTGTGTGTGTGTGTGTGTGTGTGTGTGTGTGTGTGTGTGTGCGTGCGCGCGTGTGTGTATATATAACGAGATATTCGTATGCGCTGGCTCACAAGTCCAACTTACGGAGTGGTTGGCTCAATATTCGCAACTGCCGGATAGAAATACTAGGCCAGTAAATCTGTATGCTTCGTATATATCGCCTTCTACGGACTCCTGGCTAGGCTTACACACACTCAAGAAGGCGTAGTAAATTTCAACTAAATTTCGTAAGTTTCGGTTTCAGGCGAAACTAGAAGAACCGAAAATTCGATTACGGTTTCTGTATTCCGCAAAATATGTTTCGGTCGAACTCTGCTGGAAATAATAGCAGTAAAAATGTTGAAATTCAAATGTTCAAATGTTTGTAGAACTTATGGGACTTAACTACGGGGTCATCAGTCCCGAAGCTTACAAAATACTTATGAACTACCGAAGACTAAGGACGGCACAAATATCCATGCCCGAGGGGGGATTCGAACCCCCGACCGTAGTGGCGTTGCAGACTGTGACTGGAGCGCCTCAGTCTCCTCGGCCACCGCGGCCGGCAGCAATAAAAAAACCGAAGACCGGTTATCTAGAAAAAACCGGTTATGTCGAGCAATTTTTACAGTGCGGTTAGACTGGAGATGAAAAGAACCGGTATAACCGAAAACCGGTTGTTTCAGCAATAACCGCCATCCCTGCTTTGCAGAGCCGCAGCTGGCCCGCGCGGCCCCGTTAATCAGAGCTCCTGGCGGCAGCGGCAGCGGCGTTGTGACGGCAGGTGGGATTACAGCGGCCAGGCGAGGCGAGGCGGAGGCCGCGTCACTCACGCCAATTAGCACTCCACAAACAAACGCCGCTTCCGAGTTAAGCGCAACCGTGATTTGCGCCGCTAAAGTGTATTTGTTCTCCCTCGGGCCGAGTTTTGTTCGTATTTCGTCTCCGTTTGTAAATTTGGTTAGAACGGTACTTTGATGCTAACCGGGAGGCCGAGCAGTCACGAAATGCACAACAGCATTAGAGCGCGGTACGGCTGTACTAAACACGCACGGATTGGCCGTGCGTACTGGAGCCCCGGGTTTTGCGGTGCGCGCGGCAGTTCGCCGTCGGGGGTTCGAATCCTCTCCTCTGGCTTGGATGTTTGTGCCGTCTTTACAATAAGGTAGGACATAATGTGGTTGCGTAGACTTTCCCGGCGTAATAACTGATAATATTCATCTCGGGTTTGCAGCCGGATACCATCGTCGAACACGATATTTCGGCAGACCAACTGGCTGCCATCTTCAGGTGAGTGCGCTGATTACACTTACTCGCCGGAAACTGAGGCAGAACATTTTTTTTCTTTGTTGATGTTTTAATGCTACCTGTCATTTCAGGCAGCAGGCTGGCAGCAGCTTCGGTGGCTGCTCTTCAGCCCTGAGAGATACATAAAATGACAAGTGGAAATGAACATGAAACACGGAATAAAATTTGCAGAATTAAAATGACAGAAAAGGTGAAAATTGGAGAACAGTAAAAGGACAGACTTACAGACAATGTATTTGGAGGACAGAGACAAGGAGGCGGAGATAAAATGCACACATTATATTCATAAAACTGTTTAGAGCAACGGTGACGATTAAAAGTACATTGATGGACACACACTAACAAAACGAAGACAGGTGGACGGTGCACACGGTAAAAAATTTGTCGGACGTTGTCGGCGAGGCACAGGTTAAAAACACATCAAAAGATCATGAACACTCTGGAGCACTATTGAAAATGTCGAGACGCCCCCGCAGGGCGGGGAAGGGGGGCGAGGGGAAAGGGATGGGAGAGGGATGGGGGAAGCGCGGGGGAGGGGCGAGGGGAGTGGAAGGGAGGGGAGGAAGGGGGAAGGGGGGCTGGGCGAGACCCTGGGGGCGGGATAGGGGCAGCCAAGAGGGGGGAAAGGAGGGGATGGGGGAGGGGGGAGGGGTGCTGACGCTACAGGGAAGGGATCAGAGTTGGTAGTAGGGGGAGATATCGGGACGAAGTTCGTTATCCGGTAAGGGAAGGGTGCGGAAGTTGCCCTGGGAAAGGACACGGAGTGTATGTAGGTGAAGGCCGGGAGGGATAGTTTGGTGGAGGCGCGGCAGAGGCCCGGGATTGGTGAGAATAGGGTATATCAGAGGGTTTCGGGATTATTTTTCGGGTACTGGAAAGGATATGTTCGAGGTGTTGTAGGAGAGGAGGGAAGGGGATTAGCTCATAGAGGATCCGCGTGGGAGAAGGGAGTCGGATACTGTATGCAAGGCGGAGGGCGTGGCGTTCCAGGATCTCTAAGGATTTGTAGAAGGTAGGAGGGGCTGATATCCAGGCGGGGTGGAGGGAACAGAGGACGGGGCGCATTATGGATTTATAGGTGTGAAGGACAGTGGAAGGTTGGAGGCCCCATGTCCGGCCGGTAAGGAGTTTAAGGAGGTTGAGGCGGGACAGAGCTTTCTCACAGAGGGATTTGAGGTATGGGGTCCAGGAAAGTTTGCGGTCAAGAGTAATGTCAAGGTATTTGAGGGTGGGGGTGTGACAGATTGGGCGGTTGTGGAGGGTAAGATAGAAATCGTGGAGACGGAAGGAGCGGGTGATACGACCTATGACGATTGCCTGGGATTTGTCTGGATTTACGGATAGGAGCCACCTGTTACACCACGAGGCGAACACGGTGAGGTGGGACTGGAGCAAAAACTGGGAACGGGCAAGGGAGGGGGCGAGGGCTAGGAAGGCGGTGTCGTCAGCATATTGAAGGAGATAGACGGGAGGTTTGGGTTGAGAATAAAGGAGATAGAAGAGGGGAGACAGGACGGAGCCTTGGGACACCCCGGCGGAGGGGTAGAACAAACGGGAGTCGGAGTTGGAAACAGTGACATAGGAGGGGCGTGGGGTGAGGAGGAAGCTATGAGGCGGACGTAATTAATAGGAAGAACTGGATATTGAAGAGGAGACCGGAATGCCATACAATGAGGCAGAACAGAAACCGCGGCTCCTTTATACACCGCTGACGACTCACTGCGCGTGATCGAAACCAAAGTAGAGGCCCTCTAGGCGCAATAGAACTAGTAGCGCGCCGGTGGAGAAAATCGGCAAAACGATGGGTCGAGAACAAGACTAGTTAAAAGACACAGCAGGTCGAAATAAAAACCGTTGTTGCTTAATATCAGATAAGATTGGGTTCCAAGTTTTACTTAGAGGGATGCCCTTAATAATATTATTGGCCATACCAACTTCTATGGATTCTTTAAGAACACATTCCCAGTAGCGGGAAGCAGGAGCAATCAGTTTTGTTTCATCATATAACATCTTGTGTTCCTCATTCAGACAATGTTCAGCGACAGCTGACTTTACAAGTTGAAGTAAACGAGTATGACGGTGATGTTCCACACACCGATCCTGAACTGTGCGGATCGTTTGGCCAATGTAAGTCTTACCACAATAACATGGAATTCTATAAACTCCGGGTTTCCTCAGTCCTAAATC
Source organism: Locusta migratoria (assembly GCA_026315105.1). Lineage (NCBI taxonomy): Eukaryota > Metazoa > Arthropoda > Insecta > Orthoptera > Acrididae > Locusta > Locusta migratoria. The sequence continues at coordinate 150,026,261 of CM048746.1, read as the reverse complement.
ACCTTGGACTGACCCAAGGAGGGCCCTAGTCTTTGGTAATGGCGTAAAAACACTTTTAATGTCAAATATTCTCAAAATTCTTGAAATTTTCGAGGAAATATTCCCGACGAAAGGCAAAAGGCAATAGACTTGTAGTTGTTCTCTAATGGTTCACCTTTTGGACCAAATTGAAACGCACGACAAATTTGTTGAGCAGTGTACCCATTCTGTTTAAAGACAACTTTGAGATGCTCCAGTTCTTCACCCAGATGTTCAGCATCTTTTCACTAGAGTACGCAAGACCCCTACATGTTGGTGTTCAAAAATGTTCAAATGTTTGTTAAGCTTATGGGACTTAACTACGGGGTCATCAGTCCCTAAACTTACAAACTACTTATCAACTACCTTATACTAAGGACGTCACAAATATCCATGCCCAAGGGGGGATTCGAACCCCCGACCGTAGTGGCCGTGCAGACCGTGACTGAAGCGCCTCAGTCCCCTCGGCCACCGCGCCTGGCATATGTTGGTGTGGCGGATGACAGCTCGTCGCATGAAGATAAAGATCGGTTTGTATGGGCTTGCGATATACGCCATGTCCTAAGGTCCCATCACTGTTCTTTTGAACCAAAACGTCCAGAAAAGGAAGTTTCCCATCTTTTTCAACCTCCACATAAATTTTATACTGGGATGGAGACAATTAAAATGATCTAAAAACTGATTAAAAGCATCCATTCTATGAGGCCACACCATAAAAATGTCATCGACTTTTCTCTAAAAACAGGTGGGCTTAAGAAACGACGTCCTCGGAGCCATGCCTTCAAAGTACTCCATAAAAAGGTTTCCGACTATGGGGGAAAGAGGACTCCCCAAAGGCACTCCGTTAGTTTTTTCATAAAAGGCACCATTAAAAAGAAAATACGTCGAAGTCAGCACATGAAGACATAACTGTTTCATCATCCAGTTTTTCACTAATTAATAACAAGGACTCTTCAAGAGGAACGTGGGTAAAAAGGCAAACAACATCAAAACTGACAAGCAAATCTGATGGACCAAGACAAATTGACTTCAGCAGCCGAATAAAATGTGACGAGTTCAATATGTGATGTTAACACTTTCTAACGTGAGGAGCGAGAACAGAAGCTAAATATTTGGCCAAATTATAGGTAGGAGCACCCAAATTGGTCACAATACGACGAAGAGGAATTCCATGCTTGTGAACCTTAGGTAGGCCATCCAGTCTCGGAGAGACAGCAGCTCTAGTGTGAAGTTTCTTAACAACCTCCTCTGACAAGGAACTCTTCTTTAAAAGTAAAAGCGTCTTCCGTTTTATACGTTCCATGGGATCATTACGTAACCTATGGTAGGCTGAGTCATCTAGATTACAAGGTATTTCACAAGTAATTTTTACGTTTAGGGACTGATGACCCCGTAGTTAAGTCCCATAAGCTCTACAAACTTTGAACATTTGTTAAGTCAATAAATAAGTCGCAAACATGTTGCGTGAAATTAGTTGCACGCAGCTGGTTTCGTGAATGTCAGTAAGAGTTTCGGCGGAGCTATTACTTCTCTGTGTGAAGTCACTTCATAAGACTAAACATAAAAAGACTAAGAAATGTGTTTCGGTGTATATGGATTTAAAAAAAAAAAAAAAAAAAAAAAATCAGCGACCTTGGTGAAAGAGATTGTGGTTGAACACCCTACAAATTATTTTAATTGTCTTAGAATGTCACCAGAGCAGTATACGTTTTTTAATTAAATTTTTGTAAACATAGTATTGAATGAAGGTAACAACGACTCTTCATGCGTAAAGCATTGTCACCAGAACTGAAATTAAAAATCACGTCACGTTTCCCGGCAAGTAGGGATTCATACTCGTCTCTACATCGTGTTCCGAAAGCCACAATTGGTTAACTAGGAGAAAGTGGACAGTGGAGTCTTTCAGCCAGGAATATGGAGAATTACAAATACTGCTGGACTAATTCATGTAAAGCTGCATGACGGTAGCGAAAATTATTCAAAGCAGGCTGCATTAAGGAGGTAATGGTTTAGCTAACCAATTTCTTGCAGAGGGATCTGTATCGTGGCAATAATAGAATGTTTAAAAGTATTTACAACAACAACAAAAAACGAAAAAAGTGAATGTAAAACCCTATCTCGTTTTAAATAAATGTATACAAACAATTGTGAATATAAAAACTGCCAAGTTTTAAACAAATATTCTAAAATAAAAAAATTCAATTTAATATATTTGAGTAGTCTTTTTTCTATGAACAATTTTTCTGAAGAAAGACTAAAAGTTCAAATCACGGGATCTTGGTCTTGTAAACTTGTGCTGATCCACACCCAGATGTTTTACTAGATTGCATTTTGCAAAATTCGTTTGTATAGGTATTTCGAATTGAATGTATATTAGTCTTGCAAATTATTTATCGTTCACCCAGCAATATTTAATTCACGAATGATTGCTTCAAGAGCATCAACACGCCGCTCCTTATTTCAGAAATTTTCATCGTTAAAAGACCATAAACACCTACGCATTGCATATATCTCCAAAATCCGAACAATCTTCCGTTCCCCACTTCATGTTGTATTTTTTGTGTTTTGGTTATCACCTAACCTAAAAAGTTGCGCAAACAGTTTCGCCAAAGTTGGAACGGGCCGAAACTGTTTAGTTTCGCCAACGAGTTGCGCGAACGAATGCCGCGCATGCGCACTGGCCAGTACCGCAGTTTCATGGAACCTAGTGTCGTCGTGTAAACTAGCCTTTATACATTTCGCGCTCAATTTTCGCCAGATGACAGCATATGTATGCTTCACAAGCTGCGACATAGTCGCGAATTTACAACAGTGATCCTTTTTTTTGTATGCCATCTGTCTTACTATAAGAAAAAAACATAAATTAATTACAAACTAAAGCGTGCAAACATTTTATTCGTCATATTAGACTACAGATACGCGGATTTAGATTATGTAATGTTCGATATGTCTGCCTTCAGTGACAGTGGAAATCAAAATTTCGCTATTTCGCGTATTACTTTGAAACAATAGCTTTTTGGCCAGCTGCTGCTGCTACTAGAAAATTCAAATAAGTTCAAAATTTTTAATTTTTTTCCATTTTGAATAGCTACAAGTTCCTACTTCCCTTATTATATAAAAATGCAGGATTAAGTACGATCTAAGAATCTCCAAACCAATAAATTGTAAGTGCACTGTGTACAATTTTAAATTAGAAGGCATTTATCACACAGCATAAACTTACATGGCGAGAGATGAATTTGGCAACCATAACTAATGTTACAGCCAAAGAACAAAAATTTTCTGTGTTTTATCTTCATTTGACATGTTTGTAACATAATCACTAGTGTTTCTTATCAGCGCCTGTCAAATGCGTATCTGAAGATGGCCTAATAAGCCGAAAACTAGTTCGTAAATTGCACTGGCAGCCATAGGGAACTCCTGTCAAGTTGGAAGCACCGCTAACACGATGCTCGGCGGGACAGCATACACTCTCTAACGCTCGCAAACACAGAGCAGGTAAATAAAGAGAATGTTCGCGATCCTAATTGGCACCATCTCTTGCAGCGGTCGCTGTGCCAACCACATCAGCTACAGATCCTTCCGCCTGCCTGTCACTGGTATACGACCACTATGTAGGTCCAGCCAGACGGCTACCCACGCAGTTTTCGCTTCGCTACAAAGTCAGCAGTCAGTGACTACGAAGAGCCGCGGTGGAGTAGTCTAGCGGTCTAAGGTGCCTTGCTGCGGAGCGCGCGGTTGCTCGCCGTCGGAGGATCGAGTCCTCCCTGGGGCATGTATATGTGTGTGTGTTTTCCTTAAGTTAGATTAGATAGTTTAAGTAGTTTGTAAGCTACGGACAGATGACCACGCAGTTTGGTCCGACAGATTTACAAACATTTGAACATTTTGACTACGAAGAAGAAGCCTCCGTTATCTGAAAACTGAAGACCGAAGACTGTCCAACGCCGACCTAGCGTAGACCACACTCCACCAAAACTCGACGGTTCTTTGAACTGTCTTCAGATAGCAACAATTGCGTTGAGTGTAAGAAGTCATATCAATAAATCTGTGTGGAACAACCAAGCTTTAATTTATAACAAATGAACAAAAATTAGTAGAACAAAAACAGACCGTTTTCAGCCTGGAACATCGAAATGACGGAAGAATCCATTTATAAGATTAATAGTACCGACGCTGCATATATATTCGTCTTATACAGCAGGTTACTCTGGCAAAAAGCGAAGGCAATGCAACCTTTGGGTCTGTAAACAGTGTGAAAAACTAAACATTACTCCGAAATAAGTGTGCATCATGACAAGAGGAGTATCAGCTGCAACGAGGAAAGCGATCAAGGTCGCAGAGGCAACATGGATAAGGAAAAAAAATAAAAAAAGTGGTACGGCATCAGGAACAACGTGAGTACACAGCTAAAAGAGATAAACATGCGAATCTCACGTATCCTACCCCCCACCTGAGTTCGATGTTTTAAGTACCTTTACGTCGGAGCGAACTTACACAACGAACATCAGCGAACGGAGTAATCTCTTCGGTGTGAACGGTCCGTGAACAACGTTCTTTTGGCATTCGCAAGTGTTCATTCGTGATCCATCGGTTGTCGGTCTTGGAACGAATCATCAAAGAGATGTTTACGTTCTCTCCGCTTCGGCGCTCGCACTGGTGTAAACGATGCAGAACGGGGGCACCTACGATTTTAGCAGGCGGCAAATGTTGCAGAAACAAATACGCCCTCGACCTCTAAAATACCGTGAAACGCACATAAAGATCATTATCTCCGTGTACCACCATGGCATAAAACAAACACTTTAGTCTCTAATTTTGTACATGCCTAATCTCGACCTTTAAAATACTGTGATACGCACATAAAGATCATTATCTGCATGTACCACCATGGCATAAAACAAAAACTTTAGTATCTAATTGGGTAAATGTGCTTCTCTTTCATATAATAGTATTAATTGTTATCTCTAGCTGAAATTTGTAATTATTTATGGCAAAAATAGATTGTTTAGAAAGGAACGCCTTAAAATATATGAAAAGGAATTAACAGACAGTGGACTCAATAAACTAGCCTGTTCTCGCAGCTGTGGCCGGGTGGCGCTCGGCGCTAGGACGATTCATGCTCTGCGGCCGCCATGTTGGTTGGGTGTCGCGCTCTCAGCCGGCTTGATTTCACTGTCACTGTAAGGCCTCTCTATGTCACTCTGTGCTCGACCTGGTTTGAGCTTGGTTTCAACACTCATTGGACGAACTCATAGCAGCACTTCTCGAACGACCGAGAAATCATGCAGTTTTCGAAATGGTCACCACAATCGCAATCTGACCTTTTTCAAACTCGGATAGATCGCGAGCCTTCGCCACCAAGCGTGTGTCTGGCTAGCAGTCACTCCTCATCAGGTGAGCTGCTTCCACCTGGACGGTTTTATATCTATAGTAAGTAGGTGGCGCTCCAGTCACGGTCTGCACGGTCACTACGGTCGGGGGTTCGAATCCCCCCTAGGGCATGGATATTTGTGCCGTCCTTAGTATTAGCTAGTTCATAAGTAGTTTGGGGACTGATGACCCCGTAGTTAAGTCCCATAAGCTATACAAACATTTGAACATTTTGAAGTAGGTGGCCACAATGGTCTAAATGACCAGAGCACATCTCCCAGCCTTCTTTCAGTCTTCCCCTTTTCTTAGTACCGGGTCGCCATCTAAGCTGTTGATATTCGTTCAGTTGCTTCTCTTTTCTCGAAATATCGCTTTAATTTTTCTTTGACATCTCTGTTTTCCCCAGTATTCATGATTGCATTGCATTTTTTGCCAGTTTCTGCTCCCTAGCGAGTTAAAGTTTTAGACGTCTGTATCATGTTTTGCCTGATTCATACACTTTCGAAACACCACCATTGGTGTGGTAATCATGAATTCTGACCTTAGCTTTATCTTTTCCCTTTTTATCCTCTGTGTTTTTTGCTGCATACCGTATTACTAGATGCACTTGACGATAGTGACTTCCTGTGCTTTGCCGTGCGCTTGAGTCCTTCGTCTTTGCATTAGCCGGAGCTAAAATTTTTCGCTGACGCAGAGGTTTTGAAAGCACCGGACGAGTTTTCCCTCTTTCTTTCTCTTTTTTCAGGACGCCTTTTACAGATCGTTCTACATGGAAGACATAAATCACAGAGCAGCGCTGCGCGGAATGTATTAAACGCAGGGGAGGTGAGACTGAATGGATGCAAAGAGTTTCCGGGGAATTCACTGCTTTTTTTGGTACTTTTACAACCGGCTAAGAACGTCTCAAGAAAATCCCTTAATGCGTCATTTTGTCCATTTTTCCATAACAAAAGAAAATTAATGAATTCTGCGACAAGATGCAAGTATCCCCGAAAATTATTACTGCCTTCCTCTCCGCCCCTCTGGCATGACACCAAATCCATTTAAATTACTCGGAAGAACAAGCACAGACGGCGACAGGGGATATGAATATTAAAACCCATTACACCAGAGTCTTTTCGGTTTCAGTTCATAAATGTCTTTAGTGATTAAAAAAACCGAGACTGAAGGCGGAGATACTTGGTCGACTTTAGGGATGACTCAAATGACACAGCCACTTTGTGAAAAGCTGTAAACACAAAATTACAGTCATTAGGCTGGTTCCAAAAGTAGTATGTGATATCTGCGCATGTTGTTAATATTGAAGGTTTCACCAATAGCATTGTCCGGTTGTGTTTCAATAACGCTCGAAATCCTAGATGGAGGTGGGGCGATTAGTTAAGCTTTCAGCTCGTAGCTGCAATGAGAAGTTCTAAAAAATAACTATTTATAAGAATTATAATATTACAGTGCCGTAGCCTCGACAAGCATTTTACAAGTTGAAATGTCTCCACTTGTAGCTGCCAATTTTTATTACATCCAATTCCTACTGACCAGTTTGACTTGTACATCAGTTTAAAAGACGTACACACTATTACAATGTAGCAAGCATTCTCTATACGAACATCGAGGTCGGCGTACATAACTGATGCAAAAAAAAAAAAAAAAAAAAAAAAAAAAAAAAAAAAATAAAAAAAATAAAAATAAAAAAAAAATTAAGTTAAAAAAAAGCAACCATAATCTAAAAGATGACGGCTTTTAAGAGGTCCTAGTTTATAACCACGACGTCATTCGCGACGAACTTTGGCATATTAGATGTCCCGATGTATGTGTTGTGTTAATCGCTATATTTATTTATTTTATTTTTATGGCTCTCCCACCACTCCTTCAACTCCTGCCTGTTACGCTCCATAATAATTAAACAAAGCAGAACACTCTGGAACTGAAGTGCTTCAGTGCAAAAACAAAAGGAGTGGGCTTACTTTCCAATCGAATACAACAAAATAAAAATTAACGCCGCGGTGGAGAAGCCGAGCGGTCTAAGGCACATCGCTGCGGAGTGCGCGGTTGCTCGCCGTCGGAGGTTCGAGTCCTCCCTAGAGCATGGGTGTGTGTGTGTGTGTGTGTTATCCTTAGGTTAGTTTACCTTAGTTTAAGTAGTTTGTAAGCTACGGACTGATGACCATGCAGTTTGGTTCGATAGATTTAAAAACATTTGAACATTTTTAAAAATTAACACCTTTCAGGTACTAGAGATGAAGGGATTAGTAGTATGTTGTATATGTGTAAGGCTCGACAACGAGTATCCAGAAGGAGGGCGGACGTAATCAAACGTAAAGAACACTTGTATTCCGCAAGGAGGAGAGGACTGTGAAAAATAAAAAGCGAGTTTCCTCGTGGGAGGTCCAGCGAAAAAAAAAAAAAAATCCGTTTCTCTAAACAAAGAAAACGAAGAACGAAGAGGAGGAAGGTGGAACTAGAGTGTGACTCCTCTGCTGGGTCAACGAGGCATTGATACTCTTAAGGGAAAAAGTACCAGTCCTCGATAAAAAAAAAAAAAAAAAAAAAAAAAAAAAAAAAAAAAAAAAAAAAAACCCACCCATGGAAAAGAAAAAAACCTGGAAAATAACGCGGAAAAGAAAGTTACTAAAACGTCAAAATGTAACATACGAGGCACGTCCAGAAAGTAAGTTCCGTTTGGTAATAAAATGAAATTGTACACAAAATCAAATGTTTATTAAGCTTATGGGACTTAACTACGGGGTCATCAGTCCCTAAACTTACAAACTACTTATCAACTACCTTATACTAAGGACAGCACAAATATCCATGCCCGAGGGGGGAGTCGAACCCCCGACCGTAGTGGCCATGCAGACCGTAACTGGAGCGCCTCAGTCCCCTCGGCCACCGCGGCCGGCAGACTGTACACAGATACAGAAGAAATTCTACAACTCTTAAACTACTTTTCCACATAAGTGCCAAAATTTTGTAGGCATTTGTCATAGCGTGGCACCAGGTTTTGTATACCTTCTTCATAGAAATCTGCCGCCTGTGTCTTCAAGCAGTTGGAAACAGTTTCTTTCTGCTCGTCTTCATTTGTGAAGTGATGACTGTCAAGGAAAGACTTGATATGTCCTGGATCTTGTCATCAATCACGTGAATCAGTTCTTCTGAAACCAAAGGTGGACGCCCTCTTCGTTCTTCATCGTGCACATCACTACGCCCGCCATTGAACTGTCGAACCCATCTTCTCACCATCGAATCACTCGTCGCATTGGTCCGTAAACATCGCAAATTTGCCGCTAAATTTCACTTGGTTTCACTTTCCTCGCATTCAGAAACCGAATCACCTGATTTCACAGGCGGCGGGATTTTCAATCACCGCCGACATTTCAAACAAGCACAACAAAGTGTACGTAACTGACAGCGATCTCCAAATGGCGCACGTTCTTCTACTTGATACACATCGTCTACAGCGCATGTGCGGAACTGCAGTCGCAGCGCTGCAGCGGAGATAAATAGGCGGGTATCTTTTAACGATTAAGCGCTTTCCGAAAAACATGAACAAGTGCTACCGTCAGTAGGTTACAAAGCAGTTCCCGCTGAGTGTCTTCGTCCGTTGATGAGCAGTCCACAGGTACGCCGTGAGCTCCACTTCATCAACGAGCTGGAGTTCTAGAATGGCATAGGCTGAGTGCCCTGCTAACCAAACAGTGATGCGATGTATCGTATAGGAGGTTCACCAGGCCACTGTGACATGTTGTCTTCGTCGTTAAAGCGAGTTGTTATTGTGCATGGCATTCCCCAGTCTATAAATTTTAATTGCATAATTTTTTCCAATCCAGACTAAAATCTTCAGTGTTCACTGCACATCTCCTGGCCATAATCTCTTATTATACCATACCAATGCCATAAAAATTACAAGTATTGCCATTGTAGTACGTTAAAATGTAACATGTACTTACATGACTGTTTTTGCTTGAATCTGTTTTACTCTTGTTAATTTATTATGCTATTTATTTCTGACAATATTTAAAGATATTTTATAAGGATGTCAGTGTACCTGTAAGCACATGTAACTCAATATCACGAGTTGTTGCTTACAATTTAAGTTTTGACATTTGCTTCTAAAGATCATTGCATAGCTAATGATGTAACATCTTTGTAAAGATCGCAGAAATAAGAATATGATCTCTTTGCAAGTCCAAGAGATGTGTCTTATTACTGAAAGCATGAGTTGTCCAATGAGACGCGGCAGTAAACTGTCAGCCGGGGAACACCATGACCGGTACAATTTTAGCAGTGGTATTACTCACTTGGATGTTCTTACTGGCTGTAATTGTCTGGTGGTTTCTATGATCACTTATTGAAGTTCTGATTTGCATTGTGAACTAGTATATTTAGCAATGCCGATCTGAACATGCCATCTATGTATAGTTATCAAAAATGTGTCTACAAAGGTGAAGAAACGACTTGATGGTGATGTTTTCGTATCATCATTTTACTACTAGCACTGACTACTTGAACTTTGACAGAACATGTTGTGCAAGTTCTTATCATATTCACTTAGAATTAGGAGTTTGGCTTTCAGAAAAACTGCGGTGTTATTTTACGTTTGCATCCCCTCTCTCCCATCTGACAATGGTCAATTAGACCCCGTTACAGTGCGTAGAAGAAGTAAAGGAAACTGCAAGCTCGTACTGTTCCATTTAACTTCCGCTGATGCGTGATATTCAGTCCGGCGCGTGTGCGTCCCTTCCTGTCAGTTTGACACTTCGTTACGTGAGGAAACAATGCTGGTCTAACGCAACAACGCGTATCCAGAGCCTTCTGGAACCACCAGCTAACCTGTTAAGTCAACACGCCAAGACGTAAAACGCCGACACATTTGTTGCGGTCATGACAGAGCACGTAGGTGAAATATCAGCAGCTCCACAAACACACTATACATACTCCAGCTCTAAGAGTTCAGACGAATCAATGGCTTACACTTCCTAGCACTCGATTCCGTAACATGTTGTAAAGTCGGTACAAGTCTGTTATAGAACTCCGGCACTCTTCTACATCAACTGTTAACGGGCGAGATGTCGACTCCTGAGTAACTCCGAGTTCGACTCCTGCGCTATAACCAACTACGCACGCAGAGGAAGTATCTAAGAGGACTTCCATGTCCTGCACACCCAAACTCCAGCGTTCCTAGGGAAGACGCCTATTTGCCGGTAGGCCAGGAGTCAGCGCACATCACGACCACACGACAACCGTCAACGCGGTGCAGTATGAAGATGATGCTAGACAGCAATTAGGGTGGGGACCGAGAACCACCAGTCCAGATGTGTGAATCTCTCATTCACACGTTTCACCGTACTTCCGTACGGTTGCACAACATACGGCATGGCAGCAGGGAGCCTACCTCCGCCCGCTTAGCTAGTGCGGACGCAGCCGCACTGTCAGCGCACAGTACGGCGCGAGGCTGCTGACGCCATCGACCCGGTCGCCTGCAGTACGCAGCAGTGTGTACCATTACAGAATAAATGTTTTGCCGAACAATATTCTTTAATTATGCCAACGGCAGCACTTGGACCACCCCTACCTCTTCCTGCAGGGCATACCGTGACGGTTAGGAGTCTGACCTCCTGACAACTAACCCACTCTCCAACACCTCCTGAGTGCGTGTCCTCCAAGGGGTGCGCCAGCAACCGCTAGACCCCCTGCAATATTATGAAGATACGAGATTGAGAGAAGCATAAACCTGAAGCATAGCAGAAAATCTCAGAATCAGAGAAAAAGTCTTTTCGAATTAATTGTTTGCTCCAAAGACTCAGTACTGTCGTGTTTAGACGTGTCGTCGCTATATTGTGGCAAGCTGTTACCATTTCGCAGAGGCGGCGCCTGTGCCTACCTTTGGGTTTTTGCCATCGCCCGGCGAGTCCATGAGCAGCTGCAGGTCCGGGATGTGCATCTCGTGGAACAGGCTGCGGGTGTCCCTGCGCGCCTCCGCCGACGTCATTATCTGTGGGCAAAAAGGTGCCAGTTTCATGTGAAAACCACAAATTATATTCTGTTAATGAAAAGATGCTTTCATCCACAAATGCAATAGTAAGACAGGAAATTAAGATTTATTCTAGGAGACAGCAACAAGTAAGACGCGTGGCAATTGACGTGCGGTCCCTTTCGGAGATTCGAGTCCTCCCTCAAAAGTTTCAAATGTTTGTCAAGTTTAAGGGACTTAACTGCGGGGTTATCAGTCCCTAAACTTAGAAACTACTAATGAACTACCTTATACTAAAGACGACACAAACATCCATGCCCAAGGGGGGGTTCGAACCCCCGACGGGGAACGGCGTCGCGCATCGGAGCATAGCGCCTCAATGCGCTCGGCCGCACCGCCGTGGCGAGTCCTCCCTCGGGCTCTGTGTTGTTCTTAGTGTAAGTTAGTAGTTTGTAAGTAGTTTGAAGTCAGCAGTTTGGTCCCTCAGGCTTATTTAAACGCTTGATTTTTGATCCGAGTAAAACTCCCGAATCCATAAAGTATCACACTCATAGTACAGAGCTGCTTCAAAGTTTGATCTTACAGATGGGTTAATGTGCTTCAACCCGAAGAAGATTTAGAAACGGTTTGTGTTTGAGGCTCGTCCGAAGTCATCAGTGTCATCAAACACTGGATTGAATACAGGGATATTTGCGCATCGTTTTAAGGAAAGATTGGTTTATCACGCAGTTTAATTTTTACGATGTCATTGCTCCTGAACAATTCAGCTAATGTAACAAGAATAGTCGTCAGTATTCTATAAAATTATGTGGACGCTCGTGGAGTATGAAGTGGAATGTGAGTAGACAATGTTGTAGTAGATGACATAGAGCAAAAAGAAGTAGTCTAAGCTTTCAGGTAGAACTTACAGGTAACGAGGATAGTAATGGTAAATGATTTAAATACGAAACAGGTGAAATGAGAAATTATTTTCAGTATTTATGACGATGTATTGTAAAAGAAGATACATTACATTGTAGTGAAAGTAATTCATGATAATCATTGTATTCAAGAAAGAAGGCAATTAAAATTAAATTAAATACAATAAATAAATTTAAAAATCGAGGAATATAGTTATTGAATATTTGGTAGAAGACACTCCAGAAAATCAGTGAAAGATGAATCACGAAAATTATTATATACAGGTTGTGTAGCATACATATTTAACTATATATCTTATATAAAAGTTTGTGGTACTTTGGGGGGCGGGCGATTTTAGCTGTTTTACATAATAAATGTACGTTATTATTATGTGCTGCTGGTGCACTATACTCATTTAATTGTTTATGCCTGAAGGACCTATACTTAGACGTTGGAGTAAACCTGAAGGCCCTTATTTGCAGTAACAGGTAATGTGGCAGGAGGTAGAGACCTTATTTATTCTGTCTGAAGTAAGACTGCAAGGATCGTATTGACTCGAGAGCAATGATTTTCTTGTGTCACTTTTAGAAAGAGATAGCATCAAATCTATAAATTCGTTTGTTTTACTTCAATATATATATATATATATATATATATATATATATATATATATATATATATCTTTGAGCTGCAATGCGACTCCATGCTTGTAACGGTATCCTTTCCTGTTCGATACGTCGCAAATGTCCATTTCAATTTTTTGTCATTAATTTTATCTATAATGGTGGTTGTAGTTGTCATCCATCCTCTAATTATTTCATTCCTCACGTAGACAAATAATGTCAAGCTGCAGCATCTTCTCCATTACAGCTACTTTCCATTTTCTATTTTTATCCATGACCAACACTTCTGACCCATACGACAAGACTGGTACTATTGTTACCTTACATATATTCTTATTTTTCTAATTAGACAAGTTATTATTCCACAGAGGCTTAATCGTATTTTGAAAATTTTTTCGGGAATTCGGCCGTTTTCTGTCGTCTAAAAGTCGCGATATTTCGGCAAGCTGACTTCTTGCCAACTTCAGGAGTTCTCCAGCAATGCTTGAAGATCGCGACTTTCAGACCCGGCCGAATTTCCGAGAAATTTTCAAGATTTCCATACGCCGGGAAAACCTAAAATCTTAATAAAGTTCTCATCTGTCTCTATTTTCTTCCATCCATCTCCATGAAATATAACTTTTTATAACTTCCCTCTCTCCAATTCTTTATCTTCTGCTTTACCTCCCATTACCGTATGCTTTGTTAATATTAACTTCCAATCCCCATTTGCCATATTGTACAATTAACTTCTCAAGCATATAAGTCATATCCTGTTGATTTTCTGGTATTACTTTTCGGTCATCTGCACAGAGAATAGTATGTAAATGCCTATCTCAGAGATGTATTCCTATCGTTCTACATTTTACAATCCAATGTTCCAGCGCCGTACTCAAGTACATTTTAAATGTAGTGGGTGAAAGACAGCATCCTTGCTTTACCTCCTTCATTATTAAAATGGGTCAGAGGTACTACGTCCGGTCTGTACTATGCCCTTATTACCTCTATATCTGGTTTTTATTGCAGGCATGTATCGTTTAGTTGTTTCTGATTTCTCTAAAACGGGGCGTAGTTTCTGGAGTGAGACTGACAAGGAAAGTACTTGGGCTCGAACAAACACATATACACCAAAATCGTATGAGAGATAATATAAGGATCCCTTATTGCACTAGTGATACTCCCGCATCTGCAAAACTCTGCAATCGTCTTTAGAGGCCTCTGCGTGTGCTATGCCGCATTGCACTTTGACCTGTCGGTTCGCCAGTAGGGACGGTGCAGTGCGCCTCCAAAGTTGCGTCTTGTGACGTTATTTGTGTGGTGAAGCGTCAAATGAGGCGGCGATTGCTAATCAATCCTGCTAATGTATTGCTATTAGTTGAGATGAAGTTACGAAGAACCCTTCTTCGTGAAGATGGTATTAGTGTAGAAGATGAATCATTTGCATGCTTTGTCGTATCTGTTATGGTACAGAAATATGAGCATAAGTTAGATACTGTTGTTACAAACTCATAATAATGATAATAGAAATGATAATGACGAACAATTCATTGCAAGCCGTAGTGCTACGGTAAGTACGGGAAGAGGCGATGGAAGCAGTGACAGTGAATACCAACAGTCTTTCGGGAAGAAGGTTAAAGTTGCAACTATCATCACGGCATTGGATGACAGTTCACTAGAGAACATACACGGTGATTATTACATAAGTTACAGTTAAGATATCTGCATTACGTATGGTGTCTACAATTACAACTACAGTGCTATCTAGAGCATGGTTGCAGAGCTTTGCAGAAAAACGACACCCACCAGCACATTGATGTGTACATAGAGATCCTGTAACCAAACGTTCATACAGATATGTTTGTTCGAGCCCATGTACTTTCCTTGTGAGTCAAAAGCCTTTCACAGGTCTATATAATAATAATAATAATAATAATAATAATAATAATAATAATAGTAGTAGTAGTAGTAGTAGTAGTAATAAAGAAAAGCCCTAAGACGAACCATAAAGTGGAATAAAATAAAACTTTCAGGACCACTGTTTTTATTCGCGACTGTGTCACGGTTTGTGGAATGTGGAAATTGCTTGGAGTCTAGAGTAGCTCACCTTGGCCAGTTCCGTGCTGAAGGTGAGGATCTCATCGGCGAAGCCCTCGGCGAAGGCCTCCATGTCGTCCTCGGGCTCGACCCTGTTGTCGAGGCGGCGCTCGAAGGCGTGCACCATGTCGCGCACGTAGCGGCGGTACTCGGACAGCTCGGTGGCGAAGCGCGTCGGGTCCAGCAGGTAGCGCTCGCTGATGCCCGGGGCCACCTGGTCTACCTGCAGACCGAGGGTCAGTGGCAGCGCTGGGCTGGGTCTACTTCCTCTGGGAGTACAGTAGGACTGAGAGAGACAGAGAGAGAGAGAGAGAGAGAGAGAGAGAGAGAGAGAGAGCGCACGGCGTAGCTTCTCTTAGGTGCTGGCACGGCGGTCTAAATGTCTTCAACTACCGGGCCGGTGTTGGCGGTCTGCTTCCGTCGACACATTTAGAGTGGCGTATGCTCGTAAGCGGAAACATACCGAGAGCAGGATGTATGGATGGATGGATGCATCCATAAATTTATAAAAGACCAAAATTATGTATAGTTTAAAACACAACACAAAAATCATCAGTTCGTCGAAAAAATATGAAATAAAAACAGAATCACACTGCGCACTGACCAAAGTAGATGTTGAAGGCCCTACACTAGGAGAAAGAGATTGAGGAGGCAAAACGTGTTCAGTAATGTGTAGGGCTTGGGTGAAAATCTGACAGACTTTGTTGAATAGGTGTTATGAAGAAGATGGTCCTGAAAAAGACGCACTCGGCTCCAAATCAGTGTCTGTGAACACTAAGATAAAAATCTATAACACGGTGACTTGGCCAGCGGTAATATACGGTTCAGAAACATGGAGCATGACTAAACGGAACAAGGAAAAATTATTAATATTTGAAAGAAAAGTAATTAGGAAGATATGGGGACCAATTTTAGATAACGACAGAATGGAGTAGGAGGACGAATGAGGAAATCTACCTTCTGATGCGACAGCCAAATATTTTACAGAAGATAAACAGCAAGAGAATACAGTGGGTAGGCCATGTAGCCCGTATGGCAGAAGGAAGACTGGTAAAGATGGCACTTGAAGACAAACCAAACACCAAACGCCCCATCGGACGACCAAGGCAGAGCTGTATGGACGACCTGGCAGCTCTGGGATTTAAGACACCTGGAGGAACCGGGCGCAAAACAGGACGGAATGGAGGCAGCGCGTGGTCTGCAGGGCCTGTGATCGCTGGATTGTTGTTTATAAATGTATCGTTGGAAAGGGCACAACATTTTAATAATGTATTTCTCATTTTTTTATTCCAATATCATGTATTGGTTATGTTTAGTCTTACATAAATATATGTGTGTAATCAATCTATGACAATAAAGTTCTGTGATTAATCCTGTAACATTAACGTAGATGAACTATGAACTACAGTTACCTTACTTTCTTTCGAAATAGTCACCCCCCGTACCTATGCACCCCTGAGCTTTGCGATACATATCCTGGAAATTTTGCACGAAGTGTTCCTTTAGGGTGGAGTTCATAAGCCTCGTCTCGTTTCGTTGAATGTCAGTAATACCGTCACCTCTCTTTCTTTTCAAAGCAAGTTTCAGTTGAGGTAATGGGAAGAAGTCTGGAGGATTGAAATCCGGCGAGTATGATGGATGTTCAAGTTGCACCACCCACTTTTTTTGCCAGGAACTGTTTGACCATATCGGCTGAGTGTGGGCGAGCGTTGTCGTGAACAATAAACCAGGCACCTTGTTGTGCGTACTGGGGTCGTAGCCTGCGTAGACGTTGCATGAAACGGATCAAATATTGAACGTACCTTGCAGCGTTCAACGTCGTTCCCGCAGGTACAAATTCCTTGCGGGTAATGCAATGACTAGCGGAAATGGTGATGAGCATCGTTTTTTCGTCTCTGATCTTTTCCCGTCGATGTGACTTAGGAGAACGCCATTCTATGTTTTCCAGTTTCGTTTCAGAGTCGTGCCGGAGACACCACGTTTCATCCTCAGTGACAATACGGTTCAAGAAATCGGATGTATCATCCGCCGTTTCGAGAAAGTCCTGTGAAGCCTCTAAACGTGCCTGCTTCTGATCGTCAGTCAAGTGATGTGGCACAAGACGACAATACGTTTTCTTCTTCCCTATCTTCTGGGTAAGGATTTGTTTCATGGGTTCACGGTTGATCTGCAGTTGATCCGCTATCATGTGCGTAGTTAATCGACGATCGTTCGTGATAAATGTTCTCACTTTCTCGCAGCTCGTCCGCTACGGGGATTGTCAGAAACACTTTCCCGGCCTCCTGGAAAACGGGCGAACCACTCTTTCATACACTTCATGGATTGGACAGAGCTTGATCCCCATAAACTCGTACCTTCATCGCTTACATTTCTTTTGGTGTCCTGCCAATCCCAAAAAAAAAAAAATGTTATAAATGAAAAGCCTTCAGCCAGGGCCGTATTTATGCACGTGTAACATGTGCAGCAGCACAGGGCGGCAAAATTTTGGGGGCGGCAAAACTTTGCCATCGAAAAAAAGAAAAAAAGTTTTAATGTTAATTGAGTCGTTATTATTAAGAGTTTCTATTGCAGTAATATATTTTAATATTCAGGTTCTAGTGTTTTTTAGAAATCAGTTTTAATCCCAGAAGCCGGGGAAGGGGGAGGGGGGGGAAGACGTAAAATTACTGCTCAGGGGAGTCACGTACCCTAAATACGGTCCTGCCTGCAGCATTTACTTTTGGATGTTATTGACTAGTTTCGAGAATACACTATTCTCTTCTTCAGACCGTTTAAGAATCCATGCTGTAATGCATACTAGCCTTCCATTGAGTGTATTGCCTGTAAAATTTTAACGAAATAAAATGGTAAATCATACCTATGGTGAAAAATCACTAAATTTATAACAATAATAAAACGCCGTCGTCCTAACATCCATCAAATAAAGATGGATACAAAGTAAATAAATAAATAGAACTTTTGCTCGTTCATTGTTCTGTTTTTAGTTCAGAACCACCGCACTAAAAATCTAACACGGAACACGCACGACACACAACTTAACTACGGTGGGGGGAGGTTATCAACACCGGCCGTGGTGCAACTGTAGCGTTGTTTCATTAATCAAATTGCGTGGTATATCGCACCAAATTTTCGACTGGATAGAGGGATTTCCTGTCAGAGAAGACACAGTTCGTAGTAATCGATGGTAAGGCACCAACTTAAACAGAGGTGATATAGAGCGTTCCACAGCGTAGTATTATTGGTTCTCTGATGTTCCTTATTTACATAAACGATTTGGGAGAAAATCTAAGTAGCTCTCTTAGGTTGTTTGCAGATGACGCCGTCATTTACCGTCGAGTAAAATCATCTGAAGATCAAAACCAACTGCAGAACGATTTGAATAAGATATCATTATGGTGTAAAAGTTGGCAATTGACTCTAAATAATGAGAACTGTGAAGTTGTACACATGAGTACGAAAAGAAATCTGTTAAACTTTGTTTACAAGACAAATCAATCGAATGTGACGGCCGTAAACTCCTAGGAATTGCTATTACTTCAGACTTAAATTGGAAAGAACACGTAGATAATATCGCGGGAAAGGCGAACCAGAGAATGCGTTTTATTGGCAGAACCGTTAAAAGATGAAACAGAACTACTAGAGAAACTGCATACACTACGCTTGTCCGTACTTTTTTGGAGTATCGTTGCCCAGTGTGGGATCATTATCAGGTGGGTTTAACGGAGGACATCTAAAGAGTCCAAAGAATGGCAGCTCGTTTCGTATAGTCACGTTACAGGTGAGACAGCGTTACGGAAATGATACAGGATCTTGGATGTGAATCATTACAACAACGACGCTTATCGCTGCGACGTGGGCTATTTACGAAACTCCAATCACCAACATTCTCCTCCGAGTGCGAAAATATATTGTTCACTCCCACTTACACAGATAAAAATGATTATCAGAATAAAATACGAGAAATCAAAGGTCTAACGGAGACATTCAGGCGTTCCTTTTTCCCGCGCGCTATTCGAGGGTGGAATGGGAGATAAAATAGTATAACGGTGGTTCGACGAATGCCAGGCACTTAAATGTGATTTTCAGAGTATCCCATGTAGATGTAGCCTTGCCTGTGTTGCCCGATCGACTGTTCTGACTTCATTTACCGAGCTTTAATGTAAGATGTTGTTTTTTAAATCACGTGATTCTTTTGCTTTGCTTCACCCTCTCACAAATGTTAAAACCGTGCCAAGAATTTCGACGTCCCACTTAGACGTCGTCTTCAGGTTTTTTTTTCCATTTATGTTTTTTTTCATCCCTGTCACCACAATGGGTGAGGAATGGGCAGTCAGTAGTACAATATTACAATTGGAAGCCCCATACCCCGCCCATATGTGGCGAGGCGGATGAAAAAACACAAATAAATAAAAAGCACCTGACGACGACGTGTAGGTGGGACGTCGAAACTCTTGCACGAAGTGGAATGAATATTAAATAACTGAACCCTTGTTATTGCCTTGTTTCACAAAACTTTATTTTACTACCTAGGTTTCGGGTTATGAGCCCATTTTCAAGTACTTTACTGATTCCAAAGCTGTTACACCAGTGAAGACAAACCATTATGCTACTACAGGTCTCTGTTTATCGATTTTTAACATTAGAAGAAAATGCTTTTACCTTGCAATTTAGGAACTATTACACTTGCATTACCTTATTAGAATAACCTTAATTATCTATTGTACTAATATTGTGTTTAATGATGTTATCTGAGAGATAAATAGTATAACGGTGGTTCGTTGAATTCTCTGCCAGGCAGTTAAATGTGATTTGCAGAGTATCCCATGTAGATGTAGATGTGTTTCCCGATCGACTTCATTTACCGAACTTCATTGCTAGATGTTTTTTTAAAATCATGTGATTCTTTTTCTTTACTTCTCCATCTCACAAATGTTAAAACGCATGCCAAGAATTTCGACGTCCCACCTAGACGTCGTCTTCAGGTCCCCCCTCCCCCCCCCCCCCATTTATGTTTTTTCATCCCCGTCGCCACATATGGGTGAGGGGTGGGCAGTCAGCAGTACAATATTGCAACTAAAAGCCCATCCCCCGCCCATGTGTGGCGCGGCGGATGAAAAAACATAAATTAATAAAAAACACCTGAAGACGACGTGTAGGTGGGACTTTGAAATTATTGCACGAAGTGGAATGAATATCTTTACTGATTACCCGATGACGCACCTAGCGGCAAATTTCTACAACTGGGTTTAATTTAGCACGCTGGACTGGAGATGCAGGTTAGCTGTAAGGCGTGCCACGACTAGTTTGTTGCCTAGCGGAGAGAGACTGCTAGCTAGCCCCAGCGCCAGGCGGCGTGTCGTGGAGTGGTGCAGTATTCACTTACCGATGCGCAGTCGTTCCGCGGTACCGATATATGGCTCCGATAATGGCGCGCAGAATAGCTTCCGGGAAATGGGCCCAGGTCGCGCTCGTGTGTGTGTGTGTGTGTGTGTGCGTGTGTGTGAGAGACCGCCCCTTGCATCCGACGCGGGCCAGACAAACGGCGACAAGTTTCATTAACACGAGTGCACCCGCGGTCGCGCTACTTACGCATTCCGCGGCCCTCACGGCGCAATTTTCGCAGCGGATTCTTCGTGCCGCCGCGCCGCTCTGTTCTTGATTAATTAGTGCGACACTTGCACGCACCACTGGGAGCGGCGAGGTAATCTCTGCATCTGCCACCACGCCCCGTACATTGAGTGCCGGCTGTTACACACCGTCATTACTTTATTTCGTCTCCTCCTGTACGGGGGAATAAAAGCACTATCTGCACCCCACAGTAAGCCAGTATCTCCCTAATTTTCTCTTCGTGGTAATTACGCCAAATGTATAGTGGGGGAAATTGTTTCTCACGACTCAGTAGTTTTCTGACTGGTATGATGGAATCGAACTTCTCCATCGTGTTAACATCTTTATACTGTGGAACTCGACTGTTGCAAGGGTCTGAAATACGAGGCGC
This sequence comes from Locusta migratoria, assembly GCA_026315105.1. Lineage (NCBI taxonomy): Eukaryota > Metazoa > Arthropoda > Insecta > Orthoptera > Acrididae > Locusta > Locusta migratoria. The sequence continues at coordinate 150,005,308 of CM048746.1, read as the reverse complement.
GTCCATAAAGTAAGTTACATTTGGTTATAAAATGAAATTGTACACAGATACAGAAGAAATTTTTATTGCACAAAATTCTACAACTCTTAAAACTACTTTTCCACATAACTGCCGAAATTTTGTAGGCATTTGTCATAGCGTGGAACCAGATTTTGTATACCTTCTACATAGAAATCTGCCGCCTATGTCTTCAACCAGTTGGAAACAGTTTCTTTCAGCTCGTCGTCATTGGTGAAGTGATGACCACCAAGGAAAGACCTACGGGTTTCCTGGATCTTGTCATCAATCGCATGAACCTGTTCTTCTGTAACCAAAGGTGGACGCCCACTTCGATCTTCATCGTGCACATCACTACGCCCGCCATTGTACTGTCGGACCCATCTTCTCACCATCGAATCACTGATCGCAAATTAGCCGATAAATTTCACTTGGTTTCACTTTCTTCGCATTCAGAAACCGAATCACCGACCTGATTTCACAGGCGGCGGGATTTTCAATCAACGCCGACATTTCAAACAAGCACAACAAAGCCTACGTAACTGACAGAGATCTCCAAATGGCGCACGTTCTTCTCCTTGATACACATCGCCTACAGCGCATGGGCGGAACTGCTATCACAGCGCTGCAGCGGAGATAAATTGAAACGGAACTTACTTTCTGGACGCGCCTCGTATATTCACGGACGAAGTTGAAAATTTGTGTTGGACCGAAAGAACGGACAACATATGTATAACTATTCTAGCTGAAAACCCGGCGTTATTTATTTATTGCCGCGGTGGAGTAGTCGAGCGGTCTAAAACGTCTCGCTGCGGAGCGCGCGGTTGTTCGCCGTGGAGGTTCGAGTCCTCCCTGGGGCATGGGTGTGTGTGTGTTGTCCTTAGGTTAGTTTACCTAGGTTTAAGTAGTTTGTAAGCTGCAGACTGATGACCACGCAGTTTGGTCCGATAGATTTACAGACATTTGAAACATTTTGAATTTATTTATTTAAGCCTTGAGTTAGTACTTCTCCTATCCCTTCTCTCTCTATCCCTCTCCTTTTTTCTAATAACACGTTATATTTATCACAGAATATATAAGAAATAAGACTGTTTTGCGTAATATACAACATTTTAAGCGTATTATCCAAACAAAGAAAGATAATAATTAAAATACAAATGATATGTAACATTCATACATTCATTTAATTCACAACTTCATTATAAACAATATTTCTTGTGCCTTGTGCACGATCTAATATGAGTAATTTGTTTGATGAGCCCGCCCCTAAGCAAATTCAAATGTTCAAATGTTTGTATAGGTAAAGGGACTTAGCTAAGGGGTCATCAGTCCTTAAACTTACAAACTACTTATGAACTAGCTAAGACTAAGGACGGCATAAATATTCATTCCCGAGGGGGGATTCGAACCCCCGACCGTAGAGGCCGTGCAGACCGTGACTGGAGCGCATCAGTCCCCTCGGCCACCGCGGCCGGCCCACCCCTAAGCAAATGACATAAAGTTGTCCGTGTGAGAAACATGGGCATTTCAAATCCACTCCACAGTATTGAATAGATTGCCGTGTGATTTACTAATCGTAATAGAAAATGCAAGTCTCACTGGAAACTGCAGACTCTTCAAGTTAAAACCCAGATCTGTCGTAAATAGTGGGTATTGGTTGGATGTACTCCTCCATTCTCTTCCTTTTCTTGTAACTCTATAGAATATTAGCTTCACCTGCATCCGTGTGTGCTACTGTCAGGAATTTCCTTAAGCTGACTGGAATACGTGCTGCATGATGTGACAGGTTTTTACCCATCGCAGTATATATTATCTTATATTTATTGAATTATATGTTTTACAATTGTATAATTCTGCTGTTAGATATTCATTTGTAAAAGTGCTGTATGTCGTTAAAATCTGTTGCGGATACAGTTAATAGTAAAGAAGTAAAAAATTAACACCTGGTACGTGATGAGGCGTACGTTACTGTTTGCGCTCATATGTCATCGACTACGTGTCGTACTGTGAAGGTACGTTGTGTTATATGTGTGTATACTGTCTGTAAAATTTCCTGCGGCTCCATTTGTATTGTAGAAATTATAAATTTTAACGTAATACCGAATGTCGTAGTTTTAGTCCATGAACAGCGGAAAAGTGGTAAGCGAGAAACCTTTTTTGCTTTCATCATTTTATTGTGGTTGTCACAAAGGTTTGAAATTATCTTTACAGATGGTTGCAAGTCGCTAAGTACTCTCATTCTCATACATTGTGTGAATAAAGTCTCATCACACGGTGTGGCAATTTTTTTTACGATTTCTATTGTTTATGACGTCATATCTCCTGGACCGTGTGTGTATGTGGTTCTTAGCGCTAGAGCAACTGTTACTTCACTGTAAGAAATATGTGTACCAACTTTGGTTGAAATCGGTTCAGTGGTTTAAGAGGAAATGTGCAACACTGTTGCGTGATGTAGCAGTTTTTCTCGCATCTCGATGTTTGTGACGTCATATCTCGTGAACTATGTGAGGTACGTGATCCTTACACTTAGGACGACCGTACTCATTGATTAAAGCTTGCGTGTGCTAAATTTCATATAGATTGGAACGAAACTGTAGATTAGTATGCAATACGTACATACACACGGACACTCTGCTTTATATGTAAAGATCTATGCCCCTACCACAGGCATTTGACAATTTCTGTGTCGATATGTGTTGAGAATCTGAACAGGCTGGGAAGCGTTCCAGCCAGTCTAGTTGGTTGAGGCTGTAACATTACTTTTGTGTTGCTGCCCGCACACATTAATGGTAAGCTCCGCGCTTAAAAGATTAAGGATTTTTGTTAAAATTTCGTTCACAGAAAATCGGGCAAAAATCTGATTGAATACTTTAGATAAGGGTGGATGGAATTAATACACAAAAAGATTGAATAGAATGAAATGGCGGAATACATATCGGGTTTGAGGTAACACACCAAAATAACGTTACAGAGAAAACTTACGGATTATACCCATTGTAGCTTCGTTCTGGAAATGTTGGGAACAGCAGCTGAAACTGTGAAGCCGTTGAATGGTTTAGACAAACTTTATGATACTTTCCGCAGTACAAAATGTTCAGAATGTTCGCCTGGTAAGTCATTGTTGACGGACCGTGTACTAAAGTTCGATAAGGCAAATAACAAACATAAAAAACTATAGGACTTCGCGAAACTGTTAATACGAATTCAGTTTCTAAAAAGAAAAAAGGTAATGATTTAAAGTAACTGATCGGGATTTAATCAAGGCGATACACGACGCGAAAGTGATGGCGTCTGAACATCATGTTATGACGGAATATCGAGGAGCTGAAAATCTCAAAGAAAATGTATAATTAAGAAAGGACGGGATATTATTAAATGAAAACAGGGTGGAGACATTACTCTTAACGAAAGAAGGTATAATTTAAACTAAAATTGTAACTGCACTCACACTTACATCACAAAGCAGTCTGCGTACAACTCTACACTTAACAACCTCAAACAAGAGAGTCTGTTCGCGGTTCCGTCCTCTCGACACGCCGGAAGAAACGAAAGACGAGCGAGAAAACCTCTTCACAGATAAAATATTTCGAGGAGGGAAAGACGGCTACAAGCGTCGCTGATCGATAAAAAAATATTAATTTTAATTATGTATCGTTACAAGGTGATCGCTCACCCTAAGCAGCAAATTTGTGTTCGAACTCCGATCCTGCATTAATTTTCAACTTAGCCGTTGGATTATTTCAATGCACCGAATCGGTCGAAATGTTTAAATGTTAATATCGCAAAACATTCGTGAAGTAAACTGACAATGACCGACTAGTATTAAGAATAATTGTGGCCAGACAACAACAAAAATATAACGCCGAAAGCGACTCGAAAACTGAACACTCAGCCGAGTAATATAGTTCCGATAAAAACATTAGCGCTGGAGCTCAACCACAATGATCGGACTGCAGTTTATAAATTCTGACCAATGAAAGTCAACGCAAAGCCGCAAAGAAAGCGATGCCACGATCATAAATGAATATACACTTGGTGATAGCGCCCGATGAATCATTTTTTACATCTCTTTGTAAAAACAAGCACGTATATGTATCCAAAATTTCAAAAAGAAGCTTATTATATCGCATGCGTGTTTCATATTGTCAAGCATTGGCGAGGTTTCGTCGTTACTTCGGCATCTACTTCTCTGCGTTCAATTGTTTCTGTCATTGCCCTCACTGATAGGATAAGTATGAATCAGTATCTCAGCATCCTCGACAACAAACTGCTCAGTATGACTAACATATTGCTAAAGACAGTGCCATATTCCTAAACGATAATGTGTCCACACAAACAGCCAAAACGTTTCGGACAAGGTTTGTAAAGCACCAGAAATTTATTAAACAGCTCTTCAAGACAGCAAATCGCCTGCCGCAACAAAATAGAATGTTTACGGGGAGTTTTGGAGCATATAGTTAGGACCAGATTTACAGCTCCGACATGGGTGAGGTAATTATCGAACGTTTGTTACAAGAATGGGTAACATTCTGTTGGAAACTGTACAACAACATATTTACTCTGCAAATCACATAGCGCTCGGAAAAAAGAATCCCATAAATCTTTTCTTATTCGATGTGATTTCTCTTTATTATGATGTTGATATCTCCCTTCGCATTCGTGGGAGAAGGTTGGTGAGGATATTTCGCAAATAGAACTCGAGGCAACGAATGAGGCCTTTCTTTTATCGTATCCACCGCAACGCGTTCATCATTTCCATGACACTCTCTCCCTTGTATCAAGATAATACGAAAGAGCTGCTATCCTGTGAACTTTTTCTATGTCCACCAACGATCGCACCTTATGACGATCTTACACCACGCAAAAATACTTCAAAACAACTCGGCCAAGGCAATTCTTTAGTCGAACTCTTCCATTTTGTTCTACCAACGAACGCAGCCTTTGGTTCGCCTTCCTCCCGATCTTTTCTTTGTGTTGTTTACAGTTATATTGTGCGTAACTGTAATTCCTAGATCCCTTGTCGATAGCATGTGAGTAAAAGACGTTGAAATGCTCAAATGTTTGTGAATCTTATGGGACTTAACTGTGGGGTCATCAGTCCCTAAACTTACAAACTACTTATGAACTATCTTATACTAAAGACAGCAGAAACATCCATGCCCGAGGGAGGATTCGAACCTCCGACGGGGAACGGCGTCGCACTAGCTAACACTAAGAACGGCACAAATATTCATGCCCGAGGGGGGGATTCGAACCCCCGAACGTAGTGGCCGTGCAGATCGTGACTGGAGCGCCTGTCCCCTCGGCCACCGCGGTCGGCCTTACGTCCCCATCTGCGGAGGACATCTTCAGGAGGGTCTGTTGCATTGCAGGTCCAAAACACACAATGGCTCGCTGCAATCCTACAGATCTCCCTGAAGATGTCCTCCGCAGCCGGGTCGAAACGCTGGGTTTTGACAACAAATTCAACCGACCACGGCATAACAGCCCGGATAATTTTAATGGACATTTCCGGCCGTGAAAGTCTACATTTTACTAACATTTATAAAGACACTTCACGATCTGTTCTTCGAAGAGTTACAGTTGTTCACCAGTGGTGGCCTAAGTCCTTACTAATAAGTACAATAATTATCATTTTGTGCACTCGCTGTACGTGTGAAAGACGGCGTGTAGTGGATAGGCCGAATTGAGGCCTGCAGAGGCTGCTATCGTGACCGGCAGCCACTCAGGTCGTTTGGGGCTGCGGCGCACGGCCCGTAAAACAGGGCCCGAGCGACAATAACTCCGGCGTGAGGGGCGGTAACGGAGCAGCCGCCGTGGCCTATCTGCACCGCTGGACGGCCACTTGGCGGCGGCTCAGCTGAGCCAACGCTCGATTTATAGCGGCCGGCGATAGCGGCTGTGGCCGGCGCACCAGTCAGCACGTGCAGTGCTCCTGCACACTAGCGAGGTGAGGTCCCCTCCCCGCCCATGGTATTTATTTATTCCTGCCATTTTCAGGTATATATCAATTTGTATAAGGGTTCTACATCTATATCTACGCCGGCCGCGGTGGCCGAGGGGACTGAGGCGCTCCAGTCACGGTCTGCACAGCCACTAAGGTCGGACGGTCGGGGGTGCGAATCCCCCCTCGGGCATGGATATTTGTGCCGTCCTAGTTCGTAAGTAGTTTGTAAGTTTAGGGACTGATGACCCCGTAGTTAAGTCCCATAGATTATACAAACATTTGAACATTTCGAATAGCGTGCAGGAAGAAAGAACACCTGAATCTCTCCGTTCGAGCTTTGATTTCCCGTATTTTATTCTGATGATCATTTCTACCTATGTAAGTGGGAGTCAACAATATATTTTCGCATTCGGAGGAGAATGTTGGCGACTGGAGTTTCGTAAGTAGCCCACGCCGCAGAGATAAGCGCCGTTGATGTAATGATTCCCATCCCAGATCCTGTATCATTTCCGTAACCCTGTCTCCGCTGTATCGTGACAATACGTAACAAGCTGCCCTTCTTTGGACTCTTTCGATGTCCTCCGTCCAAACCACCTGATTCAAAATGTTTGTAAATCTATCGGACCAAACTGCGTGGTCATCAGTCCGTAGCTTACAAACTACTTAAACCTAGGTGAACTAACCTAAGGACAACACACACAACCATGCCCCAGGGAGGACTCGACCCTCCACGTCGAGCAACCGCGCGCTCCGCAGCGAGACGCTTTAGACCGCTCGGCTACTTCACCACGGCAAAACCACCCCACACTGGGCAGCAATACTTCAAAAATGGACGGACAAGCGTAGTGTATGCAGTTTCTTTTGTAGTTCTGTTGCATCTTTTAAGGGTTCTGCCAATAAAACGCAGTCTCTGGTTCGCCTTTCCTACGACATTATCTACGTGTTCTTTCCAGTTTACGTCTGAAGAAATAGAAATTCCTAGATATTTTGTGGAGTTTACGGCCTTCACGTTTGATTGATTTATCTTGTAAACAAAGTTTAACGGATTTCTTTTCGTACTCATGTGGACGACTTCACACTTCTCATTATTTAGAGTCAATTGCCAATTTTTACACCATACTGATATCTTATTTAGATCGTTATGCAGTTGGTTTTGATCTTCAGATCATTTTAATGGACGGTAAAAGACTGCATCATCTGCAAACAACCTAAGAGAGCTACATAGATTTTCCCCTAAATCGTTTATGTCAATAAGTAACAGAAGAGGACCAATAACACTACCCTGTGGAACGTCCCATATCATTTCTGTTGTAGTCGATGTCTTACCATCGATTACTACAAACTGTGTCCTCTCTGACAGGAAATCCCCTATCCAATAGCAAATTTGGGGCGATATACCATAAATTTATATTTTCGTAAAATCACTTGGGGATACAATTAGTAGTAAAGAAGTAATAGATTAAAACTTGGTGCGTTATGGTGTGGTTTTCCATGAACGTTACGATGTGTTCATATCTCATGAACTATGTGTCGTACTGGTATATATTTTGTACTGTAGAAATTATAAATTGTAACGTCATATCGAATGCCGTAGTTTTAGTCCATGAACAGTGGAATAGTAGTAAACGAGAAACTTGTTTTCCTTTCATCATTTTGTTATGGTTGTCAGCGAGAAAAAGTTTAATAAAAATTTGAAATTATGTTCAAAGTTTATAGCAAGTCGCTAAGTACTCTTATTCTCATATAGCGTATTTATAAAATCTCGCTGAATTATGTGGCAGTTTTTTTGTGATTCCTATTGTTTATGACGTCATATGTTCTGAACCATGTGTCGTATGTGATTCTTAATCCTGCAGCAATTGTTACCTCACAGTAAGGAATGTTTGTGCCAGATTTGGTTGAAATTGGTCCAGTGGTTTAGGAGAAGATCAGCAGAAATATCACATGTGCCTGAGGCAGAAGGCAGGATCGTTCCCATTAACGTTCATTGATGGGGTGCTATTCCGCTACTGGAGAGACTCGGCAACGTTGATACGTATTTTTATAGGGGACCATAAGGCATAATTGAAGTTTGTGTTGTTGAAGGAGACGTGCTTTGAGACCGTGCAATCACAATGTACACTAGGGATTGATGGCTTAGTGGGACCATGCTTGCCTAGTAATTTCCGGATTTCGAATCCCGGAAACGGCACAAATTTTAATGCATTGTCTGTATTTCATTTCTTTATCTTTGATCCCTTAATCTACGTAAATGATCTGATGGACAGAGTAACTTGTAATTTGCTGCGGTTTGCTACTAATGCTGTGGTGTATGGGAGGGTGTCGTCTTTAATTGACGGTAATAGGATACAGGATAACAGAGACAAAATTTCTAGTTGGTGTGGAGAATGGCAGCTAGTTATAAATGTAGAAAAATATAAGGCTATCTGCATGAGTAGGAAAAACAACCCCATAATATTCGAATACAGCATTAGTAGTGAGCTTCTTAATGCAGTCGCGTCTTTCAAATATTTAGAGCGATATGAAATGGATCGAACATTTAAGGACATTTGTGAGTAAGGCAGACAGCCGACTTCGGTCTATTGGGAAAATTCTGGGAATCATGTACTTCATATGTAAAGGTGACCGCGTATAA